>JAJKFL010000007.1:13079081-14319914 GCA_021186555.1 Reticulitermes speratus
TGTGTAAGATTTGAGGCCCGCTCAGTGGTAAACACGAATCTCTTAGAAATTTATCCCAAATATGCAAATAGCAGGGTCCTAGACATAGTAAAATTTCTACCCAATCACTCAGCACCAAATTCCGGACAGTCGTAACCGTAAAATACAATATGCACCACGCGATTCATTCATCCTGTAGTCTGTCTTACGACAGGTCCATAGACTCTTCCAAACCGAGTTCTGCACAGCGTGCGATCTAGTGTTTCCTCTTTCTATTTATAGTGTTCTAATCCTTCCTTAAGGTCATCCAGTAGTTGCTTACGTCTTCTGCCTCGTCTTCCTGTCACTTCTATTATTCCCTCTGTCTTTCCTTCAATAACGTGTTTTAGGAGGCAGCTCATAGGCAAGATGTAACCAATCCAGTTAGCCTTCCTCTTTCTTTATTGTTTGTATGATATTCCTCTCCTCCTCGACTCTATGTAATGATACTTCTTCATTTATCACACGATCGGTCCAAAGGATCTTCTCCATCCTTCTCCAACACCACATTTCAAAACTTTCCAGGTATTTCTGATCTACTTTCCGAAGTGTCCACGTTTCAGCACCATATAAAGCTATGCTCTAAATGTAGCACTTTACTAGTTTCTTCCTTAAATTTTAGTCCAACTTACTGGTGAAAAAATTTTCTTCTTGCTGAATGCTGCTTCTGCCATGACAATCCTGGAGTTAATTTGACGCGAACATCATGCATCATTGGTTATCATGGTACCCGAATATTTGAAATGTTCCGCATTCTCAAGTTGATTTTGATCTATCATAATCTGTACTGGGGATGGTTGCCTTTAGATTCTCATTACTTTTTCTACCCCACATTCATTTTCATTCCATATCATTTTCCAGTTACAATTAGCCTATCAATCATGCCCTGCAGCACCGTTTCTTCCTTAGCCAGTAGCACAAGGTCATCTGCATAGTATTATGCAGTATAGTCCAATAATTTTTATGTAGGTCAAAATTTAGTTCTAGATGCTTGTATTGGTGAAATTTATTCCAAAAGATTAGGCAGTTCAAGAGGGTATAGAAATCTACGATCTGACATGAACTTTAGCCCTGTCCATCTTCTCTCTCTTCCTTCTTATCTTCTCTGGTTATTCTTCGGGTGATTTCCACTTCGTCTCCTCCTTTCCGTTTCGTTGCATGTGCCTTTCCTTTCTCCGTCTTCTCATCCCTCTGCAGCTACATCTTCTTCCTTCATGGCCCCACTGCCAGCCATGGAATCCCCCACACCCCCTCCCAGCCACCCTACGGCTATTGACGTGCCTGCTCTGACTTTTAATAAAACTCTTGTCTGTTTGGATCTGATAGATGACTACACCCAGTCAGATATTAAACTGGGGCCGGATCTAGGGGATGTTGAAGGGAATGCAGAGGGATGGGGTTGGGTGGTGAGGGAGGAGATGCTTCAGCGTACGAGAAGAGCCGGCTCTACGGCATTCGCTCAGCTGCGGTGGATGGTCGCAAAATTCTCTAGTGTCTCTTTTTGTTCTCATTCTGATTCTCTTCTCATCACTTGTCTCTTCTCCTTCTTGTGGACCAGGGAATACTCTTAGCTAAAGTCTGGAGAATTTTCCGTTTTCCATGGCCAGAATAAGACCATCTTTACTGCAAGGACGAATCGTTTTGGGCTTCGTTTAAATGTGTCTCATTCCTCTAGTGTTTTGTTCTTAGATGTTTTCGAAAGATGTTGATGCATGCATTCGAAAGACGGGCATACAGATACACACTGGAATGCTGTTTCGTTAGCTTTCAAACACCCAGTAAGCATACATGATAGAGAATTGTAATAAATTTGCTGGCTTCACTGACCTTGGAAACCTGGCGCAGTGTTCGCGGACATGTCACGTCTGTGTCCAGCCTTTGCTAAGTGCATAAGAATGAAGCAATAATATAACCATGACTTAAACCGTCAGCACCACCATTGTCATTATCAGTTATATGTATCGGATCCAATCGTGTGATGGCTTTCATTAGTATTTTATGAACAAAATTCACACAAACAACACCCAATGCAGATACTTGATTTGTTCAAACATTAGGGTATTTTGGGATATGATACCACACATTTCTGCAGATGGTTACCAATGTTTCAGAAGATCGATTCAGATGAGAGGAACCTAAGGTTTCTCCAAAAACGTTAAAATATATTCACTAAACTACAAGGCGTCACATATCCGGAGATCATAAACTTCTTAAGGCTCTTAAACAGTGTAGCGAAGTCGCAGCATGAAATATATTATTTTGTTATTTCAACTCTCCCTTGTGTATACTTGGCTTCATATGCTAGGTCTTACTTGTAGGAACAACTGTTATCATATATATAATCCTTTCTTACCTCTGGGTGTTCTATCGGCTCTAAAAGTAAAGTTCGTACAGATTTGGAGTGGGGAGAAAGGAATTGACCTTTGACAGGAAGAACAAATTACGTCTTAGTACAATTAATACTTGGTTGTTTTGTGTCCCGCTAGGAAGTGAAAATTTGAGAATAAATAGCTCGCGAATATTTGGTTTAAAAATAGAAAAAATGAACATTTAGCCCCGTAAAGTGAACCTTTTTGGGTGTCGTTATAACACTCTTGGGTGGGTGGTTTATTTTTGGAATTCCACAGTATCGAAGCCTATGTAACTTCCACGGTAGAAACGATTTGAAATAATAATAGATTTTAGCCTGAAGGAGAAATTATCCTGGAATATTTCTCAAGGGAATAAAGGACAGAAGGTTAAAAGCACAGGCACCTCCCGGATTCCTTAAATAATTACTAGAAAAGAAATAATATATATAGTGTAAGATATATTAAGTTAGTAGCGCAAAGTCTTATTAAAATCGAACCTTAAATGTTGCTTCAAAATAATTATCACTTAAGCCGAATTCAAAAGAAAAAATATTTTTTTTTGTGTACATTGTTTTTGCAATATCTTTAAAAAGGTGCATTTTTAATATGATACTACAAATTTCAGGACGAAAGGCATGCTTGAAGTTATAGGAAAATGTTCTGGTCTTTTACGAGGCAAAGTTCTCTGATGATAGGCAAGGAGATTAATTCAATAAGAAAGCCCGTCATCTTTCGTATAATGATGTTATATGAGTATACATCTCCTGTTAATATGATGCACTTGGTAAAAACGAGTCACTGGAAAATTTGCCATAGCAAAGTCTGCTGCAGTTCGAAGTTTTCTGGTTCTTCAATTTCTTACTGTGTACGAAAATTAGAGACGATAATTTCAGGATAACCTGTGCTGGATTACATTCTGTGTTTAAATACATGTTAAATTTTAAATTCATACAAAAATGTGGGAAGTTAAAGAAAGTGGCAAGTTGATCCATAAGTCATCTCAGAAATCTACTGCCATTTTTCATTCATTAAAGCGCTCAGATTTTGATTGTATATTTTAGTAGCATCAAGAAGTTGCTTCCATATTGTGACGTATGAATTGATGATGAAATTCCAGCCTGTCTCGCCCACAGTTTTCCACTACCTGGCCGTCTCTTGGATAATTCTATATGTAAAACGCCGTATAATACCGTTTCCAAAATAAACAGATAATCTTATGATCAGATTCAAAATTTTAGACTTTTCTCTATTGTTCTCCCTGACAAAACATTCATATTAACAACTCATCGCATTCTTGGAGCGGGGACAGTAAATAAGAAACATACTTGGCCCTTATTTAAAAATAATTCGAGTTACATAATTGCTTATATATTTGTAGTTTATTTAACGACATTTTCTACGGCTCGAAACTTTTTGCGTCGGTTGTGAGGATGATTAATAAACAATTAGTTAGCAATGATGCGAAAATAAGCTATTTTGATCTAACTGAAGGTTCTGTCTGGCATTTTCTCGGACAAAATGAGGGAAATCATGAACAACCTTGCTATGGTAGCCCCTTTTCTGGGTTCTCTACAAACTGTTCAGTTTTAAGTTGAGACTACCTACTTAGCATTGCTGCGTGTATTGTAAATGGGTAGTCGTCACGCTGCTACAGTCAGTATAAATACATCAGCTGTTCTTTGGCATTAGAGATGTAAAAAAGGAAAGCAGTAAGTTTTTCCGAAAGACCGATTTTAACCGATCTACACGGAGTCATATCCCAGAATACTAGAATCTACATCAGCATCGTTGTGGCAAGTCAAAAATTCGGGTAAACCCAATGTTTGCAGGACGGCAGCTACAGTGACCGCTTACTGTGTACAGTAAGTGTTCTCAACTGACTGTGGAGCCAGGTATAGTGTCTTGTTTATTTTCAGTATTCGAAAACTTATGTACCTATTTGAAGCCACGTTCGTGGATGCTACTGTATGGACTGCTGTTTTAATGACATTTGGAAAATAATTTACACACCTTAGTCAAGTAAGGTCGCCATTCCTTAAGCCCATATTTTATAGACTCCGGAATATTTCCAGGATCTTGACAATAAAATGGTAAGGCTGTATCAAGAAAAAGAATACGTGTCTGTCAAGGAAAGCTGGAACTTGTTCATACGATATTCCGAGACATAAAGGGATAGCTAGATTCTCCGTTTGGAAGTGGAGGCATAGGCACTTTTTAAAATCTTGACAGATGAAAATTATTCTGAATTGTATTTACAGATTCAGTTCGTACCGCGTAGTGAACACACGCAGTCTCGGTGATAAAAACAAATCAGTTAATGCTGAATAGGGAAATAATTCCTGTTCTGAGAAACCTACAAAACACAAAAATGCACTTTGTGGGTAGAACGTAGAATACATTGTGATGCATAAAGACACCACAAGGAATTGAAAGGTTAATATACTGATTATAGCAAAGTTTTCTTATTTTTTTTTACCTTCGAATACATTTGTTTAAAATTGCAGACCCAAGTTATGGATCCACATTTTTTGTAGGGAGAGGATTTCACGGAATACGTGTAATTACTCGAACAACGTTGTAAATAACTCGTATACAACAATTAAATCTCCATTATTTACCAAACCACCACTTCGATATTGAGGTACCCACAAATGTAGTAATTAAATTATTTTCTTGTACATTTTCAGTTATCATGGTATATCCGTGTGTTCCATATAAAGGTAATGTAGTTAATATCTTACATTAACAAAACCCTTCCAACCGCTAAACCGAATTTCCTTGCGCTCCGAAGTTTAATGAGTTTGACAGTTCTACTGACGCACTCTTTGGTGTTTAGTTAATAGGTTTATGACTAGTACCTGCTTGTCTTTTGAGATACAGTGTGAAAGAGTTCCAGGTATTCTAAACTCGCTGCCATGGGTGTTTAAGGAACAGGTGCTTGGCGCTGTTAGTAATGTATTCTCGAGAACGGAAATAAACTCAGTATCACAGTAGACTGAGGCCAAATTTTGGGATTGACAGGAAGAGAGGTATTCGGGCTTAGAGTGGCTTACGTGTTTTTTTACAGCAATGTAGCGACGTTCAGAAATTGAATCTATTTTCTTAACAGAAGGTTTCCTAGTGACTTATGGCAGCAAATGGTGCGGTAGTAAGATGGTTTGATATAAACATTCTATTAAAGTTATACCGGGCAAAAATACATTATTGCCGGGTTTCTTCCAATACTGATATAAACAAGTGCAGCCAACCACGTTCAAAACTTCAACTGATGAATCATATTGTCTTTACAGAAAAGTAAATTTGAATAAGTTCTAAACATTATGTAGGGCTTACAGAAGATAGGTACAAGTTTTAATGAATTTTTGAAAGACTTCTAACGCCGTGGCCAAATAAAACGTCCAAAAGGCGCTACGACTACACTGGGGTAAAGCCGAACTTTTCTGCTGCAACTGCGTGTCATCTTTGAGCATACTTTTGAATGTTTTGTAAGTCTAGCGCAAAACATATTTTTGCCGACACTAGTGTCATGTTAGCTTTGGAATGAGTGGTTTAACAGCTCCATAGATGCATCCGTTCATTAAAAATTTGACACCAGTTACAGGACTATTTTTAGAGATTGAAAGGACTGAGTGTGTATGGAAGAGATGATTATTAATACACAAATTACTACATACTTGGTGAACACATAGGGATACTTATCTTCTTTCGCTCTGTACTGAGAGAGGATGTAAAGTTACATAAAACATGGGGAACCTGACTGCTGATTACAACCCCTTACTAAGTAGCTTCTTTTGGGGGAAGGAATTCGGTAGTATTTAGTCGAGTCCCCTTATTCTGTAACAAACACATCGCGCGGGACAAAGAGAGATATTCAATTTTGCGGCTCATTTCAAGCACACAATGTTGATTCGATTTGCTACTTGGATGCACGCATTCGTTGCTGGAACTTGTGATATCATGACGTATGACGAGGTCTTAATGTTGTTTGTTTATAAAGCTGTTCAGTAGTTCTAGAAAGTAATGCACCTTTTTGTTCAGAGTAATGAGTACCTACGCCGATCCCAGTGGCCGCGCGGTCTAAGGCGTGGGTCTACGGCCGTTCGCTTACTGGGATTTTGGGTTCGAATCCCGCCTAAGGCATGGACTTCTGTCTATTGTGAGTGTTGTGTGTTGTCAGGTAGAGGTCTCTGCGACGAGCTGGTCCCTCTTTCAGAGGAGTCCTACCGAGTGTGGTGTGTCTAAAAAGAGTGTGATCGTGAAGCCTCGAAGAATGAGGCGGCCTAGGCCCCCAAGGGGCTGTCGAGCCATTAAAAAAAAAGATTACCTACGTAAAGTCCAAAGTGCACTTGTTTCCTTCACAATTAAAATCAATTCTTAAGGGGTATATTTTGCTAACAAGAAAGTTGCAAGCAATCAGTGGTAAGTATAAGACCTTTAGATGCCAAACTTTCACCACAAAAATTCGGGTTTCATCCCAGAGATTTTTCAGAAGAAATTATTTTGGGGACACATGTCATTGTAAGAGGTGCTTTCCTTGATTCTATCTCCCGTATCAGTGATATATCCGCAGAAGCTTCATACCTTTCTGGCTTCTACACCAACTTGTACAGTTTTTTTTAATATACAGGCTTTGACTCTGAACATTGCTTCCTCCTGAGATGTAACGATGTGTTACACGGATGATAGAGGCAACAGCTTCCTCTGAAACGTCGCTAAACTTCTACTAGTCTACACGGCGTTACCTTCCCAACAAATAAACCTTCTAAATCCACGTTTTCCTCTTGGGGTGACACCATCTCTTTGAAGATGTAACACAAGAAAGTACTGAACCCTAATACATTGAGGGATTAATGGGATTCTACCACCACAAGTTCACCCGGGAGCCACGCTACTCTACTGCTAATGTAGTGTTCAGAACGTGATCTGGGTTTAGGAGGCACAGCGCTAGGTGCTATGTGGCTGAGACTATTATTATTATTATTATTATTATTATTATTATTATTATTATTATTATTAAAACCTGATCTTTGTGTCATCATGCTTATGCCTACTTCAACTAGAGTTCACTGGTTACTGTCTTTTGATTTGAAAAGGCTTCAATAAGTAGGCTGGTAACGTGAATTTCACTGACAGGCATAATAACTGGCTTTTCAGAAGTGAAATAAATTACATTATAACAGAATATCCAGCAACAAGCAAGGGTGCGAGATGAATACATGTTTTTTTTTTTGGAGAGGGACTCCGCAGCAGATGCTACGAACGCACCGCAGCCTTAAGTCTTATTGTGCATCCATGTGATGAAAATGAAGAGAAAGATGATGATTAGTTTTTTTCATTTTTCCAAGTAATGGAGCACCGGTGGGATGAAATTGACAGGGGAAAACCGAAGTACTCGGGGAAAAACGTAACTCAGTGCCACTTTGTCCACCACAAATCCCACATGGACCGACCCGAAAGCTGGGCCTCCGCGGTGGAGAACCGGCGACTAACCGCCTGAGCCATGGTACGGCCTGAATGTATGGTTAGTGTCGGTAGTAGCTATACTAAACCCCACCTCTTAAGTTCAAATCATGGGTGAATGGCTTTGAACACTAAACTAAAAAAAAAAAAAAAAACTGGTCACCACACTTGAAAGTAATTCAGGGGAAAAATAGTGGCACAGAAACGGTATTATATGGATGGAAACAACTAGTCAAAAATGTGTGTCAGTTTCCTGAAAGTTTTTGTTCTATTCATGATAATATATCTGCTTCAGGTGGTTTAGAACATGGATAGAAAATAAAATGAGTTATGAGTGCTGACTTTTAAGTTCGAGCATGATGTCGTGACCTACATTTTAGGACGCCAGTAAACGCGTAAAAACCTTAACAGCATTAATACTTTTCTGGTTGATATTTTACGGGGGGGGGGGGGGGGGGCTCTAAATTATGAAGCAACGTTAAACATCGCACAGTGACGTTTGGTGTCGAGGATTGATTTAAAATAATCAGTCATTTAAGATTCACATATCATGTATTTGTTTTGATGTTAGGCATACCATTGTGTTATCTGTAGTGACAAATAGTGCTTGTACACCGTCAGACATAAACTCTATAAGTAGACAACATTTCTTACATTAACTCCAAAGCCAGAGTTAGTGCAACAAGTTTTGTTTACTGATAAAGTTTATGTTTGACGGTGTAAAAGCACTGTTGTTCATATAGTCAGCTTTATAGAGGGATATGTAACCAAATTTAATTTATTTTGCGTCTTAAAGTAAACAAACTTTAAAAATCAACTTAAATAATTTACTCATTCTCTTCCGCATTGGTTTACTCCTCTCCTCGTTCACAACGTCACACACACACACACACACACACACACGCGCACGCACGCACACAATCACTTTGTCCCTCCCTCGTTCTCTCAATTTCTTCCCCTCGCTCGCTTATTCCGTCCAAATATAAATACATCGCCGGTCCACAATGTGGTACAGTACCCTATATTGCGGTGCAAAAGAACGGAATCTCCCTTTCAGAATCATATTTACCAAATGCACGTGTCTGTCTGTCTGTCCCTCATTCAGTTATGAATGTCACTAATGTATTCACGATTTCATCGATTTTCAAGGAACCCGTTAGGAAAAAAGTGACGTTGGATCTTACCCCATCATGGCGCTACGGAAATACTTCAATAACAGAACAAAGATTGCAATCGTACCAAACTATACGACGGAAAAAACACAAACACATTTTACTTAGGTCCTTCGAACTGTATACAAAGATAGGCTTTTAGAAAACTTGCGGTAGCCTATTAAATCATATTTCCAGGTTCATGGCAAATGACACGGGAACAGGTAAAATAATTAGCTTTTTTTGGCGAAAGTAAACGAATGTTCGTAACTAAACCTGTGAAATTTCATTTTATCCACAAATCGGGCTTGTCACCACAGGTTTTATGTTTTAAAATGTTGTTGACCTTAAAACAGTATTAATGTGGTGAGACGGTGTTGTGTTGCTGCTGCTGCTGCTGATGATAATAATAATACCCACGACAACAACAACAACAAAAATATAAAACAACTTTGTGTAATATTTCGAGACCCTAATTCAGGGGTACTCAACAGGTGTGCCTTGAGATTTTGCCAACTGTGCCGTGATGCACTAAATAGAAGAATGTTTACACGAATGCAATTGAAGAGTAAAATCACTCCGCCATTTCAGGCAGTCACAGCGCTCTAACTGATGATTCATTCTTGTGGGATATGACTTGAATTTTGGGTGAGTGGTTCCCGTCGTTTCGAAGGAAACGTAGTGCCATCATATTAAGATGAAGACACTAGGTCCTTTCGAATCGTCGGGAACAATTTAAAAGTAAAAGCGCCATATTCAAGAAGACCCTAATCCTAAAAAATCAATTAGTGTTTAATATCTCATTATTATCCGTAATTGAATATATAGTCATTAGTTAAAACACAACAGTGTAATTGTATTTGAACCACAGAAGCAGAAATGAGTAAAAATGGTTAGTCCTGCTGATGCTACAAGAGTGGCTATGAATTTATTTCACCCAATGCTACACTGGGGCTACGACTAATTTTCACTACGGGTAAAATTTTCAAGGTGGATTATCCAAAATAAGACAGTGCTTCGTGTTACGTTTGAGGAAAAATTGGTGAACGGGACAATTTGTAATTGTAGGATGTGTTTTGATGTATCCAACTAAGCCAGAAAATAAAGCTTTCAATTAAAAAAAAAAGGCTACACTGGACTACATTTTTAGACAGACTTTACCTAGGGCAGTTAATATCTACGTTTGTGTACAATTTCTGTGTCCGTTAATCGTTATAAAGTTTGTGCAGGGCGTAGTGTCCTAAGAAGTTCTTTTGATTTCTTGTTTAAATGTAGACCCTAATAATTGACATCTAAAATGAGGTGTATTCTCCGTTCTTACTCTTGTTTGCCGCGAAACAAGAAAACCCTTTATGCCAATTGAATGCAACGAAAAGTAGAACGCTGTGAAATGTAATTCTGTATTAATTACAATGTCACAATAATATTGTTATTTTTTATTACACGTCGAACACTTTTATGCAGTTTTTCATGCGTATGAAAATATTATTTTCTTAATAAAAAGCGGGAATTTTGCGCGACGGAAAATGTGGATGCAACGAGTCATTGGGCGTCATGTGACGTCATTGTACTTAAAAAGTCAACACATCTACCGTATTTGTAGATAATGAAATTGCAACTGTGCCCACGTGCCACTCTGTAACTTTGGTTGAGATCTGGCAAGGGGCTGAAAAGAAATGCGTGCGGAGTGAAGAGTTGTTAGTTTGTAATGTAATTTCTGATATATACACACATATACAAATATATATACACACATATATATATATACACACATACATACACACTTACTTATATACACACATATAAATACACATATATATTGAAGAATTTCTGAAAAAATTATTGTTGTTTACGTAATAAAAATCATGATTTAATATTTTATGAATAGTACAGATCGCTGTGGAAGTATTGCTGTTGTAAGGTAACGTATAGTAAAATTCAATGCTTTAAACTGTTCACTGTAGCCTCCGTATTGATTATTTTAATATTCAACAGGGATACGAAATCTTATTTGTATGAAAATGTATCACACCTGTACTTCTCGTGAAAACAATCGAATTCTTATACTTAAGATTATGTTTCAGAAGTAAATGTGCAGTAAATTGCTTAATCAATTATAAAGTTTTGCTTTCAAATTTATATTTCACCTATTACACTTTTAGCCCGCTATCTACGACCCTCACAACGTCTGTTTATTTAAATTATTATACTCATTAGTGAATAATTTTATTTATTTTTCTGCTTAATTTGTTTATTACCTTTCACAAGAAATGCTAACAAAGTTTTAAAACGTGATTGTTGTTGCTACGTATGTTCTACTTAAACTTGTGTTTTACAGGTCTGTTAAGCATAAACTCTAGTTTATGTCATGTTATATAATATTCTGATATTATTTAGGTTTATTCATTCATAGCCACCCTTTTTACAGGTAAACTGCACTAGGCTGTCAGTGTAAGCGTGTTACATGTAGGTCCATCTACTGTCAAAACTTGTTGTGCCTCTCTATGTCTGGCGCCTTTCTCTGTAATGATGTTAATCCGTCGTAATGCATTCTGGCGTTTATTGCCTGCGAATACTGCAATAAAGAATCATTTCGTAGACATTTTATTGGGTAATTTTTGGTCTCCATTGCATTTTTCCTCTGATGGTGTAAATTCTCTTGAATATTCAAACACTAAATTAATGGTGCTGTAAAAATGAAAGTAAGAAGGAGGGAGAGATAAAGAAAGAAGTCTTGAATCTTATAACCAACCAATTAAGAAGGCGGTAAAGAAAAATTAAAATTCTCGAGAACTGAAACTCATTTCTTTACATATTCACTGTTCCCTGGAGCAGCCGAAGGAAGAAGCCGTTGTTGTCTGTTTGGTGTAAAATTCTGACGCCATGCCAGCGGAATAAAAAGAAACTTATTGGCCTATTTCTTTTCATAAAAGTTCCATTTTTAATATTTGAATTAATGGAAATTTATTACCATCTTCATCTCACTTAATAATGGCTTCAAATATTATCTCTTGATTTACCGTTTGAAGGTATTAAAAGAAAAGTGTATGTAGCTAGTGGATTGGTTACATCTTGCTTAGAAACTGCCTTCTAACACATGTTATTGAGGTAAATATAGAAGGAAAGATAGAAGGGGCCCAAAGACGAGGAAGATGATATAAGCAGCTACTGGTTGACCTTAAGGGAAGGAGGAGATACTGGAAATTGAAAGAGGAAGCACAATATAGCACTCTGTGGCAAACTCGCTTTGGAAGAGGCTACGGGCCTGTTGTAAAACAATTATTATTATTATTATTATTATTATATTATTATTATGTAGCTAGTGAAGATTTCTCTAATGAACCAAGTGTTGACAGACACAAATACATGTCTTTTAATTTGTCGACATATAAATGCATTCCTTAATTTTTAGTACAGTTTATTTGGGCGGAAATATTTATGAGTCACTTCGTTGTCTACTTTCCTTTCTTCTTTCGGTTTTCTCGTGATTAAATACACGAAGATGCAATGATAAATAGAATAATGGACGCAAGTATCATCCCTAAAACATATCTTAGAGTCTTACGCTTATGAACATATCTTATCTACTATCTTCATTGCTTTAAGAATATCACAGGCTACACATGTAAGAAGCAAGCAAAAGGTTATGTTTTTTTTTAAATCAACTGTGCGTGTATAGACAGTAACAACGCGTAATTAAGCACTGAGATACAGAACATATGGATGAAGTGTGAGATTACTGTCGTCTGAGAATATGATGGCAGGCATTGTACTTCACTGAGAGATTGAAACGATCCTGCAGACTCAGATGCTTTGTATAAGTAATGTTGGAAATGATGAACACTGGGGTTAATAATTCGTAAATGCCTCGTCCATTTGTAACCCGACTTGAGGAAGCCAACATTGATTGTGGTGTTTATGGAGAGAAATATTTGCTGGAGATCATGAGAAAGGCACGGATCTCAATCGAATGACTCGTAAGTTTTTATTCGTAGCCTATATTACGACGCTGTCATTAACTCAGGATATACTGCGTCAGATGTATGAATATTATGAATTGGGTGGTACGTGGAAGGAAGCGGTTGTTGTACGGTTTAAAGTATTGTCAGAATAATTATTCTGTACACTGAAAGGACGTCGTTAAATTGACATTTTTTTAGCAGTTAGGTTTAATGAAATTATATATGCCGATCCCAGTGGCCGCGCAGTCTAAGGCTTGGGGCTGCGGCCGCTCGCTTGCTGGGATTGCGAATACGAATCATGCTGGGGGCACGGATGTCTGTCTCTTGTGAGTGTTGTGTGTTGTCAGGTAGAGGTCTATACGACGGGCTGATCCCTCGTCCAGAGAAGTCCTACCGAGTGTGTGTGTCATTGAGTGTGATCAGGTACAACAATAAACCTCTACACCTACAATGAGTAGGTAGAAGAGGTCAGACTAAAAAAGAAATAAATTTTACATTCGAAAATATGTAGTTGTATTACTGAATAATTAAACGCGCAACCTCATAATTGTTCTTAAAGGTCCATGTTATTTGTTTTCCACCTGTAACATAACGTATTATGTCCTCTAGGATGACTTGGGCTTCTCATACAAAGCAACTACTGATGTTGAAATGACAATATGTGTATAACAATGATATGTACTCAGTAGCTTCTTTATGTTCAATTTAAAATTACTTTTTTACATTAGTCTTGGTAAAGTTCACCTAGAACAGGCCATGAAGGCCCAGAGGGGGAGTAGAGGTACAACTCTACTAATTCTTTAACCTCGGTGCTAGATAGGGGTGGGTGGTCAACGCCACGCCCCAGCCGCTTTACCCCGGGAAAGAGACCCGGTAATCATTTTACAGGAGGCTGGGTGGGCCCCAGAGCCGGTCTGAACGGGTGTGGAAAATCTCGCCCCCACCGGGATTCAATCCTCGGACCGTTCAGCCCGTAGCGAGTCGCTATACCTACTACGCTGTCCCATCTTTAAATATTTTCATATACCATATTTTACAAAGATATGTTTCTTGTTAAAGTTGTTTTTGTAAGTTACCTTGTAGATATGTTACAGTTTATTTGTGGGTATGCGGACAAAACATTGTGCTACACGCAAACACTGACAAAGTTTTGTGTTCTGAAAGAATGGTATTTTTATGTTACCATTTTCAGCCTTTAAAATTAGACTAGAAGCGTGTTATGTTATTAGTTGTTTCCATCACAATATTTTCTTGGTATATTCCGTGCATTAGACATATATTAATGCTGCGTTGCCTAATGACAACATATAAAAATGTTTTGTACACCTCTTTTAACATAATCCTTCCGGCCGCAGTATGACCCTGGGTTCGACTCAGCCTATAACAGAAATGAGTACCAGGAATATTTCCTTCGGGGTAAAGGCGGCTGGTTCGTAGGGATAAAAACCTTACCACCTTTATGTGCCGACTGTCTTGAAATCTGGGAGCCTCAACCTCCTAGAAGCTTCAGGGTCTGTCCAGGCCTGTACAGGTATTGCTTTAACTTTACCTTTATATATCTATTGAATGTTATCTGCTCGATGATGGCCCAGAAAGGGCCGACGCATGTAGAAGATTATAATAGCATGTAATGGTAATATAGCATTACGCTTTTCTACAGTTAGTGAATATGATGTAATATGACACTTCCGAGGCCAATGTGTGTCCATACGTTAGACGACCATTAAGAATAGAGGCAAGAATATTGCAAAAGGAAG
The DNA here is from genome assembly GCA_021186555.1 of Reticulitermes speratus. NCBI lineage: Eukaryota > Metazoa > Arthropoda > Insecta > Blattodea > Rhinotermitidae > Reticulitermes > Reticulitermes speratus. Next base: position 13,093,781 of record JAJKFL010000007.1, read on the forward strand.
TAATAAGACAGTAGTTGTTGCTTGCTTTTTTAATTAGGTATGTTGAGTTTTTCAGAGAAGTGTAATCTGCTTTCCATGTGGCATAGAATTCAGTCGAACATTTTTATTCTAGAAAAGAAAATATTTAGAAACCATCAATAAATTTCCCATCTTTTATGGAAGAAAAAATTTTACTACGGCTTATATCAGTGCATCAAACTGTCCAATGTTCTCAGTCAGATAATAAAATACACCACAGGTGCAAACATTTTCCAAAAATGTAAGAACTATCTCAAAATTCTAGGAGCTAGGTGGGTGACATGAAGCAAGTTCCTTACATAGGACCCACAAATATTAGGCACCACCATACAGAATTTAGTCGCCATGGAAATATGGCCCCCGGAATTTGTGCACTCCTGCATTACATACCGTCTCAGCTGTTTCTTTAATGCAACTTAATACTCCTAAGTAATAGTATAGTCTTTGCTTAGATATTAGAAGTGGCATTTTTCCGCAGTTTTTCCGATTAAATTTTTTTTTTTGCGTTTTTATGACCTACTCTTAGGCATTCATGATTAGACGTTTACAGGTTTTGGTTTCGTGCTGTTTCAGACTAAAAGTCAATTCATCCTTGTCAGAAGAGAGCACAATATGAATACCGCAAACTTGTTCTCAAGGAAACCACACTGCTTGTATTTAAAATCTCAGTAATATTGCAGTACAATATACCCTATCACAAGAGATGTTCCATACATATATATTCACGCTACAACTGGTTTCAGTCCAGCGGCCTCAGTACACAGCCGCAAACCGCACTACAGTACAGCTGGTTGGGTTGTCTGTGTTCCGGGGGAATACCGCACGATATTCAGAGCGTTAGGTAAAGGGAGCAGTTGTTGCTTTGGTGGGATAGCATGCTGTTGGTCTTGGCAGAGAAGAAGATTTACTTTGGTAGGGTTGTGGGCATTTATTCATATTATTTTTTCGCTTTAATGGCAACTTTGTTTTTGCAAGCTTTACTGTAATTTGAATTCTTCTATCAATCAATTTATACACACATCACACCAAACACACATATTCACAAGCCACACCATACACATAGTATACATACGTATATATATGTATGTATATATAAACCATATTACTAGTTTTTCTGTGGTTTTTAAAAAAGTGGTCTTGCTTAAAAGTAGAAAGGCGCATTAAATGACAATACTTTGTGTCATTTCGTGTGTTCGTGCCCCTATTTTCTATTCTTGAACTATTTTATCGAGTTTAACCAAACTTGGTGCAAACGTTATGTAACTGAAGGTTACTCGAAAACATACTTCCTAGTTTCCTACAGTAAGTATTAACAATATGGCAGACGCGCGGGTATAGGAAGCGGGAGAAAGCGCCACATGTGTTAGCGTTGTGAAGCGATTAATAGGCCGATAATAAAGTTTGAAAAAATGTTCAGCCTCAGCTAAAGTAATATTTTTATTATGTAAAGTAAAAACATGGCGGCATTGCGAAGTATTTATTTAGTTTCCAGATTCCTAGCAATGATTGTAATAACCAACTGAACCTGGGGTTTTGGAAGTTGGTATAGAAACAGATAAAAACAAATGTACAAGGTGTGTGTAAAATATTAATTGCAAATCAACAATTACAAATATGGCGATGACGCGAAGTCGTTGAGTTTATTTCGGATATCTTTAACGTATACAGAGTCTGTGTTTAGGTGATAAGGTTTTTAACAAGTAGGAAATGACATGCGAAATATTAATATAACAGTAATAATAAGTGTACTTCCTAAGTTCTGTTTAGTACTCTCTTTCATTACATATGCTTACATAAAGGTAAAGGTAATGGTAAATTAAATTTCCTCCCTGTGCAAGCCATCGATACTTTGTCGGAGTAGACCTACAGTTTTACTCATTCTTAAATTTTACACTAGGCAGACATGAGTGTTCAGCTTATCGCCCTAACCTCTTTACTCCTGGGAACAGTGGCGGACTGGGTCTAAAAATATTGGTTGCCAGGCGACAAAGGGGGCCCACCCACAACTATAATGCTATAATTTAATTTTTATAAGAAATTAATAAAATTTAAAAAAAATACATCAGTGGAAAAAAGGTACAATTAAAATTTTTGCGAAATAAATGTACATTTTTTAGTAATTACAGTGTACATATATTGTACATATTACTGACAGTATACAGTAGATACTAAATGTAAATACAGAATGTTACAATTGAAATTTTAAATTATTTTTTTAATTTTAAATAAATGGTGGATTTTATTAAAACTTTTTATCAAAATAGTAATAAAACGTAAATTTTAGTTGCATACAGTAATAATATTGGAACTTCTATTATATTTTCAAGCTACTAAAAGGTCATTAATATTTTTAACATATTGTCTAATGATTAAGGGGGCCCACTTGCCATCGGGCAAGCTGATACCCTGGCCAGTCCGCCACTGCCTGGAAAGCCCCTACGGTGCCCATTGAATAAGAGGCTGGGTGGAGCCCAGAGCCGATCTGAGTGGTTGGGAGAAGAGAAGAAACAAACCTTCCCCTGCCTGGATTATAAGTACGCAATTCTGGCATTTCTTTTTCTACACTGGTTCAAAAGGTTTAAATAAGCATATACACACAGCCAGAAAGAGACACACAGAGGACGGTGATCTCATGAGCTACCATTTCTTTTCCATCAGGAAGGAAATTTTTGGGTAAGAATTAACTATTTAATATGGATGTATTCTTTAAGATTTTTATGTTACAAATCCTATAATATCGCAGGAAATCAAACTGGACATAAATGTCTCCGTGGCAGATCGAGATAGACGCGCTAAACGATAATTAGTTTGATACTTTTTTTGTTAGAATTTCGCTTTAGATGGACCATCCTGTGATGCCTTTTGAATGCAAAAGTACGTGCGAACTTTGTCATCAGTGTTAGAGTTAGCGAGAATTTTGTTAGCTCCTTCAAAACTGACGTTCGTCTAAATCATTTATGAAAATTCACTTTTCTCCTCACAGAGAACACATTTCATTCCCATTATAAAGATCAGTCCGTTAATGTTATTTAGGAAAACTACTGATATTATTGTGAGAATCGTAACAAACACACACTAATTAAGCACTACTTGGAACACAGTCCTTTAGAAGATAACATTTCCTGAGCCAATCAAGAAATTCCCCACATTTTGTTGATTCCGATGGTTAATTTCCTTTTTTATAAGTGCCCGTCTCTTGTCTCTGTCATTAGCCAGATAATTTCAATTCACGCTACCCTATACTATTTCTTTGAGATTTATTTTAATATCCAACCAACTATGCCTGGATCTTTAAGTGGACTCTTGCCTTCACCTTTCCCCAACAAAACTCTATGTGTCTTTTCTTTCTCGATTTTATCACCATAATAAACTTTAGTGTGGCTTGTAGATAATGAATTTCCTTATTACGAAATTGTCTCCAACATCCTGCTACAGGCTCCCTCGTACGTCCACATGTCTTCCTCGGCACCCTCTTCTCGGAAACCCTGAGCCTATGTCCTTCCTTTAATATGAGAGGCCAAGGCGAAAGCCTCTGTAAGAATTTGTAAGGTGTTGAATTTTTAGTGACGAGCTGCTAGACCCTCGCTCAATTCTACAAACTAGAGGATACCAGTTTTGTAAAAAGAAAAATGCCAAATTCCATAATTTTGCATCTGGTGGTACGTATGGTTCCCATTGGGCGTTAAGTGATTACAATTGTAACTACCCGCGAGAAAGGTGTATGTTAAACCTAAAGCTGTGAAGTCTAACGCTTGGACAACAAGCATTACACGAAACCCTACCGCAATTACCCGCAAAAACCGCAGTTCTGTCTTTCGTTCTGAAATGTACTTACTTATCTATCGCATTTTTATTACCATGACGTCACGTAACTACTTCCTTCCCCCACCAGCAATTACGATTTTCACGTTTCACTGTCTTCTCGTTCTTTCCAGCCTTTCTTTATGTTAGGTATTCATAAAATGCAAACTGCGTCTTTCTTCTCAGATACTCTCACATTTTCTTTCGTATAAAAAGAACCCCCACCTTCCCCACTAAACAGACACGTTTTGCATTGAAATGAAGGCGAGATGGTTTCGTCTTATATAACCCCATGTCATAGGCCTACGCAGTTATGCCTCTCTCTCCCCAACCCTCTGCATCAGCTTCCTCGTTCCTTCATTGCAGACGTCGCAAAACCGCGACTGGAAGCAAAGATGACACCAAAAATGGACCACTCCCACCTTCCTGCTCTTTCTCTGTTAAGACACTATTTCGCGTGCAGTGCAGACAGATGGCTTTTGTACAGTATTTGATTGTTAGATAGGCAGAGAGAAGTAATATACCTGCAAGTGAAGCCATTTCGAACTGTTTTTTGACATTATTCATTCCGTGCATTTTCATTGAATTAAATTGTTCATTTATGACACCAAAAAATACACCTTTGAAATATACAAATAAAATCTTATATCGCTCCTACATGTTTCGGCGTCACTCTCACCATCTATAGCAAGATTTAAAACTGACTAAAATATTAGTACATTAAAAAAGTAATTCATATTATATTACAGTATTGTTGCAGCTAACAGTTTAATTCTTGTCGAACTGGTTAAGTGGATAAAGTAGTTGCTACTAGTTAAAATTTAAATTTGAAAGAGACAGAATAAAGTTAATGCATACTATTATGCGAGTGTTTATTTTTTCACAGCGGTCTAAATGCAGATTCCGTTCTTCTGCGTCAGTGAATAATCGATTCCCCAAGTTTCGAAAGAAAGCGTTGCCATCTAAAAGTCAGAAATCGATTAACAAGTGAGACATAGTCATATCCCAGAAGAACTAAATTCTAAACCACAGTAACTTTCATGATAACACATATACAATTTTCTATTATTAATTTGAGGATAGAGGAATTAAAATACTTCTGACGTTTTGGAGGTATATATCTAATTATCAAGTGTAGATGTAATGAGAATGGATGGAAGGTGTGTAATTTATGAAACAGCTTTCTGAAGTAGGTGCAGTCATGAGGCGTATGTAAATTGCTTGTCAGAAGGGTAGGACGGTTGGAGCGTTCGCCTCTTCCTACAAGAAAAAATAAATTGTCGATAGTGATAAGAGAAATATAAAATAATTCTTTATGTTAAATTATCTATCAAGGACTTTGAAGCGCAGTCTTATTAGTCACCTCTTCGAATCTCGACTGGGAGACCAATTATCCTAATTTTTTACGGTTTTTTACAGAATTTCCACGAATATTCCAGGATAATACCTTATATTATGCCACATTTCCTTTCAGATCCTTTCCAATTAATTGTTCACTAATCATAAATTTCGAGGCTATAAATTCTGAGCTACTGACAATGTCCTTATATAAGCCACAGAAAAAATTGTAGGTGTATGACTGGCCTGAATATAAAGACCAATTTAACGGACGACATGAGAAGTTACGCATTGAAGAATATGTTTTTTGACTGATGTATGCTTTGAAATACTTATGTGTTTTTCTGTTTCTTGCCCCTCTCTTTCGAGTGTTCCAATAATTTCTATTTCTTTCGTGATGTCCCTGACACTTTTAATTCTCCTCTTCAGACGAATTTTGTTTTCTTCTCATAGCTCAATAGCCCTAGTGGGCCTAGACCTCCTCTACGAGGTTCCTCGATCACATTCAGACACACCACACTCGGTAGGACTCCTCTGGACGAGGGATCATTCCGTCGCAGAGACCTTTACGTGACAACACACAACACTCACAAGAGACAGACATCCATTCCCCGGTGGGAATCGAACCCACAATCCCAGTAAGCGAGCGGCCGCAGACCCACGCCTTAGACCGCACGGCCATTCGGATCGGTCATGTTTATTATTACTTGAATATATTTAGGCCTATTTTTCTATATTTGATCTCGCTTTATTTTCTCTCCTTTTTCCTTCTTTGTGCAAATTTATATGAAAGAACCATTACATTATCAGCGCAGAATACAGTCTCATTTATCCAAATGCAGCACTAGCGAAATAATGTAAATATCACTAGACACTTTACCCCAATAGCGAATCGGATTCCCCATTTACCAGTTATCACTGGTTAAGGTGTAGCCGAAGTAACTGCCATACCGATGTTGCTCCACGTCGGGAGATAGCCGTAAAATTGGTGCTGGCGTCGTGAGTCCGCGCCGTGTGGAGGATCATTATTCGAGCGGGATAAGGAGCCTATTGGACGCTGTTAGCTGGGACGACATCGACGTGCGCTTTGGTGTTCTTATAACAACAGCAGAGTGTACAGAACCCGCACCCCGAATGCAGAGATGTGAGGTCGCCTTCGTTAAGAGGATCCGTCATTTGACGTCATATTTGTTACATCATTCTCTGAGCCTGAACGTTGTATCTTACAGCCAAAACAGTGTTTGAGAACTCGGTGCTGAGGGGAATATTTGAATTTTATGAGAAGGTGTGACGGGAAAGATTGAAAATGTGCTCAATGAGGAGTTTTGTAATCGGTACTCTTCGATACTATTGAAGCCGTTGCATGAAGTTGATCACATTCCTCCATATGTTGACTACTTTTCTTCATATGATGCCGAGGGTAGAAATGAATGAATCTATGTCTTTCCCCCATAAGCCTTTATTGTACAGTGCTTAATTAAGTACATGAATGACTTAACGTTAATAAGTATTATTATGGCAATTACTAAAATCAAATGCGGCAATCTGGTTTAATAAAGTATGCAGGTCCGAACAACTCACACCTTCCTATGTTGACATAAAAATAAGTGGAAACAACGAAAGGAGTCATAAAACCAAAAACGCTGCAACCAAACACAGAATTAATACCGAACTCAAATTTCTGTATAAGAAGAAACAAACGTTAAACCAACTACTATATAACACACACCTGGACTGCGCTAATTACTGGAAGGAGATGTGGTTCTTGATAGAAAGATCAGAGCATCAAAAATTTCAAATCATGAATGACATACTGTACAATAAACTTAACAAAAAACTGGATCACCTACGACACAAAAAAGCACAACTTACGAAACAACAAAGAAACAAAAACACAAATACTAACATCAATTTCCATACACGTATCCAAAATATGTCTGACGTAAAATTCAACAAAGAGATAACACAGTTCACTCTCACCGAATACACTTCAAGACGCAACCCTACAATATACTTGCACCAGAACCACTTCTTCTTCATATCAAATTTTATATTTTTATATATACTACACCATCAGGAGGACCGCACTGCAACGTGAAGTAAACAAACGACAACACTACATACAGCGCGAGTGTCTATCGCCGTGCTACAAAAATCCATCGCAAACAGTACAGTGTAGTGCGCGATCTCATGAAACCCTTAGAAGTGTGAACATCCTTTACAAAAATAGACATAGTGAACAGTGTTTTTAATAAGTTATTTAACAAATCATCTTTTTAACTTTGTTTATGACTCGTGTGTTTTTAACTCATGCTCCAGATAGTGCATATTTTTAAATAATCAAACAGATGCTGCATTTGTGAAGCACTTTTATAAAAGAAAGGATCCCTGATGATGGTTCGCAAAGAGCCGAAACGCGTTGGATAGTATCATGATATAAGGAGCTGGTCTGCGCCTTGAAAGTTGTGCATTTTGTTGGTGTTTATTTTTAAATAATGAAAATGCACGGTGAATTAAGATTAAAGATTACATAAAGAAGAATTATGAAAGAGAGGCAGGCATATAACAAGCATGGGAAAAACAAGAAATAAGAATTTTGGTTGGAAAGTCTGAAGAGTAAAGACCATTTGGGACATCAAGGCTTAGACCTGAGAATAACATTAAAAGAGATGAGTTTTTTATGCACACTGCAATAAACATTGCGGTCCAGTAGAAGGCGGTGTATTAGTTGACTAAGCAGCTGCTTTCTGTTGACACTCCGTTGAAAAATACTGCTCCTTATTTACGGTAGTTAAGTGAAAGGGAACAATTTAGAAAGCATCGGACGTCTGTTTCCTCCAGCGGTCACTATTCCTTTTTGTGTGGTCAAATTAAAATATACTTCTTCGAAAAAATAGTAGGTACAGGTACATATGCAAATATATTAGAAGGAGCCGGGATAGCTCAGTCAATATAGTGACTAAATTACAGGTTGGACAACGAGGAATCGTTCTTCGGTTCCTGGCAGCAGCAAGAAAGTTTTCTCTTCTCCAAAACATCCAGACCTTTTCTGAGATACACTCAGCCTCCTACACAATGGGTACAGCGGGTAGAGCGGACGGGACTTGAAGCTGAGAACTCATCTCCACATATTTCCGAAGTCAAGAATGAGTGGAAGCGTATTTCTACTCCCACCGCTTGCGTTCATGGCATGTGCAGGGACAGATTTATCCTTTTAATAGCTTAGAAACATTGTGCAAGTCACGGAGAAGGAGCACGCGTTCTGGTCCTTCTCGTGTAGAACTCCTGCAAGTACTAAAAGCATTATCCACCGTTCCGGCTTTAATTCCTGTGCGCTGCTAGTAGTGAGGGAGACGTTCGCCCTCGTGATATTATTAGGCAACTGCTGTGCATGAAATAGCTCGTATATAGAGCACAAAATCTCTCCCTCTACGTCACTTCAACCCCCTGTGTTTCTTCATGTGCTGGGTGACCTACCAGAATGATGGTCGGCACTTAAAGGGAAACTTTGCTGAGGTTAAAACCGACGAAGACTGCAGCAGCGAAGTCGTCAAGAAACTGAGGCGTGGTGACCCGAGGCTTTATTGTCCGTTATAAACAGGTGGAAGGAGCGGAATGCCAGGAGCGGCTCGTACTTTGTGTTTGTCAAGTTGCCTTGTTTTGTGAGCTACTATAATGAACCTAGGTTGGATTTATTTTGCTGATGTATAAGATCCCATTGCAGATTACCTTTAGCGACGTTCATCTGTGACATTCAAGATGCTCACGATGGTTATGTTAAGATCAGGTTATTCAGGGGTGTGACGCGGTGTAGTTTGGTAGGTATTAACTTTTCTTCCCCGAACACGTACCCGCACCATTTCTGCAAAATATACATAATTTCTCGGCATCATAATTCAGAAAACAAAAATTTTGTCCTTTATTATTGTTTTCCTTCATTCAACACGCAAATAAACATCGAGTTAGTGGATTAAAGTTTGCAAGATTTGAGGTCCTCACAGTCGCATTTTTGAAAGTCCAAGTCCTCTGGGATGTTACAGCGAGTCGACAGGGAAACAATTACCTTCATTTTGAAGGAAAAGATTGAAGATAAACATAGTACGTTTCTTTGAAACGTCGACAAATATTTGTCCATTGACAAGGCGTAACAACCAAGAAACCTTGAATCTTCGACTTCGTCTTTATTTATTGATGACTAATTTCAGACGCTGTCAGTATCTGAGAGAATAACGTCGAATAAGAAGTCATTTAGTGAATGGTAAAGTTGAGGGAAGTGCAATGAAGCGGCAGTGGTTAATTTCAGGTCTTTATGCCGGAATTTATTCGAGGAACTGAGCAAAGCTACAAACAGCTGTCTAAAAGGGCTGATAAGCGCACCGCGATTGGAGACTAGAGCATCCAAATAAGAAGCAGAAATACCACTCACTCGGCCTCGATTCTCTGTACAGTAACTAGCAATAAAAGCCGAGAGAAATTAAATCCGGGATTGCCATGACAAAAACAGTACTCAACAAGACAACGACTCTTTTCATCAGCAAATTTGACTTAAATTTAAGGAAGAAACTAGCGAAAGGTTACAGTTTGAGCATAGTTTTGTGTGGTGCTGATAATCGGGCACTTCGGAAAGTAGATCAGAAATGCCTTCAAAATTCCGAAATATGGTGCTTGAGAAGGATGGAGAAGATCAGTTGGACTGATCGTGTGAGAAATAAAGAAGTATTACATAGAGCCAAGAAGGAAGAGATTATCCTACATGCAATAAAACGAAGGAAGGCTAACTGGATTGGACACATATTGAGTAGGAAAAGCCTTCTTAAACACGTTATTTAAGGAAAGGTAGAGGAATGCATAGAAGTAACGGGAAAACGAGGAAGAAGAAGAAGAAGAAGACGTAAGCAGCTACTGGATGACCTTAAGGAAAAGACAGGGAACTGGAAATTGAAAGCGGAAGCAGTAGATCGCACTCCGTGGAGAACTCGCTCAGGAAGTGGCTAGGGACCTGTCGTGAGAAAGACTACTTGATGATGAAGCCGAGAGGAGCTGTGATCTAATGTTTCTGAACTTGTCATGTACTTTCCATTTCCTCTAGACTGTGAGGACATGGGAGCGATGATCCGTCACCTAGAAACAAGATGTCTTGCACGACTAATTTCATTTCCACAAAATTAAACACAGGGTCACAAGCCCCTATTCTAAGCCTGGTTAATCCTAGGATTCCTGTGTTGTGGGATGTAATGCTTCGTCGCTGGATAAATGGTTCCTAAAACCTTGGAAGTTGAAGGCGAGGTGCTCCTTCGAAACGTCGGAAACCGCGTATTAATTGAGGCAGCGACACGTGCCACAAGTCAGCAATCCTATTACGTGGCTGTGAGAATCACAAATATTTCACGTTAAATCTGTCGAAAAAGTATTGAGGTTGCTCTGTCGATTGTCAACATCGATAATGAATGAATGAAAGCAATTCAATCAGAGATCTTTACGTAGTTTGGTCCTGTTTGTATCTTTCAGAGTCAACCTTAACATTTAATGTTTCTCAGTGAGTTTGATTTTTTTCGCTTTTTGTACTCCGATAATTGTATTGGCACTGTTAGGTTTACCATATTTTATTATTGTAAGATTGAAAGCATTGTGCTGTGAGAATTCGAAGTCTTTTGTTATGTTAAAGCAACTCCTTCGGTTAGAGAGGAATATTGCACAATCTTCTGAAATGTGGACCCACGTATGGATTTATTTAAAGTATGGAATTTATTTCCTGCTTTATTACAGTTGGTTTGATCGCCCCATCCAAGTGTCTGGAAGTTAAGTGAGTCGTAATTTTCGGTTCTTGTACTTTCATTTTGTATATCGTGTCACAAGGGATTGTGTAGAATAAAGCTTCTTTTCTACTCAAACTCCTTCGAATTTTATGTTTAGGTTCTGTATAGTGAAGAACACCTCAGCTTGTTTTCATGAGTACACAAATATTTAAAGACGTTTGCATAATATAAAGGGGCAGTAAGTTTCAAAATATTATAGGCCCTTTCATATTACGTTACGTATGTGGGGTGACAATTAAGTAGTACCAACTCAAACGCTATTGGCTAACAGCAACTTTACTAGGTATTTACTATATGCAGAAGCACGACTGTTGGGAGAGCAATGTGCAATTTATATAGCCATGGGTTGGGGAGGAATGAGGCGCCGAGTTAGCTCTCATTCTGCATCTCCCTTGTAGCTAGCAGTCAGTTATATTAAATTTCTCTTTTCTCGTATACTAGTTCTCTAAACGATATACTGTCGCTACTTTGAAATATCACCTTGAGCAAGTAGGCGACCCGATGTGCACTCCATCTGCTCTGCCAGCTCCATATTCACCTTATCTTGAATTAAAAATGAACTTCTCAGGTTACAAAGAAGTATATGAAGTTATCCCTCGAAGTTACGTCCCACGTGGTTCAGAGGCGGGCGACCTTAGTCAAGACAACGTAAGTCAAGACAGATTTTTCCATAAACGCAATGTGAAGGATAGTGAGGGTGTTTCAGATAATGTATTTTGACCAACAAAAATATAAAATCTTACTTTTAAAAACTTTACAGTAAATGACATGACTACTAAATGACAGTTGATGTAGGAAGTACGTCCTCTTGAATTGTAAGCGCTTCATCTGCATCATCATCTCAAATATACAACGACGCACGTAGCGATGAACAAATACCTCAAGGTGACTTAAATAAGTCAAGCATTGTGTTCTGGCCAGGCTAAAACTTCCTGTCTCTCACAATTCCTCGTCCATTTGTTACTGCTAGTTCCAGTCAGTATCTTCAAACCCATTGACGCCAAATTCAATGAGTCAAGGACACTCAGTCAACTGCAAAGCCGTTATGGTCCTCTCCTTAATTTCAGACTCAGGTTCCTGAGCTTCGTGAGGTGCTCTGTAGTTCCGAATTTCAGCAAGATGACCAAACATGAGTTCCTGATTATGGGGGTTTACCAAATCGAAGATATCTTTAGCATCCCATACACGGATATGCGTCCTTGGCTTATCGTACTGACACTGGGGCAAGAAACTTAATTTCGGAAAGACGTAAGTCGAGACGACGAAATTTTAGGGATGACTGTATACATGCAGCTTTCACGAAACTGGACAAATATGAAAATCATCTTTTTCAAGAGGATTTTAGTTTTACAAAAGAGAGAAACGAGAATCCTCTCCAGCGTTTGCACCATTGTGTATGAAGTGCTACCCAAAAATTCCGAAATTTGAACGTCGCGAGGGAACCGGTTTTAGTACGGATTAGTGGCGCATGGTAGCGCTGCACGTATCCTTTATGAACCAGTGTGCGACGTGGCTTTGCGCTGAGTGCACGCATTCTTTTGATCTACGCGTTTTTATAACGCCGTGTTTGTGCCGCTTCGCGATTTTTTTCGTTGAAATGGTGAACGTGAAGGAGCAGCGTGTTTGCATCAAGGTTTGTTTCGAACTTGGCAAGAGTGTGGCAAAACTCACTAAATGCTTAAACAAGCATTTGGTGATGACGCTCTGTGTCAGACGCAAACCTGCGACTGATGTAACCGGTTTATAATGGCCGAAAGTCAGTTGATGATGACGAAACTTCTGGTCGACCTTCAACGGCACAACGCCGGAAAATGTTGTAAAAGTGCGTGAGGTTTTCCGCGAGGACCGTAGGCGAACGATCTATGACGTTTGCAACATTTTGGGTTGTCATACAGAACATGCCAGCGCATTTTGTTGGACGAAATCAACATGAGGCGGATTGCTGCAAAATTCGTGCCAAGGCTGCTGACTGATGACCAGAAGCAACATCGGCTGGAAGTCAGCATGGAACTTAATGAGCAGGTAAGAAATCACCGAGACTTCCTTTCCAAGGTCGTAACTGGTGATTAAAGTTGGATTTATAGGTACAACCCTGACACAAGCCAGCAATCGTCCCAGTGGAGGTGTCTATCTTCACCCCGGGCCGAAGAAAGCGCAGCAATTGAAAAGAATGTGAAGTAAATGCTGATCTACTTTTTTGACATCGACGGGATTATCCATAAGGAATTCGTCCCTACAGGTCAGACCGTCAATGCGAAGTTCTACTGCGACTTCCTGAGGCTGAAGCGGCCAGACAAATGGCGCATGAACAACTGGGTGCTCCGTCACGACAATGCGCCCACGCACATCGCTTTGTCTGTGCAGCAGTTTTCGGCCTCCAAAAACATGACGGCCTTCCCCACCATGCTTACTCGCCTGTTTTAGCCCCCTGTGACTTCTTCCTCTTTCCCAAGATGAAAATCAAGTTGATGGGGCCAAGATTTGACACCGTAGAGGAGATCCAGGCCGAATGGCATAAGGAGCTGAAGACGCTGACACAAAAGGACTTCCAGGACAGCTTCCGATCGTGGCAGAAAGGTTGGGATCGTTGTGTACGCTCCCAAGGGGACTACTTTGCAGGGGACAGTGGCGATTAGGACTTTGAGTGTGTCTACTTTTTTCTGATAAATTTCTGGGCTTTTGGATAGCACCTCGTATGTCGTGAGCAGGTATTCAATCGTCAGGTGCGTGAAGCTCACATCTCGTCCTCTACTGCTGATGTCTGAAATATGTGAAACTCTACTTGCAGATTCCCTGTACGCCTTTGTGGTGTGCTGCACAAACATAACCTTATATTCACGGTTTATTTTTATTATCAGGTTTGCTACACACACACACACATGTAATCGTTTGCAACAAACGTGTAGAAATAACTTGTTTAATGTAATTGTGCAGATACCTTCACTGTAATTGGGTAAAGGTATCACATTACAGGCCTGGACAGGCCCTTAGGGCTCCATGAGGTCGAGGCTTCCAGAATATCTAGACAATTGGCACATGAATTTGGTAAGGTTATCAGCCCTACGCACCGGCCGCCTTTACGCCCAGGAGATATCTGCAAGAGGCTGAGTCGACACCAGGGCCATAGTGCGGCTGGAAAGATTAAGTCAATGAAAAATTCCAATGACCCCATCGGGAATCGAAACCGCGACCCTCCGGCTTGTAGCGCAGTGCCTCAACCAACTGCACCACCTCGAGCCAACGCGCACCATGGTAACTGGGTACTGTTTTATAAAAGTGGGGGCTATAGAGCAGTTTTAAATTACCATGTGGTTCGTAAGTCGAAATGTTTCATGATGATGATGTTTATCATCATCATTATCATCAAAATCATAACCATTATCAACCCATCTGAACACGATCTCCAGTAACCCAGTCTGTATCGATCTGGGTACATCCAGCCCACAAGTCAGACGCATTACTGATAATGCTACTTTTTCGATATCATTATAGCGTCTTTTAACATGCTTCCTTCCAAGTTATTTCGAATTCACCCTATATGACTATAACTACATAACTATCCACGTTTTCTATTTCGATGGTACATAAAGTTTGTAGCTAGTAAAGTGCCATTCTTCAATCTGCAAATTATTTAATGGCGTTAACTAAAGTGAGAGGTCACCCTCAGGAGGAAATTTCTTTTGAAAAAGCCTCAGGTTTTAACTGGTTGATGGATATCTTTTACGAGAGTAACGCCAGCATCAGCTTCTTACAAATAAATACTTTAGGAACACGTAAGTGATCCCGTCCTCAGCTCCACGGAAGATTGCATTAGAATTCATGACTTGTTATCTTGATATCCTCATCAAAATTTGTTTCGTACATTGTTCTTTATTTCTGTTTATTTCAGTTTTCGCTAATGTACGTTTCGCCCCATAGCCACAATATTCTGAATTTTGCACAAAATTTTGCAAAGGCAGTTTCAACATTTTTTGTTATGTCCTGGAGCAATATATGCAAATAAAAATTTAATTTTCGAAATCTGCCATATAATCGATTGTGTCGGCAAATTACTACATACGTGATTAGTTTCAAAGACAATTAAAGCTTGTGAGAGCAGTATAGAGGGAAATGAGTGAGCTACTGCAATAATAACTCAGTCAAGTGGCTTGAACTGTTAGGACGTCGTGAGGCGAGCGTTTCCTTTACTGAAACACCAGCTGACACCATGAAACTTGCTCTGGTATAGAGCAGCCATAGGCACATACAGATTCTCTCCCTGAGTCTGGAAATATACAGCCTTTACGGGAGGCGGTCTATAGACGAAACCTGGTGCTACATATTGGGGCTGTGGGGGGAATTGTTAACACTTGTGTGTCGAATTTATTAGACGTAGGATATATTTTTATATATTACACATAACCTCGTAGGGTGTACTCCCTCTCTGTACTGCCATAAGGTCTGATTCAGTAGGAGGAAGGTGGGGTGCTGCGTGGTATATGAGAGAAACGTATGATACGAAACGCACCCCTCCCTCCCTCTTCTCTACCCCTTCTGCAAAACTGTGGAAATACTGGTCTGTCGCGAGGTTTTGACCGCTAAATTTGTTCCATTGGCTACTTTCCTATCGTTACAAATAGCATTTTTTTTTTTCGTGTTCGCTACTGCCTCTGCAATGCTAGGAACACCATCCCCTGCCTTCACAGCATAAAATGTCGCAACCACAAGTTGTATTATATGACTCCACCAGAACATGTGGTTGCCGATCGGTTTCTACAACGGCTAACGTCGTTCATATTGTCTCTATAATAACACTAATGCACAGTGGTTGCTGAAAAAAAAATAATTCCGAGAGAAATGTGTAGCTTACCGCAGAATTACAACTTCAGGTCTCCGGTGCCAAAATGACTGTGCAGTCCACAACGCAATATCGTTACTATCAGGAAATACGCCCATCCATACCGTATACTGGCGATGGCAATACTTTCATTACACTTCGTTCAGTAAGAATGACTTACAAATGTCCACAAGAATTAATGAAACGAAATTTCCAGCTTTTGGTGTCCAAAATTGCATTAAGGTGCATGCTGAGTGAAGGCTGCTACCTTATCCTGATGTTACAGTGTTAGAGCGTAATACTGTTTGTGGCTGTTAATCAAACATTACTGAATATTAGTCTACGATTATTGGACATGAAATTATATTTGATATTACTAATTAATGTCTTTGAATGGACTAAAATCATGCTTGTAGTGTTTATCCTTTAGGTAGCATGGAAATACTGTTAGAAAGTTTGATAATGGTAATTAAATTGCAAATCACCTAAATATAAAATGTTTAAAGTATTGTGCTTGGAGTGTCGTGGCTGCGTAGTACATGCTCTAGGGTAAGCAGAACGGCCTTCGCAAATTATGATTTTGGGCTGAGGAAAACTTTGGCCCTAAGAGGAGGAAGAAACGGAAGGCTAAAAAACCAGCCTAATGACGACCTTCTTTACATGAATATTGTTAAGGCCATCGTATCAAGAAAGATAGGATGGGTAGGACATGTGGCACGAATGGGAGAGAAGTGCATAGAGGATTTTGGTGGGGAAAACTGAGACTACTTGGAAGACCGAAGCGTAGTTCTTATATAGATAGGATGGGGTTATGTGCATTGGATTCATCTGGCTCAGTGTAAGGAAGAGCGGGGGCTTTGATTAATACGACAATGAACATACGAGTTCCGTAAAATGCGTAGAATTTCGTGACTAGTCGAGAAGCTATACTTCTGAACTACTGAAGAGGGATTCTGGTGCATTGATTTAGTTACATTGGAACTTAACTCGCCGAAGGGCATTGAATCCTTGAGTGTAAGGAAGCAACATCCGATTTTTATGTGGGACATCCAGTTGTGATGAAGATACACAGATGGACAATAACCGTTAATCAAACTCCTCTTGTATATTAGATGGCTTAATGCAACATGTTTCGTCTTAAGAAAAGCTCATTATGAGGCAGATGGAACACAAAAAATTCATTACGTAAGTTGCATAATTTTATTTGCAAATATCTTTTGGTTATAGTGTAGGCCTCTGTGCACTGGTGTTGCTTAGCAAGGGGCTGTGCAGCTCTTGTGTGCACTGACTTGCACAATTGTACGTAGAACAGAAGTCAGAATAGAAGGAATAAGTGGTGACGACATCTTGAACCTTCCTTCAAACAAGAGCACACATTTTAAGGGATGTGAATACAAAACACCCCCAAGACTGAATGTCTACAAGAAGAAGTGCACCAACGCCCTGAAGTACTATCGTACTATTTTAATCTTAACCATTTTGTGATATTTTTTAGCCTTCTTATTTTATCACATTTATTGGTTATAACATAATTTTTACACTACTGATTTCGGCTTGTCATACAATTTTATGACATTTTGTGAAGGTGGGATCCCAAACGTGTACATGAATAAAGCTAAGTAGTATTATGCATCTTACATAATTTATTTTGTGTCTTCTTTGCCTGATGATGGCTTCTTGTTAAGTCGAAACCTTTTGCATTAAACAATCCAGTATACAAAATAAGTTGTGTCTGACGGTTATCATCTATCTGAACACCATCAGAATTTTCTAGGTATATTCAGGCTTGGAATAACATTGGCAAAGACGCTGTAACCGAAGGAAATTTTAAAATTCTTAGTTATTATTTATGAAACTGCGCCCTTTACATCTTCCCTTTACTTGTCTCATCTGTTCAATGCAAACCTGTAACTTAACAGCTAATTACTGTCACCCGGGCACTGAGTGCCCAACAGTAAACCCTGTGCTTGGTACAAACCAATGTCAACCATTACATTATGATCGTTTGTTTTGTTTTCGAGGGTAAATCATCTGTATTGTTTCCCTTAGACCAGTCGCCTTCAAATTCGCCCCTCCCCCACTCAATTCAGCAGGAACATCATGGTGAAATTACAGATTACGTTTTGTTTAGTACTGCGGACTTGTAATGGTTTGTGTATTCTACTTGGTGTGTCTCTGTTGTAAAACTCCCCTCATGTTACTTCCCTTGCTGAAATTGCACAATGTATCTCTTACACTATTTAAGTTTCGGAGCAAGAAGCGTATATATCCATATTGTGCTTGACCTTCTGGATTATGACATTGTGTAGTCTTGTGGGTGGGTAAAATAGGTACGAACTTTTCGGAGACTCATGCTCCGTGCGAATGTTTCTTAACCACTTATCAGCCTACACGAACTCAGAACACAGAAAAAGTATAAATTTTTATGTTCGTGAAATTTTTCCGTTTTCTATGCACACATCAATTCCTGAGGCTGTTACCCGCTGTGTAATCGTTGGAAAACCTCTTTCATAAACCGTATGTTACGGGTTCAATTCTTAGCACGGATGCCTCTCATCTTGACTGACGTCTATTTTATCTAATGATAACCACACACCTGATGACGGGAATAGAACTACATCCGGCGTGTTACCTTACGTATATTTTTTAAACAGTCGGCCACTAATGCGATGTAAGATATTAAGTAATAATTAGTTAAGTATTTATGAGTAAACAGAACTATTTCAAGGTCATCGTCGTCATCATTATGACGTAGTCTCTCTTACAACTGGTGCACAGCCTCTTCTAAAGTGACATCTCCAGAGAGTGCATTCTAGTGCTTCCTCTTTCAACTTCCAGTATCTTCTCTTTTCCTTAAGGTAATCCAGTAGCTGCTTACGTCTTCTTTATCGTCCTCTAGTCCATTCTAGCTTTTCTTTAATAACGTGTTTTGAAAGGCAGTTTCTACTCAAGATGTGACCAATATAGGTATCCTTTCTTCGTTTTATTGCATGTAGGGTATTCATTTCCTCCTTTACTCTATACCATACTTCTTCATTTCTCACGCGTCCGTCCATCTGATCTCCATCCTTCTCCAGCACCACATATAAAAAATTTCAAGATATTTTTGATCTACTTGCCAAAGTGTCCAATTTTCAGCACCACACAAAGCTATGCTCCAAATGTAGCAATTTACTCTTTTCTTCCTTAAATTTAAGTCCAATTTATTTTTGAAAGCTGCTTTTCCCATGGTAATCCTGAATGCAATTTCACGTTTACATCTTGTGTCTTGTTATCAGATTACCCAATAGTTGAAATATTCCACATTCGCCAGTGTTTCAAGGTAACAACTCACATTTCGAATTTAGAAAAATGTAAAAAATGTAGAAGATAAACTATCACCTTCTCGTACTTGTAATCACAAAATAGGCAAATGTTGTGTAACAGTGACAATTTTTAACATAAATTAACTCTATATATAAGACTTATTGAGAAGCTAATATTCACTCAGTTACTCAAGATCTGTCGCTCTTTTTATTCACCCAAATTAAATAGGAGCCCGCCGATTGTACCGGTTTTGAGCCATATTGTTCTAGTACGCTCTCTGGAATGCTGACATTTATGATGCACTTTAGTACCACCTTTCCATCTTCGTCTGGCTGTCCTAACTGATCTCCTTCCCTCAATATTGCCGACTCAGATTCTGTACGTAGCTCTACTGTTTAACATAAGCCGGTAAATTTGTTTGTGGAGTCAAGCAAACAGCGTAAATCCTGTAGTTGCTGTTGGACGGTTTTTGCTTTGAACCGTCGTATCGAGTTTCGATTGTCTTCAATAGCGCTCAGATTTAGAGTTGCATTTGGATGTGTCACTGCAAACAACTTGTTTGATAAGGCATATAACATTGAGCGTGACTGGTTACTGTCGTCTGCATTTATTCAGATGGGCAACGCCTGCTTGGGCTCAGCACGCTTGTTTTCATTCTATATGTTAAACAGGATATTTATTAATTAGTAGGCTTTAAAGGCCTCTCTGTAAAAACTAGTTACATTAGGGCTATTGTTTCTATGTTTGTGATAGGTTTCGTACTGCTATATTGTCAAGGGATGTACAGTGTGTTCGGCAACGAGTTGACCAAAATTCATAAACGTGTTTTAGAGGGCGTTTGGAGCAAAAATACATGAATGTAATTTTTAAAATATTGAAAATTTAATGACGAAGATGGTTCATTATTAAAAAAATAGAGAAACAGTAAAACTGACTTAATCTCTATCTGTGGCAGGCATTTTATGCCCTTTGTTTTCATGACTCGACAGCCCTAGTGGGTCTAGGCCTCCTCATTGTTGAGGTACCGCAATCACATTCCGGCACGTCACTCTCAGTAGTACTCCTCTGGAAGAGTGATCGGCCCGTCGCAGAGACCTCTACCTGACAACAGCCAACACTCACAATAGACAGACATCCATGCCCCTGGCGGGATTCGAACCCGCAATCCCAACAAGAGAGCGGCCGCAGACCCACACCTTAGACCGCGCGGCCACTGGGATCGGCCACGTTATGTCCTAGTAGCCATAAATTAAAATCTGTGGCAAAATTTAATCTCACAGTTTTTCCTTCCACTTCAGCCAGAGTAGAAGGGGCTGCACTGGGAAGACGATTACTAAACTCTGGTCGCTATAGGCCTGCGGGTAACGTCGGTGGAGCTGTGTTTATGGGAGAATTCGTGGTGGCGGTACATTTATAGCTTAATTGTGTAGGTGTTCGATTGAATCTCAGCCTAAATAGTTACCGGATATCCTGATGGAAGTATCCGTGCGTTTGTTGTATCTCTTGAGGAAAACACCGAGAAGACATTAATGTCAGTAACAACCACCTGTTTAAAATTTTTATATAAGCTTATTCGCAAATCATCAACCTGAAAGAATCTTCTCTTAATTTTTCTCTGATTATCCCGTCGAGTAGAGGAAAAGTACCTTGGTAAAGGTTATGACTGCCAGGCTTTACATTTTAACTTAGCATTTGCGATTGTATTTTTGTCTCATCATATCTAAACTATACAGTTAAAATAATACTAACACAACCTAGAATCTGTGATTTATCTCAAGGCTTCCTATAGTTCTACATGTCCACTTTTTGGAGCGTAGGAAAGAGTAGGATTTATAAGCTTTTTGTTTTTGAAGGTGGTGAATTTACGATATGTAGCGTTTTGGGCTGTAACACCAAGTATTTTAAAGGTGGATAGAAATTAAAAAAAAAAGACGTCTGCTTGCATCTGCCAGGTCGAAAGGTTAGTCAGCATACTCGGCCGAAAATTTGGCATCCAGCTCCAAGGTTACACTGTGCACAACAAAGAAACTCATAACAAAAACGGCGTGTCTTTTTTTAGCTAACGAAAGTAAGATATTAAAAAAATAATAGGCGAATTAGCGGGTATTAATTTGACACCGTCACAAACTTTATACTCTTATGCCATACCCATTCAAAGTCCCTGATATTAGACTCGTTTTCTATTGATTTCAATGTTAGACGATACTTTGTCTGTGTGATCTCATAGAGGGACCACAGCGGGCGGCAGTCTGTTGTTGGTGTGTACTGGAGTGGCTAATTTGATTAGAGTCGCACAGAGACGCAGTGTTACTTCGGCTTGTTGCGCTCATAACGTCTTTGCTGTAATGTTGTCACTGTCCCCTCTGTAACAATGGCAAACAACACCTGCACACCATTACTAAAGGTGACGCATTACCGACGTAACACAATTATTGTTTGCGTATTATGGCGAGAAATACAGAGCACAACAATTCATTAGAATACAGAACAAGGCTATTGTCCGATCAAGGACACTGTCTTCCTTATTATCCCATCTGCAAATTTGGCTTCATATGGGTGGCCACATTGGAAGCAAAATCCAGTAACTTCAGTAGCCCTTTCTTATCTCTCAATACTGTATAGACTGAGGAGGGGAAGGTCGCACTCGGCTAGAGGGAGACTTTGACAAGTTTCATGCATCGTATTATAAACAGTGATGAAGTGAGGCCGACAAACACGGTATGTTGCCGGCACTACTACTCTTTTGTCGGTATCTCTTAATGTATTAAAAGATGACCTTTTCAAATGTGCAGGTTGTATGTTATTAATTTGCTGAATTATCGTAAATCATAAATTAGAGAAAATGTAAAAAGGAGTAATTGCACTATGTGGTCATGTCATACATTACTATACTGAGAAAAAACATGAGAAAATGCAGTAGGAACTCGAGAATAAAACTTGGCATTTCATGAAACATATAATAGGAGGAATAATGCCATTTTGCACATGGATGGTGGTCGATTTAAATCTTGAGGACCGTCTTCCATGGTCTACAGTCTCTTGTATATCTTTCGCCTCCTTCAAGCCAATTTCAGGAGAAGGAATTACAGTGCACAAATATTGACTACGTGAAAATTCGTGTGCCTTCTGCATTGAGAAAAATGTTTGCTACCCACTCTCAATGACCTTGCTCGTCTATAACTTTAGCATGATGTGAAAAAAGAAAACACATCGTTTTACAAATTCAACGCTTTATAAAATTCAGAATGTATTTAAGATCAATTATTTCAAGAGAAGAAGTATTAGTTCGACGTGTCACGGATTTACAGCAACGCTCAACATATATGCGTTCGAATATAAGTCGAGAATTTCACATCCGCAACACTCAGACCAAATTCATTGTAACTGAGAATTATTTTTGGATTCAAGTCCACTGCCATTCTAAAAATTAAGTCTGAATTTGCATGATATTTTTATATTATATACTCCGTTGTGGTAGTAAATAGATTATATTAAAATATAACTGTCAATCAGAACTAAACATTATTATTATTACTATTATTATTATTATTTAATATTTATTTCAACACGTTTCGACCGGAAATGGCCATCATCAGGTAGTACAAAACTTAAAAATAATTTGAAGAATAATTGCAACAGTAAGTTCTAGAAGTAGGAGTGAGATTTCATTCCCATTTCTAAAACCTGGTACTGCAATATTCCATCAAATTATTCTTGTGTTTTATACTACCTGATAATGGCCAATTTCCGCCGAAACATTTTGAAATACAATTTAAATAATAATAAAAAAATTTTAGTTGTGATTATTTTATTCTAAAATTATATCCTGTTTTCTTCATTTTTCTTCCATTTTTGCTAGATAGAGTGTCGTGTTCACTCTTCAAAGACTTACATTTATTTACTAGTAAACAATATACAAAGCTTTAGTGTCTACCTTGAAGGGAAGACAGCCTGTGTCCACTATAACGACAAAATTATTAATGCCGTTTAGGAAAAAAATATGTACTTGTCAGAATGGCATGAAACACATACGTAAGGACTCTGCATGTCAGAACGCTGAGTTTCTTAATGTTACAGGTGGTACATACAATTATCACTTATTTTTAAACGGCTAACGCACAAAATAATTCCGTTTAGCCTCTTCCAGTACTCATATCTTGCTACATTTCCTTACGTGGATACATGACTGTATTTAATATAGCACATATGCGGCTGGCATGAACTTGGAAGGACGGGGAGAGTTCTGTGTTTCCTCTAATAATAATAATAATAATAATAATAATGGTACATAAGCTTAACGGAAAGAAAAATATTTCACCCCAACACAATTTGTGTCCTGGCCGTTCTACCTCTAGACCGAACTCTACTCTTTTACGATATATAAAGCTTCTGCCCCTGTGTGTGTGTGTGTGTGTGTGTGTGTGGGCCTGTTGGAGCCCATCCTCCCCGTGTTCCGGCTACGTAATTACACGATGCTCCGTCTCGAAGCCACACGGCCCTGTGGTTATGCAATATTCAGTACTAGGAGAATGAGTACTATACAGCACTTTGTTTCAAGCAGTGGTCATGCAGACCCCCTGTACTCACTGGTTCAGCCATTGAACCAGTACTCAGAGGTTGGGTGTTTAACCACTTTACCTCTCTCTGTTTCTCTATATGCTTACGTTTCAAACGCCGTTTGATATGGCTAATAACATACGCCAAAGAGATAAAAAAGCGCCAAGTAATTTATGATTTCTCTTTAATTTCAATTCATTCCTTCCGCTTTCAGTTTTTAGAGAACATTTCACATCTAATGTGGGATAAATCGGCCTTTCTGCATGAAAGTAGTATCATAATGCGTCATATATTGGAATGCAATGTATTTTCATTTCCTGTCGTTATTTCCCTTCTTTCGCTTCAATTATCTTGTAAGCGTCTCTGTGGCTATGTGTCCCTTCATTTAGTACTTGCAAAATTACGTTTCTGAAATCCTCACCTAACTCCGTCAGTCTTTCTGAATGACTGTTTTCACAATTTTCTCTTCCTGTTTGTTGAATTTATTCATCTCCAACGTTTCCTAATTTGTCCCTTTGGTTATTGAATTTCAGAAGTAGCTTCTGGAACTGTGAACCTGTTAATTCAGTGGGTTTCAGAAACCCTGTCACTGGTTGTGAGGCAGTCGGGAAGCAAAGGTAAACACTTACCTGCGTCTAGTGTAGAGGTTAGGAATTTGTGGCACTGCAGGTTCTCTCGCCCATATATATTGAAGGTTTGGTAATGAATTAAGTACAGGGACATATTTAAATTTGCCTTTAGATCTGAATTTTTTTGACAACTGTTAGGAAGCCTTCGATAAGGAACTTCTCTCCTCAAGTTTCAATTTTTTTTTTTATTATTATTCTCATCTATCATCGTCTGCATGCTTAGTTTGCTCTCGTCGCGGCTACGAATTTTCTGGTTGTGTGAATATTATTTGTGTTCCAAACTGTGAACGTTAATGACATCACGTGTCTTGCGTTACACGACAATTTTGTACTGTACATATGTTACTTTTAAACTTCTTTTGCAAAGTTGTGCTCCTTTTCCATTGATGTCAGTCACGCTCTTTAATTTTTGTCTCTGCAGTTCGGGTATAGGCGGAGGTAGAAGGCATTTTGCGAAGCACGAGAAATAATTGTCAACTTATTACAGTTCATGTATTAAAAACACAACGTGCATAACAAGGAGACTAATTGGCCCTCATCCTTAAACGCTTGTGGAGAGATTATATTGCTTCTATAATATCCTATATAACAAGTATTAAATACAAAGGAAAACCCCCGATATACTATCGATTTTTGTAAAACACAGCTAGGCCTATATGAGCAAGAAGTTTTTACGGTATTATATATATATATATATGTATATATATAAACCACGCTAACTGAAATATATGAAATCGCAATAAAAGGAATTTTTAAGGAAGAGGTCTGTATCATATTAAGGAGATTTATACCTGCTTTAAACACGCCTTTTTTATATATTTATATTTTCTCACTTGATAATGACCGTTTAGTGTTGATATGTAGCGATTATAAAAAAATTGCTTATAATAAAGAAATCTTGTGCTGACAGTACCATCTTGAGTATTTTAAGCCGATTTAACTCTTTATTTATGAAAATTACCTAGGATAGCTTCTACTTGAAACTCGTTCTACTGGTGCTTGACATTTTGAAGACTGAAGAAGAAGAAGAAGAAGAGGAGGAGGAGGAGGAAGAAGCGAGAGATACTAAATTTATTGTGAGGGGAAAAGAAAATTGATGATTATGGAAGTTTTCTAATAGTGCCGCTCCTCCTTCTGGTAAAGGTAGTTAGTACAATACAGTGTGGTATAGTATACTTTCTGTGTTGTGCATTGTAAAGATGAAGGAGCTGTGCAGGGAAATAATCTGTGTTTATTGTAATATCCTTACTGAATACTAAATACACTGTGTGGACAAACTGTAAGATTTCTTAACGTTAGAGCACGTGGTATATATAGTTACCACTGTCCTTTAAAGAACTAAATTTCATGTCTGATGGGAAATGTTACTTGGCCTTGATTATGTCTTAATCGATCTGTAAACCCTTTGTGACAAGGAACTTATTACACACCATCTGAAGTATTAGTCAGTGAGTTACTTAAATCCTGCACCGCTGCTAACTTGCTGTCTTTGATCGTAACTTGTAGCGGATACCCATGTCGTTTAAGTTGCCTAACTCCAAGGAGTTGGCGCACTTCCTCTTAGCTACAGCACATAGGGTTTGACTGTTCTTGGTCAGGCAGTCAACCATAACAAGAAGGAGAAGCACAAGAAGGTGAAGGGGGGGATCGGAAAGGAGTTTGAAGACAAGCCAACTGGAAATCTAACACAGCATCCCTAACAGTTGCAAAATGTAGATGAGGGGTGATGTTTAGCTGGAGGGAATGTGGAGAGACAGTTTCCTTGCAAGGTGCTGATGTCGCCATAGGCGCGTAAATGTCGGGCATGTAAATGAAGATGAAGACGAGAGAAATAAAGTTTTACTTACACGTGCTTCTCCAGTGAAGTTCTTTTATAGAGGGAAGTTTTGTGCTTCCTGTGTGAAAACTGTGACTTTTGAGACGTGTATTTTTGCCTAAAACGCATGTTACTAATTAAAAGAGGCAGAATTATTGAGGAATAGTAAGTATTACCCGCTCTAACACGAATGTTCATTGAATACTCAGAAGAGTCCGATACTTATGCAAGTCCGGCATTATTTGTCTTCCAGGTTTTATACCAAACACTCTGCGTTTATGAAGAAAAGGAGCCTAAATTTTGGGTCAATTGGAGAAAGCTTGTTTTAGTTACCGGAAATTATGAACTGAAGTAAATCGATACCTTCTTATTGTATATATTCTATTAACTGGCACTGCAGGAACCTTATGCTAGGCACATAGAGATGTATTTGAGTGGTTGTTCAGTGACAGAGAGTAGCGCCCTTCATCGGACACAGATATTTAGCTACTTCTCCATCCTCTTTCTCCAGGATAAAAGCGGCTGCAATTACTGAAACATTGTTTTTTTAATATTAGGCGATGAACTAAGTCCGGAAAATCAGTAAACCTAATCTAATTGCATTTAAATGACACACTTTGCAAATATTTCTTAAAGATATACTATTTTCTTTTCAAAATACGCTACTTATCTGTAAAAAGTGACAGTTATTTCTAATAAATAATAGGCCTCACTGACAGACCTAATGTATCAGGGGTTGTGGGTTGGATAAACATTATATTTAATTGGCTATCGTGAAAATTTATTTTGCCTGCCCTCTTCCCATGGTTTCAGTAATAATAAGTGGAAAAATGGGATCCGTGTTTTGTTAACAAATGAATCTACAGCACCAGCTGTACTTTTATTGTTGTTCGGCTATCAAGGGCTGTGCACTGTCGTGTTCACATGTTTGTTATTTATTCACAGATAGTTTCGGCCTTTTCTTAAATAACATGTGATTTTTTAATATTCACTTATTATGGACACAGAAACCAACAAAAGAAGCAAAACCATCAATATCTTGGCGATGTGTTTAAGAGTCAGTAGCGGCCGTGCCATGGCCCAGGCGGTTAGTAGCCGGCCTCTCATCTCGGAGGCCCGGGTTCGATCCCGGGTCGGTCCATATGGGATTTGTGGTGGACAATGTGGCACTGGGACGGGTTTTTATCCGAGTACTTTGGTTTTCCCCTGTCAATTTCATTCCACCGGTGCTCCATTTAAATAGAAAAACAGAAAAAACCTCATCTTCATCATCTTCCTCATAATGCTGCACAATAAGCCTTCAAAGCTGCGGTGCGTCCGTAGCATCTGCTGCGGTGCCCTTTAATAAAACAAAGAGGCAGTAAAGCGTCTCTTCTTTCATATTCAGCTAAGATTCACGTTTGTAACGGTAAACCGTTTCTTACAGAGTTACATCTTGTTTCGTGCTGATGATAAGTTGAAGAGATGCAAATACTTGTTCTTCTGCTGTTTGGATTGGCAGGCAAGACGAGTGTCTCGCGTGCTGCCTACTTGTTACTGCCGGCGCTGTAAGAGAAATGACTGTGGGAATAGGCTTGGGGTGAAAGCTAGGAATATGAGAGGGTAAAAATATGAAAACTCGTACTTGCTACTGAATGTTACAAGCAACTGTCCTAGTGGCATAATACTCAGTAACTCTTTACTGATTTAATTCAAGAAAAGCAGCAGTTCTTGAAAAGCAAATGGCCTATTATCTAATCAAGGAATTTATCGAAATTTCATTACGGAATTTACGTGATTCCACCTAATGCCGAGGCCGTGTAGAAACCTTTTTAATACGCTGGATTTTTACGTTGACGGGTTGTCGATCACGCCCTCAAACCTAATGCTGAAGGAATACACTTTTCCTGCTAGCCGGGATTACTTACTGCAGCTGTTCGCAGCTATCTGGGATACTTCTCCATTCGCAAGCAGTAAGAAAACCATGTCTTTGTAAAGAGGCATTAAACTATGTGTGATTTCACACTTTCGCAGCAGCTAAATGAGATTTTCGCTGTTCTGGGATTTGACGCAGCACAGATTGGTAGTTTATTACCGACGTTTCAGGACAACCTATCCGTGCTATCTTCAAGGGTCAAATAGTCAAAAAAGACTTCTTCATGGTCTACGTGACCCTTGAAGATGGAACCAATAGGTTGTCCCGAAACGTCGGTAACAGAAGACAAATCTATGCTGTGTAACATCCCAGAAGAGCGAATATCTCAGGAATTAAATTACGTAACTTACATTTTTTAATTTTATTGAGAAAGTCTTTTTACCTTTCTTGCCAGGAAACAGGCTACACTGACAAAATTTGGTGATATTCTTTAAGCTCTGTTGGTAAACCGATAGGCCGTAACTTAAATTATTATAAGACAGAAAACTTCCGCCTTTCTTGGCAGGTATATAACTCAGTAAAGAGTATTAAGTTTAAAGGCTTTCGTGGGAAACAGAGAAGCCAGATCAGCAAGAAGGCTATAAATATTTGGACGGTTATTTAACTGTCCATATAAGGGCAAGGGAGTGAGCCTATTCCACCTGTTTTGTAATACGAGACTCGTCAAAGCATGGGGTGGCAAGTATCCCGACGAGGCATAATTGTGCCTTATATCTTACGTCGATAAGAAATTTCCGGTAGCCCATATCATGATTATTATTTAGCATCACATATTGCCGAAGTAAAATCGGTAGAAAATGATTAAGAATTGAAATTTGGATAGAATATATAGCAATGTGAACCGCAATTTGTAATTTCACGCGCTGTCAGTGTTTCAGAACCTATAGCTTCGATGATAAGATGGCTGGTAAACGATGAGTTGGGAAAGGATGTGGTAGGAAGCGGTTATGACCTAATGGAGATTTTTTCGTCATTTGCCTGGAGAGGCTGAAGAAAACCGTAGAGATCCTGACTAAGGATAACTGGTGTGCTAAGATCCAAAAAGCGATCCTCCGGGATACATTATTGTGGAACCTAAAGGCTGCTTATTTCTGATTGACAAACAAATTTTTACTTTAAAGATTATTTACTACTATCACTAACTACTACTACTACTACTACTACTACTACTACTACTACTACTACTACTACTATAATAATAATAATAATAATAATACATTTTAATTTATAAGTGTAAACAAATAGCTTGTTTACTCCATGACAGTACCCTCATGCTCCATTTGAATAATAAGCAGAACTGCGTAGTTTAATGCTATAAACCGTCCGTGCAGCTGTCTAATACACACACGTCTTCAGGTTCAATTTGTTGCGCAGTACTTATTATTAACTGCTTCTACATGTTTCGGCCACAGGGTATGGCCATCTTCAGGAAGCTACAAACACCTATGAAGGAGAAGTTTGTAGCTGCTTGAAGATGGTCATAACCTGTGGCCGAAACAGGTAGGAGCAGTGAATAATAAGTATTGTGCAACGAATACGAAGTGAAGACGTGTGTGTAGAACTACGTAACATTTAACGCAGTATCATTTGAAAGATTAGGCAGTTACGTGGTAACATGTTTGGTGACGGAAGCAGAAGACAGTTGTGAATGTCGTTTGAGAAACTCGGAGGAGGCAGAACTTGCGAACAACTTGTCTCTTCCAAGATGAGAGCGAGGGGGGGGGGGGGAGGTACCCTGTACATTGTAGTAGACACTGCTATTTGCATCGACAACAACATTGCGTTCACACGGCGGCTTTGGTTCTGATTAAATCCATTCAGTGGAATTCAAATTCAGTAGAAGTCGAGCGAAGCTGCTGCAAAGTGCCTGAGCTTTTGAATTAATTCTTGCTTCAGCGCTGCTCAGGTGGAACCAAACACTTCGCTATTTTCATGTCCTATCACGACTTTTCGAAAGACAAGCGTAAAAAATAAGTTATGACGTTGCTGAGGCCTGTTAATCTTGTGCATTGATGTACTCGTATGAAGTAATCACAAGTACATGCACTGTCACTGTATTTAATTGTGCACTAGGGGGAGACAAGCACATAAACTCTCATTCCGAAAACTTACCATGTTATGCAGCAGGAATACAGGATTGTGGAAAAGCTGCAAGTATATCTGCCTTCCCATGAAAGCTCATTACAGTATATTCAAGGTCAAAAACAGAGCCTTTATAGAACACCAGTAGGCTTGCCTTGCAGTGTGTTGTTATGAAGCAGTTGTCAATATTTTCCACGCCGTGTCTCAGTAAAACATATTACAGTATCTCATGCCACATAAAGTACACAGAATTATGTATTTTGTGTATGTATGTATGTATGTATGTATGTAGGTATGTATGTATGTATGTATGTATGTATGTATGTATGTATGTATGTAGGTATGTATGCATGTATGTATGCATGTATATATGATTGTGTGTATGTATGTATGTATGTATGTATGTATGTATGCATGCATGTATGTATGTATGTATGTATATATGATTGTGTGTATGTATGTATGTATGTATGTATGTATGTATGTATGTATGTATGCATGTATATATGATTGTGTGTATGTATGTATGTATGTATGTATGTATGCATGTATATATGATTGTGTGTATGTATGTATGTATGTATGTATGTATGTATGCATGCATGTATGTATCAATGTATATATGATTGTGTGTATGTATGTATGTATGTATGTATGTATGTATGTATGCATGTATGTATGTATGTACTATGTATGTAAGTACGTACGTATTTATGTATGTATGTACATATCTACCTATGTATGTAAGTACGTACGTATTTATGTATGTATGTATGTACATATCTACCTATGTATGTTGTTCTGTATGTACTTATGTATACGTGTATAAGTATGTATGCATATATAACAGGTATAGTGTAAGTTACGACTTGTAACGTCACGTGATGAAGGTCAGTTTCCAGTCAAATGATTTGACTGGAAGCATTTTTATTATTCATAGCTTATACGCAGTTTTTCTTCTTGTGATATATAACGTCCAAAAACTTGCCAGATATTTAATTAATAAGGATATCGGCAGCAGGATATTGTTTCGTGTAGAATATGAAACAGCGTGTTTCGGTCTCTAGGTAAATTCACTTTTATTTATTTCACAGAAAAAGTTTTAATGTACGCTGTCTTTATTCCTGAAAGCATTTAGTTGAATTCGTAGATTTAGAATAATAAAGTCTGTCGGCGGCAGCTTAGTTAAGAGCCTTGCCAAAAGTGTCCAAGAAATACGTGAAGACACACCACAGTTAAAACCCCAAGTTGTATTTGAAAAGAAATTTCCTCAATTAGAAATTCTTTGTACGTGCTTTAACAGTGGGTGCAATATTATTTGATCCCCATGTGGATTTATAGCACACAGTAATATTCCTCTTATTTTTATTTCAAATGTAATATCCTTCCAGCTTGGATAGTACTTGTTATGGTTTTTTAATTACCAGTGATTGAATTGACGTTTTACAAGCTCATTGTAATAGAATCACATTTGGCCTATTTGAATTTGAAAAAGAGGCAGGTTTAAAAAACTGAGTAACACGCAATATCAGCATCTCGCATATTTAAACCTTTAAAGAATGAAAGAAAAGATCGTCAAATTACGTTCTTTTCTGACCAACGCTGCGCGATAAGTGAAAGAGCATTTTTTGCTTGAAGTTTTCCAGTCTTAGCTCGATGTTGCTGCTAAGATTGGTATTGAGATAAAAAGGTTTATGGGCCACTGGCGGATACTGCCAGCAGACTACCTATGAACTTGAAGAAAAACCTGTTCCACTGTCACTTTCTCCACCAAAGATCGCGCATGGACTGGCACGATACTAAAGCCAGGCCTTCGCGGTGTAAAATGGCGAATATCCTAGTCCATAGCACGTCTTTGAGGACTAAACGTTGTCTAAACTATATATGTAAATAGAGTTTGTATTTCACAGAGAACATAACACCATCTGTAAAGCCAAAACCCATCACGTAATTCATTCATTCCGTAGTCAGTATTACGACAGGTCCATAGCCTCTTCCAAAGCGAGTTCTCGACAGAGTGCGATCTAGTATTTTCTCTTTCAATTTCCACTATCAACTCGTTTCCTGGTCATCCAATAGTTGCTTATGTCTTCTTCCTCGTCTTCCCGTTCCATCTATCTTTCCTTTAATAACACGTTTTAGTAGGTAGTTTCTACGCGAGATGTGACCAATCCAGTTAGCCTTCCTGATTTTAATTTATGTAGGATGTTCCTTTCCTCCTTGACCCTATGTAATACTTCTTCACTTTTACACGATCGGTTGAACCAATCTTCTCCATCATTCTCCAGCACCACATTTCAAAATATCAGGTAATATGGTTCCAAATATGTAACTTGCGTTACGTACAGGATGTTGGCACGTTATAACATATGAGTACGGTCCTTACAGACATTTGTTAACTTGATACAGCTGATTTACGTATTAGGTTATTAGGCTTCGATTGTGTCTGTCTATCTGTCGGATGTGTCCGATATTTCTGCGGTGAGCGTCAACAGCTTATGCTGCGTTGACGGACATTACAGGCTGGTTCCAGAAAAAGAAGGAATTTTAAATGCTTGGCATATTACATGACAGACTGACTAAACCTCTTAAGTCATACAAAAGCCGGTGTTGATTTTCTGTCTTATTTGATATTTGAAAGGTCTCGGGTTCAAACACAGGCCAGATGACCCACTATCCTCATTTAGAAGACTAGATTTTCCTTAATCCTTCCATACAAATGCCGGGATAATGCTTCAATTCGGCTGCAGTCCCTTAGTTCCAAATTCTTTCCAGTTTATTATTATATACATTCGTACGTCCTGAGGAAATGAGATTTCGTGAAACATAACACAAATGATTTAGTGAATAAATTAAATCGCTATATATTTAACATCTACCACTCTTTCCAATACCAATTTTGTAGTGAAAATAAACCTTGTGAATAAGCAATCATATACACCAATAAATGTACATAATAGGTTTACAAACTGTACGTAAGTTTTAAAAACTCCTACATGTTTCGGCGCCGAGGCGCCATCGTCAAGTAGTCTCAAATACAAAGGAGCACAGTTTCTTTGTATTTGAGGCTTCCTGAGGATGTAATCTTTAAAATTTATATACAGTTTGTAAACCAATTATGTGCATTTGTTGGTATATATATAAAATTAATTGTAAGATTAATGCACGAAATGAATTATATCATGCTTGTGAATAAGGGTGATAAATCTGTTAGTAGTAATCAGTTGAATGCGTCTCTTTTGACGAATTAATACTTATTTTTAGAATATGCACACCGTGTACCAGAAATACGCTATGAAATTGTGCACAGGGGCAAAGTTTTTATGGGCTATATAGATTTCAGCCTTCTCATTCTGGCGATTATACCTCTCCTCCCCCCAGGTAAGGAGTGTATGGAGGGCAGGGCTGGCTGAACCCACTAGGCGAACTGGGTATTCTGCCTAGGACGGCAAGTTTTGTGGAGGAGGGTCACGAAGCAGGAATAACATTCTTCTTGCGGAAACACGATGACGTGAAGTTGTTCGTGGTGGAAGGAGGCGGCAAACTTGAGCTTCGTCTAGGGCGACAAAAAGACTTTGAGTCACCGCTGATTGTACTCAGCGGCTTGGTGTGAGCGCCGTTCTGGGTCAAAGTGTTGTGATACCCTTATGTTTTGGATCGGATCGAAAACTCAGTTTACTACTGCTTATATTAAAAGGTCACATTGAAATACTCTTAAATTTGACCCTTTAACGACTGAATGTAATTTGAATTATATTTATAGATGCAGTTCATACCGCACAGTACACAAGATCTAGATTTTAAAACTGATCAGTTAATCTTGTATACGGAATAATTAGTGTTTGTTCAGAGAACCATACAAAACACATAAATGCAGTCTGTGGGCAGGGGTAGAATGTCTGAATGTTAAACCTAGTGGTACATGAAGTAACCACTAGGCTCTAAAACTTAAGGGTATGGAAATAGATATTGATTTGTTCTTGGTAACATTCGAATTTACAGGGTGATCATAAAAATTAAGTCGACTAAGTTTTTTTATATTGTTATCATAACTGACAGCGTCAAATTGTCGTCGTCGATGCGGTCGGCATTATAATCCACATATCGACTTTGAAGAGCCACGGCATTCCACCAACCTCTTATTAATCTCAGTTCCCTTCACTTTCGTTACTTCCTGACTTCTTGTTAACAAGTTATGATAACTTTCCAGTGCATATTGGCAGCTCTTGATATAAAATACGAGTAGCCTATATTCTCACCACTTCCAGCTACTGCTAAATATCAGAGAAGCTTTCGCTTCCACGGATCATATATATAGACATGAACTGTGGAAAAAAGGGCACTTATATCTGTGGTTGTGAACAATCAGGAAGTCAAGGATTAAACCGCTTTCCTTTAGAATATGTTGAAAATGCATAAAATAATATAGATGCCATACCTGTGAGTGTTTGTATATCATTTCTAAATGATGATCGAAACGCTGATTGAATATAATCACTTGAACATGTGCTATACAGTGGAAAAATAGCACATTTTGTTATTGCCTACAAAAGAGACACTCACTACTCTTCGATGAATGTCTCTTCATTGGCAAAGATTAAAGAACGTGGAAGGTGTATTTAATTTTTAAAAAATGTTCTGATATTCAGTTTTTGTAGGTAGACTTGGGACTGGTAATATTAGGAGGAATAATTTTTGACTTGTTGTAATTAGAAAGCCCTTTTCATTTCCTAGATGTTCCTTGTCTCCCTGTGAAGAAAGCAAAGCCCACTACCCAGAAGAGTCTGCTTCAAATGCTGAACCCGAACATTTATTCCTTTAGACGTAATTCGTAACTACTAAAACAACTCAGCAGCTAAAAACTGGCCTCTTTGCTGAATTTGAGTTGATGTTTTTTGATTGAACCTCTAAAAGTCACAACAGCTTAACATATCTCTTATGTGTTCGCACTTGGGTAGATTTGACCTTTCAGTGCCTGTTTGGAAAGAAACAATCTGCACTAAATTTTACCCAGTAGTCAGTAAAAGTTTCCAAGAAGAGGTAATATTTCGGAGAGTTTAGTAGTACATAACTGCATTTAGATATTACATATATTTTTCTTTTAATTGTTCCTTAGAAAGTTCTTTTTATCAGTGATAGGAATTATATAAATTCAATTACTGAAGAGGAAAGCATTAGTAGAACCAAATGCCCAGTTCTAATTAATTCTAGTATCCTCCCTAAAAGAACTCACATTTTCATTCCATAAGTGTCAGAACACAGAAGTCTGTCTACACCAAGGCAGTACGTTCATAAGCCATTTCACGGCTGATAAGTCGATACAACTTTCTTCTGACGAACACAGAAAATATCGATGTTGATTATTGATCGACGAGAGTTGAATCCTCTCCACAGAAATAAGAAGTTTGCATGGAGTACAGCCGGTCTATCGGGTTTAGACCCTGAAGAGGCG
Organism: Reticulitermes speratus; assembly: GCA_021186555.1. Taxonomy (NCBI): domain Eukaryota; kingdom Metazoa; phylum Arthropoda; class Insecta; order Blattodea; family Rhinotermitidae; genus Reticulitermes; species Reticulitermes speratus. The sequence goes on from JAJKFL010000007.1 coordinate 13,129,327, forward strand.
GCGCTTGTTGGTGTAGAAACATGTGGTTATGGTGATGATGGTGATGATGATGTGGGTGGTGGTGGTTGTTGGATTCCAGTGACGCATTTCCACCCCCGTTGTAGGGATAGCTGATGAACCCGTTGTCCATTTTACTGTCGTCGTGTTGACTGCCCCCTGTAAACAAAATAAGCAAACACACACGTTTGAGACATGACCATTAGCTTTTATAGTATACACTGCGAAGGAAAACAGAACTTTACGTGAGAAATAACAAGTTTTAGTATACCAAGCGGATCTTAAGTTAACAGAATAATAGGGGAATATAGAGGGAACTATTATATGTTTCACAACTTTATAGCGGCAGAGCTATGACGAAGGAGATTTGTCGCCGGCCTTTTACAGAAATGACGGGTTTGATCGCAGGCAGCTCGTGTGCATTCGGACACTGCAACATCAGGACAGGTTTTTCTCCAAGTACTTCTGTTTTCCCCGTCAATTTAATTCCATAAGTGCTTCATACGTTGATTCATCTATTATCGATGCTATATAATATTAGCCATTGACACAGTCATTAAGTAGAATAATGCTCTCTCTCTCTCTGTTTTACAGCACACTATAAAGCCAAACACGTCTTTTCGAGGCATTTTATCAATTAGTTTCCTTGTGTAGGGTTGAGTGCTTGATATTATTAGGCTAGTATGATTTAGTAAATTCAGAAAAGATGTGGTCTCCTCTAAGATCATATCATGACAAGCAGATATTAAAAATGTAACCGCAAGCCGATCAACCTGAGAGAGGCATCTTGCTGCTCAGCGAATATTAGAGTGGGCCCGCGAAACTGATAAACGATTTTAAGGGGACGGATTGCTCTTCAGTACTAATGCATTTCATGGGCTAAAGTCATTCTTAGAAGCTAATAGTAGCTCAGTCAGTATGCCTCATGGGCTGTCAAGGTTCCTTCTTATGTTCTCAAGATTCTGCAACTGATCGCTATTCTTAGATATAAGAATCTCGCCCACAGTATATTAGCTTATAATTCATTTTAATTTTCTACGTCCATATGTGCCTAGGCATTCAGAGTACAGTCTTAACTTTAGAATTTTTGGAAGACGTAATTTACTTTATTTTCTATTATATATATATATATATATATTAAGCCTACTTAATCATCTTTAAATTGCTTTTTTATTCTGACGATTTGAGAAAAAAATTGGAATTAATCTCAAGAATAGTTTATAAATAAATTTTTAGTTACAAAAAATAATTTATTTTATTTATGGCCTTACTCTTTTTCACCGAAAAATAATTTTAGTGGATTACTTAGTGCTAAATATTAAATGATTGCCTTAGCTGTGAAAAATGTATTAATTTTAATATGTACTGAGCGTATGTAATATAAAGGGAGTGTTTGATTTACAGCGTGCAAAGATTCTCTTAACCAGAACTCTTTGAAACTGGGCAAGCAATTTCTGGCAAATGTCCCATTGCGTATATCAGCGAGAGGCGCAAAGTTAATTAACCATTGAGAGTTGTTTAAAATGACAAAATTATAATAATAAAATTCCTTGCAAATTAGTAAAAAATATTAATTAACATCAATAATAATAAAAGCTTGAAATAATATATGTGGAATTTAGCTCTATAGGTCTATTACACGAAATAATTAACCATTCAAGTAAAATGGAATGTGATAAATAATGAGTCCATAATACCGAACGCCGTGGTGTCCCTTCATATCGGGAGAATGACAAAAACAGACACTGAGTTGCCTCCACCAGAGAGACTCCTCTTGTGTTAAGGGCCATCACATTTTATATAATTATTTATTTATTTTCACTTAAATTCGATTTTGGTCAGTGTCCAGCCTTATACGTGATTGTGACAAAAAAAAATTGCTTATGAAATTAGCACACACTCTATTCCTACATGTCCCATTTTGACTGACATGTTATAAGCAATTTGTAACTCTAAACCCCTAATAATTTTTGGCGATAGTAGGAATTTTAATTTTACACGTTTCTACAATTTAGGCTTTCACATTAAGGGAAGAACACAAAACTTTAAACTGATTTTTTCATTTCAAATATATCTTTATTTTAGATTTTAAATAGAGTAGACTAGTACTTCAAAAATAGGTTTGTCTCACCCTCAGTAAGCAGTTGAGGGATGGAGTGAAGACATTACTGCTCTAAATTGACTCTTTTCCGATTAGATAAAATGAAGTCCTCAAACGGCAAACATAGGCTGGAAAAATAGAGGCAAGGATGTCTCTGTTATATGAAAGGTTATGCTGTATGCTATAAAATGAACCTATTAGACTTTATATGTCTATTTTGGGGAGCTGTTGAAAAGGGGGGTGAAATGTAATGGTTGTGACGGGATGGAGGAATAAGCACACAGCGTCGAACAAAATGCTACTATCTGCCAGTTCTCCATCTAATAACATAAGAACCAATAGTCTATCCCCTCGTGTCGTACCGTCCGATCACCATCAAAATCATCATGCTCCTCCTCTTTATCTCCAGTGAGCCCCGCCTTCACCATTGCCACAGTAGGTTCTCTGATAGTCATTTGTCTTCTTTAGCTCCCACCATTGATTCTCCATTCAAACTTCCGCTGTAGTCTTGGAAATTGAAAAGACTGCACTATAGAAGTCGGCCTATCTTCTTGCTATTATCCCTGCGTGCAACATTTTATATCGTAAAGCAGTCACCTTATTCCCGTCTGTTTCTTAAGTACAGGGGTGTCAATTAGAAGGACGGTGACTCGGAAAATTTCTTAAATTCAGGTAAAATCGAAAAACTTAAACTTATCGGTTAAGGCTCAGGTTTGTCTTTAGCATTTTTCGAGGATGAAGTATCAAACGTCGTCAGGAAGGCTTAGAATTCCTGCTTTGTAATCGGGAAGTCATAGGTTCAAAATTCAGCCTGTGTAGGCCTACCGGCTATCCGGACGGGTTCTTTGTGGTTTTGTCAGTCCCTCCAAACAAATGCCGGATTGTATATTATATTACTACCACCCACATCTTATCCATTAATTTTTCACGTATCTTATCATTTTAACGCTATATAAACCAATTCAATTCATTTTTTTTAGTCATCCTCTTCTACCTACTCCCGTTTCCCGTTTCAGTGTCGAGGTTTGTAATTCCTTTTGATCACACTGAGAGACACATCACAGTCGGTAGGAATCCTCTGGACGAGGGATCGGCTCGTCGCAGAGGCCTCTACTTGACAACAACTCACAACACTCACAACAGACAAATATCCATGCCCCCGGTGGGATTCGAACCCACGATCCTAGCAAGCGAGCGTCCGAACACCCACGCCTTAGACCGCACGGCCACTGGATTGGCCAATTCAATTCATAAAGTCGTTAAATATCCTAAGACAGTCCTAGGGAAAAAAACGAAACAATTAAGCATATTGGCAGGTTTATATGGTGTTTAAGTAGGATGTATGAACTGTATAAGTTATTTATAGCCTAATGACACAGTTGAATTATGTACGATGAACTGGAAAGGAATAGAGAGGAAGGGATTTTGGTTCTGTCCCTACATTTAAGCTGCAGACCTGCCCAGGAGAAGACGGTCTTTAACATTAACTCAGTGACAGTAACTGTTGTGCTCATTTTATATAAGCTTTTATATTGCTAGTTCTCTCTTTAATTTTTGTTATTATGGGTTCAGTGACCGAGGTTTCAGATTTCGGTTCTCGGCAGGCCTCAGAGATTTTTGTAGAATGTGAAATATTTTGAGGTCACTGCAAATATGTATTTTATCTTTCGTTGTGATGGCGATAACTAATGAATTATTGGAGCCATGAATGTGAAATGTTTTACGAAGACAGAATATAAACATGCCTATGTATCATACACCATTAACTGTTTGCAGTATAATATTGTTCATACGGTAACAGCGTTGTACTCCTTCACAAATTTCACTTCTGCCGCTGGCGTACAATATTTGCCATAAGTTATGCACCTGCTTGTGCTTAAGCACGTTTTAAATCTGGAGATCTAGCTTTACTTGTGAGGTTATTATTAAAGTTATAAACAGTTGGGTCATCAACCATTTCACAGAAACACACACTCTGGAATTCAGTAAAAATGAATCACACGCCAGCATATATAGAAGAAAAACTTTGCACTGCACTATTTTCGCTTCCTTTATGATACGTCGAAAAGGCAGAGGCCATTGTTTTAAGAATAGGCAGTCCTCGCAAAAATTTTGACTGTATCGTACATGCTATTGTTGTGGAACAGCTTAAAGTTTTGTGTGTGCTGGTGAACTATAAACCTACCTAAACTTCTTCGTGCTAAAAAGTTGTTACATCTGCGCACACTGTCGACAAAGGCTACTATATATTTGGGAATGTTTTACTAGATTCAAAGCCCATAAGACACCCTGGTGGAGGGTACAATGCGATTCTTTTATTGATAAAAATTGCTGTTTTTGAGAGTTAAAGTTAACAATTACAAAGAGGGCAATGATAGAAATTTTGTCATATTCGACAGAGACAGTGTTACTTCCTTAAAATTAATTAGAAGTGTAAGCTATCCCATTACAGACCTGGATAGGCCCTTAGGGCTCCAGGAGGTTGAGTCTCCCAGAATCTCTAGACAATCGGCACATGAAGGTGGTAAGGTTGTCAGCCCTACTCACCGCCTGCCTTTACCTCCCAGGAGATATCCCTGGTACTTATGTCTGTTAGAGGCTGAGTCGACCCCAGGGCCGTAGTGCGACCGGAAGGATTATGTAAATGAAAAATCCCTTGACCCCGTCTGGAATCGGACCCTCGACCCTCTGGCTTGTTGCGCAGTGCCTCAACAAAATGTGTCACCGCTTATCCTTTTAGAATAATAATAAAAATAAATTACACAGCTTCACAGCACTAACAATGACACACATACACATACACATAAATATATATTATTCTTGGCAAAAAATGCGCGAAATCGCCGTTTTGGCATCGTTATTCGAGTGGCGAATTTGCGTATTTATAGAAAAACATAAGAGATTTAATTCAGTGGATGTGAAAAAGAAAATTGTATTCATATTTCTCCAGTGTCAGTAGTCTGGAGGCGCACTGATGGCCAGGTCTAGCATTCGCCAGCCCTCGCATACACGTGCCTACAACGCGGCCACTTGAATCTAACAAGGGCCCCTCCGTTTTAAGCTACATAAAACCAGTATATTTTATTCTTACTTTAACTGAAGTGCTTAAAAGTGCATTTTCCATGTCTGAGTACAGACTCCTGTGTGCTAATACTTGGCTTCAGCTGCTCGGAAACTCCAGAAATTCGGCGTTCAGCAAAAAGCAAAATCAACGATCCAAGTGTTTAACACAAATACCAAAAAATGCAATCTTTACTAACGTTTCTTTATTTTTTAAGAAAGTTCCTAAGCTTGAATCGGTGTAGTCACTAGGCAAACGGCTGGAAAACAGAGCAAACTTGGTTGATTTGTCGACAGGAACAACAGATTTTTGATATCCCATAGCGCCCAGACTGTCCCAGGGGCTCATCCAGCCTTCTGATTTAATGGGTATCGGGGACCCTATCCTCGGGGCTACAGCGCCCGGGACATGAAACTCCCCATTCATATCCACGTGGTGTGGAGGTTAAGACTGGGTAGAGACATACCATCTCTCTCGCATTATGCGTTCATTTTGTGCCCGAGAACAACTTTGTCTTCACTTCCTAAAGCACCGCAATATTGAATTTATCTTTTGCGTATCGTCGTTCCTCTACTTTCCCTCAAAGTGAGCCGACACTATTTGCTGTTTTTCCTCCCCTTATATCAGAATGTCTCTGTATTCCCGGCAGAGTGTCTCAAGTTTTCACAGTATGGTAGGGAAGACCCATTAAGAGTCAGAGTAACGGCAGCAGCACACTGCGGCAAGTCGCTTTCCTCTTCTTGCACAATCATCTCCCTGACTCTGCGTCGTCAGGCAGGTGCGCACCCAGAATTTTTCCTTGGGAGGGGGCTGACCCTGAGGTTATATGTAATTTATGTTTGACTTTAAATTTTTTTTATAAAAATCATGTTTTAAGCACAACAGAACACTGTCTGCAACTGCATTTACATATATACATGAGATGATAACTACATGTTCTGTGACTCAATCACAGTGTCCTATCTTCTTGTTTTTTTAATTTTATTAATTTATTTTTCAAAATTCTAATGTGCTGTAGTTGCCGGCACGACAATAGTCCCGTCAAGGTCAAGCGGCTGACTGACACCCTCGCTCCCCGCCTCCCTGTGTTGTTGCCAGTTCTTCCCCCGAGGCACAGCTTCCCGTTTAGTTGCACACTGTCGATAGAATCGAGCGTTATTTCCGTGTGGCAACACTGCGTTCATAGGCAGTGACCTCGACGGGACTATTTTCGTGCCGGCCACTACAGTCATAATAATATCTGCAAAATATTTTTTTTTTCAAATTTCGGTTTTGAGGTGTTTGGGGGTGGGGGGGGGACTGCAGCACGGCAGCCCCCTTGGGTGCACCCCTGTTGTCAGGAGAAAAAGTCCAGGTGTTCGTGGCTTCTCCTTGCAGCCAAAAGTACGAAATCGAGGACTCCAGTCTTCTGGAATATTACGGCATGTAGATTAGTATAGAGGAACCAACGTTTCGGAGGAACTTACTCCATCAAACTTAAGGGAATATCTCTTGGCTAGCCTTGAAATGGGACAGAAAGCTCTTCCGAAACTATGGTACCTATATACCAATCTACACGGCGTCATATCACAGAGGACGGGAATTGTCAGCACCGCTGTGAGAACCTCAAATCTCGCAAGTGAAAATTCTTCTTCCGGATGTTGTTCATTACTTTATTCGCAGTTTTAACGACGCCCTCAGTGGATTTTATATAGCCTTGCTTAACCAAATAATTTTGAATTGGGAGGTATGTGAAAGGAACGGGCAGTTGCGTAATACAAAATGCTGCCTTGGAATTTACCAGAAGGGACCGAGGAGAACCATGAAGACTCTAAGCGATTGTACTCTGTAGTCTGGCCGAGATTAGAAACAGCAACCTTCTGAATACATGTAAGGAGTGAAGTGGCGTGCACAGTCAGCAATGGACATAACACAAAGCACCAAACCGCAGGAAAAGTGAAATATTTGTGTTCATTTCTGGATAAATATTTTAAACATTGCATACATTTTGTAAACCTGTCCGTAATATAACGAGTACACTCTTGGAAATATAACACCGTCTTGTTAAGACCACAATAAAATGCTACAAATTTTGTAACAAATTTATAATATTTGCAATTAATATTAACTTCTTATGACTGCGACTTAATGTATTGTCCTATGCTTCGGAATTCTATGAAATCTGGGGTATTTTTTAACTTGCCATGATGTAAAATGTTCAGGCCTCCACTTTGAATTGACCCTTCAGTAATCAGGATCAATGTGACGTGTTTAAATCTAAGGCCATATTCAGGGATGGTTTAAAGGTCTAGCGGTAGACACTTTGTAATGCAATGGTGACAATTCGATATGAATAGAAATATAGGGAAGAGCCAACGCGAATATCGTTTGCCAGTTACTCCAATCGCCTGGTGCCGATTTCAGTCACAGGCTCTCTTCTAGCCTAGATGCCACCAGAAACATAAACCTACCTGCAAATTATTGCAATCTTCTCCTGTTATTTTGTGCAATCTGTCTGCGATAATATATCAAAATCAACACGAGCCTTTCCTTTCGTATCTTTCTTATTCACCATAAAAATTAATGTAAAAAGCCCTTTGTTTTTTAATCTACTATTATGGTGTTACTAATAAACCTTTCTTAAATAAGCAAATAAATTATTGGAAGAGATAATAATTCAATTATGAAACTCACTGCTCTCTCTTGCCACATTTCGGGACACTTTTATGTCGTGCAGTCTGTTCGCTGCAGGGGTTTCGCTAAAGAGATGACTGTTTCACATGTGGGGTTTAGAGGATACTGCGAGGGAAGGATGGATGGATCTAGTACTTTAGGGGTGAAACGGATATATCCTACATATCTTCACTTATAGACGTACATTACAATACAAGCTGCTTCTTTTATGTGTGAACCAGTGCAGAAAGAAGAAGGGAGAATATGTTGAGGAAATGGTAAGGAAGATTTTGGAGGCTCTACACCTTTCAATATACGCAACAAAGTCCCTGCCTTTTTGAAGCAAGACTGAAAGCAATGAAAGCACTGAGACAACTTCCACACTTCTAGTATTTTTAATATAATTGAAGAAAGGGGCGATTTGTATTTTGAGTTTGATATACCACTTAGAATCATCAATTGAGGAAGTAGAAATCAACAATTCAGAATCACCTCTAAGATCCACTTCTGCAAAGACGTTTTCTTGCCGTCTGATCATTCCGGTAACGAAGAAGAACAGATACAGGGTCCTAACATTTACTGCAAATGATTTGGTAAACATACGGAGCAGTTTAAGCAAAATAAATTTTTTCCTCTACAGTAAATTAATGAAACACTAGCACAAAACTTGTATTTAAAAATGAAATTGTTACGGTTATCAGAATATACTTTACAATAGCCCCAGCACCCTTCCTTATTCGTCATTTCGCAACTACCCTGGTATTCGGCCATACGGAAACGACACTTTCTATTAAATGAATCACAAGCAATGAAGATTCCCATGAGATCTTCTGAGTTCGGAGATCACCAGAATTCATAAAGTATTTAGTTCTACGAGGGTTGCTCCGAAAGTAATGCCTCCTACTATTTTTTTTCTTGAATAGTGCTGCAATTAGGAAAATGAATTTTATATACGTATCTTCTGTAGTGTAGGTAGGTCAGCTCCTGTCAGACTTCAACTCATAACCACCGCAGTCTGTATAACAACACGTGTTCCTACATGTTCAGCCTGTTTTATGTGGCAAGACGTTAGACGTTTCAGAAGCAGCTCTCATGCAACCAGTAGATGGAATTTAACTCCATGGAGTAGGCCGTGCCATGGCTCAGGCGGTTAGTAGCCGGTCTCCCACGGAGGAGGCCCGAGTTCGATTCCGGATCAGTCCATGTGGGATTTGTGGTGGACAAAGTGGTACTGGGACAGTTTTCTCCCGAGTACTTCGGTTTTCTCCTGTCAATTTAATTCCACCGGTGCTCCATTACTTGGAAAAATGAAAAAAAGAAACTGATTATCTTTGTCTCTTCTTCATCACAGGGTTGCAAAAGAAGCCTTAAGGCTGCCGTGCGTCCGTAGCATCTGCTGCGGGGCCCTTCTCAAAAAAAAAATGTCCATGGAACAGAGTCCTTCTTGAGAAGCTAACAGGTCCTGAACTAGTCAAGAAATTTCCCGCATTTTACGGAATACGCAGGGTAATTACCGCATTTACATACGCCCGCTACCTGTCCCTATACTGAGTCAGATCAATCCAGTCCACGCCCCCCATCGCACTTCTTGAAGATTCATTTAATATGTCCTCCCATCTACGCCTAGGTCTTTGAAGTAACCTCTTTCCCTCAGGTTTCCACACCAAAATCCAGTATGCACCTCTCCTCTCCTCTCCTCCATACGAACTACATGCCCCGTATATTTAATTCTTGGTTTTATCACCCGAAAAATATTTAGTGAGGAACACGGTTGATAAAGCTCCTCTTTATGCAGTCCTCTCCACTGCCTGTTACCGCGTTCCTCTTCAAAATGTCTTCCTCAGCACCTTATTCTCGAACATACTGAGCCTATTTTCTCCCTCAATGTGAGTGACCATACAAAACAACAGGCAAATTTATAGTTCTGTATATTTTAAACCTTACATTTTTGGATACCGCATAGAATTTACAAGTGCAAAATATTAAGGTGTAAAAATAAATATTGTCATTTAAATATCCTGTCGGTAGAGGCACTGTGCAGGCGCCAAACGTCATATTTATCTACAAACTTAAGTTTTAATATTTGTAAGTGTAAGCAAGTCAGAAAAAAAGTTGGACTTGCGCGCAGTTTAACTTTAAAAATACACATTTTATCTAATCGAAGTCGGAATTTATGAAACACAATTTATGACTGGACTTTGTATAATAATCTAGAGAATACCCTGGCGGTGGATTTGAGAGAGTGATGGAATAACACTAAACACTCACAGAATATATGAAAAAAAAAATTTCAATATTTTTGCTATTGTGCGTATTGAGTTGTATGTATGTGTGTATGTGTGTATGTGTGTGTGTGTGTGCGCGCGTGCTGTGTGTATGTGTGTAAATTCGTCTAGATAAAGTCAGCTTAACCTTTTTCCGGATAAGGAAACATATACATATATATATTTTTTTAAGAGTGGTGTAAGGCCCGTGTTACCTGAGTTGAAGTCCTCCTGCCCCTGTACCGCCGGCTGGTGATCGTTCATCCCCGTGCTTTTGTTGCTATAGAACGCCGTGTCTTCATTGTCCAAGATTTCTTCCTTGATGGGCAGAAAGTGGTGATGGTGGTGATGGTGGTGGTGGTGGTCGTCAGGAAGCTGGTCGCCGGGTGCGGGTTGCTGGGGTTGGGTGTGAGGGTGGTAGCCATCTCCCCCGGGCCCTGTGTGCAAACTCCCGGGTTCCGTGTCGCTACAGCTGTCGTTGAGGAATGACGCCGTCCCTGTCGGACCTGTGAAGTGACGCATGCAGCATTTCCTAATCCAGAATTGAAAGGATGTAATCAAGAACATCATATCTTAGGCAGGGCTGGCCATCTTAAACCCACAGGAGGGCCACATGATTCATATCTCTACAGACCGTCCCTATTATGGTCTGCTACCCACAATATTAATAACTTTTCCATTTCAAAGAGAGCACCGCACTCTATTCATAATTATTCTTTATTATAAAGTTGCTGGCCCTCTCACTTGATATTTATGTGTTCACGATTTCTCGAGATTTTTTTTAATAATTAAATTTCCTAAGTCGAATTCTCGAGAAAGTGAAGTTACGATTTGGCCATTTTCACATTTCTTCATAAATTTTATTTTGCGTTCTAAATGTGTTGTCCTTCTTTAACGAGAATGCCCCACCATTTTGTTTGTCACTAAGGCACATCCCGGTCATTATTGTGAGTACATAATCGGTAAAAATACCATTGAAAGCAGCACGATAACGCAGTTGATAAAACAAGCGTCGTCTCACTCAATGTGATCACGAGTGCCTACGCGAGCGCTCTGGCCCAAAAGTTTTCTTCCGCCACTTTATTCTCATTGCCATTTCATTCCAAGGAAAATATCAGAGCGGTAATAAGAAATTATTTTATACCAATTTTTTACGTTTGAGGCGCATTTGGAAAATTGCGAAAAGCGACTGTTATATTCGTCATGTCTCTTTGTCTGTCTGGCTGGTTGTCCGTCCGTCCGCATGGAACAACTCGGCTCCCACTGGACGGATTTTCATGAAATTCGATATTCCAGGATTTTGCGAAAATCTGTCGAGAAAATTCAAGTTTGATTAAAACTTGACAAAACGAGTACTTTACGTACATTTATGGTACCATCTCGCTGAATTATTCTTAGAATGAAAAATGTTTTGGACAGATTTGTAGAGAAAGTCAAAACACACATTTTATGTTTAATAAATTTTTTCAGAAAATCGTGGCGTTTATGAGATACTGTAGAAAAATTTATTACAGCCAGACAGGCCACATGAAAATATAAGGCTGCGTATAAAAGATGCGCCTTGCATGTCGGATAACTAAGGCAAGAACAGAGACACACACTCATACTGTTTATTACTTATTGCTTCATATTTGCTTAATTCCGTCTGAACTCGTAAAATGCTTTACGGAAAGCCAAGAACTGAGAAACTGCGCAACGACTTATCTGTCATTACGATCTGTTTAGCCAAATTGTACGTCTAAAGAAGGTCATGCGCAAACGAACATTCTTTTGTTTCAATGCAGCGTTCATATGTAACGTGTGAAAAGGTTGCGAATTAGGTGAAATATAATTTCTTTCAAAAACTGGCACGTGTAATTTGCATTGTTGCTGGTGACATAAATTACAGTAAAGGCATTGCTGTGCTACACTGAATACTTTTGTGTAGCTGGCAGTGACGTGTGGCTCAACAACACATTCAGAATGCATTGTTGTGTTTCCACTGCAAAATGGTTAGCAAGCGCGCCACAGTGTTACGTCATAGTACAATGTCTTGTTTAGAACTGCTTATGTCTGAAATTGCTTAATTTGAAATTGCGTAAGTGGGGAGTGTCTGTGTCATTATAAAAATTAAGATTTTTACGACAATATTAGTATAATCTCAGACTATATACCGTCGAAATGTAGCGTGATTGCTGAGTCACAGTTTGGGAAGATTTTGGAAGCAGCGCGATGAAGGCATTTATCTGGGGGGCTCAGACCGGAGTTTGAAATGGGCACGTTTCGCATAGTAAAGGTTACAAGCGTTGCCGCTTGAGCCAATCTATTCAGCCTGAGTTCTTCTTAAGAAGACAAGAGTCGCTCAGTTACTCAGAGAATTTTGTGCTTTGTAAAGAATCCGAATGTTTAGTATCATAATTTGAAGATCTCGCCTCTGGACTCATCCTGAGACTGAGTCTAGTCCACGTGCTCAAAATAACTCTTAAAGACTCATTTTAATATTGTCATTCTGTATACATTATTTCTTCCAAGTGGTCTATTTTATTTTGGCTTTTCAAATAATATTTTTTTATGAATTCTTAACCTTCATGACACAATTTTTTCTCATTTACTGTAGTTACTTCCTTTGTCTTAGGTTAAAAATTCCCCTAGTTAAACACCTGTTATCTCTGTTAGGACTACAACCAATTTTTGCAATCACACAAAGCATGAGTCAGAATTCTAGATTTGTGTTCCTTATTTTTAGTTAATACAAAGGAGGGTGGGGGAGGGATTCTGAATTGGCAGCTAACAATCTTCATCATACAAGACCAGCATAGTACGACACATTAAAACTTATAACAGATTATATTGCACTTTTCGAGGTAGGATGGAAGTAGTTAGTTGGAGTGAAGGCAGCTTAGGATATGGGGGGACGGCGATTCAAATAAAGGCAGTTGACAAGCCAGCGTGCTAGCCGTGAGAAGGTTACGCACAGAATGCTGGGAGGTAAGAAGAGAATTCAAACAGCTGCGTTCCAACCGCTCGCTGGTCAGTAAGGAGATAGAGACTTTAAAGAGAGGAGTTTGTTGTAAATTGTGAACAAATTGTATTGTGTTTCGATTTTGTCAAATATATCAGCGTATATATCACCTGATTAGTTTTTACTGACTTGTTTACTTCGGTGTGTGTGTTATATTTTTTGATAACTTGATAAAAATTAACATTTGTACGTCCATCGCCCAACATCCCTTCCACGTCATATCCCTGAGATAAGCCTTTGCTCTCCACTGTACAAGCTAGCAGCTGATCCTCTTACCTATATACGTGAAGTATCGCAGTAAAACTAAAGACAGCTACTAATTGAGCAGAGACGTAAGAGTAGGATCAGTTAAAAACAGGCCCCCCGATCCTAGACGGCATCTTCCGGACACTCATCGCTACACACGAATATACTCGTAATAATGGCGATTTACATGACGGTTAAAATAATTTTGCCTGTTTTTATGTGGTTGAGAAACTTATTCTCTCGCATTAAGGGAAGGACACAGGTAAAGGTGTTCGGCAGTAGGATGGCAAGATGGCATTTGAACTGAAGAGGGACGAGTGACACGTGGCTGGAGAAAAATGCACAATGAGGAGCTTCGTGATTTTTAGTGATCAAAAGATATTAGTGGGGTGATAAAACTAAGGAGAGTAAGATGGGCAGGGCAGGTGGTACGCATAGCGGAAGAGGTATGCATTCAGTATTTTGGTAGGGAAACCTGAAGTAAAGCGGCCATTTGAAACATATGTATAGGAATAGTTTAGAGGAGAGTACTGAAAATTAACATAAAAGAAAAGATGGGATGGTGTATGTTGGATTCGTCTGGCTTAGGATAAAGTCAAGTGGCAGGCTAATAAACCTACGGGTTCCACAAAATGCGGGGAATTTCTTGACGAGGTGAGGACCTCTAAGCTTGCTCAAGGACTGTGTTCCGTGGAGTTATATTGTGTAAGATACATGTAAGCCTACATATACACGGGACAGGCTGATGTTTAGTAGTTTAACATCTGACGTAATGGTTTTGTATGAGGACGCACTGACATGTAGGGCTATACATGGTACGTGTGTGTACGGATGTATGCAATGTAAGGTACACTGGCTGTTTATGTGTGAATATTTATAATGCGTGACTTTGTCTACTTTCATTGACCGACTGTAGGCCACGCAACATCCAAATGCGAGGAATGACGCCGGTACTGAATAGTACAGAGACTGAACATTTTACGCTGTAAGTAGTTAGCTATTTCAAAATGGTTCCTAGTTCACTAGAATGACTCTCACGTTTTCCATCCACGTAGAACAGAAAATACATTGGCAGAGTTGACTTCGGGTTTTAGAGATATCTTGCTCAATTCTCTGAAAGAACTTCCTTTTTATGACGTTACTTTCGTCTTTAGGCTTTTGTTGTAGGGAAGTTTTGTTCGGCCATTTTGTGAGAAGTATCTGGTCTGTTGTTAAGAACAGCAGCATGGCCGGAAATCTTTCGGAATTGCTCGAAGAGATACAGAGAGAGAAAGAGTGAGAGAGAGAAAGTTGTGGTGCGGGTTGCCTGCAGTATATGCTGTACGTGAGGTCTAGTCGGGCAGGCGGGATCGTGTTGGAAGTGAAGTAAAGGCAGGAAGCTCTGCTGGAGTAGAGATGAGATGAACGGGCGAGCTGGCAAGATTCGGTTGCTGTGGTAACGCTCCACCCATCCCCAGCATCCCAACCTTCCTGCTGCTTGCCTGACTTCCTGACTGCTAACCTTACATTACAGGGCGTTTCATAACTAGACAACAGAATAATTCACTCACTCACTCACTAACTCAGTGTCACTCACTCACTAACACAGTCAGTTACTCACTCACTCACTCACCAACTAACTCACTCATTCACTCACTCACTAACTCAGTCACTCAATAACTCAGTGTCACTCACTCACTCACTCACTAACTCAGTCACTCACCAACTCACTTACTCACTCACTCACTCACTACCTCGATTTCTCAGTAATTTGCTTTCTCACTTTCCTACTGACTAACTCATTCCCGCACTCACTAACTCTCACTAACTCATTGACTCATTCACTAACCCACTGTCTCACTCACTCACTACCTCACTGTCACTTGCCCTCTCACTCACCTACTCATTAACTCACTCATTCTCTCACTCACTCACTAACTCATTAATTAATCAATTAATTCACTCACTAACTTAATTAAGTCACTCATTCACTAACTCACTCCATGGGGCAAAATGATTTTTGAGAATATATTAGTTTCTCAGTCAAGAAATTCCACGAAGATTATGGAACAAAAACTTCATTGCTGCCCTTATCCTGAGCCAGTTGAAACCTGGCCATCCTCTCCCACTTTAATAAAGACAGTACAGTCCCCATATATATCTCTGCATCCATATAAGCCAATGCGTCCCAGAATCCCGTTTTCTAGGTTTTTAGATATGATATTAGGCATTCATCTGGCTCAGGATATGGGCCAGTGACTGGTGTTTGTGATCGGTGTGAAAATGTGTCGAATATCTTATGGGCTGAGAATTTGACTAGGGGACTGTTAGCTTCTGAAGTAGGACTGTGCTCCATGGAGTAGACGAAGTCTTAGGGCACTGCCACCGAGCCACATTAATAGAAAACTGCAAACTGCGACCTGCCACTTAGCCACATTAACATGAGAGGCGACCCATCACTTAGTCACATTAGCACGAGACGCGACCCGTCACTTAGCCACATTAACAAGAGACTCGACCCGTCACTTAGCCACATTAACAAGAGACGCGACCCGTCACTTAGCCACATTAACACGAGACGCGACACGCCACTTAGCCACATTTACATGAGACGTGACCCGTCACTTAGCCACATTAACACGAGACTCGAACTGGCAATGAGCCGCATTAACACGAAGACACGAGCTGGTACCGAGTCACATTGGTAGAAAACTGAAAACTGCGACCCGCCACTTAGCCACATTAACACGAGACGCGACTCGTCACTTAGCCACATTAACACGAGACGCGACCCGCCACTTAGCCACATTAACATGAGACGCGACCCGTCACTTAGCCACATTAACACGAGACTCGACCCGTCACTTAGCCACATTAACACGAAACGCGACCCGTCACTTAGCCGCATTAACACGAGACGCGACCCGCCACTTAGCCACATTAACACAAGACGCGACCGGTCACTTAGCCACATTAACACGAGACGCGACCCGCCACTTAACCACATTAACACGAGACGCGACCCGTCACTTAGCCACATTAACACGAGACGCGAGCTACCACCAAACCGCATTCACAAACACCGTGAGCTGATGCTGAGCCACATTAACACAAAAATGCGAGCTGCAATTGGTCCACATTAACAAACCATCGGCATTAAACTAATGTTATAACTTAATTTTACCAAATATTAACATTCAGTTTAGCGATTGACAACATCACTGATTTATAGATAACGCATTCACTTTTAGCTTAATTTCCTTCCGTGCAAAAAAAAATCTTTGTTTTATGAAATGACTTTACCGTCTGCGTGAATGTCCCTCTTTCAAGCTTATACGTTCTTTTTATTTTCACGAAACTTGGTACCACCAATATGGCGTCGCAGCCCGGCTTAACGCCATATTGTTCAATTTCCTACAATCAGTAATAAAGATGTTGGAAGCTTAAGAACATCTGAAGTGCGAATTATGATTTATGAGTTCTGCCGAGGCAAGCCCATCGCTCGGGAAAAACTCAAACAAGCGTCTTTGCTAGAAGACGAGTGAACAAGTACGGAAATCCTTACCCGTTTAAGCGAAGGTCCGGGTGTGAAGCCCAGGGTTTAAATACCGTTTATGCGAAAATACACTCTGTTCGAAAATAAATCAGCAAAAATTTAAATTCATGTTAAGTCTGTGTAAATGTCTTGGTATTTCAGTTAAAAAGTTGTAGCGAAATATCTGCATTATTAGTTGGACTGAATTCTGCATTTCAGTTATCTATCTTAAACTAGCCGTTGGAAACTAGCTGTAAAGGTAAGACGATCGCCTGGCTGCTGGACTCGGTAAAGAAGGATTGCAGCAGCATGAGCGACGGTAAATAGACTTCGAGCGCGGATTATGTTGAGACTGATGTACGTAAAGGAGTGTTAAAGTATGCATTGATATATCTCTGGTGAGGAAGGTGGAATACACTTCATATCGATAAATTCTGACCTCTCCTATCAGCTGTAGCACTTGAGCAAACCCCGTGTATTACCCAAGTTAAAAAAAACGCCCTTCTCATCTAGAGAAAAGTTAAACTTATTAAGAGTCCTCACAAAGCGACTGAAATTTGTATAGCATTTTTCTGTTCTCTAAAACGTCAATTATATGTGTACCTCACGCAGCCTTATATTCTGTCCGTACGCTTACAAAGGCTCTTTTCCCGAAGGTAGAGGAGGCGAGGCTGAATATGACCACATACCTCCGTCTAGCGCAGAGGTGAAAATATACTGGTACTGACAGGAGTTTACAATTGGCCTTCGCAGTTGTTTGCGCTGGAAAAGCTGACCGCCTCTTGTTTGCGAACAGTAACTGATATATACCACTTAAAAATACATTGGGCTGAAGTGCAGTCGTGTTTTGTGCGTATGAGGTAGTAGTTATTTTATGTATTGTTCTATGTGGTTACAGCCACGCATAAATTTGACTTTAGGCTTATTGTAAACGAAACACATAACAAACGGCGACCAGTGGAAAGGAGGTCATACAGTGACAGAGACTCATGTTTTTGACAGGATCTATATGTCTGCCCTTGACCATCATGGCGAGGGTAATGGGACTCTAGCCATGATGTGCAGGTCAACTGCATTCTCTTGAGTAAGGGACAGTACTTTCATTCTCCCATATGTTGTCATGGCTTCAGTAGAGACAACTTCGCATTTAGCTTCACTACTTCAAGTAGGAAAGTAATGTGTGTGTGTGTGTGTGTATGCTCTACAGGAAATCCTTCCTAGACATATTTCAATTGTTTACAATTCTTAGTAGAATTAATAGTCATGTGTCGATCTAAAATATCAATAATTTTTAAGGAGTAGAATAAACTCTTTCTCATATTTGTTTTCATTCCGTAAGTCAGCGAGCAATAAATTACTTTCTATTTTCTTTCCTTTTGTCCTTCATTTTAATTCCCCGCGTCATGGTTACAGCGCATTCGAAGTCTCTTAAGGAAGAGCCAGTTGAACGGTTGGCATGTAGCTAACAAAATAGGGAGCGACGAGGCAGACTGATATAAGAACAGAGGAATCTGTCGTACATATAGATTATTGAACAAGCCTTGGTGGAATGGAGAAGTTCTCACTGCCCGCGGTCTTAGAAGAGGAGGATTTGAATAGTATGTGCGTAGAGAATAGAGAGGCGAGGACCTCCTAGCCGATGTCCGCTGTTGGAATCATACACAGCCGGAAGAGTCGGGATTCCATTTAGATTCCACTGGTCACTGTGTTTTGTGCGGAAGTGGCACATGTGGCAAAGTTCGGTTTGGCGAAAGGAGTACCAGTTACTCTGCTGCTGCTTTGTTCGTCACCAAGTGGGTACCAGTTACTCTGCTGCTGCTTTGTTCGTCACCAAGTGGGTACCAGTTACTCTGCTGCTGCGTTGTTCGTCACCAAGTGGTATTAGGTGTGTGAAAAATATTACGGTATGAGTGTCATGCAATTTAATGTGGAAAACATTTTGGGGCTTCAGTGTCGGCTGGGACACCGCAGTTTTCTCAGTAACCGAGAGCAGGAAAACGTCCGGTTTCTATCTTACTTCTGTTATCTTCAGGTGTTTGTTTGTATTATTTCATGGATACATATCCGAATTCTTATTTTAAATGTTCGTATTTGTCGAGGTATTATCATACAGTACTGGTATTTAGATGGGTTTATATTTGAAACACATTAAATTATTTTAAATACAGCAACAATTCCTCTACTGTAGCCCCTGTCATATAATGTCTTATTCAACCCCTTCTGCATCATTGATGCAGAAATTAAAAATATTTTCTTATTAGATGAAATATTAGCCTCATGAATACAGGGGTAAACTGAATTCCCATAACACCGCAAACATATCTCGGGAAACACACAACAGAGCGAGTTTAAATTTGTTTCGACTCCCGAGCTTATCGCCAGCTGAGGTAATTTATAATAGGCACACATTTTTCTGAATGTAAAGAGTGTAGACTTCAGTTCATGCCTCCAAATTACACACGGAATAAAGTGTGAGTACGTAACATAATTTAGTTTAGACTGAAAAAATAAAGTGTAGACAATCATTTTAATTTATTATTAACATTAATATTTACCATTAATTAAATTAAATCCACTGTGTAAAATTACTTAGGGAATATATCAGCCTGTCGTGGCCTCTTTTTTATAACACCGTGTAGTAGAGTAGATAACTAAAAACGTTTTAGAGGTTATGCGGTCTTATTATTCTACCATGCAAAGGAAGCAATATCTTGCTCCGAAACGTCTCCACTCACTTATTAGACTACGCGGCACAATTACTCAGAAAGCCATAAACTGTATCTCCACTCCCATTAAAACGTAAACGTTATATATATTTTCTTACATCTGACATTATTTTCTTTTATTGCAATCTCAATATGTTGCCGTGGGCTGGCTTTTTTGGCCTGGTAAGGCCGGCAGGCCAGCAATACCCACTCCTGAGTTAATCCAATCACCCACAATCACAAACCTCTAAAGGCTATATTTTAAGATAATTTAAAACGATTTCTTACTCTGCTCTTCTTCTTTGACCTTCGTCTTCTGGATTTTGTCTTCACTACATTCGTCGTCTTTGTTGTTCTTGTTCTCTTGCCTTGCTTTCTTTTGTATCTTCTTCATTTTGGCTCGTTGATTTTGGAACCAAACCTGGTGAATATTGAAAGTAAGCACAGATAAATAAATGCAACGAACAAATACTTTTGTGTTCTTTTACAGTAATTCTTTTCGTTACCTTACGTGAGAACACATACCATTCAGCATACCGAATGTAACCAAAAATCCAATTAAAAGAGCAAATCATGAAAAGTTATTGGCATTCGATAATTCGTTGTTAAATTTGCGGTTATGGTGCCTGCGACAATTGCGATCACTACAGGATTTCATTAAAAATTACTTAATAAACTATAATACCTATATTCATACTTGAATTAACTTTCCAATTGTTGCTGTAGTTTGGTCTTCAGCCTTCTAGAGCAGCGGTCGCCAACCATTCGGACCTCACGGACCACTAAACTCACAATTTTGAATCCCGCGGACCACTAACATGAATTTTTTTTAAAAAGGTACAAACATGTCGTCGTTCGTGGAACGTGAATTTGATGCAACGTAATAAGGCGAAAATTGTCAGCGATCCTGTGTCGGTGACACGAAGACGAATCAGAATATAATGAAACATTATAATAAACATAAATATTGCAAATAATGTCCAAATTTCTCCACCGACCACCAAAATTTTCTCGCGGACCATCAATGATCCGCGGACCACCGGTTGGCGACCGCTGTTCTAGAACCTCTTTTTCTTGCTTAAAAGCAAGGGCTTTCTTTTGTTATTTAGGCTCTAGAGTCACAATATCGGTTGATACTATTCTTGTTTATTCTGTGAAATGAAGCAGGGTATTTACATACTAGAATAATTCCACGTATAAAGTGGGGATTCTCACACATTCTTTGGTCTCTGTCTTGCAGTACGAAGGTTGATAAAATTGTAAAATAATTTTAACGCAACTCAAAGAAGAGTCATTTCAAAAACCAATCTATTTGTGCCAGTTGAAATTTCAATCCAGGATGGGTGGTATGAGAAGACGTAAAACTGTAAATTCATAATAAAATAATAATATAATACAATATAATATAATATAATATAATATAACTTTATATTTCATCAATTCTTCAGAAAGAGACTTTAAAATTTCACCAATTTCCTACCATTTAGTTTTTAAGGCATTCCTAATTTTTTTTTAGAAAAACTACTTTTATCAGCTGCATATTAATAAAAGGGGACGAATTAGGCTACTTAAAATAGAAAAACACACATTTATTTTAATTAAATTATTCTGGATTTTAGTCACCTCTTATTACAATAAAAGAGTCTTTTTAAAAATATCTTTGTCCTTATAGCTTATAAAAATAAGTACAATATACTGATAATTCAGTTCTCTCTCTCTCGATCTTGTCTGTATGTCGACAGGTCTTTTACAATAAGTCCAGTAGATCTATTAGATATCACTTAAATACAATTCCATATTAGTAATTTAGAAATTATTTAATAAAACAAAATCACTAAAAATTAAAGTTTTTGGTAGGTACTTCACTCGAATTTGTTGTATTGTTTATGTTAAATAGAAGAAATTTAGATGAAACAGGACAATTAAATTCAAAATCTGTTCGTTCTCTTGGTTCATAAAAAAGCTATATTAAATGTATCAACGTTCATATCAAAGGCACTGTTGGGTTTAGAATTCTGCACTGGCCCGGGCCTAGTAACAGAGATAATATTCGAGTTTGGCCCTCGTTAAAATTACAATAATCAAATGTTATGTAAAATATTCAGCTATCTCTGTTCATTTCATTTTTTCAAAGAAATTTACTCGTGTCTCATTATGTGACATCGATAGAAACTTAACAGCTATCTTAGAGAGCTGTGGCGCTGCTTATCGTTTGCGGACAGACAGGGTACTTAAGATGGGACTGCACGTTCAGCTGTTGTGGTGAACTGAAAATTTGTTTCATGAATTCGTTTCGGAAATTGATATTTTCTAGTCTTTTATAAGTGACCTTCCCTATATGTATAAACTTATATACAAAATACGTATTTGGTGTCTGATATGTGTGTACTATTCCTAAATCGCCAGAAGTATTTGCATTTCTTACCGCATCTGCAAATAATTAATTAATAATTATTAATAATAAAACTGATTATTACTAATAATTAATTGGTATTAATGTATAAAAGAAACCTTTATTAATGACACCATATTCAGCGCATCTTTTAAATGAATAGGGTTTCGGTGGCATGTAGGTAAAACATTTGAACAGAAACTTCGGGGTCAAACCGAAATCTCCTCGGGCCGGGTCAGGTAAAATTCTAAACTTTCCGTCCGTGCAGACCTGTAGTTTTGGTACCTACACTTATAAACTGAATAAATTTGGCTTAGGTTTTGGGTAACCTTCTACAGGAATATTTCTAAACGTTTTACTTTAAACATAAATTAAAGTATGCTCAGCCGATATTTAGTAACCTTGTTTTCGTCAGGAATTGTTTTTGTGGAGAAGGGCCCGCAGCAGATGCTACGGACGCACCGCAGCCTTAAGGCTTATTGTGTAACCCTGTGATGAAGATGAAGAGAAAGGTGATCAGTTGTTTTCATTTTTCCAAGTATTGGAGCACCGGTGGAATGAAATTGACAGGGGAAAACCGAAGTACTCGGGGAAAAACCTGTCCCAGTGCCACTTTGTCCACCACAAATCCCACATGGACTGACTCGGCGACTAACCGCCTCAGCCATGGCACGGCCTTCGTCAGGAAGTTACTGTGCTAACACTCTGTAAAATCTGACTTGATTTTGTTAAATGTTTTGCGTATTATAATGTGCTTCATTTCTTAAATAATTTTATAAGTGTTTATATTTCATATGACGGCAAGTCATCATACTTTTCAAGGGCAGTAGATTAATGAAGTGTATGAAGTTTTTATTCATATATTTAGGGCCCTCTCCTAAGCTACAGCTTAAATAATTAAAGACTTGCATTTATAACATCAATTCAAATACTTATTTCCTTCTTCGGTGTGAAAAGATCATTGATTTGTAGGAATTACATGAGTCAGTCACTTAGAAATGTATTAAAATTTAAGAGTGAACCGCAATTTAATATAGAACCCTTTCCACTTTGACCTGCTGTCCTTGCGAGGAACCGATGTGTGCAATATTGGTTCATGGAATGTTTGATCTAGTAAGCAACGGACCACCTCGGATGTTGCATGATATGACCAACGTATATCCCCCGGCTGTCTCCAGAGCATTCCCTCGCTCTCTGCACAGTACACTCTGTCTCACGTTCAAAACAGCTCCTCTGCCTGCTTAGTACATGAAAATGACAGAACGTCTATTTCGGAGTATAGGTGTACGGTCTGTAGGGTCAGTTGGTGCCTGTCGTACGTTGGTCAGTTGGTGCCTGTCGTACGTTGGTGAGTTGTTGCCTGTCGTACGTTGGTCAGTTGGTGCCTGTCGTACGTTGGTTAGTTGATGCCTGTCGTACGTTGGTGAGTTGGTGCCTGTCGTACGTTGGTCAGTTGGTGCCTGTCGTACGTTGGTCAGTTGGTGCCTGTCGTACGTTGGTCAGTTGGTGCCTGTCGTACGTTGGTCAGTTGGTG
Organism: Reticulitermes speratus; assembly: GCA_021186555.1. Classification (NCBI taxonomy): domain Eukaryota; kingdom Metazoa; phylum Arthropoda; class Insecta; order Blattodea; family Rhinotermitidae; genus Reticulitermes; species Reticulitermes speratus. The sequence continues at coordinate 13,152,794 of JAJKFL010000007.1, forward strand.
CCTGTCGTACGTTGGTGAGTTGGTGCCTGTCGTACGTTGGTGAGTTGGTGCCTGTCGTACGTTGGTCAGTTGGTGCCTGTCGTACGTTGGTCAGTTGGTGCCTGTCGTACGTTGGTGAGTTGGTGCCTGTCGTACGTTGGTCAGTTGGTGCCTGTCGTACGTTGGTGAGTTGGTGCCTGTCGTACGTTGGTCAGTTGGTGCCTGTCGTACGTTGGTCAGTTGGTGCCTGTCGTACGTTGGTCAGTTGGTGCCTGTCGTACGTTGGTCAGTTGGTGCCTGTCGTACGTTGGTGAGTTGATGCCTGTCGTACGTTGGTCAGTTGGTGCCTGTCGTACGTTGGTGAGTTGGTGCCTGTCGTACGTTGGTGAGTTGGTGCCTGTCGTACGTTGGTCAGTTGGTGCCTGTCGTACGTTGGTGAGTTGGTGCCTGTCGTACGTTGGTCAGTTGATGCCTGTCGTACGTTGGTCAGTTGGTGCCTGTCGTACGTTGGTGAGTTGGTGCCTGTCGTACGTTGGTCAGTTGGTGCCTGTCGTACGTTGGTGAGCTGGTGCCTGTTGCGCAGCTAGAAGTGAACTAAACCTAGCTACATGGAAAAAGAGTCTTTCTTAAAAGGCTAAAAGTCGCTCACTTATTCACGAAGTATTTCGTCTGTTATGTAATCCGATTGTTCATTACCGTCTTCACAAAAGCCCGACGTTATTTTTTTACCCTCCTACATCAATCCAGTCCCAGGTATTCACCACACTTCTTAAAAGGACAGTCAGTGTACGTAAAATCTAATATTGAGGCGCGTTCGCACAACAATTTTTGCCATAAAACGGCTATAAGTATTACGTGTTATGTGTGTCTGTATTCTTGCCTTAGTTATCCGGCATGCAAATCGCATCTTTTCTGCGTCGTATTATATTGTCATCTGTGGCCTGTCTCGCTGTACCATATTTTTTCACTTTATCTCATACACGATACGATTTTCGGAAAAACGTTATTGAACAAAAAACGTGTTTTTATTTTTCTCTACATTTTCTGAAATATTTCTCACTCTGGGGAGAGTTCAGCTGGATATTATCATAAACGTACATAGGTTTTCATGTAAAGAACCCGTTATTTTTGTCACATTTTAGTGAAACTTGAATTTTTCTCAAAACAGTATTTAAAAATTCTCAAGCACCAAATTTCATAAAATCCTTCCAGTGGAAGCCGATTTGTTTCATGCGGACGGACGGACGGACAGACATGACGAAACTAATAGGCTGTTTTCGCAATTTTGCGAACTCGCCTAAAACAGTTTCATAGTTCATAGATTTAAACAGAATTGTCAAGACAGGTTACTAGACCGACAGTGGGTGAGTCTACTGTCGTAACTGGACAGACATTAAAGACACCAGAAATTTGAAACGACGGTTCACCTTTGACACAAAATAGTAAGCTTAATAAACCAGCTGTTCTGCTGGCAAAACCACTAAATGCAGCTTATGTTTAAACGGTCATGTACTTAATTAAACATGATGTTATAAAGACAAAGGGGGCAGAGTATCTGCATATACACCTTTTCTTAACCTCGGCACTAGGCAGAATTGTGTAGTGGGATTCACAAGTCTATCGCTTGCCCTAGGGAACAGTTGCCGGTACCCACTGCTAACCCAGAGCCGGTCCAGAAGCTTTGGATAAGAGCTCCCATGCGTACCTCTGCTGAAAATCAAACGCCTTTGTACGGTCGTCCAGCACGAAAACTACTTGCTCTCCCGACTGTGACGCTTTAGGGCCATAAGGCGACGCTTATATTGTTTTGATTTAATTCCGTTTTGTGTTATAAAGAGAAATACGTAACACCGGAGCAAAGAAAATTTTAAACTTTTACTCGAGATTTATTTAACGCTGTTTTGTCAGATGTATAAATTCGTGTGCCGATCGCAGTGGCCGTGCGGTCTAAGGCGTCGGTCTGCGGCCGCTCGTTTACTAGGATTGTGGGTTCGAATCCCACCGGGGGGATGGATGTCTGTCTCTTGTGAGTGTTGTGTGTTGTCAGGTATAGATCTCTGCGACGGGCTGGTCCCTCGTCCAGAGGAGTCCTACCGAGTGTGGCGTGTCTAAAAAAAAGTGTAATCGTGAAGCCTCGAAATATGAGGCGGCCTAGGCCCCCAAGGGGCTGTCGAGCCATTGGAAAAAAAAATTCTTCTAGCGTCGAATGCAAGAACGTAATGAATTATTAGTTAGCAAGGATGACTGACGAAGTAGTTCTCTTGTATTTTTACAATATATCTTATTATGCTGGCAGGAGTAATGTCCATCACCGCACAGTACGTGCCAAGATGGTCGATCTGAATTTGTTGATCCGAAACTGGGTAGGACAAATGCCAATCATCTGTGGTAACCTCTGTAAGAGAGCAGTGGGTTTAGAAACGTTCTACGAGTATATAACGTATTCTATACAAGTGCACAATTTTGTCGATACTTTCTTAAAAGTCTGTTTTAGTGCAGCGTACTGGATGCTTTGACTTTCGTGGTGTCCAGAGTAAAATGGGTCTCTCCTAACCACTTATCTAATGTGTGACGGGGACTCTTTGCGTGGGCCTAAAGCAGCTGGCATGTAAAGATAATCACTCACCCTGTTTTGAAGAAATACTGGCGCTATGCCTCCAAAAAAAGACCAGTGTTTAGTGGGCTCTAGTGGCAATCGTTAGCTTTTGTACATCAGCCACGATTACCGCTATGTTTCGAAGGAATAATATATATGAATTTAATACGAAATTTAAGTACAGCATACGTTATCGACGTTAACATTATCGTTATCGATTCGTTATCGATCATGCATTACTATTATTATTGTTTCTTTAGAAGACTCGAATGATAATGTGGAAATAAATAGCACGTCGACAGAATTGAAAGAAATCAACGTTTCGGTTAAAGAAATACAGGTGAGCGTGATTTAAAGCGGCACAAACTAGGGTTTGAAGAAGACTGCTTAAAATTACTAGATCAAAGGAATAAGGTTAAATTGCAGTCGTTAACAGGATTCAAGTAAAATGAATGGAGATATTCTGAAAAAATAGAATGTGAAAATACTCGAACTTTCAGAAACAAGTTAGAAAATGCCATAACAATAAAGGGAAAATAATAATAGATAAAATAATATATTTGTGTTAAGATAAGCAAAAAGTGGTTGTTAAAATATATAATGTGTACGATACCTAAAGACGTTATAAACGGAAGAAATAACATAATGACTTGTAAAATGTATACAATAATAATAGAAAATAATCTGTGCTATGGAGAATATATGTTACCTTAAAAAGTAATGAAAGTTTATTTAAAACCCTTGAAATGTAATTCCAGATTCGATGTTCTAACATCATGAACACGCTGTATAAGTTTTACGCCATATAGTTTCGCCTTGGTCAGTTTTTACTATTTTCAAATTGTCATCAAATTTATAGGCACTATATATATATATAGCTATGGTAATTTTAATATTTCTTAAACAGTATCATTCTCTGAAATAATTACAGTTACCAACTACTGAAATAGTTTAAGCGAAATGTTCGATTTTACTGTATCCATTTAGGATAATCTTGTAATTCTTTTCGCATGAGGCACGTATTGGCCGACGGTGGCTGTCAAACAACATCGCGAGCATACCTCTCTCTCTCCCTGTGTCGTTCCGATAGTCAATAAGCCTGGCCGCACGTCAATGCACACCAGGATATAGTCAGCAGCAAGTAAGCACACATACCAGCACAGCGAACGCCGCGAGCCTTCATGCGAACTGTCACGGAGCGGGGAAAAATTCACGAGGTGTTCTCTAATAAGCGTATCTCCTGCTGGAGTCCAAGAATTCCGTGTCCAGATGAACTAGACACTGTGTACAAAACTAGTGCAATATCATTGTTTCTTACATGCAGGTGTTTCGGACTTAAAAGTCGAGGAATTTTGGTTAGATTCCCGGAAAGGGCAAGGGATGGTTCTCTTCTATACATTATTTAGACCTGTACTGGCTCCTAACCATCCTCCTATTTCAGGGATACTAGGGGTGCGTTCTGCAGGGGTAAAGCTGCCGTTGTGTGAAGCTGACCGCTGACATGCAGGCGCATTTAACATTGGATAATTTTACTACCTTAGAGTAACAATTATCTGGTGGGGGTAGTTTATACCTAAAAATCCTCTTTGTCTGGATCAGTGTTTCCCAATCTTTTTTGCTCGCGGAACCCTTTTGGCTTCTAAAAATAACCACGGATCCTCACATCCTTGCTCACGCAAATATAGTGTCAGGATGATAGGTATCCAAAATTACAAATTTATATCTCAGAACTGATTTTACATAGCTACGAATACATACCAATAGCATACGTAACAATGCATTGCATGATTTGACCTTAATTACTGATTGTCGCTCCATTCATGGATATACGAAGTTTCGTAATTAGATATTCTAACGGTCATACGAAATAAACAATGAAAGAAGATCCACGATTATTTTAACGAAACATTATTCCTTTAAATAAAAAATAAGTAAACGTCAATGTAACCATTAGAGAAATGATCCACGGATCCCCTGAAAACTGGTCGCGGATCCCCTGGAATTCAAGGAGCATATTTTGGGAAACACTGGTATGGATACATGTTAATTGCCATAACATTGGAAGTATTAACACGGCCTCGCCGAATCCGGTGGCCAAGCGGTCTAACGTCTAGGTATAAAGTTGCTCGAATGCTAGAATCGCAAATTCGAATCCCTCTGAGGGCATTGATATTCGTCTCTTGTGTTTGTTGCGTGTTGTGCGATGTAGCGGCCTCTGAGACGAGATAATCACTCTTTCAGAGGAGTTCTACCGGGAGTGTGTGTCTAATTGTGTGTGATATATGAGCTTGAAGAATGCGGCGGCCTAGGCCCGAAGTGGGCTGTTGCGCCACAGAAAAAGTAAACAGAGGCCTCTGCATAGAAATCAACTTGATAACCGACATTAATTTCATACAAAAAAGCAAAGGTGTGACCAATATAAATTTGAGTATAGGAAAGAAGATATGATTTGAAACATGTGACCCAGTTAGTTGGAGAGCCTCTCTTAATCGTCGGACTACAAACTACCCGTGAGTAAGGTACGAACATACAGCAAACGCAGGTTATGTCATCAGGACAACCGCTACCGGCTTCTGTGTTAGGACGAGATACCAACTATGCTTTTTCACACATTTTCTGAGACAGAATGTTGACCACTTCTCTTTCTGCTCCCATTCACAGCATTCCTGCATAATCATTACCATCATCAGCTTTCATTTATTGCCAAATATGCCCAATGAAGGAGAGTGTAGAATCTGCTTACTGATTTCTTCCTGATATTTCAGATGTGGTTTACTGTGATAGCTAAGGCTCACTGCTCTTACGTTAGACCATGCAGGCCTATAGAAATTTGATTCTCATTTTATCGAAGCTGTATAATAGAATGGTTAAGCAAATTACGTCACACTACAAGTGAGAAATGAGGGACATAAAACACACGAGGAAGTGTTATTTGAATGCTTTGGAAATATCAGTCATGGTATTTGAAAAAGCGAAAAAGTCCATTTTCGATGTTTTTACTTACACGACAAGTCTCTTTAATTGATCGTGGTTTTTCCAATGTTTCTTACATTGTCAGAACAATAATGCTCCGACTTCTTAAGGCACAATGGTAATTCTATGCACCACCTATTTTAACATTCAGAAAATATGCGTTCTACCCAGCAAATCTGTCGTCCATGCACCCATCCATCCTTCTTTCTCTGTTTATTTCTTTCTATTTCTTCTTTTCTTCTTTGGGTTTTCCATCTATGTATGTCCATCTATCTCTGTGTATGCCGTGTGTATGTCTGCATGTCTATCTGTGTACATATATAGTAATAATTACTTCTAACTCATATTGAATTTAATGGATTCAGTGTCAAATTTTGTCCTTTCAGTCGCAACAAAACTTTGTGTGTATACACCTGTCACCGGTTCTTGATATATGACAGTTATATGCACACAGAAAGTTTAAGGTTATAAAAACATGGCACCATAGCACACATAAATAATTTTATAGGGACAAGAACTTCATTATTCCCATAATAAAAGTTCTAACTGGAAAATTTTCACAAACTGTAATGTCATCTAACATCCAAGTGAGCTGTAATAAAGGTGACAGCGAATAACCAACATTAAGGTAACAAAATAATTATGTTTAGCGATGACAGAGATACATAGACACACACACACACAATATCAAAATTAGTGTTTGTGGCATTCATGATCCAGAGGATAAAAAAAGCGCACATATCTTCTGAATATTTTTGTTATGGTAAACAGGACTGTTTAAAGGCCAACGATTACATTCGCTTTATTACTTTTATCATAGGATATGATATAAAACGAAAGGCGATTTCAGTATTACTATTCATATCTCCGATGTTTCAAGTGAGTATTCTGTGCCTCGCGAGGTGATAAATAAACACAAAATACTGAAGGTTTGTTTTGATTTTAAACATAAAAAAATCATAGACTCTTCTTTGCTCTTAGACTGGTACTTTTTCTTTCTTTGTGGTGAAGGACCCCGCAGCAGATGCTACGGACGCACCGCAGTCTTGAGGCTTATTGTGCAACCCTCTTATGAAGATGATTAATTAATTTTTTTTCGTTTTTCCTTGTAATGGAGCACCGATGGAATGAAATTTACAAGGGAAAACCAAAGTACTAGGGGAAAATCCCGTCCCAGTGCCACTTCGTACACCACAAATCCCACATGGACTGACCCGGGATCGAAATCGGGCCTTCGCGGTGAGAGGCCGGCGACTGACCGCCAGAGCCATGGCACGACCTTCGACTGGTACTTGCAAAAATCAGCAAGACTGCTAAATTAAAATGAGGACCGTTTTACCTGCCCTATCCAATTTTATTCATGAAATGTGCTCCATGTTTTGCTTTGAGCGTGATGTGTTTAGGGAAAACGTCACCAAACCTTACAACAAATTCATACCTCCAGGGAAATGAAATGTAAAGGCAAAACCAGTTTGTTAATTATGTTAGGGAAAAAATCACAGTCTGTTTTAAGGGTGAAACGAAATCCACAAATAAACTCTAAAGGTAATACGGCGTTATTTAATGTTACTGCGTGTTTTGCACAGTTGCTACTGCCTTCTAAAAGGGCTAAGTTTATTTTGTAATTAGTAAAACTTTTTTTGTTTATTCGTTATAAATTTCTACCAAACACATATATTAATGTGCCTACATAAACATTTTTTCCCATAATGCTCTATTTAATAAAGTTTTCATTAGTTAAAAGTAAATACTTTCACATCTGGACCTTCTTTATGTGAATGTTTTTATAATCTATAGAGTTATAGAATATGACAGCCGGTTGGGATTATTTTCTTATCATGTGTCGTGAAAATCAAATATCATTGGGGGGGGGGCCGGAAAATTGATATAGATATGCACAAGTGATTAGAAAATACAAAAAATGGAAAAAATGCGCGTTTGAGGGTGACATTAACAAGACCTGTTGCTTTTACACCCGACGTCTGTCTGCTTTCTATGCGGTCTATGTGCAACAGCATGGCAGTGACAGAATGCAACATTCTATGTTGAGGAAATAGGCCTACAACAGACAGTAAATGCTTAGTGAGATAAATTTCAAAGTGTTTAGACCCTTAGGTAATTTCCATCTTAAAATAAACTGAATATACCTTACTCATAAGCTTATTAGTACAGCCGCACATAGTAGAAATATTTGTATCATATTTAACCATTATGTCAAATAATTTAAAGGTCGGTTCGAACGTTATGTAGAACAGTCATCACTTAGACTGAACTAATTTACAACCAAAACATAAAATGAAGTGCGGGTAAGCCATACCAAATTTAATTAAATTTATACGTAATCTGAGTGTTGTTAGTTGTGAACGGATAGACGAAATACATGTGTCCCAATTTCGAAGTACATTACACATAAAAGATCTCTTTCCATAAATGTAGAAAAGAAGACGATAAAATACAATGTAGTGTTAATTTCGGATTGTCAAGCTTCTTTTTCAGAGTATTATTTGGTGTAACAGCATAAGTTCAAATACCGATGCAGGCGATATTTCCCATGCCCGTCCAGACCGGCTTCGATGCCCACACAGCCTCCTATACAAAGGATACCGGATCTTTCCTGGGCGTAAAGCGGCCACAGCGTGCTGCTGAACACCTACCTCCCTCTAGTGCCGGATTGCGAATGGGGTGGTGCTATACCTCCGCCTCCATTCTGTGGCTGTATGGGCATGTCGTGGGGTGATCTTTACCTTACCCTATCGGAATAAGAAACTAGTAAAGTGCTATATTTGGAGCGTAGCTTTGTATGATGCTGAAACGTGGACACTTCGAAAAGTAGATCAGAAATACCTGGAAAGTTTTGAAACGTGGTGCTGGAGAAGAATGAAGAAGATCAGGTGGACCGATCGTGTACGAAATGAAGTATTACACAGAGTGAAGGAGGACAGAAATATCCTACACACAATAAAAAGAAGAAAGGCTAACTGGATTGGTCACATCTTGCGTAGAAACTGCCTTCTAAAACAAGTGATTGAAGGAAAGTTAGAAGGTAGGATAGAAATGACGGGAAGACGACGGAAAGACGTAAGCAGCTACTGGATGACCTTAAGGAAAAGAGAAGATATTGTAAATTGAAGGGGGAAGCACTAGATCGCACCCTGTGGAACATTCGCTTTGGAAGAGGATACGGACCTGTCTTGAGACAGACTACAGAATGAATCAGAATAAGACTTGGGATATTTGATGACTCGGGGGGTGTGAGTCGGTGATCAGGTACCTTACTGATAATGAAGCGTAAAATCTGGTCAATTCACCAGTCAGCAAGGTGTAACATTTCAGCAGACACATCTTCATCAGCGCCGTTAAAGTAACTTCAAGTCTCGCAGATTATAGTATTGTTTGGTCAGGAATTTGATCATTCATCTCCCCATTCACGACACTAGGCTTAGAGCTAACGTATATCCCTCGAAGATGTAATATATAAGACAATCTTTAACTTCTGTTAGCCGCAGAAACTTTGTATTGCGGCGATGTTAGTTTGTTGACAGGGATATGTAACGCCCTGTTTGTTATTTGGAAATGAGCTCTTGCCTACTCTGTATGATATGTAGGAAAACAAGCCATGTAGAGTCGATGTGGATGTGGGTGTGTGTTTGCACGTATGCTGTGTATACAAGCTGCAAAACATGTTTGAATCACCAACTGTGCGCAATCAAATTAGGTAAACATCCAACATGATTCTCTGGTTCCAAACCAGCCCCTCCGCCTACCAACCCCCCTCCCCCCCGGGTTTTGGTCTATTCAGTGCAGTCGCGCTCCAATAGATCCCACTAAAACCTGATGAATTGGCCGGATTGGTTGTTACGATGATGAGCATGATGATGCTGATGACGATGATGACAGATCAGCTTGCTGGGTCTTTGTAGTGCACTCTTGCATAGGTTTAGCACACCGATGACCCAGCCTGACCATGTAGTTGTGTTCATTAGGAGGACCCTCTCTCACAGTTTATTCACCGCAGGGATGTAAAGTTTATGTTACCCTAATTCAACAGATCTCCCCATTTGCTTTGTTCGATTCATTTGTCAATGTGTGTTGAAAAGCTATATGCTGTCGTGCACTGAGGGGTTTGGACATGGTGTAATTCGCAATTTTGGGTTAATTTATGAAGCACTCAACTTTTCTTATGCACTTTGCTCACAGATCTGTGCTGCACCAGATTTTGACACGTGTAGGCTACTCTAGAACACTTTGTCTCTTAAGATCCTTTTTGAACAAATTTCTACTAAATATCACTCTGCATCTGTTACACAATCAGGCTATGAAATTTTTTAATGCAAGCGACAAAGAAGACTGAAGTGTTGCCATCATTTCGTGAAACCAGTCAACTTAGATTAACCTCGGTGTCAAAAAGTATTACTTTAAAGGGACAAGCGAGAGAATGAATTAAAAAACGAGATTGGCGGGTATGGACTGATCTAATCTCGCCTTTGTAGGAACATTTGGCGGATTCTGGTGTGCAATTTTTAGGTTTCATAAACGAAGAGAAATATTTAGAGCAGCTGATCGAATAGCATCCTCTGACCAACCACTTTTTCCATTTAGTTCCTGTTAGAGGTCTGAATTTGAAGTCCAGTGTACTGGTTGTAATATTTCAGGCATATACAAAAGCATTGACAAGTGGTTTTCTCTGAGCAGGCCTACTTCGGCTTTCCCACGCAAATCATACCAGTGATGTCCCATAATGTTTCTCACCTCCTTGAGCCCTGCCAGATAATACGGCATTACTGCTTCGGTCATGAATTTATAATTTGTGGACATGAGATCCAGTTGTCTGTCTTCAAAATAAAGCGGATTAAGGTTTAAGCAATTTATCTTCGTTAAATGATCTATAACATGCACCAGTGTTTTAGAAATGACTGATAGAATTATTAATGAACGTCTTTTTATCTACATTAGTTCGGATAATTACTTTATCAGACATTTCTAAGCGCGTTCACGTAAATAGGGAAAAGTGCATATTAGGTTCTTCATGTCTGTCCGTCCGTCAGTCCACGTGTATCATCACGGCTCCCACTTGAGGAATTTTCGTGAAATTTGCTATTGGAAGCTTTTATGAAAATCTGTCGAGGAACTCCAAATTTGGTTAAAATCGCAAAAACAGCGGGTAATTCGCATGAAAACCTAATTACGTTTGTACTGTTGAGAGTATAAAATAATTTGTAACTCCAAAACAGTGCAAAAGGAAGCCACTGTTGCTTTTCCGTGGCATAAATCAACGCCTTTTATTGTTGGCAGATATATGTAGGTCAACAACAATACAAGGGAACGTATTGTTGCGTTTCCATGGCAACAACGGTTACGCGAAAGCGCTACAATATTACATCTCATGTGAACTTTTTTCTTGTTTATTATTCTGACTTCTGAATCGGCGTGGCCTCGCCTGAAGGTAATATCTTGAGCGCTTTAGAGCGACGACCATGTACTGTATTGCCACTTCCACAAATATTATATAATTTATATTCATAGACGTTTGTTATAAGATAGAATTACCGGTTTCATGTATTGTATTAGAGCAGGGGTGATGAAACCGCGGCTCGCGAGCCACATGCGGCTCTTTGACTTATAATGTGCGGCTCGCGGAAATATGTTGGCTGAGCTCCTTTTTGCATTTCAATTCATATAAAAGGTAAATAAAATATTTTTCAAGCTTTATAATTATTTACCGGGTATAAACTGAGAGTCCACTGGATTAAAACGTAAGTTTAATGTTCATGGTGAGTAAATATATTTAAGAAATTTTGTAAGAAAATGTGCATGGAACAATAAAAACGTGTGTGTAATATTTGTTCATGTCTTGCTTCTCTCAAACATCTGAAGTTTATCGTATTGTGGCTCTTACGTTAAGCAAGTTTGGCCACCCCTGTATTAGAGGATATGTAAAATTATATCTGAACATACAATTTTACTGTTATACCAGGCAAAGTTATATATGTATACACTTCTCAGACACGCGGTCGTGAAGTTAACGAAACTCAGGATTTTTGAACACTTTTTCGTTCGGGGGTCATAATCTTTTTTCTGTGGATGTTTGAAGCCCCCCCCCCTCCACCTCCGGTGGGGGATTTGGACATGGAGTCCAACAGAGGCTGCATTTCTACAGAGACGTAGACTCATCCTACCACGAGAGTAAATGAAGACTAAAACAAAAGTAATGACACGTGTTACGCGTTGCAGGGTGCGTTTGCTTTAGACGCGAAAAATGTTTGAAAGTATACCAACATTTTACCTGGACGATTCTTACACTGAGGCCGGTCTCCTTGGCCAAGGCCTCCCTCACTTTTCGGCAAGGCTTCGGGCTTATTTCGAAGGAGGCCTTGAAGGCACGCCTTTGCTGTGTGGTCAGGATCGTCCGTGGCCGTTTTGGACCCCGCCGACCGTCCTGAGCTCTGGCGGCCGGCACCAGATCGTCACACGAATATTCGCCTACAACAGTGATGGGGAACAAACAGCGTGGTAATTAATTTCATTAAAGGTAGATTGCGTTAATTAAATGTATTATTCTTGCACCACGGAGGATTACGTTACAAACGAGAACTTATGGTTAGATTTAACCTGTAGCCCATTGTCCTTCAGGTATTCATACGGACACTTATATATGCAGATATATAACTGCATATATATACGTATATATTACATATGTTTATTTGTAAATAAATATATATTCTTTTAAACACACAGCAGCTATTTTACTATTGGACTACTCTTCCCTGAACAACTGGATGGAATAAAGACACTTTTAAAAATATAAAATATTTACAGCACACTAAAACGATATATACGTAAAAAACTTCAGTAATTAAAAGGATCTGTGCTTTACCTTCAGCAAATTTTGTAATTTTTTAAGATTTCCAGAACAAATAACGATTATTTTCCAGTATAAAATTAGCCAGGTTATCTTTGGAAAGGAGAGACAGCATGTTTGCTATGAAGTAGGACAAACGTGCTTCAAAAGGGAAGCGTTCAATGAAGACTACAATGTAGAATGCATGGCTCTATATTCTACTGATTTTAGCAAAACTTCTACTTGTGTTTCACTTACCATGTTGTCGATACCAACGAAATAGTAACGCAGTTTTCTAATTAATTTCCTTCATATGCCAATACATAGTGTTTGCAATGTACTAGGTACTTTTATGCTGTAATTGTTCCGCCCATGCAGAGAAGAGAAACGCACTGATAGTCGAGAAATCATTCTTTTGTTCGTGCATTTACTTCGTACTTACATTCAGCGTCTCTTGCGTCTTTGTTTAAAGAAATGTCGTTTCTCTGAACTTCAGAACATGTTTCGTGAATGTTGTTGCTATGAAATAGATTCAGCCTACAGATGCCACTGCTCTTCTTATGTGGGAAAAAATAAAAGACGAAGTTAGCTCGAACACATTTACGTCACAGCAAAATTAACAATTTTCCAAGTTTTCCGTCCTAAAAAGAAACAACCTCTGTCTGCACTCTCTCTTATCATTACAAAGTTCCGAGATACACAGCGTGACGGACGGGCAGATGGATACCGCGAATTATGTGCATGGAAACAACTTAGAAATTTGAAGATATAAAAGACTCTTAATGTGATCTATCCCCGTTCATATAAAATAATATTGCAGTTGAAAATATGCATCGTTATGTGTCATTTGGAAATTTAGGTTTATGTAGAAAAATAAATTTTCCTTACCGAATAAAAAAATGTAGGCTCACTATTAGTGTGACTTGTATATGTGATTCTGTTTACACATAGGAAGTAAAAATTATGAAATAGTACTATGTCCACGTAGTAAGGGAAACATAATTCGATGTTGTTAAAGAGAATTCATTACACTGATGATTTCCATGCACTACAGAGAGCTTCTTAAGAATTAACAGTTTTGTTTGTTCATTTTTTTGACGGACTTTTCTCAGTCCTTGTACACGGTAAAGAAGTATTTGTCTTACGAAATTTTACCATGGGAAATGTATATAAAATTAAGACTTATTTATGTGATTGAAGGCTTATTTTGTGGAAATGGAAGTTGAAAGAAGCAGCAGACTTGTGGTACAAAAAATTCAGTAGTAGGCATATTCCTAAATGAAGTGATTGAAATTGTATTACAAGACAATTAGTAACTTAGTGAGTTGAATTTATTTATGTTATATGTTAATAAAATATTGTAGTGCAAAGTAGGATGACACATACAAATGAGTGTATATATAGAGATTTAATTCGTATGTTTATCCACATTTTTCAAAAGGATGAATAAATTACCGTATATGAGAAACACATAGTACAAGCATGGTGACAACCACTATCAGCAGCATCCTGTCTGGAATTATCGCATACTAATAAAATATACAGAGGTTTATATGTTTATATATTATATTGGGCATGATTTTGTATTAAATAGGATACTGTGACCCAGCGTAAGAGAATCTAAGGCACTTCTTTCGCAGCCTGTTTTTTCGTTTAGCTTCTGGGGCAGTTTATCATCTGTTTATCACCAACCTGGCACGTTGCAAGGGCATCCACATGACAGCCGAAGGTCAGGACACATGACAGTTACTTACCTGCAGGAATTGCGCCTTACCGTCAGTGTTGGCCGAGCACTAACTACGAGCATGCAAGGTGGCTACCTTGGGCGTACCCCTGCAGCATCTCCACCTCCTTCTCGTAGTCCGGGAGACAAAACAGCTGTCCCTGTTTGATGACGAACTCGCTGCCTTTCGTAAGTCGAACTCCGCACACCACACACACAAAGCACGTGACATGAAACACGCTGTCCAGAGCTCGCATCACATACTCCGTCGGTCCGATACGTTCCGAACATCCCAGGCACTTTTTCACATACATCCTGGAGAATCACAAGAAGGTTGCCTGATATAATTGAAAATAATAACAAATTTTTCTTAATATCAACCAACAATTGTACTTAAATGGTCACAAATTCACAATAATATATTCAAACAACACATTATACTCCTACATGTTTCGGACCTTATTAGTCCATCATTAGGGAGCACATCAGTCGCTGCATAAAACAATTATGTCTGGTCTAATTGTACTGCTGTTAATTTGTCACGTAGTGAAATGTTAAGCTGAAATTTAAAAAGTACAATTGTCAGTTCAAATGTAAAATTGTAAGTTGAATTGTAAAATTGTAAATATATAAAATAAATTAACAATTCACTATCACTGTTTAAAAAAACACCAACTGGATGCACTTTTTTATTTAAAAAACTGTATAGTTCTTTAAAACATTTTTTTAAAAAAAACCGACATATGTTTCGGCTCCTCACTGAGCCATCTTCAGGGGTTTATGTCACTAAAACTGCATATATACACAAACGTCTATTCATTGGTTCACTTTTTAAGCACAATTTTATCAACTTCACTTTTATTGATGTGCACAGTTACTTTGTATTGGTGTTGAACTGATAAGTTAGTATTTCCGTAGACGTTATTGTACGGATGCGTGGTACTGTATCATCTTATTCCGTGAGGTGTATTCTTATGGTGTGTGCTGTACCTGGTTGTATGTGAGTCTGATACTATCTTTCTGATACTATTTTTTAAATAGTGATTTTGATCAGATGCACGGTGTTTTTAGAATAAAGTAACAGTTCACTACATTAAAAATTACCAGAAGTTCTTCTACATGTACAATTAGACCAGACATAATTGTTTTATGCAGCGACTGATGTGCTCCCTGATGATGGACCAACGAGGTCCCAAACATGTAGGAATACAGTGTGTTGTTTTAATATATAATTGCGAATTTGCGACAATTTAAGTGCATTTTTGGTTGATATTAATAAATCGAACTATAATTGCAGGGAATGGAAAACAAATTAATAACCTGTTTGTATATATGTCAGTGTATCAGCGTTACGTTTCACATCAAACCAGACTAGTTTGGCATACAGTTTTTTACGCTGTTCGACCTGTACATGTAAGTGAATTTTGTGGTGCCAGTGTTTTCTTTGCACAAACTCGTGACTGCATCGTGAGCAAATCCATATCTGTTCCACTTTCGGAACTTTCTCCTGTCTAGCAAGATTTCAGCAAAAAGCGCTGGCATCAAACAAGTTAGCTCACCTGGCAATGTTCCCGAATTTTATGCTGGAGGGGAGGTGCCGGGTTCGAATTTATGCCGGCACTCGGATTGTTGTGAGTGACAAGTACTGGAATGCCATGACCGCTTCCTGTGACGGCCAGGATAGCTCAGTCGGTTTAGCGACTCGCTACGGGCTGGACGGTCCGGGGATTGAATCCCAGTGAGGACGAGAGTTTCCGCACGCGTTCAGACCGGCTCCGGGGCCCACCCAGTTTCCTGTACAATTGGTACCGCGTCATTCATATGGGTAAAGCGGCCGGGGCGTGGCGTTAACCACGCATCCCCATCTAGCGCCGAGGTTAAAGAATGAGTAGAGCTATACCTCCGCTCCCCCTCTGTGCCTTCATGGCCTGTTATAAGGTGGACTTTAACTTTTACTGCTTCCTACCACATTCATTCCAACTCTTTGTTCACTGTCATCCAAAGAATATACGCTACATTTGTTTTGGGTTTTTAAGTTTGTCGTTGAAGGAATTCACAAAACATGGAAGGCCTTTGCTTAATAGAGCAAACTGAATAGTGCATTCTATTTTCCACATTCTACCCAAAGAAGACCTGACATTTACATCAGATAATGTTTGGAAGACTTCGTCTGTCATACTATAATCCCAGCTTCTTCTAAGTTAACATAAAAGAGGTCAATATTTATGACCAGGAATCAACAACCGAAACGTCTCTGTTAGGTCTATTCGAAAAGTTAAAGACTTCTGCTTTGTTTTTATAGTGACAGCATATCAATCAATCAAAACATAAACAGACATGTTGGCAGGTATTGAATATGTTGGGGTCAAAGATATTTCTGATGTTGGTTTTATTGGAAGCAGTGACAGCGCAGTATACTCACTAGACTGCAGACTGGACGACCGAGGAAATGGTTCCGATTCCCAGCAGAGACACGAGCTTTTCCTTCTTTCAAAGTGTTCAGACCAATTTTGAGGCCCACCCAGCTTCCTGTGTAATGGTACCGCACTCTTTCCCCTTAAGGTAAGAAGGTCGTGGGGTGAAGTTGACCTCTCATTTCCACCTACTGCCGAGGTTAGGAATGTCTGCAACACTACCTCCACCCTTCAATATCCCTGCATGGTGTGCACACGGACAACTGTACTGTACGATTCACCCCTGTTCTTTTCACGTGCACCCTGCTGATAACATCGCAGTAGCGTAGCAATGGCGTTACGAGTGCGGAAGGAAGTAATCCAACTATCGAAATAAAAGATTGATTGTGGTAATAACAATGTTTTTATTTGGGTTAGGTTATTGATTGCAGAGATTAAAGTGTCCGAGTTAGAGGTTAGTTAAGAACACGGTAGAAATAAAGATGCTTCAGAACCATATGATAAAACACTGTGCAGTAATTAAATTCGCATTTAAAGCTTATAAGAAATTACAAGTTAGGTTCTATTATTTATGATATTGAAATAAATGAGGAGCACAAAGGCACTAGTCAGTGGAAGAGAATAATTTGTCTTCCTTAGATCAATCTTCTTTCTTTCTTAGTCTGACCTCTATATACCTATTCACTGCAGGTGTAGAGGGTTATTGGTGCATCTGATCGCACTCAAGGACAAACGCATATTCGGTAGGACTGCTCTGGACGACGAACGACCCGTCGCAGAGACCTCCACCTGACAAGACACAACACTCACAAGACACAGACATCCATGCCGCCTGGCGGGTTTCGAACCCGCAATCCTCGCAAGCGAACAACCGTCCTTATGTCAATATGGGGTTTATATGGTTTGTTAGGGACTGAGAGGTAAACTAACGAGCCTGATAAAATTTCTACATGTGATGGCTGTGAGATAATTTGGGTTATATAGAAGTGCATGCATCTTGTATGTATAATATCATTATAGCTTTTGTTAAAAAGACTGAGGAAAACGTGTGAAACTGCGAGATTGATGTAGCAAGTTAAAAGTGGCTTTGCCCCGGTTCACACCATGAAAATATGGAGGAGTGGAACTTTACATTGGGTTATATGAATTGTCAGCTTCATGTTCTGACCACTTTACCCAGGGAGAAAGGAGCAAGGTTCTAGAATGAACAGGAAGCTGGTTGGAACTTAGGAGCCGGTCCGGACGTTTTTGGAAAGAAACTGAGGAAGTTTAATGAAGTTATATTACAATGACAGTGATGAAAGTGGGTTAGATGTTGCTCGAGGTCCGTACCCGAGCATGGTAGGGGAAACTTCTGCTAAATTCACATATGTCTAGAGGATTATTACGAGCGCTTTGAGCCGAACGACCCCGAGACGTAATCACTTGATAGAGTCAAACAAATAAAATATTTCTTATCGGTGAATAGGGCTCGCAATGTTTAACTTAAACAAGCCCCCGTAGCGACAAATGTACAGTAAATATAGGCACAAGGTTTTTATTACACAACACTTATTGATAAACCATTCCCTTTTCAGCCTTTCATCAATGATATTAAACAGTCGCTGTGATAATTCTTCTGTATAACAAACACTAGAATCAAGTCACAATAATTAAAAAGAGTCAGATGGTAGGATTATTTCTTCACTGAGCAAATAAAGGTACACAGATACTTGCAATTTGTTTAGTGACAAAGTGTGGCGTCCGTGGTAAAAATTTTGTTTGGAATGGGTTTAAGCTTAGGTCATTTAACTCCGCACTGTCAGCTGCATAACTTACACTCTAGATCACAAAGGCTCTAAAATTGATGTTTTGGAGTGAAAAGTAATTTGATCTTTTCTTCAGACCTACTAGAATTCCGTCCAAGGCCTCTCCGGAAAGGAATTTTATCAGACTCTTCAATGTATTAAACTTTTAAAACACAAGCAGGCAATTAAAATATATACCAATTCTCTTAGACATATGCTTGCCTTTCATATACGTGTATTATTTTCAACTCTACATTCTCCAAATTTAATCTTGTTTCTAGCAACTGTACTTCTAATACTTCCTCTTCTTCCTGTGTAAGTTCTTTCTCTCCTATCCTCTTGTATTGTCTTTGCTTTCTGTGTTTTTTACACTAGAAAGTACTAAAGCAGACAAGGTTTCCTACACTATTTTAAAGTAAATTTTGAGATATTCTCTGCAGACCTAACATTTGTTCCTTGCCGTTTTCAGGCGCCTTAGCAAAATTTCGAAAAGCAACTATTAGCTTTGTCATGTCCGTCTGTTTCTCCGTCTACATAGAACAATTCGGCTCCCAATGGAAGGATTTTCATGAAATTTGATATTTGAGTATTTTTCGAGAGTCTGTCGAGAAAGGTCAAGTTTAATTAAAATCTGACAAGAATAACGGATATTTTACAGGAAGATCTCTATACATTTATGTTAATATCTGGCTGAATTCTTCGTAGAATGAGAAATGTTTCAAACAAAAGATGTAGAGAAAATCAAGACACACATTTTATGTTCTGTAACTTTTTCCGAAAATTGTAACGTTTATGAGATAATGTGAAAAAATATGGTACAGCTAGACAGGCCACAGATGATAGTACGGCGCATGCCTTTACATGCTGAACAACTAAGGCTACAGACACACACTCAGAATATTTACTATTTATGGCTTTACCACGGCAACAGGGATTTCGCAAATGCGCCTCAGTGTTACGTTGATACGTACATTGCTTGTCTTGTTTTTTATTACATAAAATCTCACTTTAGGCATTGATATCTGTAGCTACGATTAAAAAATAACACTTCCAGTGAAACGTCAGGGTAGCATGGTTAGTACATTAGCAATGTTATGAGCTGGAGAATGGGGTTTCGATTGCCGGCAGGTGCAAGACCCACCCATCCTCCTATTCAATCTATACTGGAGTACATTCCCTATGATAACGTAGGTAAAGGTAAAGTTCACCCTAGAACAGGCCATGAAGGCCCAGAGGGGGAGTAGTGGTATAGCTCTACTCTTTCTTTGACCTCGGCGCTAGATGGGGGTGGGTGGTCAACGCCACGCCCCAGCCGCTTTACCCCCGGGAATGTCCCGGTACCCATTGTACAGGAGGCTGGGTAGGCCCCAGGGCCGGTCTGGACGGGTGCTGAAAATCTCGCCCTTACCGGGATTCGATCCCCGGACCGTCCAGCTCGTAGTAACCGGGGTCTCAAGTTGGCTGCTTTCCTCCATCTAGTGCCAGAGTTAAGGATATGTGGAGCTACACCTTTAATCCCCCATAGGCCTTCCTGGCGTGGACAGGGACAAATTTACCTTTAGTTTAACCAGTCTTTTTATGTAATTTTATAGGTTGTAGTCCCTGACAAATGCTGCGAAATAGCAATTTGAAAATTTTTACCATACTTAAACAAATTTTATTGGCAAAATTAGAGGCTGAAATACCGGCCCACCGCTTCAAAACGGCATTTGTTTCTGAAATCACAAGTGTGCGTGTTAGTAGCTAATAGAATGACTTGCTACACTGAGACAGAATGAGCACAGAATTCCTTTTCTTGGGCTTTTATATTACGTAGGTCCTACAAATTCTTTTCCATTCTCCATACTTTTTTTACGTTTGCTTTTCTCTTGGCCAATGTACTTTGAAATACTTTCTGCCCTCCCTATATAGCCTATACTTTTCCTCTTAGCTTTCTCTTCCTCTTCTACTCTCTAATTGTCTCTGCTTTCTGTGTTCCGTGCGATATTGGAACCTTGTGTACACATTCTAGATCTCCCCAGAGCTCTGTCCATACGCCCGACCGGTGTCTGTAAGCTGCGAGGTTTGACCAGCTCTTGGGTAAACATTGCTCCTTGCAGCCAAGCCAGCGGGGAACAAACATGAAAGGAGAGATAGATGGACACTGGTAGAGAGAGACAGAGAAAAAGTCTTGAATTGAAGCTTCCAAAACCTCTTCTGATAAAGTTTTCAGTCTCCTGGCTTCCTTCGTGCTCTCTTCTTATATTCTATACGTTTGATCAATACAGACTAGCGGAAATCTTTCCCTTCCTTGAGAAGAAGAGGTCTGCATTTCAATATGTGCTTTGGCTGCTGACCCGCCCTCGTGTAGGCGCGCAAACTGTGTTCCATTTGGACCAGAGGAGAAGAAGAGCCTTTAGGAACTTCTAGACATCATACGGCTTTGGTGTAATTTGAGGTGTGAGTTACTACACAACGGATACTTTTGTATTGTTCTGTTCTTCTTCATTATCGTCACTTATGTTGAGTTCCTAATTACAAATTTAATACAGCACGAATTTCTGTGTTCATAGTTGCCATAGTTGGCCTACGTATTGTGTGTGAAATCTGTTTGCCATCTGAAATCAATATCTGCGCTATTTTCCTCCAAATATTTGCTTTTATGATATCGTTTGTGGTTTAATAGTGCGTGAATTCTAATCCATTTATTGTTTATTTAAAGACGCTCTCCGTATCCGAAGTTAATTATTGTCGAAAAGTAAGATGGTTAGTGAATAATTAATTGGAAATTATGTGGAAAGAAGCTGTCGAAGCTTACTTTTGAGGTACTTTGGCACCCTAGAATTTAACTTCAGTAAGTGAGGGAAATTCCGAAACTCCTCGGTCAGTGTAGCTGATTTCCTGATCGAAATTTGAAACCTGGACCTCCCGATATGCAGCAGGTTTTCTACCCGCTCGACGGTAATGACTATATTAAAAGGAAATAAAACAAAATCAATGAAAATTCTTAGGTATGGGCTGAACCTTACATCGTTCTTGGAAAATGTTCATGCTTAAAAACAGCCTGTCGATCTTTCCAGTAACTATGATATAGGTAAACCCAGATAAACAGAGTACGAAACCTTCGGCTTGAATAAAAAAAATTCTTATCTAATTAAGCGATCACTAGCTTGGGGGGACAGAACATTCTCCATTCTTTCAGTGTAAAGCAGGATAATATTTGCCTAGGATTCGTTGAAAGGTCATTGATCCATTCAAGACACTTAACAAATGTATGCGAAAATTTATTATTATTACTATTATTATCATCATCAAAGAACCTATTTTTTATGACTTATCTTTATTTATGCCCATGGATTTTGTCAGTCCTTGTTGCTTACAAGCCAACAATTTCACAAAAGAAGTGCTAAAAATGTTCATAAAAATCCATTAAACCTGACAATAATGATTCTTGGAAGTTTGTAATATTTTAGCATAAAAAAACCTAATGCGTATTAATACTGCTGCTAAAAATGATCGCTTCCTTGAATTATTATGCAAAACGTCTGATCATAAAAAACAATGTGGAAACCTGGAATTACAGACAAATTTCTCTGCGTCCCATACATAAATCTAAATCTCAAAAAAGTGCCGTTACACCAACAATATCAAAATTATATACTCGGCCCAGTAGTGTCGTTACGCGGAGTTCAAAGGATCAAAGAGAATAGTGAACATGTAAGCCTATATTCGCCACCTCTCCCTTCAACACTCACCCTCTTGGAAAAACACACACCCCTCCTCAATAAAATAAACCACGGCACGCGTTTCTAGGCCCACCCCCTCATCACGTAGTCTGTCAGCCCCCCTCAGGAACATATTGCACTTCTGTGACTTGGTACTACCAAGGCAGCCAACATACTATGTCGAAAAGCGGCACCTGTGACATTACTGTAAAAAAAGGAGAGTAGGGGAAAGAAGAGGGGGTAGTCCAACAGCCCCCGCCCGACATCACACGCGTGATGTCCACAAAGGGACTCGGTCTAGCCTGCCCATTTTTTTTTGAACGTCCCAGATTTGAGTACAGAGGGAGTATGATGTTTAGAAGGTACAGGATATTGGGTTGGGTTTTTGGGAAGGGGTAAACGTAGAATGGGATGGGGGTTCGAACTTTGTCCCCCTACACCGCAACACGTACCCACTATTCAGAGTCCCTTTGTGTTTTGACTACTATATATGTCTGGGAGCGACTACAATATATAGGGCCATGAACTCCTGTGCGTGCGCGCATACATACACGTGTGGTCTAAATCTCAAATGACACGGCAAATAATGTATTAATATATTCCGCACACAACAGCGGCAGTGGCATTTATATCCATTTATTAACCATTAGAACCCCTCCTCACTCTCTCCTCTCTTCAGCTGTAATAGAATTAATAGTTTTGAAGCCTGAATTTTATTCACATCCACGACTTGCAGCTGAGCTGGAGTCATCTCGTTAGACTGCGAAAGAAGGGCATGGCGCTGCTCATGTAAAAGGCATGAGTAACGATAAACAGGAGCAGAGAGGGGCCACTAATGAGGGCCTTAAATAAATAAACGCAAATCTTGGGAGACGTGCCTAAAGGAACTGCAGAGGGAAAATTTGCAATGTAAGAGAAGGTTACGGAATAGGAAATGCAAATGGAATGCTGAAACAACGTAAGAAGGAGGTTATAAACTCATTTCCAAGTCTACGCTACATTGCTTAAATCAAGGTTTTCCAGAAGTTTTATGCTTCTAAATTCATGGATCTCGAATATTGAGTCGTACGGAGCAAAGTGTTGATATTAATAGAAGTAAAATTAGAATATAAAAGGTGGAAGCAAAAACTTGAAATATCAAGCAGTACCACTAAAGCAACCGTGTTTCATTTTGTATCGCTCTCCATTTCTTCAGTTTTAGTTGATAGTAATATTACAATTGTATCTTCCTACTTTCTTATTGACTGTAAAAATACAACAAAAATCCTACATTATAGGGCATGTTCAGCGGTTTTAAATGTTGTCCCATCTTTTTACTTTTCTTTAAACATAATTTTAAATTAATGTGTAGCGCGTTAATGTAAGCGTGGTCAGATAATTTATAGACTGTCACCGGCTTCAAAGAATCACTGCTGCTGTTTCAGTTCCTAAATTATTTGGTTAGGTTAAAATGGTCTAGATGTCTTTTTTTATATTTTTACTCTGTTCTTCAGTGCTCTAAAATGTTACTGTTCATATTCCTACAGAGATCCAGGCTCATTATTTGTAATAATTATCATATTTGGTTATACGTTGGGAATTGCATGTTGTTGATATACAGCATTTGAATAAATAAGATAAACACTTTTTTTTTCTGGGCCTCGAAATAAATTATTTTTGAATTACTAAAGTTACTGAAGTACACTGTAAATAGTTTGTTGTAACAAGGCTGCAATATTTCACTTGCTCTTTGTAGGGGTCTGTGCGTTGCTAAGTGTTTGTACTAGACGTATGGTGACTAAGTAACAACAAATGAGCAAACTCACTTTACACATCATATTAAAATTTAATGTACAAAAAGGTGAAATTTCTGACAAATGTACCTTCGACTTCTAGACCCGAGATACATCAGTCGATATAGTGACCTGGCTTAGAAACGGGGCTCATTCCACATAGGGGTAAAAGATAATCCCCTTTTCTGAAACGTCCTCAACAGCTCAGGGCCCACCAAACCTCCTAAACAATAAGTAACAGAGACTGTTCCCCTGGCAGTAAAGTGGCCGGTGCGTGGATTTAACCACCGACATCCAACTAGTGTTGAAGAATGAGTAGAGCTGACCTCTGTTTCCCATATACGGTATATTTTCATAACGTGAACAGGAATAAATTTACTTTCACCTTTACTTATACATATTTGGTTTCTGAGATTCGCCAGGCAATGAAAAACGTTTTTTTGTCGTCTGTTGACCAGTCTTTCCTACACGACATTGCATAACCTTAATTGGTTAAAATTAATTGAAATTTCCCTGGAAACAAAACACCCACAGCGAGAGACGCCGAAAATTTCACGTACGGCTTCTTGAAAAAAGGTTATGAACCAAACCTCTACTACATTTTTCGTTTACTACAAGTTTCAAAGCCGAATATTGATTTCGTTCAAGCCTGTCACTCAAATGGCATACTTTCGTAGAGCAATTATGTAGGAGTCACTATTCTATAAACGACTGAATGTCGGGCGTTAGAGGAGCCTTTTTTTACAAATTTTATATTAAGGCACCATGGCAGTAATGAATATGTTTGCTTTTAATTTTATCAGACTTAAACTCTTAGAGTATTTCCGTGTTCACTGTCACCAGAGCTTGGCTTGCCTGGGATTTGAACCCGATATTCATTTACACTTCCTAAATCTAAGAAGCGTGCTAAATAAGGTGTTTCTAGTCGTAGGCTTTAACATTGTACCTTGGAAGTGTTCAGTAAAAGTGAAAGTAAAATTCTACGCATTATTAACTGGACAATAGATAGACGGGAGTAGTAACTTCAGGCTCCGGCCGACTTATTATGGTGTGTAAAAATTGTGTAGGTGTAGAGTTGGTCTGTAAGTGACAAAGACTAAGTTCCTTCTCTTGCTGGGAATCTAAATCCTGCCTTTCATTCTGTAACCTGTCACAATCCTGAAAGAGTCTGCTCAGCTCTTACGTGTTTTGATATCTTGTAGTAATTAAAAAACTGCACGCCTTTCCTCTGAGAATTATCATTTGTTAGAAAAAATTTTCACTAAGTCTTTAATTGTGCTAATAAGTCCGAAATCTGAAACTTTATGCCACAAAATTCCTCCCCTTTTCTTCAGGTCCAAAGTTTACAAAATATTTCTCTAAAACCTATTTCAATATTATTTCCTAATTGTTTAGCTTTCCTAAAAAATTCTCTAATTTTTTGTTTCCCAACTCAAGCTACGTGTCCAATCAGTTCTAACCTGTTTGTTTCACTCTACAGCAATAGCCACTCAGCGTGGAGGTATTTAAATCCCTGTTCATACTGGGCTGTGGGATGATTTTCTGCAGGGTATTTAAATTTTGAGCCGAATTGTGGAACAGTTTATTCAGAATGGTACATTTTTTGTTAATAATCGTTGGATTTCGATGAAACGTGCGCCAAATATTCACGAAACCCTAATCTCTTCGAATATGCAATAAAATCTTACCTTAAAAATTTAGCTTGGTGTGAGATGTCTTGAAACAGCCCTCAACACAAAGTCCAGCCTGACAATCAGGGCAGCAGAGCACTGTCTCCTTCCTTTTGTTGTGTTTGTAGCACACTACACAACTTTTTGTTGGCCTGGCCTTTATCTCTGTAGGTGGTATTCTTTCGGGAAAATGTCTTTCGAGCAGTCGCGGCACATTTTTGTCAGTGGAATGACGGCCTTGCACTTTCCTTCCAATTTCACTGCCACGTTCAGTAAGTAGAGCCTGTACCAAATCCACTCTGAATTTAAAATAATCCATATTGGACTGGCCTGAATTTGCACAGCATATTATCTACAATTTAGAATGGTGACATTGAGCAATCTTCTAAACCTCTTTATGTACCACTTAGTCATTTTCTTTCTTTCTTTCTTTCTAAAATATATGGTTGAAGGAGTTGGTCTTTTATATAAACTCCTCCCACGTTTTCATTTTAATCTAGCACTGATACAGGCTTTTCCTTTTTCTGTTCACGTTTTGTTAGCTGTTTTTTTGTTTCCTCCCCGTGATAAGTTGAAATCACTGTCACTTCTTTTTTTGTCACGCCACTTTACAACAGACACCGGCCCTGAATGTTGAGCTATCAGCTCTCCTTTCTTTAGCTTCTTTTCTTTCACTATTTTTGGAACTTCTTTTCTGTTTAGGCGTAGGGTTCCAACACAATCAGTGTTCAAGGACTTTAGCTTTGAGCCAGAGCTGACGAGTTATAAAAATTGTCCACCCAAAACTCCATTGGCTCCACAAGTGACAACACAATTGCCGCTGTTTTGTTTGTGTCGCCTGAAATGAAAGCTGTTTGGAATACTGTGTCTTTGCCGTATAAATAATAAACGACCACAAGTACCCCGAACTGGACTCACATAGTTCATACGAATTGATTCCAAAGTTTGAAGCCTTTAGAGGAATATACTGTCTGAAAGAAAATCTTCCCCTCCATAGCGTTAGTGATTTATTATTGCGATATTCTGCCCGGGTAAGTACAAACTCGGAAAGTTTTGGTTGAGGTAGGACAGGAAGGAATAGATTTTGAGAAGCTTAGAAAGTCCCTGGTATGTTCCTATACTCTTATTGTTATTGAAGTGCATGAAATTGCAGATTGATTCAAGACGATCCATAGAAATTACAGAGCCAAAGACAGGAGTTGCCAAAATAGAATTTTTTGAAAAATAAGAGCGCAGTGTAGGCTTCTGAACTATACCCATTCGCATCAAAAGTGCTATCACGACATACATTTCGCCTGTAGTAACAGGTTTACAGTCCCGCATTCTCGAAACAAATGGAATGAGGCTTATTACTCATATTTCGTGTTCGGCGTAGGTGTTTGTTTCACGCATTATTAAATCCACAAGTTCATTAGTAAAATACATTTTGAACACCTTAGCACATTTGGTTTCATTTCGCGCTTCACTTTGTGACCCACAATTCCCAACAAACTGTTCCCTTTGTCATATCCTCCCACGCAAACGTAGCACTGCGTGCACTAGCACCTCACAATGTCATCTTCATCACTACATTCCATTGCAGTTACTTTGTCCACAGCCAAATCATCAGTCCCACTTGATTCATCATCTGAACTAGAACTACAATGATCAGAATCTGTAAGTTCTTCTAACAAAGCTTGCTCAATTTCTTCCTCGAACAAACCCTCGCTACATGACGCCATAACTGCAGCAGACTGCAGCCACAAATATAACTGAGACAAATTATCAGCTGAGAAGAAACAAGGAAGCTGTTGATGTATAAGGGTGATGTCATATACCATTCGCAAGCCCCAGACGTCAGCTACGTGACGACAGTAGTAATATTCGTGTTAGTTTTCATTTGATCGATAGAGAGAAGCACAAAGCAGCTCCTGCATTCAGAGACTGCAAAACATCGATCCACATTTCGAGGTAAAAGAAAAAAATACAAAATCGATTTTTTTGGAACTGTGTTCTACACCATCTGACAGCCAGTTCGTCTACCAACAAGAATAACGCAGCCGAATTGCATTTGCTTCTCATGTGTTCGAGATACAGTCGCATAAGTCTGAGCGTGCTGTCCGCGAGCAGAGCTCGGCACTCCACGGCAGGTGGTGTTTACGTTGGCGAGCAGCGCGCGGCATTCCACGCTGAGGTGTATAGGGGAGCCTCATAAATCATGAATATCAGTACACTCAATCTTCAAATCGCCACTTACTTTAGCAGTCTCAGGTCAAGGCATGGTGTTTATAAACCCTTACATTTTGCATGGTTTATTTCTGTCAGGTCAAGAGAGCATAAATTTCTGACGGTATACAAATATGAACAAGCAAAAAGTTGCAGTTTCGTAGGGGCAGAATTCAGAAGGCCTTTTCGGTGTTTAAAAGAAAACTCTGAAAGACAGCGTGTTGTTTTTAAGAGCTGCGGGAAAAACTTTTCGAATCGGCCTGGGAGATCTGTTGGTACAATTTATCAGCAAGTATTATTATTAAATATATGTTAGCCTATGTATTTCTGTACATTCTATTCACTAGAAAAAGTCTTGAGGTAATGGAATCGAATTAATAACTTATAATGGATATATAAAATCGATTGTTTCAGCTTTCTCAGCTTCTCCGTCTTTGGTCTGATTGCCTGCAGACTGTAAACGATTCCACATAAAGATCTGATGCCCACAGCTGCCTGGAATCTTGACAAACCATTTGATCAATCGGTCTACAAATCTGACGCAGAGTGACAGCAAATAACATGATAACATTCTGGAAGGGAATATTATATATTTATACGATTCTCAATATAAAGACGCATACGTGATTTTACTGTTTGTAACCGTTTGAGTTACAGAAGAATCCAGGCAAAAAGTGGTCATTGTCGCCAAATCCTACGTTTTTTTCAAGCGGAAAGCGTGGTCTTAATTAAGATATTGTCATAGTTAACAAGCAATACAAGTGTTTTTGTGCATTGCAGTGATTATAGGAGTAATAAAGATCTCTGGTATCGTTTTATCTAGTGCATTACTTAGTTTTATTTACGTAGGCCTACTTGTTAATCACTACATTATGCACACTCGTTTATTATTGTACTCAATTTTTGTTAATTAATATAGGAGTCAAAATTAATAGGATTGATTAGTAACGTGTCTAATTTTGTGATTTAACGGACATAAATAATCAAAACAAATAAATGAAGGAATGAGAGGAATTTTAGAAAAAGGGCCAAACCCAATGTCGATCAAAAAGTGAACATTTTAAAAGGGCCTGAAGATGGCAGCAGGTGCCAAATGGTGTGGTGATTAATGGAGAGTGTTATGTTACGTGTTTATACAGTGCCATACGTCACGCGAATATTCCTCCTTTTTTTCAGTACTGAGGCCCGAATTCTTTGCAAATTGGTCTGTGAAGTTTTCCTTTGTGGTGCTCAAAGTGGCACTGGGAAAGTTTTCTCTAAGAACATCGGCTTCCCTGCCAGATATCATAATATCAATGATCCATACTCGTCTATCATCCGGGTTTGATAAATTAGGTCCGTTTCAGCCCGGAGTACCTAGGAACTGAGTGAACCTAACTACTCACCTATTTTATCTTTTTCCAACTTTGCAGTCCAAACTCCGCAATTAGAACGGAAAATGTGCGGAGAAATACATTTATCTTTCAGTGCAAATTTGCAGACTGAATGAAATTTGCTTTAGCTTTATGTTTTAACTGCATGGGTTTAGCTTCACAATTAGAAATGTCCTGTGTGGGGCGTTTCTTACGGAATTATATCAGCTGTACTTTTGTCTTCATTTTTGATGTGACGGACTTTAGTCGTTATTCTCTTTTCACTTCTCAGTTTTAATTTATGGATAATTGACAAAACGAGTTTCTTGTAGAATTAATTGAGGTGTATTTAAGCCTAAAACGCGTCTGGGAAGGCGAAATTAGAAGAATGCCCGCGACCGAGTCTTGAAAGTGAAGACAATTGACAACTGTGCAAATAGAAGAACAGTTCTAAAAAGCGAATGCGCGGTGGTGCAGATGGTTTAGGCACTGCCCTACAGGCCAGTAGGTGGCGGGTTCGATTCCCGATGAGGTAACTGGGATTTTTCATTTGACTTAATTCTTCCGGCCTCTAATGGAAATGAGCACCAGGGGGTATATCCTGGAGAGTAAAGGCGGCCGCTGCGTAGGGATGAAAACCTTGCTACCTTCATGTGTCGATTGTCTAGAAATTCTGGGAGCCTCAACCTCCTAGAGCCTGTATAGGGATAGGTTTACCTTTCGACTTTCTACAACAAATTCAAATAGGTTTCTTCTTTCAATCGACGAAATTGTGGCGGTCTTAGAGATGAAATTTTTAGAACACACTAATGTGAGTGTATTTACACGTTTTTAATGTCCACTTTTATGGTCAATGACTTCTCTTGCTTTGGCTTTCCTGTCGTCATAATATTTACCATAGCCGGATAACCAATAGTGCCCTTAATGAACTTTATGCTATACTTTTCTTTGATATTGAACTGGTCAAAATTCGTAGCGAAGTGAGTAAAATTTCTTGGGTTTTGTTTGTAGACCTATGTGTGGCGAGAAACTTTTATGCTTCTGGACTGCGCAGATCTTACGCACTTCTAACTGCGCTGTTCGAGCTCTGTAAACATCTGAGTGTCTCTGAGACCCTTCACATGGTCTACTACAGATTACCCACCTGTCGTAATCGAGACGACAGTAGAGTTTGGAGTCGCGGGTGAAGCAAGTGTGAGCAAGTCGCGCACCACACACGCAGCACTGCAGGCAGCGTTCGTGGTAAGATGCGTCCACGACTCGCATGATGTAGCGATCGCAGATCGGACGGCAGCACACGCCGCACAGGGCCACCGACACTTTACCGCCACCACGATCTTCGGCCATACCAAGGCTTCGCTGCAAATAAGAACAGTTTACTCAAATTGCTTGCAGATACTTCCCATGAACTAAGCTAGTCTACCGTAAGAAAAGTTTAGTGGGTCAGGTTCGGGTGAAGAAATCAAGAAGAACAGCGCAAATTTGATCAAGATGTAACCCTTGTGACTAGTACTCGGAAAGTGCCTGGCTCCAGTCTCGGCCGGGAAACCTATAATTATGACTGAGATTTTTCATTATTTTCCTCGGTTTGTAGGAGCAAGGAAGGCAATCGAGGAATATTATTTCGATTCCAGGCATAGGAAAGAGATTTTTTCTCCCTCCGAAGCGTCCTGCGCACCTCTGGAGCCCACCTAGTTTCCTATTCCATGGGTACCGGGCTCTTTCCCCGGCCGTACAGTGCCAGGATTTAAAACAGACCATTGATTCCCTTCAAGTTC
Source organism: Reticulitermes speratus (assembly GCA_021186555.1). NCBI lineage: Eukaryota > Metazoa > Arthropoda > Insecta > Blattodea > Rhinotermitidae > Reticulitermes > Reticulitermes speratus. Next base: position 13,183,585 of record JAJKFL010000007.1, read on the forward strand.
TGATATTAAGAATAAATGGAACTATAACCTTACGCCCCCATATGCCTTTACGTTGTGCGAACGGACTACTTTACCTTTACATTTCTTCACTTCCTACTGGTAAATTCCGGATCATTATCTCCAGTTAGTACATTATCACTTTTTTCCAATTCCTTTCCAATTTGTCATTCGACTTCAGCCTATTGAGCCAGAACTACTGAAAACTTCAAGTAAACCGCAAATAAGTGCGTAAAATATGTCAAGAAGAATGAGATGATCGGACGTCTAGCACAAGCTGGACAAAATTGAATAAGTAAAACAAGTTTTAATGAAAATGCGAAGACAAGGTTCCACTTGACAGGCCTAGGGTACGTCGAAATCGAGAAACGCTTGACTGGTTTTCATAAACTTTTATACTGGGGGAATTTTAGTAAAGTTATTGTCATATTTCAGTTTTTGGTAAAACATTCAATAATGACGAAAACTACACACGAAAATACACACGCGTTTCTGCGCGCATCTCGACCACAATTTGGGCGAAATATATTTCGAAGAAAGTCGTAGAGAGAGAGAGAGAGAGAGAAGGGGGGGTGGAATATAAGTGTTTTCTCGATGAAATCTCTCCAGCAGCCATAAGGATTTTCATACAATTATTAGGGAAAAATTGTAATTTTTCTGTCATATCTCTAAAAACGATGGTTCAGTTTGCTCTCGTTCTTTGCCCAGCTTGTTCTGTCCTATTTATAAGAGATTATGAAAATTTGGCATTTACAAAATAAAAGTCTCGAGAACAAAACAGAGTAAAAGAGACAGTATTGTTACGTTTTGTTGACATTTCCTACATTTTAATTATTATACTACCCTTCACCCTACAGTTATTGCTAGCAACAGAAACGTTCAAAAGTGCTCCTTTCATATTGTTTATAGGGGACATAGCACGTCACATATTTACCATGTAGGAAGGGCGCAAATAATCCCGGATGTAAACTTCAGACATTGTGAAATAATGACCCTGCCCTGCTCTTTTGAAATGCAATTTCATGCAATGTGCCGGACTATTAGTCTTTAGGCAACTTGTAAACTTTCAGAGGGCGGAGAAGGGACAGGATAAAGTCTGTGTTAATGTGCAGTTTCGAGACAACAGGCAGCCCAACCCATACGGTATGAGCAAGGCGGAATAGAGACAGAGGGAGCAAGCGAGGGGGAGAGAAGTATTGCTGAAGTTCACAGAGCTTTTAGGTAGGGACATTTGAGTTGCTCTTCGTGAAAGTGAAGACTTCTTTCGCTGATGTCCGACGCAGCCACCGTCAAAAGCCTTTGAATACTGTCCACTGGCCGAATGCACGTACTCCTCTGTTACAGGGGTGCCCAACGTTTTAAACAAGCCGTTTATTTTAATTTTTTTGACGGAAAAGTCTTACACCGCGGGTCCGGTATGGGGGGAAACTATGCGAAAGTCGATGTTACGATTTTGTGTATACCACACAAATCTTAATAACTTTAAAACTATAACGCACATCCAAATAAGCAATACACGGTTTAAAAGAGCAAGAATGAAGGAATGTTACGCGACATTAACCTTGAGCACGTGACGTCACACGCCGCTACAAGATGGTCGCCAATTTGGAGTGGAAAATTACCGGTTCGCCGCGCGGCAAAATTAGTATAGCTCGGGAACGCGTACGCGTAGGACGTTGTGTGAGGTGTCGTTTAACAGAGCTCGACGAGTACTATAAAATAAAACATAATAGTGACAATAGTGAAAGAACTTGAAAAAATATACAGTGAGAAAGTGTTGAACTTGGACAAATTTTCCCTAAACTTTCAGAAATGTCGAAATATCTTGAAAACAAGAAGGTAAATGCCTATCGTAAACGCTTACAAAGTGAAAGAAGAATAAATGAGGAATCCAAAAACGCCCTTATGACAGCAGCAGAACGAATGCGGAGGATGAGGCAGCGTCGACAAGTTGAGGCGAGCACCAGTCGCGCGGACGCCGCAACGCCTGACGCAAGTTCACAGGCAATGGATGTCGACAGTCAGACAGAACCGATGGAATGCGACGAAATGCAAGCAGATGAGACGTTTGAGAATCGAGATTTAGCGTTTATAACCCATTTTACAAATTAGTCAGCATTGTCAGAAATAAATAAAATAAAAGAAATTCAAGTTCCTTGCGCTCATTTCTTTCTTACCAACCCTACAAACACCCCGCCCCGACAACACTGCCTGGGTAAGACTTTAGTCAGCGGTAGTGACTCCGACACTACCTACCCCGTTTTTGGTTTTTGTTTTTTAGAATTACGCTGAAATTGTTAAACATGTTATTAAAACGTAAATGAGTTATTCTGAACGCAGTGAGGAGAATTAAAAGCAAATTAATTAAAGGAAGTAGTTTGCAAATATACATTTTGTTGTACTAATAAAGCTCTCGTTGTAGATCTAGGTAGACATTTATACGAAAGTATGAAAGGTTTACCAAGATAAATGTTTGTATGTATATTACGCATTATTAGCGAAGGAGCTACCACCATGACAACCCGGGATTAATCGGAAGGCATTCCTTGGAAAAAAATGATGAAATGAACTCTATTATTATTATTATTATTATTATTATTATTATTAATAGCGTTGTTGTTCTAAATGCTCTTCAATAAGCTGTGAAGGATATAAAGTAAATAAGAATATGAAATTGCTAGGTAAGCTGTGTGAAAGCCTCCTGCATTAGGCCTGCACATTCCTTACCACCTAATAATTATTAATCAATTTAACAGAAGGAAAATTATTTAAATTGCAGCAGATAGTTCTAAAGTATAAGACGTTACCCGAAGTCAACTATGGTCCTCGGACTGTAGGTCACGGAATCTGCAGTCCGAGAATAATTGCTAACAGCTTTTTCATTTTGCACATTCTGACACTCGTTGAATTGCAATGATGGCTTGACTGCGTAACCCGTTCAGTGCTTACAGCGACTGGGGTAACCAACTGCGCGTCAGCTTAAATTTGCATATTCCGATCGTTCATCGCTCAGTACGGTCCCTCTTGAATTCGGACGTCTGTGAGGGTAACTTACCCAGATAACTTCTCCTTTCATCTCCCAGTGTAACTCAATCCGTAGAGAACTCTGTATTGCACGCTTCAAAATTATATGCTTTTCCATGCACTGCAACCCCTTTCTCATCCCCATCACAGCGGGAGTAAAGCAATAACTGACTAGACGTGACCCCTTTTATTTAAGCCAAGGAGCAGTGTAAATGTCGGTTAGGTGACACCTGTGTGTATGACCAAACTTACTGTTTCACAAGAGCAATATTTGTGTTGAATTTAGTGACACTGTGCTTTCATTTCGTGATCTTTAACATGGACAAATTTATCGTTATAAATTTTATTTGGACATTACCTTGTGATTGAAACAATAATGATAATAATTTTATTATTTATTTATATGCTGACTCAAAAGGCAATGACGAATGACAAAATCACCAAAAATATACAAAACGTACATAGATGTAGATAAATGGACCTCAGACAAGAAGAAGAAGAAGAAGAAGAAGAAGAAGAAGAAAAAAAAAAAAAAGGCAATGAAATTATATCAGGACAAATATAAATATAAACATTTACGTAATTATAAATACACCTGTACCAATATTCAGACATTTTAATAGACAGAAATTACAATAACAATGATAATATTAACGCAATTACCTGAAAGAAAGCTGCGGCTTAGGATCTAGGCGTAGTGGAAGGGTAATAAAAATGGATCTTAAAGAGATACGTTGAGAAGGCTTGGGATGGACCCGTATTGCTAAGGATAGGGAAAAATGGTGGGTCTTGTGAAGACGGTAGTGAAGCAACTGGTTCCAGAAAATGAGACTTTCTTGATTACCGAATGAACTATAAGCATCCTAAGGAGGACTGGGCTCCGTTGACTTAAATTTAAAGTTAAATAATAAGAATAAAAATATTAAATTTAAATCTGGGGGTTTACACGAAATGATTTTAAAATCTGCAATAATAATAATAATAATAATAATAATAATAATAATAATAATAATAATAAAAATGTTTTATTAATATGCGGAGTCCACAGCCAAATGGCCAATTACAAGAACAGCACAACATACAGACGCAACAAGGACAATAAAAAAGGCACAATGAAACGGATACAGACAGAACAAAGCATAATTAAATAATAAAGAAATAATAATAACAAATTTAAGTGTGATAATTTGCGTTCTGAAGTATATAATTAATTACAAACTAAATTTTCCGAAGTGGCACAACTGGCAGTGGGAGACAATTTTGAAGGATGGACTTAGATCTTGGTGATGATGATGATAATAATAATGGTCATTATTTTGATGATAATAATAATAATAATAATAATAGTTTTGGTACATAAGAAAATACACAAAAAACAAACAGCTAACGGAAAAAGTGGAAAGAAGTTACAAAATAGAATTAAATTAATTAATATTGTCCTACCTAAATTAGAACTACAATAAACGTGACACATTCGTGACAATTTATAGCGTTAAATATGTTAAAGTTTTGATTTACTCTGTAACAGTATCTACGTGTAACGAGTCGTTAAGCACAACAGACTTCTCTCTTTTACGATAATAATATTAATAAAATTAATTCAACATAAAATACAAGCATTAGGTGAATATTACAAAAAGCAAATACAAAAGGAGATAAAATACAAAATATATATAACAATAATAATAATAATGTCTAATTTAGAACCTTGGATGTAGTTGCATTTGAATTTTAATCAATGCATTTATAATTTTCTTCTGATGTATTCATATTTCGAGATACGGTGGCGGTCAAAATTTATCTATAAAATTCACAAGTGTTTTGTGTTTTCCCCAACATCTGCTACGTTCTAATAAGCTTCCTTTTCATTTTTCTTCTCTTGTCACATGAAACAATGAGAAATCATATCTTGTTCACACAATCTTCTCCCTATACAATGTATCCTATCAGCTAACCAGGATCTATAGTGGCAATATGTAGAGCATTTGAAGTTCTCCTGTTGGTATTAATATTACGGTATTCTTAAAGGTGACGCCATGTGATCTGGTAGATAAATGTCAAGTTTCGGAGAGACTTACCTTCTCCTTATTTGAGTAGAGGACACAATATCGTACAACATAGTGAGAGACATCACGTTTGTCTGAAATGTTCGCGCATTTCTACCAACACGGTGTAATAACCCAGAGGATCGTAAATGTAATAGCACGATAGACGAAGACACAACATCATAACTAGCTTGTAGATATAAAATTAAACAAAACATTATGTGCCATTACATTTAGACCAACCGGATTTTATATACTTTGCGAAGGATTGAATAACTTGGAAATTCTTGGCGACGGTATGTTATTTGTTGCATAAGGAGCGACGAGAAGATGACGGGGATAAATGGATTAAAATCTTACACGAATTAAAGTAATTAACTTGGGGGGAGCAGGGGTTTAAATAGAGTGTTTTCGTAAGTCGATACAACTGGTATAAATTCCTTGTATCTTTACAAATACCGAATGCGAGCGCATTCATTTGAAGTGTCGGCAACACGCAGTGCGCCGCCCCGTTATTGGCTCACTTGTACAGCACAAGAAAGTCACCAAGTTGTGACGTGACAAGTGACGCCTGTGTTGTTCCTAAGTAGTCAAGATTTATTTTTTGTGCCCCACTCCGAATCAATTAATCACGCTTGGTGTAATCCCCTTCTGAATATCCGATTACGCGGTTCTGTGGATGCTGCATGGGCGAGAAACAGGAATGAGGGACGAACGGACAGGGGATGTAGTGTAGGGTCACGGGGTGGAGGAAAAGGTCACAGCTTGCACGTGACTCCAGCCTGCTGAGATGCAGCAGTGGGAGTCCAGCATATAAAACGCGCAAATGCACATGGAATGTCTATTTAGGACTCCGTTGCTGACAGTTTAGTTAGCTATATGATGCAATTAAATTCTGTTAAAATGCTTAATAATTTTCTTCAAGTTGATGACTAAATTTTGAATTAATATTGCTAGACACGCTAAAAATACTGACAGACTGACAGATTGACTGACTAACTAACTAACTCCATGGAACAGAGTCTTTACTTAGAAAATAATCGTTCCTCTGCTAGTCAAGAAATTTCAAGCAGTTTATGCAACCCGAAGTTTCATCACCGTGTTTACAAAAGGCTGCCAAATCTTCCTATCCTGAGCCAGATCAATTACGCCCACGCCCTCCCATGTTATTTCTCTAAGATTCATTTCAATATTATCCCCCGTCTAGGCTTAGATCTTCCAACTGGTCTCTTTCCCGTCAGGTTTTCTTATGAAAACCCTGTATGCAATTCTCCTCCCGCCTTACGTGGAACGTGCTAAGCGTGTCTCATTCTTCTTGACTTGGTCACCCAAGTAATGCTAAATGTGCCTGTAAACGAAACTACTGGTAAGATAATTCATGATCGTAATATCAAATTTTAATAAAGTACCACCTCATGGCTGGGAGCCTGTATTGGGCTTTTACATTCTTTTTTAAAACACCGATTATGAGCTGTGCATTGAGTTCTTTATCTGTCTGTTGAGAAATAGAAGTAAAACCGGTAGCTTGATTCACTTGAAGCGTCACAAATTATGGTGGGGAGGGTCGTGTTCTTGCAAGAAGAAAGATATAACAAAAAGGCATCCAAATGTTTGAAGGTATAAGTAATTATATCTCTATATCTCTACCAAAGAGGTAAATATTAATGAAGTAAGTACGCCCATAATTTTAAATACATTGGAACCCGGTTATAACGACATCAGTTTATACGACATCTCATCTATAGCATCAGATATTCTGTGGTACCAATTAATTCCTCTCTGTCAATCGTAACATTATACTCCAGTCATTTATAACGACACAAAATATTCAGTCCCTTTCATGACATTATAACCGAGTTCGACTCTACGTAGGACTTACTGCTAATGAAGATCATATTTCTGCCTGCTTAGTTCATTTTGCCTATTCGCTCAGCTTTTCAGGCCATGGTCCCATTTTATCCTACAGAAATCCTGAAATTATTAGACATGATTTCATCTCTTGCGACGGGGCGGAACTTCTGTATAATTTAAGAAACATGTGAAGAAATAATGAAATCATGTTTTACAGTTTTATTGAATTCACCCTTACTATATGGAACGTTTCGTTTCTTATGTAACGAATGTAAAGAAGCACTGTTTGTAATGTCTAGTAATGAAAAATTTCTTGGCCACTTGCAGACGAGAATAACTTCAGAATTAAATCAAACAATATAAAGCAGACTGTGGAATTTCATAATCACAGACGTACAGTGTTCGTTAAACAGGGTTTTTAGGCAACACTGTTCTCTACCCTAAACGAAGGCTTACCATATGGATTCAAAATTAGGCGCAAACAACTGACAGTCAAAGGTAATCTAGAGTTTTTTTTCTATTTATATGGGCTTGATGTTTGTTGCGAATAACGAAGATTTTTCTGTTTAGTCTGTTTTGATTCTGTCGAAGTGATGCAACAAAGGCAGCAAATCAAATTATTCAACTCTAATAAACAAAATATGCGAGACATTCAGTTAATGTGTTCTCTAAATTTTCACTACAGACAGTGATAGGCACACAGCCCACAGTGCAAAAAATTGATATCTGATTAGTGAAACACAGTTTGGTGTTCAGCCGGTTTGGACACCGGAATATTTGAAAAGGACTGTAAAAAATTGCGACCGAATAAGAGCTGTGGCTGTTACACAACGAAACAAATTCCAAAATCAATCTGTTAAGGAAATGACTGCCTTTTGCTACAGTGAGTAAAAGGATGAGATGGAAGGGATAATTAACAGGAAGAGAAGTACGTAAAAATTGTGGTCTAGAACCTAAAAGGAAGTGACAATTTGGGATACAAAAGTGAAGGTGGAAATATGAAATTAAAATGGATTTTAAGTAAATAGAGTTTTGAATGATGCACTGGATTAATCTGGTTCAGAAAAAAGACCAGAAGTAGGATGTTACGCACAAGCTATTTGAACTTAAGTTCCTATAAAAGGCAGTAAATTTGTTGAAAATTTCAGTCTATATTTGCGACTGAAGAATGATTACGTTCCTTAAGGTCAGGGTGATCTGTTTCTTCTGATTCCATTAGTCTTTGCCTAAGAATCAAGTTACTAGTTTCCCTTTATCACCTAACGTAGCCGTGTTCTGATTAGCATTTCTTCTTTTTGTTTCGGAGGCCACGTTTTAAGTTCTTGGCCTGAAGACCAAGAGTCCTGACAAGATTTTCGTAATTAGTCCCTCCAGGGAAATAATTTATCTCGGATGGTGCACCTACTCACACCATCCAACAAGTAGCAACACTTTCTTGCCGCAAAAATTCGTATTTGGATACATTTAAACCGCTCGCTCATATGACTGTATCACATCCTTGCATTGGTTCTGACATATTTTTATATTCATATTTCTGCAATTTCATTTTATCAAACCTTTGTATTTTATATTCCTGATAATGGCCACTTAGTTGGCCGAAACATGTAGGCGTTTATTGTATGTATAAAAGACTTTAAGCATATATGTGTGCTTTTATTGGTGCCATTATATTCCGTTAATGCATGGATTATGGATCATATAAAGGGTATAAGCCATCTAGACGTGTCCCATTTTCTTGGGTTCTGAGCCCTCTTTTCCTTTGCTGAACTGCACTTTTTCTCCCGGTCGGGATGTACGAGGTATTTATAAATTACTGGGGAATATGTATATTATGCCTTCTTAACAAAGGTTGTGTCCGCTTGTATCAAGAAACCATAATAAATAAATAAATAAATAATAAATATTTCATTTACCATGTCACGCTTAGTTCTCAAGTGCTTAGAGCACTGCAAATGTCGCTAGTTCAGGTGGCAAGGTTGGGAGTCAGGCGAGCCGTGACAAACGGGCCTGTGTCATCTCTGCAAATTCCCAGTGGGGGTTCACTAATTTTAGCGGTACAAAGGGTCGACCACGTTAACTGAGGTGATGACGAGGGATCCCATTAGCGAAGAGGAGTTCGGATTGCATGTGTTCACAAGGCACCTTCTGAAGTCATCAATCTATCGACGGCATACACTCGATACAGGGATGTCCATGCATCAGGTAAAGGTCCAAGTTAAATCTAAAACAAACGAAGAACGACAGTGTGTAATCCGGCGAAGTAGGCATAATTTTCAAATGCGTTAATCTGAATTTGCTTTTATTAATAACGTGTATGTGTATTTATTACCCATACAAAAGGTGTCCTTTGTCTTGTATGCCTTGCACGTCTTTATCTAAAGTTTGATAGTACAAGTCAGTGCCGAAATCTTTAATGTAGTGTAACATGTATATTTCTGATTAAATTTCATGAATAAAATCCTGAAACTTTTGATGAATTTTATTCTTTTTCGTGTAACAGTTTCTTGCATGACTAAAAGGCACTGAGAAATAGGCTAAGACCCCTTTAGTTTTCTTGTAAAAAGGGTAACTGGTGAACAATAAATTAGAATCGACTGAAAATTTTAATTCAATCGAAAGCCTTCTATTAATTTTGTAGACGAAGTAAGTGAAGAGACGGAATGGAAGAATAACACAACCTTGCCACAGTAAATTTTTTGCACATCGTTCAAAAAAAAAGAAAGAATAGCAAGCAAACAAATATTTCAAATGATAGAGATTATGTGAAAATAAATTTGTAGATAAAACTATATTTACCATTACTTCCGCCACATCTGGGCACCACAAACTGCAGTAAAGACACATAATACTTTAAGTCATGTAAAAGGTAAAGTTCACCCTAGAACAGGCCATGAAGACTCAAAGGGGGAGTAGAGGTATAGCTCCACTCTTTCTTTAACCTCGGCGCTAGATGAGGGTGGGTGGTTAACGCCACGACACGGCCGTTTTACCCCCGGGAATGATCCGGTACCCATTGTGCTTTAAGTCATGTAACTTAAAAAAATTAAAAATGTATCTTACAAATAAATTTACTTTTTATTAATGACTTCAATTCGAAACATAAAATTAATTTTAATAAAAATATATAATTACAATGTTATCAAGAAATACGAAATGGACGGTCCATATAACACTTATGAAAAGATAAGAAATACATAAGAAAATTACTTGGAAAATTAGAAGGGAACCCCTAGGTGTAGGTGCAAAGAAAATTAAATATAACTCAAACGTAGCGTGGCGATGAGGATTAGAAGCATCGAATGGGCCCTTGTGAATAAGCTTATGAACCAACGAGGTACATAAAAAAACGGGGAATGTTTTGAGCTGCTGAATGACTGTAAGCGTTTATTCTCAAGAAATTAATTGTGTATTTAAAACAAGTTTCAAATTTTTGCGTTTATTTTTCTTACTATTAACAAGCTCAGTATTCGAAAAGCCCTAAAGTTCTAGCTGTTATTTTTGTCTGGAACATAAAAAACTCTTCGGGTTCAATTCCCGATGTGGTCGTTTTTATTTTTCATTGCCCTAAGCCTTCTGGCCTCACTATGGCACTGGGGTCGAATAATTCTGTAACAGAAATGTGTTCCAGGTATATCTCCTGGGGGTAAAGGCGGTCTGTGCGTAGGGCTGACAACCTTACCACCTTCATGTGCCGATTGTTTTGGAATCTGGGAGCCTCAAACTTCGAGAGCCCTCAAGACCTTTACCTTACCATAATAAACTCTTAAAATTTTATCGTATGCGTAAATGAAAAAAACACCCTTATATACAGGCGCGCGCTCACAACACACGCCCACCCATGCATAGTTTGCTATCTTTAACAAGACAGGCAATGTATTGAGGCGCGTTCGCTTAATCACCGTTGCCGTGGAAAGCAATAATTATTGCACATTCTGAGTGTATCTGTTGCTTTAGTTGTCCACCATGCAAAGCGCATGCGCCGTATTATATCGTCATCTGTGGCCTGTCTGGCTCTACCATTTTTTCGCACATTATCTCGTAATCGGCACGATTTTCAGAAAAAAGTTATTGAATATAAACTGTGTTTTGATTTTCTTTACAATTCTTGATTCAAATATTTTTTTATTCTGACAAGACTTAAGCAAGATATTATCATAAACTACACAGGTTTTTGAGTAAACCGCCCGTTATTCTTCTCAGATTTGCGCCAAAATTGAAAGTTCTCGACACATTTTGAAAAAAATTCTCAAATATTAAATTTTTAGAAAATTTGTCCAGTGTGAGCCGAGTTATTCCATGCGGACAGACAGACATTACGAAGCTAATTTCTGCTTTTCGCAATTTTACGAACTCGCATATAAACTTTTAAAGAACCTCCTTTTGTCCTGTGTTGTTGTTCTTCGACGCCTGACAGAGTGTGATCAGGCTGCTTGCTGTACTGAGGCACAGGACAAGTTGCCGCATAAGCAAGGCTTCTTCTCACTGTTTCGGGTCCGCAAGAGATTGAAAGAACCATAAACGTAACTAAGTGCACACACTGGACAACAGGAATACAGACAGTAATGGATGAGAAGGAATTTAATGCGGGATTTTAAGCTTTAAAGACGATGGCTGGGAATGTGAGATGTGATGCCATCTAATCTGTTAGAAACACCATAAGGTTTCAGAGGCACACAGTCTTAATCTTCGGGTAGAAAACGGGCGCAAAGCATTCCTTAAAAACGGCGGTACATTTCTACCTTTCTATACGGCGTCACAACCCAGAAGAAATTTTTTTGGATTTCTCTGGGAGATATTTGGACAGAGCCCATAAAATTTTGTACATTGGGAAAGAGAGTTTAAAGTTTTGTGCAGGAGACAGTACAAGGACGGAAATTATAAGGATTATAAAAGAAATATTCTTCGTAGCAGAGTAGAGATGGTGGCTGAAGGCTAATCAACAAACCAAGAAGCAACTAACGGATAGATTTGCCAGACGTGGGAGTCAGCGTCTGTTGAGTCGTTCGAAATTCATCGCCGAGCTCTGACACTGATACCCTGCAATTAATACGGGTATGGTGCTTACGCTAACGGATTTCCTATCTTGACTGAAGGGTCTTGACGTGATCGTGCTATGGCCTTCTCTTACAAACGAAAATACATGTGTCTTTTGGGGGTAAGAAGTATGGATTGATGAATTTAATATATACATATTTCGTGTAAAAGACGTATTAACTTATACGTTTCCCCAAATAATTGCACGATAATAGCACTTTACACTTTTATTATTTTATATTGTGTCCTCCTGCATGTTTCGGCTATCCTTAGCCATCTTCAGGTGGATTGTAACACGAAGGAATTCTAATTTTGGTATAGGAACATATCGTAGTCAACAGTGCATAATAAGTTAAATACTAAATATTTGAAACCTTTCTTATGGCAAAGAGACACATCTGTTATTGCGAGCTGATTCGCATGCCTTACTTGGAAAAATAACAGTAGAATGTATACCTAACTGTTCTTTTTAATAGTACTGGGGGGACACGTATATAACGCATGTGGACAAAACACAGGTTTTTGACTGATATAGTTTATGGTACATATTCCTATAATAAACAATAAGCTTTAATTGGTTAATATTATGCTAGTTATTTGAAAATTTTCTTAAAAACCTACAGTAAATTAATTAGGCTTTAAGAGATTATAGAAGTAACGTACTGCGCATTGTAAATTTGGTTCTTTCTTGTCAAATATACATGAGGACTTTTAGATATAGCATAAACTCCTCCAAGGTCGCGACATGCTCTTTCCAGTTTGGAAACTTTGAATTCAAGACGACGACATTAGGTACTTTTTCACAGTTGCTTTTAATAGTTCTCCGCAAATGGTTTCGTTGAAATGAAATGTATAACACACACAGTTTGTGAGGAATTCAGAATGTCTTACCACAAAATACGTCTCAGTCGCCTAGTTGGGTAAGCTCTGAAAATAATATTTTCACAGTACATTGTACAAACATTGGAACATACGGCTATAAATTGCTCTGAATTAGACGGACGAGACAATAGACCGTCAAACACGGATAGTTATGATTGACAGTCTATTGTTTTATCTGTCTATTCATTCAACACTATTTACTTACTCTATCCAAAGGGTCCAAATGGAATATAAAAAATAATATAAGCAGTAATTGATAGGTGAAGGTTAACACTTTGAAACGAGACATTTATCTAACATAAAAAGTTTAGTTCCTACTTAATATTGAACACACTGCCCCTTCATTATTAGTACCATCTGCTTAATGTTGTTTAGGGAAATTATCTCAGTTGTAAGATCATTAACAAAACAGACAATGTACTATAACGTAATATTGAGACACGTTCACGTAACCATTGTTGCCGCGGAAAAGCAATAAGTATTAAATATTATGGGTGTATGTCGTAGCCTTATTTACCCAGCATGCAAATCGTATGCGCCGTATTATGTCATCTGTGGCCTGCTGTACCATATTTTTCCACATTATCTCATAAAAGGCTCGATTTTCGAAAAAACGTTACTGAACACAAAATCTGTGTTTCGATTTTCTCTACAACTTTGTCTGAAACATTTCTCATTCTAAGAAGAATTCAGCGAGATATCATAAATGTCAATACATCGTCATGTAACATACCCTTATTCTTGTCAGATTTCAAAGAAACTTGAATATTTCCTGAGATATTTTGGAAAAATCCTGAAATATAAAATTTCATGAAAATCCATCCAGTGGGAGCCGAATTTTTCCATGCAGAAGGACGGACAGACGGGTGGACAGACAGATACGACGAAGCTAAGAGTCGCTTTTCGCAATTTGGCGAAGGCGTCTAAAAGCACGTAAATATATTGTGTGTTTAAAATTCTGAGGCTTTTATTGCTGAAGCTAGCAACAGCCCTTAGTGGGCCACGGCATCCTCATTATCAAGGTTGCAAGATTACACTCAGACACACAACACTCGGTAGAACTCCTCTAGACGAGTGATCAGCCCGACGCAGAGACCTCTACTTGATAACACACAACACTCACACGAGACAGGCATCCATTCCCCCGGCGGGATTCAAACCCGCAATACCAGCAAGCAAGCGGCCGCAGACCCAAGACTTAGACCGTGCGGCCACTGGGATTGGGTTTCAAAGGTTAAATAAATTAATAATCATATTTTTGTAACAATTTTATTGCTTAGCATATTGGCATTATTTTTTCATGATTCAGTCTTTAAGATACAAATTTCGACTTTAAGGGATAATTAAAATCAGCTGCTGTGTTATGTATGTATTTTTCTTTTCTGTAATATAAATGTACATTATAGTTAAATGAATCTGGATCACACAGTAAGGGTCCACTTACGTGTAACGTTTTATCAACAATGCCCTTGCTGAAAATTCAGCACTAGGCATCCTTGTCCTACGTACAATTTGCATAAAATTCTCATCATTTAAACAGCTTCGCAGATATTTCTAGCAAGGTTCGTCTGTCACAGGCTGGCGAAAGCTAAATGAGAACACAATGGGAACACATTGGATATACTTTAGCATAGATAATGGTTTTAGCAATTCAGATGCAGCTAAACAATGAAAATACGTCAAAAACTTAGGCAGTTACGTCTGTATCACGAGCTTGTGTGTTATAATAATAAATCCACATTTAACACTTTGAAGACTGGAAAATCAACGAACATAGGCCTACTTTTGTTCTTAATGTTCGCCGAATAAGAAACGATCCTTATTTTTTGTTGCAAGGTCTTCGACTGTACGACCTGTTAAGAGTAACGTTGATGATATTATATTGACAGGGGCAAGAGAGACAATATACGTATAACGTAACATTGAGGCGCGTTTGTGTAATTATTGTTGTCGTGGAAAAGCAATAAATACTATATATTCCGAGTGTGTGCCTGTAGCCTTAGTTATCCAGCATGCAATGCGCATGCGCCACAGTGTCATCTGTGGCCTGTCCGGCTCTACAATATTTTTCCACATTATCTCATATATTTATACGGTACGATTTTCGAAAAAAAGTCATTGAACATAAAATGTGTGATTTGGTTTTCTCTACAACGTTTGTCCGAAATATTTCTGATTCTAAGATGTGATCACAAATGTATATTAGTCTTCATGTAAAGTATGGGATATCCTTGTCAGATTTTAACGAGACTTGAATTTTCTCGACGGAATTTATACTAGGATATACAAACTAAATATATAATTAAAGCTTTTAAATTTTATTTTCTTAATTTAAAATTCGTGATGACATTTGAGGGAAGAAGTATGATAAAAATTGTATCTGGTATTTTCATCAGCTCAGGATACGTCGCCTTAAGTGCAATGGTATCATATTAATATCTTACATACTTATAATTCCTGCAGATGCGCCATGCTAAAGGAATCAGCTTCTCTGTTCCGACTCACAAAGCAGTTGCAAAAGAGGGGTCATTTGTTTTGCACAGAATTCTGTCACGCTACATGCGTTGAGGCATTTGATGTGAATCTGGTGAAGCTTTGGGTCTACATTCGCAGGGTTTAATGCGTCAGAATCGATTCGACTTGACCGAACCCGATCAGGATATTGTGTCTGCAACCTAAGCGTCCAATTGCGGTCGGTTACAAAAGCTGTGGCGACGAAAGTTGCGCCATCTTCCGTCGTGCTCGTCTCTTAATCGCAGCGCTTGCTGTATGTCATGATCAATACTGCGTAGTCGTAGGGAGGACCGCGCCTTCTGTGGGCCATGCCGCTTTGCACGGAAGTGGTGATCAGGATCTGCACATCACAAAGGGTACTTTCCAAAGAATATAGACAGAGTTTTAGTTTGTACCCCGTGGAATAAAGGCAAGAGAGCATGAAATACCAAATATTATTGTCGTAGTGCAACATGATGGTTGACTAAAGCAGTACAAATTATGATTTTTTTTTGCAAGATATGAAGTTCGATTCTTGATTTGAGCACAGCCTGAAAGATGTTTCGTAACCAGACACGATTCGCTCATATTCCGGCTTCTAAGTCCTATGATGAAGTTCCCTAGGCTGAAGATTTGAGGATTTCATATGTATTCAGATTAGGGGTCTTCTTGATTCTGACGCAATTTAGACCTGTCGGTGGACAATAAAATTGCAGAGGCACTTGCTGATACCCTATACCAGGTTAATGACTTGATCCCTGTAAATGAAGAGGGAAATGGGCCGGGATAGCGCAGTCGGTATAGCGATTCTCTAAGGGCTGTACTGTCCGGCGATCGAAATTCGGTGTGGGAGAGATTTTCCGCACCATTCCAGACCGGCCGTGGGGCCCATCCAACCTTCTGTACAATGGACACGGGGTCTCTTTTCTGGGGTAAAGCTGCGGGGGCGCGAGATTGAAGAAAGAGTAGCACTATTCCTCTACTCCCCCTCTGGGTATTCATGACCTGTTTTAGGGTGAAATTACCTTTTATTTATATTAAGAGGGAAACGTCAGTACCTGCTCATAAGTCTACATGATGCAATAACCATATACACCATAAACTGATTATTCTAACTCCATAATGCTGATCCATCTTTGAACAATGTGCACCGGGATATCGTAGTCGGTATAGCGACTCGCTAGGAGCTGGACGCTCCGGGAATCGAATCCCGGAAGGGGAGGGGCGAGATTTTCCGCACCCGTCCAGGCTGGCCCTGGGGCCCACCCAGCTTTCTGTAAAATGGGTACCGGGTCTCTTTTCTGGGGGTAAAGCGGCTGCGGCATGGTCTTGACCACCCACCCCCATCTAGCGCTGAGGTTAAAGAAAGAGTAGAGCTTACCTCTACTCCCCCTCTGGGCCCTCATGGGCTGTTATAGGGTGAATTTGCCTTTATCCTTGAACAGTTGATTGTCACTAACCTGGAAATTTTCATTACCGTGTTTACAGAAGACCGCCATAAGAAGTTACCCTGAATCAGCTGAATCCATTTCCACTTTAATCCACAGAGCTTTCGAAAAGTAACTGTAGATTTAAAGATATACCACATGCACACAGCTGCAGTGTACTATCGATTATATCGGATAATCGTGAGGAGGGTGTGCACGGATAATTGAGAAACACGGATAATCCAAAACATACACTTTATTGAGCCTCGAACACAACTATAACTGTTATTTATTTATCATACATAATACATAATACGTACATAGCTTCCGAGTAGACGCTTCGTGTTTACGTAAGCAGTCCGTGAATTTTGTTTGTCTTCGGGATTCCCTATGAAGGTCTTAATATCGCCGAATATAAACGAATATGCACGGAAGATCCCGATTGTTATACTGTGGGTTTTGTTAAGTTCGTGTACGGATAATCGAGAACAAGCAGTAATAAGCATTGCACACACTAAACCGGCGGTGACTGTCTCATGATCTCCGCGTTGTCAAGTACTGCTAGCTGTGCTGATGCATCACTACACATCTTACATTATTACGTAATCATCGTGATAAGTAGCAATTACACAGCAAATTTTTTGGACGCGTTTATTTCTCTAAGACGTAAGACCCCTTCTACTCGTATGGGTCTTAAGAAATATTCACGCTTGAGGTTTGCGAACTAAAGCTATGTATTATTCTGTTACTTATCCCATGTGTGACACATGCACCACTTGTCTCATAAGCCTTAATTTAGTCACCCTAATCTTATTGGCTGAAAGTAACAAGTATGAAGATCCACATCACACAAACGTTTGCAGCAGCATCTTAATTCATTACTCTCCACATCACCATATTCTCGTTTTGCCGTAGTATGTGTAACGGGGCTGTAAGTAACTCAGAGTGACGGCTATGGAACGATTAAATGACAGTGAATTGCGAGACTGAGAAGATCAGAAAGGATGTAGATCTGGTACTACTTTGTGTTTTCCTGGAGACAGTGCGGAAAAGACGAGAACTTCGGATAGTCGAGTTGATGTCTCAGTCAACAATAGAAGTTGTCACCTCCTGGTTACATGCCAGCGAGTGTTGTCGCTTGGGTCGTCTTGCCATTTTCTCCAATACTCTTGGACCTATATGCTACCTTTCGGACGAGAGACCAAGTTTCACACCCATCAAAACACAGTTGGCCTGTCAGATTTGAAACTGAAAGACAAAATATTTTAACCGGATGGCAGAAAGTCTTCCTGGAATATAATACATTCGTCGCTTTTACTTGAATTTAATTTTGATTTCGCACTGTCGTTCCAAAATATTCTAAACTTTGCCACAAAAATTCTTTCCTCTCACCTAGCCCACGTTTGTAACACACATCTGGTATTATACAACCTGCATGGAAAGCCAAACCTTCTTTACAACGCTTCGTATATTCAGCTTGCGTCATTCTGCGTTAAAGCAATCCCCATTAATTCCTTGAAGGTGAAACACTTTCATAAAGGCTGGTGGTTACTGGACAGTCAGGAACTCATTGTGCTGTAAAGCCGATTACGACTTCATTTCATCACAGGGCACTCAAGCTGTAGTGATCCTTTATTGTGGCCTTACTTTACAGCAGACCCAATTCTATTTAAATTTTAGTCTGTTGACAAACCCGCACGAAATATTCACATGCATTGTAGATGGGCGGAATTTTACTTGTCGACAATATATGCAATAAAAGCAGTTCTCTCGATAAGTAGGTAGTAAAATAGCATTTTTGACAGTGTGTTACAATACTTGAACCAATAATTTCTTGGGTCCGTTACTATTTTTATAACTAACTAATACCTCTAAGCTCTAAATAAATATGGCAATTTCGTTTTGGAACCAAAAGAGAGGAGCTGTGAGCAACTTGAAACAAGCGATTATTGTTATACCTGGTCATGCACATTTGTGGAGGAAAGTTTTGAAATTTGTGAGAGAAGAGCCAGGACGGAGATATTTGAAAAACTATTTACGCCGAATTTTATGTTCTATATCTGAACAAGGAATGAGGCATCTACCTTTGCCGAAACAAAACTTCAAAATGTATATCTATCTTTTTATCGGGTTCTGATAATAGAAGCCTGCGAGAGAGTATACTATACACATATACAAATACCTCAATCTTTTTTTTATTATTCTGCCTTTACTGCCATCCCTCTCCATATCTCTCTAACATCCAGCACTCTTTTTTCACAGCTATAGAAAATTATTGGAATTTAAAATGCGGGGGCTGTTTGAGGGGTGAAGGGTGGTCGTCCATCCTATTGCTGCAGGTTCCCAAATACCAGTGGTTTGGGTCGGAAACTCCCACCTACGTCTCCCCATTCCAACCGTACACAGAGCAGCTATCACCCCTGATGTGTAGGCTACACACCATACTCCATTCCCTCTCACAAAAAGACCATTTTTTTTATCCGAACATTTGTCTTCTGTAATGTGCCCCATGGTGTTAGCCTGCGCTCCAACATGGGATGCTATGCTGTAGCCACTGGAGCCGTGTAGAGCGGACTTTTTGATGGCTGCTAGTAGATGTTGTCACTATAATGCAGGGACAGGAGATGTATGGGAGATCTACAGCCCTTCACCCCTCAGCGCACGGGATTTGAGGTCGTTGATGGCCCAGTGATGGATGGTGTTAGTCACAGAATACACACCCATCCCAGGTATATGTGTTATATAATACGAACATAGTAAAGGCCTATATTCTGGCGGAACGGGGTGTGGAGCAGGCCTGTGATATCCAAACGATCTGCAGTGTTGTTTATTACGATGCTCATGTAAATGTTCGTTAAACATGAGGGTATAGATTTTCTCACTGTTCGTAGGCGTCAAACTGGACAGAAGAATGTTGGCACGTGACTCTAATTTAATTCTGCTGATCACCAAAGAGACCGATACAAAATAACCGGCGTATCTGGCACAAGAGTAGCCCACACAATCTAAAGAAAATACAATTCAGTGATTACGTTAGGCAGGAAAAAAGCGTAGTTTTCTAGGATGTGTCGAAGCGTGTGGTCTAGCTTTCGAGAAAGAGTACTGCGCAAGACTCCTGTCTGGGTAAAAAACAGAACGAGAAGGACAATAAAGACTCCTTTTGTAGTTTATTTAACGAAAATTATTTCATGAATGGGCCTAAAAGGGTGAGTGATGAATTGGAAAGAATTTGAAAAGAAGTATTTGTGACCTGATCGAGGTATTATCCCAACGCTTTTCTGAAGTAGATGAAAGAAACCACACAAAACATCAGTCAGGATAGCCTTGGCTGAGATTCGAACCAAGCATCTACCAAATAAAATTCTAGAGCGCTACGCCTGAAACAGTCCCTTCGGTAGAAAGCACAGAAGTGGGGCATTAATTTGTACGATTATTCTTTACATTTAATTACTGTGCAACGTGATAGTTAAAAAAGGATTTGGCGAGAAGAAAGAAAAATGGCTATCACTCTTCTTTGGTATTAGGAAAGTCCGGATTTCGAATCTTGACCCGTCTCCTGTCTGTTCGGATAGAGTTTTGTGCGGTTTCTAAGTCTCTACATGCAAACGCTGAGCTATTAGCTTAAACCATGGTCATTTCATCTCAGTACTTTCTGTACAGTTATTGATGCAAATGCAAGCATGAAGATGTGCAAACTTTGTCGTAACTTTTGGCTACAAATTATCCTTACAAGAAATGGTGACGCTCTTCTTTAATAAACATTGTGTCGTCGTGTATTGATGCTTTGGTGTCCGAAGCAGCAATTAGGATGCTCTGTATAGGAGAACCATCAGATTCGAATCCCGGCCGGAACAAATTACCCTGACTAGGAATTATACGGAGACATTAATTTGTCTGCGCTATTCGTTGGTCACTTCCTACCGGGTACCTTATTGCACGGAATTTGGCTGACTCAACTAGTGCCTACTGGTCCGCCCGATCAACCGTAAAGAGTATGTTACGTGTCTTTCAGTCATTCAGTATTCAGTCAATTGAAACACTGCATATTTATGTATGATGCATATTCCAAATACCTTTCCTACAAGAAGAGGTGTAAATATGGACAAAAAAACACGCATACTCTTTACCAGTGAAGCTTGGTTTTATCTTGATGTGTACGCTAGCTCTCAAAATAACATGTATTTTGTGCAAAAAGTTAATGTTATCCACAAAATACCATTACATGACATTATGATTTATATGTGATGGGCCGTGAGTGCAGCTCAGGCTGTTGGGCCTATATTTTGTGAGACAATAAATTCACACAACCGTGTTACACAATTTCTGACACCATTATTGATAGACTGTCCGATTGCGAGAGAACTTGTGCCCTTCTGAAGCAAGACAGTGCAAGAGTTCTCACAGCAGACAGTTCTAGATGTTGTTCAGAAGGTGATTTGGTAACCGGATAATAAGCAGGTGATTGTGGCTTCCACGTTCGTCCGATATCAGCACGAACGATCGATTTTGTCTTGTGAGCCATGTGAAAGGATAATGTATAAAGTCATATTCCTCGCACTGAGGACGATATAAAACCATTTAGTTTCACAAGAAAACTAACGACGCTCAATAAGCAACGTGTTTATTACGTGTGATACGAATCAGGGAGTTGAAAGAAATAATTTCCAGCACTTTTTCAAATAGGATGAGTATCAACCTACTTACAGTACATTGATGTAAAGGCGGCCGAAATAGCGAAGTCGATATAGCGACTCGCTACGCGCTGGACGGTCCGGGGATCGAATCCCGGTGGGGAAAAGATTTTCCGTGCCGTTCAGAGCGGCCCCGAGGCCCACCCAGCCTCCTGTACAATGGGCATCGGATCGTTTCCGGGGCTAAAGCGGCCGGAGCGTGGTGCTGACCACACACCACCTTCTAGTGTTGGGTTAGGAATGGGTTGGAACTATACCTCCACCTCCCGTCTGTGCTTGTATAGTCATGTCTTTGGGTGACCTTACACTGGACTAAAACATTTCCAGCACCTTATTTAAATAAAATGAGTAGAAACTTAATATAAGCTGCAATACCCGTACACTGATCTAAAATGCATGGACTCCGACTCACGGTAAATTTGTACAGCGAGGAGCTCTGCGATGTCTGCCATCACGCGAAGGGGTCTGTGTAGTGACCGCCGATAAGGGTCAGATTAGCTAAATGTCCTGTGTCACGTTCCATCATCATACGGCTGATTGAAGGAACAGCTAGTAAACATCATCCCCGTCAGAACGTTCTGTATGTCCATGTCTCACACATTTGGCCCTAAATAACGGCTGTGGTCTGTAGAATGCCGCTAAATAAACATACGCTTTTAGATAAAATTAAATTACGTTCAAGAGTAAACTATTCTGCGAGATACAGACCTGTGTACATGCTCTCAGGCGTGTCTCATAGAACCAATTTCTCAAGAAATGGATTTAATTAATAAATTTTCTTTAATTTTCCTTCGTTTTAAATAACAATTTAATTTTATATAATAATACTGACATAAGTACTGGAATGTACTTCGATAACTTAATTTTTATTAAGTTTGTGAATTTTGTGAACATTAAGAACGCGTGAATTCGGTACATTAATTTTTCCAAGATTTTCTCTAGTGTGGTGCTTAAATTGGCGCAAGAATAACTTTATATTTTCGACAAATTTTTAAATAAGATTATTATTTTTTTCTCAAAAAATATGTAAGGTAAATATGCTGTGTAGATGTGTATTAAATCTACTTAAAAAAGTTTTCAGATAATTCCTTAAAGTTCCTGAATCAAATATAATTTATTTTTAGATTTTAAGGTGCAGAGGCTCCTAATGTTTCACATTTCATAGTCTTTGGGCTTCTATGTCATTTAATGACATTAAACGTACAACCGTACTACCTGCAGATAGAATCCTTAAAACAGCTAAGAAATATGCGTATGTCCATCCCATGAAAGAAGAGCCTGTGTTGGCCACAAGCTCAAGCAATCCGCTTAAATATCTCTATAAACTGGCTCACAAATTAAACATGAAAGCTGCAAAATATGATGATATTTTTAAGTGGTATTATTTGACTGAGCACCTGTTAACCTCGTGGAGACAAATTCAACTCTTGTTACGAGAGAGTTCGTACAGTAGGTCACTTGTTACTAGTTCCACAAGAGGGGAGAATGTAATATGTTTGCTGCCAGAAAGTTTGGTACCAACTTCTGCATATTGTGGAGCGACTTGTATGTTTACATTATTGTTCAACCCTCTTTGTTTATCATGCTGAATTATAAACTGACTTTCTTAACACATATGCATGTGTGTGATTAGAGTACAATGAAAGTCTTAGGAATGTAACTTATTCAAATAAGTAGGAAAATAATCGAAATATGTACTTGGTGATGGGCAAGAAGGGCTTAAATAAACTTGTATACCAATTAGATTTATGATGTTCAGCCTAGATACCAGTCCTACTGTTGGCATAAGTGACAACTGTGATTAATGCCTTCGTACCGAGAATTAAACATTAACATCTAAAACACAATGGTAAATATGCCTACCACCTGTTTTACAATTTGAAATTCCTGCATTTTTCCCGCATACTGTGTTTATGAGTTTTGTTTCATTCTTACAAAAAATATCGCTTTTAACTAAAAAAGATTAGCAAATAGATTTCTGTAACGGAAAAGCGGCGTTCTTTTCTGTGAAGCACTAAACTTTTGGTCTAAACATCATTACTTTTATACTATGAAACCTGACATTGTGGCGAAATTTGAAATAATTGTATAATGTAACATCAAATTTCAAATTTATTTATATCGTATGACAATCTTTCATGTTCCTTACTGTTAATGCTCTTATTAATTTACAAAATCTACCCATTTACACAATGTGACTAATGACTGTGACATAATTCTGTAATGTAGCATATACGATTGTTAACAAATATTCATCCAATTAATGTACGGTGTAAATAAAACATTGCAATGATTTTTAAATGCGTGTAGTTGGTTGTTTTATGCAACCAGTAATATGCAGGGAAGGTTCCCGTTTTGTGCAGGCCTATCTGTGTAATAGAATGAAGTGGAATTATATCTGTTTGTTTGCAGTAGCCGTAACTCATCAGGAAAAAGATTTAGGGAATTGAATTTCTTGCAGAAGTTTTAGGGTGATCGTGGGATGTGCCGTGCCAATATACGCCTATCCAGAATTTGCCCACGGGATCCGGCTACCCCCTCCTATATATATATGTGTATATATATATATATATATCTTATAATGCGCTTTTTGAAGTGTGAGTGAATTGAGTTATTAGTCGATTCGAGTTACTGCAGACGGTAACATTGCAATATGCAGTATTACGCTTGCTGAGTCGCAAGATAAAGTAGCTGTTTTATCTGATTGATGTTGTTTAATGTTGAATGTCGTAATTTGTTTTTTGTTGTCAGTTGTCAAACATTTATGAAAAACGCTATAATTGAAGAGTTATTGAACAGCTGAAGTTAAATATGATTTCTCTTTTATGAGATATTATTATCGATTATTGATTATTATTATTATCGATATATGAAGTATCGGTACGTAAACTTATCACGTAGGATATTGTAAATTTCGTTTTATAAAATTCTGAAAGTCAGTTTATTTATGACTTTATTCCACAAATTTCTAATTAACAAAACATCCCGAATTATTTACCACAGTTGTAAGTCAATTCCATATTACGCTTTCAACAGAAAGGAAAAATGAAATGTTTAACGCATCGACGAGGAAAATTTTGCCCGATGAAAGAATATGTAATAAAACTGGTGTAATAAAAGTTATGGAAAATTAAAAATTAAGCGCGATTTTTTTTCTTAGTGCGTATTTCGTCTTTCCCTCCCCTGAAAATAGCTTCAGCTATGTTTGCAAAAAAAAAAAAACAAAAATTAACGACTAGTACTCTAATGACTTCATCAATCACCCTGAATGAAGAAAAGCATGATGATGGACGCAGTGGATTAGCCGTGAATATAATATTAATCCCGTCACATAACCGGTCCATTTCTAGTAGTACATACAACACTGTGTCTTGCTTAACTGGCGGCAGGAAACACAATGATTATGGCGTACAATATAGCACATCTAGGTGGCAACACCGCGATAGATGGTACTAAGGCTTAATTGTATCTAAGAATAAATATATTACTCAGGAAAGAGGCTGTGGAGTAACGCGTGGCGAAAATAATCGACAGGAATCGAATTAATTTTTAATAGTTGGCCATTTCTTACACGTTGTATTTTTTATGCTAACGCCGGGCGAAAACCGGCAAAGTGGCTAGTATCGGGTGTGGGTTCTATTCCAGTTTTCAAATTATGTTATATCACACTGACGCACTGATCTCAAAATAAAAACTTGTACAAATAATTTAGAATTAAAAATCTGCCAGCATAATGAAAATGAATAAATTGAAAATGGTAGTGGAGTCAAAACTTGAACATAGTGCGAAAGAAAACTATCGTGCAATAGATATTACCAACATGAAGTTGGTTCAATAAATTACTGCACTTGGTGTTACATTGAGAACTAATTGTCTTCTGGTCTTTGTCCATCGTCCGGATAAAATATAAAAAAATATAACATCACGACGTTTCGGAAGCTGGTTCTTCTTCCGTCTTCAGGTGAAGGGAAGGGAGACACCTACTCAGATAGGTCCCTTAGACCGAGCTAATCTCAATCACTGGACAACTTCAGCCGGTAAGAACACAGCTATAAGAATACCTGAGGCCAGGATATGTCAGAGGAAGATAACAGATAAATAAGCATTAAAATTTTATACAAGGAATCGGCCCATATGTCATGCTTAATCAATCCAATCAGCCAACCCAGCAAGGACATTTCTCCCATCTGGATCCCCGTTATCAGCAATGAGGTCATCAACTAACAGAGAAGATCAGCATCATGTACAGATTCCGCATAAGACTCAGTTTAGTCCCGTGTGTTTGTGTGTGCTTAGATAGAGGGATCGTAGGAAGTTTGATCCCCAATAATTCGACTCCTACACTACGCAGGGTTTCTTTCCAGGGACTTGGTTTGATGCAAAGAATGTTTATCTTCTACTCTATCTTGTTCTACGTCTGTTCTTGTAACGACAATTTTTAAGCTATTTATCTGTTATCTTCCTCTGACTATCCTGGCCTCAGGCTGACAGACCCTTAGGTTCCAGGAGGTTGAGGTCCATTTTCTAGACAATCGGCAATGAAGGTGGTAAGGTTGTCAGCCTAAGTCCTGGCCGCCTTTACTCCCAGGAAAGGGATTTCTGGTACTCATTTCTGTATAGAGGCTGAGTCGACCCCTAGGGCCATAGTGCGACCGAAATAATTATGTCAATGAAAAATTCCAGTGACACCTCGGATTTTTGTTTTGCCTGTCCGGGGTTTTTCTCCCTTTGATCCATTTTTTGTACTGTTTTAAATCTTCGTCCTTCATGTCATATTACGTTCCATATTACCGTCCTACAACAAAAACAACACAAACACCATGCCCCCGGTGGGATTTTTTTTTCTGTCCGTTATTTCCCTTTGATCCATTTTGTACTTTTAAATCCTTCCGTCCTTTCATGTCATTATGTTCCATACTATCCTTGTACAACAAACACAACACAAACATCCATGCCCCCGGCGGATTCTTAATCCTGGGTTTTCCTTTGATCATTTGTACGTTGAAGTCCTTTGTCCTTTTGTCCACTGTTTAGATCGCCTATCTACCAACCGACATCATGCCGTGGTTCGAACCACGATCCTAGTAAAGCGAAGCGCGAAGACCCACGCCTAACCGCACGGCCCCTGGCGGCTTGATTCGAACCCACGATCCTAGTAAGCGAACGGCCGAAGACCCACGTCTTAGACCGCACGGCCACTGGGATCGGCACCCTCGAACCCGCGACGTTCCGACTTGTAGCGCAGTGCCTCAACCAAATGTGCCACCGCGTGCCCCATGACTGACTGTACACAGACATAATATGACACGCACCCCGCAGTGTTGTTGAGTGTTCAGCCTCTTAAATGCACGTAGCTGTGAAGACACGTCAAGACTTAATGGCCGATAAGTGTAGAATAATGTCTACAGGCCAATTCAAGGTAAAAAACGAATGGCGACTAAAATAGAAAATAAAACAACCAGCTTCATCTTTTGGTGTCGCTGTGAATTAGCTTGAAATATTGAAGTGTGGTTGTTACTCGCCTGGCCTTAGCCGACGAATTGATACAAGGATATCTACGAAGAAGAACAGATCACACTGGCATTCAAGGAATAGTAAATAATGCCTAAATAAATATTACCAGCGTCAAGCTTTTCATTATCTGGCACACTCTTTGTAGTGTCAAGACAATAATTCAATTCAATTCAATTCAATGGGTAATTATTAACGTGCAGACTTAACAGCACAAGTGCCAGTTACAAAGCCAACACAAAAGCACAAATAAAATACAAAACAGTACAAATAAACAAGACAAAACACTAAAGAAAACAAAACAAATAGGCAGTAAAACAGTATAAAAGAAGTACTGGGGCAGAAATCCAATACCTGACAGAACACAGATGACTTGATTTAAAAATGTCGCAGTGACCGAACTACAGCGTCGAGTTCAAGATTTACACTAATAACAAGTCATTAACCAAAACAGACGTACCATTCAATATACAAGTATCCTACTGATGGCATTAGTGGCGGAAGCGCATCTAGCGGAAGGGCAGTTGCGACGGTTTAAGTCAGCATGAAACAGTTTAAAATCTCTGAAATTTCGATTCGGCACACGAAGGCCGACAGTTTCGAAAAGAGTAGGGCAACTTTTTGAACCATTGTAAACATTAAGTAATAAAAGGGCGTCTAAGTGACACCTACGATCACTTAAAGTATGAAATTTCAAGTAATTTGAAACATTAGCATTACTGTAGGGTAAGTGACTGAAAAAACGACGATGATAAAGAGATATAATAATAATAATAATAATGTTGGCAGTAGCCGATTCACGTCTCAGTGACATAATGTGGTGTGCAGCCTTCCAATATAGGCCCGTCGCGCAAACGGAACCCACGGCGAGATGAAGGTCAACTTCAATCAATATTGAGATAGGGATACCAAACAGGATAACAAGAAGATGCCATATGTACACTCATGGAACCTGGAACAGTGTCCCTGTAATGAAGTAACCTCCACGCCAGGCAGTGTGGGAGGGACGAGGTACACATCGGGAGTACACATGTCGGGAGTAGATGGCACTGCGGTGCACCCGGTATCCGTTAGATAGGTGGAAGCTAGGCAGGTCTGAAAGTTGTTATGATGACGGAAAGCCCTGTTTTCTTCGGAAAATGAGCACCATTCCTTACATGGACATATAGAATTAAAAGAGCCAGATTTTTAAAATATTTTAAAACCCTTTTCTTTTTTTAAAGTGTAGGTGAAGTACCCTGACTACGTTCTTGTCTAATCTGACGCTGTGTTTTGGCAGAGAAACACCAGTGTTTGTTCTTCACGGTGGAAGTTTTAATCATATCGACTAAACGGCATCTCATCCCAGAGGATCTTAACCACAATATTCGCCGTCAGGTGTCAAAGCTGCCATATTTGTAGGTGTTTTAGTCCCCCTCCCTCCGCCTTAAATTTATCAATCAGTGAGATTTTCTACAAAAGTTAGCCTGCCATAATTAAAACATACACATTAAATTTAACCAATATTGGATCTGTAAGCCGAGTAATTAATATCCCAATTTTTAACTGTCATTTTTATTACAAATTTAATCCATACGGCTAAATGAGAAAGACTTTTCCTCCCTTAAAAGAGATTATTGCATAAAATATCAGCCTATTTTATCTATTCCTTCTAAATTAATTGTGTGTGCGTGTGCGTGTGTGGACACTTGTTGGAGAATTAATTCTGTTCATATTCCGGCGTTTGCTGAAAAGCATTTTGTCATTCGCATATATAGGCCTCTACATAAAATATAGGCCTTATTCACTATCGGAAAATGTGAGAAAGATTTAGCATATCATCATTTTGTCGTCGAAGTTTCCATAGAGGGCAAACCTATGGTGGCTGTGATAGAAGGGGAAATACGAATGGAAAGCAGATATTTTAGAACTGCAATAAAATATTGACTGTATATGGAACTTTCAGCTTCCTGAGCTGCAAAAAAGAAACATATAGCATATAGGATTGGAGTTCATCTTGCCAGTCAATTATCAATAACTCATAGCTACTTCCCTTTCCCGTCTCCTGCGATCGGTTCTGATATATCACTAAAGAGTGCACCTTTCTATAAACTGTAGTCTGGCTTCTCTAGCTGGAGAGATCTTCCTAGCAAGTGGCAGTGAATGGACTGCCATGTGTTGCACTTGTATGTTTCTGTTTACGTTGATGTGTGGGTGTGAGAATGTGTGTTGTAGCAGGGTAGCCTGAGTTCGAATCCAAGGACTGCGATTCCCAGACGAAAAGCTTCTATTTTTTTCTGAATAATGTAGGAAGTTAGCAGCGATCAGGAAGTGTTGGTCTTTGTGACGTCCTTTCTTAAGTTTTGTGTGTGCCTCGTCTTATTTTTCAACTCTACATCTGCTTATCGAAAGGAGCACTGCTCAGCCGAGGACGTTCCGTCTACAGATGTGCAAACACAGCTTTCTTGGGATAAAATTAGAGCCTTAATATTGTATACTCGTATTGTGCCATCTAGTCTATGAATTTCTTTAGTGAGAGAAAAAATGGCGTGTTGCTCTAAAGTTGACCAGCAGCAGGTTTCTATATTGGACCACCTACTTGATATGCTTTATTTGGGAAAATGAGGAGAATACCTTCGTTATGGATTTTCAAAGCTATCGGGTTTATTAATGAGCAGGTAAACACATGATTTGAATTCAGTACGTGAATACATATGTTAAATTTAGGTATCTTTTTCCTCTTCCGCAATTTCTATCATACTTAGATACAAAATAGGGGCAAATACCAAACGAGTTGGGAAAAATGATGGAGAGAACACTGGTTGCATATCGGAATGGGGGTTTAGTCAATACGTATAATTTAGAACATGTGAACTATTTCCTGTGGTCCAATTTAGGAATGCATACGCTTAGAGTGGACAGATGCTGACTTCTAGGAAACTGTCTAAAATATACATTCTTTTGCAGTAAGAGAAATAATAAGTAGCATATGTGGTTCACGTTTTGAGAGAAACTCATTGTTTTTTCCTTTCCTTCAACTTTCATTTAAAAATGCTTTTGCTCTTAGGAGGTCCAATGTAGGTGGTCTTCCCCTAAGAGATTTGGTTTACTCTAAGCCCATATATGACTTTATTTTTAGTATGTGATTCAAGCATTGGCTTACGGATTTGCAGGGAGATACACAACAAAACGGTACACGTCCAGTAAGGAATTAAGGCTGCTTTATTTAGAAAAGACATCTTTCATTTTTGTAAGAATCGTTAAAAAACTTTGGCTAAATTTAAAACACTTCGGTATCTGAAGTGGAGTTTTAATATCTTTCGCTTTCTAATGACAGTAACTATGAAAGACTAGAGAACAGGAAGGTCTAACACCTTTAGATCTGAGTGAAGTTTTACACAGGCTTGTACCTTTCAGAATTGTGACTTGCTTAAAGCAGTGGAACGAACGTGTGCGAGCGCACAAATATGTGAATGTGGCAATGAAATAAGGCTGGGATTTAGCATAGGACGACGCTGTAACAAGAAGCAAGTATGGGGCTACTGTACTGACAGATAATGTATTTGAGTTTATTTTGAAAAACTCTGCAGTTTAATCGGAGTGACTCTAAAGCGATTTCCATTAATGACACTGCTAAAGAATCTATGTGGAAGAAAACAGACAAACTGGTCCCTCCAGACAGAAGAGGGAATTTCGCACTTTCAGTTAGACTAATGTATCTCATAGCGAATATTATGTTGTCTTTTATCTCTATCGGTAGATACAACAAAGTTTCAATGTACCAGATGATGCTGTATAAAGGGATGGAGACTTTCTAGTACACAATTAATAACAGCATGCACCATACATTTTGTCACAATCTATTTCTTATCCCACAGTTTTTTAAATTGTTCCAAGTAGATGACACAGCTAGACATTTTAATGACAAGACTATGACTGTACTTCGTAACGCAGTACAGTACATTACCAATGCTCTGTTTACTGTCAAATTTACATAGAGGTTCATGATACATGCGTAAATGTTCCATTTACGCCAATATGTGCGGCCTTTCCTAAGCCGATTTCAAGAAAATGAAAAAAAAAGCTTAACAGCTTTATGCGCAGGCTGCTATTACCGAATATTATTCAAATCGGAAGAAAACTGTAGAAAATAAGGCAAAACTTCATTTACGTCCTCACGTGAAATACGACTTTTCCTGTGTCTATTCATATGAAAAGCAAAACCGCTCGAGAAAATTACATGAAGATTTCTTGTATTGAATTTCACCCGAATCGGCCAAAAAATATAGAAAGTGCTGATACAAAACCATTTATGCCCGGAAGTAAAGTAGTACTGTCACCGAGCCGACCTCCACGAAAATCAGAGTTGTTCGATAAATTTTAATAAAGAATTCCCATAACGAAATTCATGAAAATCCGCCAAAGAATTTAGCCCTTGATACTATGTCACAGACGAATGTGGTCTTCACACAAGGCATTCTTTCTCTTACTTCGCAAAGAAGGCCTAATAATTTTGTGGTTCCAATTTTGTCATTTTATTAACGATCATAAACTTTAGTAAGCTCACTGCAAACATCTCGATCAAAAAGTCCAAGTACGAATTTTCAGTCACAATTTTGCTTTCAAGTAAACAGGAAGACGACATATTTATGAGGGGATCGGCAATGATTTCTTTAATCATTTAGGCAAGTCTCATTTTTACTTCATCACATAACAAATGTCAGCAGGACTGAAAGTGAAATATTACAGTCATCCTATCACAGAATTAATATATTTCTGGCCTACTTTAATGATTAAGTTTTTCAGATGAGAGGGTACAAATATGATCCTGCGAGAGATTAGGTGTTTTGTGGTTTCATTCATATGTTTCTGGCATTGATAATTGTAGCTTGTGTTTATTTTAAAAAAGGGAAACATATGATTCTATCCCAAACTATCCTGACTTCCTAACTGAGATATCCATAGCTTAAGGCGTAGTCATAATATCGTAAACCAGCTACGACGTTTCCTCATAAAGACGCAGGAGAAGTTGTTTCTAAGGCATGTGACGCCAGTCTACATTATTAAATGTGTAGAACATTTGAACATGATATAATGCACCGCGACAGTTCCTGTGTGCTCGCTAAAGTTTACGTGTCCGTCTAATCCTGTCTGCTTACTTCGGAATTATTTTCTTATCTATGAAGGAACACATCTGTGCAAGGCGTTCACCTCTGACATCTACAGTCATCAAAAAGTTACAGAGTTTAAAGTCACCAAGGCTAGATACTAGACATAAAACAGCAGTTTTGTGAAATATATCTTATTTCAGATCTGACTGTTGACACCAAACTTTGACACGTGCACATGGAAAATGAGAATCCGAATAACCTACATTCGTAACTATTTAAATCAACTACAAGCATTTAAAACACAATGGCGACAATATGCATCACGTGCTTTAACATCCAGAAATCCTTCGTTTTGCGCAAAGATTTTATTTTTGGGTTTCATACGAATCCCAGAACAGTCAGCGGTTATTCCCCTCCTGCTTGCTCTCTGACAATCACAGATAACCTATATCAGATATTTTACTATTACGAGTTCTTCTGTTTTATATGAAACAATGATTATTGCTGTCACGTGACATGTAGCGGTGTGTAGTGTAGTAGCTACTTACTAATATTGGTAAATAGCTACAAAACTACACGGCGTCATATATCAGAAGACATCACCGAAGAAGCCTAACATGTTGCGTAGGAAAAAAGACGTTCCATGGATTGCCATTTGTGGGCCACATGCTATTGCAGTTGTCTTTTTTTTAAGAAAATATTAACACATCGATACACATAACAAATCCACATTTACATATATAAAAAGTGTTATTTTTTTATAATTAGGCGGCCTGTAATATGCCACGTAACAACCTGAAAACTGCAAAGTGTTTTTCTTTCTCACTCAGCCATCTTGTAGCGTTTCAATTTCAGTAATGTTGTTAAACTGCTAAGTGTTCCCTACTGAGTCGGCCAGTTTAAGGCGTTAGTGTAACGAACTTTCTATTCGTTGAAGGACGTAGGCCTATACCGTTCATATAAATATTCATCAACAAAGCGTAACAGAAGCAGGCAGCATGTCATGCGCTGCGGAGGCATGCCTTTCTTTTGGAATAGGCTTATGTTTGTTAAGCAAACTCACCTGCGCAATGATAATGCACTGTATTTCGTTAATGCCTGTTGGTAACTCTCCCTTTCTCACTACGTATTTCTGCAAATCTCAGCAAAGCTGTCCGCGTGAAGACTTCACTCTTGCGGGATCTTCTAAGCTACCAGGGGCAGACATCTGGAAAACATCTTCTTTACCGTCGTTGTCGTCCGAAATATAATCTTAACAACTATATGCTTAAAACCGTCTTCCCGTAGGGAAACTACTTCCATACAGAAATACTAGCATGCATTATCTCTGCTCACGCATTCTCCCCCCCTCCCCTTCTTGACCGCCTCATCACCCTCCCCGTCACCCTGCGCACGGAGAAGAGGGAGGACAGCAGTTTCTCTCGAAACGATCTTTTTCTCGCCTCTGCTTGTATTCTTCCGCCGATAACGTCGCTAGGAGTAAGCCGAACAGTCTCCAGAACAGTGGGGCGGAGTCCGCCAGTGGATGACTCCTCCTCTGGCGTAGCTCCCAGACTGGACCAATCAGCTGGTCGCGCGGGACTCGTCTGCATGCCAGCCAGACGGAAGCCCGGTCTGCCAATAAACTAGAGTTGGTCTCTGTCGCGACGATTCTCTTCACTGATAAACCCTCTCTTGCTACTTTCTTATTCGACCCATTCAACTTCACTGCTCCTCATTATGTCTCTTTCCATGTCATTCTGAAAAGGGTATAAATTTCTGTACGGACTGAAGGAACAACTGCAGAGGCAATTCAGACTATACTTCTGTATTCCAGCTCGAATTTATCTCGAAGACACTAAACGCACTTACCCGCCGCCAGTGGCGCGTCGAAACACAGTTGCAGTCAGAGAGCAGTCAAAATGCACGCCACACACGTAGCGCCCTCTGGGCGGACATGCTGCACTTAACCAACGAAATCCATGAAGTGTAGTAATCTTGAAAAGCTAACAGTCGCTCAGTTGGTCAAACTCTCCATCCTTTGCCGAACTTAAAGTTTCAGTAAGTAGGCCTACATCGTAAGACAGAGCCTGCAACTGATTCTTGCTTAGCGCCAGATAAATCCAATCTAAAGTTTCATTTTTATCATTTTCGTGCTTCTTTAAGATAAAGGCAAAAAATGTAAATTTTACCCTATAATCTGCCATGAAGACTCAGAGGGGAAATAGAGGTATAGCTCTACCGTTTTTTTAACCTCGGCGCTAGATGTTGGTGGGAGGTTAACGCCACGCCTCGGTCGCATTACACTCGGGAATGACCCGGCACCTATTGTATAGGAGGCTGGGTACGACCCAGGGTCGGTCTGGACGGGTGCGGAAAGTCTCGCCCCCACCGACATTCGATCCCCGGACCGTCCAGCCCGTAGCAAATTTCTCTAAGATAGAGTCTAATAAGGAACCCTACCCCTTCCATTTATTATATTCCAAAAAATACAGTTCTTATGTAATGTATTTACATTATACTTGCTCTCATCTAACTGTATTCCTCCCAACTTGTCTCTTCCCGTCAAATTCACCCACTAAAATTTTGTATCGTTATGCACTCCCCTGTCTGCCAAGGGCGTTACAGAATATCCCGTCCATATTTACCACCTTGATACAGTCATTGTCCTAACTGATGCAGACAACAAACTGTAGAGCTGTATCGTGCGGTTTTCCGCGGCCTCAGGTACACCGACCGCCTTCAATGCAAATATTCTGATGCTGCAGCGCCCTATTCTCACACTCGCTGTTTTGTTACTTAATGTGCGAGACGGGGTTAATTATTTTTCGGTCGATAGAACAATAAGTGCTTTGATAAATACATTAAAATTTAAAAACAGTTCTCCCTCCATCATGCCCTACCTCTGGTTCAAATGCGACAACAGAAACAAACAAGTTTTTGGAATCTGTCTGTAAACAGTATTGTCTCTAATGTATCAAGAATTTAAATAGGTTCTGTGGGAAAGAGATTACGATTGACTAATTAAATTTAAGTGCCGATCGCAGTGGCCGCGCGGTCTAAGGCGTGGGTCTGCGGCCGCTCGCTTACTAGGATCGTGAGTTCGAATCCCACCGGGGGCATGGATGTTTGTGTTGTGTTTGTTGTAAGGACGGCAGCATGGAACGTAAAGTGACATGAAGGACGAAAGGATTTAAACAGTACAAAAATGGATCAAAGGGGAAAAACCCTGGACAGACTAAAAAAAAATGGATGTTTGTGTTTGTGTTGTGTTAGATGTATGGACGATAGCATGAAACATAAGGTGACATGCAGGACAAAAAGGACTTCAACAGTACAAATGGATCAAAGGGGAAAACCCAGGAATTAATAAAAAAAAAAAAAATCCCGCCAGGGCATGGATGTCTGTCTCTTGTGAGTGTTGTGTGTTGTCAGGTAGAGGTCTCTGCGACGGGCTGGTCCCTCGTCCAGAGGAGTCCTACCGACTGTGGTGTGTCTAAAGTGTGTGTGATCATGAAACCTCGACGAAACGAGGAGGCCCAGGCCCATATAGGGCTGTCGAGCCATTGGGGGGGGGGGGGGGGGGGGGGGAAGTTACTTCGCATTTACGGTTTAACATG
The DNA here is from genome assembly GCA_021186555.1 of Reticulitermes speratus. NCBI lineage: Eukaryota > Metazoa > Arthropoda > Insecta > Blattodea > Rhinotermitidae > Reticulitermes > Reticulitermes speratus. Next base: position 13,219,229 of record JAJKFL010000007.1, read on the forward strand.
TCTGATGACCCTAGCCTTCATGTGTAGGCTATCGTTACAAATGTAATATTTAGTTTACATTTATTGTAAAATAACTTAACTATAATACTAAGATACAATGTTCCGTTTTGCGTTTGCCTACAGAGATTTCAGCACCAAGGTTCTGTGTGTAACAGGCTGTTAGCAATGTGCGATCTTTTTCTTATTCTGATAGAATGCCTACAAGACAGGTTTCTCATGAACACATTTTCTAGAATCATTGTTGCTATTAGAAATTCAAGTACTTGATTAAGCCTATCTTTAGGGACATTACGATAAATTTATTTAACCTACTTATTGTGTTTACTTAATATTTAATCAGCAAGTAAGCTGCTTCTTTCTTTCTTTTTACTTTCTATCTATCTATCTTTCTTTCTTTCTTAGTCTGACCTCTTCTACCTACTCATTGTAAGTGTAGAGGGTTGTTGTTGCAACTGATCACACTCAATGACACGCACACAAAACACACACACACACTCGTTCGAACTTCTCTTTACGAAGAATAGGCCAGTCGAAGAGACTACATGACAACACACAACATTCACAAGAGAGAGACAGCCATACCCTGGCGGGATTCGAACCCGGAATCCCAACAAGCGAGCGGTCGCAGACCTAGGCCTTACAGCGCGCGGCTACCGATATCGGCAAGTAAGCTGTGTAAACATAATTTTGATAGACATAATACTTGTGGTAAATATTACGAAATCAGTGACTTTCTAATGCTTTATGGAAGAGAAGTTTCAAAATATAAGTCCTTTTATTTTCATCTTACACTTGACTTAAAAATGGAGCGTTTGTACGTCCTATGTCTAGTATTAAAAGCTGAGCAACCTTTCTCATTTCAGTCTACTCTTTCTGGAACACGCGAAAAATAAAACATTTTTGAACTTACAAATGTATACTTTGTTAGGGAAGCCGAATGTAGAATAACCAACTGATTGCCTTAATAATATAATCCCTGCTACTCTTCCTTGGTATTTAATGTTTCGGACGATAATTTTCGTACTTGTACGTCTACATGTATGTGCCAGTTATTACATCTTAATAAAAATTTCAGCTGCGAATTAAAATAAACAGGCGAGCAGACAGCACTTACGAATTGGCAGTAGACCTATAAAAAATATATCCTAGGCTTTTGGGGTATTATGAAAAGCTGGCCTATTGAATAAATTTAAGAAGAACCGAGGCCTATGTGACAGAGATTTATGATGCAGACAAATTGCGATTTCAAACTCCTCAGACACTATTTTATGTTGAAAGTGTAGAAGTTCTCGAATGATAAATATTCACCATCCAAAATTACTCCCCACGAAATATAAATAAAATGCTTGGACCTGTTTTGTGTAGAATAGGCCAGCGATGGATATGGTTCGGTAAATAAGCCCAGTGATCCGTGATTTTTAAACGTGAAACTCATTCCTTTTATTTTGTTGTATGAAACATATGTGCACCTGACTATTACTTACTTAAGACTTACAGCATGAATATTTGCCACTTTAAGACTGATGATGAAGATGTGTATGGAGCAACGAGAGAATGATACTGACAGGAGAAAACCGAAGTAGGAGAAGAAAATCTCCCAGTCATACTTTGTCCTGCAGCCAGGTTCAGACCCGAGCCGCCGCGGTGAGAGGCGGGCGACAGAGGACCCAGTCCGTTAATAATAACTAAACTAACTAACTAACTAACTCTATGGAGCAGAGTCCTTCTTGAAAATCTAGCAGGTCCTAAGCTAGTCAAGAAATTCCCCGCATTTTGTGGAACCCGAAAGTTCATTACCGCATTCACAAAAGCCCGCCACCTGTCCCTATCCTGAGCCACATCAATCCAGTCCATGCCACCCAAACCACTTCTTGAAGATCCATTTTAATATTATCCTCCCATCTACGCCTGGGTCTTCCAAGTGGTCTCCTTCCCTCAGGTCTCCCCACCAAAATCCTGTACGCACCTCTCCCCTCACTCATACGTGCTACATGCCCCGCCCACCTCATTCTTCTTGATTTGATCACCCGAATAATAGTTGGTGATGATTACAGATCATTAAGTTCCTCTTTATGTAGTCTTCTCCACTCCCCTGTTACCTCGTCCCTCTTAGGCCCAAATATCCTCCTCAGCACCATATTCTCGAACACCCTCGGCCTATGTTCCTCCCTCAGTGTGAGAGACCAAGTTTCACACCCATACAAAACAACAGGCAAAATTACAGTTCTGTATATCTCAATGTTTGTATTTTTGGATAGCAAACTGGAAGACAGAAGATCCTGCACCGAATGATAACAAGCATTCCCCGACTTCAATCTGCTCTTAATTTCTTCCTGAATGGAATTTCGATTCGTTACGGTTGTTCCCAAATATTTGAACTGTTCCACCCTTTCAAAGGATTTATTATCTATCTTTATGTTGTGATTTTGTTCTGCATTCTGATCTCGAGACATGACCATGTACTTAGTTTTCTCAGCATTTACTTCTAGACCAATCTCCTTACTAGCGACTACTAAAGCTTCTGCGTTTTTCTTTATAGCATGTACGCTTCCGCCCAATATACTAACATCATCAGCATAAACTAGAAGCTGATGTGTACCATTTAATTTCAATCCCCCTCATATAAAGAAAAAAACTGGTTAACAGTGTATAGGAAAATAGCCGCTGTATATGTAACGGGAATCATACTATATAGAGTCATCCTCGCTCTTCTCGGGTGTTAGGTTCAAAACCCCTGCTAAGAGCGAAAAGCCGCGCATAATTGACCGGCCCCCAAAACAATGTTCTAGTAAGATTCTTTAGTGGTTTTATTTATAACAGTTTATTTTAATGTCTCTCTTTATGCTTACGTCGTCTAACCTCAAAATAATAAAAAAGAATTAAAAACATTTTAATTCACTTTTAACCACTTTTAATATTATATTGCCACTGGTTCACGTTCGTTGGTCGGAAGGGCAAGTCACACGAGTATCGCACGACCAGTCACACCACTTTCACATGAAGCTTCTAGAAGTTTCTAGCATATTCTGGGCAGTTCAGGGACTTTTATCTTCATTCCTGGGGCGACCTAGCGAATTTGCGAAGCCGCGAAGAGCGAAGGATGATTGTGGGTGTACATGAACACACTCTTTGGGCAAAATATAGGGTTTCTTATGTCACAACGTTTGGTGCTACAGTTACCATTGTTCAGAAAACGGTTACGAATTTGTTGCTGCTTTTGTGTAGTGGGTAATAGCATGCAGAACTGGATGTAAGCTATTGTCTATAAGTGTCTAGAGGCAATATAAAAACAGGTATAAAAACGAAGCAGAGGGATCCTATCGATTAGCGAGCTGGTGCAAACGCGGTAGGTCGAATTACAGGCTACATTGACTGATTTTGTCTGTGGTCTTCCTCGGTCACTCCAGACAAATATCCGTTAATTTTGATGTAGTACATCCCCGTTGGCTTGTCGATATAAATTAATTATATATTTTATTTAATTCATCAATCGGACCCAACAAGTCGTTTTATTAGCAACTGGTCCCGGCTCACAAGAGAGCCATTATCAGGCCATAACAAACACTGTAAGCTGGAAGCCCCATATGATGTAGTTAGGAGATATGTTCAGGTAGGAGATCTCCTCCTTTGTCGATAAAACGTTTGTCAAACGACTTCTTGGGCAAGATTGTAGAATTAAATAAGATATACACAAATATCGGTTAGTAGGAGTCTACGGTGAAGTAACGTCACCCCATGACCGCCCCCTTCCAAATTATTACCTTCACACCATTACACAAATATGCGTCTTTACGTCTTTGTAGGCGCTGTTAAAATCGTCGCTAAATATCTTAAACAAAAATACTTCTAATATATATTTACCTCTACTTTGGCATTAAAACTCTATTATGGAGGCAGCTGACTGGATGATCGGGGTTCGATTTTCGTAGGGGCATAGGTTTTCTTGTCAGAGCGGAGTCCAAACAGACTTTGGAATCCACATAACATATATCTCCTGAATGACCGGGTAAGCCGTCCGAAATTCGAATCTGACCACACAGGCATTGAGCTATACTTACTTTCCTCCATTCTTCTTCGTATCTCAGTGACAAACTCCTGAGGCCTGATATTCATGCAGCCTGTCTGACTCGCATCACCTCAAGGGTGTTTACTTTTATTTGATTGAAGAGGTAATCCCTATTGGTTGTGGGATCATAAAAACCCATAAATAGACTTACATTGTGTGGCAAAATGCAAAATGTATTTGATATTATTTATCATGTTGTATAATAGACACAATTGACCATCTAACAAAAAACTTATTAAAATCCACAGTCAGCTACATGTATCGACTGTGTTAAGCCATCCTTTTTTTTTCGATGGCTGGACAGCCCCTTGGGGGCCTAGGCCGCCTCATTTTTCGAGGCTTCACGATCACACTTTTTAGACACACCACACTCGGTAGGACTCCTCTGGACGAGGGACCAGCTCGTCGCAGAGACCTCTACCTGACAACACACAACACTCACAAGATACAGACATCCATCCCCCCGATGGGATTCGAACCCACAATCCTAGTAAGCGAGCGACCGAAGACCCACGCCTTAGACCGCACGGCCACTGGGATCGGCTACACCATCCTTAGGCTGTGAAAAACTCTATAAAAGGAAAATGTAAATAATTTAAAATAGGGATCAGTGTTTTGTCTCAACTGTTATGTTCATTTTCTTTTCTGTGGCACAAGAGCCCAACTCGGACCTCATTGTTGAGGTTTCTAGATCACACACAGATACACACACCCGGTAGGACTCCTCTAAACGAGTGATCAGCTTGTAGCAGAGGCACAACTCACAGCAAACAGTACCTTCAGCGGGATTCCAACCCGTGAACCCAGCAATCGAACGGCCGCAGACCTACGCCTCACACCACACAGCCACCGGAATCGGAGTTATGATTATGGCTATTATTTTACAATACGTAGGGCCTACTAAAAAGAAAATATTAAAAACATCATTTGTAAAGATGGCTTGCCATGTAATGTAATATTTAAATACAGTGGCTGTATTTTAGATAAATAAATATATGTAGCAATAGTAGGCATTGTCTATGATAGTTAAGAAAGAAGACATATGGAATGAAGTACCTTGTGAAAGGAAGCTGAAAGTGTGATCGGGCTTCATACGTGTGACGTAGTCTCGCAATTGTCTACAATAACATTTATTAACCTCTAAAACTTAGTGTTTTCTACATATGTATATAAACCAGACCTACTACTAATATATCTACATTTTCCCCACATAATGTATTTATACTTCCCATAGTTTTATTTCACACCAAAAGTTTCAGTCTGCAAAAACTTATTAACTCCCGCAAGGTTTTGGCGTCTTCAGGTGTGTACAATAAAGTAACATAGCACGAACACTGCCGTACTTCAGGTGTGTACAATAAAGTGATATAGCACGAACACTGCCGTACTTCAGGTGTGTACAATAAAGTGACATAGCACGAACACTGCCGTACTTCAGGTGTGTACAATAAAGTGACATAGCACGGACGAACACTGCCGTACTTCAGGTGTGTACAATAAAGTGACAGCACGGACGAACACTGCCGTACTTCAGGTGTGTACAATAAAGTGACATAGCACGGACGAACACTGCCGTACTTCAGGTGTGTACAATAAAGTGACAGCACGGACGAACACTGCCGTACTTCAGGTGTGTACAATAAAGTGACATAGCACGGACGAACACTGCCGTACTTCAGGTGTGTACAATAAAGTGACATAGCACGGACGAACACTGCCGTACTTCAGGTGTGTACAATAAAGTGACATAGCACGGACGAACACTGCCGTACTTCAGGTGTGTACAATAAAGTGACAGCACGGACGAACACTGCCGTACTTCAGGTGTGTACAATAAAGTGACATAGCACGGACGAACACTGCCGTACAGAAACACAACAAATGAAACATAGAACTGGAAAACGAAGTAATGTTGAACTTGTCAAATTGGGAGTTTTAAATAAAACAAACACCAACATTGTTTTGTCGCCTCTTGTACGGCACAGAACACAAAAGAAGACACATAACAGGGAAGAAGAAAAGCATTTATTGTGCCTAATACATTTAAAATATAAAATTAGATTGAAGGCCAAAACTTTTACTGCGCCATTCTGAATAGTTAAGCCAATAAAACTAACAAAATCTTTGAAGTGAGGGTTACGAAAAAATACAAATTTTGAAACTTCAGATTTATTAGTGTATTTTAAAAATGAATTTTCCGCCAATAAAAAACTACAAGTAGAAAAAATGGCCTATATGATTCATAAAGTTTGAGGGTCGTTAGATGTAGGCCTGTATTTCAGGGCTCAAATTGTAACATACGAGGGCTGTCCAAAAAGTATCCGACTATATTTTTTCCCGCGGTAAATAATGGCGAAAGGGTGGGGAAACTGAGCGTAGTGGTAGAAGGGACTTTCATGCGCATGCGTGATTTTTTGCTGCCTCGCAACACCGCCGGATGCGTCAGTCGCTGCCAGATAGCGAAGTGGTGTAACACGTGTTCGTCGCATTCTCGTTTCGCTCAAGATGACAGAATGTTTGGAGCAGCGATACTGCATCAAGTTTTGTCAGAAACTTGGGGATACCCAAGCGGAAACAATCCGCAAAATTCAGCAGGCTTTCGGTGATGATGCAATGGGGGTCACTCAAATTAAAGAGTGGTTCAACCGCTTTAAAGATGGCCGCATGTCGGCGGACAGTGAACAGCGTTCCGGGAGACCGTCAACGAGCCGAAATGCTGATGTCATTGACAAAGTGCGGACATTGATCATGGAGGACCGTCGTTTGACCGTCCGGGAAATTGCTGATGAGGTTGGGATCAGCAGAGGTTCCGCAAACACGATTTTAACTGAGGATGTGGGCATGCGAAGAGTGGCGGCAAAATTTGTGCCCAAGCTGCTTTCGCCGGAGCAGCAACAACTCCGCCTTGAGATCGCGCAGGACATGCTGGAGTGCGCCAACAGGGATCCTGAGTTCCTGAAGACTGTGATCACTGGTGACGAGTCGTGGGTGTACGGATATGACCCGGAAACCAAGGTCCAGTCGTCACAATGGAAGCATCCAACATCCCCGAGGCCCAAAAAAGCACGACACGTTCGGAGCAATGTGAAGGTGATACTGACTGTTTTCTTCGATTACCGGGGTGTTGTGCATCATGAGTACGCACCACTAGGCCAAACTGTTAATAAGGAGTACTACCAAGAAGTCCTCCGTCATCTTCTTGATGCAGTTCGGCGCAAGAGACCGGAGCTGTGGGACGCACGCAACTGGCAGCTGCATCATAACAATGCCCCAGCTCATTCATCACACCTGATCCAGGGTTTCCTGGCTAAGCACGGCATTCCGCAGGTTCGCCAGGCTCCCTACTCTCCTGACATGGCTCCTTGTGATTTCTGGCTGTTCCCGAGATTGAAGACACCGCTAAGAGGCTCCCGTTTTGACAGCCGCGAGGACATCATACAGAACGCGACGGCGCAGCTGCACACCATTCCAAAACAAGCCTTCCAGAATTGCTTCCAGGGATGGAAGGACCGCTGGGCTAAGTGTGTGGAGTCACAAGGGGCCTACTTTGAAGGGGATTAGGTATTGTAACCACCCAGATACAGAACTTTTTTTTCCCGGCCCAAGGTCGGATACATTTTGGACAGACCTCGTATTCTGACAAAAGAACACCGAAATGTCAGTAATTTAACATTTGAAGTATTGGGAGGTTCCTATCCCCTTAACGACGACATAGCAAGAGAAAGCTGAAGTTTCCACGGCTGTGTTTTTTAGTTCAGATCTAGGTCGCGACTCTGTGTCGCTGGGCCAGTGTTTCCTCACATGTGACCGTGTCGCTGGTCAGTGTTTCCTCACATGTGACCGTGTCGCTGGTCAGTGTTTCCTCACATGTGACGCCGTGTCCCTGGGTCAGTGTTTCCTCACATGTGACTGTGTCGCTGGTCAGTGTTTCCTCACATGTGACGCCGTGTCCCTGGGTCAGTGTTTCCTCACATGTGACTGTGCCGCTGGGTCAGTGTTTCCTAGCATGTGACGCTGTGACGCCGGGTTAGTCCCACTAACCCGGCATCACAGCGTCACAAACCAGAGAACCTGAATTCACGATACAGGCTGTACCATATTTGCAGCTGCACTTCACATTCACCAATTAGTAATACAGAACACACCAAATAAACCACATATCCCATAAACTCCCTTCACACAACCATAGAAATTTCAGCAAAGTTTTCCGTCTTTAGATTTGTATAATGACGTGCAATTTCTAAAATACTTACACTGTAATATGGGACCAACATCTTTCAACGCATCTTAAGTTTCCCGTTAGGAATTTTAAGTCTGCTAATGTCTTACTTTCGCGATTTGAAACATGCCTTGTCTATCTTTTGTTAGTGGCACTACAAACACTTCATACGGGCCTACATGTTTAGCTGAACAACTGCAATAACGGGCCTCTTAGAACGATATTATGTAAAGGCAGCAACGTGTGTCAACGTTTTATTAGTAACAAAGGAAATAATAGAATTTTGCCAAGGAAAATAATTTCCGTCTCTCACTTTCTTCTCTCCTTTTGTATAACCTGGTTTAACAGATACTCGTCTCTTAGATTTGGCAATTCTTAACACTCATCGCATTGAATGGAGTCCTTCTTGAAAGACTAGTTGTCATATGGTCATAACATGACTGATTATGTATTAAATAATGAGTTTTAAATAAAAAAAGGAAGAATCAAGCTATTAAATAAAAAATATATTATTGCCTATCATATAAAAATTAATAAATGAACAAAGGTATTTTAGCAAAGCAAAATTATATGCACTATGTGGAATAAAGATAAGAATGGCATAAAGGAGAGAGAGAGAGAGAGAGAGAGAGAGAGAGAGAGAGAAATGGCGCTCCCAAATCGCATGTCCTTACGTCCGGGTCTATTGTGGCTAACCTTAAATCTGGCCCTGATTATTCAGTGTTTATCATGAAATAATATATTTATTTTTTTTAATTTTACGTGCCCCCTAAGATGTCTTCGCGTACCTCAGGTTGAATACCACTGTTCTAGCCTACAGGACATAGGCTGACAGCCTACTCAGTAATTATTGAGTTCCGCAAGGCAGTGACTCTGGCGGTTATTGTCTTCTTGGATGTCAAGGAGAGTACATTTTGTTGGTAGGTAGGTACCAGTGTTTCGAGGAAACCTGCTGCTTCTACCTTCAGAGTCATAAAAATGTTTCAGACCAACTCTCGGCAATTTCAAGTTCGCAAGTTAAAGACAAGAACTTTCGAGGGGAATTCATAAACGTTGCTTTCCTATAGCATAGATATGCTATTCTACTTATAAACGTCCATCGGTATTATTATAATTGTTACTCTTTTATTTTTACAGTAACTTATTAGTCCTACTTAAGTACAGATTCTCTGGAGATACTTTCAAGTTTTCGCATACAAGCTCAAAGCCTCGCATCATCACCATGTCTGTAATCGCTGCTGTACAACAATACTTTACATGCAACATGTGGCAATGTTTGCGGTATATCTGTGTACAAAACTGCAGACGATTTGTAAATTATTGCCATCAAACGACGCTTCCATGTTACTTTACATTCTACAACACATTGGGTCAAAAACCGTCGCCGATTTACCGAACATCTATTAATACACGTCTTATTATAATCCTTAAATAAATGGCACTAGTGGCAGTCCCAGCCCATAAATTTGCGCGCCCGCCATGTTGTTATACCTGACGGTAGAAAATTTCGAAGTAGGACGTAGGGTTATCTGCAGTAGCATAGCGCTTGTAAGAATTTCCATGAAGTTCGTCCGATATTTTCATACTTGTAATGGAGGAACGTGCAGGAAGCGTGGTGGTCTTAAGAGCCTTTCATTTTTAGGAAGGAAAGTAGGCACAAAAATGCTGTAATTTTTGTTGTCTCCAAATTTTATCTGTTGTTTGTACTGTCCGAACTAGCCTGCAATTCCAGGTTATTAGAATGTAAAGTGACTATTTTCGGATCGATTTAATCCAGTGGCCCTTTTAAAATATTTGTGCTTAGTTTAATTGCTTCGCCTTTGTAAACAGAAAGTCCTTCGACAAAAGATGTTATGATTTATTTGGTTCAACATATATGAACAGCGATATCCATGATAAAATTAAATTTTAAATTAAACTTAATAGGTACTTACTGAAGCAGCCAGTCTACTGAAAATTGCGAAGGCGCAAGAAGCACCGCACTTCCATATATCTCACATCTGCGCTATAATTTAGATTAAATTTCAACATTTTTATCAATTGACGAGGCTGTTTGCCCGAGTAGATTTTGTCACTTTTTATTTGCCGCGAAAACTCAAAAAGTCCTGTGTTTTCTTCATTTCTAATGTCTTAAGGAAGTTATCATAAGTAAGTTTAAATGTCGTATGAAATTTTCTTAATAAACTTTTTTATTAACTTATCACTGATTGTTAATCTTTAACAATAATGACGCTAGCCCTATATGATTTGGATTTCCTAACTTCTCTTAATTCATATTTCTTGCGTACCGTTAATACTCTGTAAGTGCAAAAGGGGGCGACACGAATGAGACATTTACAATTTTATATCTATAAAAATTTGCTTCACATGAATTGTAACTCAAGGTGGTGAAATGGACCTTCAGGCAAAGCAATTGCCTGCCACGGTCCGTGTAACTAAATTTTGTTATTTGCTCACCATCCCTCCATCTGGTGTGGAAAGATAGAACTGAGCGCTTTTTATTCGGAACCTTCTTGCCATCTAGTGGAAGGCGGTAGAATTTACCCTCGTGACAGCTGTTATCGAATGTTGCTTCGATAGTGAACGATTCAGTCAGAAGCATCGCTGAATTCGGCGGTTCTTTTGTGATAGTCCTCATTCAAATTATTGCGAGCAGAAACGACAACTTTGCGAGCTTGCTGACGCGGAAATGGTAGGTGCTCTGTTTAAATCTCGGCTAGGACACAGACTACTGTGACTGAGGCTCGTGGTTTTACTGTCCTAGAAGGAAAATTCCACAACAGTGGGCTGTGACTGTTTCCTTCCACATACCCCCAGGTCATTCATTACTCATCATCATTTAATAATTCGACACAGGCCTCAATCTAAAAATAAATTTGGAAACCTGACCTACATGCTGCCCAAAAACTGACTAGTAATTATGCAGGCATGTCACTGCTGTCAACTACATACAAAATTTAATCCAACATTCTTCTCTGAACTCTGTACGTAGACAAAATTATTGGGGATCATTAATGTGGATTTCGATGTCATAGATCAACTATTGATAAGATATTTTGTGTTCATCAAATGCTTAAGAAAAGTGTGAATAAAATTGGGCAGTACATCAGCTATGTGTAGATGTCAAGAAAGCCTGTAATGGATTTGTTGGAATGTATGTGAAATATTATAAGACTTGTCCAGATGCTACATTTGTAACAATATGGATGTGAATAAATTGAATTGAATTTAATACGGTCAGGAAGGAGGTGTTGTATAACATTATCATCATGTTTGGTATAAAACTGAAACTGGTTAGGTTTATTAAAATATATGTAAATGAAATTTACACTGAAATCTGGACAGGCAAACAATTATCTAATACAGCGAATATTCTTATTACCAGACTACTTGTCCTAGATTGGACACCACTGCCGCATAGTGACAGATGATGATGCCTGTTCTGCAGTACTTGGTCTGGCAAGAAAACAAATACTCTCTACATTTTCTGTTCAGAATCATCTGAAACAAGAAAATACTCTGTTGCCTTTGATTTTCAACTTTGCTTTATAATATGCAATTAGGAAGGTCCAAATAAACTAGGAGGGACTGAAATGTAATGGGACACATCAGCTTCTGGTGTTTGCTGAAGGTGTTAATTTATTACGTGAAAATACTCTAAAGAAAACCACACAAGGTTTAATAGTTTCTAGTAAGGAGGTTGTTCTAGAAGTAAATGCTGAGGAAACCAAGTATGTATTCATGTCTCATCAACAGAATGCAAGACAAAATTGCAGTATAAATATTGGTAATACATCCTTTGAAAATGTGGCAGTGGTCAAATACTAGGAAAAATGAAAATTGAAAGCATGACAAAATTAAGAGCAAATTAAATTCAGAGAATGCCTGCTAGTATTTTGTCCAGAATCTTTGGTCTTCTCATTTGTCATCTAACACCATAAGGATTAAAATGTAAACCACTATAATATTTCTTGTTGTTCTGCATGCGTGTGCAACTTGGCAAAGGATGAAGGTCATAGACAATATGGTGCTGAGGAAAATATTTGGGCTTAAGAGCGAAGAAGTAACAGGTGGCTGGAGAAAGGAGCTCAAGGTTTATACTCTTTACCAAATACTATTTGGGTGATAAAATCAAGGAGGATGAGTTGGGTGGGGGACACGACATGTGTGGACGAAGAGAAATGTATACAGAATTTTGGTGAGGAAACCTGAAGGAAAGAGGCTCACTGAGTCAGCCAAGTTTGATGTGACAAGGATAAGACATGAAATGACCAGCAGTGTGGGCCAGATAAAGTAAGGACCCCATATTACTGCTATTTTTCATGATTTTGAGCTGCATAGATTATACAGTGTTGAATGACATGACTACGAATGATGAATAGGAAGGGACATGAAAGGACACAGTTTCTGACCTGTTTCAATGCATTATCATGGAGGGACTGAGAATCTCTATAGAAAACTCAGAATACAAAGACAGTAGGTCAGTGAGCCAAGATGGAAACCTGGGATATCCTGGGTGTGAACTAGAAGTTATAGGTCTCTCACCATGACAGAATAACTACAGTAGTTACAATAAGCACTGGATCACATGAAATGACCTTAAACACAAACCAGACACAGGCTTAGGTCACAGAGGAAATGTTACACAAAGAAACAGATAAATCAAATAATAAATTTGTAATTCATATTCAACTTATTTCATTACAGTTGGCCAGCACAGTTATACCTTCTTGCAATTACACATTGAACTGAACAGAAATGTCTAATAAACTACACAAAACTAACTGGGTCCTTTTCTACCTAGTTTGTGACACATTAACACAATCTTCCCAGAAGTTCTGTTTCTGCTCTTCATTAATCCTTCCCAGTTAATTCATTCTGTTTTGCTTCATATATCTTCTCCCCTTCAGATATATATTGGTCACCAAGAGCAATAATCTGAAATATGTTACAAAGAACTTAAGAACTATAATTGTAAATCTTGGATTACAAGTTATACAGCAGGAGGCACTCACCACTGAGAAGCTTACATGACATATGAAGAAACAAATGCGCAGTAAAAGATTTCATTAATCACAACAGATTTTGCAAATACAGAGTACAAACTGGAACAATAAACTCTTCACTTTGTGTATGTATGCTTACACTAAAACTATGTGAGGAATGCAAGGCATACAAACTTATGACTGTAGAACAAGCTGAATCATGAGCATTGTACAGCATGGATATGTTATTCATAACCATGCTCTTTTTTTTTACGTTTGAAAGCTGATGGAAAAATTTGGGTCATAAAATAGCTAGTTCTGAAGTCTGCTTGAAGAACAGTCTTCACCAGTTACAGGCACACAGTCTCTCTTATTCATTTCCTTTTTGCAACTAGAAGGCAGCGAACAGCGATATAATGCTACAGCCTTTGCAACCGTACTAAAACATTCCTATTAATAACAGTTAATAATGACAATGCCTATTAATATACATATACAAATAACAGGTTTCAGCATGTCCCTCAAATGCAACAGTACAGTCCCCCAAAACAGATCCTGAACTATCATGTAACAGAAGATGACAACCATTAGATTGTCTGACTTTGTGATGGAATGAGATAAGGATGGGTTTGATTATTTTATACTTGCTTTGAATTAAACTTCTTACTTTTATTGAGGATACCTGGTAATAAGCTTTAGTATTATGCCCTTAGTTTTGTAGCATGAATACGGTTAGAGTAAGTAAACACAGTTAGTTGGTGACAAGGACTGGATGGAAAGAATTTGACTCAAGGCACAAAAGAAACCACAAACTCTCAATAGGAATGATTGGTCTCCAGATTACCTGCACTGCTGAATCTCTTGTCTGTGTGAACTGCTTGAAATGTCTGAATTTATTTTAATAACTTAAAAACATTATTCTTTGCACCTCATCTATTTTGTACAAATGTGACTAACCTGATCTTGGATGTTATGTGATAAGTCTTGTGAGATGGTGGAATTATTTTTCACAGTTTTCACATATTTGTTCTGTACATCTCTTATTGAATCTTTGCATTTTATAAATAGTGCTTTGGCATTTTTTGCCAGATTCTCTCTGTGTTCTTTAGTAACCCTGAAACATACAGGTGAAATAGTATATTAAAAATGAAACATTACATTAGATGAAAAGCCAGAATTGAAAGGATAATCTCCCCAAATAATCCACTGTATGGCTTACTGGATACAGTGTACCAAGACATTTATGTGATAAGATCTACTTAATGTTTAAACAGAAAATCTGATACATCAGAAATTCCATACCTTAAGCCAAACATTCCTGTTTTATGTACTATGTTAAAAAATACAGCACTTTCATAGAAGTTATTAGTTTCTGAAATTGCTGAAATATTAAAAAATGAAATCATATGTTGGGTGGTGAACTGTCACATTTACCTTTTCTTTTTAGATTGTCCAATACGTGCATTTTTAGATCAATGTATTCAATTTATTACACCAACTAAATTCACATTATTAGTTACATATCAGTGTTAAACACGTAGCTCCGACCTGTTTCGGTACAAGTGTACCGTCTTCAGGAAGCACAAAATGCCAGGTTTTAAACCAATTGCCAGTGATAAGCTATTATTTACAAGGTTTCACAGACTGTAGTAGACTCTATTGTTGATGATATTTATGTATAGAAGGCACAGCTTGTACTGTTTTTAAAATTTTATGGTTAAAATATCATTAAAACATTTCTTACATAATAAATATGATTTATACAAATTAAAATTATTGTTGTGGCTGGCAGTGGAGACTTTTAGTTTTGTTGCATTATATGTGCTGGTCTCTAGGGCGTATCTCAATCCATGGCAGATCTGGTCCCTGTGTTTATGCAGTGTCGTGTATCGGAGCCAGCAGAATATTCTGCTGGCTCCGATACATAAACTGAATGTGCAGTGTCACTTTCCCCCACTAACAAAGACCATTCCAGTTTTTAGGAGGGGAAAAACAATGCAGTTTGAGTGCAGCAGGAGACTGACATAGTCTTGACTTCTACTGATAATAATAGAGATGTTCACTTATTTATGGTTTATATCATGATGCTGTAATAACTTGAAAGACTGTGGAAGGAAGTGGTCATGGCCTAATTTGAGGTAAATTCTGGTAATAAAAAAATTCCTTCCATAGGTTTCGTTTCTGAGGAGAATTTACAGTGTTGACTCACTTTGGGATTGGTATGAACAGAGTGGTGCCATCTTGTTGAGGATTTAAATTCATGCCACTCTTACTAATAGACTGAAGAGCTGCTGGGATAGCCTGTGGAAATGAAGCCATGTTGATGACAATTGTTTTGGGATTCTTACGTATTATTTGTGCTAGTTCTTGCAGTTCATATTCCTTTCCATCCAGACTGACTGGTAGAGTCTCAATTGAACCTGTAATTTGAAATAAAATCAGAAAGATCTATCATAAAGGAAATGTAATCATGGTCGAAACTGAACTACTTCCATGAAGGTCCATGTATGGAGTAGATACAATTGATTTAGATTGTAGTTCTCTGGGTTATGACACTGTGTAGTCTGGCAGGAGGTCAGGGTCACCCTGAGGGTAGAGGAAGCAGTTTCCTCCAAGTTGTTGGTAACGTTCTACTACACTGTCATAACCTGAAGTCTACAATTTAAATTTTCACTCCCATGGACAGCAGAAACCCGCTAGGACAGTTAAGAAATTCAAAGTCTTTTATGGAAATTGGAGGTCAATTATTGTGCTCACAACAATCTGCAATAGGGTCCTGGTATAAGTCAAATGAATCCAGTCCACAACCTCACAACAATCTATTTTAATATTACCCTCCCATCAACACCTAGGTCAACAAACTAGCATCTTCCCTTTAGGTTTTCTAACTGGTTTTAATTGCTTGGTTCTACAAACAAACCTTCTTGAAAAAGAGGAAACTACAGGGAATATATCTGGTAGTGCCCTGCCTGCAGTTTGTTATAAACAATGAACTTCTTTGTGATATTGGCAGGAATAAGATGGAAACACTGGGACTGATAAACACCTCCTGATAGCAATAAATAATCATGCTGGTATTTTGAGAACTCTACTAGAATTGTACAACATCACATCAAATACCATGGAAATGGACAATTTAAATTTACATAATAGTTTCACATTTATGGTAAATATGTGATCAGATACCTGTTGTCGATCTGAGAGAGAGATTCTTCACATAATCTTCCTTCATTCGATCAACTGCTTTTTGCATTTGTGTTTTCATGGTGTCAACTTTTATCACCTCCGCGAGTTCTTCATCATTTATTTCAACTTTTCTCTTTCCTAAACAAAACATCTCATTAACATCTAAAACAGTATTGGAGAAGCATATAAATGATAAACCTCCACAAAAATAAGTTCCTCAGTTCCCACCATTATGCAATTATCTTAGGACAAAACACTTCCTTTGGTCCTATTTTAAGCCCTCCTGTGTTGTATGCGATATATTCTGTTTGAGATTATACTTTGCAAGTCTCTTACAACATGTTACATGACACCTTCTTGCAGCTCCATAACATGTATGATTTATTGTCCCATTCACTGACATTATTTTTATTTTAGTTCTTGTGAGTGACCCTAGATGGCAGGAATGGACTTATTACTATAATTGACTGATGTGACTGTAACACAAACACAAATTTTGGCACAAGAATGAAGATGACTGACGAATTTTTATAAATCTCTACAACATGGGAAGGATTAAATTACAGGAAATCAACATTTTCTCTTCAGAACTGGAGACCAAGTTTCACAACCATCTATCTCTCGGCCCATATTTAAGAAATTTAAGAATTTAAGAATTAAGAAATTTAAGTTATACCTTTGTCAGTCTTCTTGTCTCTCCCTTTGTCCTTCCCTTTAGCATATCCACGTGCCCAGATCTGTGTAATGGGCAAAGGAAAATTACATCTTGACACTATAATACAAGGCGGATTACTAACGAGTGCCAATTTTGTATTCAGGTTGCAACAGAAGGTGTGATGACAATGGCTACATGCAACATGGGTGATGAGACTTGAGTGATGAAGACATGACAATGGAGATACACGGTGAGTAGATACCAATATGTGGGATCTTGTAATCAATGTGAGTGCGAATTTCCACCTCATTGTACGAAACCTGCAATAACATAAAACAAGCAGACCATGAAAGTGCATGAAGAAACTTCAGTTATTTATTCTGATTGAAATCACAAGAAATCACTTAGCAAGTGAATGAGAAGGCAGTAATACTAATATTGGATGACACATAGCGTCTGTATTCCCAGATTAACAACATGTGAATCGATAAGGTGTTCCTTACGCAGTTCAGAAGGCAAGGGTTTGCCAGCCGCCGATCACATAGTTTAATAATGTTAGAAAGCAATGTTACAATTGGGAATATTTTATAAAACGACAGTGGCACTGTTTGCTTTACTTGTTGCTTAGGGTTACAGTACACTTGATATATTTGGTGCTTATGACTAGGCATATATGGAAGGTAGTGGTTTCATCAACATATTTCACCCTTGGTTTTGGATTGGGTTAGGTTATGTTAGGACTGCGTTTGTTTATGTTGCCTACAGTGGTACCGTTCATCATATCTTGAACTAGTTAACGTTAATGCATGCAAAGGAGCAAGTAAAGTCACTATTAAAGTTCAGTTAACGACGCATTTTATTTTAGAGCAGCGCGCATTCCGCTTCTGACGGTTATTAGTAACCAACCCGACGTATCTGTTAAAAAGGCGCCACAGTACAGCAATGAAGGACGCTGCGCTTTAGGAGGCGTACTAATTGTAAACTGTTCTACATACACAATGTTGTATTAAATCCCTTAAAATTACACTAAACCCACAATTCTTACCTGTAATTTAAATTCCACACGCTTCCATTTGTAACATCTGTTTTATTCGACTACCAACATCGACCTAATCGAGAAGTATGACGATATTTCGCGATAGAGTGCGTCTCTTGTACAACGTAGGTTTGCGAGTCGATCAAATAGTTTGGAAACTCTCCCCTAGATGTCAACATGCATATTACCGCTAAATTTAAATGCACTAGTGTAGCAAATAATATTTGTTGTCATAAATCTGAATATGTTCTGATCTGAACAGTGTACTTAAAATAAGGGCACAAATAATGCATGACGGATCGGACACTGTTACTATCTGACTTAAATTTTTGTAAGTAGGTCGTTCTCTCTTCTGATGACAGCCGTTCTGCACTTTCTTTCTGTTCCGCAGCTTCTTGTTGAATTTTGATTATTTTTTAGGGAAAGTTTATTGTGAAGTCTATTTAACGACGGTGTTTCGACTTCATGGATTATGCAGTGCCAACTGAGGTGCGAAAATGATTATGGATGACGACGATGTGTGTAGAAGGCAGTTGTAGCCTATTTAAGGCATTATTATATTATTATTATTATTATTATTTTTGAATTTACTATTAATACTAAAATGAGAGAAGTTTATAGGATTGCGTTATCTAACTTTAGAGTAATATTAAGAGTGGAGGTGTCAAATAGAAAGCTCAGTTATGGAAAACGACATTAAGAAAGGGAAGGTTGAGTGGGAACAAATTCCTGACACAAACTTTTAACACGGGAGGATTGTAAAAAACTTACTTTACGTTTTTATAATATAATTTACGAGATGTTTTGGCCTGTAATCGGCGGTCACCAGGGAAGACATTTATGTAGAAGATTGGGAATTACTGCTTGCTTTATATCTGTTCATGCATGCGTCAACAATGGTATATTCTATAAATTCTAATGGTTGAGAGTAGCAATTGGTTCAGTATGTGGAAAATCCTAGTGTTAGGGCTGTGTTTTAATAAATTTCTATACAATTTAAAGTATTTAATTCCAATAGGTTTTTAGAAGTACTTGGATTATTTGACATCAGCTTCAGTCTGTATGTTGATTTCAGTGGCATGGTAATTTATCATTAAATAATATTCCATTTGTGTGATAGTATCATGGGAATTACATATGTTATGAGGTTTGTCTCCTTATCTAGGTGTTAGTCCATGTCTTTTATTGTTCAGATTATGACGATGTAATGCAGGCCACTAATACACCAGTTTTACTGTCATTTATTTGTGCTGCTGCAGAGATTGGCACGTTATGCTTTGGATACATTTCCAAAATGTTTTATTCTAACAAATTTTCCGCTGTTGAATTTTATTTTAGGTTCACCGTGCATTTTCACTAAATCAGTGTCTCATCACCAACCAAATGCACTTGATTTAAAAAAAAAACATATAAGTTTTCCTTAAAATCGTTTAAAAAGCCCCTACATATGTTTCAGCTTCTAGAAAGCCATTATCAAGGGGGTGATGGCTTTCCTGAAGCCTAAACATATGTAGGGGCTTTTTAAACGATTTTAAGCAAACGTTATATTGGTTTTTCTTTTAAATAAAGTGCATTTGGTTGGTGATGAGACATTGATTTCCGCTGTTGGTTTTTCAATATAAAGATATTGGCAATGCGGAGACGGTGTTTATTTAATGATTATTATAAGCTGTATGTATGAATAATTTCAAAGTATATAATAAAGTGCTTCGGAGTTAGACGAGGATGTGGAAGAGTAATTACATTTGACCCGGAGAGAGTAGCGAAGTCGCCGATCGTCGAAGTAACATGTAAGGTAGACGTAATGTGAACTGACTGTAGCCTGATTATCGTACGAGTTTTTTAAGGTGTGAGAAAATAGGAACATTTCTTTAGACCCAATAAACTTTTCTCGGCCTAGCAGCCGCGTCGTGTGGATAAATGGCGAGTAAACCGACGTTTCGAGTACCATCCTTGCCCTCGTCATCAGTTCCGTGTCTAATATTAGTCTTCAAACAGTTTACGTGTATGTACACTAAGTATGCCTCATACAATTGACAGTGCCCAGTGTAGTATTATTATAATGCTGTTATCTTTATTTTCTACTGTAGAAAGTACTGGGCCCAAGCCCCCTTCTCAAGCTAATCGAATTGGTCCTTCCATCCTTTTCTTCGTCGACACAAGTGACGTTTTCCAGTGTTATATAATATATAATGTGTATTAATTGTATTAATATGCTGTCACGGTAAACATTCATATGTCATCAGTTTATGACTACGAAGTTTTAATAGGAAGGGATGAAGGAGTCGAAACGTATTTTAGGTTCTGTCCCTTATTTGCGTGGAGTGATTTAAGGAATCTACGTAAAATATAATTGCTTTGGCAGAGATTCGACAGAGTACCTCCAGAAATTAGGGGCGTCAGCACTGTACTAAACCTATTTGCTGATAATGTTGAATAATGGTACGAGGTTACTTAGCTTTTTATGTAGATTCGTCATCGAAGCTTGCACCTGATTTTGCGTTTGTAATTCTGAATAAATTGTCTTCTTTACTTTGAATTCACATGTCACTGGGAACAAAAAACGGAACTGGGCATTGTCGATGTAATATCTTGTCCACCATTACTGTGATCAGAGCTTTCTGAGAACCGGATCCCTGAGAATTTGAAACATAACAATCATACCAGCTTTTCGAGAACAGAAGAGTTTCAAGGTACTTTATAATGTACTCTCTGAGAACAGCACACATAATATTCTTTCATTGCTGATAAAACTCACTGGGACTGAATACAATTATAATTCTGATATTCTGAAAATTCCGATCTTTTAACAACGATGCGCAGTTCATTAAGGGCTCTGCCTTGCAAAGGTATATTAGATTTCAGTGAATTGGCTGAATATTTATACGTGACCTGGAAGTCTGATCTACTGTTAAAATACATGGAATTTTCTGCTGCTGTAGGTCTATACGCAGAATGGTCTGTTACGTTAGAAAAATTTGTAGCATATCAGTATAACAAGACAATAAATATGTGGTGCTTCGTGGTATTCTGGATGTCCGATTGTGTAAGAAAAGTGAGCTTAGCAAAATTCATGCAGTATCGGTGGAATTAAAGATCTCATTAAATGTTAAGTATAGTCAGGTACGTAGAATACAAGCTGAAAGCCCACATTATTTTTTCAATGTGACGCTGTTTTATCGGTAGTTTTGTGAAGGAACTGACACCATAACAGGACTAAGACGATAGTAGCAGAACTGACGCTGTGTCAGCAGAACTGTCACTATGGAAGCAGAAGTCATTATTGTAGCAGAACTGACACTTCGGTAGCAGAACTAACGCTGTTGGCAGAAATGTCACTATAATAGCAGAATTGACGCTGTGGCATCACAACTGTCACTATGGTAGCAGAACTGACAGTATGGTAGCAGAACTGTCATTATTGTAGCAGAACTGTCACTATGGTAGCAGAACTGTCATTAGTGTAGCAGAACTGACCATATAGTAGTAGAACTGACAATATGGTAGCAGAAGCGAGAGTATGACAGCAGAACTGTCATTATGGTAGCAGCAGTGACAGTATGGTGGCAGGACAGACCGCATGGTCGCACAGCTGAAAGTATGGTAGCAGAACTGGCCACATGGTAACACAACTGACAGTATGGTAGCTTAATCCAAAGGCACAATATCAAAGCCCGCTAAAGGACATGATCTGAGTCTGTTTCACCAAACTACCACCTGTTTCACTAACATTTGTCTTAAGATTTCCCTCCAACGTACTTCCCCGTCTTCAAAGTCGCTGTTTCCTGACAGGTCTCCCATCAAAGCCACGTTCATAGCAGCCTCCTTAGTTTAGTCTAACCATATTTGTGACCGTTGTACACGATGATTTTCTGCGCTATATAGCAACATAAATTTCTTAAGTTCCTCCTCTCTACGCCCAAAATCTCTACTGGGCTCTTATTCTCATACACTTCTAACTTATGTCTATTATTCCCTCAAACTAAGAAAAGTTATTTCACTTTAAGAAGCATGAAGGTTCATAATCACCATCTGAGAAGCTTACACTCAGAAAGCTGGCTGAAGAGGTAGATTGTATTCGGAAGGTATCTGGGTTGTATCTTAGCCGGGTCCCGGGTTTCTAAGCGGAGGTAGAGAGTCACATGTTTTCTCCTGGCTTATGACACTGTGTGGGTTGGTAGAGCCGCGCTTTGCTATGCATTTCCCATACTCCAAAAACGTGACGGGTTCTGGCCTGTCATACTTAGGCTATGATGTTTCTTGCACTTTCATTTTTATCGAGTTTTAGATTAAAATCGAGGTCGGACGCTTTGACTTACTAAGAATTGTTGTACATTAATCTGAGAACATAAAGCTTCAGAACAAAGTAATGGCGTTACCACGAAATGCCATTAGGTATTACAGGATTATCCGTCTCTAGGATTAATGTAAAATGTGGCTGTTCGGCTTTAGTGTAAGGATCTATTGACTTTGGCGGTTTTGGTTGTAAGTGTGACTGTGTCTTTTGAGTACGAGTGTAACATTTTTATGTGTTAGTCTTCAATCTTTGTAAACATTGTTTTATTACTTCACAGGTTCCATCAAAGTAATAAGACAGAATGTCAGAAGTAATCAAAGAGCTTGTTTTTCTGGATGAAATGTGGAAAATAAATACGTGTTCATTTACGTGCCCTGCCCTGTTTGTATTTAAGTATACGCTTATAATAAATAGGCATGATTTCTTTAATATATTGTGTTAGATCATAATATATCATAAAACAGTAGCCGGAATGTGGTGAAGTTTATTCTATGTGCTAACTACGAAGGAAGGCTTGTTCAGTAATTTGTCACCTCTTAAGCTAAGCAATGAAGTGAAATACGCTTTGAAGACACAGGTCGTACGAATCAAACCAATGAATCAACTCTACAGTATCCCTCTAAAATATTTAACGATTGTATCAAAACTCTTATGTACACATAAAGTACGCTTGAATTTCTGGGGAAACAAGTGTCGGTTGCTGATAAGCGTGGCATATTTGTAAGCGAGTGACAAATCATCGTTGTGTCCTGCTGCAATAATTCAAAACTGTCAGTATCTGCAATCATCATTCAGTATAGGGTACTGGTGAAAATAGGACACTTTGAAGCTTTTCCAGTGATGTAGTGCTACAACCAGCTTTTAGAAATGTTATAAGGAAAGTATAAGCAATGGACGCGAGTTGTGTACATTGTGATGGAGTGAGGTTCGTGACGAAACTAGCAGCGAATAATTCGATTTTGTTACTGCGTGTCTTCCTTATGTGCGATATGGTAGTGTCTGTATGAAACGTACGAGGAATGTTATTCTCTAAATTTATCACACAGAAACAAGAGCTTTTCTATGGCTGTGTTCGCTAAATTTCTTCTGCCTTCTCTACATGCCTTCATTTGCCCAGGTGTTGAACTTAATCTGCTTCATAAGTGGGAGGTATCGGGTTCAAGTTTCGAACAAGAGACTTAGATTCCGAGCAGGTGGCTGTCAGAATATGTTTGAAGTCCATACTTCAGACATCTCTTGCCGTAAAGACAAACTATTATAAAGTTTTTTATACAGTAAGTAATTTTTAATTTTTATCATTCTATATTCTACTACAATATTCCTTTGTACTTCAGCCTATTTCTGTTTTTGTAAGATTATGATACTGCTTGTAATGATTCTGTTCTGGACCTTATATAACTTCTTCTTACTAATAATTTTTGTGGCGAAGTCCAGGAACTGTCCATGCTAAGTACTGAAGCCATTAGGAATTACGTGAATGGAAGAGCATGTGGTTCTGCCACGCACTGACGCTCCTAAGCCTCTTAGCCAATGGAAGTTACAGGGAATCTCTTTGTATCTGCTTGTTCTGTGGCAGCAGCTTTAAGTGGGCGTTTCTTCGTACTAAATTGGAAATCTTACGATCTGAGATCAGGATTAACTGTAGTCTGTTCCATATAATCTGAAACAGGAATAACGAAGGGGGGGGGGGGGCAGGGAACTTGTACTGCAAAACCAAAACGTGGAAATCAAATTCGTTAGCCCTATTAAATTCCCA
Source organism: Reticulitermes speratus (assembly GCA_021186555.1). NCBI lineage: Eukaryota > Metazoa > Arthropoda > Insecta > Blattodea > Rhinotermitidae > Reticulitermes > Reticulitermes speratus. The sequence continues at coordinate 13,243,429 of JAJKFL010000007.1, forward strand.
AATTTGAGTTTTTTTTGTGGGTTTGGAGTTTTAGAAATTTACTATACGGAAAAGAAAACTTAACTGTTTTTTGTATTTAACCATCTTTACGTTTGCATTTCTTTTAAAGTAACTCTTTTAAGTCCCAAATCAGATACGAAACTAAGCCTTTGACAACCATCAACGGACTGCACACACACAGACACTTGCGCATTTTTAGTTTATTTGGCGATGCTTTAAACGCTGTGTGTAAAATAAAGGATGGCGAGGTGGGAAATTGTCGTGGCACGTGTGGGGTAGGTGAGACATTTATACAACATATTGGTAGGAAAAGTGATGAGACGAGACCATGTGGAACACCCACGTGGATGTGTTCCGAAGGGTGTGGACTGAATTTATTTGTAGCTGGATAGGATTCGGCGAGTGGTTCATGTGAACACTGTAGTTTCGGGGTTGGGAATTGTTGGACTGCCTGAACGACTGTCAGCTTCTCAAGAGGCACTACCTCTTAATCCGTTTCATATGTTTAAATACAATGAAGAGGTTGACGGACAGAAGCGGCAGTTTGGAATTCACGAAAGTTACTAAATACAACGCTTGTTTAAAAACTTCGCCACCTTGCAATGCGATTAATCTGAAGTGCTTATTTGCTTTGTAGATTTCTGTATTTCCTTGTATGAATCAACTTTATTCTGGGCATTTTTTCGCCATAATAACGTAAAGAACGCCCTTTGAGCTCTATTCTATACCTGCTTGTCTAGTCTGGGATTTCTTGTTGCTCCTTTAATGTAACATGTGCTTAGAGTTAAAAGTTCAACTGTTTTTAAACTCGTGATTAAAATCACCACAATTCGCATTTTCGATTTTAAATGTAACAGTAAAAAAAGTGAATTAAAATACACATTTTTTATTTTGTTTTAGTTGTTTTATGTCGGTATGATGCTGTGGCATCTCATTAGTGTAAGAGAAGATAATAGGCAAAAAATTGAACAGGGTGCCGAGGAAAATATTTGGGACTAAAGGGAGGACGTACGACGAGGCTAGAACAAATTACATAACGAGCTGGTTTATAGTTGTGCCCGGCACCAAATATTATCAGGTAATAAGGGAATGGTGGTAGGGTTGGACGAGAAGTGCGACAGATGAATTGTGCCTGTTACTAAATCTTTGTCAGAGAAACTGAAGAAAAGAGACCACTTGGGTAAGCCAGGTGTAGATGGAAAGATAATATTAAAATGACGTTCCATCATTGGATATTGAAGGTAGATCGTTTAATAAATGATTGGATACAGGGGTAGAATCTTACAAAGAGTGTAATAAAACTTCAAGATACATCAAAGGCTGTAGATGCTTGTCTAGAGGGACTACTAACTCCTCATGTAGGACTTATTTGATTAACGCAAGGTAACCTGAAGACTATATTTCTTTCGTAAAATTCCACAACAAATGGTTCAATAAAAGCAAACAAAATATTTTGTGTGACGCAGTTGTTTGTAATTGTGTTGATTAATGTAAGCCACATATATATCGATATTTTTACTTCCATAAAGGGAGAATATTGAGGTCTTCGTTCTTTTGGGTTGTTACGCAGCTTATGTTGGTAGTTGTTTTCAAACGTTTCGGGACAACCTATCGGTTTCATCTTCAAAGGTTCTTGGACTGCTTGGCAGTGAAAGATGGGACTGATAGCCTGTCCCGAAACGTCGGCAAACAGCTACCAACATACGCTGCGTAACTCTAAAACAGCGAAGACCTCATCTACACCGCAGCGGTAGCCTGTAGTGTCGCAGGCAAAGTATTGTTTGTACAGCAACAGAATATGATGTTCTGACCGTACTTTAAGCTTATTTTATTGCGAGATTCTGGTAATAATTTTACTCATAAAGCTGAAATAACGAAGACCAGCAGATGTGCACAAAAATAATTAGATATACTGGGAAGTTTTGGTATTGCATGGATGAATGGCACTGAAAGAAATAGTAGAGTGTGCTTCTGTTTTACTTATATATTGCGTTTATATTTCTATATTACTATGTTTTGCTGAGATTGTCTGTGAAATATACATATAATACAGTGAAAGAACGCCCATTAATTTAGTTAGCTATATTTTGTCGCATGCGAACTTTCAAATGTGTATATAATAACGCTGGTACCTGAAGGGCGCAGTGAAATCTCAACCGAGCTGAGAAAGGGCCGTGTTACTTCTTTATTAACTCTGTTCTATCTTGCAATAAATAACAGATCATATTAAAATGAATTTATTTTAAAAAATTTTAATTTTTTTAACATTACTTAATTATAGATTATAGGAATGATTCAGTCATCTCCTGGCCACATGAGTGTTTACAAAGCTATAAGTGAGGTCGCAGTTCCTCTTTAAAGTAACAAAACTGAAACGGGTTTTCATGATTTGCATAACCTTTCACGTGACTTACACGACAATACAGTGGTTTCTTTGGCGACTGGGGCTGAAGTGTCGGATACTCCACCTGTCACTTGGGCCGACCCATGACGTGTAAGTCCATTTCACGGCGGCGCTGTTTTTAGTCACCGTATAAAGAGTAAGCCTTCGCGTTTTTCGTAACAACAAGATTGGAATGTGTCAATTGGCGTATTTCGCAGCATCGTTTTCATGAATGCCGGCGTAGTACTTTAAAATATTAGGCCTATAGAAATTTATGGGCTTGAAGAACGGTACAGTGCTCTGAACAAGTCCTTCTATGTCTTAAACCTCTCTCTGTCTCGTTCTCTATCTGATACACACACGCACGCACGCAAGTAAACACACAGACACGCACGCACGTACACACACACACACACTTTGTACACCTTTTGATCACATATTTATTAAGGAGTCCAACAAAATGCACTTACAGGTAGCTTTGTTGCATTATCATTACATACTATTAAAATCTACTACATGTTTCGGCATTTTCTCTGCCATCTTCAGGGAGATAACAGATAGAAACGAAGTATAAAACATCTGTATATGTCACAATCAGGCAATTCAGCTCGTGAGTATACCGAACGTAGCACATGTACAGTATAAGCCTTACTTTTTGCTTTTTTTCTTTCTTGGGGTTTTCTCATTTTCATAAGTGTCTTGAACTTCTTTACCTTTATAGGCCGTAATATCTCCACACCAGTGTGAGTTCAACTTCGCAATTCCACATCATCTCCCAGTCTGCATTGCCAGCAGCACCAATAGCATCAAAACTAGCCGCAATTATTGCTTCTCATTCATCCTATGTTTTTAGACTGCATATCTAGCTGGTGCCGATCCCAGTGGCCGCGCGGTCTAAGGCGTGGGTCTGCGGTTGTTAGCTTGCTGGGATTGTGGATTCGTATCCCGCCGGAGGCATATATGTCTGTCTCTTGTGAGTGTTGTGAGATAGAGGTCTCTGCGTCGGGCTGATCACTCGTCCAGAGGAGTCCTACCGAGTGTGGTGTGTCCACCTGAGTGTGATCGTGAAGCCTGGATAATGAGGAAGCGCTAGCCCAGTGGGGGTTTTTGCGCCACTGTGGGAAAAAAATCCAACTGTTAAAGGTTCAAGTCTTATGGATATAATATAATAATAACCATGGCTCAATAGCCCTATATGGGCTCGGGCCTCCTCGTGCCTCCTCTTTCCGAGGTTACTAAGTCGTGTGTATTCGTGGCAGTTGGTGACTGGCCAACTGGCCGCGCTACTATTCTATCGATCCTGATGTGTCCGCCAGAGCTATCTGGCAGGCAGTCAGGAGAATTGGGTGAGAAATGGAGGCTTTGAATTTAGCTTACGTAACATTTTTATTAATGCCCGTAAGTTTCTTTTACATGCCGTAAATCTACGAAGGAAGTGGTGCTCCGGATTTTTATCACCCTTAAAAATCCATCGACCTCGGTCGGGATCGAACCCGCGAACCTTGGGTCCAGTGGCGAGCACGCTAACCACTAGTCCACCGAGGTCGACTTTATGGGATATAACACCGTATCTATTGGCGAAAAGTTAGCAGTTGATACTGCTTTAAAACCAAGAACACTTGCATCCATAAACATCTCCGAGAGAACTTCAAATCTTGCACGATTTGGTGCTTTTGCAAAAACAGGTCCGTAATTCTGACTTCAAAATAGATCACAATTACTTTTCCAGCCTGATTGACAATTCAAGTTTGTAACTATACTGCCATATCAGTAACGTTCATTTTTAATTCATCCTTATTTATTGAATCACAGTTGCACAGTTGAAACCTTTGTGTGGCAGACGTCATAGGGTTTTGTTCTTTACTTTCAATTTCGTCCGAACATGGTTGCTGGTAAAGCATCGTGAAATAACTAACTTCATGAAGCAAAGTTCATAGTGAGAAGCTAACAGTAGCTCAGCTAGCCAAGACAGTTTTCGCCCCTGTATGAATCCCGTAGGTTTATTTCGATGTGTACAAGCGCTTTGTAACCTTTCGTAACACGCCGGTTTTTTTTTAACGATAGGTTTGTAGGACTCTGCTGGAGGACTACCCATCGTCGGCTCTTTCTTACTACTTATTTCACCTCTCCCCCACACTCTGTATGGGCGATATGACGGGCGTCGACATACATCATGGGCGTGGAGCTCATGTACAGAAGTTGCCTACGTGGTGATTCGGCTATCCTGCCGCGCGCTAAAAGGCGTATCATTACAGCACAATACCTTGTTTACCAATTCGTCATGCAGCAACGTTAACTTACGGTCTTTATTACCGGTATCAGAGAGCTAACAAGGCTCACGGATGGAAAATGTCGGTCGAAATGTGAGGTGTGTTTCAATATTAGCGGTCATTACCACGCCACTGTTGCCGTTACGACACTCAGACACGCATGCTTCGACGGTATTCATAACCCGGAATTAGTGCTAGAGTGGTATCAGGCTAGTTTACTGCCTCTGCTTGTTGCCTTATATCCTTTAGGAAACCATAAACTTTGCCTCGTTCATTAATTTGCTTTTTAGGCGCTGTCACAAAGAGAGCAGCGACTGTTAGTCTCCTCGTGTCCGTCCGTCCGTCTTCCCTCATAGAACATGGCAGCTCGCACCTTAAGTTTCTTACTGAAATTTTTTGTTTGGGCTGTTTACGAAGATGACATATTCCTATGTGGTAAAAATTAGTCAAAATAATATATTTGCATGAAAACTTATATATAGTCCTCTATATATATAATATATATATGAATATACATATGTATGTATCGCCTAAGACGGACGAGGTAACAGGGAGTGGAGAAGACTACATAATGTGGAACTTAATGATCTGTACTCATCACCAAATATTATTCGGGTGATCAAAACAAGAAGAATGAGGTAGGCGGGGCATGTAGCACGTATGGGTGAGGGGAGAGGTGCATACAGGATTTTGGTGGGGAGACCTGAGGGAAGGAGACCACTTGGAAGACCCAGGCATAGATGGAAGATAATATTAAAATTAATCTTCAAGAAGTGGGATGGGGGGCATGGACTGGATTGATATGGCTCAGGATAGGGACAGGTGGCGGGCTATTGTGAATGCGGTAATGAACCTTCGGGTTCCACAAAACGCGGGGAATTTCTTGACTAGCTGATGACCTGTTAGCTTCTCAAGAGGGACTTTGCTGCATGGAGTTAGTTAGTTATATATGCATCGCCATTATTAGTCTTTATAATTGTGACAAGCTGTGTTCTTTGCGAGGTGCGGGCTGAGGTAGAAGAAACAGCCGGCAAAGCACTAGAGTTGTGATCCCGGTAAGGTAAAGATAAAATGCACCCCATAAGTGGGGCCCAGGCCGCTTTACTCCCGGGACAGAGACCCGGAACCCATTGTACAGGGAACTGGTTAGGCCCCAGGATCGATCTGGACGGCTGCGGAAAATCTCGCCCCTATCGGGATCCGATCCCCGGACCGTCCAACCCGTAGCGAGTCGCTATACCCACTACTTTATTCCGGCCAGTAATCCGGGTACATCGTAAATACAAATTTAAAATTTTAACATTACTTCTTTTTTTTTCTGATAAGGTAATTGAATCAAGCCATTTGGAAAGTGAAAACGTCCAATCGATGAAAAGTGGACCTGCTTCTTTTTCGAACTAAAGGGTTCGCGCCTTTAACTAATTGATTGACTCTGTGGAGCAGAGTTGTTCTTGAGAAGCTAATGGTCGCTCAACTAGTCAAAAAATCTCTTCCTTTTGAAGAGTCCGAAGATTTATTACTGTGTTCAAAAGACCCGTACAACAGCGTGTTTAATGCAAATGAAATCTTAAAAGAACGCGAAAGATCGTTTTCAAAGGAGAGATTTTCCACGACAGGGGTGAGTGTAATTACTTTTTATAAAGAGGAGACCTACAAGATTAAGAGTAGGGTGGAGAAATATAGATATAGAAGGAAGGTTAAATGGTTAAATCTTCTTGATTGTTCAAATCACTTAGCTAATTTGAATAATCGTTCTCTCTCCTCCATTCCACTTTTCATGTCATTTATTTCATGCATGTTCCTTAATGGATTTTACTTTGTTTTCTAATTTATTTAAAACGTGTTATATGGTGTAATGACACCGACTACAAATTCATTTCCTTTTGTTACAAGACGTTTTGCGCTAGGGTCTCTGCAATGAGGGCGCTTGTTCGTGGAAGGGTGGAGGGGCGCTGTACTGTATAACGCGATATTATACTGCATTAACTCAATCACAGATTCCATTAATAGATTCATGTTCATGTTACAGCGTCTAGCTCTTGATAGCTGTCAGGGTACGACGCCCACATTGGGACTAAATCTAGCAGAGGAAATTATAACCACGTTCATTAAAACATACAGCAATGAAACACCATCTGTGGCTGATCATTTCTGAAAGTGACATAACACGTTTGAAAAAGACACAGCCAGAATGTAACGTCTTGGTGTTAATTGCGCTAACATGATGAGAAACCTCCAGGGCGCTTTGTTTACCTTTAAATAAACTAGGCACTCGAGCACAATTATACAATTTTATTGCACATTTATTATATAATAATTAATGTATAATATATTTATATTAATACAGGGTGAACACATGAATTGTAAAATATTTTAAAGTAATATTATCGATGAACTGACAAACCCAGAGTGAAAGTTAACGTATTCAGGTACTAAATATGATGAGGTTTTGAAATTTCGCTACTTGAGTTTCAAAATCTTGTCAACAGTGGCGCTAAGAGCGCCGTTGTGAAAAATTGCATTCAGATGCAGAAAGCTAAGCGTGTGCTCTCGTATCACAATGGAAACCTGTGGTTGCAATGCAAAGGAGATTCGGTAGCCAGTCTTGTAAGAAACCACCAATAAAAATGACCATTTTCTCGTACAAGTGGGATGTGTTTATTCAGTGAGGCTGGTTGCATTTGTGAAAGGACAATCCCTAGTACACGACCAATCATTGAAGCTAAGGCGAATGAAATTCGAAAGGATTTTTTTTCTCGTAGTCCAAGAAAATAAAAAAGACAGGCTGTCAGAAAACTAAGTATACCAAAATTGACAGTTCACAAAATTGTACGAAACTGTTTGAAATTTAATAGTTACAAGTGCCAACTTTTGCAGAATGTAATAGCCCAAGACAAAGAAGGTTGCTACAGATTTTAGTGCGACATTAGCTCAAAACTTGGAGACTGCGAAATTTTCACAACCTTAAAACATTTCTGTGACATTTGGATTTTTTTTTTCGCAGTGCTGATTATGAAGAATACTGTCGTCTGAGTTGTGACGCCGTGTAGTCTGGTAGAGAGGTAATGAGGTTTCAGGGGAGACTGATTTGTTTATTGTCGGATTAGATATGTCTTTCCAAGAACTTTTCAAATTCATGGCGGGTGTATTCAGTGAAACTATGATTGCATAGTCTGCCACTCAAGGACTGTAGTGTGTAAATGTGGATAAATAGGTGGGTTATCTGTGACAACCATAGCTGCTGATTGGAATTGTAAAATCTTCGAACTGAAATGTCAGTTGGCTTTTTAATATTACGTTTTTTGGTTTTTATGCTACTGAGGTGTTTTAGATTGTATGGATAAACTTGGATAGTATTCATTCCGTCCATTATTCTTACAATCAGTCACATTTACCAACAAATGCACATAATAGGATTACAGTTTGATTGATTGTATGAATAACTGTTAGTGTCAGATTAGTCTTTGTTCTTCTGCATTTTCTTTACATTTCTGTCAACTTTTTATAAAATATGCCATATATGATGCATGTGAAGAAGAAACGGAAAGGATGTGAAAAATTTCCTTACCAGAATAAAATGTTAGGCTCTAGTTAGAAACGTGTTTAGCAGGGGACAAGTTTTTTTCCCCTAAAATGTCATTGCAGTTCGTGACCACCAAAGAAAACAGCAAAACTACAAATAGGAATAATGGAACTCAGTGAAATTTTTGTACACTAAGATGGGAATTGTCAGATTTTCGTATATGAATTCAACGGGGTTTTTAATTACTCTCCACATGTATAATGCCCTTGGTGTGAGTGATTCCCTGTGAGCTACGCTCTGAGGCCGAGGAAATGGTTGAGCATCGAGCATGTAATAGAGTGTGTTTTCTGTGAGTTAGGAGCTCCGGCTGAAGAAAGAGTCTGACATCGAGCATATCATACAGCATAGCACAACCAGCTAACAGCGTGAATATTATGGCGGCCCCTCATTTGACGGGCATGTGGCTTTGTTATTCCGCTATGCATGCCCGTCCTTATAGAGTCGAACTCGGTTATAACGCCATGAAAGGGACTGAATGTTTTGTGTCGTTATAAACGAGTGTTGTTATAACCGAGGAGTATAATGTTAGGTTAAGAATGAGGAATTAATTAGTACCACAGAATATCTGACGCTATAGGCGAGATGTCGCATAAACCAATGTCGTTAAAACCGGGTTCAGCTGTATTTCATACTACGAGAGACAGCACCAAACGATCGATACACGAGCACAAAGAACGCATGGGGACTTGTCGTGGCAGTCTTCTGGAAAACGTCTGTTGCATGAAAAGCTCACAAATACCCCTTTCGTTATTACGCACCAAAATTTTATACCCAAAGTAACGAACGTCGCAGAGGATTGTTTGGCACGCCTATTCCATATTCGGAAGTTCAGTCGTTTAAATCTCGGTAGGCAAACCGGCTGTTCTAACTGAGGCTTCCATGGTTTTTCTCATCGCTTCCAGACAACATTCAGGATATTATCATAAATGACGTCACTCTGCTTTGCAATTTTTTATTCACTAATCATCTCACCATTTGATACTGAAATATGATATGGCCCATTGACAGCTTTGTTGAGTAACCCATGCGTAAACAAATACACACGTGAATGGGCACTTGTAGTTTTCTGTCGATTTCAAATTTATTTAACAGCGTTTACTAAGTTGCAGTTATTTGTCAAAATTCGACCACGATCTTGATCTTTGTGCACATAGGGAAGGAAAGAGGTCATATTGGCCTATTTTAAGACAAGATCCCCGAATGTATTTGGATGTACTGATAAAACTACGGAAAACCTCTTTCGAAATTCGAAAAAAAAAAAAGAAATACATTGCTGTTGCAAGTTCAGATTGCTGCACCATGCTGCTCATGTATGTCTGTGCTGTGTACGCTCGCTGGTATTGCTGTTTTTAAGGGGAAGGTGTGTTGGGAATGAAACCGAATCCAAAATTCTGACACGACTAAGCAGTACTGACACGACTGCAGTGCGATATACTACATAACTATAGTGCTAACCAGCACGCACAGCTTATGCTTTGATCGTGTCAAGCTCTTTAAAACAAAGCAAATAAACTCATATGCATTGTGTATTATGCAAACTATTGACCATCTGTATTATTTTATTGAATGTTTGACTAGTGATAATTCACAATATTGCCATAGTGGATTCCATTTCACATTGCAACATCACGTAACATAAATCCCTGTGTCAATAACAAAAATAAGCAGCCTTTTTCATTACTAAATGGAAAGTTTATTTAATAAATGGCTTGTTTAATTAATCGGGACAGTCATTATACGAATGAAAACCACCCCTTCATCCTCCATCAACTGAACCATCTCTCCACATTTGGTACCCTTCTGGTGTCTGGTAATTTACGTGAAAGGACCGTTTGAAACTGTTTCTCTCTCATACTGTCACACATATTGTAAGAGAACTCGTCTCTCTAATCATCCGTATTTTAACTCCGTAGTGGTACTTACATATCTTCGCGCGACATGAATACAAATGACGACGATATATAGCTATATAGCTACCCACAATGTATCAAAGATATCGTCATCACGCTATCATTCTTATGTAACTTGATTGCTATGGGTGGTCTGCGCTAAGAACCCAATATGTCTTTTCCTTCCGCCCAAATGAATTATGTCAGAATGTAAATTTATTCAATATGGTGTTGCAGATTTATGTCTTCTGTAATAACACACGTCCTGAAAAACGACGTACGTTTTACTTTATTGGATTTTCGTCATATCATTTTATTATATTGATTAAGACAGTGACCATTAAAATACTGCGTTCAATACAAGACCATTCGGAAGGGCGACATTATACACAATAAATATCGTAGACTATAACTATTCAGGCCCAGTTAAAATACAGCGAAATTACAGTAAATGAACTACTTTGAAATGCGTTTCAAAATAGATAAATATTCGTCGGTAGCTCATAAAATCGTTCTGTCTTGTTTTTCATAATTATGTATGATACGGTTGTTGAAGTAGTTTAGTGGTAAATTATATACTGCAGTCCATGATGTAGGTTGTCGACTAAGGAAAAGGTTACAGTTTATTCAATATTACATTCTACGGAGGTCAGGGATGAGAAAACGTTTCTATTCGTCGGCCGGATGGAGCTGACGGGGAAAATTCACGAGAAAGTTATTTACATAAACTGTGTACTTCATAATTTTTTGTAGGACATAAATTTATGATTAACATTTAAAATTAGGGAGTTCCTTGTCTGTTAATTAATTGCTTATTTATTTAATAAGTAATTAATTAACTAATTAATTATATCATTCCCCATGTTTGCATAAACTTTATCGTACTGCACTCGCACGATATGTTGTACGTTTTATGTCTGTCGAGAATGAACACGAAGTGACGTGATGTTACTGTATCTAGGAAACGTATGGGAGTGATTTAAATTATAATTTAAATCACTCCCATACGTTGCATACGATGCACGGTATGAATAATATAAAATTAGAAAATTAAGTTCCGGGACTGATGCTCTCGCGGAATATGGGTCGGCGCATAAATTAACTGTAGCGATATTCTGTTAGTTGATGTTATGACCGCCAAGGATTAATGACAAGAACGTTTTAGCTTAATCAGTTGATCAGTAGCAGCACCGCGCCTGCCTTACTTTTTGTCTTCGTAGAGCAACCAAACATAAAGTTTTGTTTCAAACTCGCCAAAAAAGCAACAGAAACACACGAAAAGCTTGAAACTGTTTATGGAAATGATGTTGTATCTCGTACGCGTGACTTTGAACGGTACGTAAGATTCAGATAAGGACGTGAAGACCTTGAATGTGATCGAAGGGGTGGGCGGCCGTGGAGATCAACCGACCTAGCGCCATCCGACGTTGTATATTCCTTAAAGTGAAGCGGCCCTCACAGGAAGAAGACTTCAGTACGTCGAAAATATTAAACAGAAAAAAACAGACGAACAAAACGTAGTATAATGAAATAAACTTATTTCATGTGTCTGTTCTGATACATCGAGTCCCGGATTTTTATTTTTTCACTTCGTATGCATTTCATATCGTACAGGCAACATCAGTTACTTTACTCAACAAGATTAACTGGTTGTCTTTATAACGGGAGCGGAGATTATTGTCTGTGAGGAAGAACTAGAGTTTTATAACAAATTTAGACGCGATTCAGTCTTCAAATACATCGTCTTGTCAGAGGCGACGCCCTTGGAAAATAAAGACATTACTTCTCCACAGACTTAAAACAAAATTCCTGTTATAAGTCCTAACACGAACTCGATATAAAGATGGATGACTCAGAATATGTCGTAAAATGGCTTGAATTTGGACTTGCCTAATCTTAAAACGGTTAATTTAATCCGTTTTAGGCGCTTTCATAAAACTGAGAAAAGCCTAGCTTTGTCATATCTGTCTGTCAGTACTCATGGAACTACGCGGCTCCCACTTTACGGATTTTCACGAAATTTCGTAGTTGAGGATTTTTCGAAAATCTGTAGAGAAACTTCACGTTTCATTAAAATCTGACAAGAATAACGGGTACTTTATATGATGACCTATGTACATGTATGGTAATATCTCGCTGGCTTCTTCTTAGAATGAGAAATCTTTCAGACGAAGTTATAGAGAAAATCAAGACACACATTTTATGTTCAATAACTTTTTCCCGAAAATAGTACTGTTTATGAGATAATGTGGAAAAATATGGTACAGCCAGACAGGCCACAGATGACAATATAATACGGCGCATGCGCTTTGCATGCCGGATAACTAAGGCAGGAATACAGGTACACGTTCAGAATATTTAATATGTATTGCTTTTCCACGGCAACAATGGCTACACGAAAGCTCTTTAATGTTATATTGTACGAAAATTTCCCGTCCTGTTTCATCTATGTTTGCCCAGAATATAAAGCTATGCAGGTGTAACTCGCTGTAGTTTACGTACACAGTTTTTCTTGTTCATAGATTTGGTCTGTATCTAACATAGACAACTAGTGCCGTGGCGTGAATATAACAATAGATGGGTAACTTCAAACTGTGATACGTTATTCGAGGTGAGGCGTTAGTCTTTTGAATCTGGAATGTGTGCAGCCGAAAGCAGAGAAAGAGGAAGACAAGGAGGAAGAGTAAGGATTGGGCGATGTGTGTGGCGCCATTTAAAAATCTGTTCCTTGATTTCCCAGGAGTGGTAAGGCTTGCACAATAGGAAGGGAAGAGAAGTGGAAAGACTGGCGACTCCAGTTATCCTGCAGCTTGGATCAGGGTGTTGATTGCTGACCGTTAACAGCCCTGAGAGAAGAAACTGTGTGCCTTGATGAGACGGATCGTCCGGTCTGTAGCAAAATGGTATTCTTGTTAAACTTGCAGGTGTTCGTGCTGGATGAGACAAGAGCGGCTTAGAAAGAAGGGTAACAATACAGGCAATGTACTTATAACGTAACATTGACGCGCGTTCGCGTAACCATTCTTGCCGTGGAAAAGCAATAAGTATTATATATTCTGAGTGTGTTTGTAGCCTTAGTTATCCAGCATCCAAAGCGCGTGCTCCGTATTATATTGACATCTGTGGTCTGTCTGGCTGTACCATATTTTTCCACATTATCTCTTAAAAGGCACGATTTTCGAAAAAAAAAATGAACATAAAATGTGTGTTTTGATTTTCTCCATAACTTTCCATGAAAGATTTTTCGAAGAAACTAGGGAGGCATTATCATAAATGTTTATAGGTTTCCATGTAAAGCAACCTTATTTTTGTCATATTTTAATCAAACCTGAATTTTCCCGACTGATTTTAAAAAAATTCTCAAATGATGAATTTTACGAAAATAGGTGAAGTGGGAGCCGAGTTGTTCCATGCGGGCGGACAGACAGACAGACGGACGGAAGGACAGACAGAAAGACGGAAATGTTATAGCTAATAGCCCCTTTTCGCAATTTTGCAAACGCGCCTAAAAAATGAAGGAATCCCATCATGTCAACTGATTTTATTCTCGTTTAAACGTAACTTATCATGTGGGGGAAATGCTTACAAAATTTAGTTAAAAAATCTGAAGGGAAGAGACCTCTTGCACGACTTAAGTTTAGGTGGTAGTGTAATAAAATTGAATGTTAAAGTAAGGTGTGATGATCGGGATTGAATTCCTTGGGATCAGAAGAGAGATAAGTGGCGGGCTGGTTTGAGTGCAGTAACAAACTTCGGGTTTCATACATCTATTTTACATTGAAGATGAGGCAGCATGTTCTCTGAATCGTTGGTGCCTGTTTGCCAAAAGCACGGCTTCACATCCTAGGAGACATGTGGTATCGATACTCACCGCCGCGATAGACTCAAATCGTACATACAGTGCCACCGTGGTCACCAACTATTGTGGTCACTGTCCCAGGTTATAATGACCGTGGGGTGTTCTGAGTAAAACTGCCACAGACATTAAGTAAGGCAACTGCTGAAGACTGATGTTAAATCTATTCGTACTTATCAGACTCGTAATAACAATGTAAAGTTGTCGTTTGGCATGGTTTTATCTGTTCTGTGAAGGGACTACAGTTGCGTGTGCTTAAATCAGGGCCGGCCAGAGACGTGGGCGCCCTGGACAGGCTAATAATTTGGCGCCATTTGAAACCGACATTCTTAGGTGGGCTGTTGTGAACACGGTAATGAAACTTCGGGTTTTATAAAATGCGCAGAATTTGTTGACTAGCTGAGAAAGTATCGCCTTCTCAAAAGGGACTCTGTTTCATGAAGTTAATAAAGTTAGTTTGTTAGTGTTTTACGTGTCATTGTATGGCAGTGTTACTGCAAAATTTTTGAGGGCGCGAGCCCAAATTGCGGATAATTTTCGGAGAAATACTTTTGCGTTTAGTGTCACCATACTTCCGATTATTCCAGTGACGTCTTAGCGCCCGTTACAGGTTGGCGCCCCGGGCGGCTGCTCGGTGGCCCGCCCCTTAGTCCAGCCCTGACTTAAATTATGCATTTGGAGAATTCCGTCAAGCCTTCTGATTAGACACTGCATACAAATAACATCTGAATCTGCAGCGTGAAATTCCTCTTTTAACGGGAAGACACTCTTCCTGGCCTAGGAGTGAGGTCTGTTAAATTCATATAGCAAAGTAGTAAGAAGAGGGAAATTGGCGGAGGCGCACACTTAGTTCGTGGAGCCGACAAGGTCTGACCGAAAAGATTATCGTGAAAATTCTCTCAAAATCTCTCTTTATTCCCTTTCATAATTTTGTGGCGTCTGTCGTGCCACTAGGAACTGGCCAACATCACATCCTGACATTATCAGTATGCAAACAGAGTTAAGGTAGAAGAATGTGTGTAATTACGCTGGACGCGAGGTCAGAGACTGACACTAGGGTTAATGATAAACAAATAGCAAGTAGTTGCGGAATTCAGCAAGGAGTAGCCTAATTCAGACAAGTAAGGCGTGAGTAAATGACTTCTGGGAATAAAGGTAAATGATCAGAGTCTTTACAATATGATGTACTTATATATATATTCCATTCGCCTATGTGGCAATTTATTTTTATCTGAGGAGCTCTTGTTGAGATTGTACTCATAATCTGAAAGATCCAGGGGTTATGCGATGAGGGATTCATGTGTTGTAGTATTACAACGCAATAAAAGGTAAAAAAAAAAAAATTGAAAATCTTTCACTGGATTTAGTTTCCACCTTTTGCATTCTACAGTACTCTGTTAGCGTAAATCTTTTAAGTCTGAAATGAATCTGAGTGGTATTACTTCATGTGGCGCAACAGCACAAATCGGGCCTAGGTCGCCTCATTTTTAGGGTTTCTAGATCGCACACAATTAGATACACCACACACACACACACACACACACACTTGGTAGGGCTCCTCTGAACGATCGATCAGCTCGTCACAGAGGCAGCTACCGACGAAACACACAACAAACACATGAGACGAACATCCATGCCCTCAGCGGGATTCGAACCCGTGATCCCAGTTACCAAGCGGCTGCAGGCCTACGCCATAGTCCACACGGCCACCTGGATCGGCGTGAACAGTATTTAATGTATCTACTTTATATTTCAGGATTCAGCTACTACCTCAAAATTCTGCGTCTGAATTTACTTCCCCCCGTTTTCTGGTACGACACTGCCAGTCACTCGTTTTATACGACTGTAACACTAAATGGCAGTACGATGGGTAGGCCTAGATAAGGAGTAGTGTATCTCCACCACCGTCGAAATCTCGAATCCCTTATTATTTTCTGTCCGGAAGGCGGTATAAATGCCGAGATAGTGTACAGAATTGTTTCGAATCGAAGGGAACAGATTTTTATCAAGTACTCCTGTATCCCCGTCAGTATCATTCCACCAATGCTCCACATCCAAAGTCACACATCTACCACCGACACTACGTAATGTAAATAGTGAAAAAAGTAAAAGGTTCATTTCACCTTAGAATAGGCCATGAAGGCCCAAACGGGAGCAGATGTATAGGTCTACTCTTTCTTTAACCTCGGCGCTAGATGGGGGGGTGGGTGGTCCGCTTCACCCCACGGAAAGAGACCCAGTACCCATTGTACACAAGGCTAGGTGGGCCCCAGGGACGGTTTGGACGGGCGCGGAAAACCTCTCCCGCATCGGGATTTGATCCCCGGACCGTCCAGCCCGCAACGAGTCGCTATATCGACTGAGCTATCCCGGCCCACAATATAGATAGTGACAGTCACTAAATAAAAATCTGAATAATATCTTAATATCTTAATAATAAATCTTAAATTCTTCCAGAAAGCTGAACCTAAGGTGTTTATTACAGAAGACTTTGATAGTCTTGCTACATGTGAGGTTCTAAAAACCACGCTGGTCATAATTCTGAATCTCAGATATTAGGCCGTATGGATTGGTTTACTGGTACAAACTTTCCGGAGCTGTTTGCTGCTCCCCATATCCAGGTTAGTAGTGCTTACTTCGCAAGACGCAATAAGCATGCATTTGGCGTTATACTCGTATATTCAGTGGCGTAGTGTAAAAGTAGACTAAATATTTTTTTATTCATCATTAGAATATTTTATTACTCTGCTGTTTAAATTCTCCCTTCGCATTTCAGAATGAATACTAGAGACGAATTTTAACAATAGCAGAGAAGTGAAAGTACACAAAAGAATATCTAGGTACGCTCAGAGCAGATGAATGAAGACCCGTAGTAACAATTGTTCTTTCTGCTGACAGATTGGAACATATTATTTGCTTTATAAGTTACAGACGGGGCTACCCCACCAAGTGACTGCTGGTTACAGTGGTACGGCTGCTGTGGTGTAACTTTGTTGACGTTGGTATCAGTGGCGGTGTAAGGATCTTGCTTCATACAGTTCATGCCTACTGACTGAAGCAAAATTTTTTGACTTCGGGTATGAGGTTATTGTCAAGGGCTTTTGTTGATAATAGGCGAAATATTTTATTATTTTGGCAATATTTTATCACGAAAGAGAAGGGGGACCCTATGATTAGGATTCCTGCATACGGGAAAAGATGTTTGCATGCCGCCCATCCCAAAATATCGATTCAGAGAACAGTGGACTGCCTTGAAGAGCGATGTGTATTGCTCAGAGAGTTGTCTCCGGCTAATTCAGTGTGTGATCCTCCTGAGGATCCAAGACTTCAATCCTCATTTTGAGTTCAGTGGATTATGCTGGGGCCAGAAGACCAATTAAACTTGTCGTCAGTTACGTATATCACTATTTTATTTCTTTACTTTGAAGGCGTAAGTTTTTTCTAAAGTTTTAGGAATTTAGAATCGGACATAAGCTTTTCGTACAAGATTGAATTTTAACATAAGCAAAGTTCGATGCTGCTAGATTAAACTGAAGAAAATCAGAAGACTGTATTTCTCTAGGCCTATGTAGGGTCTATTGGTAGAAAACTTATTGTTACAGTTAGTAACATATATTAATACTTGCTGAAAATACTACTATACTACTACTACTACTACTACTACTACTACTACTACTACTACTACTACTACACCCTGCTGGCAGTGGATAGCTTAGTCGGTATAGGGACTTGCTACGAACTGAACGGTCCGGGAATCTAATCCCGGTGGGGGCGAGATTTTCCGTGCCCGTTCACACCGGCCCCGAGGCCCACCCAGCCTCCTGTAAAATCGGTACCACGTTTTTCCTGGGTTTAAAGCTGCCGGAGCGTGATGCTGACCACCACCTCCTTCTGGTGCCGACTTTGCAAATGGGCTGGAGCTATAAGCCTACCTCCACTTCCCCTCAGTGCCTGCATAGGCATGTCATGGGGTGACCTTTACCTTCACAACAACAAAAACTACTACTACTACTACTACTACTACATCTGTCTTGTCTGTGGTTTTCTTTTTGCACTGACTGCGAAATTGGCATTTAGGTTGTTGAAATAGCTCCTAAGTACAAACAGACGTACAGCGGTACAGATTAGGATTGGATTCTTCTGGAATGTGAAGCTGTGTGGCTGGATTACCCTTCAAACCCTTCAAATGATTACCCTTGATGATGAAAGCGAAACAGGCCTTCAGAAATGTCAGGAAAAACTTACCAGCGACACAACATCGTATCACAGGATCTTTATTATTACAATTAAATTAATTTATCTTTTATGTAAAATCCATACAATTAATAGCAAATCCGTTATTACTCTTAGTAGTAGTAGTAGTAGTAGTAGTAGTAGTAGTAATAGTAGAAAACTCCGGGGTATTACGTGCAAATTGTTTAGACCATATAAGAATAGAAAATGAAGTTATATATATATATATATATATATATATATATATACATATAACAACATCGGTTGCGCAATTACTGAATATTGTCACTTATTTTATTTCTTCCCTCGCAGTTGTTGTTAATGGGCAAATGAGGAAATGCTAAGGATTACAAACTGGCGAAAGATGGCCTAAGCCTTTATAAAACCGTATTTAAATTGTGAGAATTTCCGGTGCCATACACGGTCTTTGTACGTCCGCCCTAGGACAGGATATCCTGATTAAAATTTTAAAGTAGCTTTCCTTCAGGCGAGTCTCTGTACCGCACTTGAAGTAACACCATAGTCGCTTCCTTCCTTCCAAACCCCTAATCGAGAGGTGTGTAGAAATCCACCGCCTATTTTGCTATATTTCAACGACTTCACTTAGCATCAATTTCACAGTGAGTTTCAGGTTTGGAAGTTGTTTGTACTCTAGTCGTGCATATGCAGTCTACTATCTGGACTTTGCTTTATTTGAAGTTACGCCACTGACAGTTGAAGCAAGACGCATGGTTGCAATGTATAACAAATCGTCTGTATAGTGGCGCGTTGTGTATGTATAATATTCTAACATTTGTGAAAGGGTGGGGGAGAAAAGCAGAACTGACAAAAGCTACAACAGACGAAGGGAGCCAAGTGGAAAACCGAGAATAGTGGGTAGGCCTATGGCAGAGGCAAAATGGTATTGTAAGTAGACAGGCATGACTGGAACACTCATACTGTTGCGGTTTTCATTATTATACACCACCAACACCAACACCACGACCCGTCATCTCTTATGACAAGTCTTCATGGCTATATGTGACATTTATTTCTTGCTAGTTAGGTACGTAAGGTAGGATGCCAGTACACCGTCCTGGTTGCGTTAAAATTACAGGAAATGTCACAAAAATACAGTTTTTACGTGAATTTTAAATAGAAGATTATTTAATTTTCTGCAAACGTGGATTCTTTTGTTGCATAATTCACGCCACTGGTGTGCATGCTTCTGCTGTCATGTACCTGCTTGAATTCCGTGAAATGTGTAGGCGTTAAATTTGTCATTATGTATATCTTGGAGACGTGACATGGAATACACTACGGGGTTCAGGTTTAAGCGGAAAGCTGGATATTTTTCTCTTCAACTTGTTCATAGTTACTCCAACGGCTGCTGAGCCGTCTCGCATGGTTGGTAACAGGATCTATTTCTTCGACGGTAAAGAGGATTGAGAGTGAAGTCCCCATTTGTCAAGTAAATTAAAAAAAGCTTGAAGTTTTTACCTCCACGACACGATTGTCTTGCATGGCGTAGTTCTTAATGAATAAATAAATATGTGGAGCAGAGTCTTTTGTGAGCAGCTAATAGTCAATTTCTCAAGAAAATTCACGTCTCTTGTGGTGCCTGATTATTAATTCCGGTGTTCACAAGAGTCTGTTAATTGTCCTTCATCATCATATAGTCTGTCGTACAACATGTCCGTGGCCCCTTCTAAAGCGAGTTCTCTAGGGAGTGCGATCTAGTGCTTCCTCTTTCAGTCTCCAGTATTTTGTCCTTTCCTTAAGGTCATCCAGTAGCTACTTACATCCTCTTTCTCATCTTCCCGTCACTTCTACCTTATCTCGAGTCAAATAACTGCCCTCCACAATTTCGTGTTCTGTTTTTCTTTAACTTATTTTTAATAATATCAGCACAACTTTGTTTTTGACTCCCGAATGACAAGTTTATTTGAAGCATTCAGATCAAAACTTGTACGCATTTCTTATAAACGCAATGCCAGCTACATCTCCCAGCCATCCCATCTTTCATGATTTGATGACCGTAAGTAGTACAGATTATGAAGCTTTTAATTACACAGTTTTGTCTGGCTTCCTGCGACAGGAGCTAGAAAACATTTAATTGAACTGAATTGAATTTATTAAAGAAGCCAGTTTTAAATTATTTAAAAAATCTTGAAAACAATGTGACCTTATTACAAGAAACGTAATCAGAATTTACAGAATGTTCAGGAGTAGACAGTTACTGATATCACACTTTGGTGAAGTTTTTATAATAAAGATTGAGATATAATTTTTCGGTTTAATCTCAATGTAGTTAAATTTTGTTGTATTCGTAACCCGAAATAATTGCCAGTAGCTACTGGTTTATCTCGAAAAAAAACAAGCAGGTAAATTTACGTTGGCAAATGATGAGAATGACTAAGCCCTTCGACTGCACCACTTTTGCAAAATACACCGATATGATCTTTCAGTCTATTTGAAACGTGTAGGATTATGGGCTACTAAAAGTTCTAACTTCCTGCACAGAATTCAGAATGCAATATTATGGGTCGGATTACCTTTACAACTGAACCTGGTGGGGTAGAAATATCAACAAATATTGAATAGCACTTTCCCCTTCCTTATAGAAATATATTTTTAGTGTATCACCACATTTCTCTTGTCCTGGCGCTTTCTCTTGTACGTCCCCTCTTCTTTCCTTCGTTAAATCGTTATCCCTCTTTTCATCGCCACCTTTTTTCAAACCATCATCTGCTTGTGTGTGACTCACAGTCGTGGGGACATTCATATACCGCTTCAGCTATTCAACTGATCTTTGGTACAGAAAGCATTCATCATCCGAGTGACCATTCAGACCAAATAACGCCAACTGAAATATTGATATTATGATATATATGGGGCCTTCGTTACATTCCAGTCACACAGACTGCAGCAGAAGTTACATTTGTTGAATTTACGACGTAATCGATCATGTGTTTTGTGATGAAAATATTAATAACCTTAATTCCAATGTATGACGCATACTGAACCAACACGGTTTGTCCCTCATGTTGGTTTTCGTAATCAATAACCGCCATGATTAATTTTTACGTGCGTTTAACTGAATAAATTTTATGGTCATACATTTTGAGCGTGGTAACTAGAGATCAAATTTGTACTTAAATATCCTGAATTCGTGCATAACTAGTTTCGGTGGTACAGCTATAATATTTCTGTGCTGAATTAGATTTTGGTAAAATGTTCCGGTTTTTTATACTGTTCCCGTGGAGCGGAATGCTTCTTCACAAGCTAACAGTTGATCACCAAATAAATAATTTCTTCTTCCTTACAAATTTTGTTCACAAGGCTCACCACTAGACTGTAGGTAGAGCCAGTTGAATCTAATCCACATTTTTACCGTAACCATTTAAGATTAGTTTCAGCATTGTTGTCCCGTGCAAGCCTTGATCATGTAGCGAGCGTGGGAAAGAAGAGAAGGCATACAGAGTTTTGGTTTGAAACCTGAAGGAAAGAGGACGCTTGGAAAACCTTGGCGTAAATTCCGGGATAATATTAGTGGTGTTCAAGACATGTACATTTACAGTAACAAAATAAGTATGAGACGTTGAAAACTGTAACAGATTTATTTATGTTTATGTTTCCCTCCCATTTGTATTAGTGCGACTTTTGCTTAAGAGAAATGAGAGACTCAAAAAAAGAAACAACGGAAATCCTGTACATTCTAAGCCTAGCCTCGTGCAGAAAACATTGTGATGTAACGATCCAAAACGATAATTCAATTTAACGCGGTGCCATCCTCCCGAGTTTTCATTGATCTGTGTTGACAAATCACAGTTAATTGACTTTTATTATCGCATACGGACAGACCACTAAAAGGTCAGCTATCGGAATGTTGCCATGAGGAATGACAGCTGCACCTGCTGCCCGCTTTTATTAACTTTGCTGAAACCTACTGTGATTGTCCATGTGAATCAAACGTATTCCACGGATTTTTTTTTTTTTGAAAATGTTGCGATTGAAATATCGCTGTAGGCTTAAAATCAGTTCGAATAAACACGTGCATCATGCGACCTGTTCGGCGTACCAAGAACTTTGCTTCAGTTCACTGCACGTATGTTATTAATAACATAAATACATGCTAATGCACGTGCAGATTTTGTTATAAACGACGCTGGATCTCAGATTTTCGGTTCTCGCTGTGATAAATATAAATATTGCTATATTATGAGACGTGACACTTTGTTTGGTAAATCGGTATGGACCGGATGTATGAAACCAACGCCATTGCCAAACCTCTATAGAGCGGCAGGCTTCGCAGCTCCTACATCTCGTCGGAAGGCAGCGGAACACCTAAAGAAGATCAAGCAAACTGTCGATGAGCGACACGCACTCTACGGAGCCAGAACACCACAGAGAAGATTAAAATCGCGGAATAGCTTCCTCGGAACAGTGCAAGTTGAACCACCTGAAGACTTCCCCCTTACCCAGATTTGCCCTGGTAGCCACCTCCTTGATTTCAATACTTGGAAATCTCTTAACCGCATTAGAACAGGGGTGGCACCAGTAAAAACAAATATGGTGAAATGGGGTAAAACAAACTCCGACGATCTGTATTGTGGCTGTGGAGAGGTACAAGATATGGGACATCTCCTGTCATGCAAGGACTGCCCCCAGAAATGCACCCTCGAGGATTTATGGCTTGCAAATAAAAAAGGATTTGACGTAGCCCAATACTGGGCAAAACATCTTTAATTTAATTTGATGGTCCGGACACGATAAAGAAAAGAAAGAAAGTTATGGACCATTTGTCCATAATCATGTTTTTTAAATTTTGAAGATCAAGGCACCAGGTTCCTTGTAAATGACGGCGAGTTACTTAACTACCAAAATAAGAGGCCCCGGAACCTGAAGCTGATGGCAGCAGGTTACCCCAAAAGAATATAATGTGACTGAATCTGTGCTTCGTGTATGGAGACAGGTGATTTAGCATCGGTGAATAGTGCGAAATACGGCGAATTTTGAGGGGCTGTAGACAGAAGTAGAGTGCAGTTACCGACGTTTTCCTCTGGACGCTCAAGTGAATGCACAGAAGTACGGAGTCTGACAAATAAACAAACGGACTGGCCCATTAAAGCAATAACCCATTGTCACTGAGTGTGGTCACCATCAGAGTGCTTACCTTGTGACTCCATGCACGCATTTATTCTGTACTCCACACCTGAAGAACATGCTGAAAAACTCTTCCTCAAGTTATTTCAGTATTCATGTCAGAATTTTTGATGTCGTAAAGCAATTCATACGGAGATCTGTGCAACGACATATTTGGTATCGGGAACATGAAAGAGTCACACAAGGTAGAATCGGGCGAATATGATGGATGTTTGAAGAGCTGTGTTTTTATTTAGGTGAAAAACATCTCTCTATAGAATACTATGTGGAAAGGGACATTGAACCATTCTCATCGCAGAGGCCTCAGTTCGATACCAGACCAGCCTTTTTGGTATTTGTGGTGGACGAAGTGGTACTGGAACAGGTTTTTCGAGTCTTTTGGTTTGCCCTTGTTAGTATTATTCCACAAATGTTCCAATGATCTAACACCGACGCTATATGATCTTGGCAATTGACAGCGTCCTTAATTAACAAACTTAAAAGTGGGAAGGGAGCAGGATCTACTTGTACAGCCAAATGTGTTGTTATCCAGGTATGCGCTACAGTAAACGTTTCAAAACTTCATGGCCTGTCCGTTTATTTGGAAGTAACAAAGTTTTAAAAGGTACGTCCTTTATTATAAAAGAAAGCAAATCAATGAAACTTGTAATTTTAATTTTGATATTCACTCCATTTTTAGTCTCGGGGTTTGCTGAATTTTTTATTGGATACTTTATAATTTTATTTCTATTTGTAGCCTATATCATACTGGTGGGATAGCGTAGTCGATACAGCTACTCGCTACGGGATGGGGGGTCCGGCGATCGAATCCCGGGTGGGGGCGAGATTTTTCGCACCCGTCCAGACCGGTCCTGGAGCCCACCCAGCCTGCTGTACAATAGATAACGGGTCCTCTCTCCGGGGGTAGAGGGGCCGGGGCGTGGAATTGACCATCCACCTCCATCTAGTGCCGAGGTTAAAGACGGAATAGAGCTACTCTTCTACTCCCCCCTCTGGGCCTTCATGACCTTTTCTAGTTTCAACTTTACCTTTTTACTTTATTATGCTAGTACGACGGTAAGTCCTGCCACCAGACACACTTCTTCAACGGTTTTTGTACTTACATGAATTTTGCTGAAAACTCTGAGCACATTTCCTCTCTCTTTTTTTCCATTTGCAGAAAAGTAAGGATCTACGCAATTGAAACACTTACTGCAATCGCAAAACAAACAGGATTATAGAGAAAGTTTGACATCAGTCTTCTGAATTAAGCTTCAACACGCGCCATCTCATTACTAATTCCAGTTTCTGCACAGAAACACTATTTGTGTTTTCAAACCTCGATTTTTTTATGGGGGGGGGGCGGTGGGGGTCAGAGCTGGGGCTACAAACCAGAGTCTGGTCGATCAGGGTACGATTTCTGTCGTGCAGGTTTATTCATTTGCTTACCATGGAATTTAAATACTTTTTCCATGATTCCCCCTAAATTCACATAGAGCTTATTATCCCGCATTTGAAAAACGTATCCTTTGTTTTATTTAAAAGAATGAAGATAATTTTTTTGCGATACGTAAAGAGATACGACCTTGCGAATTTTGAGGAAAGGTTACATTTGGAAAACGCCATATGAAGGAGAAAAAGTATTTGGAATGCTGCCTTGTATTTTTTCTTTTTTATCGCAGAAATATTTATTTCACTCCTGTTCAGTGTATGTTCGTCTGTGTACTCTAAACAGATTTTGTTTTAACACTAATCTAATGAAATAAAAAGTATCCATTTTTCGAAGTTTGGATTACAGACTGTGCGACTGGATCTAAAGACCGAGCTAACGACTCGATTAATATATAGTCAAAGGCTCAAATTTACGTAATGAGTTTATCAGACATTCCGAAATTCAGGATACTTTTATTTATCCTGGTATTTGTAAGAGATATCAGCAAGTTCGTTATGCTCTGTGCATATATGTGTATATATATACATATATGTATATTCGTATGTGTTTCTACGTTTAGTTCGGTTGAGTGCCTATTCGAAATGTAAAAACAAAGGAAAGCACGTCGTTTAAATACGCTTAAATTAATTAATTTTAAAGGACTTAGAACTGTGGCTGGTTTCGAATTTAACACTGTTGAATTCACGATGTATTTTGCTGCTAGTTATTTGTATAGTTACTGTGTTATTTAAAAGAGAGCATAATATGAAACTCAATAAAGCATTTACTGTTCGACTCTGATATATGCCACTGCAGGATTTGTCTGAAGTGTGTAATAATGTGTGTCCAGCTTTCTTAAAACGAAGCTATGCGTTTGGTGCTGGCTGCGTGCTTTGAAGTTGCTTTTTATAAAGAAGCCTCAATAGTGGTGCCCTGCGGCACCGTACCTATAGAATCTTAATCGTACATGAGGGTCTCGTCACACGCCATGAACATATTTGTTGCTCATGTGTAATCATTCCTAATGTGCCACACACACAAAGCAAATTGACAATATGAACTGCTATTACTCGCTCTACATGTGTCAGTACAAGAAGATATGCAACCAGTAGAAGGGTGGTTGCATTCCTATGTAATGAGTTCTGAATACCTGTGACGAATTAAGGTTTTGCTGTTTTATTATATGGTAGTGACCACAGTTATTTGTATTTTCTGGCTGCTAATTTAGATTTTTTTTTATTGTTGGCTATTCGATAAACAACGCATTGAACTCGAGGTCACTCAGCTCTTCACGCTTGTCAGAGAACTGGAGGCTTTCTCTTCCCTTTCCACCTTAACCTCCATATTCCTTCAGTTTCCGTATACCCTCCCTTGGAGACAGCGTTCTGAGAAAGCACCCAGTTCAAGCTCTACAATATCCTGAATGCACGCGACGAAGGACCCTTAGATTCAGTGACCGACCGCAAGTTGGATTCTTAACATTTGTACTTACCTGCATTAATCGGATACTTCCGGGGACTTCCGAATATCTTGGAGCCTGTTTCATAGTGGTGCTTCCGAACCAATACCTCCACCCCTCACTGTTCCTTCTGTAAAGCAGTTCTATTCTATGTCGGTGTTCAGACGTAAGTGGAACCAGAACTCCACAGAGTCCTTCTTGAGAGCTAATAGACACTGAGCAGGTCGACAAGTCCTCTCCGTCCCTGTGAAATCCAGAGCTTCATTACCAGCACAACAGCGCTACACCCTATTTCTTTAAGATGAATTTTTATATTATTCTGCCATCGACGCCTAGATTAACCAAATGATCTGATTCCTTCAGTTTTTCCGACTGATGTTTTGCATACAATTCATATATTTATCTCATACATGCTACATGTTACATGCTAAATATTAGAACATGCTTATACCATTTGATGATTACTTGGCCTTGACCACACTATAGTGCCTAAGGTAGATGGATAGGTAGGTATAAATAGATAGATGTATTGATAGATAGCTAGGCAGATTAATTGATAAATATATTGATTGATTGATTGATTTATTGATGGATGGATGGATGGACGGAAGGAAGGACCGATGTACTAACGGATGGTTAGGTAGAACTTTATACATGTCGTTACGTTAATTTATTTGGGCTGTAATTTGCCTTTACTAACAGCGAAGCATGACATTTATTCGTGTAATTTCCTAATTTAAAAAGCGCAAGTCTTGGGTTTGGGTGTATGGAATATCGAATATATTATTTCTTCTAAAATAATGAATAATAATGATATAACACATCTGATAGCCATCCATTTTGTATTATGTCGTAATATTGAACGAATGTCTTATTAGGGTGCTGGTACATACAGTTTTTAAAATTAATTTTATAAACAACAACATCAATCATTTGTGCGATAGGATCTAACATCAGTAGAAGTAATCACATCATAATGAAAGCATGATATTCATGGATCAGTGAGGGAAGATTGTACGAAATGCGTTGAATATACATTTTTTTCTGTCGTGTCAGAACTGCGGGAATTTACCACGCGCATTTCATTTTGATTTATTTTAGCCATAACCAAATCCCAGACCAGCCCAGTGTGGGACTGTTGTATTATAAGGAAATTTAATTTAGGTTGAAATGTTCAGGTGTGCTCCGCGTCTCTACTTTTAGTGGGACTAACCTATCATCTAGAGCTCAATTTATGAAGATTAATGGAAATCTGTCAGCGGGCTGCGCCAGCACTGCTGCCACTTGGCGACGCTGTGTTCATCAAAGTAATATTACTTGCTCCGATTCTGGAAAATGTGCGTATAAAAAGATGTCTGCCTGGAAAATTTGGTATTGAGCGTTCTTCAGCCATTGTTAAAGAATAAAAGTTCTTTCTTCTGTTTATATTCCTTTGTGTGCTTTGAACAGATTTATAATACAGAAACTTGCTTAAAATTCTTTGAAAATATGATAAAGTTACTGTAGTTTGGAACGGTAGCAACACACAAAAGTGATATTCACCACGAAATGAATTTATTCGAAAATCTTTCTTGTTTCCGTTCCACTAGATGCTTTGTGTCGTTAAGTAGATACGTCTATTTTATTTTAGGGGTGAGTAGATATTGTACTTGGGATCTAATAAGCCTCTTTCAAAAGGAAAGCTTCTTAAGAAAAATTATGCTTTTAAGGGTTGCGGTTTAAATTGATTCGAATTATTCGCATTGTCTGATCATATTTCATATGTAAATTACAGGCCTACATTAAATTAATAAGAATTGTGTTCTTTATGAATAATTCCAATAGGATGTCTGGAAATCTAGTTTCTATCCTCCAGGTGGTACGACAAGCGCAATTGACGTACGTACTGCCGTCAACAACAACAACAAGAAAATTAGTACGACAAGCATTGAACCAAATCTGGAGGAGATTCACTCCGATTTCCCCAAGCCCAGTTTTAGTGCAGTAGGAAATTCAAAACACTAAAAGCCCCACTATTTTGTGAGGAGTACTAACTGTCAGATTTCTCATTTTGCAGTATTAACATTCTCTTTTCACTTCTTCCTTGAACCCAAATATTCTCAACACCCTTTTCTTAATCACCCCCAGTCTACCTTTCTCTATTGAGGAGGGGGATCAAGTTCCACGTATACACGAAACAACAGACAGAATTATGAACTTTGTTTTTTAATATTTACGTTTTAAGTGGATTAAAAACGATTCCGAATATAACGTACTCTTATTTTCTTTTTAATGTTACCTAATTATGATTTATTATTGTCGTTCAGAAAGACAGATGTTAAGAGAAACACGCTGTATTTTTAAATGGCTATAGTTTTATGCATTTCCTTAACTCCATAAATTTGGTATCAGAAAATGCCTGAGAGGTAGGAATTTTTGTGTTGAATGGTGTTGCGCCTAGTGACGCGTTCAGTAAGCTGTCGGAAGCAAGAAGGCCTATGTTACACAAGAGCGCGTGTTTTGTGTGAAACGGTCTTAACGAAACGGCAGTTTTATTACGGTGCAGCATGAGTTCAGATTTAGATCTGACTGCAGAAGGAGTCCAGGAACTCGATAATAGGGGGTCACTGAGGAAGTGCAATATTTTCAGGTGTCCGAATGGAATTCTTCTGCCAAAAACGCCTTCTTTTTTTTTGCCCAAAAGGGAACCGGTTCCTGCAGACTTTTTCAGTAACCTCTTTCGATTGTCAATCGTTTCGGGACGTTTCTGCAGTCAGATTTCATTCTGACCTCACGCTGCATGATTACAACATCGTCAGTTCTGTAAAATCGTTTGACACAAAATATTGTCTCTGCCCTATTGCTTCCGATTGCTTAGTGAATGCGCTGCTAGGATCAACACTACGGAGCATATAAACTTAAAGCTTTTAAGCACTGTGCAATACCAAATTCATTTATGTAAGGCAAATATGCAAAGAAAGATAGCCATTTAAATTTACCATCTCTTTTGTGAAGACCTTACCTGTCTAAAAAATAAAACTCACATTTGGATGCTTTATGCCTAGTGAGAATGTCAATGTGTTTATGGTACTTTGGAGAAGCAGAGTAATCGAATATCTAATAGCTATTTCATGCATTATCTAAAGCAGTAATCCTGTATACTGTAATAAATTACTTCTAATTATTGAAAAATGACTTTTGCCCTATCCATTAATTACAATCAAAGTTCTTAAATAAAGGCGATGAAAGAGAATTGATCTTGTTATGACAGTGCAGAATGGGCAAGGCCCCTGAGAACGCAGGGCATAAGGTTTATGAGCTGTTATTGATGCCCCATCAATCTGTGTACGTGACATTTAAATGAGATCCCCATCTGTTTCACCCTAACAACAGAACGAAAACAGTCTATCACTTTTAATTTTAATTTTGCTTTTTGTGACCTGTAATTGTGTTTTGTTGTAAGTATGCAACTATTATTTCGACTCGTGACCTCAATCATGTCACGCTGTTCGTCTGTAATGATGAAAAATTAGTCCGAACACCGTTTCCTTTCACTTGATCACTACAGCAGTGAACACGTATAGCCCAGCCCTTTATGTATATTGTTCACACTGCGGAGTATTTTCTGCAATCAGTCACTCAGGGGAACAATGCTGTGCCTAACAGTATCGTCATATGTCTTCTCCTCCTTGAACGTTGAACTTGAAGGCATTGTAGATAAAATACTGAGTGGGGGAATGATGGAAGTTTCGAGTGGGGAACACTTCCAGTGAAGAACATCACCCGATGAACAAGACTGATTTTGGCCCTGAACCCTTTAAAGCCAAGCTTTTGCTATTTGTACGTACCAACTACTTTAACATTAAAAAGCTATTCGTTTTGCACACACAGTTTATACATGTTTTGTGTGATTCTTACAACGAAACAGCCAATTTGCTTATCAAGCACTAACTGGTTGAGCTCTAAAATGGTGAAGAAGTGTGCTGAGTGTGAGATTGAAACTGAACTCTTATGTGTTACGTAAACGGAATCTTTTGTCAGAAGGGCAAACGGGCGACGTTGGGACCCTTCTAACGGTAATGTTTTTTCTCCATGCACGAAGTAAACTGTCACGTCTCCCTCGACGTCCCCTTTTATCGACTCTTCTACGGTTGTTTCTTACGTATAGCTTTCAGTGTATCAAGTATGTCACTTCTTCAGTGACTTTTCCCAATCATCTACTCTTCTGCTGTTAATTTTTACGCCTTATTCTAAACGCTAGGCTAAAGGGTCGTCGCAATAAAAAAGATTAGGAAAGTTTGTGGATTTTCGACTAAATCAAAATCAAAGAATTGAATTTCGCGTATTTGTCATTCTACAGATCCTCCGAACAAGTACTTTAATGAACGCGTAAGGTTAAGTTTCTTCGTATTAAAACTTTAGTCTGCAAAGCACCGTTTATCTGAATTGTATATAAAGATTCAGTTCTCACCGCGCAGGGAACACGGACTGGGTTCATTATATAGACAATCGGCTAATGCCGTTTGGGAAATTCGTCATATGCTGGACTGTGCATGTCCTGTCTGGAGGTCCGCTGCCCACTCCCAGATCAGGAAGCTGTTAAGGCCTACAATCCAAGTGACTTCGCAGTGTTACTAACTCCCTTGGGTGCGATGGTGACAAAAAATTCACGAGGCTTTCGAGGTTTCAGTTTTTGTCGACCATGTCAGATTTCTGACCGAAGGATTCGACTCAGAGTTGGCTGGTGCGGGGAAATCCCTATTTCGGCAACTGGTAAGGCTTTCGTATCCACTGAGGGCTGACCAATTTTGCCTACGGCTTTAGTAGCAATGTATTGGAAATCAGCCGGCTACTCGAGGATGCCCTTAAAGAAGGCGACCAACTCGACAGAAGGAAACGCCCGTAGCATCTATCTTCTATCCACAGTGAGGATTTCCGTGGTTTTTCTCATTTGAAATCGAATGCCAGGGAACGTCATGGCTCGCATTTCCCCACCTCCAATCAGAGAGGCCTTCAGTCAAAATTACTCCTGCCACATCCTGGTCACAAGGGCTTTCAGTTTGTCCATCGAGTTACTCTGGTTTCACATACATCCATTGCATGAAAGTTATTTCATCCACAGGAAAATACTGTCATTTGTAGCGTAAGTCCTGGGTATGAGTATGTCAAGGCCCTCAAGCAAGACAGTAAATCCATTATTGTAGCAAGACATCTGCGTCATAACCCAGCGATGCTTTCCGTAAGCAAGAATGGCTGAAGGAACTAAGGGAAGTCGACTTTCGCTACTTGGTTAATTGGTTTAGCTGTTTGGCAGAAATGATCGGTGTTGACTGTGAGAATAATACGAAACAGAATCTCGTAATGTACAGTATGCGGCACACATAGTTACCTCTGGGCTTTTAAATGCCAATGTGATTATTTTATTTTATATTTACTCTGTAATTGCGGGAAGAACATATTTAAGATTTTTTTTTTATTTTCGTTGGGTTTTAAACAGATATGTGTTCTGTCATTCATGACAAGTCTGCTAATGGTTAGTCTATCATTGTACAGATAACGACGTCATCAATCTAATTAAATTCACACAATACAGACACCATTAAGTGAAGAAAGTTTCCATTTTTTTAACTTAGGGTCTGCGGCGTTGAATGATAATCCGGTCCGTTATAAGTGTACAAAAGGTCACAAATACAAACACGTCCTTTAAGGATGCTGTCAATATGTTCTATATGCATATTTTTTGGTGTTCATCTGGTTTGAATAATATTTATTTAGGTACAGAGATCTTCACAAATCGCATGACGGAAGCAGAGAAACACTTATTTTTGTACGCCATTTTTAGAAATAGATTTTTGACTATATATATATATATATATATATATATATATATATATATATGTACAGTGTCCTTTACTTTCTTATATTCCGCTGTTGCATAAATTACAAATTGGTTGAAGATATTAGCTCTGTCATTGCAACATGTGCTTAATTCATTAATGGGTCACTTGTTTCTATAACAATGCGCCACTTTCAGACGCCAATATTTAATACAAAGCGTGTAACATCGATACTTGTAAATTTTGTCCACTTTTGTATGTATTTAATGAGGCAACATAAATGGACGCACTTGGCATTTGTCAACTGCATATACGTTCATACATGTATACTGTCCTCGTCAGATAACTTGATCCCTGTTAGCGCGGGGGTGAAGAGGCAAGTTGGTCAGGGGGGAAGCACAGCTCACGCGGCTCCAACCGTTTTCTCTACGTTTCAAAAACATTGTCTGATAAGTAGCAGGACTCTGCAGTGTCGTTTAAGCAATGGAGCGAATTGTAGTGTCAAAAATATCTTCCAGGGGGCCTTCTAATAGAACACGTAAAATTTAACCTTAACATAAGTGGTTTCATTGCGATAGACAATGTACTCATACTCCAAACAGAGTATATGTTTTTGGAACAGGTATAACGTTGCCTGCCCATGCCGACGTGAGCCAAGCAGTGGTTGGACTGTGCCGACTAAAGCTGTGTACAGTGCTAGGAAGCTCAGGTGTCAAGTTATCTGAATATATCTGTACCTACACACATAAGTGCATACATACATACATATACACACATAAGTGCATACATACATAAGTACGTACACATGTATACGTACGTAAATACAGAGAGATATATGTATGTATAAGACGCCTACTTATACAAAACACTTATAAGATAAATCGCTATTCGACTTCCTTAGTGAATTAAATTTTTATTGACATTTTATAGGCCTGTGCAGAGAAGGTATACTAATGCATATCGTTATGAATAAAATGTCCATTTTTATGGCGTTTGTTGGGTTTATTGAAGTTTAGTTTTGTTTCATTTTTAAAATACTATGGTGTTTGGGTTGCACTATACGTTATTTGGAGGTTTGTTTCTCGTTCTGCGGCAGTAACAATGTTCTGTTCCTTTATAACTTGTTCATGTTGATCAAGACGTGGAGGAATGGTCAGTGATAGATGCAGTTTCTTACAAGTATGGTAGAATGAACGGTGTTGCTACTGAATACATATGTGTGCTTTGGAGGTGCGATGTATGCCACTTTCAGGTTGGTAAGGTCCACCATCAGTTTTATGCTGTTGGAAGGCATGCCTGATTTTGGAGCCACGGGGTACTCTGAAAGGGAGGCCGTCCTTATCTTTATGTACTGGAGATGACGGCCGTGGCTCTGACATGTTTGAAATTAGAGTCTGGAAAACCTTTCATCCTCTAGACTAGACGGAGAGGTTATGGGAAATGATGGAATTATAAGTTAAAAGTTTAAATTTTGACGACGAGGCGAATGGGATAGTTTTGATGAGTCTTTTTAATGTATTTGTTAAAATCATATAGTGTTGCTGTATATTTTAAAAAGAACATTTCAGGACACCTTGGGCTACTGTGAAGTTGGAGACACCACCTCCTCTAAAATCTCGGACGCTTTTTGCCCCGTCGACATTGCTTTATAAAAAGTCTCTTTCTAAAACTAACTGATTTAGGTACTGAGATATTCACTCGTACACAGAAAGGTTCTGGATAGAATTCCTACTCACATTTGTAGCTTTCTTCAATACCTTATAGGCGGAGTTGCACAGAGATATGGACATCCGTGATTTAATGTATCGCATGTAGGTATAGATATTCGAATACGATACATATCGGTTGCAGAACGGCGAACGCCATAGGTTTGATTGGTTATAAGCCCTACTTGACAGATAATTTTGTTTGGATAATTCATCGTTTGAGGCTCAGACAAGAAGTGGGGCTGCCATGTGGCTTCGAACTGTTGAGTCGATCGATATCAAAGTCGACGTTTACTCTTCGGAATTTTAAACCGAATGAGAATGCATCCGTTATTTTGAATCTTTCATTACTCTTGCAGAAGTATACAGGAAATCGGTACTTGATACGTACCGGAATATGCACTCGAGATATGATCCATTGTTACCATCTGAGGTGGCTATTTGTCACGTGGTAATAGGTATTTAGTCTTACCTTACGAGAAGATAAATCTATGGTTTGATCGTGTTCTCCCCCTACCGTAATTTCATCACATAAATTTACAGTGCAGTGATTAAATATGATCAAGTTTAATAGCGGTTTATGGGCTTGCAACAGCGCCTGCCGAAGTGGAAGCAGTCGATGAAAACGCTATCCACAGACATCCATGCCACCGGTACAAATTAAATACAGTGTAGCTTCGTAAAGACATTTTCTGTTCTCATGACACATGAATTGTATGACACCTTCCGAATTAACTTGCTGTAACGAGCACGGAATTTGATCCCAACGTTTTAAAATTTATTGGCTCCCTAGGGTCCTTGTCAATCAAAGTGTTGACTTGCGTATATAACGATGCACTTATGGCTAGGCTTCTTATTTCGAAGATAAGGCGTACTGACGTCTTAGAATTTTTTAAAGCCTTCTCTGCTGAAAGAAGATTATGCTTCTGTTATGGTGGATTAAACTATTTAGCTTTTGTCGAATAAGAAATAATTTTGAGATGAAGAATTTTTAGTATCTGCATAACTGTTCGTGTCAAAACAATTCTACAAACTTTTACACTTTACGTACTGTCGGTTTAGCTCATAATAATTAACTTTATGGGGGATGTTAGTTTTGTTTCATTAAATATAGCGAAGACGTCCTTCTTTAGCCCATTTCTGCAAATTTTTCGTCATATATTTCGTTTCATTACAGTCGATATCACGAGAGTCCCATATGATACCCCGGTGGCAAGGAAAACAGTCTGATTTTATCTTTGAAAGAAAACTATATAATATGTAATATATTTGCATATATGAGTGCTTAATATCTTTAAAAATAAAAAGAATATGTTTCCTATTACAGACCATGTAATTCGAATTTGCTTTGCTTGTCTATAGATACTGCAGTTAAATTACAAAGTTTCAGTTTTCCCCATTATAAATATATATATATATATATATATATATATGTATACACATGTCATTTACGACTATATGCTATATGTCACGCTTAACGCAATGAGAGGCCCATACAAGAGTTTAATTGCAAGACCTGTAGGGAAGTAACCACTTACGAGACCTAGGGGTAAATGCAGAATAATATTGAAACGATTCTTAAAGCAATACGGTTTGAGAATGTAGACTGGATTTATCTGGTTCAGGACAGGGAGCATTCCAGGCCATTATAGACACAGTGATGTGACTTGGGACTTCATCAAAGCAAGCGTTTTCTTGAACATCTGTGTGACTGTCAGATTCTGCCAAGCAACTCTCCGTCATGCAGTTTCAGTACGCTTGAGTGTGTCGTCGGACCAAACGACCTTATGTTTTCATCTACTTACACCAGCGGTAAACAAACTACGAAATAAATCGTAGCACCCTTCAGGTCGGTCAGATTATAATCAGTATAGCGAAGCTGTCGTAGATGCATCCCGAGAAACTTTTAAAAACATTACTAATAATGCTTTTTTACTATCGCCATCATGAATAGGAAGGAATGACTATATTTATATTAGTGTGTGCCACGTAGATCTGCATGTTTCATGACACGGATGGCAATGGCTGCTCTTTTAGTTCAGACTGTTGAGATTTGGGCCAGAGTAACTGGCATTTATGTCGTCTTTCTGGATTCATTCGACTGTGGATATTTATGACATCTTGCCTATAGGTCTGTGTTAAAGTTACTGTTGCTTCTGTGCACGCCACAAAATCATGCGGGGGAGTAGAGGTATAGCTCCACCCATCTTAGCTTCAGCACAAGATGGAATTGAGTGGTCAGTTCCAATCTCTGGTCGCTTTACCCCCCCGGGAAATGGGCACGAGTGCCCATTGAATCAGAAGCTATGTGTGCCGCAGAGCCGGTCTGGACCCTCATGAACTTTTATACACGTGAAACACGAGAACACTAATTTACAATATCATTTCGCAGTCATCCCCTATTACTCTTGTTATTGCAAATTTACTTAAAGCCACTTCACCCTCTATGTTACTAGGCAATTTGTGACGCCCTGAAAACTGCAAAAAAAAACGTAAATTATCCCTTTGCATAAACACTACGCCATGAAGGCTTATGCGGGAGTGCAGCTCTGGTACTCTGCGTTCTTACCTTCGACGGTAATGAAGATGAGAACAGTTTCACGTTGCGGCCGCCTTACCGTTGGCAAAGACGCCCGGTAGTCATTGAATAGAAGGTTGAAGGGACTCACAAAACAGGTTTGGACGGGGCGGCGAAAGAAACATTCTTGGCCCCGCAAGGAACTGTGATGTCTACAGGGAACTCTAATGTCGACAGGGAACTGTGATATCTACAGGAAACTGTGATGTTTACAGGGAATTTGTGATATCTATAGGGAATCGTGATGTCTACAGGTCTACTGGGAATTGTGATGTTTACATAGACCTGTGAGGTCGACAGGGAACTGTGATGTCTAGAGGGAACTGTAATGTATACAGTGAACTGTGATGTATACAGGGAACTGTGGTGTTTACTGCAAACTGTGATGTCTATAGGGAACTGTAATGTTGACAGGGAATTTGTGATATCTATAAGGAATCGTGATGTCTACAGGTCTACTGGGAATTGTGATGTTTACATAGACCTGTGAGGTCGACAGGGAACTGTGATGTCTAGAGGGAACTGTAATGTATACAGTGAACTGTGATGTATGCAGGGAACTGTGGTGTTTACTGCGAACTGTGATGTCTACAGGGAACTCTAATATCGACAGGGAACTGAGATGTCTAGAGGGAACTATGATGTATACAGTGAACTGTGATGTTTACAGGGAACTGTAATGTTGACAGGGAATTTGTGATATCTATAAGGAATCGTGATGTCTACAGGTCTACTGGGAATTGTGATGTGTACAGAGACCTATGAGGTCGACAGGGAACCGTGATGTCTAGAGGGAACTGTGACGTATACAGTGAACTGTGTTGTTTATTGCGAACTGTGATGTTTATAGGGAATTGTGATGTGTGCAGGGAATTGGTATGTTTACATGGACCTGTGATATCTACAGGGAAATGTTGTCGATATAATTCTAATATTCAGCGTAATATTTGTTTGGAATGTTATTACAGTTTGCGACAAAAATAAGACTATAAAATAGCTGCAGATGTGTATTCTGCAGTTCAAATCCATGTACGAATATATGAAGAATCTGTGTTGGGTTGCAGAAATGGAGAAGAGAGAAAGGGATAGGAAGAGAAAAAGGAGAGGAAGAGAGAAAGGGAGAGAAAGAGAGAGAAATCTGTAACTAAAGTTAAGTAAACAGCCGGAAGAAAATCCCCGAAGCCTTTCAATTCCGCGGTGAAGTTTGCTGGTTACTGCTTTCTATGTGTCGCAAGATTTATGAACTTTCCTCCTGGAAGTTTAAATGAGTCCCATCCATAACGTAACACTGGTGGTTTCTGCTATGTTCGATTGAAAGCCCTAATGATGATTACACGTACCAGAAGAAAAGTGTTGGTATGAAACTGTTCTACGGTACTCTATCATAAGTGATGCCAGCTCAATATAAACAGATAGGTCTATATTTTGCAACCAAAATATGTATTTAGAAACGGTATATTCTTTTTTGATGTTATGAAAGCTGTTGTGTTGGAATTCAGTAATTAAAAGTATTGATAAAACCGTCTACACAAGGTCATTTAAGTGGTGAGTATTTTACAGTAAGCTACATGCTTCGACCGTCATGCGGTTGCTCCTTTGGATTTTTAGTTACTTTTTAACTGTCAACCTATTTTTATTAAGAATTCTAATTTATATGTGTATATGTATATGTATACATTTTAGTAAAATTGAGATGTCAATCACCAAAATCCAATCTGTAGAGTTAAATTTTAATTCACATTTTTGTATATTTTGAAAAGCCTGAAGATGGCCTTATGACAGTCGAAACATGTAGCTTAATGTGGATGAAATAATTACATGAAATGCTTACCAACCAAATAACGTAAGTTGTGCAGACGGTATTATCAACACTTCTAATTATAGCATATTCTCCTGTTTACCAGAACTTGGAATTTATGACTAATATATTTTAATAGACACAGATATAATATTACATGTCTGTTCTTTTGTCATAGGTGAAGTAACTTCAGTGTGTAAAATACAGAGCCTACTTGGCATACATGAAATTTATATCAGTCACATTTGTGTCTCGCATTTTACAAACCTGAATTTTAATTGCAGGTAAGACGTAATGAGTGTACTTGCTGCGCTTATACTAAGGTCGTTCAAATTTAAACGAGAATTCGTTTCTAAAAAAATTATTCACAATAAAATGGAAAAGTATTACGCACTACTTTTCAATGTAGTCCCTGTTGACTGCCATACACTTGTGCCAACGTTCTAGAAACCTCTTAATTCCAGTTTCAAAGAAGGTTTTCGGTTGCTTGTGTATCCAACTTTGCACAGCTGCAATGACCTCATTATTATTCCGGAATCTCTTGCCTCCTAAAGCCCTCTTCATTGGTCCAAACAAATGATA
Organism: Reticulitermes speratus; assembly: GCA_021186555.1. Classification (NCBI taxonomy): domain Eukaryota; kingdom Metazoa; phylum Arthropoda; class Insecta; order Blattodea; family Rhinotermitidae; genus Reticulitermes; species Reticulitermes speratus. The sequence continues at coordinate 13,282,138 of JAJKFL010000007.1, forward strand.
ATCAGATGAAGCTAAGTCTGGACTGTACGGTGGATGAGGCAGGACATCCCACTTCAGTTTCATTAGAGTTGCCATCGTTAAAGCCGCAGTGTGAGGACGAACGTTGTCCTGGAGGAAGCAAACTGAATCCTGCTTTTTCTTCGCTTTAAGCGGATTGCCGACTTCACTTTTTCATTCAGGAGAGTTGAATAGTACTGCGCATTGATGGATTTTTGACCAGTGAGAAAGTCCAGGTGACTGATACCCTTTGAATCCCAGAACACAACTGAAAAAATTGCTTTCGCTTTTTTTGGGGGGTGGAGAATGGGTGTGTTTGCACTGCTTGCCTACTCTTTTTGATTCAGGAGTGAAGTAGTGGACCCAGGTCTCATCACATGTCACAATTGAGGCCAAAAATGCGGCTCCTTCTCTCTCGTATCTTTGCAAATTTGAGTAACGGCCACTAAACGTCTTTCCCTGTGCTCCGGTGACAGGAGCCGTGGGACCCACCGCACGCTCACTCTACTGACTTTCAACTCGTTGTGCAAAATTTCTTCAACACTCCCTACACTAATTCATACTTCCTGTGACAGTTAAAGAACAATTATGCGACGATTAGCCCGAATAAGTTCACCCATTTTCAAAACGTTGTCTGGATTGACAGAAGTTCTTGGTCGCCGAGCGTGAGGTTCATTTTCAACACGGTCTCGTCCTTCTCGAAATGATTTCGCCCAACTGAACACCCTTGGCTGTGACAAACATTCATCCCCAAACTGTGCTTGAAGCCTGGTAAAGATTTCAGAAGGAATTACACCTTCCTTCGTGAGAAATTTGATAATTATACGTTGCACAACACTGCTGGGTACTTCTTGCACTGCCATCTTGATTGACCTGATGGTTGAGGTGGAGAGGGACCCGACTAGTGTGGATTGCAAGTTTAAACGTGTCATAACTTGTCAGCGCAAGCACGTTCATACAATTTGATTTGTGCTCGAGAGGGAACTAAATTCTAGTTTAAATTTGAACGACCCACGTATTATTCTGTAATTCATACTTGTATGAGAAGTGCTTGTAGCACGACAGACAGTCAGCAAGTTTTTGCTCTGACGGGACTTCTGTCAGTCTTGATGTCGATAGGCCGCACATTCTACTTGCTGTCGACCAAATTCCGCATTCCCTTGCTCATAGCCATGACCAAACAAGTAAATGTTTCGAATTCAGCCAAGCCAAACGACGCATAGCACCCCAAAGATTTAATGCTATGTAAGATTGGGTGTTTCAATGCCTCGGGGGAAATTTCTTAACAACATTTGCTGCTGCAATCGCTGCCCGATTCCGTGTTAGTATTATATCGCTTATCGATAAAATTTCTTTTTTCAACCGCATCAACTTGCGATTTTATTCACATCATTTTTATTCTTATTTAACGCTCTGCTCTGTAATAAACCTTTACCGCATCGAGAGCTGCTTTCCGGAGACGTAACTGTTGATTCTTAAGCATTCAAACGAAGCTTCTGTGGACTCCTTGAGATTATCCGCTCGGTCTACAGTCCTAAGCCACCATCGTGTTTTAAAGTAAGCTCTTCCGATCTCCCGAATACAACACCCTCCTCGGGAAGCAACATTGCAAAGAATAGAGGTTTATTCTGAAAGTCTTACATTTGTTTATTTTTACATTCTCTGAACGAGCACGGTATTTGGGAGCATAAGTGAGCAATGAAAACCCTCAAGATGTGATATAAAATGCCTCTTGTTAGTTTATTCTGAACGGGGTGTCAAACTTTTTCTTCTTCTTCTTCTTCTTCTTCTTCTTCTTCTAAAAACAGTGCAATTAAATTAAAATCGAAGTAATCAGAGCTGATTATTATTTTGGAAAACATTTTTGTGTCTTATGAAGGTACGCTGTAGGGACACATATAGAACCAAAAGTTTATCTCACCATCATCATCATCATCATCATCATTATTGTCATCATCATCAAGTAGTCTGTCTTACGACAGGTCCATAGCTTCTTCGAAAGCGAGTTCTCCAGCGAGTGCTTCCTCTCAATTTCCAATATCTTCTCGTTTGCTTACGATCATAGAGTAGCTGCTTACATCTTCTTTCTCCTTTTTCGGTCCCTTATATCTGTCCTTCTATCTATAGCTGAAAATAAATCGGGTTTAAATGTAGCGGAAATTTATAATTCTCTGAACTATGGCTTTGGTAATTTGCCTAAGAAGGAGCTGCTTTATATGAAAACAGCCATTACGTGGAAAGTAATTGGGGGACCGTTGGTGTTCTAATGATATGTCGAATTGGAAGTGGTTAACAAGTGTTTCTGTTGCAGTGAATAATAAACTGAGGACACGCCAGTGTCTGTGGGGCCAATAATGATGGGTCTTTGCGGTTATGATTCTTATTCGAATTGTAAATGAACCAATTGTGTTATAGAAGAAGGCAGTTAATAAGATAGGTGGTTGTGAATATTAATTCATCTGGTAAGGATACATCAGACAAAGGCAGCGAAAGAGCTCATTACTTTAAAATTACTGATTATGCTCTTGACATGCCCGATATACAGTGTCAAAGAATTACGTAGGAGAGGAGAGCAGCGATTCTTGTACATATCTAATGCTCATTCTGAAGGAGTTACACAGTGGTGTGTTACAGTTGGGATTCCTGGGTTTCTAACTGGTTTCCATTGCCTAGAGAGAGTTGCATACAGGATTTTGGTGGGGAGACCTGAGCAAAGGCGACCACTTGGAAGATCCAGGCGTAGATGGGAGGATAATATTAAAATGGGTCTTTAAGAAGTGGGATGGGGGGCATGGACTGGATTGATATAAATCAGGATAGGGACAGGTGGCGGGCTCTTGTGAACGCGGTAATGAACCTTCGGGTTCCATAAAATTCGGGGAATTTCTTGACTATCTGAGGACCTGTTAGCTCCTCAAGAAGGAATCTGCTCCATGGAGTTAGTTTTTTTTAACATGGTGAAGGGCCCCGCAGCAGATGCTACGGACGCACCACAGCCTTAAGGCTTTTTGTGCAACCCTGTGATGAAGATGAGCAATTTTTTACCAATTTTTACAAGTAATGGAGCACCAGTGGAATGAAATTGACAGGGGAAAACCGACAACTCGGAGAAAAACCTGTTCCAGCGCCACTTTGTCCACCACAAACCCCACATGGACTGACCCGGGATCGAACCCGGGTCTCCGCAGTGAGAGGCCGGCGACTAACCGCCTGAGCCATGGCACGGCGAGTTAGTTAGTGCATTGTCTAGTATTCCGGAAAGGACTTTTCGGAAACTGGGTTTGTTTTCTTTGTAAAGTGAAAGAGAGGGGAGGTACCCACAGATGTAGGTTGAGTGGAAACAGTCTTAACCACTGGGATTTGCTTAGACTGGGTTTGTTACGTGGGAAATACCGAATACGTTGACCGCATCTTTAATTCTGACGTGGCAAAGATGCCTATATAATACTATAGTTTATTACAGGTTTAAGATTTTTTTAAATTAATTCCGTCTTATGCCGACGGTAGCAACCAGTCTTTGTTGTTGAGTCATTTTAAGCTAATTAAAAAAACAAATTAAAATTCGCAGAAGTTTCAATAAATCTAAACGGTTTGAAATTTCGCAAAGTGTGGCATGGTGCTTCTGTTCCTTTCTGTGTTTCATCTCACATCGTGTATGTTCTCTTCAACAGGAAATGCTGAATTACCAAAGGCAAGTTTTAAGTAAGGAATTTAGAAACAATTTGCATCAACGAACGTGTGATTAGAAACGTAATGTTCGCTTTCATTTTCCTCCAGTAATCTACACAACACCCAACATAAGTGTACTAACCTGTTCAGGATGTTATAACATCGCATGGGCCATTACTTCACTGAAAGCATGGTTGAGAATTTATTAGTGTGGTCAGTGGTGGGGTGAAATGCTGAAAGGTTGAAGGGGTAGAGAGGTTAAAGAGCTAGGGTCAGATTTCCGTATAACAATTGTTACGGGCGTAGTTACCCCTCGCTGCCAAGGGAATAGAATTCCTGTCTGTTACTTATCGTAGCTTTTCTTTAGAGAACAGGACGCATGTAATTGTGTTTTACAGCAGCGAAGGATCATCTAAATAGAACGAATAATGGAGCGTATCATTACGAAAACAAAGTTGAAATACAGGCTGGTGTAAATATTACAGGATTAGCAAGGTTTCGCTTTCCTCAGAAGCGACTAATAGATTATTTATGTGGACTACTGCTGAAGCATAATCATAATCATAAGCATAAGCAATTTGCTTTTCATTGTGAACAGATACGTAACTAGTTTTGTATAGCAGAGTCCGTCTTTAGTAGGTAATATTTGCTCGGCTAGGCAGGAAATTCGTCGATCCCACCGCCCGTGCTAAGGTGTATGTCTGCGGCCGCTCGATTGCTGGGATCGCGGGTTTGAATCCCGCTGAGGTCATGGATGTTCGTCTCTTGTGTTTATGTAGTTCGCGACCTCTGCGACGAGCTGATCACTCGTTCAGAGGTATCCTACCTGGTATGTGTGTGTGTGTGTCTGACTGTGTGTGATCTAGAAGCCTCAACAATTAGGTGTCCTAGGCCCGATTTGGTCTGTTGCGCCACAGAAAAAATGTTACGATATTATTCGTACATTTAAGGAATATAATAGTTCATTTCTGTGTTTACAAGAGCTCATCACTGGTTCCAATCCTGAGCCAAATTAACCCAGTCTACATCTGCATATTCTGTACTTAGCAGAATGTACAAGACATTACATGGGGTGCTCCAAAAACGTCACAACGCAGTATCTGGGCAGTCACATTATTGCATGTCGTACGAGACAGCTTGCAGACGGTTCCTCCTGCTGAACATGGATAGAGCTCCATGGGAGAGTGTTTACTGACCGTCATCAAGACAGGTGATATTTATACATCCAGCAAATCGTTGAGGTCCGATGACGTTACACAAACAGAAGTTCCGATGGCACACAAAGTAGGAGTACATGTATTAGAGCCTGAACGATATCCATCAACAGAGACACAACAACAGTTCATGTCAGCAGGAAAATTCAGGCAGAGAAAAGAAACAATAGAGCGTAGGCTCTTATATCCGGATGTTACGCGCAATTTAACACAAATGGCGTTCACAAATAACGTCAAAATCATGAACTTAATAGGTCTATAAACGGCAATAAAGTATAAACGAGAAAACACATCTGGTGTAGTAACCAGCCCAAGCAGTTCTCATAAGGTGGACACGGGTTTAAAAGCCGGGTGTTACACATGAGATATGAGGTTCTCACGACGGTGACCATGAAGGAAGCTTTCTTCTGAAATGTGACGCAATGTGGTATGGCATCTACTCGTATTATCTCCATCTTCAAAACTAAAGATGGAGGAAGCAAGTTTTTCTGAAGCGTGGGTGAGTTTCTTTGAGGCTACGTCGTGCCACGTTCTAGCAGCCATTTGTCTTGGGGATGTTATTAACATTTAGGTACAAAAGCCTGCAGAATGTTGTGAAATACTGACAGAAGCTTTACCTTCATTCCAGAACTCAGTAAACAACCATTTGAAGCCGACATTTATCTAAATCACACACACAACTTCAGTTCCTACCTCACACTTTATCTGCTGTGAAGGTCAATCACTTAGCGACGTTTAGGGAGATAATCGGTTTTCATTGTGAGACTCAGCAGGTGGTTTACGTAGTTACCACTGGCCGAGTCACTAGATATGTCGTGTGTCGTAAAGCGATGTTGAAGAGAATACCTGCCAGCACTCGTAACAGAACACCGCTGAGTCTTAGCCATACTGTAGGTGTAAATAAAATCACGGAACATGTTGCTGTAGTCGTACTAAAATTACATTATTTTTCCTACCTTGTTTTCTCGTCTGCTTGGTAAGAAGTTGCGGTGTTTCAAAGGAACAAGTGAGAAAAAGGATAAGTGTTTGTGTGAGGACGCTGTGGGGATGTTTTGAAGAAGTGTGATTCGTCTCACGCTGTTGAAGTTTGTACACGGTATCTGGCACGTACGCGGATCAGTCAGGGGTTCATACAAGCATTGTCTTCAGCATGACAGGGATTAATTAGCTTACAAGCCTTCCTCGACGATCACTAATTTAACTTGTGTTCCTCTTTTTCATCCCTTCGTTGAACATGAATAACATTTTACGGGCAGCAATATTCACCTTATTAGGCTCTGTTTCTTGCCTGTTACCTCCGTCTCTTCGGCACCATTCCCTTTCTCCCGAGAAAGAAACCGTGCCTCAGTGATGGACGCGACATTTATATTGATTAACTGCGTATGATTTTCCAGCCATCAGTGTGTAAATTTTATACTTAAATGGAGAGGGTTGTGTAAATATTATAGGTAAAAGCAGAGAGGCATGTACAATTTAGACTTTAGTGTCTAAATGTTATATTTATGTACAGATGTAATTATAAATTTTATACTTAAATGGAGAGGGTTGTGTAAATATTATAGGTAAAAGCAGAGAGGCATGTACAATTTAGACTTTAGTGTCTAAATGTTATATTTATGTACAGATGTAATTATAAATTTTATACTTAAATGGAGAGGGTTGTGTAAATATTATAGGTAAAAGCAGAGAGGCATGTACAATTTAGACTTTAGTGTCTAAATGTTATACTTATGTACAGATGTAATTATAAATTTTATACTTCAATGTAGAGGACGCGATTATACGCAAATGAAGAAAGGTGTGTACATATTACACTTAAATGCAGAGGGGTATGTATATTTTATAAGACGCAGGAGCGAAAGGAGGCCCACTTCAGCTCTGTAAAGTTCCGAATTTTTGTATTGCAACTACTGTTATGATATTTTGCACAAATGACTCCAAAATGAGACAAACAATTATGAAAAATTCGCAGATTTTGGAAGCCACAAACCGAAAAGCAAAACTGTGCATTCGGTCTACCTTAGGGATCCAGACGTCTTAAGGTAGGCTACTCGTAGAATTAAGGACTTGTTATTTATAGGCACGAATTCAAAATTCATAGCGCAGTTTCACGTCTCAGTTTTTGTTATGGGATGATGAGTGTGAAGACACGCGTAGCATTTTAGTTTAATCCATAATAGTCCGAGCAGAGGAAGTCAGGTGTTTTTCTCGTATACAGGAATTGCTTCACGGGCGACAACAAATATACAAAAAGTGTTAGCATTTCTAGTGTTGCCACAGCGGCAAAATTTATTTTTTCCATTTGAATAGCCTAGGCACTTTTAGGACACCCCTGTTTTACCAAATATTTATGTCGTTACTCTGCCTTGTAATAAGAACTACTCTAAGTAATAAATGGCTTCTAAAAGTGCATGTAATAAGCTTTCTGTCTAGGTCTCATATAATTATTTACCGCGATTAAATAGTTTTAAATTTAAGAACATTTCTTAAGGGCTCTCCGTCAGTGATAATTCTCAGAGACAGGCTTCTACCAACCAGCTGATTGTTCTTGTGTGCGTGGCAGGAGACAGCGAGCGGGTATAAACACGCGCTGGTCAACTTCACAGCTTTTCACAGTTGGCACCAAATTCAAACCATGAGCCACCATGTGTGCCCCGGCCACCTGTGGCGCCATTACCTATCTTAAACGCCGGGGTGTGTGTAAATTCTCTGCGTAAATGCAGACGCCTTATGTACTTTTATTTACTCTGTATAAATCTTCATACTTACTTCTAACAATCATACAATTGTGATGTTTTTAACTGTAAGCGAGTTGTATACTTATAAGTTTCCTACCTAAATACGTAACACTACTGAGCAGTGTCTTTCAGAAGCTGATAGTCGCTTAACTAGTCAATAAAGCTCCGTCTTTTACGAAAACCAAAATGTTTTACTGTGTTCGCAAGAGTCAAAAGAATCCAGCCTACGAAGATAATTGTAATACGTTACAGGATATAATTAGCTTGTTATTTATGACACCCTGTGCCTTAACGATTCTTTTAGTATTATCGTCTTACCTACACATATGTTGGCCGAAGAGTGGCTTCCTTTCAGGTTTTCCACATACACATTTGTATTCATTCCTGTCTCTACCGCGCTTTCTACACACCCCTCCCATCTCATATTCATTTAATTAATAATTTTTCTATATGTGGCGGAGTACAAACGAAGAAGTCTTTCCTTATACAGTTTTATCCATCTGCCTGTGAATTCTTCTTTATTAGGTCCGTATATACGCTGAATATTCTGTTCCGAAAAACCTGTAGATCACTTTTTTCCTTTGGACTAAAGGACCTAGCTAATTTCCGTACAAAACAACAGATCAAATTGTATTTTATATTTTAGTACGTACGTTTCTCAATTGCTGACTGAAATACAAAAATTCTGAGCTGAATAATGACAAGGATTACTAGAATTTAAGCTGCAATTCTTAAGAACTATATTTATTTGTTAACTCTGTATCTAATATTTGAAATTTGCCAAAAGTTCGAAGGATTTATTTATGATTAGTCAGGGAAGTACGCATGCAGCTGGATTTGAATCACAAAGCGTGAAGAATGTGTTGGTATTGTGTTCTTGTCCTGTCCCTTACGTCATTGCTGTGGGCAGGACCGGTCGTGCTTACAAAATCGTTCTTGTCACATGACGTAAATCTCAGATAGAAATAAGCTGCTAGTATGAAGGGGGTATAGCTCAGTGGTAGAGCATTCGACTGCAGATCGAGAGGTCCCCGGTTCAAACCCGGGTGCCCCCTTCGATTTTCTTCTAAATTTTTCCGTAACCTATAATGGCAATGTTTTATTAACATTAGCAAATAAAATTACCTTGTATGTAGTGGTTTCATCTTCGAAAGTGTAAGTCGGACAGAGCTTGCAAATTAAATTTTTGTTCTTACCGTATTTATTAATACGGATGAGAAAGTTATTGAGTTATTAACATTAGCTAAATCTGTTTAACATAAGGCAGAGCAATATATTTTTATTAATAAAACCCAATTTGCTTAATGTTCTGAAATGAATTAACATTTGTTGATAATGTGAAATTGATTATTGTGTTAAACGGGGCATTATGTTAATGACAATTAAAGATAATTGAAGTGTAATGTAGTTGAATGTTCTTTACTTATCTTCACCGAATATAGTCAGTCTTGCATGAGGAAGTGGCTATATTTACAATAGTCGACAGTATTTAAGCACCCACACCGGGACTCCGCTTTTTTTTTATCATGGCAACTGATCATGGTAGCCCCGCTAATCTGTCACGTGGTTCCACCCATGAGTTCTGGCTCCTGGAATCATATCTTTTGATAAGCAGTGTGCAGTGAGCAGCTTTATTAGCTCTGATGGGAAGCAAATGGACATCACCATATTAATCAGTCAATTATATCTAGTATTCTTTTTGAGTCCATTCTTGAAAAGGAATATTTAAATTACAAACCCCCTATGTGTTCATTTGTAGTATTCTCCTATTCACGGCTCTTGGTCATTAAATACTGTCCTATCTTGTGAATCCTGTGAAATATCATAGTGATTATACGTTACAATTTTTTTTTGCGCGGGGGAAAAGTCGTAATGATGCATATTAACGTACTGTATTAGCTTTAGTCTAAAAGAATTAACATGAAAGTTAGCCTCTGGAGAATTATAGATATGGACTTCTCGAATGCAAAATGACGTATAAGTTGCATTACATATGTCATTAAAGGGGTGTATTTAATAAATGGAAGATTGGAATCGTGCAGATGTGCCTGTTTTAGTTAATCTTTTAAAGCGGCACTTCCATAAAACGAGAATTATAGGACCCGTGTGGGGTCATGCAGGTTTTTGGATGGACCGCCAAAAAATGAACCGATAAGAAGGATTTCGAAATTAATTTTAATTCTAAATAAGCAATAAAGCTTCAAATTTAGTTAAGTCAATCAAGTTGTAGAGTATGCCGAATGTAGAGCGCATTGTTTTAACCTAAGAGCAAAAGAATTGATAACTGTCTAATTTTAGTACATATTAATTTATAATAGTAGGAAACATTAAGGTACAAATAGGAATGAAAGTAAGTGTATTATATAGACAGCATTCTGTTTCAGTAATAATTTGTGTTTCGGATTTCTAAATCGAATTTGAAGACATTTTTATTGGTGAGGGGCCACGGATGCTTTTATTCACATAACGGGAGCCCTGGACCGAAATAATTTTGAAGCATTGCTTTGTAGCACAGTGGTTCTTATAGTACCACCTGGCCTAACATTAAAGAACTCTTTATTTTTTCCACAGAATGTACTCATATTTAAGTTTTTCCTTATCATTCTTCGAATAAATGCTATTATGTTCCTAAACAGCTTTATCCAGTTGACTTTGTAGCGTTATGGCGACGCAGTGTGCTTTCTGTGACGGAACTGATTCTATGAATATTACTCCTATTTATGTGAAGTTAATACTTCTTGAGGTTAACAAACGTGTCGATTAATCTTCGTCTGTGTTTTTGGACCGTCTTATTTAACAACGTGGAGGTTTTATATTTTATTAAATCTTTTAAATATTGGCTAGGAATTCGTGACATCCACAGGTACAAATCCACCTACTGTAGAGACTTTCATTATACATATTACACAATCCTTACAGACGCTTTTCCTCTCGACTAAGCTGTCTTCAGTGAGATCACAATACAGTTACACGAAAACCATACCTGTATTCGTAGGTATATTTCGAAAAGCTTAAAGATTGAAAAGTTTAAAATTAATACTTATTATTTAAGTAGAGGTAAATTAAAAGTAAAATATTTTTATTACATTTGCCTTCCTGGATCCAGTATAGCTATCCAGCTGTTATTATATTTTATACGCACTCCTTGTTCTTTAAATTTTATATTCATCCGTATAATGACACTTATAAAATTGATGCAGTTTTCAACCATTGTGTTGACACTGAAGATAGCTTATTTAAGGCGAAAGGCGTCTGTCGGAATTGTACAATACACGTAACAAAAGGCTATAGGTGCTGAATGTATACCTGTATATGTCATAAAGGAGCGACACGGAATGCATAATTACAAAATTGACTTGTGGCTGGGGGAGCTGCTCATCATAGAAGAACTCAGTTATGTGCCATATCCCGAACAGGATTCGAACAACAGTCCCAATAATGAGGCGGCCGAACACCTTCGCCTTCATCGTGTGTTTGATTTGCTCATAAATACGTAGGTAAATAGCACACAACTAAACACTCCCACAGTATTTTCATCGGCCAAAAATTTCACGTAAATTATGATAAAAGTAAAGGAAATTGTAACGCAGGTAATGAAAGGTGTGCATATTCACCATCTTGAAAGGAGGCAGGGCACCTGAAGTAAGACCCTTTGAGTAATTTATTATACTCGTAAGTTCCGGGAGTTTTTATCCTAATGGCTAAGACTGTCTTACTTCTTAAGAAAAGTAGCCTGCTTGGACACCACGATATGTTCTTATACACAGCTTATTAATACTATTTACATTCATATCCTCATCTGTCCTGATGTGTTTCAGCCAAAAAAAGTGAAATAGGGTCGTAGAATCCATCACTGTCATTTAAAAGAATCAGAAGCTGAGAACGTGTCTGCTTTGCTTTCTTCTCTTAATCGCAGCCGAAATTTTACAGCTTGAAGCTCTGATGTTCCGGATTTCGAAAAAATGCTTTATTTTCCCCTGAGCTCAGGTAATAAATGTAAACAGTTTTTGTTACTGTCAAAATAGGCTACTATTTACCATGTTGCCACTTCTCAGGCACACTAGACCATGAAATCAAGCTCAGTATCAGTGTTTTAGATTGGGTTCTTGATAAAATAACGAACAAAATATACTCGAAACCATAGAAGGGATTGGATTCTGTTAACATCATCAGATGTTAATTACTTCTAGCCTTATGTTTGAAACGCCAAGCGACGATATGAGGAATGTACACACAATGTGACAGTTCTGGGTTTTCCCTATCTTGATTTAATTGTCTCGAAATCCATAAGACTTAGGGAAAGTATGTAGATTAATGGGTGTAGACTATTTAATATTCCTCTTCAAGTCTTGTTCGAAACACTTACATATACGAGACACTCTCGAGATGCTCGTGTACTTTCAATTAATGATCGTTATTGTATTTCAACCGAAATTAAGAAGTGTCGACACATTTTAGCAAAGCGTACCAGCAGGCACATACAGTTTCACAAACATCTTTTCTTCTCTTCTCGAAGTGTTACATGCGCACACGCTTTAATACATACATACATACATACATAGGCTACATACACACATACGGACAGAGAGACAGACAGACAGACAGGCAGGCAGGCAGGGACATAGACAGACTATGTAAGTGATTGTAATAATGGGAGCGTTTTTGCAAATTCTCTTTTCGAATGCGCTAAAATCAACTTTGTAGAGCGATGAATGCGGTCAATATGTAGGCTATATTTGTTATTGCATTTGGAATAATGGTGATGAAAGAACCACAGGATTATCGGCTGAAGCGTGACGCATGCCAGTAAAAAAGGGTATTCTATACTAACAATATTTCCTATCATTTATCTCTTTGTTTATCTTTTGTGCCCCATACATAAGAAGTGTTTAGATCAGAGAGGTGAAATTGGGATTCTGTAAAGGTGCCAATAGTTGACTCAATATACCACTATAACCTTTTGATTTACCCATTGCCTAAAATAGGCTGTATTTGATATGCCATGGCCTTGTGATTTGGCTGTGCGTCTAAAGGTGATCGGTTGACATCATTTTCTTAGTTTGTGATTATCGGCTGCCGTTGGGCTCGAACCTGGAACATCTTGAATGCTGTACTAATAAGGTGAGCACTCAGAAATTAAAGTAGTGAAACTGTGACACAATCCGGCCTCCAAATCCAAGACCCATGGAAGAGAGTAACAGTGCCGAAGCTGCTATACGAACATAATATAGACTGTAGGATGCGTGGATGAAGTTCTTATGATATTTAGCTGGACATCATAAAGTGATTTTTGAGGAAACTTAAGATATAAAATATTTTACTCAGAAATTCGAATTTATCATTAATTACTATTTGATTGATGGGACTGTGATATAAAGATGAAATAAATAATAAAAACGAAGTTCATTATCAGTGAAATTACAAATTGTCCTCCGTTAATTACATACCCTATAATCTTACTTAATTTCTCTTGAGTGATTTACAAGCCCTAATTATGACACTGGACCTCTATTCAGTGTTATATAACCATGTCATTGTGACATGTTGAAACAAACTTTATTTTAATATCACCGTGCATTTTTGAACATTAATACTGTTTTACACCAACCAAATGCACTTATTTATTGAAAGAACACTAAAATATTGTTTAAAAATTAGATAAAGAACCTCTACATATGTTTCGGCTTATCGATAAGCCATCTTCAGGGGGTGTCACAACTGCTAGTTTCAACAGAGGACCAATATGTGTACGTGTTTTTAAAAACTAGCAGTTGTGACACCCCCTGAAGATGACTTATCGATAAGTCGAAACATATGTAGGGGTTTTTTATCTAATTTTTAAAGAATATTTTAGTGTTCTTTAAATAAATAAGTGCATTTGGTTGGTGTAAAACAGTATTAATGTTGAAACAAGTCGGAGAAAAATTAAAAAACAGGAAAAGGAGCAGTCAGTCAGTCACAACTAAGTTAGTAGTATTCTACTGTATATTGTATTGCCAGATGTTTGGGCTTTTATAAAAAGCCGTCATCAGATAATATAAAATATCTGCAGAAAGAATGCCTACGTACAACATAATTTTTTTCCCCCCATGTGATTGAAATCTGAATATTACAGTACTATCGTGTTGTGAGAGACGAAACCAGAATAAAAGCCTTAAAATAATATATCTTAAGATGTAATAAAATATTATCTAATACCTTGAAATATGATAGGAAAATCCTTTGTAATATATGGGCTTTGGGGGATAAAATTTCGTGATTATTTTGGAAACAGAGTGTCTCTTGGAGAGGTGTAGTTTCTGTATATTTAGTTACCTCTCTTATCTGATCTAGTCGATTAGTAACTCTAGAGTGTAAATATAAAGAAACAAGTCGATCGTAAACCTATAAATATCGGAAGGCTATATTTCGCTTTCCAGAGAAATGCCTCGTTGACGTTGTGGTGTGTGATTAGGTTGAAGGACTTTTGGAAGTGACGTAATCATTTGATAATCAAACCTTACACGCATTATGCCTCCAGCACACAACACACATTTGATATACTTAAATAAAAGTTGTGATTCTGGCCATTCCGTATAAGATCATGGATAACGCAACTGTGCAGCAGAAAGCTCTGTCTATTTATTTCCGGTTGCTCACCGTGTATTGAACTACACATACTTCCTCATAATTTACTTGTTACCACAGTGAGAGACGTAAATTCGATTTCTTCTTTCTGCGGAATCAAGATAATCGCTCCATTTCTGCTTAAGGATGAGGAAGTGTTTTTTTTTTTTTTTTTTTTTTTTTTTGGTGAAGGGCCGCTCTGCAGATGCTACGGACGCACCGCAGACTTTTGAGGCTTATTGTGCAACCCTGTGATGAAGATGATTAGTTTTTTGTCGTTTTTGCGTGTAATGGAGCACCAGTGGAATGAAACTGACAGGTAAAACCGAAGTACTCGGGGAAAAATCTGTCCCAGTGCCACTTTGTCCACCACAAATCCCACGTGGACTGACCCGGGATCGAACTTGGGCCTCCGCGGTGAGAGGCCAGCGACTAACCGCCTGAGCCATGGCACGGCCTGCCCAAGGAAGTGTTAATAACACTATGAACAATTTATATAATTACGTATGAAATGAAAATAAGAAGTTAATTTACGGCTTTTTTTTTGTGTAAGAAAGTGCTTATTAAATTCCATTTGCTCTTTTGAGAATGCATTATACATGTGCTTAGTATGGTATTGGGCTCTTTTCATTTTGATTATCGTCTAAGCTAAGTTACAGAATGTGTAGTGTTAGCATAATCGCTTAAACCAGTCTAGTTATGCTGGTGTGCTTGATGGCCTACACCTCATTAGATCATTATCTTAAACACTGGGAAGGTTGCGTATATAATTACGTAGTCCTGTGAGCAAACATCACACTGTAGAGTCGCACTTGCTGCTCGTCAGGAGAGGTCAAGCGTAAGTGCACTCTCGAACCCAAAATCTCACGGTTAGAAGTTTGTGCGCCGGTATTTAATTCTTCAAGGTACAGCGGTTCTTATATTTACCACATGCTTGAACTTTAAAGAAACTGTATTTTTTTAACAGAATGTATTTAAGTTTCCTTTCATTCTGGGAATAATGCATAGCCATATATAATTTGCAGCGTGCGTTATTATTACCGCATTTATTTGCTTCTTCTGCCGTCCAAAAGTAGGCGTATATTTGGCTACCGGTCTGTTCCGGCTTGTATTTCTCATCATAAAAATTGATTCTATTATTTGTTCCTGTCACACCCTGTTAAGATGTTTTACCCCCTCCTGTCTGTGTCTTGTGAGATGTGAGGTTCTGGCCCCAATTATTACAAATTGTCGTCTGCTCTGGAATGTGATGCTGATCAGTTTGGTAAAAATTTACTGTTGTGTCAGAGGACGTGCTACCTACATCCCATAAGGTTTTGTCTTCCACTGTGAAGATGCACTGGAGGCATTATGTTTCTCCGAAAAGCCAGTTAAGTTTTTACCAAACATTCGTCACGTGCAGTCGTCCTTGATATCATGATTACTTATCCTTTCCAAGTAAGAACACCTTTTGAGAGTCTTAAACTTTCACTTCACCAGATTGTATTCTGCTCTTGTAACTCTCTGTAAAAGCAAGTTTTTCTTCCGCAAAGTACGAATAGGAATTATCCGCACATTTACTAAAGAAAGGTTACGGTATTTTCCCATCGAAATGATATTTTCTTGGAATTAACCATAAGGATATTTCTACACAAATAAAAATGCGCCATAGAAGTTTAAGTTTGCTGATTAAAGAGGCCGCGTAATTTAAGGCGTATGCTGCCTTGTAACTTACTGTCCGGATGCTGGGATTGTGGGTTCGAATCCTACTTTCTGTCTACTCTTTGTTTTTGTTTTGTATTGTGTAGGTAGAAGCCTTGCGATTGGTCGATCTCTCACCCAAGGAGCCCTAACGTATGTCTATAAATAAGACATAGACTCCCCAACAACTGGAGGCTTTGGGCCGCATTTATGTGCAGCGCCATTGAACATAAGTTAAGGTTATACCTACTTAGGGACGCAGTAGTGGTAGTAGAACTAAGTAATATCTTTAACTGTCAAGACTGAGCGGGAACCCCATTTCCCCCTTGTTTCGATCCTAAAGACGGATGCGTTGTAGATACAGTCTCAGTTCCACACAATGGACGATATACAAGGAACAGCCTTGTTTCACATCAGCACACTGTCTCAAGCCCTTAGAACTATATTAATCTAACATACAAGTTTGCGTATTTACAAGCATCAAATAACAGACAACTCAGGATAAAGACCAGGTTACGGGGTGGACGACCGAAGAATCGGTTTCGACTCCAGATAGTGTCATAGACCTTCCTTTTCCCCACACCATCCCGACCTTCTCTTTGGGACAAGACAGTCTTCCGTTCCATGGATATCGGGGGTACTTACCGCGAAGTTTAAAACCTTAATTTGACCACTCACCTCTAGTGCCGAAGTAAGGCAGCTTGGAGTCATACCTCGCACCTTTATTCCTTCACACGTATCCAAATTCTCGTGCTTATTAAAGCACAGTGACAAATTTACCTTTTAATTTTATTGTTGGTATATTGTACCTAAATACGAAAAATTTTATTACATCAGCGCATTTAATTTTAAGAGATTTTCTATCGACAAACGGGTAAGTTTGCAAGTCGTATAGGCGTGTACAGGGCATAAGTTGACAAACTAATAAAATGATTTTTTAATAAGCGAAAAGGATCGGAATTATTAAGAAACTTCTTCAAGTGTCCGTGTCATATTTCGCGTTTATCTTAAACATGTGAGATTGGATATCCTCACGGCGGTGATTATGAAGATGAAGTTTCTGTGCGATGTGACGCTGTGTGGTTTGGTACCTGGCTACCGAGCTACACGGCGTTGTATGTCAGAAGACGTTCTATAGGTTCGCGTACTTGTCCGTTACTTACTTGAGACGTGTGTGGGAGGATATAGGCCTATACACGTATGTTATACGAAGTGTGTGCAGAGGGAAAGAAATAGTTTACGTACTTGCGTTTTAGCTGTATGACCCTCTGCGATCTTTGGCCTCCTAAATTACACACGTCCACTCTGCTCTGTTTACTGCCTTCTGTCGCCATGTTTTCACCGTCATCTTCCAAATTTCCTTCCAGCATCTTCCAACCATCTCAGTCTTGGCCTTCCCATCCTTCTCCCTTCTTCCGGTTTGCTCTCAAATATCATCCTGACTACTCTTTCATGGTCCATTCTTACTGCATGTCCTATCAATTGCAATCTTTTAGTTTTAGTATATCCTGCAGTATCCAAATCTTTATACATACGTAATTTTTAATGACTCTTATATTCATGAGCAGGTGTCGTCGGGAGTTCTTATTTCTTTGCTCCTGTGCGTGCTAGCCTACGATAAATGCTTTGCAAGTGGTTGTAAGTTTCAGGTAAACAGTCATTGTGGACGTGATTAAGAGGCGTTTTATAGTGTCAATAAATAAAATGAGAATGTTGCCTAACTAAGAAAAAAGTGCTGAAATCTTGCGCTGAGATTTAAGGTGTTTTAATTGTGTTTAAATTATATACCCGTTGTTTGGGCAAGCCGAAAAGCCGGAGACGTGTTTCAAATTCTTGAAAGTATAAAAAGTGTAATCATGCAACTAAGACCGCTTTGGGGCGTGTAGGAATGTGTAACCTTTCATCTTCATGTGTGAGTTCTATAGTTGGATTAGGTGTGAATTTAAGACTAGTCCTCATATTAATGTTTTTTTTTTTCTGTGGCGCAGCACCCCAACTCGGGCCTAGGCCGTCTCATTGTCGAGGTTTCTAGATCACACACAAACAGACAGTCACACACACACACACCCGGTAGGACTCCTCTGGACTAGTGATCAGCTCGTCACAGAGGCCGCTACGTACACAACACAAACAAACACAACAGACGGATATCCATGCCCTCAGTGGGATTCGAAACCGCAACCCCAGCAATCGAGCGGCCGCAGATCTACACCGTAGACCGAACGGCCACCTGGATCGACATATTAATGTTGTTACTTCGTGAAAATTAATTTAAAAGGGCATTGTTACTTCTTGCAGAGATACTTAACTGGCAGGGTCATGAAACCACTGTCCATAACTATATGTGTAATCGATATATATAATATGTAATCGATATATATATTATATAGATATCGATTCACTTGATCATTGAAATTTGTACCATTCAGTAAATGGCATATAATACTTGAAGAGAAACGCGTATTTTAAGATACTTCGACAAAAATTCAGGCGAATTGTCGGTTTCACGCTCCGGCTGCTTTTCTTCTGGAGCGGAAGCCCCAGTACGTATTGAATAAAATGCTGGATGGGCCCCAGAACCGGTCTGCATAAGGTGGAAGATGGAAAAACACCTGCCTCTGCTGGTAATCAAACTGCGGTCTTGCAACCTGTAGTCTGTCACTGTAGTGACTGAGGTCTTGAGCTTCCTTAGGCATTACACTTGATGGATTTTTTAAGCACCCGAACACGTAACTTCATATTAATGCGATTTTGCATTGGGCACATATTTCGGAAGAATATTGGCACATGTTAAGTACAGGCATGACAAAGAAAATTCGACGAAATATTAAAAGTTACAAAATAAGGCGCAGGTAGAACGTAGAGTGGAATTCTGAAATTGGAATTTGTTATTCTGTAACTCACCGGTAATTTGTTAGGATAATTAGGCATGGGCACAGAAGGTTTAAAAACGAAATATTATTTTATATTGCAACAAATTTTAGTCTGATAATATTACCAAAGCTTTTCGATGGCCGTGCGTTATCATAATGCGCGCATTGTCTTGGCTTTCTTATCTTTGTCATCTTGCAGTAAGAAAGGTTTTGTGATAGGCTGGACTGCTGACCTCCTACTTGTCAACAATATACACAAGTGGCTTCTAATTGGAATAAATGAGAATTATTTGAAAAAAGAGTAAAACAAAATAAGCTAGTCTGTTGCTCGTTGACATCCTTGCGTTGCCGGAATTTCTGACGAATTTTCAAAATAAATATTAATTTTAAAAAGCATGATTCATATGCAGGTTTAGAAAGCTAATTCTTCGTTACGATATACCATGAATATTTGGCTGGAACTGGAAATGTCATTGTGCCTAGGTTATGTTTAACTATTAACTGTGATTTTTAATGCCGAAACAGTAGCGATGAACTCTTGCCAATTCTGCTACCCATGGTACCTCAGATGTTATTTCATTTTGGTGCCACATAAACAAGATATCACTTACGTATTGCCTATATAATGGCTGTCGAAGTATGTGTTGGAGACCAGCAAAATTCAGCGCTTCCGCACCGATAATGAATAAAAATGGTCACCCCCTTTCAAAACTGACAACACACAGTATATGCTGCCGATCCATGATGGGGATGTCATCTGGAGGACACGTTCTTTAGCTCTGTAGAACGACATGCGGCACTCAGGCCAGATAGCCTTTGATGTAATGCACTATAATATAATTACATGGTTCAGTGGTGACCTAATGCAATCCATTTGCACACTAATGGGAGTTCGACATAGCCAATTACGTCGAGTATGTAAATGCCAAGACTCGAATAGAGATTGTGTCATTTGAACTGCGTTTAGCAACCACGGGCTGTAAGTTAATGGGATATCGTAAGGCGATTTCATGTTGGAAAGCGAGAAAGTACGTAAAATGTTAATTGAATCGAACAGTTCGCCATGCTTAATAGCTTTTGTAGATAGCAAAATAGTTTTCAATTTAGGGTTCTTAATAATTTTATCTAGTGGATCGCTGTAGGTGGAAACGCCGTTGTTATTACCTTCATAACGATTACATCTTTCATGGTTCCATGCTTGCACTCAGAATTGTTGCACTTTATGGAACTTTCATTATGGACGTCAGTGGCCCTTGATACTTTGTAGTTGCAGCTGAGTGTTCATGGCTGGCACACAGTAAATAAAGCAGGTGGAAGTTCATAAGCACAAAGATGTGTGCTACATACGGAATTAGGTTCTCACAATAATAACTGGTTTTGTGTCTTTAAGGTTATTTAGTGTTGCTGTTGATTTTGTTTCTGGATATTTATACAGTATGGAAGTGGGCTGTGTTGCCAAGTTTCGCCATAATAAGCTGCCTCTTTTGTAGGGCCGAAGAAATTTTGGTGACAATGCATTCGGGTTATGTTGGTAGGTGGTCATCCAGAGGTACAAGAGGGGACGAGCGAAGGCCCGCCTCTTGTATAATAGACTGACTTAAATCCTGAAAAGCGGATGGAGCATATTTAAGCGAACGTCGGCATCACAGCCCATTTTTTTTACAGTGATGATAATGTTTAAATTTTCACCTAAAAAGAGCGAGACTGTTGAGGATGTGTTATTTTCCTATTTATATAATTTTTATCAGTGTGAGATCACTTACTGAAAATTTGACATTTTGTATTCTTAACAGACATTTAAGTTTTATCAAAGTAGTAACAAATATATGGTGAACCTTCTAGACAATGTCACCGCAAAGCGACCTTGCACTTATAAATTTTATATTGCTTTCACCGTGCATTTTCACTTAGTATTCAGTAACCAACAAATGCACAAACATAAACTACTTTATAGTTTTTATTAGTATCGATGCATTCCCCTACACGTCTACGGACCGAAACACGTGTAGGGGAATGCATCGACTTTGCACGTTATGGGTCGGGCCGACTTGACATGAGGAGCTCCAGACTCTCCTGCCTTGGTGCGCCCCCCTTCAGTTCTTATAACCAAGTACGTGTAATAAACAAGTGACCAAATTAATTGTTAAATGTCACCATGGGGCCAGGAAGTAGGATTACCATCCCCGTACTCTTACAATTTTATCTCATCATCACACCTGGTTTCATAAGCTTTTGTATCTCCATATATATTTTCCTTGTATTTGATTTTTGTAATTTCATCTAATTTGTGTGTTTTCCTATTGTATCTTTTTTACACCTTTTTCGAACTATTTAGTGTGTTGTGTGTTTTTTAATTATCGGGCCATATAACTTATGCCAGCAAGTTTTATTTTGGAGCAGTTCTAGTCAACTCGTGGGTTAGAAGAACTTTTATATTTCACATCCCCTATCTCTCTTCAGCAGAACTCGGGTCGTTCTTTTCATTACATTTCTTATTTTAGTCTGACGTTTTGTATTTCAGATCTTACCATGATCGTCTTATTACCCATCTATAAGGTTTAATGTCCTTTATTTGTAACTTAATTCGTTTCTCTGGAATTTCTGCCAAAAATATTCCTTAACAAATTATAGGTCTTTGTCACGTGCTGGAGAATACTACATAACGAGGACCTTTATGATCCGTATTCCTCATCAAATATTATTCGGGTGATCAAATTAAGAAGAATGAGATTAGTCGGGCATGTGGCACGTATCTGAGACAGGAAAGGTGCATACAGGGTTTTGGTGCGGAGATCTGAATGAAAATACCACTTCGGAGACCTAGGCATAGACGGGAGGATAATATTAAAATGGATCTTCAAGAGGTGGAATAGGTAGGCATGGACTAGATTGATCTGGCTGAAGATAGGGACAGCTGCAGGAACTTTTGAATGTGGTAATGAACTTTTGCGTTACATAAAATGCGGGGAATTTCTTGACTATCTGAGAACTTGTTAGCTTTTCAGGAAGGACTCTGCTCCATGGAGTTAGTCGAATGACGTGCTAGGTTTGAGGTTCTGATGGTGTTGAGTATGAACATTATTCTGTTATGGAATGTGGAGCCGTGTGGTGTGGTTTACCGACGTTTCAGAGAAACCTACTACTTCCATCACGGCAGATAAACATACCTCTCAGCTTGCATGATTTCACATCCTAGAACAGTGGTATTCAACCTGGGGTACGCGAAGACATCTTAGGGGGTACGTAAAATTAAAAAAATATATATATATTATTTTATGATAAACACTGAATAATCAGGGCCAGATTTAGGGTTAGCCACAAGAGACCCGGACGTAAGACATGCGATTTGGGAGCGCCATTCTCTCTCTCTCCTTAATGCGATTCTTATCTGGGCGGCTAGTTTCATTTTATTCCACATAGTGCATATAATTTTGCTTTGCTAAAATACCTTTCTTCCTTTATTAATTTTTATGTGATAGGCAATAATATATTTGTTACTTAATAGCTTGATTCTCCTTTTTTTCTTTTAAAACTAAATATTTAATACATTATTTTGGATGTAATTTATTTAAGTTATTTTAGATGTTGATTATAGACTATGTATAACTTGAATTATGCACCAACAACTTTGGGGGTACAAAGTTGAAGAGAAGTTATATGTGGGGGTACGCGAACAAAAAAGGTTGAATACCACTGTTCTAGAAGACTTCAATTTACATTTACCGCAGTGAGAACCTAAAATGCCACATGTCATTAGTAACCCGCGTGGTGTTTTTTATAAACTGGCTGAATGTTTTCTTAAAATCGTACATGAACAACACGGATTAGGTGTTGAATAATATTATGAGAACTATCCGAAAGTTTGATTCTGAATAAATCTGCGGAGCCGCGAGGTACTTGAATGCACTCTCCAAAGGCTTTGCCTGGGAGGACTGAGGAAAACCACGAGATCCTCATCATGGTTTTTGAGAGTAAATGAATCGGGTGTCTTCATCACCAAACCCAGGGTTTTTACATAGTGCGTAAAGTGGAGCACTTTTGTGTCTAGCGTTGGTCTAATATGCATTGTCGTGTAGACTGGTGCAGTCCGTGGAGGAACGAGATGGCCGGTGGTGGTTGAAACCACCAAACTTTCTTCGTGTTACCCACAAAACCAGAGGCTAGCTGCTCTTACCTCGCGCGCCTTACTCTTCGTGAGTGATTTATTGTTGCGAAGATAAACGACCTCTGCACAACTGAAGAGTTCGGGAATACGTTTTGCTGTATCCCACCGAACCTTCAAGGCTTCTTTTCGCTCAAGCTCTCTCACTCTTTTGCGACCAAAAAGTGTTAGTTGAGTGATTCATGGAGGTCGACGGATAACCCCCCTTCCTTCCATGCTAGACGCGTAGCGTAATTCTTGAACCGTGTTTCGTGTTTCAGCACAGAGCTCTTCTCTCCCGCTTGCAATTTTTGTGCGTTGTATACGAATTAAGTCGTGCGTTCCCCACTCCCCCTTTTTCACTTGGGCGAAATTCGAATAAATCGAAGAGCTGAAAAAGCGTTCTTTTAGTCTCTT
The DNA here is from genome assembly GCA_021186555.1 of Reticulitermes speratus. Classification (NCBI taxonomy): domain Eukaryota; kingdom Metazoa; phylum Arthropoda; class Insecta; order Blattodea; family Rhinotermitidae; genus Reticulitermes; species Reticulitermes speratus. The sequence goes on from JAJKFL010000007.1 coordinate 13,305,473, forward strand.
AACATTTTGTTGTTGTTGTTTATATTACTACAACGATGACTGATAGTAATGCTTCTACTGCTACTGCTACTGCTGCTGCTACCATACATTGTCGCCTTCATTGTTTGTTAATCTTCGGTCCTTTTCCCTTTAAGAATTTTTATTATATATTATTTTGATAAGTACTGCAATAAATGAGTCGAACCGATTTCAATTATCGTTATACTTTTGCTATCAGCTTTACATTTTGTAGGCTATAACTCTATAGTCTCTCACTGTGCTTTTTATGATTATTTATCTGTGTAAAGTATTTTATTCAAAATGTTAAGAAATATTTACAATTTATCTTCATATGAAATTTCATATTGCGGATTCCAGCGGTCCATTACTTATGGCTGTCAAACTGAAAGCGAAATTAAAATTTTCTGCTGCAGCAATATTATTCTTTTATGGTATATTTTACGGTGATGTTGGTATCCCTTCACACTGCGTGGAATAGAATATTAAAATAGATAGTGAATATTGGTTTTGTAAATTTGCAGTCTTTTATTTAGCGGCGCTGTCAGCAGCTCACACTGTATACCGTCCAGTGATCGGATGATAATGAATAATGAATTGGAAAGGATGTGGAAGTGTCCGCCGCTTAATTTAAGTCAACAATCCCAAATTTTTCGGGGGCACTGTGGAAGAATACCACACTCCTCTGTCCAGGCACTAGGCACGTCCAGAGTGCACGACTGGAACATTACCGCTTACCATTCCCGTTGTAATGCTGCTTTATACTCTATAAAACAATTTCCTTGAGAAATACCGTTTTGGATGTGATCTCCAAGATTCGCATTGACGCCATGTTTGAAAGTCATAACGTACATAAGAGATTTCATTAAATTCGGCCAACCTATTCAGGAGGTTTAAGGGGAAAACACAGATAGCCTGGATTTCTAAGAAAGTAATTAATTTTTTGTCATGAAAATAAATTGACGAAAGGAATAGTATTAGCTCAAACGAATTTGAATGTATGTGGGACTGTATTTCACAAAACATATTAGTTCCCTTATTGAGATGAAAAAATGAAAGAGATAAAACCGGAACGCTCCTTGCCGTTTTTGGAAGATCTCACCTCGAAACCCTGCCTTTAACCTATTCAATATAATCCACATGATTTCGTCCTCTTTCAGTAAGACTGGTTTTAATACTTCGTTATACAACACTAGCTACAGCCTAGCATCTTTCTTGCAGTTTTCACGCCAAAATATTTTGTGCATGCTATATGTCCCGCTCATATAAGTGGTTTGTATATTATTTATAGGTTTCAAAATGCTGATCTTTTTTGTCAGATAACTGACAGAAAAAACCATTTTACTCTACGACTTTAACTGAACAGTAAGCTATAATGTCTGTCGGAAATGACCTCTTGCAGCCACTAAGTAGCCCCCATGTCGACAGTAGGCCTACTGCAGAAACGTTCGTCGTATTTGGCAGGAAATTAATTCTGGGATGTTTGACAAATTGGAATCTGGTCTATATAGATATTCTCGCCAGTGTTAGTGAGTCGGTTGTCTTGTTTCCCTGCTTTTCAGTGTTTCTATTGTAATTTGTCTTCACTTTTTATAAACATGCCGAAAACGTACCTTTTTCTTTCACTTTTTACAAGTGAAGTGTTTTTAACAGTAGGAGATAGACACAGCGTATGCGGGTCTTTAGAACTGGACTTAGATACTTTACTGTTGTAACTGTGTGTACTGTGCTAGACTCTATGCGGTTAAGGGATTAGGTATGTGACACTAATTGATTTATTTTCTCAAATGCTTTAACTTTTAAAGTCCTGGGGTAGGGATGTGTACCACCTGGTATGACATTTGAAAACTGCATTTTTCTCACAAAGCATAGCAGTGTGTTTCTCATGGCTCTTGGAAAAAAGAGCGGTTTTTTTTCCTAAAGAGAATTAAGTGTTTCTTCATTGTAATTGAGACCCAATTTGTAGATTAAAGTCTTCTGCGATACGACGGCGTGTCGATTGGTACTTACCTAACGACACAGCCCCATATCTCGGTCTTCTGAGATACGATGGCTTGTCGATTGGCAAGTAATTACCTAACGACACAGTCCCATATTTCGGTCTTCTGAGATACGACGGCGTGTCGATTGGTAAGTAATTACCTGACGACACAGCCCCATATCTCGGTCTTCTGAGATACGACGGCGTGTTGATTGGTACTTACTTAACGACACAGCCCCATATCTCGGTCTTCTGAGAGACGACGGCGTGACGATTGGTAAGTAATTACCTAACGACACAGCCCCATATCTCGGTCTTCTGAGATACGACGGGAGTAAATCGCGGACCGCAATTTTTTTGGTAAGTAATTACCTAACGACACGGCCCCATATCTCGGTCTTCTGAGATACGACGGCGTGTCGATTGGTATAATTACCTAACGACACGGCCCCATATCTCGGTCTTCTGAGATACGACGGCGTGACGATTGGTAATAATTACCTAACGACGAGTCTCATATCCCACAAGGCTTGAATCTTCATCAACACAGCTGAGACAAGCTCAGATGTCGAGATGAAGTTTATTCTTAGAAACTGATTTTTTCAGTACTAAATTTAGATGAATTTCAGTCTTCATAGAATTAATGGCCTGTCGTCTGGTAGTTCTGAATTAATATTTTGTGTCGTTTAAACGAGTGTTGTTATAACCGAGGAGAATAAAGTTATAGTTAACAGTAAATAATTAATTGTTACCACAGAATATATGACACTATTGATGAAGTGTCGTAATAACCAATATCGATATAACCGGGTTCGACTGCATTTTGAAATCTGTCATACATGCATATGTATCTGTCATTGTATCCTCTTCTCCATTTGCCTTTATGGGGTGTAGAGGGGCAAATTATATACGGTACCTTATCGACTGCTTGGAATTTGTCAGAATGTCAACAGGTTGCAACGTGTGTTGCGTATGTCAAGAGCTTTAAGCTGCAGTTTGTTTTATCAAGCTTTAAATTATAAAACATTTCTCAGCAACGTCCAGAAAAAGAACTCTAATCAGCAAGATCGTGGAATGTCGTTGTGGAGGAAAGAAATGAACAAGTTGAAGAGATTGAAGAGAACAAAAAAGTACGTAGACTTATATACTTATTTCTAAAAGAAAAATGAAACAGTGAATAAGAGAAGTATTTTGAGATGTTTTCTTTCACGCTTCACAATATGAATAATGGATTCTACGATTGGAATCTGTCAGAGAACTTATTTTTATGCAAATATTTCCGTTTCGTGTGATTTCTCTCCCACCTCCCCTCGTTCGTTGCTTTCGTCGTTATTGCTGCGGAAGAAATATAGGGACAGGAAGAAATTATTCTATTTCATCTTCGAAATTTGAATATTCCTTTAGACCGACTTTGTGCCAATCAAGCACAGAGACACCTTCAGTTACCAAAGCAGAAAATTAGCTCTGACTAAAGTGTGTAGAGTATATCATTGCTTGTAATATTTGTGCTGTCATATCTCTAATACAGGTTGACTTGTGCCGTCAAGGGACATTAAACAACCTCGTTAGATGGGTAATGTACGACATATACTTTCTTAATTTTGGGGAGTGCGAAGAGTCTCTTTTGTGGGAGAGTTATCCAGAATATCTGGCAATATGCGCCTACTGATGTCAACACGCGGCTCCTTGATGGACATTGAGACGAAAATGTCCCTTGATAACTTTCTCGTCTGAAGTACAATTTTCATGCAAAACTCTATTACAGTTAAATTTTCACCTTTTTTTCGGTCGGCCAGGATCTGTTCGCCTCGCTGCTTTGTTATTTTATTTGTTTTGTGACATTTGAGTTTCTCTTCCGAGAGCAGGGTGCTGAGGAAAATATTTAGGAATAAGAGGGAGGTAGAAATAGGAGGATGGAGAAAATTTCATATTGAGGATCTTCATGATTTGTATTCCTCGCCAGATGGTATTAGGGTAATCAAATCGAGGAGAATGAAATAAGCGAGCATGTGGTAAGTATGGGGGAGAAGATAAATGCTTTAAGGATTTTGATGGGGAAGCCTGAAAGAAAGAGCTCTTTGGAAGATCTAGGCGTAGATGGGAGGATATTAAAGTATATATTAAATGTGTAGGATGCGATATATTGGACTATTCATCTGGCTGGGGATGTGGGCAAATAGGACGTCTTTATGATCACGGCAGTGGACATCTAGGATTCATAAAATGCAAGAAGTTTTTGAATATTTGAGGTACTATTAGCTTCTCAAGGAAGGCAGTACTCCATGAAGTTTGTTGGTTGGTTAGATTTGAGGTTCTCTTGGCAGGTCTTATGGAGTTACTGTCTTGTGAGATGTGAAACCAGATGGCTGGTGGAAAATTACGGAGGAGCCTAATGCCTCCACCTTCAGGATAGAGGCGAGGAAACTGTATTTTCCTGAAGGTGAAGGCAACAGTTTTCTCCGAAACATCCGAAAATTGCTTACTACAGGGTTGCACTTCCGTGAACACCGCAGTCTTGAACTTTTCCTTTAGCTTTATCATGATTAATTAATAATTTAGTTGAGAGGAAGAAGTGGGCGTCTATGCAACAGATGCCATTTGATATTCCTTAACCGTCACATACATAGGTTGTGTGGAATAAAGTTCTCACGAAGCGTGTGATATCCACAACTTGCAGATAGTGTAGACGTCATGCACATCTTGCTGGCGATCCATCTATCGCTATTCTGGAAAGAAACATAAGGGCGAAGGCATACATGGAAGAAAGGGGTCAGGGTGGTTGTTTTGTTGTTCAAGCCTCTGGCAATTTATCATCTACCATCCGGTCCTAAACAAGAAGAGGCCTAAATATATGGCAGAAAGAGAGATTAACGATTACAGACACATGGATATTGCGTGAGTTCGGAGTACAACTGTTTTTGTGTATGTTCTTAGGTTTAGTTTAGTAAGGTTTATTATCATCACAAGAAGAACGAAGATAAAAAGAAGTGAAAATTAAGGTGTGGATGTCAGAGAAATGACATAAATCAGAAGAAGGCTAGGCCGGTATAGAAGGGTAAGTAGCAACCATAGCAGCATTGGAAGTAAATTTATACTGGTCAGGATTTCGAGAAATGCTCATGAGAGGCAAGCTAATAGGAGATTCTGAAGCACATGCCACTTTGAGCAACGAAACAACACGGCTTTGATATGTGTTGTAATATTATTCGTAATAAGCAATAATAATAATAATAATAATAATAATTAGAAAAGTAATAATATAAAAGTACTAAATGTTTATCATGGGGAAATAATATTAGATGTACCACATATTTTACTCACAGAATAAATGCAACATTATATACCCTAGAAACCCTAGAAACACGTGAGAATTTTACATTTCTGAAAAACGTGAACACGCGTGTTTTTGACGAGTTTTTATACTGAAATATGCTTTTTTTTTCACGCATCGTTTGATTCGTCCATCATACATGGCTGCGTGTATTAAGGCTGATGTGAAGAATTCATTAACTTGTCTACAGTTTTTCGAAGTTTATTTTTCATGTTCAGAATAAACATATTTGAACATGTGACTCATCTTGGTGCGTATGCGAAGCACCGGCGTATTATCCTTAAAATTAACCTTTTAAATCACCGTTGTCAACATTTCCATCTGTTTCAACATTGAAAGATTCTGAATTTTGCCGACAGAGTGTGTTTATATGTTCCAAATGTTATCGGACACTCAATTGACGTTGTCCTTAAGAGCGTCCACCGATTGGTGTTTGTAATGGAGACATGGTGTGTTTTGTGTAAAGTAGGAAACGAATTTCCGAATATTTTGTAGGTGAAGGTAGTGTTTCAAGTGGAAAATTTCTACTCTTCCATGCTCTGATTTTATGGTACCAGTCTTTCAAAAGGAGACTGAGATTTGCTAGTTTAAACTTAAGTATATTGTTTGTGTGAACTCAGACATTGAGATTATTACAAAACAGTTTCGTCTATGGAGAAGTAGACTTTATGGTTTTATAAAATTCAGGTAATTTTATGAATCACTGGGCGACTATTACTTCCTCAAGACAAACTCTGCTTCATGAAGTCAGCTAATATTTTTATAAATGTTTCTGCAACTGTGTTTCTTGTTCCTGTCCCACCGACTGCATATGGATGAGGAAGAGTGCTCGGTTATGGGACACATACTGACATTCGTACAGTGCTCTGATTTACGTTTCTCACTAAAAGAATTCGAAAGCCTATTATACTATTTAAAAGAGCCCAGCATTTAGTGACACTTTAGTATTTTACGGTGAAGTTTTTTTTTGTCCCATATCTAGTTCACAAGCTTAATGACTACCTCTGTAGGCTCTTCGGTACTGCTAATTGTAAATGTCTGCTTATACCCTCCATATCTGGAAGTGGAGATGCGCCGTATTGCAATGACAAGAGACTAAATTTATTATATAGAACTGAGTGAAATTTAAGTATCTCCTAACTCGTGTTTTTTAAATAGTAAAGTGTCTACAGAAACCTTAAATAGATAATGAGACAAATCCAACCTCTAGTTGCGGTTTGCATAAACATTTCAATGGTCCCCATACACGTAATTGCCTTTGACTGACATTAATCATGATTTCCCTAAATCTGCAAGATATCTACTTTAATATAGACTCTTTGAAACTTGAATTTCCTGTTACAAATCTTTAAAAATTTATTTCTAACTTTACAGTAAACATAGATAGTCTCTACTATACACACCAATCCATCAATATTGTTTAGGAGAATAATTATTGTTTGAGAATCTTAAGAAAAATACATACACACTGTGTGATCAGAATGCACATATTTTTAACCTTAAAACTGGTAGTACACATAGTAACCGCTGTACTGTAGAGGGTTATATAGTATGCAGGCTGTTTCTATCCGAGTGATAATTGTCTGCAATCTTGCAGCAGAACGCTTGCTGAAGACACAGAATGTTGACTTTGCACCTGACTTTCACGCTGTTTAACAAGAGATTCAACTGTTGCCATTTCGCTATCACACCTCGAGCCCTGTACCTGCCAAGCGTAAAACAAGGATAACTGGGGTAACATTATGCAAACACAAATGCAAAGTAAATATGTTCTGTCTTAATATCAAATCAGCATATGACGCTTCATGCCTTCTAAGACAGGAACATTGTTTGCATATTCGCTTGAGTGCGTATCGTGGAATTTATGTGGCGTAAGAGCAATTTAAATTATTTTACTTAATATTTGATTCTCAAAACCTAGAGGCCTATAACTTTTATCGGTGTTTAATATATTTTTGCCTTTAACGTCGTGGAAATTGTAATTGGTTGTGTTAGTAATATTTTGCCTAGGGAATGGAGCTCGGTTTAGAAAATTCAATCCAGATCGATTTCGTAGTTTTTGCACTGGGTATTAGGCTAACACCACCGTTAACTCATGAAGTGGTGCTTAATTAAGGACAGTGACAAATTTATCTTCAAATTTTACCTTTCTTTTTAAATGAGTCGTATAGTCGAATGGAATTTTGAAGATTCTTATGTATAGTGAAACCCATATTATTTGGCAAGGAGTAGGCCGCTGTCAACTGAAGACACCGCCTGACTATTGTGAAGAGACGGAGGTTTTCCTTAATGAACCAAAATATCTTTTGCCTTGTCTAATTCCGAAAATCATAGAAGTTATACAAGGAATCGCTGAGCCAAACGGATATGAACACCTGTGAACTACATTAGCTTGTGGTGAACAGGCGCGGTATTGCCTGAATACCGTGATAAAAGTTTGCGTTTCGTAACAGAGAATTTATTTGATAAGGGCTTATATCATTAGATATTATCTTCTTAAGGGACTAATAATATTTATGTTATCATAAGAATTATTATTAGTGAAGATCGGTTTTTTTGGATGTGACAGTTTATAGAAGGTTTCGGAGGAATCTACTGCTGCATTCTCCCATAAAAAGGATGTCTTTATTTGTCCCTTTAAGGATAAAGGGACAGGGTGGTCAGGACTGGGACTGACCGAACAAAATGGGGATCGGGAGAAGTGAGGAGATTAGGGTAGCTATTTTTGATCCTGACAAGAGCAGGAAGCCCAGGGCTAACACTACTAGACTACACTGCATCATATCCCAGAAGACAGTACTTTATCTTCACCGCCGTGAGAAACTCAAATCTCCTGACGTTAGTGTTATTAAAACAGACCTTCTTTTTACCATGTATGAATGACAAAGTAGAGGTTTCTTACAAGCAGAAGAATCTTTATAATTGCTATTACGTTGCCGAGTACCTAGCACGTACATGCATTTGATACAGAAAGCGTGAAAACATCATCTGTAAAATATTAGTTCTAGCAAAAAGAAATGCAGTAAAAAACCGTACTTTAGAAGAGGTTATACAAGGTACAAGTAACAGAGATAACTGCCTTCATGGGAGGAACTGCACACACGCAGGCTGTTGTCTAGAACTGGGATGATGTATGGCGAACATCTCACGCTATGCACAAGTAGAACACGAAAGGTGCACTGGCTTCGTCTTTGGTTTCCTCCAGTTCATTCAAGACAGCTCTAAGTGATTGATGGAATTTATGGAGGTGGTTAAAAATTACTCTTTTGGAAAGTGAATTAAGGTAGAATTTGAAATGAAGAGGGCTAGACGCTGACTGAGCTTCTAACTAAATCAAATATTTTGAAGTAGGGGGGATCGAATCCTACTTCCCCGTATGCAATAAAATTCCTCGGGAGTCCAAGAAGCACGGAGCTTTAAGTTACCGAAACGTATTAAATATATGTTAATCAATTTTAATACATGTTCTTAGCCCGACCATGATCACAGTGGGTGCAGCGGCTTCCTGTGCGGGTGGATATACGTACATATGTGTACAAGCATGTATTTTATTTCATTGCACAACAGCCCTTAGTGGGCCAGGCCCTCCTCATTGTCGAGCCTTCACGATCACACTCGGACACACTACACTCTGTGTGACTCCTCTGGACGAGTGATCAGTCCGATGCAGCAACCTCTATCTGATAACACAAACACTCACAATAGACAGATATCCATGCCCCGGCGGGATTCGAACCTGCAATGTCAGCAAGCGAGCGGCCGCAGACCCACAACTTCGACCGCGCGACCACTGGGATCGGCGTTTATATACGTATATAATGCTTTATTATACGTGTACTGTACACATATATATATTTGTTTGCTTAAGTTAATAGAGCGCCTTTGTCAGGACCACAAAATCAACACCTTAATTACAAAAGGCGCCCTTCAACATTGTAAAAAACATCCTGCATGTATATACATTTTTGAAAATGAGTTGTTTCCAACCATGGCGGTTCAAAAGAGGCAACATGTGGGTGCGGTAGGGTGTCACACGGTTTTTAGCGGGCTGATCAGCATGTTTGTATTTTATATTTTGCAAATTCTTAGAGGGTGCCTCTAGATTTGTAGTGGGTGCATTGCACCGACGTGCACCCCCCTCCTGTGGCTACGGACCTGCTTTAATAACGTTATTCCTTGCACATTGTGCTGTATTATGTATAATAATTTATTAAGTAATGGAACTGCCTATACCCAATTGTTTTAGTCATTTGTTTGACTGACGCATTTTAACGATTATGTGTGCGTCATCCTCAGTGTTCGGTTGTAGAATACATTGTTTTGATTGGCTTTGTTGTCATTGCTATTGTGTTGTAAATTTCTTCGATCCTAATTTGTCAATATACAGAGTGACCAGCTTAAAGTGGAACCCGCTCATAGTATTTGCAAACCAGCTTATAGAATGTACATTAATGTAATGTGTTACGTAGCTTCTTAAAGCAGGTTTTGGAGATGACCTCCTGCAACTCTCAGATACGAGGTATACTTGGCACGTGGTAATCATATCGTTAGTAAGTGTCTGAAATTCTTGTCTATAGGTTGTCGATACTGCCCACCAGATAATTTTTTGTAGGTCGTGCTGTGTGTACGTGTTATTTTTATAAAAGTTGCCTTTGAATCATCCGCACAGAAAATCGTCAAATGGCGTCAGATCAGTTGAACAAATAGGCGACAAAAGACTACAAATTCGGTCCCCCCAAACGATGTGTTAGTCGGCCAGTAAACTCTATTGGCTGTACTGTGGTTTTACAGTCTTAGTAGAAGAACCAGTATTTATTCTCACTTTTTTTTTTGGTGAAGGATCCCGCAGCAAATGCTACAGACGACGCACCGCAGCCTAGAGGCTTATTGTACAACCCTGTGATGAAGATGATTAGTTTTTTGTCGTTTTTCCAAGTAATGGAGCACCGGTGGAATAAAACTGATAGGGGAAAACCGAAGTACTCGTTGAAAAACCTGTCCCAGTGCCACTTTGTCCACAACAAATCCCACAAGTACTGACCCAGGATCGAACCCGGGCCTCCGCGGTGAGATGCCGGCGACTAACCATGGCACGGCCATTCTCACCATCACTTAGGCTTTATGGAAAAATTTCGATAATCTGTCACTCTATTATTCTGAATTTTTTGTATCCGAAAAGGAGATGGGTTCCTTTATTCATATTGCACTGACAACACAAGGTATTCCAACTTCAATGCCACGTAACGTGACCTCACGTATTAGTCTGGGGTTATCCGCAGAGCAGTATTTGTTATTTTAATTATTTACGTGACCGCTTAAGTAAGTTAGTATAGAAAAATAAGTTAGCAATGGGTCAATTTTACCAACGAGCACTGCTTCACAAAATCAGTTACAGAACCGTACTCTCGCAACAAAGATTTTTGTGGAGATTTATTCTGAACGCGCTCTGTTCAAACCTCACTTTCCTTCTGAAAGAACACATTTTCGCTTTTCTTCTTATATTACAGGTAACCTATTCGAAATTTTTTTGCCAGTCGATTATTTGTGATTTAGAAGGAAATGAAACAGAGGGAACCTGATTTTTAAATTGTCTGTGACATTTTTGTACTACTTCTTCCTCATGTAGGTTTCCGGAAAAAATACCTCTGTATTCCATCGTGCTTTGAATACATGATGAAGATAAAAATTGGTCTGGTACGGCCGGCTTCTGAAGCTGTACTGCTCTGAAGACTTGGCAAGTGCGACTAAGCCTGCAGGTGTTCTACCTAAAGGAACGCTTGGAAATCAAACTACCAGAAATGGGTCATACATGGCTGGATAATCTAGCCCATTATTTCTCAATCTGTGGTACGCCTACCACTACTGGTACGTCAACCATTGTTTGCTCCTACGTAGCCGAGGACAATAATTTTATAACATAAAATGTAAGACCCATATATTTGCTAATACGCAGTATTACTGGCAACATAATATATCTAATGCCCACTCTCATTTAGTCTTTCCAATTTCAGTATTTTTATTTAAATAAAAAATATTGAAGGTGCATTGCAGTTGTTAAATTTCATTCGGTGGTACGTCAGCAAAAAGGTTTGAGAACCTCTGATCTAGCCAGTAACTCGGATTCCACTTTTAAATATACTCTGTACCTAGGCCTGTCCTTCTGAGTATTGTAGGTGAAAAAAAATGTTTGGACGCCAATTGTATAACTTTTAAGCTGTCCTCCATAGCTACACACCCATTTATTTTATTGTTGCAGTTACACTATGGTATGTGCAGTGTAGTTTACGGTAACTTTTTTCGCATTTTTTGTTTGGTGCTTCAGTCACTTTCTTCAATGTTGATCGCTGTTGGTGTTTAGTCTTTCAATGTTGCACATTATTTTCCTCTTTATACCAATTATTATTTCGTGTTTGTCGTGTTTTTCCTTCCAATTCATGATTATTGCAAGCCGCTGTGTTTTGGTTCATTGCTGGTGAGAGGCAGTCACATGAAGCGTATACCTGTGCTAGTGAAGCAACTGACAGCGGTCCTTAAAGATATTTAGACTATTTAATAAATTATTATGATAGTTTTAATATTTCGACGGCAGTGTAATAGAACATTCCATTCTTCTTAGATGTGACGCTATGTCGCTGATAAGTGGTTCCGGTCGTTTCGAAGGAACGTATCACCTTCCTCTTCAAGGTCTATGAGGAATTATTATTATCACTTGAATAACGCAATGATTTGTGTTGGTCACTAGATATTGTTAGAGTTGTCAAATCAATAAGAATGAGATGGGCGATGAATATAGAACGCAATGGAAAATGAGAAATATAAACAAAACTTCAGTCGTTTGGAAACGTAGGCTACATGGGCAAAGTATATTTAAGGCAGTCTTAAAGAAACATGCTAGAAGACGCGGAATGGATTAATCGGAATGTCGCCCAGTGGTGTGGTGTGGCAAATGTGGTGACTGAGGTATAAAAGGTGGGGAATTTCTTGAAGGTACGCAAAGTGACTAGAAATGTCCGGTAGACTAATACTGATTGCGGGAAGTGATACTTAAAATAGAAAGTGATGTATTTGCTTGGAACTGCGATTGTGTTGAGGATGTTTAACGACTTATAGAGAGAGTAAGGGCCGATCCCAGTGGCCGCGCGGTCTAAGGCGTGGGTCTGCGGCCGCTCGCTTGCTGGGATTGTGGGTTCGAATCCCACCGGGGAAATGGATGTTTGTGTTGTGTTTGTTGTATAAGGACGGTAGCATGGAACGTAAAGTGACATAAAGGACGAAAAAGGATTAAAAAAAAATCCCGCCGGGGACATGGATGTTTGTGTTTTGTTTGTTGTATAAGGACTAGTACAGAACATAAAGTGACATGAAGAAGGACGGAAGGATTTAAAAGTACAAAATGGATCAAAGGGAAAAAACGGGACAGGAAAAAAAAATCCCAGCGGGGGCATGGATGTTTGTCTCTTGTGAGTGTTGTATGTTGTCAGGTAGAGGTCTCTGCGACGAGCTGGTCACTCGTCCAGAGGAATCATAAGGAGTGTGGTGTGTCTAAAATGTATGTGACCATGAAACCTCGACGAAACGAGGAGGCCCAGGCCCATATAGGGCTGTTGAGCCATAAAAAAAAGAGAGAGTAAGGATGACTGATAAACATTGCAACATTACCGTTATTTTCTGAAACCCAATGGAATTGATTATACGTGTTCATCATGTATTTGTCTTGCATTGTTGCTGAAGAATAAAGGTACTTATGCTTTTAAATTATATTTGGCTGTGGTCATTTAAGCAAATTTTATTGATACAATAATGTAACTTGATGTCATTCAGTACATGCATTGTCATAATACACGTGCAGTGCGATTACATAAACCTGTCGTGGTCTTTCAAGATTAATTTAAACAGTGAGCTTACATTATATGAACGATAATTGAGTACTGGAAACTAGAAGTGAATAGAATATTAATGAAGTGATGGAGTTGAAGAGAGTTCTATTATCCCATTCCTATTTTGTTGTGGCGCAACAGCCAAACTCGGCCCTAGGCCTTCTCATTGTTGAGGATTCTAGATCACACACAATTAGACACACATTCGGTAGGACTTCTCTGAACGAGTGATCAGCTCGTTGCAGAGGCCGCAACACACTGCAAACACAAGAGACGAACGAGCATCCATGCTCTTAGCGGGATTCGAACCCGCGATCCCAGCGGTAAGAGAGACTACAGACCCACGCCTTAGACCCCACGGCCACCGGGATCGGCTCCCATTCTTATACAAGATTTAAATAAGTTACTGATACACACATAAAAAGATGTAAATATTGCCGCTGACCCACTGCAAATGTTTCGTCAGCATTGAATCAGTATGATTTCAATGAGGAGTCTCAAAACTACAAAGAACGCAGTTTCCAAATATAGACCTATCCTTCAAACTGAAGTACAACTTCATGATTTTAATAACAATAATATTATTATTATTATTATTATTATTATTATTGCACATTACACTGTGATTAAAATGTTAAAATAATAATATACTTGTGCCTTAATTAATTAATTATTAATTACCTAACTGAATAATGCTCGCCGGAAGCGAGTATGTAGCGTCGAATATCAGGATGATTAGTGAAAAGGGAATTTTAGATGTGGAAGGAAGTGATCGTGGCCTAATTTAATGTAGCTACTTGACCCTGTTTTGCGATGATAATTGTTAACCCATCGCTTCGTGTAACATGGAACTGTTGCTGTTCAGTTGCAACTGAACACGTAAAATACGGGGGATGAAGGAGGGGAGGGGGGAATCAGGTACTAAGCTCGGCCTCTGTTTTGTACTAGAAAACTCTTGTCTGGATGATGGAGATATCAGGCTACATCTTTAAATGCCTTCAAGAAATTCCAGTGCTGCTGCTTACATTCTCACCTCTGGAACTGATTGAGGAAAGTACTGCCCACAAGCAGATGGGCTACATATACAGCAGAGTTCGTGCTGTTAATTGAACAAGTTGTTAAAAAAAGCGGTTATTTCGGATCTCGTTCAAGATAATAACATTTCTTATTTTGAACAGATATTTATGTCTAATCTGATACATTTAAAGCCCATAGAATCTTATTATTTCATGGAAATTGTGATATATTTTACCTTTATCATCTTGAACACGCTGCGTTTTAGAGTTCCTGGACTCCATACTTGTATTTGCAGTGAATAATTTGCTGGGAGTGGTTTGCGCGATGGAATGAGGACGAAACAAAATAAAAAAAAATGAACAGAAAATTAGCATCCTTAAAGTTCTTAACCATTTAATTTTTAATGGATTATTATATTACGATGCTGTGATCATGGGCTGGGAGTGTTAAATCACTGGTAACAACACATGACGATATCTCTCCAGCACTGATCATGTTCATGTGTGCTGTATTTATGTACGTACAAACGTGACAACAATGAGAGTCCAGCAAGTGACTGACACAAAGTAAGCTCTGAAGCTTTCGCGGCGACTGAATTCCGGAAGATCCTCTCGGTTTGACAGCCGCGTCTAACTTAGCCAACAGACAGGGCTGTCAGCTCGAGAGGATTTTATTGGACTGACATAATGTTCGTTTATATGTTGGCATACATACGAGTAATGAGAAACACGTAGACAACCGGCTGTTATAATTTATGTTTAGGTTAATATTAACAGAATGAAGCGGAAGATGCTACGTGCATTAGAAAGGGTTCAAATAGGTGTATAGCTGTACGAGAAGTGAATGCCTATCCAGCTTATACACTTTTACGTACTACATGGTGTAGAGCAGACACGTGAGAAGATAGACCCTAGGGCCAAATTTAAAAGCAAGTGGAGTGTGGAGAGTCGTAACAAATACTTGCCGATAATGATAAGTGGTACAGCGAAAACGACGCTTCTTCTTTCCGGAAAATTATTACTGTTTTAATCGACGTTTATTCGATGAGAAGACAAATGTATGCCTTCTCATCTGCTTCAGATATATTGCCTTTGGGCCTACGCATCAACATTATTCATATTTAAACATTTAGTGGTTAACTAAGTAACTAACTGTAGGAAGCGGAATGCTTCTTGAGAAGCTAAATATTCAATTGCTCAAGAATTTCCCAGCATTTTACGGAACCACAAGTTTCATTAGGCCTACTGTGTTTGGAAGGGTCCACCACTTTTCCCTGTCCTGAGCCAGATCAATCAGTCGAAACCCGAAAGATTAGTAATAGTTTACTGTTAAAACATTTGGGTCGTTGTTAATGTAGTATGAGTCTCACTAACTCCATGGAGCAGAGTCCTCCTTGAGAAGCTAATAGCTCCTCACCTAGTCGAGAAAGTCACTGCATTTTATGGAACCCGAAGGTTTATCAACCCGGTCACACCATCCTGACGTCTACCCCCTGCCATTAAAATCCATGTTAAATCCAATTTAATAATATCTTCCGTCTATGTCTATGTCTTCCATGAAGTCTCTTTCCTTCGGATTTCTGCTCCAAAACCCTGTATGCATTTTACTTCTCTCCCATACGTGCCACATACGTAGCGTATGTCAATAGAAACAAGTATGTGAGGGCATTTATTCATCTGTTTTTTAGATTTATGATTACCTGAAATTATAATGTAATGTGATTGTTGCAAGTCATGTCATTTTAATTTTGAAAAAGATACCAGAAACACATACTGTTATGCGATAATCAGTAAACATTAAGGTCAAAAATTAGGTATTAAAAATTGGGATGATTAGCTTATCTTTAGAGGCAGACAGTAATTACATGTTATTATTATTGTTGTACTCAGTCGCCGCGATTCTTCAGATATATTCTTACTTTAGTCTGTATTGTCTCGATTAAAAGCAACTGAAGAGATAGTACTTTCGGTTGAATAAATACACCGTCAAACACAAATGAAAAAACAATATTTTGTTTTCCATACGCCACATATTTTGCAATAAATTTTTATTTCAGTTGGACGGTGTTTTCATTCAATTTATGTACATAAAACACAACGGGATATCCGTCAAAGCCAGGTAGTACTTTATTAGTTATGTATGGCTGATCCAAAATTGTTGCATGATTATGTGTCATAATTCGCCAGAAAACGTATACTCGTATAGCGTGGCGAGCCGTATGAGTCCTCTGTCCAGGAAGTGCAGACTCTTGTATACGGTATAACGTGAAATAATCACACATAACAAACACAAATATTATGCAAAATGTTACAGGACAGCACTGAACACAGACATGTTAAAATTATCAATATGCTGTGGAGCCTGTTTTACCCAAAGTAATTGCAACGGGGCTTAAGTCGGGTTATAATTCTGTTCAGATAACCCGACTATAAATCGGTTGGTGGAGAAGTGATCCATATGTACATAAATGCTTGTAAATTTGTAAATATACATAGCAAATAGGCGAATGTATTTAGCATTTTACTCGCGCTAACAAACATTATCTGAATGTCGCAAATTTATAAACTGAACGCTCAGTGGGTAGGTCATGCCTGTGGGTTTATTCTCTCACACACAGTTATCAACCTATTTGCGCGTTTACAAGAGTGATTACATCTGTTTAAATTTTTGTTACTCGTTTGGTTTCACTGTGCAATTTTTATTGAAAATTTATTAAGTTAATATTGAAGAATTAACTTATATTTATACACCAGCTATTTTACCGTTTACAAATCCTGATTCCCTTATGTCAGACGAATAATTTAGTGAATTTTTAGTCTTTATTGAAGTGGTAATTATTGGTAGTATAATATCGCATTATCTTGAAATTCCAGTAACTTGAACTTGTCTAAGCCAGGGTTACCTGTATTTCTCATAATGAATTTCAATAAATATGGGGCCGTGCCATGGGTCAGGCAGTTATTCCTCAATCTCCCACCGCGGAGGCCAGAGCTCGAACTCAGACCAGTCCTTGTGAAATTTATGATAAAGTAGTGGACATGGGAAAGGTTTTTCTCCGAGTAATTCGATTGTACCCTGTGAGCATACTACCACCAATGCTCCATAATCATTCCTTCATCTATTACCGGCGCTATATAGACTCAGCAGTGCAGATAGTCGTTAAATAACAAACATTTTAGTCAAATTCGCTGCAATTTACTACAAGAGGTATAAACTAGAAAGTGATTGGTGAATTGTCATCCCAATTGATCCGATGTAACACAGACTGTAAGAATTTCAAATCGAACTTTATTAAATTTCTCAAAACAGCTCGCTTTGAAAGTTTTGTATATAATAAATTATAGGTCTCGTTATATTCTACAGTTTTATCTCGATGTCTAACATATTGAACAAAATAGATGGATGGGGGTTAATATACCAATCAAATAAACTTCACACTGAGAGACTTACAGAATCGAGAACAAACACCACTGTTGCTGTAGCCTCTGGAAAGTATTAGGTGACCGTTAGGAGCATCAGTTTACATAGTATACATTACTGGCTATGTAACCACCAGGTAGATACAGCACTGTGCTTTAAAAATTTGAAAGAGGGCATTTTGTAGTGCGAGAGATCTTGAGAATTTATTTTATGTCCTGTGTTTACGTGTTCATAGCAAGAATTCCTCCTTAGCTCGAAGAGGAGATCATTTTTTGTGATTTTTTTTAACCGAAGCGTCTAGAAATCAATCATTTCAGTGACACGTGTTAGCAAGGTGATTTATGGGTAACTCAACTCTCATTACGATCTATTTTTTACCTCTAATTGACAACTTGGTTCGTTGGGAACATCATCATTAGTAACGATTTTAGGGTCCAATGGGATGCAATTTCCATTCCTTACACGTGTGTAATATCTATAATATTGCAATTTGTCGTATATTTTCAATTTGCAGTCCAAATTATTCTTGTGAATTCCGACAGTCTGGCCCAAACTAAGTTTCCAGAAAATCTCAAGTTTTCAAAGTTTAAAAGCAGTCATCAAATGGCAGGAACTCAGGGGCAACCAACATAAAACACTGTAATACCATGTCCATTTGAGGTCGACAATGGACCTGGTACAAGGAAAAATTTTGTCGAGATTAACTCGACATTGGACGTATGTATGTATGTATAGAGCACAATGTTCAATTTTCCAACCTTCGGATATTCTACAGTCCTTTTTACCCGAGGTGTCATGTCGTCACTACCTTGTAACGCCTTTATGATCATTTATTTCACAACAGTCATGCCTTATAAACAGTCAGCTCCTCGTGTAAAGGAACGAATTGCACTCCCCACCACCATGATGTGTCTACGTTTTACTTAGCTACGCTTATGGTTTCCAATATTTATTGTCTACATTTCATGTAAATATTCATTGTTAGGTGGCTTAATCTGCTTTCATTACTGGTTTCGATTACACACATATGCAGCTGTGATTTAGTATGTTGATGGTAAGTTACTGATTTATCATTAACGTACCAAATGGAAAAAAGAAAGAAAGATAGAAAGTGGTTGTTTCCATGGAATAAACGCCTGAAGCCTTAGAAACACACGGTAAAGGCGTAACTATGCAGAAAGTGGCGGAAGAACAATAGTACGGGGTTGGCCATCCTACTGTTCGTGATTGAACAAGGCAAAAATCGGACGTGAAGTGCGCTGCTCTGCAAGAGCTTTAAATGAAGACCTGAAAGATGGACAATGCAAAAATGTGAATACGAAAACTTTAGTGATAATTTAGTGATTTACATAACAAAGAAAGAAATTTGCACCAATGAATGGACCTCTTCTTAATTGACTCTAATTTTTATTAACTGTTTAACGAGGAGGATAATCCGACTTCACATTGCTGGAAAGGAAACGTTATAAAGTAAGACAGCTCAACCTTTGTGGAGACGTCTTACTGGCAGTTTTTTGAATATTTTTTTTTAAATTTCCAGATCGACTTCAATTTCTTTTAAAGATCAAAGGTTTACCACGGGAACGGTTCTGTAGTTGTTACACAACACGCTTACATTTAAAAAAAGCGTCAGTAAAAATATCTGGCTTCCTGCGAAGAATAATCAGCTGTTGCCTGTAAAAGAAACAAGGACTGAGTGACGATTCTTGCCTGTTGTAAGGTCTCAGGTAACCATAAACTGAAACCTACTTATGATGAAAAATCGTAAAAAACTTCGTGTATTAAAAAATATAGTTCCTACACAACAACGTACATTGGCTCATAAAAGTTTCGAAGCTGGGTTTTACGAATTCATCCATTCAATAGAAAGTTTTTTTAAATAAAAAACTATAAAAGGAAGCGCATATTGTCATTGAGATGAAGCTTTCTAATCATTACGAAAATGAACTGAAGAATGGGGAAATAAGTGTGTTTTTTTACTACGAAGTATTACTTCATTATGTTAATTTAGGAATCCACGTGTCACTGAATCACATGAAGACAAAATGTGGGCCTACGCTTCTTCATTGGTCATATTTTGCATAGGAACTGCCTTCTAAGACACGTTATTGAAGGAAAGACAGAGGGAAACTTATAAGTGACGGAAAGACGAGGAAGAAGACGTAAGCAGCTACTGGATGACCTTAAGGAAAAGAGAGGATATTGGAAATTGAAAGAGAAAGCAATAGTGGCACTCGGTGGAGAATTCGCTTTGGAAGATGTTCTGGGCCTGTCGTAAGAGAGACCACAGAATGAATGAACACTTCTCAGTTACTTATAGAAGTAAGGAGGGGAATTGTTTGAAGCAAATGCATTTAAAAAAAGTTATTTATTGAACTGCCCAAGATTGGGAGAATGTCGAGTAAAAAAACTGGCGCGATCATGGGGAAATGTACTTGGAGACGAAGGAAAGCAAATTGAAGGTAATAGGACAGAGGAAACGGTGGACAAAAATTGCGAATATTTTATCCTTTATTAAAACTTATACCGGGCTGTGAAAGTGTGAGTAATGATAACATAGTGAATGGATGAATGTAGACGCATAACAATAGCTGACGACATAGTAGATCTTTCGAGTCTTATTGGCGACGTCCATTTAGATGATTATAACGGAAGAGCAGAGAAAGTTGATAGAATGTGCCGTAGTGGGGAATTGAAGGCTACTCAGATGGACTGGCTTAATTTGAAGAAGAAAGAGAGACCACCGCTACAAACACAATACTACTGCTCGGACGCTGGCCTGACCTTGCAGCAAGGAAAAGGAAGGAGACGCCGAAACAGATACCCATTGTTCACCTCTTAAAAAATTGTCCCGCCTACAAATTTAAATTTTGTTGAACGCTGTTTTTGTTTTTGAAATATGTTTGTTTCGTGACCTTTTATTTTATCTGTAATTTAATAATAAATTGGGTCATAAAAAGTGCGGCAGAAATAATGAACTAATTATAAATAAGAATAACATTTTACTGAAAGTAATTTATATCAATTTAACACGTTAAATTTTACTACTGTGCTTATCTTGTTTTTAAATTTTTTCACTTTTTGTGTAAAATGTCTTTTAGGTCGCCACCACCCTCCTGAATGCACAGGCGCACATGAATTTAGAAACTGAGCATAACTTCTCGAAGTTTTTCTTCTGAAATTATGGCGATTTCTTCTCGTATCCTTGGTTTGGGTGCATGTAAGTCTGTACAGCGAGTATTGTACACTTTACTTTTCAAATAACCCCACAGAAAAAAGTCAGGTGCTGTTAGGTCCGGGGAACGGGGAGGCCATTGCACATCACCGAAACGATAAATCACCTGCTGCGGAAAGAAATGGCGAAGCGCAGTCATGCTAATCACTACCGTTTAGGTTTGGTGGAAATTAATCATCTGTGTGTAATATTGCGATGTGACTGTGATGGCTTATCCGTATTCTTTCTCAAAGGAATAGGGTCCAATGACTCCTCTGGACCAAACAGCACGCCAAACGGTAACTTTAGGTCATAAGGGAGGCGTCGGTGAAGTTCGTGAGGATTTGCAGCTGACCAGTATCGAAAGTTCTGTTTATTAACTGTGCCATGCAAATGAAAATGTGCCTTGTCGCTCATGAGAAGGTTGTTTGTCAGGTCTGGATTTTCGGTTAATATTGCCTGAAACTGACGACAAAATTCAAGCGTACCTCTTTGTCCCGATCACTCAAAGAATGCACAGTTTGCACTTTGTACGGGTGAAGATTCAGGTCACTATGCAGGATGCGCCGTGCACTCCTGTCAGACATGCCCAACGCTTCAGCGTGCTTTCGTGCAGATCGCCTCGGTCTGCGGCCGACGGACACCAACACTCGGGCAATGTTCTCGCGTGTGCGAACAGAGGACGGCCGACCAGGTGGCTCTTTACACGTGACAGCGCCTTCTTCACGCCACTGCCTTACCTATCGACGGATTGCATTTGGAGATGGGGCTTTCTGTTCATTCAGTTCACGGTGAAATCCGCGCCGAGTCTCTGCAATGGACCCCGTCCGAATAAACAGTTCCACAGCACACACACGTTCTCTAACTCCGCAACGCTCCATGTCGACTAAATTCGAATGTCACTGCTTTTGAGATCTGCGCTCTTCTGGAATATTACGCGGCGTCGTGTGGTAGTTGTTTACCGACGTTTCGAGACAAAGTATCGGTCCTGTCTTCACGGGTCAAGAATCCGAGTAGTCCCGAAACGTCGGTAAACAATTACCACACAACGCCGCGTAATATCCTAGAAGAGCGCAGATCTCATCAACATCGCGGAGGAAGCCTGAAATCAAGGTCGCTGCTTTTGTTCAAACCTGTACTCAATGATACCCTTGCGGAGAAGGACGTAACTAAAATTTTAAAATGCTTCACTATTTCTGCCACATCCTGTACTTCTTGTTAGACCTTTTTCTTTTTCAGGAGTCTTTCCCATTCTCCGATATTTTATATTACGGTGCCCGACCGTCCTTATTATCCGTTTGGGTCGGATAATCGGGACTCTAATTTACTATTTAAAACTTAAGATTGGTATGGCCATTTACTGGAGAATTTGTAATGCCTGTATTGAATTCCTATATTAGATTTAAGCTGTTAAATCTCAGACCAAAAATCTCTTTTGTTTGATCTTGTCGGTACAGAGATATCCGTCCGGTAAGAAATTGTACGTAAATAGATATAAGACCTTTATAGTCTTCTTTGTTTTGCAGTTGTTGGAACAGTCAGCAAGATATGAGTAACATTAGGCTTGTATCTTTTCAACGAATTAGTTGTTCGCCAGCAAGCGGTACGTTGTGTGTTATAGATAATTTCACTACAAAAACAAATTATAGTCTATTTTCTGTAACACTTATAAGGTACACCGTTAAATACAATGCATTGAGCTCAGAAGTTTGCCCAGAAGCTATGACAAGCACAGCACATCCGTAATTGTCAATTTTGCCGTACTGTTCCTTGGAAACCCAACAAATTGAAACAATTCAGAAGTTAATATTTATCAGAATGGTTTCTTGGTTCTTGCTGTATCACGGGGAAAGTAAAGGACAGTCCTCTTCTTTTTCAGTCATTTTACGAGATAACACGGTTTGTGAAATTTGGTGTTAAATGATAATTACATTTTTCTAAAGGTTGGGACCTGATAGGAAATTCCATGTATAGATTTGGAATCTGCACATTTGAATCAGGGAATCTGGATCGCGCAGTCAGTACAATGATTAATCTGAGGAACAGTGGTTCGATTCCCGGCAGGGGCGAGAATTTTATCTCTTCTCCAAAGCGTCCAGACCGGCTGTGAAGATTACCCAGACTTCTGTTGAATATTATCGTGGGCCTTTTAGCGCAGGTGAAGCGGCCAGGTCGTGAAAGTGACAACTTCCCCATTTAGTACTGAGCTTAAAAATTAGTGGAGCGATACTTCTACTCCCCAAATACGCCTTCATGGCTTGCATAAGAAATACTTTATTTATCTTAGAATTAATTAAAAATGTTATTTTCTGCGCGTTGTGAAAATAGCGAAATGCAACTGTTAGCTTCCTCATATCTGTCCGTCTGTCTGTCCGCAAGTAAAAACTCGCCTCCCGCTGGACGGATTTTCATGAAATTCTATTTTTGAGTATTTTTATAAAATCTGTCGAGAAAATTCAAGTTTCATTAAAATCCGACAAGAATTACGGGTATTTAAATGAAGACCTTTGTACATTTATGATATCTCGCTGCATTCTTCCTAAAATGAGAAATATTTCAGACAAATATTGCATAGAATGTCGAAACACACATTTTGTGTTCAGTAACGTTTTTCCGAAAATCGGGCCTTTTATGAGATAATGTAAAAAAATATGGTACAGTCAGACAGGCCACAGATGACAGTATAATACGGCGCATGCGCTTTGCATGCTGCATAACTAAGGTTACACACACACTCACAATATTTAATACTTATTGCTTTTCCACGGCAACAATGGTTATACGAACGCCCCTTAATATTTCGTTATGCATACATTGCAAGGTTTGTTATTTTCTATTACCAACAGTCTGTTAAGTGACATTTTCAGAACCGGAACCTGGAGTAGCTTGACGCGAAGTTTTGGCTTTCGTGTGTGATGAGTAAAATGAATTCAGACTGGTGATTCTGAATGTCTTCATCTGAAGGTCAAGTAGGATATAAAACACGTTCATTAGGGCTTCAGATTGTATTACTCCTTGTCAGAAACATCACCAGGTTTCCTCCCAAAAATACGTAATATTATTGGAAGCCATAGCGCTGAGTCCTGCTTGGGAAGCTGATAATCGCGTAGCTTGTCAAAAAATTTGTCTCCTCGTAAGGAGCCTAGAAGTTTAATATTACCGTGTTCACAACAGCCCACCACTGCATCCTATCCTGAGCCAGAGGAATCCAATCCACACCTTCTCCAAACCTTTCCTCTCAAGATCCGTTTTAAAGTTATTAATCTACATACGCCTAAATCTCCTAGTGATCTTTTTTCTCCTGGTATTTTGAAAGAAATCTGTATGTACTTTTTCTTTTTCATGCGTGTTACATGCCTACCCATCTCGTGTGCCTCATAACGCTTGGTCAAAAATACAAATTACGAAAACCAATGTACAGTTTTCTCTGGCCTTCTTTTATTTCCCCTATTTTCGGTCCAAATATGCTTCACAATAGACTACTGACGAACACCCATGTGAGAGAGAGAGTATGTTATAGGACCACATAAAAAGCAACAGTTAAAATTGCAATTTTGGATATTTTAAGACAAAATATTCTGAAGGGGATTGTAGCATGCGCCCCCGAATTTAATCTCTTCTTATCTTTATTATTAGTGTAGTTTTAATTTGTGACTTTTATTAACAAATGTTTTACCTTTGCCACATTTAAAAGCATTTATTGAGTATTTTTATGCTATGATTTCCCTTGCTTTCTGATGAAAAGAATCATAGAGAAATTGTATTATCTTACACCTTACATTCCCAAGTCTGTGCTTTTAAAAATACGATAATCCGAATTTCGACTAAAATTACATTGTCTGGGACACAAGGCATAATTTAATCTACTTTCGCTTGATAAACTCATATAATGAAGCAGCTGATTTCAGTGTCGAATGAAACTTAATGGAAGTATAAAAGATGTGATAGAGAAACGTGCCTTTTGTACGAAGGTGGATGTTTAATGTGCGTATTAGCTCGCTCTCCCCTCTCGTTAAGCAGCCAACAGAAAATAGATTGTTATTTTACTGAAGCTAAAGAAAGACGGCTCATAATATGTGGGGATGAATCCCGGTACTTCCTACCCTCTGCCCATGTCCTAATTGGCCCAACACAGCAAGTCCACAGCACGTGACTAAAGCGAAGGGAGTCATGGGTTAAGACAACAAATATTCCTGTGATAGAAATTGCTAGTCAGCAGGAGGGGAATGCAGGGAAGTGTTCTGTGGGACAAGTGCAAAGGCTGGTGCTACGTACAGAGGCGACGTTTCGATGGCACTTCTATCCGTACCTTTAGTACAGTGAGATAAAAGTGTTTTTGTTTTGTTTGTTCTTTCACAGTGACAGTCTTCAAATACTTAGTCGATCTTACATACAGTTATATTTTAAATGCTTTATAATAGAAAATCCCTTGCATAAATGACTCGTTCTTCATACTACTGAACTGCAATGACTTTGATAATTGTCATCATCTTTGCCATCATCATCATCATCATCATTGGTTCGACAGCTGTTTTCCAGCCTTGACCGCCTTAGTGATACTCTTCCATTGGACTCTGTCCAGTGCTCTTGTTTTCCATCTGCTTACTGCACACTCTCTAAGATCTTCTTCCGCACAGTCGAGCCATCTTTTTGGTGGTCATCCAATTTTCCGTGTGCTGTAGGGTCTAGTGAAGGTAAGTTTTCTACATCGATATTGCTCTTCTGTTCTAAATAGGTGCCCCAACCATCTTACTCTCCTTGATTTAACTTCTTTTACTATTTCTGGTTCATTAAATAGCTGGTATAATTCATCATTATATCTGATTCGCCATCTACCTCCTTCGTTTACTGGTCCATATAGTCGTCTAAGGATTTTCCTTTCAAAAGTTCATCATCTTTACCATGACATATTATATTTTTATGCTTTATTTTACCACCTTTTCAGTATCTCATTTTGTATATCGCAGAATATTAGTGTGGCTTTTAAATTATGAAATGGCAAGAGTTTGGAAGAAGGCTGTCGTGACGTGATAGAGGTAACATCCCAGAGGTAACACACTGGATAGACGGGAAAAACTATAAAATATTACAGTCAGTATATGAGGTATCAGGAGGCCGAGATTCAAACCCAGCACTCCTCGAGGGTTACCGTCATACCCACTTGCCCAGAAAGTTTGTAGCTGTGTTATCCTTCATGTTACGGCACTGGCGTTCCGGAAATAAATAAGGTATTAAGTGAAGTTTTGATTCAGCCTTAAGTGGAAAAGGAAAGAGCAGTGCGCTTCTGTAGATATATCCGGCATTAAAGGAATGAGTTGAAAGTACATTCCCTAGTGTAAGTCGTTTTGTTACAACCGCAAACTTTATACTCGTATGTGTATCAAATGAAAGAGAGAAGACGAATTTTTATTATGAAAAGGATGAAAAATAATGTTAATGAAGACGACAAATGAGTGATAATTATACAATAGACGAAAGCGTCCCGCACTGATTTGTAATGTACATAAGCATTAATTGGTTCTACATATCAGAAGATAGCTGCCCGGGGGCACAATCTGTAAATTGGTGGATTGGATTTTTGACTACGTGGAACGAAACCATTGTTAATCAGACTTTCAAATGGGCTACATAGTAAGCTAATCTGTCTGTCCCATCGGTCCATTTGATAATACCTTACAAGGGTTGTCCACATGTAATGAATTAATTTTAGGAATCTTTGCATAGCCAGTAGCGACTAACTGACTTCTCATGCCCGTACTTCCGTGTATCTACATGGATTAAGACTACTTCCAGAGGACAGATTTTTGTGAAATTTCATACTTGGGATTTTTACTAAAATTTCTCGACATGGATTTCTTAGATTTTGGTTAAAATGAACCAAAATAATACACACTTTACATGAAGACGTACACACATTTATGACTATTATTTATGATGGAGACAGACTTAAATGTAAGGTACGAACTGACGCCTAAGGAAAAATAACGACCTAAATATCTCGTCGTTTACGAGACAAGTACAGGGAACATGATATCTCGCCCTTTATGAGATACGTACAGATAACACGATATCTCTCCTTTTACGACAGAAGTACAGGAAACACAATACCTCGACCTTTACGAGATAAGTACAAGCAATAAAGTGGCACTAAAGAGGACGAAGAAATAGTTGACGATTAAAATATATCATCCTACGAGAAATACAAAAGAAGTTAGTTTGTTCGTTTAGACTGCATTGAGAGTTTTGACGAATAATAGGAATTTTATGTATAAGAGGGAAAATAACAAACCAAACTCATCAGAAGTGTTACGCCCGATGGATAATTTCTGACTTGTTATTTCTTAAAATATTCAAACTTTTAAACTTTTGAAATTGTGGATTTTGTCTTTGGAAAGCTGTCGGTCTTTTTTATGTGGAGGATTGTACACACATTGTAGATAGAACAATACCAACATAAGGCAATGCAGAAAGACCGCAATATGGTTGTCTATTTGACACCGGCATTTATATGAATAATATTATTTGCTTTTTGTTCTGAAACTTGAGTTTCATTTCATTGCATTTAAAGTCACAAACTATGAAAAGTACCGTCATTGGACTTCATGTACATATACAGATGCGCCTATGTGTGATGTGCTTTACACTTTAAAGGCCTTGGTTATTTGAAATAATCTTATCACAATGACGAGTCTCACTGCAGTTCTTGGAGAACATGATATTAATCAGAGGAGCGAGAATGAGTTTGCAGCTCTGTTTAACCCCACTCTACTCGACACCACGCCAAGCCATACCATTTGTAATATGTTTCGCCGCCCCCAAATAAGCTATCTGATAAGTACAAGAATTCCACTTAAATTTTATCACACTATCCCACACCAATCCAACGCTTATCACATAACAAATAATGTATATTGGGGCCGTCAAACGTACATTGCGTGGCGTGGTGTAAGTTGACTTCCTTCTAAAGAATTGTGGTTATAACGAGATAATTATTTTACGAATTCCCAAGCTGTCGATGAGTGGAAAACCCAGTAGTACCCGTTCACGTCGACTGAATTTGTGTTCTTCAAGAACACCAGTTTAGCTGCAGACTCTCGTGTAATGATGAATACAATGGAAAGTGCAGAAGATAAGGACTGGGGGAAAAAACTTTCTTTTCCTGCATTAAGATACCAACCTAACAGAATATTAGTGTGAAAACATGAAGCGTAGAGGCGTTTGGACTATTTAGGCACAGTTGATCGTAGAGATGTATATTGTGACGAGGTAAACTGGATTCATCTGAGGGATAATTTACTGGCTTTTGTGTATACAATAATCTTTGGGTTTCTTGAAAGTCCAGGTAATTTATCGACGAGCTGAGCGAGTATTAACTATTCAAAAGGGACTGTCCCTGCAATCGTAAGGACAAAAAAGAAAAGAAAAAATCTTTCGTCAAAATGTAGAAAACCGCTATCGAGATTCTCACCCAATACTTCTGCGTAAAATTCTAAGGCTGTGGTGTTCAAACTGCGTTACGCGGATCCCTGATTTTCCATCAGCGATTTTCAGGAGTTCTGCAAACGCATTTCCTTTATAATGAAATTGGTAAGTATAGTATTAGTAATTTTACCTTAATCTTTAGGCGCTTTAGCAAAATTTCGAAAAGCCACTATTAGCTTCCTCATGTCTCTCTGTCTGTATGTATGTATGTATGTCTGTCTGTCCGTCCGTCCGCATAAACAACTTGGCTGCCACTGGACGGATTTTCATGAAATTTGATATTTAATGTCTTTTCGAAAACATGTCCAGAAAATTCAAGTTTCATTAAAATCTGACAAGAAGAACGAGTACTTTACGTGAAAACCGATGTACAGTTATGATATCTCGCTCAGCTCTTCTTAGAATGAGAAATGTTTCAGACGAAAGTTTTAGAGAGAATCAGAACACATTTTTGTTCGATAACGTTTTTTTCCAAAATTATGCCTTTTGTGAGGTAATGTGGAAAAATATGGTAGAGCCGGACAGGCCACAGATGACAATATAATACGGAGTTGCGTGCCTCGCATGCTGCATAACTAAGTCTACAGACACACTCAGAATGTGTAATACTCATTGCTTTTCCACGGCAACAATGGTTGCACGAACGCGCCTCAAAGTTACGTTATACCTACAGTGCCTGTCTTGTTATTTTCCTATCTTTGTGCGTAATCGGCTTCGGGATTATTTTTATGTCATTAGTAATACAATTTTGCTTTTCGTATACGTGTTTAAAAATTTTATTTTTGAAATAAAATTTAAAAATTTTATCCAATTTCTACATCAAAAAGTACACTTTTATTTCAAAGTGGTTTTGCAAAAATGTGTATTTAGTCATAAGTATTCCACAGGAGACTTAATAGAACTCCATAGAACATTATTACTGCATGAATCACATCGGCCTGTTTCAGTTCCAAGATGATGTCTTTCTCGTTCTCTCGGATGGACTAAAGCAGTCGTGGCTCTGTGGCGGAGATTTTAAACTGGTCGGCCTTGTCTCATCATGTTAATCTTCGTGTTTTGAAAGTTATTTCTCGGCGCCAGTTCCACATGCTGCAGGGAGGTACAGCATATCGTAATGAGTGTGTGATTTGAGATGAATGTATAGAACTTCGGCAAATACGTCTACAGAACTACCGTTACTGTAACATCCTGTTGCTTTGCTGTTATCCCATAGCTCAACTTTTGTGGACCTCGGGGATTTTATTGTGTTTAAACAGGACAGGCATTGTACGTATTAACGCAACATTGAGGCACGTTCGCATAACCATTTTTACCGTGGAAAAACAATATGTATTACGTAAGCTGAGTATGTGTTTGTAGCCTTAGTTATCAAGCATGCAATGCGCATGCGTCGTATTATATTGTCATCTGTGGCCTATCCGGCTCTGCAATATTTTTCCACATTATCTCATAACGGGTACGATTTTCGAAAAAAAAAAGTTATTATACATAAAGTATTTGTTTTGATTTTTGCTGCAATTTTGTCTGAAACATTTCTGATTCTAAGAAGAATTCAGCGAATTACTATTCTAAATTTTTATAGGTCTTCATGTAAAGTTCCTGTTATTCTTCTCAGATTTAATGAAACTTGAATTTTCTCGACGTATTTTCGAAAAAATACGCATATCAAATTTCATGAAAATTCGTCACGTGGGAACCGAGATATTGCATGTGGACGGACTGACACAAAGACAGACGGACGGACGGACAGACAGACAGACACAACAAGCTAATAGTCGCTTTTCAAAATTTTACGAAAGAGCCTGAAAAACTAATGAAATGCTCTTTGAATAGTGAACGGAATATTTTGACATTTCTCAACTCTAGGCACGATGTCCTCAGGCAATCGTTCCCTTTGTCCATTTGTGCATATTATTCTTCACGTGAATTGACCCAGTAATCAGTAAAGACGCGCTCGGTTCAACTGATAGCATGCTGGACGCAAGAATTTGAATATCGCTTTATGGTTGGATACACGTCCGCGACATTTTGTGTGGGTGCGTAATGCAGGGGGCATCGAGTTAAGCTGATTATCTATTGAGGTTGAAAAGGTGCATATATTATTTATTACATCAGTTTATTTTTATTCAGAGCACGCTCGAATGTTTAACTGTAAAAATAAAGCGCAGCACTCAGCATCGCCACTAATCTATGTTTCAGTGAGTCAACAGACATACGAATTGATGAAAGACAATTTTTAGCGAAGTACCAAAAATGAAAGATGTATTTATTGAACACGTGGATACTAATAACACTATTTAAATAATACTTCTCGAATTTTCCTTTTTTTTTGTACAATAATAGCTGGTGAAATGTCGAATTTTGCAGGAGTAAACAACGTACTACTCTTACGAGCTAACGTTACTTTCCTTCGTGACACTTCCTTCAGACGCTTCTTCAGCTTTGTTGTGTGTTGATTGCGCTGTCAGCAAGATATTCGTCTAACTGGCACCTTAAGTAACACCTACCTTGTGTTTTTAGTAGAGCGCTCTGGCGGTCGATCACCGTAATTACAAGGAGTAGCATATCGTAGCGAAACGAATTATGTAGACGGGAAAGTTGTCCGTTAATACCATCAGAGATGACAGCATAATTCGGCTTACATATGCACTTCTGGTGATCCTGATACGTGCAGACACATTTAAAATCAATCATGAATGCAAAGCACTTGTCAATTTCACATTCAGTGTCACTTACAGGCCAGTGTGGCCCATGTTCTTCTGTCTTGTGGGTTTCTGAGTATTGGTTGGTCGTTAGTTAAGAGTCTTTGGAAGGGGGGATCAGCACGTAGCTAATCCTGTACCTACGCCCCGTAATATAACCTCACAAAAAACGCATATACCGGTATACACATATCGAGCACACGATCCATGTTTTTGAGTGGCCCAAGACAGTACACGACTTTGCTCTTGATTTGTAACCGTGAGCACTTTAATGTGTATCCTTTGAACAACAGGGCGATTGTACACAGTCAGCTCTTGAAGGCGTGTTTTGGAATCCTTTAATTATAGCATCTCCTTAGTCTAGACTGAAAATTTATTATGTTAATGAAATTTCCCTACTCACATCTTGATGAAGGAAATTTCTGGAAATAAACAGGCAAAAACACAAGAAGCAAAAAAAAAAAAGTATTACACTAAGTATGTGTGCCTGATTATCTATAATATATGAGAACTTCACACTGCGCCTGCGTATGGAGTTACTTACACTGCTCTTCGCACCTCAAAAAGACTTACGAAAACCTGTTCTTGGAACCAATTATCTGATAACGACCGTACTGTTACAATTAGTGAACTTGGATAATTAACCTTGTACGTGCCCACAAATGAAGTAACAGCTGTTAGATGTGTAAATTATATCCAAACTACTTAAATGAGACAATTACAGTACGCCGTACATGCAGCATGACGCTACGGAATGAAACCAGCCCAAATCAAGGGCGTCTACTGACCATTATTTATAATCTGCAGACATTACATCCACAGATAATGATGTACGCTGCAGATTAAGACTAATGTTACAGTCATTACGTTAATCGTTTGTTACACAATCACGAAGCCTCATGGAAGCTTAATTTCTATGCGATATTGTTCCTGCAGCAGCTGCGCTATAGCCCCTAAGGGAACACGAAATCGTTGACAGTGACACCTCAGAGACTAGTGGTGCTTCTGGAATGTAAGTAAATGTGTGAGAAATGGGCAACAAAAATTGCGTGAAGGGCATGCCGTGTCATGAGATTATGTTACTGTAAAAGGTATGAAGTAGGCTGCATTTCCAGAAAAACCGGCTGTTCCCTTCTGTGTTTATTTAACATCGCTTTCTTAACTGAACGGTTTATACAGGTGACATCGAATGGGACGATTAACTGTGGATGAAGTACTGAGCATAATGGGAGAGGGAGTGGTAGCGGCTTGTTTTGTACTCTTCCAGCTTTCATCTGAATAAATCCAATAAGGTTACTTCGGGGTAACGTCCACCTCAACATACAGTCTTATTCCGACAAATGTACACAGAATAAATGCAGCTATATGGTACAACAAATTATGTCAACTACAACTCACACCGAAATATATGAAATAACATAAAGTCCACCTCAACGTTGTGATGTAAAACTGTGTACACGAATCTGATTTGAATACGGCCTGCACATTTCTCCCCGAATATTTTCTGTCCATTATAAGAATTTCAATATGTCGCGAGTGAAGATATAGACAAAGGTTAAATATGATTTCACCAAATTTCCTAGGCCACCACTTTTCTGGGGCAGTCAGTCATCGGCTTATCACCGCGGAGCCTCTTATTCGGGCCTAGTATAGTCTATGTGGAATTCGTAGTGGGTAAAGTGGTACTGGGACAGGATCCTCTCCGCGTACTTCGGGTTTCCCATGCCAGTTATTATTTCACATAAAATCCATATTTGTGTTATTTGCATCTACTATCGATAAAACATAGCGTGTTTCTCGAAGGCGTCGGTATATAAACCAACAAGGAAACCACCAGATTTTATATGACTGTTATAAACACAGAGTTCCTTAAGGCAGTAGGATTTAATATTATCTGCGCCATATATCGATATCAATATCGATAACGAGATCAGGATTCTAAACACATTTCTTTCTTTCTGTCTTAGTCTGACTCCTTCTACATTCTCGTTGTAGGTGTAGAGGGCTATTATTACACGTGATCAGAGTCAATGACACACACAATCGGTAGGACTCCTCTGGATGAGGGATCGGCCCGTCGCAGAGACCTCTACCTGGCAACACACAACATTCATAAGAGACAGCCATGTCCCCGAGATTCGAACCCACAATCCCAGCAAGCGAGCGGCCGTTATCCTACGCCTTAGATCGCGTGGCCACCGGTATCTTCTAAAGACATTTACATAGGCCATACTTTCGAAGGATGAGATTTTCGTTTTGGTCTTGTAGCCTGTATCGCAGCAAACAAGATCATAGCATTCACGAGAAATATAAACTTAGTCAGCTATAAACAACTTAGTTATCTGTATAACGTATTCTCTGAATGCAGCCACGTGTCAGATCGAAGTTTATGAGACTTCATTCACACCTGGAGGATGGTGAAATAATTAATACGAATATAAAGTAGAAACAATCGGGAGAAACTTTGCAAAAATGTCGCTGTTTGTACCACACATCCTGCATGAATATGCTTAGATTTTAAACCCGGGCCTCAGAGACATCTGTCCTGATATTACCAAACTAATAAAGAAGGAAATATTTACTTCTCTAAGTTTCCGTTGTGCTGATTATGTAAGAAAGAATTTAAGAATAAAACTGGAAGGGGGAGCGCGGGGCGCGATCCCAGTGGTCGTGCGGTCTAAGGCGTAGGTCTGCGGCAGCATCGAATGCTGGGATCGCAGGTTCCAATCTCGCCGATGGCATGCATGTTCGTCTGTTGTGTTTGTTGTGTGTGTTGTAGCAGCCTCTGTGACGGGCTAATCACTCGTTCAGAGGAGTCCTACCGGGCGTGTGCCTCTAATTGTGTGCGATCTAGATACTTCAACAATGAGGCGGTGGAGGCCCGAGTTGGGCTGTTGCGCCACAGGCAAAAAACTGGAGGTGGTAAATATTTTCACGAATTTTTGGTGGTTTGACCATATCTTTTTCAGGGACAGGACAAAAAACAAGTTTTGAGAGTTTCAAAGGAATAATTTTTGAATAAAGAGGTTTTGTTTTTCAAGGGATGGGTTTTTACAGCCCTAATTTACTTCACATGCCTTATATACTAGCCAGGCCTAAGTGTAAGGCCTCGATACACACTTGAATGAAGAACTCAAGGCACTTTGATATTGTAACTTATAAACCCTTGCGTAATGTTTATATAAGCATTACTAAACACATTAATCACGTGTATTTTTGTTCGCCAAATGGTTCTTGAATTGTTTTGATGCCCTGTAAAGGTTAATGATAGGTTTCCCGTTGTAGCAGATCTGCACGTTTCTGTAAGGCTAGAGGGAGATTTGATTGTTGTTGGAATACAGAGTGAGATAAACGCAGAAGTGAGTTATGTATTTTCTAGTTTCTTGATTTAATGGGTCTTACGTAACTTAATGAAGTGTTAACATTTGTTTATAATTAAAAATATTAAGTTTTAAAAAAGGCTTTAAATTTTAATGAACCTGCTAATTGCGCAATATTGGCTAATAAAACAATGATTAATGGAAGTCTATATTTCGTTGCTAATTCAGTCTTCATCCCAATGTTTTCTTGCTAAACTTACCCACGTGCTGTAGCTTTATTCGTTTGCGGTACTGCTCGAATCTGATTGGTGCAGTGGAAGAATACTTTAAGAAAGAAATGTTTTGCTTATGATTACGCATGACGTAATTCTTTCTTAATATTAGCAACTAACAAACAATAATGTGCCGATCCTAGTGGTCGCGCGGTCTAAGGCGTGGGTCTGCGGCAGCTCGCTTTCTGGGATTGTAGGTTCGAATCCCACCGGGAGCATGGATGTCTGTCTCTTGTGAGTGTTGTGTGTTGTCAGGTACAGGTCTCTGCGACGGGCTGGTCCCTCGTCCAGAGGAGTCCTACTAAGTGTGGCGTGTCTAAAAAGTGTGATCGTGAAGCCTCGAAAATTGAGGCGGCCTTGGCCCCCAAGGGGCCATTGGACAAAAAAAACAATCATAGATACGATGTCCTCATGACTGATTTGTGAAATCAAGCTTAAGGTATTAATTATGAGATTGTACTTTGGAATTTTCTTCCTGCACCTGTTACAATCTCGGATCTGATCCGCCCCAGAGGTTATAACAAGATAGCAATTTATCTACGCACCGTAGGACTTTAGATGAGAGGTCAGACTGACAAAGGCCTTGTAATCACAAAACGAACGTAAATTAAGCCTCTGTTATGTTTTCAGTTCAAGTTGTAGAGTATCTGGTCCGCTAGAACACGTAACGGGTGAAGATCAGTGAAACTTAAAACGTGTACCTTCATACAACAGATACAGAGTAACATAATTTTAATCACCCTGTACAGTTGCCTTTTGGGCTTTTAGTCGTAATTTAGTTTCAAGAGAAATTTCCGTTCGTGCGTCTTTTGAAGCGTAACATCGATTACAATTGTTGACCCTGAAACACTTGAATGATGTGGGACCAGAGCCATCACTGGTACGGCGCTACATTTCTTGTCTATCGACGTGATGCATCTCTTTGCACGCTCCATACAGCTCCGCCTCATAGCCTTGGGTGAATTCATTGGCGTTAGCTAATGGATATCTTAATTATGAAGCACATTTTACGTAAGAAATTTGTAATTACAACGAGAGGGAGTGACAATGAAATTCTCTGTGGACACTTAAGCAGTGCATTTCCTGCGTCTTTGTATATTGCACTTAAGTCTAAAATTCACATAAACGTTTTAAAAACAGTTTATCTCTCACAGAAAAATCACTGCGTCTTCATTACAAAGTTGAACTGATTTATGCTCTTTAGGGAACCATTTGCTTTTTATTCTGATAATTATTTGAAGTACATAAATACAATGTGAAAATATGCAGAGTTTATTTTTTAAATTGTTATAAAGCAGGTGTACACATAGCAACGGCGGTGATTTAAAGGTTTCAGTGATATTCAGTTATTTTATTTGAGAAATCGCCTGTTTTTACCTAATCTCAATAACTAAGGTTATCACGACATAAAAACAATATTTTGGCAATGCTTGTTGTTATTAACTTAAGACAAGTTTTTTTAATTCCGTCTAGTTTTCATACACAAAAATTAGAATATGGTAAGCAATAATGTTGCCTATTCGACAGATATGATTTACGAATGAGCTTAAGTTTATGATAGCCCATGTGATTTTGTGCGTAAGGCGGTCAATTCATTTACCAGCTCAGTGCTGCATCTTGAGCTCCGTTTATCCTCAAAAGGTTTAGGCGACAAAAGCATTTGCAGTTCTTATGATTTCATGTAAGTAATTTAGGAACCAAGGGCTGCTGGTCACAGAATTTCTTGTTTTAGTGATTAACGTTGAAAGAAATGTCAAAGGAGCAGCATTATTTCTTAAACCCCTTTAGTATGACCACTTGATGTAGTACTGATGCTATGGTAGATATGGAAGCACCGAATTGTCTTGAAGACGGAGTAAATTTAGACTTTTGGGTTTTACAATGCTAGGTTCTGTGAATGAATTCTTGCAATGTGAATAGAAACCGACAACGTTAGTCACTTACCAGGAATTTAACGATGAATTGTTATAGTGTGTCCTTAATATAAACATACAGTGTATTGTGACGAGAAATAACAAATAATTTTGCAGTAATTTGTTGAGTTTAGATGAAGTTGGTCAGGGTGCCATAACATTAGACAACACAAGAGACCAAAGAAAACGAACAAAGTTGCTCAGCTGATATAAATTTTTAACTTAAAAACAACGAACATTGACAATTGTAATAAATGTTGAAAATTTTATAGCATGTATGTAATGCGTGTATGGGTGTATGGACTTGTTAAAGTAAAGCTCTTCATGCAGTTACACGATTAATGGACTAATGAGAATCATAGTAATGATTATTTATGTAAGCTACGTTGGAAACAGTGGGCCGGGATAGCTCAGTCGGTATAGCGACTCGCTACGGGCTGGACGGTCCGGGGATCGAATCCCGGCGGGGGCGAGATTTTCCGCACCCGTCCAGACCGGCCCTGGGGCCCAACCAGTCTCCTATACAATGGGTACCGGGTCTCTTTCCCGGGGGTAAAACGGCCGGGGCGTGGAGTTGACCACCTACCCTCATCTAACGTCAGGGTTAAAGAAAGAGTAGAGCTATACCTCTACTCCCCCTCTGGGCCTTCGTGGCCTGTTCTGGGGAGAAATTTACCTTTAGCTTTTACGTTGGAAACTGCATGTACCATAGCTCCCTTTCGCAGTAAGTCCCTCAGTTTAGCAGGAGAACTAGCTCGCATCATGACTGCATACGGCTCGTGTTTGAGAGGCGTGGTCGGGGAATACCATAAATAAAATCATTAACTAAGTGTGGGAATGTGTATAAAGTTAGGTGTTTATAAACAGATGCTGGAGTTTTGGTGGGGGTTAATGAGGTCTTGTACCTCATGAGGTATGGTGCTGTGACTACCTTGCAGCTCATCTTCATAACCACGCGAGCAAGCAAGACATTTGCTCATGTTGAATGAAGGATAGAATTTCTGCGATGTTTCGAGAAACAATGCGCCCACTTTCGAGACGAACGCCGATTCTGCAGCCTGAAGTGCCTCTAAATGTTGTTTAAAACATTACTTTTCTGTGTTGTGATTTTCAGGTTTCAATTCCATCTTTTGATGAGATGCTGTTCTTCTCTTTGGTTTCTGCATCGTGTCGTGTTTGAATGTTCTGACGTTTCAGAAGAACATACTGTCTCCATTGTCAGGGTGACTAAATATCCTTCTGGTGGGTATACTTGAACCACATTCAGTCACCCTGTATAATGAGTCAGCACTTTCCTCCGAAAAGTCGAAATATTTAACTTGTATGCGATTCAGAAACCCCCAAAATACCAGCAACTATTCAAGTTTCTATCTGGCAGAAAACACACTGCGTCTTCATTAAAAATCCAGTGGTTTATGCTGTTCAGAATAACAATCGCTATTTATTTTTAGAATTGTACGAAATACCTAAATATACTTTGTCGTCATAGCTCAATGTTATTTTAATGAAGGCAAGCCGTACATAGACCTATATGTTAAGTGACAGTGAATGCAAGTATGAAGTGGGATTTTCAATCCAGCCTGACCAGACCGTATCTTCTAAAACTTTGTGGTGTTTGGTCACCCTGAAAACTTCAAGACCTGCTGTGACCCTTTGTATTTATATTGTATGTAATTTATGTTCAGGGTGTTACTTTAGATCTAAGATGCCTGTTACGTGTCTATATAGATTCATCTTTTCAAGGTAGGTTCTGCATTGCTTTTGTTGAGTATCTCATAATGTGTGGTGTTGCTTATATTTAAAATCTTGAAATGTCGCTCTGTCATGCTGTAATATTTTATAATTTCAAAGTTCAAGATATATTTTATATTTTTATAATTACAATAAGAATGGTTATAATATAGTAACTTGTAAATATTAATTTATTTAATTCTAACGAGAATAAATCCTCTTAAACAAAACTCAGAATATTCTGTTTATTAGCGTATTTAAAGGATGTCTTTTACAAATCAGTTCAGTAATTACAGATAAGTAATTTTATGGAATAAATTAATATCTAAAAGTCCACCTATATCGGCTCCATGAGTTTTGTAAAAGTCCATTGGATACGAAAATAATGGAATGGTTGCTGCCACTGCAGGCGCTACTTTGTCTCTAGATCAATAGAAACAGGAATCTAAATTGCCAGAATTGCTAAGGCGTATATTTTTAATTTACGTGATATGGATATTTAGGCTGTATTTAAATTTTCGAACTGTTTGCTGGTGTTGTTACTCTGTGCGTCAATGGCCTAACATTTTTTTGCGCCTTGCATAAATTCCCTAACGTGCTCACCTTTTTTACGCTGTGCATACATTTCACTTCTGTAACCTTTGTTTTTGCGCTGTGCCAAATTTACTGACTTGTTAATCCTGTACTCTTTCTCTGTGCCTAAACTTCCTAACTCTTTACATTATACTTTAGGCTCTGTGTAAATTTCCAAACTTGTTTATCTTGTATTGCTATGCTATGTGTCATTTTCATGAAGTGTCTCTTTTACGTTCATCCATGTTTCATTAGTGACGACTATTATAATACATAGGCCGATCCCAGTGGCCGTGCGGTCTAAGGCGTGGGTCTTCGGCCGTTCGCTTACTAGGATCGTGGGTTCGAATCCCACCGGGGGCATGGATGTTTGTGTTGTGTTTGTTGTAAGGACGGTAGTATGGGACGTAAAGTGACATGAAGGACGAAAGGATTTAAACAGTACAAAAATGGATCAAAGAGGAAAAACCCCGGACAGGCAAAAAAAAAAAAAATCCCACCGGGTGCTTGTATGTCTGTCTCTTGTGTGTGTTGTGTGTTGTCAGGTAGAGGTCTCTGCGACGAGCTAGTCCCTCGTCCAGAGGTGTCCTACCGACTGTGGTGTGTCTCAAATGTGTGTGACCATGAAACCTCGACGGAACGAGGAGGCCCAGGCCCATATAAGGCTGTCGAGCCATATAAAAAAAATTATAATACATTGAAACTACGTTTTATAGAAAAGTATATAGCTACATTAAATTGCGTTGACATGCCATTCACTTTTTCCGCAAGGCATGTAATGTCCAAGGTCGTACTTGTGTTTCTAACCGAAGGAAATAAAGAAAAAGGATGTCAACCTATGAGCGATTTTACATGTTCCTGGATGTAAATTACATGAAGGTAATTCATATTCCTCTAACGTCAGCCTGAATTAGCTTGGCGGTTTTAAATTGCTACAGGTGGATTGAATCAGATGAACAAATCGATTACATGCACGCGTAAGGAAGGAGTTCTGCGTTTTAAGAGAGACGGCGTTGTAGCCAGCAGGACAACTGCTGACAAACTGCTGACGGAGACACGATGAGGCGGATACACTGCGAGGCACACATGTGAGTTACTGGAATTGGTCTGCGCTGAACTTAGTTTAACGTTTTCATTTACTGTGTGCAGAGAATGAAGCCTAGCATCGGGGAATCAGTCTAAGAACGGAATGTTTTAAGGTGCTGTGTAAGCCGACTTTAAAATGTTGCTTATCCGCAGGAGAGTAGTTGGCAGTCGCATAACAAAAGAAGGAAGGCTTTAGGTAAAACTTCTTTATAAGATAAATTTTAAGTACTTAACCCTTGAAACCATGATCGTAACGAAATGCATCACCTTCTTTATCATTAAAACACTGTATTTTGGCCATAGAGAGTATTTGTGTGGTTAGAATTGTAATGAGTTAAGAGCACCTATTTCCTGAAACGTAAATCACAAATTGTTGTTTGTAAAGGGCATCCTAAAAGTTTTCTGCGAGGCAGAAATTGAATGTGTAAATATTACTTAGAAAATTTTGATATTTCATGTGGTTAATAAAGATATCGATTTATTTCGGGTGTGTTACGAGTAGTTCTGAGCCGAGTCCTATCTATATCATCGCAAGAATACACCAAAGTTTAAAATTTTGTCAGTTCAGTTAACATCTGCATAATAATGAGTTTTGAAAATTTGCAGCTTGAAGGTGGCAACTTTTGTCATGTTTGTTCTCTTTGCCTTTACTACGGAAAGGACTGAGATAAACAGAAGTGCCAATTGAAGGCTTTGTTAACCACCGTAAATGGAAATGTGCAGTAATGATGTTTATGCTAATTTAATATAAATGGGAAAATGAACGAGTGCTCATGTGTCTTATTCACGATCGTGACCGAACCTGGGGACGGACTGACAGAGAATAAAGGAAGGAAGAGACCAAGGAACACGGTTACTGCGGAAGTCCGCTAACATTAGTCCAATATGCAAGCAGTTTTAAGGCGTATACCTGTAAGAAGGGAGTGAAAATAATTAAGACGCAGTGTCGTGTAACTTTGTATTTACATAATTCAAATGGAGGTTCGGAAACTTCATGAAAAAATAACACACCTGCACTATTATTAATAAATTT
Source organism: Reticulitermes speratus (assembly GCA_021186555.1). NCBI lineage: Eukaryota > Metazoa > Arthropoda > Insecta > Blattodea > Rhinotermitidae > Reticulitermes > Reticulitermes speratus. The sequence goes on from JAJKFL010000007.1 coordinate 13,346,422, forward strand.
ATTCTGAAAAACGTACGGATGGAAATCTTAAGACGATTGAAAGGGAGAAACTACACTTGAGTTAAGTCATCCATCAACATTTCTGAAAGCAGACTTTGGGTCTAACATAGTGTATTCATCCATTCGCTCAATTCTGTCCTTAGAGGAAAGACCTCTTTCATCCGAAACAATTCCACGCGCGAGAGAAAGAAATAAAACTGGTAGAAGTGGAGAGTTATGAATAACCTATACGTGAGTGCGATGTAGCTCTTACTTCGAGAATGGAAAAGAAAAACTTGAGCTGTCTATATATACTATATGCATCGGGATTTCAACTTGGCAAAGGTACGTGCAGAAACTGAGGAATTACTTGTTCCAAAGTCTTCGTTGTTCTGTGCAAAAAGTAAATGATTTGTGTAGTTTGTACTGAATTGATACCTGCCTGCCTCTACAGTGACTGTTGCGTGTATTTCTGCACTAGGTACGAGCAGTACTCCGATTTATTATAGCAACAGCCGATATAACTGACAAGGCATCTCACAGTTGAGTGGCATTCTTCGTGTTCCGGGGGACCAAAATTAAAATTTCGGCCATCAAATCGTAAAATCTGAGGATTTTCGTGATTTTCTTCAATATATCAAGGCATATGTCAAGGTAGTAAACGACCTCTATTAGGCAACGCACATCTCGCTAATAATTATTCAGTAAATATTCTAACTTTCGACACTGCACCATCTGAGCTACTTAGAGCGTGGGTAAATAAATCGTAAATAAACAATTGTATTTAGAGGCGATGGTCTGGTTAATACGTTAAATCTGAAGGACAGAACTCTGTCTGACAATTGAATTATAATTATGCTTATATTTTGCAGCTCAATAATTTCCTAAGTTAAAAGGGACACACGTGTTATTTAAATGAGTAATTAAACATGGACGTTAGGTTCTAATTGTGAAACTTCCTTCTCGTCTCTCGACGCTGGTAGCTGTTTCAACTTGATTCTAATCTCCGCTTTGCTTTGATGTGAGGATTCATTTGCGTACCTAGCTTTTCGTTTCAAAGATCTGTTCAAAAACTCAGTTAACAAAGACTACATTTCATTTCAAGCAGCCAAAAGAAGAGTGTGCCGCTGACATAAATGCTATTTAACTTAATCCTAAAACCGTTCTTCCGTGAGTATTGTAAAACAGAGCACTTTTTATATTGCTCCAGATCTGTGGATTTGTGGTGAAGGCTTCAACCCGTATAAAACCATTAAAATACGACCCTGCGTGAAATGCTGCGAGGTCCATTTCTTATGTAGTTCTCACTTGAGATCTTTGGTCTTCTGGGATGTTACGCAGCGTATGGGTAGTTAGTTACCGACGTTTCGGGACAACCTATCGGTCTCATCTTCAAGGGTTAAGCAGACTGCTTGACCCTTGAAGATGGGACCGATAGGTTGTCCCGAAACGTCGGTAACTAACTACAAATCTACGCTGTGTAACGTTCCAGATGAGCGAAGATCTGACACCGCGGCGGCATCCTGAAATCACGCGTACCGTTCACTATTAACACTACTTTTCGCCTTACAAGTTATAAGGCATTTACGACTGGTGTTGCTCAAGACTGTATTTTGGGTTCTTACACCGTATAGGATGATAAGTTTGTTCCGACACTGTGTAAAACTCAAAAAGACTATAATTTAAAGTTTCATTCCTTTCGTTTGTCTGCAAATTTTATTAGAGATCTATTGAAGTATTCGAATTATATGAACACTCCATGTACAATCGAACCCGATTATAACGACATCGGTTTGTGCGACACCCTGTCTATAGCGTCAGATATTCTGTGGTACCAATTAATTCCTCACTGTTAACCGTAACATTATACTACTCGATTAGAACAATACTCGTTTATAACGACATAAAATATTTAATCTCTTTCATAACGTTATAACTGAGTTCGACTCTATTTAGACACGAAGTGAAGAAACGTGGACTGTCGTTTCGTTACTTGTTTAATTGTTTTCAATGTCACATCGGATTATGTGATGTAGGGTCAAAATGTGACTATGTATTGAACGGCTTGTCTGTCTTAGTCCGTTCCATCCTGAGGCGGGAGTTATGTGTTTTATCACAAATATATTCGAAAGGGAAAGTTTGGTCTTCTGGGAAGTGATTCCGTGTGTTTTGACACAGGAGTACCAACATTTCAGGGGTACCAACACTCCGGGGGAAACTCTTGTCACTTAAATTTTGTAAAGCATATTCTCTAGGTCCATTACGTTGACACCAACATTGTAACTTAAGAGTTTGCTATTGTTATGAAGGAGTTGCATCGAGGTCTGCAGTTGCGTAGGTACTTTGGAGCTTATAGTCTCAATTTATTTTGCATGGTTCTTCTCAGTCCCCTCTGTTTGGGCCAAGATAGCACCTCCAGTAATGGCACGACTGCTTCCTGTCACATTCTTGAAAATTATTATTCTTTAATAAATTTACCACACTACATTATTTAGGGTAAGCTACTTATAATGTCGTTAATGAAGAATAAAAATTTTAGTAATCATACATAATATTGGGAACATCATTTTTAAAATAATCCGTACAATCTACGTAAACCTATTGTATGTTGCTAGTGTAGACTGTACCGTCTTTCGATAGCACGTGTACTTGGATGACAGTAATAAAAAGATCATTCTGTCTTCAATACTTTGCCTTCTGTGAAGCAGTCTTCCTATTGTGTTTTTATCTTTTCAGAAAAATTGGTCAATTTATTTTCACAGAGTTTGGAGATCGACATTTAGTACTGTTGCTGGGAATTGCTTCCTGGACGTCAGGGATGCGGAGTTGGGAGAATTGATTGGAAGGTCTGTTGGTGATGAAGGGGGGGGGGGGGGGGAGGATGAGGCAATTCAATACAGCTGGGGCCATAACCACAAAACAGCCATAGCAATGGAACGATATTTGGGAAAAATACAATTACGGTAATAGGATTTCAATATACTGAATGATTACTGTACGGGAAGGTAAATATCAGAATGTGCGTAAGCAAAGTGCCACTAAAACGATTTTCTGTTTGAGTTTCAAGAGACTGTACCCTCTTGAAGACTGTCACTGAAAGGCTTTGGCAGTAACTGTTCTTCAGCTTATGTTTCCTCTTCTGCTTTCTGCATCCCGTAACAGGTTCATGTGACTGAAATATTTTATTCTTTAAAACTCATTTCAGGGCGTAGTAGTGAGTGGCACTAAAGTCGCTCCCATGTCTCAAGGTTAAGCCTCAGGCGTCGTTGTTGCTGATTATGGAAATTAGAAAGAATGGGGTTAAGGTTTATTCCAGTAGCATAAAGTTTTTACCAAGTTTTGTAAAAATCGATCGAATAATTTAAGAGTTCAAATTGGGTACACACACAGATACACATACACATATATTCACCATGGTGATCTCATAAGACCATTTTTAGGTTTTATCAAGGGGTAAAACAGAACGCCTTATGTGGGGAACGCGTCCGTTCGTCCGACCATCCTTCTGTGACCTAGTGTCAGCGATTAAATAATTGTCGGATTTTCATTAAATTCGGTGTAGGAGTTACAAAAAGTTGTCAAACAAGCACGAGTTTCATTAAAATCGGCTCAGTGCCAGTCGTACTTTAATTAAGGGCATAAATGAATTTCTATCCGTACTTCTCAAATTCCGTGATCAACTGTGATGAAATTCAGTACCCAAAATCTTCACACAGTGCTGCAATGTACATACGAGTTTCGTGGAAATGGATGCAGTGAAATCCATACTTTACTTGAGGTTGTAAATGAAATTTTGCCCCTATTGTCTACCCTCTTCTTCCGATTTAGGTAAAATTTGGTGCAGTAGTTGTATAAAAACATTTATTGAGTGATATGTTTTTCATGAAAATCGGCGCAGTGAAAGCCATACTTTATTTTGAAGATCTCAGTCTCCAGCTGTGGTGTATGTTAGGTCTTCCCTCTTCTGGGATGTTACGCAGCGTGTGGTTGTTTTTGTTTACCGATGTTTCGGGGCAGCCTGTGGGTCACATCTTCATGGGACCGATAGGTTGTCCCATGGGATCGATAGGCTATCCCGAAACACCGGTAAAGAACTGCCAACACTCTGCGTAACAACCTAGAAGAGTGCAGACCCCATACTTTATTTAGCGGCGCAGGGGAACGTCTCTTCGTATTCCATCTGCTCATTACCTTGTTGAGCATTTGTGAGCTTCGTAAAAATGCGCGTAGGGGAGGCTGCGCTTTTTGTTGTTGGAATAAACGAAATTACATATATATATATATATATATATATATACCGTAAAACCAATATTACATTCTGAAAGTAAAGAACTTATTATCAAAGTGTGTGCTACGTTACGGAGGCGGTCGTTAGCAGTCTTGTTCCTTTTAACGAAGGAACGTAGAATTATATGCAAAGTGGTTCCTGTCAACGCCATGAAGCCATATAGAGAACAGTTACAGCTTTACTCATTCTTAATTTCGGCGATAGATGGATGGGAGTGGCCAAATTCACGCCCCGGCCGCTATTTTCTTGGGAAAGAATTCCTGTATCCAGTGAATAGGAGGCTGGATGGGCCCAAGAGCCGGTCTGGACGTTTTGGAGAAGAGAAAAAATCTCTTGTCTTTGCCCGGTTTCGAACCACTGACCGTCCAGCCTGTCATCTAGTCACTACACTGACTACGCTGTCCCAGCTGCAAAACGCAGGCTAGAAGTCTTACAAACGTGATACGAGCTGTAGCGGATTAAAGGGGAAATTGGACGTTTGCTGTCGAGAAGGAATAGAAGGTATATTAATAATATGTCTTATATGAAGAGAGAGGGTAAGTGAACTTCAGACTGTCGTTCTCGTATGCTTCGCTTGCAGAACTGTGTAGCGAGCGACACACTCCCTGAAATTACCGAAACGAAGGAGAGGATCCCAGGATAGCAGGTAGGTGTCAGCTTTGTATCACATTTATAGCTCACACACACATGCTGGCGTGGCCAGTCGCGAGCTGCAGCAAGCAACTGAAACAGGTAGCAGCATCCTTTGGGACAACATCCAATTTATTATACATTGCTCACTTCTCCACTTGACTTCACTTTTTCATGTTGTTTCTCCAGTGCGGTTACGACTGAAGTAACTAACGGCACATGACAAGGAAACCTACTGAAGGAAACTGAAGGAGAACTCATTGCTCGTTTCTCCAAATACTTTAGTTGTGGCAGTGAATTTATTTTAGGAAAATTAATAAATTGTTGATTTTATGTATAGAGGCGTAAGTTTGTGTCTGCGTGAGGCACCGTCTGAAAGTTGAAAATTTTTCAATTGTGGTCTGTGTTGACTTGTAATTTAAATGTAGTATCAGTTACAAAATCCACTTTTCGAAAAGTGAAGATATGGGAGCTGAGGAAGAAAGAGTATGCTGTTTCAGGTATAACCTGCATTGGGTTCAGAGAACAGAGGCAAGCTGTCGCGTGTCAGAATATCTGTCGAACAGCCTGATTTGATCCAGGGATTTGTCAAGTAATATTAATGACTTCATTTATCTTTTTGTGTTTGAACAATATGAGCCAAGAGTTTCTGTCACGCTGCATGAAAACAAAAATTATTTGTTAAACTGTAGGTTACCGTGCAGTTGCAAGAGAGAGATAATTCATAACAGTGTAGTAATTATTTATTAGGCTTACTAGCCGTCTTTCTGGTTTCTTAAAGAACACAGGTCATATAATTTCACTGTGTTGTGTTCATATTTTTCGCAGTAGTAGTACGCCAGTAGATCAACGTATTTTTTATTGCGTTATGCATAGGCTTAGCCTTCTAGATAATGGACGAATAAGGACATTTAATAAACGTTCTTTATTAAGATTTACGTCTTCTGGTTTATGAGATCGTGACTTTTAGCAGGTACTTAAAAACATTTCGGAGGAAAACTTTTTTTCATCACTCAGGGTAAAATTATCAACTCTGGTGATGGAGGCAGCATTTTTCTTCCAGGGAAGATGTAAGAAGTAGCTTCCTGCGCAACGTTGCTTCAAATGCACCAAAGTACACGGCGTCACATGCCAGAAGACGACAGTCTATACACACCACCATGATAGCTTCAAATCTCATATCTTCTCTTTTGCTTTCAAAACGAATTTCCCCTAGTACAGTGAAACCTGTATTAAACGGAACCTGGGCATAACGGAAGCCTCTCTTTAACGGAAAACTTTTACAGTCCCTGCGATCCCAATTTCCAAATGCGTGTATGAAAAGAAATCTGCCTGCAACGGAAAAAAGTTCAGTCCCTTGCGGTTCCGTTGTAGGCAGGTTTCACTCTATAAGTCCTATATTGCTTTTAAGTGTAAACCGACCTGCACAACACATACACACACACACACCACACACAGGTTCTCAAGCTAGTTCATAATTGGCATGTGACTAGTACATGCTTGTCTTACCAAAAGCTTGTTAGCAGTTCAATATTTTGGGGCCACATTCAAACATTTGGAATAGTTTAAGTATACACATTCGCAAGACAAAATTTCTAATCCGCTTATTTAAAGCAGCACCACAATGAAGGCCCACTCAGCCACCTATTCAATGCATATCGGGCACTCTATGCCCGGTGGTAAAGCGACTAGGGTGTGTGGGTGGATACACGCCTGCTTTAGTGGCGCGGTTAAGAATGGCTTATATACCTTCGTGGAATTCACAAGGACGGCTTTACCTTATTCTATTGCAACAAAGGGGCAAAGTGACTTTGGGAAACTGTCACATGGAAAGGAAACTAAGCATCTTGTAAGAATTTCGTACTTCCCTTCAGTTACTTAAGGCCGTGCGTTCATGCAACGACTATCAGCTTGACAGGAAACGGTAGCCATACAATAATAATTTGTTAGGTGACACACATATTGGTCTTTATCCATCGCCTTATGTTTAGTTAATAACACACAACTTTTCGAAAGATAGTTCTGCTTCCGTCATCAGGAAAAAAATAAGAAGAAATATGAAACTTAACCTGTTGGGTCAGTTGGACTAAGCTAATATCTAGCCACGGACCAGTGCTAAGGTCCCAATGTAGTAGTTTTTCTAAGCTTTTGGTTTTACATGATGAAGGAATGTTGTGCGTTTTCAACGAAGAGCAAAACGGTTGAGAAGTCCAGTGAATGTGTCACCTCAAACACACCTACGTTACAGTTTTTATTTATTTTAATAATAATTACTTGCAGTTGCTTGGAGTTTTATTGGTTGAAATAACTGTTCATGGTCATAAATAAAATATTAATCGCCTAATGACAATATTGTGCACTTTCTTCTCAAATAAACCCCGTTTCCACTCTATAAAGGCATTCTGCCATCCAATAGTTCTTTGATCTTTCCTGTTGAACAGCTTTTATTTTGGAAATATCGGTTTGCCGCATAAGGGAACAAAGTTTACGTCGTACATCTAAGTATCTTAATATTGCTTGACGTGTTTGTTGGTTACCGCCGAACTTAACGATCTCTGAGGCAGCTACGCAGGTTGTTTGGTCCACCGCGAAACGCGTGGGTGGGCGATGACGCTCCGTGATTGATTGTTCGTAGCCTGTCTGTTCCGTCGTGTATCAATGTTGCCTGGTTACAGAATGCAGTCTTATGGACCCAAGCGTTAGCATGTTATTATGTGATTATAGTGCTCAGTTTTTACGTTTTTATTGTATACCTCCGCAATTATACGTACACTGCATCGTCACCAATCGCAACGATATTTGTGTACTTAGGCTACTGTCACAAGATAGAACATTACAATATTAGCAATAAATGGAATAGCCAGTAGGCCACACTGGTAGTGAGGTAACACAATAAATTAAAATAATATTTAAAACATTTAATATATTGGCGTAATATATATTCTTAAAAAATTAAAACCGTTAAGGTGTTACTAATTGTTATTAATATGTGAAAATAAATTATTGTGACCACCTGGCAACACCTGGATGGTTTTACTTCTCTAAAAATGCGTAATGTGTCAATATGTTGACTGTTTAATTATCTTTTAATTTATGGCGTTAATTCATTATTACTTTGATTACTGGCTTTTCTCTTTATTGTTGATACTGTAATATTTGTCATGAAGATGGCTACTTGTTGCCTGGTGCATGCTGTGGAAGAATAAACGAGGATTGCTTTATACACTTATATAAGTGATTTTGTGTTATGACTGTGTTGATGATATATATAATATTGTTCTGCTAGGAACTAATGGAACCAGTTTCCAGGCAACGCTTTTAGGCGCGTACTCAAATTTGTTAAAACGACTGTTAGCGTCATCATGTTTGTCTGTCTGTCTGTCCGTCTCACTATTTTGTTGTATATACTCTTACAGTTCCTGTCTGGTTACATCTGACTGCTCGGAGCAGAATTCTTCTTGAGGCGTTGCTAATCTCTCAGCTTCTCACGTAATACCGCACCTTGTATGGAAACCTAAGTTTCATTACCATATTAACAGGAGCTGCCATCTGTCCCTATTCTGAACCACACCAACCCAGTCCAAACCATCACAATCAATTTCTTTGAGATCTATTTTAATACGGTCCTCCCACCTACTCGTAGATCTCCAAAGTGATCGCTTTTTTGGGGGCGGGGTTGGGTCCTTTTTATCCAGCCTACTGTCCAGTAACTTGTTTCAGCAGGTCTGTATTTACCACTAACGGGTCGGCAGAAGTTTGCTAAACAAACCATGGAATGCACAATGGCAAAGTAGAGACCTTCGCTCTTCTGGAATGTTACGAGTTGTAGGTTGACAGTTTTTTGCAAACTTTCAGGACAGCCTATTATTCCCATCTTAAAGGATCAAGCAGTCCAAAAGAAGAATAAATCTAGCAAAGACAAAGTAGTAAGTTACAGTTCGTTTTAACATTAATCAAAATTGTTCGCATTTGAGTGACACACTGTAGGATTGTTACTTGTTTTTGTGTACGGGAAGGTCACAAATTGAGCATGTTTGGAAATAGGGCGCTGAAAAATCTTTGGTTGTAAGAGGGAGGAAGTAGCAGGTGGCTGCCGACAATTGCAAATGGAGTGCTTCATAATTTGAACTCGTAGACATTTTGAACTTTTTACCATCGTTGTGAAATCTAATACACTACCTCTCGGGGACACGTTCGGTCCCCGTCTTCAGGCTTACTTCTTCCAAAATAACTGTGATTTAAAATGTCATACACCGTCATCAGAACCGTATAGAACAATATTCATAATTTGTATTGTTCACTAAATTTTATTAGGGTTGTCACATAAAGGGAGACTGCATGGGGAGGGAATGTGGAAAGCATGGGAGAGATGAAAAATTCATACAAATTATTAATCAGTGAATCCTAAAGAAAACATTGTTTTGATTATTTTGAAAACGGGGACGTACATAGCATTATCACAAAGAAACTTTGCAACTACATGGAGTGGAATCGTCTAACTCAGGATAGGGTTCATTGGTGGGCTCTTATTAAAGCGGCAAGGAGCCTTCGGATTCCATAAAGTGTGGGAATTTCTTGATTAACTGAACGCCTGTTGGAGTCGGAAGGCCTTTACTATGAGATGCTATAAGTTACGAGGACGTTAGATGCATTTTATATGCAGTTTTTTTTCACCTGAATGAATGAATATAAAATGTTCTGCCTTTTCGTAAATCATTTCTAAATAAAGATATAAGGTTTTTATATACATCACTGCAGAAGCACACCCACAGTTTGTTGGAGGAAGAAGGATGATCACTGATCTACGCAACTGGTGGAACTTCATCTCAGACTGCCAGTAAGGATAACGCCTCAGAAGAGCAGTCTAAGGCGGGCCGTATAGAACTGACAGTCCTGGGGATAGCAAATGCTGACTTTGACCCTGTAACTGTTGCCATCACGATGCTAGGAAATCACCGACTGGAATCCACCTTCCCATTGTGGAGCTACAGAGATCTCGACGTGCTAAGACTCCTGGAGATGGACGGATGGAATAACACAGGCAGCGGAGATGGATTCTGTTGCGTACTACTCGGGCATGAAATAAATCCCCGGCTCTAAGGCTACACCTGTATACTACATGTGTGGTGCTTACCACTGTATCTGCCAGCAGGTGGATGTGTTCCTTTTACCGTGTGTTCCAATCTCGTCTTTTTCATTAAATATAGCGAGTGTTACATCAGCACGGTCTTCATGATGTGTTTTAACATGGCACTGATAAATTGTTTACTTGCTTTTATGTAATATTTTACAGAAAATAAGACATTATTTGAAACTGTAGATATCTTTTCTTGAAATGAGTAGACGTCCTATTGAGTGACTGACATATGACTCTTATTCATTTATTTATTTACTGAATCTTCAAGAAGTGGGATGGGGCATGGACTGGATTGATGTTGCTCAAGATAGGGACAGGTGGCGGGCTGTTGTGAAGGCGGTAATTAAACTTTCGGTCACATAAAATGAGTGGAATTTCTTGACTAGCTGAGGACCTGTTAGCTTCTCAAAAAGGACTCTGCTCCATGAAGTTAGTTTGTTAGTTTTGGTTATATCCTGAGACAGAGTCCATAATATGATGATGTAATATTAGTTCCAAAAAATAATTTATATAAGACTACATAACGAGGAGCTTTATGATTCGTATTCCTCATCAAATATTATTCGGGTGATCAAATTAAGAAGAATGAGATTGGTCGGGCATGTGGCACGTATCGGAGACAGGAAAGGTGCATACAGGGTTTTGGTGCGGAGATATGAATGAAAATGCCACTTTGGAGACCTAGGCATAGACTGGAGGATATTATTAAAATGGATTCTCATGAGGTGGAATAGGTAGGCATGGACTGGATTGATCTTGGTCAAGATAGGGACAGGTGGCGGGCTGTTGTGAAGGCAGTATTGAACCTTTGCCTTCCATAAAATGCGGGGAATTTCTTGACTAGCTGTGGACTTGTTAGCTTGTCAAGAAGGACTCTGCTCCATCGAGTTAGGTATAATGTTTTATTTATTTACGCTTTCGACAGCTTGGATGTCGTCGAATATTGTAATCCTTAACGACTAAGTTGTAGAAGGGATGTGGAAGGAAGCCACCATGATCTCACTTAGGTAGATATTTCTATCCTGGCATTTTCGTGGAGAAACAAGAAAAATCTCTATCAAGACAGGCGGTCTCCGGAGCGAAATTTGAACCCGGGGGCTACACCTTGCGACCACGACTTTCAGTTGTATAAATCTTCAAGCATGTAGGATGTTACCTATCTAACTGCGTGCATTAGAGCTCTCTTTCAAAACTAATAGATCCTCAGGTAGTAAAGACCTTCCCCGCATCATAAGTAACACACCGTTTTGCAAAGACCGTTTCGTAAAAGAAAATATGTCCATGATCGTGTTTACAACAGTGGTCGTGTTTACCTGCCGTATTGAATGATTACGGATATGTGTACGTACACGGTCTTATATCTATTGCATGTTGCCTGGTATTTTTTGTGGTGAAGGGCCCCGCAGCAGATGCTACAGTCGCACCGCAGTCTTGAGGCTTATTGTGCAACACTGTGATGAAGATGATTAGTTTTTTCATTTTCCGTGTAATGGAGCACCGGTGGAATGAAATTGATAGGGGAAAACCGAAGTACCTGTCCCAGTGCCACTTTGTCCACAACAAATCCCACATGGACTGACCGAGGATCGAACCCGAGCCACCGCGGTGAGATGCAGGCGACTAACCGCCTGAGCCATGACATTGTTCTGCCTGACATTGTTACCTTCTACCCTGCATAACGTTTTAAGCAATTTAAACTTTATTACGAACTCTAGGGCAAGAACATTCGAGTAGAGTGTTCCTGCATATATATGTATATGTTTCTGTACTATTGCCACACACTTCCCCATTGGCTACACACAAAATGACGGCGTTTAGGTGTTCTTAAGTGAAACTGTCGCCATGGAGTGAGCCATGACAGGAGAGTTTTCTGGGATGTCACGTCGTATTGACTGATGTTTGGGAGGCACTACGCTCAAATAAATGTCGAAAACTATTTACCATTTGGCACGGCGTAACGCCTCAGTGGACCGAAACATTGATCAGCACTGTAGTAAGAATATCAGCGGATAAAGGACCGATAACCATTCGGTTGTACGGTTGTTGCATATGCTTTCATTTCTCAGGTAACTCTGCTTGAAATAATGTCTGCTTTAATACAGTGTTCCTTGGCAGCTGAACTGGTGTTATCTTAAATAGGTCTACTTCGTTTTAAGAGACAAAGTACATTTTCCTTGAAGTCCTAGTCTGGTCTTTGAAAACTGATTAACCCAATCGCCTTCAGAGCTCCTGGAAAAAGAAAAGTTCTTTGTGACTCAGGACATCATTTTGAACTAGGCCTGTGCCTGTATGAAGGGTCAAGGAAAAAAAAGCAGTTGGTTTGGCAAGAATGTAAAATTGTCTCGTGCTTAGTGAAAAATCTCCTCATAAGAACGTATGCGAAGGCGTAGCCCCACACGTTTTTAACCTCGGCCCTAGACGTTGGTGAGTAGTATGTTTCACACCACCCCCGCTTTACCCGCGGTGGAAGGGATATGAAGATCGGTGGGCCTCAGAGCCTGACTTTAACTAGGGATAAGAGAAGCCGGGGATCGCGTAATGTGGTCACTATACTGACTGACCTACAGCAAAAAATATGCCTCCTGCTTGTTTCATTTTATCTGCCGCTTCCGTTCTTTCCCTATTCCTCCTTTGCCAGCTGATTTAATTAATTCCTTATTTATCCGCTCTAATTCTTCTTTCTTTCCCACTGACATTATTCCCCCTCATTTCTCTGTACTAGTTCTTTTCTTCGCCAGTTGATTCTATATCTCTCCTTCCTAATTTTTCTACTTCGTTGGCTGCTTTCTTTCTTTTCTTATTTCTTTCGTATAGTTTTTCTTGTTTGCCCGTTGCGTCTATTCTTTTCGTGTTCATTCTTCCTTTCTTGTTTCTTTTTTCGCCTGTTGCTTTCATGCATTTCGTATTCTTACATCCTAGTCTTTCTTCATTACCCACTGCTTACATTCTTTGCTTATTCCTCCTTCCTGCTTTTCTTCTTCTTGCATTGCTTTCATTTCCTTATTCCCCCGTCCTAGTTTTTGCTCCTCTTACCTTCGTCGTGATCCCCTCCCCGTCCAGTGCACAGGCCGGCTCTCGACTTGTTAAAGTTTCCGGTCATGTGCAGCGACATTCAAGAGTTGGCGGCGCGCGGAACCAATTAAAAGTTATCGAGAAAAGCAGGAGGAGTTATTTGTATGATCGTACGTCTTTTCGGTCGGTACTAGAAGTGAGAGGCGAGGTCATGCCTCAGTTTTAGTACGCCACGTCTGGAAATTTCGGAAAGCAACTCCGTCTGTGGGGAAGAACGAAGTTAAATTAAGAAGCTTTTGTATCCTCTTCAGTTTCCGTTTATTGCTTCGCTCTTAAACACTACGAGATTCTATTTAATATTTTTTGCGTAAAGCGACAATATACACTTTAAGTCTATTTTAGGCGCTTTCACAAAATTGTGAAAAGCGACTATTAGCTTCATTATATCTGTCTCTCCTTTAGTCCGTCCCTCTGTCCGCACGGAACAGCTCGGCTCTCACTGGACGGATTTCCTTGAAATTTGATATTTAAGTATTCTTCGAAAATTTGTTGAGAAAATTCAAGTTTCATTAAAATCTGACAATAATAACAGGTGCTTTACATGTAGACATATGTGCATATATCATAATATCTCGCTAAATTCTTCTTAGAATGAGAAATGCTTCAGACAAAAGCTGTAGAGAAAATCAAAAGACATGTTGTGTTCAATAACGTTTTTCGAAAATTGTGTCGGTTAAGAGATAATGTTGCAAAATATGGTAGGGACAGCCACACCACAGATAAGAATACAATACTGCGCATAGCCTTTGCATGTTGTATAACTAAGTCTACAGACACACTCGGAATATATAATACTTATTGCTTTTTCACGGCAACAGTGGTTTAGCGAACGCTACTTAATGTTACATTTATACATACATTGCCTGTCTTGTTGAAATTTGAGACTTTCACAGCGGTGAGGATTCATATTGTAAGGTTGTGTATGTGGTATCGAACACTGCAGTGAAATATACTGCCTGCATCTGTAGAGTAAAACTCCATCTGAACACGTAACAACTATTTACAAGATTACACGGTGCCATAAGCCTGAAGAGCAGAAGACGAAATTAATCGCTCCGGGAAATTCAATCTCAGTGACATACTCGTGTATCAGCTATATATTGTCACTTTAGGGTATAAGAGGAAAAAGATTGTAGGATATTTGAAGATGATTTATACGATGAATGCTGGTTAACACCAACCAGGTTACACGGTATTATAACCCAGATCAAAATATGGATGTCTATCGTTGTTTTAATACGATTGTTATTTTACATTACTTTATAATGCAGCCTTCGTTACTAGCAAGTAGTTTTGTTTTACATAGTTCAATATTAGTACTTGCCATCTGGCGGGAAATGAAAGATAACTGCCTGCCACAGTATTACATTCTGAGGCATACAAGAACCCAGACTAACCTCCATTCGTGCGTTGACATTTATCAAATTGCCTTTACGCGCCATATAAGGCAACCAGGTTAATTTCCCAGTATGCTGCCTGAGTTGCATTCAGGTTTCTGGATCGAATCCCGGTTAACATAGATATTTAAGTTCGTTTGGGGGCTTTACTCAGTTGTCAAATGCCGAGACAGAAACAAAAAACAAAACTTTAAGCTCCCTGCTGATTCAGTATTCACAATTACCCAGTTTCTATCGTTGAATTGCTGTGGTCAGTGGTTAGCATTCCTGCTTTGATTTGCGGAGCTTTAGGCTTCATATATGCAGCTGGCTACCGGCCACCTTTCAGTACTGTCTCAGTCCGTGAAGAAAAATGTCTTAGGCAGCAGAGTAATATATGACCATACTGCTTCCTACCTCATCCTTCCCAATTAACCATCCATGTTAATTGTAGCGTTCAACGATATAAAAACAGTTCTCTTGAAGTGTGCCGTTAAATCGCCCAGGAATGAATCGACACTATAAAATATCCGTTAGACGTAATTGATTATTCATTACTTGTTTTTCATTTCCTGTTATTTCCATTAATTTGTCCGATATTATTATCTGAAAGTTGTTGCCTACACTAAAAGTGACAGTACGTTGGGTTTAAAGCAAGAAATTTTGGTTTCAATATTATTAATATTCTAAGAAACATTAGAGGAACGATTATCTGATCATAAACGCAAAGGTTTGGAATGTTCACAGAGCGTAAGTTCGGGCAATTTCGCCTCGTTATTGTCGCTAGCTATTAAATTACTGAGTACTTTCCAGAAAATGTGTTGAGTATGTTAACGCGCCGTAAGACTTACCCGTATCATTGCTTTACAATCTATCTGTTTTCAAAGTCAATATTTGACGTTTGCAAACGACCATGTTTGTTCAAACATAAAATACACAAGCAAGAAATGCACTCTTATTATTATTATTATTATTTAGGTATTATGTATTATAATCCCTGTGAACTAGTCGAACATATTTTGATCCCTTTCTGGGATCATCGTCAGGGACACTTGTGAGAGTACAAATTACATAAACTAAAACCAACAATATAAGTACATGTTAAAACTATAAAACGTATAAAAGATGGTTAAAATTGTAGGCAATCACTTTGGGGTGGATCTAAAATAATAATAATAAGAGTGCGTTTGTTGGTTGAGTATTTTGTGTTTTATTGACGACAATGCACGGTATAAATAATATAAAAATACCATGTTTGTTGTTCTATGCTCAACTGTTTGTTCAGCTTAAGAATGTACGTCACAGAAGACAGTCTTTTCAATTCTACAAGCTGCTTTGTCGGCCTGAGTGCATAGTCTATAGAAAACACACTGTTTCAATTATAAAGACTAATCATGACGACAGATCAAAAATGTACTTAAGCCTTCATGTAAAGTGTAATTTTTGTCTGATTTTAAACAAATCTGAATGTATCGAAAAATTTTAGTGAAAGTTCCCAATAAATGTTACGAACATCTCTAAAGTGATACTCGCCCCGATACATGAGGACGGACACAGAGGCGGACCTAAAGCTAATAGTCCATTTTCGCATGCAAAAGAGCCGAAAATTAAAACTGCTGAATTCTCAGCGAAACTGTTGTCATATTAATTCAGGAAGTGTTCGTTTTTGTGTTTTGTATTTTTTACAAAGACAAGCAAATACTGATATCTCGCGGTGATCGTGTTGTGTTTGTGGAACTATTTGGGAATGAACTGAAGAAGAGACGGTGGGTTAGCACTGTCTTAACGCTTTAAAGACTAAAATTAGGCCACACTCTACAGGTGAGCTTAAAGTCATGCCACTTATTTCTTGAAAAAAGTTTTCTTGTCGAAAAAGTGTACATTAAATGAGAACTTACAATGTTATACAGCGTGTTTCATAAGTCCATCCGGGATTTAGAGCTTGGCCGTGCAGTAGCAAACCCACATATAAGAGATAAAAGCATGCCAACGGATAGAGGAAATGTAAACGTTTTTTCGTAACAGATGCGATGGCGTAGTTACCCGTTTCTCCGCTAGGAGGCAGTGGTGTGCAAACATGGCGTTTTCTGGTGAAGAGAAAGCTTTTTGTGTCCTTCAATTTGCTAAAACCAGTCAATTGTAACAGTGCAACGTGGTTTTCGAACCAAGTATCGTACATAACCACCAACGGACAAAACAGTAAGAGACTGGTATAGAAAATTCGAGAAAACTGGCTGTTTGTGTGTCGCAAAACGAAGTGTCCGAAGTATTCATCACGCTTAGAAATGCACGCATTCGCTCTTTTTCTCCAGTTTCTTGCCAGCCGGTGAAGATGCTTCAAATGCGCAACTTAATACTTTACTCTTGTTTCAATTATTCTGATGTGTGCGACTTGTTTTTTTCACGTTACTTTTCAACCCCCGCCCCTCCAAAGATACAGATAGGGTGGTGTGCGATTCGGAGGTAAAGAGGCCACAAATTTCGAGAAATAATACTGTCGTAAAAGAATTCGCGCATCATTAGCAGTTATGAATTTGCTGTATGTACCGTAGAAAAATCTTACTGAAACCAACGGTTTTGCTTCTCGACTTCCAACAAGGATGTGAAATTCATAATCGGTTATTGGTAACCGTTTCCTTTTACCGTTTCTTTACAGAAAAAGGAGCCGCTTGTTCTCCGCCAAGAGAAACTACATCATACTCCGAAGTCTCAGGATTGCAATGGCCATCCATGGAAAGTATGGGGATTTTCAGCGCTCCATATTCTGCTCTTTCTTCTATTAATCTGTGCACTAACGTAAAGACTTACTTCGTCAGTAAAAGGATATCGGTAAGTGTATCCCTAATCTCATTCTTTTAAGTTGCGCTTGTGAGAAATAATTTTGGCACTTCGACTGTTGAAAGGTGGTTGGCGCGATTCTGTAAATTTCACATAACTGCGCGGGTTCTGCGCTGATATCGTCACAGATATCTGTATTTTCTCCTATGAATCTAGTTGAATTGGCTCAATTACAACTATTAATAAGTATTTAAATACGTGTTGCGTGATTTTTCGCTCGCACTGTATGTAAAGATTTAGTTCTTTTCCTCCAGAGAGCACAGTCTGTGTCCACTGTAAAGACCAGCTGGATAATGGAGTTTAATAATGGCTGTCTATTGAAAGAATTACAAAACGCATGAATACGTTCTGTAGGGAAATTGCAGAGATTTAGTGTGAAACGTAGCGGAATACAGCACTGTAATGGACACAAGGCTTCAAATAGTTAAATCAGCTTAGTCTTGCCGCAGTGATAATAGCCCTATACTAGTGTTGGAGATTGTGTGGAAAGCTGAGCGCTGCACTTTCGTGAAATATTTCCGTATTTTCAATTATCAGAAAGGAAATTTGCAGCATGCTTTTTAACAATTAAATTGTTGCATTGCTGCGTAACTAGTGTGTTGGTGTCCGGCGACCCGGGCAGGCTAGGCAAATTCATGTACGTAGTTACTGTGAAAACGTCGCGACGCGTGCAAGCAAGGCACACTCATATACGTAGTTACCGTGGAAAACTCGCGACCCGGGCAGGCAAGGCAGATTATTTGCATAGTTACCATGGGATCCTGAAAAATGTGTGTGGATGTATATTATACTTATGCAGTGGTGCCCGTAGTTAGCGGGGAAACCCGAATAATATATATGTATGTATATTATACTTCAGTATTAGTGCCCGGCAACCCTTTTCAATTATTGGTTTCCGTTATATATTATCCACGCATCCGTGAGAGTGAAATCTGTGTATTGGCGTCTCCTGCTATCTGGTGGCGGTCCGTGTAACTCCAACGTGGGAGTGTGACATTTTGGTCGGTCGGACTGAAACAACTGTTGTATAGTATAAAATATGATAAGACACAATTTGTCGGTTATAGTATCAATCGGAATAACTTCAACAGATTAACACTTTATCCTCTCAATCACTTCAGCGTCCGCCTGATCAAAATTTAGTTTTTCTGAAGACGGAGGCAGAATTTTACACCGAAACATCGCAATAAAGGTAATGTCCTACAGGGTCTAATAACCCCGAAGACCATCATTTGGGCAATACCCTTTATGAAAACCTGAACACTTGTAGAAATATGGCCTTCTTACAAAATTTGATACCAGAAATGCTCTTTACTTCAAACAAGATAGTTTTGACGTGTAATAAATTGCCTCGCAGAAGAAATGTGGAGTTACCAGTAATACCAGTATTACAAATTGTATCTTCATCTTTCTGTTGAACCAAAGTGTTCCTACTTTTACGAAGTATTACAAACGTGCCGATCCCAGTGGCCTTGCGGTCTAAGGCGTGGGTCTGCGGCCTCTCGCTTACTGGGATTGTGGGTTCGAATCCCACCGGAGGCATGGATGTCTGTCTCTTGTCAGTGTTGTATGTTGACAGGTAGAGGTCTCTGCGACGAGCTGATACCTCGTCCAGAGGAGTCCTACCGAAGGTGGTGTGTCTAAAAAAAGTGTGATCTTGAAGCCTCGAAAAATGAGGCGGCCTAGGCCCCCAAGGGGCTGTCGAGCCATTGAAACAAAAATTACAAACGTGTTTTTGCTTTACTTACGTTAACGTTTCGCAGTTGGTTACGAATATCTGACCTTCAGTGTCAATTAGTGGGCACGTTAATTAATGGTGGATAAAGATATGCTTTTTTGGTTACTTGGTTACTCTTTCCATTATTCCTGCATCCGTTACTTAACAAATTTTCTTTAAAATTTAAATGTGTTTCGGTTGGTAAATTTTCTTTTTATTAAACTCAATTCCTCCCATGTGTCCAGGTAGCTACTCTCAAATACAGAACTTACATTATCTGTAGAATCTGATGAGAATTAAATTTGAGGATCTAACGTGACGTGTTTTCCTTCCCTCACTGACGCGTACGTCAAGCAGGAAGCCTTGAATGTTTGGAGGTAAATTAAACGGAACTTTGCTGTTTCGGTAGGCTACCTTCAAAACAAGTAATTAAGTAGGGATGAAGGGCCGGTGTCGGTCATCCAATCTGCGCACAGGGGGGTTGCTAGCACAAGCAATTACATTCTGATGGCTACATGGCCTGCCTACTTAGTAAAGCGAATGACGCCTTGCTACTGGCTGTGACGTTATACCATTCGGTGTGCAAATTCAGGAAATCTATTAAAATGTTTTTAAGTCTCTTCCTATCATGTTTTACTTCTTTGAAAATTGGAGACGATGAATTCCTCTGTTATCTCTTGCTCCAGGCACTGAAGTTTCTTTCCTGTCAGACACAAGTGACTGGATGCTACTATGTTCGTAGAACTTTCAGCAGAGTTTTATATTCAGGACGACCGCCCAAACGTTGATTTTCTTTCGTGGGTGAGAAAGCGTACGTACCCAAAGTACTACCGAAGAATGCGGCACCTTTACCTTAGAGTTTGTGTCATTTGTCTGAATACGAAGACATACGACTACTATAAGTCTTTTATACTTTCTGTTTTATTTTCCTGGAAATATCGAAACTTCATTTACACTTAAGTTATTAAAACTAACGACATATTTTTCTTCGAGTAAGGGATGTCACTTCTTAGCTTCTCAGAACACGTTTCCTAACGAATGTATTCATGCTTTCCTTCGATTATTTCATGAGTGCGAATTATATTTTGCCCACTTCGACAATTCGCCGAAAAGGTGTTGAAGTTATGATGGCAGAATAAGGCAGAGTGGATTGGAATTATGAATCGACATTAGTAACATGACGAGGGTGGCTGATGTGTCCGCCTTGTCCTTAAGAATTACGTCTAAATTGGATATTGAAATCTTACTTACGGCAGCCAAATTGAAGAATTCACTCTTGGGTTTTAGAATAGGAAATGCACTTAGGTTATGTATTTTGTCTTCGTGCGTACTGAAGTCGTTTAGACGAAGGTTGTTGATGGAGGTTAGTTATTCATTCTGTTCAGCATTTGGTGAAGCTCTTAAATAGAAGATTATTTTATGGTGGGATAATACAGGAAGAAGTGGTCCTTAATTTACGTTGTCACTCTCTGGGTAGTCACAGACTAATTGTTCAAGGGCTTGATTTCACCCCACTGCTAATACGAACCGAGTATTCAGCATTTCAAAGATTTGTCCATATGGTGAAATAATTTTCATTGCCATAGAATTAGAAAAGAAAAAATTCGCCTAAAATAATCTTATAGTTTGCTTCCACGTCTTTTTCATGAATGTGTGATAGAGTGAAGGAAGGAGGACTAGTAAAGCTTTTGGTAATTGGATTTATTTTTTACACAAACTAATTAATCTCTTTCGTCCGATTTGATCGAGAAAGTTCTCTTGTTACATGGAAGAACGGTAAAGCCTGGGAAAGTTTCCTGTTTTCAAGCATGCTAATTAGTTAAAGACTTCCTCTCTTCAATTCTTTTCCAAGATCCTTGGCGGATTCAACGCTCTTCAGTGGAGTTGAACCTGTTTACTACTTGTTTCGACCAGTTTTTCCCTCACTGCATGTTTAGGAAAGCGGCTGTTATATGAAAATATCGCGTGGTGTGAAACAGTAATATTGATGGCTTAGACGACTAAAATATACCTACAATTACTGTTCTTTACAGGAGTACAATACTCAATTTGAGTTGTAGCTTTGTTTTATAAGTCTGTTTTTATTTTCTGAAACAGAAATGGCGGTGAAGTTCGTCCCTCTGGATTTGATTGCTTGTGGTATATAGTACAGTACATTTCATTATTTCATGACGAAGAGAAATAATATGAAATGTTAGGGATATGGAGTTTCAGTGTCCCATTCTAACCACGCTAGTTGTAGTGTATGTTGCATCTAGTTTTTTTCACTTACAGTACCTAGTTTTGTGTATATTTGATTATTACGCGTTGTTTTGTTTTTGGTTACAGTTCTATCACATACACAGGTTAGACAAACAAAACATAAAAACAGTAAATGTATGTACAAAGTGACGAGCTATTTTAACTTTTTCGGGTTAATTAATTTTGAACATTTTCAGAAAAATAAAAACAACTATAATTTGCATTGTTATATTTTATATACACAATTTTAAAAGTTGAAAAGATGTAAATTACCAGGTATTGATCAAATTCCAGCTGAAGTGTTTTAAGCACGCGGTATAACACTACGCTCTGAGACTCACATCTCTGTTTTGAATAAGGAATTATTGTCTCAACAGTGGAAGGAGTCAATTATTATACGTATTTATAACGATGGTGATAAAACAGATTCTTCTAATTATTGAGGCTTATCGTTGTTACCAAATACATACAAACTTTTATCAGGCATTCCTCTGTGCATGCTAAATCAATATGAGACGAAATTACTGGGCATCATCAATGTTTCTTTCAACGTAACGGGTAAAAGTTTGATCCTGTATTCTTTTTCCGTCACATAGCTGAGAATGCAGTCAGGTATTTATGCACTTTAAGAAGAATCATCTAAGAGAGAGGTTTCGTATAATATTCTCATTGCATTCTGGATAACCATGAAAATAGTTATGTTAATAAAATGTGTTTAAATGGAACTTATATTAGAGTCTGGATTGGCAAATATTTTTCTGACACTTTATACTCAGAATACTCTGAAAGAAGGTGCCTTATATCCATTGACGTTTAAGTTTGCTCCAGAATATGCCCTTAGGAAGTTTCAAGCAAATCAAGAGGGAACAAAATTCAATCGCGCGTATCAGCTTCTGGTCTATGGTCTGGTCTATGCCAATGATAATTTATTTGATGAAAAAGTAAACAGTATAAAAACACATAATTTTTTTTAGTAGGGAGGTTGTTGTAGAAGTAGATGCGGAACACAATAATGGGCATTCGTATGGACAGACTGCTAGAAAAATTAGGGATATAAAAATAGCTAATAAATGTTTTGAAAATGTTGCTAAGTACAAATATTAGAGCACGACTCTCAAAAATCAGTATTGCATGCGTGAGGAAATGAAGAGCATACTACATTCGTGGAATGTCTGCTACCATTCAGTCCACAGTCTTTGTCTTCCCATTTTATATTTCACCATATGAGATTGAAATATGCAGATGTCACTTGGCTTGCTGTTTTGTGTGTGTGTGTGTGTGAAACTTGGTCTCTCAGATTAACAGAAGCACACGGGCGAAGGGTTTTGGAGAATGTGGTGCTGAGGAATGTATTTGGACCTAAGACGAAGGATATAAGAAGAGGCTGGAGGAAACTGCGTAATCAGAAGCTTCATGGTTTGCACTCTTCACCAAATATTATTCAGGTATTCAAATTATGAAGAATTAGGTGGGCAGGGAATGTAGCAGGCATGAGGGGAGAGGACAGGAAAGAGACTATTTGGAAGAACTAGTCGTGGATAAAGTATGATATGAGAATGTATTTTAAAGACATAGAATGGGAGGGTGCGGACTGGATTAAACTGGTTCAGGATAGGAAAAAGTGGCGGTCTGAGCAGGGTAATGAACCTTCGAGTTCCATGAAATTGTGGGAACTTTCTTGACTAGCTGTGGACCTGTTAATTTCTTAGTGAGAACTTTGCTGCCTTGAGGTATACAAAACTTACAATGAAAATAAACATTGGGATTCCGATTTTTCCATATATTTTCATTAACTAAATTTCTTCTGTGTATTTTACTATTCTTATTTGTGGCCTGATTATGGCTTCGATAGGAAGCTAATACGTTAGTTAATAACAAACAGGTTGTGTCAATTTAAATACATTCTAATTGATTTTCTGAAATTTTGTGTAAAGGGATTGATCAAAAAAGGATTCTTGAAGAATAAAGATTGTGGAATATGTATCTGAATTAAATAAATTAGTGTTTATTCATGTTATTACCTTTTGTATTATTATTATTATTATTATTATTATGAATATTTTAGTGCGTAATTCCAGGCATATTTTATGGTTAAACTAAAAGTGTTATAAGTGCAATTTGCACTGTACGGCAGGCTATTATCTGTGTGTCTCGAATACCTTGCTCGTTGTGTGTAACGAGTTAATATCATTTTAGGAACCTGCTGGTTGTTTAATGGAAATCAGAAGAAAATTATCAGGAAGTTTTAAGTAATACAAACATTTATGAAGAAGTGACAAATAATTGTGTATTATGTTACCTTTCTTCGATAAATGAAAGAAATGTGAAGTTTGCTTCAAGCGAAGAGGCGTGGGAGCTTGATGAATGCTGTATTTTGACATAAAATAAATGGACTCTTCTTCTTCTGTGACATAGAATTTATGGACTACATCCATAAGATTTTGTGGTTATACTGAAAGAATGATAAATAAAGATAACAGTCCCGTGTCGAAGACGACCACAGTGAAGAAGGCAAACAGTAAATAATTGGCAGAGAGCACGAAATCAGTATTCGCCTACACGATTGCATTTTAAATTATTGGGACTGCAATGAGCATTGTGTTGTTGTTTCCCTATTTTTTTTAATGGCTCGACAGCCCTATATGTGTCTGGGTCTCTTCGTTTCGTCGAGGTTTCATGGTCACACACATTTGAGACACACCACAGTCGGTAGGACTCCTCTGGACGAGGGACCAGCTCGTCGCAGAGACCTCTACCTGACAACACACAACACTCACAAGAGACAGACTTCCATGCCCCCGGTGGGATTCGAACCCACGATCCTGGAAACGAGCTGCCGAAGACTCACGCCTTAAACAGCACGGCCACTGGGATCGGCAAACCTGTCCCAGTGCCACTTTGTCCACCACAAATCACACATGCACTGACCAGGGATCGAACCCGGGCCTCCGCAGTGAGAGGCCGAAGACTAGCCGCCTGAGCCATGGCACGGCTTGTTTCCCTTACATTAACTTTTTACTTGCTAAATGGTGTTTGGTATAACAATGTGTACGTATAGTGTACCAGTCTAGTAGGACTCCCTGTTGGTACTTCAATCGTAATAAAGGATGAGTGAGAATTGAAGATATCAAGATAAATTGATATGCATTTTTGATGCTCTTGAAACACACACATTAGTTTTTTTTACCAGATTACATGACTTGCGTATTCTCGTTTGATCGTCGTTCTGAAGAAAACACGTCACCTGCGTTGAGTACTGACGAATGTTGATACTTACTATTTGAATACTGTATAGCCTGAAAATTGGACTCGTATTTAAGGAAGAAACTGGTGACATGTTACATTTAGAGCATGTCTTTGTATGGCGCTGAAAATGGGACACGTCGGAAAGTAGATCAGGAATACCTGGAAAGTTTTGAAATGTGGTGTTGGAGAACGATGGACAAGATCAGTTGGACCGATCGTGTAAAAAATGAAGAAGTATTACACGGAGCCAAGGAGGAACGGAACATCATATATACAATAAAACTACGGAATGCTTATTGGATTTGTCACATCTTATGTAGGGACAGCGTTCTAAAATTCGTCATTGAAGAAGAGATAGAGGGAAGGACAGAAGTGACGGGAAGGCGAGGTAAAAGACGTAAGCAGATACTGGATGATCTTAAGGGAAAAAGATGGTACTGGAGATTAGAAGGGAGAGCACCAGATTTCGCTCTGTGGAGAACACGCTTCGAAGAGTCTGTGGACCTTCCGTAAGACGACTAGGTGATGATTGGTTTTCAGGTTTTACGGCGATTGCTGTTCTAATGATGATCTGTTACGAGTTTACACACCAGTCAGAGCTAGGGAAGGGGGAGAGGTTGTGTGGTTTGTACCCAGCCAATAGTTTAAGTGTCCAGAACGACCCTTTTCATGGTGGATGGATGCGAGTGATAAACATTATTCATAGGAGCGTTGGTGTAAGGGTGAGGCAGTGTTGCCTCAGGAGGGCGAGACAGTCTCCTTCTTTGAGAATGCTTGCAGGTTTATTGCCTCCAGGAAATGGAGTTCAACGTTAATTGTCCAAATCTCCATGTCGAAGGATTTGGAGCAAACTGGATTTCAGAAATCGTGGAAACCAGTTTAAATTTCTTTGCAGGACTTCGTCGTCCGTCATTCCTGATGACATTACAGTTTGTGTGAGGGACGAGAGGGGGAAACCACGTTTACAGAATTTTAATAAACGTGTTACAAGTTACACCGACAGTCCGGTGGGTCTGCTGTCACTTTGCTGCTGTAAGTACTCGTACAACAGCCTACTAACTCTCTCAAGTGCACGCCAAGAATAACAAAACACTCTGGACACGTAACAAGCAATGTAATGGCAGCAAGCATAGGGTAACGACTTGACTAGGGCTGGCAGCTGATGTGCCTGCTCTGAAACTTGTGTAAAGCAGTTCAGTAGCAATTAATACGTGAACGAATGGTGCCGTGGCAATAACTGGGAATGTGCCGTCGGGACGAATGTATGTACGTGCGTAGGGTGTGTATGTATGTACGTGCGTAGGGTATGTATGTATGTATGTACGTGCTTAGGGTATGTATGTATGTACGTGCGTAGGGTATGTATGTATGTATGTATGTATGTATGTATGTATGTACGTGCGTATGGTATGTATGTATGTACGTGCGTAGGGTATGTATGTATGTACGTGCGTAGGGTGTGTATGTATGTACGTATATATGTGTGTATGTATGTATGTATGTATGTATGCATGTGTGTATGTATGTGTGTATGTATGTATGTATGTATGTATGTATGTATGATTGTATGTATGTGTGTATGTGTATGAATTTATGTATGTATATATGTATGTATGTATGTATATGTGTGTATGTATGTAATGTAATGTATGTATGTATGTACGTATGTATGTATGTATTTATGTATGTATGAATGTATGTATGTATGTATGTACGTATGTATGTATTTATGTATGTATGTATGAATGTATGTATGTATGTGTGTATGTATGTATGAATGAATGTATGTATGTGTGTATGTATGTATATAATGTATGTATGTGTGTATGTATGTATGTATGCATGTATTTATGTATGTATGAATGTATGTATGTATGTATGTACGTATGTATGTATTTATGTATGTATGTATGAATGTATGTGTGTATATATGTATGTATGTATGAATGAATGTATGTATGTATGTATGTGTGTATGTATGTATATAATATATGTATGTATGTATGTATCTACGTATGTATGCATGTATGTTTGCATACACATGCATACGACTAACTTCAGTTTTTCTTCTTAGCATAACACCCAACAGCATGCTTTTTTATAAATACGTTAGGTTACCTTGTCCAGTTTCATAGTGGGTGACAACGTTAGCCTTTGCTACGTCTGTAATTTTATTAAACACTTCGTGTTAGTAAGTTCCAGATTCATTTAAGTTAGGAAGAAATTGAACAGAGCCAGATATCAAACCGTTTCATTGGTTTACAAAAGGTGGGGCAGACTTCAAGGATCAATGCAAAATTATCTACCGTGAAGTCAATGCATAGACACTGTTGTTGGCAGATAGAAGCCAGATGAGCCATTGGTCAACAAAAGAGGCTTTATGTCGGTCCTTTGAACTGTTAACTGGAAGTGAATATATTAATCTGAAACTCCAAAAGTACCTGTAATTAAATTAAATTAAATTTTCAACAATAAATAGAGAGCTATAGATGTATTTAAAAGGTAATTAATGAGATCTAAATGAACCGAATGAACTGTAAAATCAGTGTTACATTCAACTTGAATAAAATTAAAAAAAGAAAAAACCAATTAACAATTTTTGAGTGTTGTATTTCAGTTGTCTGAACTTACGTTGAAGTTTGTACGGAATTACTCTGATACCACTGAGCTATGTTAATTTCAGTAATAGTTGAAACTTCCGATTGAATATTTTCATATCAGTATATTAGGCATTCATATATTGAAAAGTATTATTTTACGTTCTATAACATTAATGGTCTACGGCCGCTCGGTTACTGGGATTGTGGGTTCGAATCCCGTCGGGGGCATGGATGCCTGTATCTTGTCAGTGTTGTGTGTTGTCAGGTAGAAGTCTCTGCGACGGGCTGGTCCCTCGTCCAGAGGAGTCCTACCGAGTGTGGTGTGTCTCAAAGTGTGATCGTGAAGCCTCGAAAACTGAGGCGGCCTTGGCCCCCAAAGGGCTGTCGAGCAATTGAAAAAAAATGGCAATGTATCTAACAGTGTCATTCATTAAACGATGTAAAAACGCGATTTATTTTCTTTTTTTCCATTGCGCGACAAACCGTAGTGGGCCAGGGCCTCCTCATTATCCAGGCTTCACGATCACACTCAGACACACCACACTCGGTAGGACTCCTCTGGACGAGTGATCGGCCCGACGCAGAAACCTCTACCTGACAACACAAACAGTCACAAGGGACAGACACCCAAGCCTCCGGCGGGATTCGAACCCGCAATACCAACAAGCGAGCGGCCGCAGGCCCACGCCTTAGAACTTACGGCCACTGGAATCGGCCGAATTCTTTTTAGTTACTAACAAATTAATTTAAAAATTCAAATTTTTCTAATTATACTAATTTAGGGGTCTGAGCTTTCCAGATAGATATTGTTTAGGATTCGCATTCCAGAAGCAATAAATCGTTGTATTGAATTTAATTTGAGCTCTTCAGACATGAAATGCAACAAATAAAATTTACAAGTGCAGTTTCTAATTTACAGAAAACACACAATCGTCGTGACGAAGACCGTTATTTGGTGATATATAGGTAAATAATAGCTATTTGCGTCTTTTGTTTTTAGAGACAATTAAAAATGGTCTGATGACCCAATAATTTTTACCACTGAATTTTATTGCGCTGGAGCTTGAGTGATAGCAGCTTGAGAAAGTTGTGTAGATCGAAATGCCTTATGAAGTGTTGTACTTTTCTAAGAGTTCATGTAGGAATTTCAACCCATAGTATAAATCTACATGTTCAAACAACCGCTTTGCACGAAAGTATCCGAAATAACCTAGAATATCTGCACGCACTGTATATTTGACGCGAATACAAATCCCAAAAATTTAATATGGAATTCTGACAGAGAAACAAATGCTGACTGTAACTGATTAATATTGTGTTTCCTAAAACTTAATTATAAAAAATAAATCATAAATTAGTTAACAGTATTTCAGGATTTATTTAAACCCAACAATGAATACCAGTCGACAGGGAGCACCATAAATTTTACATGCAGAATTTGTACAACTATGTTAGTATCTCGCTGATTTTTTCTTAGAATGAGAAATGTTTGAAACAGAGGTTGTAGAGCAAATCAGACACATTTCATGTTCAGTAAATTTTTTCCGAAAATCGTGCCGTTTATGGCATACTGTGGAAAAATATAGTAGGGCCAGATAGGCCACAGGTGACAATATGATACGGCGCATGCGCTTTGCGTGCTGGATAACTAAGACTACAGACACACACTCATAATATTTAATACTTATTGCTTTTCCACGGCAAAAATGGTTAGGCGAACGCGCCTCAATATTACATTATACGTACATTGCCTTTCGTGTTAAATGATAAAAGCAGTGTTACATGTACTTGCCACTGGGCGTTAAACAGGTGCGTTAAAGTAAACGGAAGGACGTTCCCAAAATCAGACGGTATTCCTTGTAGTGGAGTGTGAGGTCACCTGTAAAGTGTCTGGTATCTAAACTGTAGGTGTAAAAATAATCGTTGCAGTCTTTCTTTGTGTCAGGCGTCCTGTGTCTAAGGACAGCATTTCCTGCGGCCGTAAGTAGAAGCTATCATTGATCAGGTTGTAGCCCTGTGGTATTTTTTATATACCACCTGTCACAATATTAAGAGACTCTGCATTTTACCACATAATGCAATTATATTTTTTTTTGTTTTCACAATAAACGTCCATTATTTCCCTGTCTGAGAAGTGGGAACTGAATTTTTATGTGTAACTTACACGACAAATGTATAACAAATCTACTGTTTTGAAATTAAATTTAAATTATTCGTGCATTGTATTTAATAGTTAATTTAAATTATTATTGAATTAACAACACATACGTTACGGAATATTTAGGGGATTTCTGTCTTTTTAGGTGCTTTCGCAAAATTGCAAAAAAGGGCTATTAGCTACGCCTTGTCTGTCCCTCTGTCCACGTGGGTCATTCGATTCGCGCTGGAAAGATTTTCATAAAATTTGATATTTGAGTATTTTTCGAAAACCTGTCGAGAAAATTAAAGTTTCATTACAATCTGAGAAGGCTAACGGCTTATTTACATGAAGACCTATGCACATTTATGAAAATATCTCGCTGAATTCTTATTAAAATGAGAAATGTCTCTGATACAAAATGTAGATAAACTCAAAACACATGTTTTATGTCCAATACCTTTTTTTCCGAAAATCGTGTCTTTTATGATGTAATGCTGAAAAATATGGTAGAGAGGGACAGGCCACAGATGACAATATATTTTCATGTTATTCATATCAGAAGGACGAGCGTGCGAAGGCGGAAAACGTTTAGAAAAGGTGTTGTCTTTTTCACCTTTCCGCCCTCTCGAAAAGTATCGGTCCCTTCTTTAATTATTCTCATTTTTTTGGCTACTCTTGTGTTATTTCTTATGACTCTCGCTTTCGAGATAGTATGCAAAGGATTAAACCTAACGAATATTGTCCGTTTGTGGTTTGTGAACCCTAGTTTGGCAGACCGTGAGAATTAATTATTAGATATTTGAGAATGTATATCCTTTGCTTAGTACCTAAGGGTTTTGAATGTTGCTTTCTTCGTAACGGTTTTATAACAACTGAACTGCGAAATACATGCGAATGCTCATGAGGATTTACGAGCTAAATCCACCTTGGTATATGATAAGGGACGGTGTGGGTCTCCAATATTCCAGAGAGTGATAAGGATTTTTAAGTGTGTATCCCTACTGGAGCCTGCGAAATGTTATTCTAGCGACAAAAGTGGTGTTTCTGCTTTCTACATGATGTAACTAAAATAACGACACTGTGGGCAGAGTTTCTAAACACCGCGTGGTTTTTGTATCAGCCGGTAATAGAAAGCCACATCACTGTAGTTGGTCACGTTTCTCGGTATCCATTAAACTGATATTTGCTGAAACTGTAGCCGCTTATATTCCATTATTAAAACCTGTAATATACGTTATTTTATCAACATAACACCCTGTTTTAATATAATTCATCGTGTGCCACACAGGCTAGTACCGCTGCGCAATTTTTGGGCGTTACTTACAGTAGAATAGAGTATATAAGGGCGGGCATTATAGTGACCCGTGCACTTCGACCTTTTCCATCTCTTATGCAGCCCCTTTGCTCATGCATTCAGAAGCCCCGCACTTTGAATAAAGTGCAGTATATTGTGCTGATGGAGATGTCCTCAAAGTCACCTGGATTCCCAGAATGCTGATCTAGGTGCGTGCATCTTAATGTGGCCAATGCCTCACAGTCACAAAGAACACGCGAGGCCGTTCCAGTTGCCTGTTTACATCTACCACGTCGGGCTTATCTACCAGTCCCAGTTTGGATTACTTAAATCTGGACATTGCCCTTCGGCCACTATTTCAATAATGCAAATATTTACACCCAGTGTTTCGGAAGCTCGATATTTCCGGCGTGATGCGTACAGGACAGAAGGCAGAGATTCAAAATATCTTGATCTGACGGGCCCAACTTATTGGGTGCCTGGAACATTGAAACAGATGTGGTGTCCGAAACGTTGTGTTTGTTTTCATGTATGTTTGGAAAGCTAAATGGCGGACAGAATACAAATGTCGAGTGGCCCTAAATGTGGTAATCCATAGTTGGAAACATAATGAATTCAGCTGCACAATTTTATCACGTAGGAAACAACTGTTGTGCACTGTCAATTTTTAAACCTGTTGGACACTTTAAGAACTCTTCGTATGCCACACTATCAACAGGTCTCACAAATATATTTCTGATAGTGTACCTCTAAATCCGGGGATTGGTTTTGGTTTGAAGTCGAAATTCCAGTAGCATAATTATCGAAGATTTGGTATAAGAAGAAGTATGCAGCTAAATATGGCAAAAAAATAGTTGTTAGGTGAAAAATGACATTATGTAAGACTGCTACATGGCATTAATTGAAAGGGTAGCTTTAACTGTGTGTTTGTCTTGAAATACAATATTAAGCGGCGAAGATTCACCTTCAAGTCTTTCATGTAAATAATAAATTAGCTTAATGTAGTTTACAGTAGTTCACAGATAAATAATTTGGGGGAACCTTACACTATTTAATGGCGTTGAACCAACTGACGGTATTGTGTAACCGGATTTGGAAGATGTCGGTCGTGGCCCATTCAAAATAAATAATCCCCACGATTCAAGTTTTCTGGGATATGACGCCATTAAATTTGGATGTAGATACGGACGTTTTGGGGAACTGTTTCTACTTGGAAATTTCCATTCAGATCATGTTGTAGTGTTAACCTGTTTGAGGATACTTTTTACTTGATTTGCTGATAACAGTTATTAAAACACAGCACAAACGTAATTTAAATAAAAAGGCAAGAGACAGCAGCTCTTAGATCAGTGCATTTAGTCAAAACCACGCTGCGGAAAGACAAGTCGAATGGTGAATTTTGTATGCCTTTATCGGCCATTTAATTCATGCTACATGAACAAACCATCTCATCGTCTTGTATTTGGCAGCCTAATAATATCTGGCGCAGGGTAGTATACGTTATGAAACCGGCTATGAGGCCCGCTCGGCATTTTGTTCGTTTGGTACCGGGGTTCTTTCCCTGGGATAAAGCGGCCGGGGTGTGAAGTTGACCCCTTTACTTTCATCTAGTGCCGAGGTTAAGATTGAATGGAGCTTTACCCCTATAAGCTTTCATGGCGTGCACAGGAAGAACTTTACCTTCCACCTTATTATACCCGTACCATTTCCTCCGTCCAGGTCAATTGATCATTTCATCAAACACTGCACAGTAAAATACCTGTAGGATTGATACGAAGTTTATAACATTTCCAATAGATGGAAGCGCGTGCGGTGCGCGCTGCTCTCGCGCGGTAATATCGAGTGGTGGGGCGATGCTGCTCGGGGCAGATAAAATGGGGGCAGGACCCGGGCCAGGAGTTGCTTGGGATGCTGCGAAGAGGGAAAGAGACGGACCCGATTGAAAGCAACCAACCGGGGCAGAGAGCCGCGCGAGATCCAGTCAGTGTGGTGTTGTGCCTCGCTCTGTACAGACGTTCAGTCGGGTTCAAGAATCGTATTGGCTGGCAGGTCGTGTGTTGCATTTCATATCGGGCTAATATCTTGTTAAAGAGGACGTATTTGAGGCCGTAGACGTGTGATGTGTTTCATCCGGATGTAGTTGCTTGTGTTTTACAGGACGTTAGAAGAATAAAGTTTGTGAGATACTGTGCAGAGATTATGATATCCGCTGACATGGTGGACGTTTAGAGCCGGTGAGTTCCGAATACATGTGTTACGTGGTGTTTGGCAGCGGGTGCTTGTTCCATGCTGTGACCCTTCACTTCATTCGTCTTCTGAAAGTGAACCCACTGTTAGATGTCTAGTGATATTGATAACCTGTTGGATATTTTCATGCAGTAGAGCTGTGTGAGTTTTTTTTTATCATCGGTAGTGGTTTTTAAAAGCTTTAATTAAATTCCAGCAAAAAGCATTTGAGGAACTCCTGGAATTTTTGATGTTATAAGCTGCTGTGGCGTTCTGTTCCTTTTTTCGATAATCCAGCATCACAAAACCTTTAAAGTAATGTATTTAAAACAGATAAATCGATACAGCATATGAACGAGTTGCCTGTGTGCGGTGTAATCCATTAATGTTAACAGGTACTGGAGATGTCAGAACAAAGACGCGGAATGGAGTGATTAAATGTATCACTTTACAGCTCAATATTTTAAGGCACGTGTATTCCACAGGGTTATAGAATTTGTAAATGTAGCATTTGTTACCGATTTATCGACTGACTGCAGTAGATAGTAGATGCTGAACATGTTACGGCCCTGCGTGGTCGCAAGATGGGAGTCGATTTAAACATGGATTGTACGCCCTGCTGCACTTTTAATATCTGTTGAATAGACTAAGTTTATTCGAGGTTCGCTTCACGTTTCTTGACATTTTATTTAATTCTTGTGTAAGTCTGTTTCTAGTATTATCAGGCGACAAAATATTGAACCGTAATGAATTGCGGGTGGACTCTAGGCAAGCGTGATATATGGTTGGTGAGTTGTTCAGCCCAACCGCGCAGGTAACCACAAGGAATCGCAACAGAACTGACGATCGAATTTTTTTCAAAGTCACGTCTCTTGTCAAATGTCCCTGGATAGAAGCTGGTGGCGTTTCATCGCGGCTGAAGGCTTCCGTCATTACATTAAATAGAGTCAAATCTTTACGAGTTACATTCGTGTTACGGTAAATTATCGTCGCAGTATCAGTAGCTAGGTCGATACCAAGTCTTGCAGAGAAGAAACGGGAGTAAATGTCATAACAGTAAATGGTAGACACCGTCCGCTTTGACCTGCACTTGCATGATACCTATGGCAATATACAGTAAGTGAGCAATAGTTTCTCACTCATTTAAACCTTTGAAATCCAATGGTCTCTATACTTCCGGACTTAACATTCAGTAATTCTGCATTCCGCCTACAGATGTATATTTATGGATCTCAGAACAAGCAGCCATTATTTCCCCGTACAACATTAACTTATCGGTTTTTGTAATCGTGTGTGTAATGGTGTGTGTTTACTGCGCAGTATGAACGGAATCTTTATATGTAATTCAGGTTAATTGTCTTTAACGAGTTAACCACATTAATTATGCCATTTTTATTATGAAACAACCACTTATCTTTTTCGATTACATGAATAGCTGTAGCTGATTTTGACCCAATCGACTATGCAGATCACAAAAGTGACAACCAAAATGTAACGAACACGGATTTTTGTTATCGTCTGTGTTTATTTATGTCCAAATTATATGAACGTAACATGCCACGCAGTTTGGCTTAACGACGCCATTTTAATTAGAGTAAACTTTTTTTTTCACTAATGAGAAATAGTATTCTTACAAGAATTACGAGCTCTACTTTGTAGTTCTAGCCATATTGACTGACAAGTGCGTAACTTTAAGAAGTATGTGTAAGAAGGGTCATTTCCACTATCTTCAAAACTAACATGATGCACAATGCTTGCGTCAAGATTCGGAAAATCAGCATAATAGAATTAATTTTAAAACATTAGTTTTCTTTTCTGTTACCATAACCTTGTTAACCTGTGGATTATTTACATATTACGTTAGTTTGAAACATTTCCCAGGAAACTTTTCCATGGTCTCCATTTTCTAATCATATCTCTCAGTCAAAATTGCGACCGATTTACACAGAAATGACCAGAACTTTCCACCAATAGCTTTGTTGTAATATTTTATAAATAAATGTATTTCATTACTAGGAGACTGTGTAGTCAAAAGTGTATATTTTTATGCCAATTTTCCCTCCAATACTTTAAACTGTTGTTGTGGCAGAGGCGCTCACTTTGTCACTTTACGCTGCCATAGTTATGCAGTGTTTCAGTCTAAACTGGGCCTTGCAGACTGCTGAGAGCAGTGATGGTTCCTGAAGATGGAGCCTGTAAATTACGCATGGTAGTTCTGATTCGTAGTTCGTGAAAGAGGATCCATATTCGAACTCACGTGGAATTTTATTGATAATAAATATATAATCTACAATGTGTGATGGAACTGAGTGTCTCAGCAAGAAAACAATATTAAAGTCACTCACTCGGTCATTTAATTTAAGTAACATGATTACTTGCACAAATGTAACAACTTTTGTACAGTTTAGCTGCAGAAAAATCTGGTGGTCTTTGGGATTAATTAGATGTGGCATTATAAAACGGCATAGACCCTTGGCATTAATAGAAAACTCTACCTGTAGAATAAACAACCTTCAATTAAAAACAGTGTTGACAAGGACCATGAATTACTGATGGGCTACTAGAAATTGCTAAAGAATGGAAGTCACAGTCATCGGCTATTTCTAAAAATTAAAAAGTTACGATTGTAAAAATTTGACAGGGATTTCCGTTTCATGCGGTCTGTTGCTATGTGTGGTATGGCTGTTTGTCTCATCCACCGTAATGTGATAACAAGACAGAAAAGAACGGCGGTCACGTATGAGATATTGTTTGTTGCATTGGCATTCTGCAGTATGCCAGTTCCCACAAACACAGCATATCTGCATTATACGAAGCATTTGTTTATAGCTCTTTGGATGAGTTAAGTTTGTGATTTCACGAAAAATGCTTGTGCATGTGTACATTATGTACATATTACTTCATAAATTTTGAAGAATATTTGTCATGAAATTTCTTAATGATATTTCGTTCATAACAAACTATAGATCACTTGGTCACGCGGAAGTGCCCTTTAGACTCTACCACGTACTGATTACTTCATTAACGTGTTTATTTTACGGCTTTTTAATAGGGCGTCTTTTATTTTTCATATTTTAGTCTTTTTGACTATAACACGTTGTACTACGGTGGGTGGATAGTAATGTTCTCTAGCAATCTGCTCCTTCATCTTGAGAGAAGGTTCAATTTTATCCCGAAGCTGAACTCCGTACGTTGGACCGAAACGTCGGTACCCGCACTTAACATCCTGTCGAAACTCGACACAACACGATAGGAATCCCCATGGCCGTGAAAACCTGAAACCTGATAAACAACTTAATTGTCAAATTTATGATAGGCCTATCTTTAAGATAAACATTTCATGCAGTCGCTGTTAACCCAATTATTACTACAAAAAGAGAGGCAGTGTACGTATAACCTAACATTGAGACGCGTTCGTGTAACCATTGTTGCCGTGGAAAAGCAATAAGTGATATCCTAAGTGTATGTCTGTAGCCTTAGTCATCCACCATACGAAACGCATGCCCCGTATTTTATTTTCATCTGTGGCGTGTCCGGCTCTACCATATTTTTCCACATTATCTTCTAAACGGCACGATTTTCGGAAAAAAGTTATTGAACATGAAATGTGTTTTGATTTGCTGTGCAAAGTTTGTCTGAAACATGTTTCATTCTGTGAATAATTCAGCAGGATATTACCATAAATGTACTTAGGTCT
Source organism: Reticulitermes speratus (assembly GCA_021186555.1). Taxonomy (NCBI): domain Eukaryota; kingdom Metazoa; phylum Arthropoda; class Insecta; order Blattodea; family Rhinotermitidae; genus Reticulitermes; species Reticulitermes speratus. Next base: position 13,382,903 of record JAJKFL010000007.1, read on the forward strand.
TCGTGTAAAGTACCCGTTAGTTTTGTTAGATTTTAAACAAACTTTAATTTTCTCGACAGGTTTTAGAAAAACTATCAAATGTCAAATTTCACAAAAATCCGTGCAGTGGGAGCTGAGTTGTTCCATGCGGTCGGACGGACAAACAGACAGACAGACAGATATGACGAAGTTAATGGTCGCAATTTGCGAACACGCCTAAGAACTTTGCGGGAAATATTAATGTTGTAAAATATTTGATATCCGTGTAAAAATACGAAGTAGAAGCAATCACGCCTTTCCCTCTGATGTTATGGACTGGCGAAGTGTTCTGTAACTGCAACTGTAACTGTAGCACTCAGACCTTCTCATGAATATCTGAAACAATAAAAGTATATTAATGAGGCTAGAATTTAATATAATGCCGCGCTGAAATACCGCAACCTGACAGCAATGGAATTTAGTGACAATATGTGAGAACATATTAGTCTGTGATTGGCGGAATAGTAATGACGTTAGTGTTCAGTCTTCGGATTGGTTGATTGATTCCTGGTTTTTTTATCGGCGCTTTATATATTCCCATATTATGCAGCATGTAATGGAAGAATTAAGTAACTCTTAACGAAGGGCCGTGCCGTGGCTCAGGCGGTTATTCGCCGGCATCTTACCGCGGAGGCCTGGTTTCGATCCCGGCTCAGTCCTTGTGGGATTTGTGGTGGACAAAGTGGCACTGGGACAGGTACTTCAGTTTTACCGTGTCAATTTCATTCCACCGGTGCTCCATTAGACGAAAAAACGAAAAAAAAAAACTAAGTATCTTCATCACAGGGTTGCACAATAAGCCTCAAGGTTGCTGTGCGTCCGTAGCATCTGCTGCGGGGCCCTTCTCCACAAAGAAAAAAAAACTCTTAACGAAAATAGTGTTACATGTACATCTAATTTGACTCTATAAAGCTGTTAAGACTGTCTCGGTGTGCCTGTGTCGCAAGTTCGAATGTCGTTTGGGTATTGATATCTGTCACCCTTTGCAGTGTTGGCTTGTGATTTGTGAGAGGTAGCAATGGGCTGGTTCCCCACTCAAGGAATCCGACAGCGTGTCGAGAAGTTTCACTGTTTTGTACTTAATTCTGATGTGGGATGTACTGTAATGTCTAATGAGTGAATGTTTGTTGGTACATTTAATGTTTTGCATCCCCTTATGTCATATAAGACTACAAAGAAGCACTTGTTTACCGCCAAAGCAACATATTGATATTAACTTTAATTAGTTATATTAATAAGGCAATATATTTCAAGTAATTATGGTCTTCTTCAGGTCATGCAGTATCATAAAAATGGAATTATTACAATTGCATTAAAATGTGGGTTAAATAGCCTAAGATTTCAATCTTAAAATTTACATAGAACTGAAAGAATCATCTACCGAAGACTATAATATAATTTTAAAAACTCCTTAATATTGATGTAAAAGTTTTAACATTATCGCTAACCCTCCACGTTTTATTAACAATCTCTGTTAGTAGTGATACAATGACGAGCAAAATGATGATGATGATTGAGATCTCAATCCATTTAACACATAGTTTAATGCAATTATAATATTTTCACTTTTTATAAAGATGACCGTGATTGGTTGACACAAATTGCCGTATTAATATGACATTATCATTAATAACAATAAAGTTGTGTTGGCGGTAAACAAGTGCTTCTTTTCAGTCTTATTGGTGCAGTTAGCCTGATGTAACGGAGCGTTGTCAAGAGCTTTGTCCAGTGATAAGACACAATTGGGAAGGTCATGGAGGGGAGCAGTAAAGGCACACATTGCGATGTTTTACCGAATTTCCTGGACAGATATGGGAAAATCAGGCAACAGATTATCCGGTCTTCTGGCTTAAACTCGGACAGTGTTCCGAATACTGCGTGGGATATCTGACCTTTAGTTTGCGGCGTTAGTTTCCCGATCCACGAAGAGCATAGGAAGTTCCTGTACAAACTTAGCGAGGAAGGGCTGTGCCATCATTAGTTTATTCAATAGACAGTCACATGTTAGCCTGAAGCTGTTTAAGAACTGAAACTTACCGCGAATACTACATCAACTTAGTTATGTGCATGACCATTTCCGTAATGAGGAACTTTGTAATCTCTAAACGAATATTATTAGGGTGAAGAAAACAAGTAGGATGAGACTGGTGCAGATGGGGCGCACATGGGATGAGACTGGTGCAGATGGGCGCACATGGGATGAGACTGGTGCAGATGGGGCGCACATGGGATGAGACTGGTGCAGATGGGGCGCACATGGGATGAGACTGGTGTAGTTGGGGCGCACATGGGATGAGACTGGTGCAGATGGGGCGCACATGGGATGAGACTGGTGCAGTTGGGGCGCACATGGGATGAGACTGGTGCAGATGGGGCGCACATGGGATGAGACTGGTGCAGATGGGGCGCACATGGGATGAGACTGGTGCAGATGGGGCGCACATGGGATGAGACTGGTGCAGATGGGGCGCACATGGGATGAGACTGGTGCAGATGGGGCGCACATGGGATGAGACTGGTGCAGATGGGGCGCACATGGGATGAGACTGGTGCAGATGGGGCGCACATGGGATGAGACTGGTGCAGATGGGGCGCACATGGGATGAGACTGGTGCAGTTGGGGCGCACATGGGATGAGACTGGTGCAGATGGGGCGCACATGGGATGAGACTGGTGCAGTTGGGGCGCACATGGGATGAGACTGGTGCAGATGGGGCGCACATGGGATGAGACTGGTGCAGATGGGGCGCACATGGGATGAGACTGGTGCAGATGGGGCGCACATGGGATGAGCACTGCGTGCAGATGGGGCGCACATGAGATGAGACTGGTGCAGTTAGGGCGCACATGGGATGAGACTGGTGCAGATGGGGCTCACATGGGATGAGACTGTTGCAGTTGGGGCGCACATGGGATGAGACTGGTGCAGATGGGGCGCACATGGGATGAGCACTGCGTGCAGAATTTTATCAGGAAAATCTGAGAAGAAGTGGCCATTGTGGAGAGCTTGCATAGATTGGGTGATAATATTAAAATGTGATCACACTGTACTGTACTGTCCTATCCTTCCCTAGGTAAATACAACTTCTGATAAACAGTGGACCCACAAAAAAAGAACTCAGAAAACCTACATTTTACATCTTGAACTTTTAATATGTACCATTATTTGTTGTTTTGTGATTTTGTGTAACTCATAATACGGTTCCCTGACGATGGTTCCATAATAGGGAACCGAAACTTGTCGGACTGATTTTACTTTAAAAAGAAGGTATATTGTATAATAAATCAGAAGTGTGCATGTTGTTGGTTTAAGAAATGTGTGATCGAACGAAAATGCACGGTATGAACAGTCTAAAATATTAAAATGCATTGTAAAGGAAGAAGCTGTAAGCTGGATTCATCTGGCTCAATATAGGAATCCATGTCAGGTCATTCTGAATGTGGTAACCAACTTCCGGTTTTAATAAAATTTTTGAGAGTTAATAATCATGTGAACAAATCTTAGCTTCTGAAGGCCGACTCACTTCCATGGAGTTGGCTGGTTATAAAGATGTGAAATTTTGTAACACAGGAAATATGTTATTGACAAGTATGATTCTGTAATAGCAGCAGTCACTCTTGTTACGCATATAAACAAGATTTTGTAAACCTAAATTGTTTCTTGAAATTAATTCTGATGTGTTAGGTTGATTCCAAATTTGTAAGCAAACAAGTATCCTGTCTCATTTCGGAGGAACTTGTATTGTGAATTTTTGAGCCCAGACTTTGGCTATTATTTCATTTTTATACTTTGTCTTAGTGAGTTTATAATTTTTCGAGCATAATGTAAGAACGTAGTGTTTTATTAATGAAGAAATCGATGCACACTTAAATTACTGCCTTATTTCAAAGTGCGTAATAAGTGGCAGCCTAGTGCGTTCATACATACCTGGCGTACAAAGAGAATCTGAGGTTTTCACGGCGGCGTGGATGAAGATCAAAGTCTTTTGGCATGTAACGCCTTGTACATTGATAAATAGTTACCGTCCTTTCGGATGAGCTGGCTGCCTCCAGGTGAAACGTCAAAGGTTCTGCTACTTGGTTCCTGAAGAAGGAGGTAGCAAGCTTCTCCTAAACGTAACTGTTTATTAATCTACACGGCGTAACGTCCCAGTAGACTTGAACAATTTGTAACTTCTTAAATGTGAAAAAATTGTTCTTTTTTCTGATTTTGCTTGTACGTTGTTGGGAATATTGGATGTGGAGATCTGAAAATTGAGAGCGACTCGGAGCCACCGGCCATTAAGCTATATAGCCAGATATGATCCGGTATCAGGAAATTATCGGTAAGCCATGATACATGCCGCCTCCAACATACTTGTTTGTTTTGTCTGACAGATTATATTGTCCTCACAACGTGTGAGCTGTCCGCGTGCTGTCCTGTTAGCGTTTTACGACAAAGTTAAACACAAGGACATGGAATGGAGTGGGATTACCACTGCCGGCAGTGCACTCTGTGTTCTGCCCGATGAACGAGTGTTGCTGTGCTTGTGTGAGGGCGTGCAGTAGTGGTGTTTCTCTGTTTTGTTGATGTAAGCATTTCTTCCTTTTAGTCCCAAGACCTTCTCGGAAGATTTCATGATTGCTATCATGAAGTGTGGAGTGGTTGCTTTCGACAGTCCGGTTATTTTATGATGACGTATTTACTGCTGGGTTTATTTAACGTTCGATGCAATGTGTTACAGATTGTCGGTTGGCAGACTGATTTCTAACTATGAGAGAAAATTTATACCCTGATTAGTGTTTATGAATGATAAGTCAGATGTAATGAAGCTTCTGTTCTTTTAACTTTTTATTTGCTACTGAAGAGCTTAATCGCTCAGAAGCACTGATATTTTCTAGTATAAACACATCTAAACCTTCACGGAATTAGTTCAGATAATTTGTTTCCATAAATTTTGCGGCTGAAACAATTTCGGTTAGTAAAAGATTAATATAAATGCCAATTATCTTTCTTTTTCCCAGACGAGTCGAAGATTTCATGATTCCTGTTGAAAACTATGGATTGATTATGTTCTGAAATTATTTTACAACGCAATATCAACTGGTGGTATTATTTAGGGATAATTTGGGATGGATTTATGAAGCAATAGTGGTTGTCAGCCATTTGCCAGGAAGGGCTGAGAGAACTAGTGATAAACCTTAAGATAATTTGGCGAGGATTCGAATTTGGTACCTCACCTGAACGAGGTGGTATACCTTGGGCCTCTGTCAACATGCTTACTTAGCTGATGGATTTTCTGGATGTTTGTATTTGTAACAATCTAAACCACTAAAGAGTGGAACACGCAAAGCGGTGACTTCAAACAGTTTTATTGTGTTTGTCCAGTTTTCTTTCTTAGAATAACTGAATAATTAAATCGTAATTATTTTATGCTGAAGCGGAAAATGGAATCTACATTCGTAATTACTTATCTGATTGTACTTATTAGTGTGAATTCTGTTATAAGTACCGCCAGCAGACGGAGGAACCTAATTTATTTATCCCAGTGGGACGTGGCTTGTTTCTACAGAACTAGTGCTGTGTTGCACGGTGGAAAATCTGATGATAGAACTGATTAAAATGCCGACTTCGTGTTGTATTCCCTGTTAAGGAAGGTATCCAGTGCTGGAAGGTTAGAATTTCCGACATTGTGAACGTGTATAAGTCTACTTGGGGTATGTGTAATAACATATCGTTTGTGATTGGTTATCTGTATGTGCGCGGGTGTTTTAAGCAGGGATATGGACCATTGGTTATAGTTAAGAACAGGAATAGAAGTTGGTAGTAAGAATGGCAGTTATAGAAACCTAGGCTTTAGCCGATATTGCAGTCTCAACCTTTGGCGAAATAGTTAAGTAGCTAGTATGTTAAGTGAACTCTTGTGTTTAAAATATCCCTCAAGGGCTAAAATGCAGTCTACAGTAACTGATCAGTAGTAGGGTTATCAATTGAAATACTAGCTCAGTAATAAATTACATTCAACCACTTGATGACCACACAGATAAAATAAGTGTATTGTACAGCATTGTCCACTTTGTACATCTAATGTACACAGCCCGTGTTTTAGGATGCGCATTTTTTAAAAATAAAACATTAACCTTCCTTTCAACGATTCTGTCTTGCAATCTGTATTTAGAAAGGCGCTGCTTTAAAGTAAACAGCACAATTATGCGAATGACTATGAATTCATGTTATTAATTATAAGCTAGAAAATAGATTTTCCGAAGGACTTTGTCACGTGGGATGAAAGGCTTGAAAATCTCCCGTCTGATGCCTTATATCTCTTTGTAAGGAAGGTTACAAACCGGCTGTTGTGACATATTCTGTCTCTTTGTGTAGAAACACCGAGACATGTTCTAATGCTTTATAGTAATTTGAACAGTAACGTCTTGTGCGATGTCAACGCCGTGTCAACTGGTAAATAGATAACGACGTTTCGAAAGAGTCGAGTGCCTTTACATTCAGGACCAAGCAGTCCAAGAAGACTGTTCGTAGGCAGTGTCGATAACTGTTCACTACTCAACACGTTGTAATATCTAAGATGGCTTGAATATTCATCCAAACCGCTGTGAGAACTTCAAATCTCGCTTTAACAATCTTTTCTCTGGCTATAGACGCTAGTGTCGTGAGTCCGGAACGGGATGTGTTGGTCTGAACGAGACACCTTTCCCATCCAGTCATCTTTCCGACGAGTCAGTCACTATTTCTTTACCTCCACACTTTTTATCACCATTTATCTCTTCTTCTTTCATCGTTAACGAAATTTTAACTTCGTTTATTTGTTCATCCTCTGTGTTGTGTTGATTTGAGGGCGAGTTAAAGGTGGGGAGACTAGTAGCAAGTTCGAGAGATTCAGTATCGACTGTCGAGGGTGGTGATAGCGGTGGTGATATTGGGTGGAGGTGAATGTCGGTCGGGCGACAGAGGAACGCACGCAACGCTAGAAGAGTGGTAGGGGTTCGGTAGTGGGCACTTTTTATTTGGTTCCGGCTAGAGTTGATTATATCGTAGGAGGAATCAGATTAGAAAAGAGAAGGCCGGATAGGATGAGGAGGTTTGGAGAAATGAATAAAAGTGAACTAGGAAGAACTCTATCATTACAATTGGCTCTTACTTCTCCGGTTAAATGTAGCTATAGTTACGAATTCGTTGGCCTGTTGGGGAGAGTGACAGAAATCGAACAAAATAACAGGACATAAATTTACTTACTTAATGGAGCGGAATCCTTCCTGGATATTAATTATTACTCATGTAGTCAATAAATTTATGGAACGCGAAATTTCACTACGGTGTTTACAAGTGGCCGCCACTTGTTCCTACCCTGGGTCGGACGAATCAATTTGACAGCCTAACGCCCTATTCCTTTGAGCCCGTTTTTAATATCACCTTCCCATCTGCATTCACGTCTTTGAATGTTGTCTTGCCTTCAGTTTGCTTATTAATATTTTGTGTGAATTTCTTATTTGTCTAGTAACTTTAGACGCCAAGTATGTATCGTGTTGGTCACACAAACACATACTTAAATGCATGTTAAGAAAATAAAATGTTGCCTTTTGATTGTCAAGTTACGACATTTATTTATCTTTGTATATTATGTAGCGTTGCGTGAGAAGATGACTGTAATGAAGAAGTGAGAAGGATGCATAAGGAAGCGGTCGTTTCGTATTTTAAGTTTCTGTGTTAGCAGATGTGTGAAGTAGTTAAAACCCAGTCGAAATAGCCGGAATTAAGGAGAAAATCGAATCTTTGGGTAGGCTGAGTCAAACTCTGTAAACACTACGTGGCAGTGTTCGATAAGGAAATGATTAACTAATTGTGGAAGAGATTGGTATTTGAGAAGCTATTATTCGCTGTTATAGATAAAAAAATTTCTCTCCAAACTCGAAGTTTCTTTGCTGTATTTAAAAAAGGCTCCCATTAGCCTATGTTCTTAGGCATTTTAATCAGTCCACAGCCAACTTATGTTATTATGATCTATTTTAAAATTATCCTCCCATCTTCGCATAGGTCTTTCAAGTTGCTTTTTCGTTTCAGATTTCCCGGCAAAAATTTATGTGCACAGAGCATTTAATCATATAAAATTACCAACACCAACAGTACACATTATTTTCATGCTTGTCAGGTTTTTGTTTAATATCATAACCAAGAATTACATTTAAAATCCTCGTTCATATGTCATAATTAATTCCACATTACTGAATCAGCATATTGGATTATTGGAAACATTAATGTTTTCACAGAAATAAGCGTTTGGAAACATGCGGATTAACACAACCCATATTTTTGCCTATAGGGTGAGTAAAAAGTTAAGTTACTTCGTACATCAAACGTAACAGAAGTTCATATGTCAGTTATATCAGATATCCACCATCACTTTCGCAGAACAAATAGGGCGTTAACATATGAAGAACCACACAGCACGTGTGGCTTACTCATTCATCAATAGTATATTCACAATGGTCTATCATTTTTCTGTCTACAACACAGCACAAACAAATGGCAAATTATTTTATCAGTTACTAATAATTTCACAATTACAAGTCTGTGTAAGTATTCGTGCTGCATACATGAAATATATGGAATTGGATGATCTAAACTCTTCGTACCTGAATATTTTCGTAACGTGAATGGAAAAGACCTGATGAAATGCAGAAGTGGATTATTTCTTTCGTTTCTCTCTTTACCCTCTTCCCTATCCTTTCTTTGATCACTTTCGCATCTCTCCCTCTTCCTCCCTAACTCTGATCTGTGTTACATTAAAACAGTGATTTAAATTACGTCTTTATCCTTCAGAGACACACTTTGGAACATAAACCTGCCATCTATGTAGGCACATGAGAACTATGCGTCTCCAAGAAAACGTCGTGAGAACGACACGACATATCAAAAAATCAACCATCTCTAGTTATCTGCTAACGTTACGTTGATAATAAACCACTCTTAATACATTCGTAAGCAACTGTCAAATATAATCAACTTGCAGTCCCTGTAAACTGTTTTTCTATACACAGTTACTTTGTACATACATTTACTACGGTGCGTAGAACTCACTGGAAGGAAGAACCGGGATGTCCAACACAAAATTTAAATCTGAGTTTAATAAGATAACCCCGTCCAGGTTACACAGTGGAAACATTAATAGGGTTTTAAAAGAAGGACGCGTAAAAATCTGACATAAATGTAACTAACAACCCCTCTTCTTCTGCCATTGACTATCGCCGGGGTTCTTAAAAGTTTTGGAAACTGTGTTTTGTGTCCGTCATCGAATGTATACGGAGGAATGCTCCCTACAAAAGTACACGTAGATGCTTTAGAAGGAGCTTATATCGACCACCCAGTGCAAGCCATTGTAACGGGCGAATTAAGCAGAAGATTTTTTTTCTTTCTTTTACACCTGACTACGAAAACAGATCCTGTTTCACATTGCGATGTTTAAACAGCCCACAGCGCTGACAGTTTGCAGAATAATTGTCATGTTTATTGCAACAGAACATATCAGAAATATTTAAACGCAGTATATATATTCACGTTTTGCACGTGATTCAAATACAGTGGAACCCGGTTATAACGACATCGTTTTATAGAACACCTCGTCTGTAGCGTCCGATATTTTGTGTTACCAATGAATTCCTTATTGTTAACCATTACATTATACTCCTCGGTTATAACGACACTCGTTTGTAACGACATAGAATATTCCGTCCCTTTCATGACGTTATAACCGACTTCGATTTTAGTGTATTCACTCTGGCACAATTGGTGTAAACTAGAGGACTGCTTTGTTTGCGGAACAATGACTGCAATTTCTGAGTTTTGTCGTTACACTGAAAGTCTTATATCTATATAAAGACAAGTTAAATATCCCAAATGTTCAGAGTAGATTACTACAGTATCATATTTATCACAATAAGTCTCTTTACATTTTTAGAAATTGTTTTTGTAGTCTGTAATTTAAAAATGTAACTTTGTAAAATTGCGCATTTAACTTCATTATGTCTGTACACAACAATCGCTTATATCGACATCTGGCAGCCGCGTGCATTGTCTTCCGGTAATGACGTCTATCTTATACTGTGCAGTGGTTTATATACAGAACTTATATTGTGCAGCGGATAATAGCGAAGTAATGGGTCGTAATTTCAGAGACGTTTAGGCCTGTTAGTTGGCAAATTGCTAAATTGTTTATTGACTCTTGTGACCAGAAACGTCATTTATTTGTTATCAAAATATGTAAACTCTTAGGTTTAGTGGTATTGTTCTGAAACCACTCCTCTCTTCTCCTTTTTGTAGAAAGCTTGAATGTTTTGCATACGGAACATTTCTCATTGTCCATATATGCTGTATTGCCCTGTATTTATTCGAATTTTATAGGTTTTTGAAACGATTGAACGTAAATGTAGTAAGAAAATTAAGTGAAACTTAATATCGAAAATTACATTACGCTTGAAACTATGGTGTGTTAGAACGTAGGAATTACTGAAATGTGTTGGGAATAAATTCACTAGTGAACCTTCGGTGCGTGAATTTAATGTAAATAATACACAACATTTCAGTTCCTACCTTACAGTGAACACACTGAGTCTCCATTACAAGGACTAATCTCTTACTTTTGTTTAAGAAAATAATCGCTATTTATTGTGAGAATAATATAAGTGTATAAATGCACTGCGTGGGGCAAAATTCTGAGTTTTTGCAGCTGTTCCATGTAGTAACACTGTGTTTAAATGGTTACGCCAGCTGACGCTTGCAAATTTGTGTTTATTTCCATAATTTGAAGTCTGTTAGAACATTCCCCATGCCCGGGATTAATTTTTAAACTTGACCCACAGGCTGCATCAACTGACAAACCTAAATGACCTGAAGTGCTTGCACATAACAGAACGTATGCACGATTCAACAGCGTTTTATACTTCGTTCCGGAAAACCGATATTTGTAACAGGTGTATGTTCCACAAAGTTACAGTGGCTCTTGCAGTTTTGATGACGCTTCACGTAGTAGTGCCTTTTCCGTCTGGTCTCGTTGCATAATTTACTCACTCAGTGTTAATTAGGTAGTTAGAAGCGGCATCTATTGCAACAGAACATCCAACCTCACTAACGTCTTCTTGTTACAGCATCACCTGACAGCAATCGACTCCTCACGCTGAATTCACACATTGAATTTAGCACCCGGGGGATTACAGTGGTTCCTACGTATTCGTTTTGCATGTGTCACGTTACGTTTGTACATTGCAGGCGTGAGGCAGATCATGACGTGAAAGCTGAAACGCGCATGTTTGCCAGTATCCATAGTTGCTAAGTTAATATAGAAGAATACAGTAATTTTTTTTGGTATCATCATCTCTTTGTGCTTTTTAATCGACACCCGTTTTTATTATCAGAACCAACACAGCACCTTAAACACTGTGAATTAATTTATATTTTACAACATGTTTCGGCCGTTTGTATCGGTCGTCATCAGGTAGCATCACAATAACATAAATGGAAAATTATGCTGAGGTGGAGGCCTCCTCTTTACAGTTAAAACATTAAAAATATATAAACTGACTATTTTGCCCTATAAAAGAATAATATTAACACATATACAAAGAAATCTCTTCCACCTAAAACTCAATAATTTTATTTTAACGTATTTAACTACCAATGTATATGTCTTAATTTTATTCCTTTACAGGGAATAATATTTTATATATTTTTAATATTTTAGCTGTGAGGGGGAGGTCTCCACCTCAGCATACTTCTCCATTTATGTTATTGTGCTTCTACCTGATAATGGCCGGTACAAACGGCCGAAACATGTTGTAGAAGGTGAATGAATGCATAGTGTTTAAGGTGTTGTGTTCTTTTTGATAATAAAAACGGATGTAGAATACAGTATTTGCTCAGCCTCTTGTACAGTGGGTACAAAGTCTCTCTCCCGGGGTAAAGCGGCCGGAACGTGGCGCCTACCACTCATCTCCTTCTAGCGCCGGGATCGAGTACGGGTAGAGCTATACCTCTGCCTCCGCCCTGTGCATATTTGGAATATAACTGGACAGACTTTACCTTTTACAGTATTCGCTTAACCGTATCTGCAACGAGGCTTATTAAGTGCTAAAATTTACTAGGAATAGAGATAGGTGGGGATAAATATAATATAAATCATAAAAAATTAGGAATGAAAATGTGAAAAACATTTAGAAAGTTAAAGCAGAGTAAGCCATGGTTTGAGGAGGAAGGCTGAAACATTAGATTAGAAGAAGCATGCTAATAGAAGTGGTTGCAGAATCCGAGCCAAACTGTGAGACGTTTTTACAGAATAGATTTTGAAGTCATAACGTGAATATAAAAAGTAAGGTAAGGGTAACGTTTACCCTTGTACAGGGCCATGAAAGCCCAGAGGGTGAGCAGCGTTATAGCTCTACTCTTTCTTTAACCTCGGCGCTGCATGAGGGTGGGTGGTCAACACCACGTCCCGGCCGCTTTACCTCCGGGAAAGAGACCCGGTACTCATTGTATAGGAGGCTGGTGGACCCCAGGGCCGGTCTGGACGGGTGCGGAAAATCTCGCCCTCACCGGGATTCGATCCCCGGACCCTCCAGCCCGTAGCGAGTCGCTATATACCGACTGAGCTATCGCGGAACACCATAACAAGAATATAAGTAAGAAATAATTTCGAGAATCTGGAAAGGTTCAGAGTGGCAGCAGCAAACCACAATTACAATGTAGGAATTTAAAAAGCTGATTAATTTCGGGGTATGTTTGCTACATTTCTTTTCAGAATCTTTGACTCCTGTCTAAGTACATAAAGATCAAAATATTCAAAATTATGTTACCACTCTGTGCTTGTATGAAACGTGGTTTCTGGCCTTAAATATATTGATAACAGGGTATTGATGGGAATATATGGAACGAAGAGGAAGTGAGAGGAGGATGGAAAAGATTACATAAATAGCTTCATAATTTACACTCTGTACCAAAGTTTATGAATTAATCAAGTATAGCAAGATGGGATAGATGGCGCAATGAGTTGACCCTTAACGCAAATTTCGCATCACAAAAGATCTGTATAAAAATGTCACTGTATAATCCCGTTTGCGAAGAGAACAATTTTTATAAGGCCGTAGGAAATAAAACACAATTAATAACAGAAAGTAACTATGTGAATTTTCGCCCACACATTATCTAATTTTAGAATTGATTTCCTATACTTATAACAAGATTTAATACTGTTCCTATTACTTAGCCTTTTTTCTATAGATGACGATTAACAAGCATCAGTATTTGGGTCACCGCTGGCAGTTTAGAATCTAGGATAGCAATGAAAGAGATGTCATCGATATGAGTTTACATATATTTTTTCCTCTCTCAGTAAACATGCATTTTTTCTGAAAGGTCGTTTTTAGAACAAAGTGTTTTTTAAATTTAACTTCTAGTAATTTCACTGTTTACAAACAACGAAGTGCACTACACTATCACTTTTATTATTTATTCATCAACCCCTACATATGTTTCGGTCTTATATAAGGCCATCTTCAGGGGGTTCGTAAACTACTTTCACTTTACATCCGATGTTTTGTCTGCTATCATAATTAGTCCAATTTCTTTGTATATAAATTACAATTACTTACAATGTTTTTATTTGAAGTACACATAAAAACCACAGAATATAACATAAACAGGACATAATTACTTAAATATACAAAACCAAGACCAAAACCGAAAAACTAGCCAAAGGTGGAAGATATAACATAATAATCCACATTGTTGCACTTTACCATTTTACTACGAATATTGACGAATTTTTAAGGATTTGTTATATTCTGTGGTTTTTATATATACTTCAAATACAGACATTGTAAGTAATTGTAATTTATATACAAAGAAATTTGACTAATTATGATAGCAGACACAACATTGGATGTGAAGTGAACGTAGTTTATGAGCCCCCTGAAGATGGCCTTATATAAGACGGAAACATACGTAGGGGTTGATGAAGAACTAATAAAAGTGAAAGTGAAGTGCATTTCGTTGTTTGTAAACAGTGAATTGTAAAAAATGCACGGTGAGAATAATATAAAAAAATATAAAAAATTCTAGTTATTTGTTTTAAGTATCTTAGATGCAGATAAATTTCATAACGTTCTGAAATGATTTGTTTCGAATTTAATTAAGGTAACCAGATGTATAAAAGTTAAATTGAAGTTTTTGTTGTGGTCCTGCATAACAGTGACAGTTTGTTTCATCGTGGAAATGGTAATTTAAATTTACTGGAGAAACTATTTGCAATTTTCTTTGTACTGTGTTGTACTTGTAAAAATTTGTTTAACATTTCAAGGAGTTTTAAAGTAATTTATACTCTTGTTTTGAAACGATTTAGTTTTATTAAGTTATGTAAGGAAATATGTTCATCCTACTTTATTTGATACTTGGAACGTCGCCTTAAGACAGGCATAAATGGAAAGCTTAAAGAAATGAGATATATTGCGAACGGAAATGCAAAAGGTAATATTTTAACTCCAGTATTCAAGAGCAAAATTTTTATGTGCAGCACCTTTACTGAGTAGTTGGTTAATTGGCGCTTCTCATGAAATTAGACGTTCACCACAAACATCCGCTATCAAACCCCATCCTTACCGAAATCAATGTTTTACTTCTTAAAACCTATTCATTCACCAGTTTAGGTCTCATACTTGGCCGCATTTCGTTTTTCTAACGAAACGTTTGTTCTTTCGTATCACTTTTATAAAGCTGATCATTACGATAGTCATAATGATTGTAAAGATGATGATGATGACGACGGCTACGACGGCTACATCGACGATGATGAAAATGAAAATGGTGACGAAATGACGAAAGCGATGGTGGTGACATGATTCTGTTCTTCTGGGATGTGATGTTACCTCAGTGGAAATCGGTTCCATACGTTTCCTGACAAAGTAATGTCTTCATATTCAACGGTCGATAGGTCATAGAAGAATATGACTTAACGATCCTTTAAAGATAAGAACATGACTTTGCCTCGAAAAGTCGGGATCCGACTACTCATTGAAGCAGCGTCACATTCCACAAGAAGGGAACCCACAGCTACACCGCTGTTTGTGTAATGACGATGATTTGAATATTTTAATGAAAACTGAGAGAACGGTGACTGTAACAGAGATCAAGACTACCGGTATGTAGATGGTGATGATAATGTTGATGACAGTAAGAATATGATGACTGATGAAAGTAATAATAAAGAGGCTTACAATAATGATGGAGAAAATAATGGCGATGAGAAAGTATTGGTGGTGATTGTGATGACGATTGTGAGTTGGTGAAGAATATGATGGCCGATGAAGAAAATAATAATGAATAGACTGACGGTAATGATGAAGGAGAAGACAGTGGCGATGAAAGAATGACGATGATGATGATAGCAGCGAAGAAAATGATGACAGTGATGAAGAAAGTAATAATGAAGGGGCTGATGGTCATTTTGGAGGTGAAGATACTGACCATGAAAAAATAATGGAATAGAAGGGTAGGCTAAATATGGCTGTCTTGCATAGGAATTTGATGTCCAGTTTTGAAGAACGTAAGATTGACGGCGATGTTATTCGAGTGAGAAGAGATGTTAATACACTTGCATTCAGTGGAAACATTTGACCATTTAGCATGAGAGAACCGATGACAGGCCATTGTTGCCATTGAATATTGTTTGCATTTTTCGTCCTGTGCATGGCGTTGTTTTCATTTGTTTGCCGCGTTTTTTGATGCGTAAATACCAACAGAATGCTGTAGTGTTTTTTTTTTGTTTATTACTCTCCAAATCTGTTATTGAACTCTAAAGCTGCTGGCTATTGGAATTATATATATATATATATATATATATGACACCCCAAACCACAATAAATGCAAATGATTTAATTTTTATTTTAAACCTATCCACTGCTGTATTCACTTCTCAATACCCGGTAATGCCGCCATTATCCAATTACATTAACCTCTTCTTTGCCAACTTGTCAATAAAAGGTGACATGACTGATTGATGTTTTAATTAGGATTTGCACATCTGTTCTTTTTTTTTCTAGAGGGATGAGGATGAAAGGGCCTTTTGTCAACTGTCACAAAACTCACTTTTGTTGAAATAAAAGAACACTAAATAAAACACAAGCTTACAAAAACATTTGACATCTATGAGGGCTTTCTGGCGCCAGGGGAGATGCATTCAGACATATAATACACAGCACTTGTCCCTCTGTCAAGCTGTGGGTCTGACAAACTAGTACCGATAACAAATACACATTTGTTTGTTTTAGGAAAACATTTTAGAGAAACTGTTAATTTTGCTCTCATCTGCATCGATTTGTGCCCAGATCAATTTATTTTCCCTCTAAGTTATGCTATTACTGTCGTACTCGGTTAACGTCCTATCTAACACAATTGCTAGGATAAGTGGAGACTTGCACAGATGATTCCGATTATGCCCTTGGAAAACGATTATACAACCGTTGTTACGATATAGGTAAAACAAACTGTTCATTGTAGATTTTTCTGCATGTGCACAATAACTATTTAAAAAAATAGCGCCCCGGAAGTGGTCGAACAACACACATAAAAATACAATCCATTGTCAAATTCACGGATGTTTGTGGGTCATTTTCTTCATGTTCCTCGGCTAGGAATCTACAGCTGAAGTTATAATTCTGGATCACGGAAATTGACTTCATACGTCATATTTACTTCTTCCAATGAACGAAGCTGCAAACGAATTTTAATACACTCAGCTAGACCGCTTGTTAGTTCCTCATTAAAATTACCTAGCTGTAGATGTATGCTGTGTGTAAGGGTAGTGTGTGGGAAAAATTATCGTTGCAAATCTGCCGTATTTTCAGGTCACTATTGCTGTTAATCGGTGTTTTATTTTGGGATTTTAGACTATAATTACTACAACCTGGATCAATTTGACGCTGCTTAAGTTTTAAATTATACACCACACCGTTTATGTTAAATGACACGCAGCCAAAAATTGCAAATCGATTATAAGTTATATTTTATATTATTTGTGAGATCTCGCAAAGAAAAAATTTACATCTTTACGTTGAGTCTTTAGTCTGAATTCACCGTGTATTTTTATTATTCTAGACATTCACCAACAAAATGCACAAATCACTAACAAGGTGCAATCAGCCCCTTATCATAGTCAAACCCTACACATGTTTCGGCTCTCTATGAGCCATCATTAGGGTTTTCTAATAGTGCTTTTCAAATACACAGTGATACAGTGAATAGTGTTGTTTTAACATTTTATCATTTTAACTATAATTTATGACTCACGATTTTGACTTACGAAACAAATGTTTTTATGATTATAAACAGTGCAAAACTTTACGAATGTTATTAACAGATCTATCCAGCATTTGAAAAGCACTATTAGAAAACCCCTGATGATGGCTCATAGAGAGCCGAAACATGTGTAGGGTTTGACTATGATAAGGGGCTGATTGCACCTTGTTAGTGATTTGTGCATTTTGTTGGTGAATATTTACCTTGAGTGTTAAGTTTTGTATAAATAACACCAGATGATGATCGGCTTGATCTAAACATGTAGTGTTTGAGAAAATAATAGTACATAAAATTTGTGTCAGACGGAATACATGGTGTTATTTATGTAAACCTAGATCGTTGAAAATGTTTTGGATTTCGAGTTTGGAAACAGTAGTGTTAATAATCTATGCTTTAAAAGCGTTTAATGAAAGTGTATAGAGTTCAGATTCACTGAATTTACATCGAAACAAAGTAAACTGTGTAATAACTAAAGAATGAGCCTACGGTAATCAGTGTGACCACTACAACAAAAAGCGAACTGCTAAATTCCCTAGGCCTTTCAAAATAAGTGTTACTTTGCTTGCGACACTTGAGTCTCTGACGGCGATGTTGCTGAAGATTCCTGTCTATTGGGATGTTTACGTCGTGTCGATGGTAACTGTTTAACAGTTGACACGGCGTAAATATCCCAGAAGACTTTAATCTTGGTAATTCTGCATCACAGCAAATGAAGTGGGCAGCGCTGTCTTGCACTTGATATACCCACAAGGTGTTATATTTGTATAACTTATTATTACTAAAAGGTATAATTGAGATGTATAAAAATGTGATTTCAAACAACCAACCAACTATACTGTGGTCAGTTTTAAGTTGAGACTACCTACTTAGCATTGCTGCGTGTAATTTAAATGAGCAGTCGCCACGCTGCTACAGTCAGTATAAATACATCAGCTGATCTTTGGCATTCGAGATGTAAAAAAGGAAAGCAGTAAGTTTCTCCGAAGGATTGTTTGATTTTAACCGATCTACACGGAGTCGTGTTTCAGAATACTGGAATCTGCGTCAGCATCGTTGTGGTAAACCAAAAAATTTGGGTAAACCCAATGTTTGCAGGACGGCAGCTGCAGTGACTGCTTTACTGTGTAGTAAGTGGCCTCAACTGAATGTTGGACCAGGTATAGTTATTTGCATGGAACAGAGGCGAACGTAAGAAGCTAATAGTCACTGAGCCACTTAGTAAATTTTCAGGCATTTGTGGAACCTACAGTCCAGTATTGTGTTCACAGCAGCCCGGTGACGATATCTGTGATGAGCGTGCAGAATCAAGCCTAAACCTTTTACCCAGTTCTTGTGAGATGCATTCTAATGCCCCATGTACGCGTAGGTTTCGGATCAACGTTCTGTATGCACTTCTATTTACGTCTCGTGCATACTAAATGACACTTCAATTTAATTCCTTGATTTGATCATCCACAAATATTTTGAGATTACAATATTTTGATAGGCCGATCCCAGTGGCCGTACGGTCTAAGGCGTGGGTCTTCGGCCGCTCGCTTACTAGGATCGTGGGTTCGAATCCCACCGGGGGCATGGATGTCTGTCTCTTGTGAGTGTTGTGTGTTGTCAGATAGAGGTCTCTGCGACGAGCTGGTCCCTCGTCCAGAGGAGTCCTACCGACTGTGGTGTGTCTATAAAGTGTGTGACCATGAAACCTCGACGAAACTAGGAGGCCCATATAGGGCTGTCGAGCCATAGGAAAAAAATTTTTTTGATAGATAGACCATGGAGTTTTGTAGATAGACATCGAATTTCTTCGAAGAATTTGTTTCAGACACTTTTCGACTTACGTAATGGTTCCGTTACTGAAACTTTTACGTAACGCGAAATTTACATAAGTCGGAATTGACCCCACCCCCAGTTATTTATCACTCCTCATCGGTTATGTGTACGTTTCTACAGTGTAAGTATACATGCTTAAAATGTTATTTTTTCCATTTTTTCATATGAAACACACAAAGTAAAACAATTTAATAATTACAGTGTTAATAATTAATAATGTTCATATTACAATATGGGGCACGCGGTGGCGCAGTTGGTTGAGGCACTGCGCTACAAGCCGGAACGTCGCGATTTCGATTCCCGATGGTGTCACTGGAATTTTTCATTGACATAATCGTTTCGGCCGCACTATGGCCCTGGGGTCGACTCAGCCTCTAACAGAAATGAGTACCAGGAATCTTTCCTGGGGGGTAAAGGCGGCCGGTGCGTAGGTCTGACAACCTTACCACCTTCATGTGCCGATTGTCTAGAAATCTGGGAGCCTCGACTTGCTGGAACCCTAAGGGCCTGTCCAGGCCTGTAATGGGATTGCTTTACCATATTATATTATACATAATATTAATAAAATTAATAATTAATAAGAATGTGTTACGTTAAGTCCGAGTTTACGTAAGTCGCATATTACGTAGCCCGGAAACTGTCTGTACTCATCATACTACGTGGTGTGAGATCCTAGAAGACAGTAATTGTTATAGCCACTGTCGTGAATGAATGTTGAAGTTGGATGTGAAGTAGTTTTAGCTGAAAATTTAGGTGGCTGTCGAAGGGAGAGTAGTGCGAAAAAATCCTGCGGGATACTGTTCCATGGAAGGCCGCTGAAGGGGGTTTGCCGATGCCGGGTGTTACGAATTGTTAATTCATCACCTTCTAGACACATGTGTGCTGTCGGCTACTTGATGCCACATCACCGTGAATTTCACTAATTGTCTGTCCGCTCAACATAAAGATGGTTCTCTTCAATAGCAGCACTTTCATATTCATCAGATTTTAATAATAATAGATAAGCGGTGCATGTAGTCGCCCCTTTACCTCTTTAATTATATTGCGTATTGTGTCTGAATAGAATAGTTCTTTGTATGTATTCAATTTTTTTTAATTCTGTACTATGTAGGAGTGATAAAAGGGTTGTATATTGCAGAGCGTGGGAATGGGGTTGAATGGTGTAAAAAAAAAAAGAGAGACGGGGGAGGTGCAAAAGAGACAAAAGTATCAATCTGTTTTCATTTTGTTTGCATTTTTGGAAACTTCATGTTCGTGTATCATGTTCAGTGTTAGGAAAGCGCATTGTAAAATACAGCAACTGTTATTCACATTGGCTGGCAGCCCAGTCTCTTTGCTAGGTAGAAATATCCGATACGTATGAGGCATTGTTTTACTGCTCTGGTACTATAAAAATCAGTGATATTAGCTGTGATGTTTGGTAGCGTATGCTACCCAGAGTACTTGCAAAATGTTTCACAAAAATCTAAGTTTTTTTCGTAAAACATTTTCCAATAATCTAACAAAAGGAAAGAGGAGGAAGAGAAGTAATGTAAAATGCACCGGCTGTAATGCGGCTTTTTAACAAGTTTTCCGGTAAGCAACAGGTGCCTACCAGCTGAAAAAGGGCGTTGAGAGGAACTACATATCTTTACATATATTTCAAAATTATCTTTGCAGGAGACATAAATATAATGCGAAGATTTTTTTAACAAGGCACTTCTTGACACATTTTTCTTTCGTAAAGCAAGGAAATTGGTTTATGAGATCTCTAAGCTGCACATATATGTCTACTTCCATTTCTATTCTATTCTATTCTATTCTGTCCTCTCCTATCCTATGCCTTTGTGTTGTACTCTATTGTATTGTGTTGTGTTTTATTCTATTCTGCTCTCTTCTGTTCTATTCTGGTCTAGTCTTATGTATTTATTTTTGTGCATTAGACAATAGGGCCCCCCAGCGTAACGCCGAATTTTGCAAGGTTATGCCCCTTTTCATTATCCAGTCTACATTACATTAAATACCTCTAAAATTATATACAAAATTGAACAATCTGTGACAGGAAATTAATATACTCTAATCTGTATATAATCACTAATTTCTATTAGAATAGAGGAGCAATGGCTGGAATATAGTCTGCTTACAGTAATGTGATGTCGAGTATATTAGCACATTATGCAGGCAAAAGAAAGAGGGAAAGGAAAGTAAGAAGAAAATAAAGGAGGACATTATGAAGGAAAAAATTATGAGGGTTGAAGTGACAGGAATCTTAAAATGCAGGCCTACAGGAAAATACAGGTACATGCAGAACATGATGAGGCCACGGCACTTCTGGAGCTTTGTGTTAATTCTGAAAGTATCCAGTTGATTTATTGAAAATAAAGTGCTACAGTTGTGGAAGGAGAATTTTTCTGCGACCTAATTTCACATTTGAAGGACAGCTCCAGATTTGTAATTGCAATAAAATAAGACAAATAATTGGCTGCGTAAATTACCCACTCTTACCGCGATATTACCTAATGACATTTGATCATCTTATTACTTCCAGTGCCCCTTGTGAGTATGGTGTCTCTCGACCGGATTCAAAATGCTTCTGTTGCATTTTTGTAAAGAAATTATTATGGTTGATGACGGAAATTGTCGTAGAAATCACAAAATTAAAACCAATCATGATGCACTGTGAATATATTGTGAAATGTCGTAGAAATGTATCCACTTTTGTACTAAATGCATTCTTTTTGCCTGACTATAAACTCTATCTATCCAGCAACAAATTATATCATGCATCCTAAGCCTGTGTCAGATTATCCTCGATGTTTCTAGCAGCTGGCAGATGTGTCTGTTTCATTTCCCCGAGGGTTTTGGATTGGCCCTTAGATTCTACACACAATATACACACGACTGTGTATTGTCGGCGAGACCACCCGTTTAGCTTAATTCATATTATTACAGGAAAAAAAAATTCCCCAGTGTTGTTGATTTATATTGCAATAGTAGCGAATCCCTTCGTCTCTTACTCGTAATAAGACTGCGTGTAGCCACATGCCTTCTGACGTAGTCCCTTCTCATCCCAAACTGCGGGCCACATCTGCAGGACCAATGAAATGTGAGAGTTCTCCTCACGCTTGAGGATCGAGACACAAAAGTGATTCCTTCTCTTACGCACGTGCCACTTCAGTACATCAGCAGATCCGCGAGTAACGCTGTTACGCAAGCTCATTACGTAGTAGCGTGCTTGTAATCAGAAACAAGCGATATGTTTATTGTTTCCCTCGTCTGTCTGCATTAAACACTTATTCGTGTCTGGGGCTTGCAGCATCTGTGGTGCGTAAATTTGCGTGTTCGAAGTAAACAGTTACCCGAAACAGTTGTCGTCGACGTTAGGCTGAAGAAAGAATTTCAAAAAAGTTGCAAGCGGTCCGGCGTTCGTGTCTTTTATGTGCCATTTTTGGTGAAGAAACTAAGCGTCATTATATTAATTGTTTATATTTGCTATGTGCCGATCCCGATGGCTGCGCGGTCTAAGGCGTGGGTCTGTGGCCGCTCGCTTGCTGGGATTGCGGGTTCGAAACCCACCGGGGGGCATGGATGTCTGTCTGTTGTGAGTGTTGTGTTTTGTCAAATAGAGGTCTCTGCGTCGGGCCGATCACTCGTCCAGAGGAGTCCTACCGACTGTAGTGTGTCTGAGTGTGATCGTGTAGCCTCGATAATGAGGAGGCCCTGGCCCACTAGGGCTGTCGAGCCCTAAAAATATTTACCATACTGTGTAATTCAGTCTAGAAGTGCAGTATCTCAAAACCATTCTTACTCTCTACTTTATTCGTATTGTACAGCAAGAGTGTCTGCCGAAAAGCGTGTATTGCTATAAGTACAAGTGTAGATGGCTTTGCAAGATTAAACTTGGTACCTAAATATGTCCAGTTGCCCTGAACGTGGTAGGTAATGACTAACCGACATCACTTCCTATAACACAGTGTTTTTAATTCTTGATAATCTTAACCATTTTTAATTGACTTATCTGTATATTACAAATTTTACTCTTTCTCTTGCCGATTAAACAGTGGGTAATTACGTCCAATTTCAGAATAAAATATTTTCTATGCTCGTGTCTGTGTATATAGATCTAACTTGATATCTCTGTCTTTTACTTCTATATTTATTTCTGATTTTACATTAATTAGGCCTACGAGAAGGTATGTGTTATTTAACGAGGCTGTAAATTGCTAAAATGAATTAGCGTGGATGATAGATGAATTAATGCTTATGGAGTAATGGTGGAATGATACTGACACTGAAAAACCGAAGCACTCGGAGAGGAAACCTATAACAAGAACGAACACAATGATAGTGATGATAATCATGATAATAATAACAATGATAATGAATTTAATCAGAAATAGACAAGCACAAAGCACAGAGGTCTGCAATATAGTTATTAAAATGTAGCCTTATCAGTTATTCTTAATATGGACCTACTGACGGATAAATCTGAATTCCGCTTGTACGGGCACAAAAGTTCTGCATTATACACATTAGATGCTAGACGAAAGTTTTGACGATGATATCTCGTATTATTGACATTCGCATACTAGCGAAACCACGTCGCCTACATAGCTACACAATATACGAAAGCGTACCCTCTGGCTGTGTGTTTGAAACCACTTGTGTAGCTGAGTGAAGCCACTGTAGATATTCAATTCATTGTTGAATTAGACCGTACTTCATGAAACTGTGAAAACGGCCAACGATAACTACATTACTGACAACGCTGGTCACATCGCTGACAGGACCGGTCGCGTTAGTGACATCACTGATTTGTGCGTACGTATGGATACACTGCAGCAGAGGCATCGCGGATTTATGTACCGGATAAACTGAAACTTTTTCCCCCCACTCGGCTGCCTTAAATTTTTCACTTTTCACAGAGAAACAGACTAGTGGCTTTGTTGACTACGAATTAGACCAAGTTGTTTACTTCAGCCTATCCTTAAAACTAATGAGCTGTAGAAATGTCGTGTAGCATTAGTAGAACTCAGAGCGGAAACCTTGTGTTTCCTGACAGTTGTGTTTGCCGACGGAGCACCGCACATTTCTCCTCTTGTGTCCATTGTGTTTGCGAACATCAGTTATTCCGTATAGCACTGCATCATCAGGACCCGCGGGCACGCTGCCTGCCTGGGACAATATTGCCACCACACGATCGCCCTTCCCACTCAGTACTGTAGTGGACAATTGACGGGGATTACTCCCTACCTCGGTTGACTATTCCAATTGTAGCTGTTGTTTCGACATGGTTAAACATATGTCATTAACAACTGTGGTCCCTGCGTTCGCATTTGTGCCATTTTTAAGCTGTGGGAATTGTTAACTGCAGTCCAGAAGACGAACTGGCGTATTGATGTTTCAGTTTCTTTTGTATTTATGATAATGAAGAAGTGGAATCTTAATATTTCACAGTTCCATTTATAATGCTGATAGAGAGGAAGTTGTGTTGTTGTTACAATACAGTTCTGTAGTTCTAATTGTGAAGAACTGTTACTTTGATAGTTCGCCATTATTTTTGTACTTCCAGTAGTAAAAAACTGGCATGTTGGTAGTTCATAGCGTCTTATGTACTTCTGGTTTTGCAAAATCGGATATTGCTGGTTTATGCTTTTTTTGTACTTCTGGTACTGTTGATATTTCACCATTATTTTTATCCTGCTGATAAGTAAATAACTGAAATGCTGATATTTCACTATTGTTTTTACCCTCCTGAGAGTAAAGAACTGACATATTGATAGTTTACAGTCCTTCCTGTTGTTATAATAGTGAGGAACTTGCATGTTCATTCTTTACAATTATTTTCTACTGCTGTTAGTGAGGAACTGGTGTGTCGGTAGTTCACAGTTTTAATAATGAAGAATTTGTGTTTTGGCATTTCGCAAACCTTTCTGTACTTGCTTAACAGAGGACATGCTGCTGTGTTTACCGAATTAAATACCAGAAGTAAAGCAGCCAATAAAACTATTTATGATAAAAGCACTATTGATCTTATATAAAGTCGCAAAATATTTTAACCCCTTAAGGGGCTTGTCAGGCAAGAATGCGCAAAAGGTAAAGTGATGAATATTTTAAGTTTGAATTTCTATGAAGATATTTATGAAAGAGATCTGTTTCATAGAAATGGAAACTTAAAATACTCCTCACTGATCTTTCACATATTCTTGCCTCATAATGACTCTTAAGGGTTGAAACAGGTAGAAATTTTACATAAAACAAATAACGTTTTTACGATATAATAGATAGTTTTGTTGACTACTTAACTCTTGGTGCTTAATTTCTGCACTTATTTTAGGAAATTACATTTATTAGTGAACCTTCTTGTAGTTTTGATTTTCAGAATCTAGCACATTACCTTGATAGTTATGACATCGAAAAATAACATTTTGTTAGTTTACAATTCTTTATGTAGTCGTTGTAGTGAGACATTATAAGTATCATATCCTCGAAATATGTACGGTGGCCCATTCTGCAACATTCCCAAAATACAAGATTTGCTTGCAAGACAAGAGTAGGCCCTACTTAAGAGCCTCGATGTGTGTAGTTAGAGGACACATAATTCACAGACAGAGATGGTATAGCTTCATAGTTTTTAAGTTGCAGTCCGCGTCTTTATTTCAGGTAATTCTTTCCCTTTCTTTCTTTTGGTATCATCTGTGTCTCTTTCACTTGTTACTTCAAAAATACTAGGATTTATCTTGTCAGTTGGATAAAGTTTGCATGGCCACAAGATATCTTCTGACTTTCTCCTGCCCATTTATTTTCTTCTCTGTGTGAGAAAAGGATTTTACGTATGTATCCTTAGTGTAGAGTGTGAATGGTGCACTGCTGAGTTCCCGCAGATCCTATGGCCATACTGGAAGCGATGTGGGATACTCTTAGATATCCACATAAGAGCTTCGAGAAATATTTAGAGGGCTGTCTTACGTTTCCTTCCTGTATCTCTCTTCCCCCTATGATCTACCTCTCTTCTGTTCGCTTTGTCATACTGTATAGCTGGGATTACATCTGCCTCAGATATGTGGGATCCAGTGTGTCATATAGAGAATGGGGCGGGGAGCGATGTTTTGTGGTAGCTGGACACGTGCCTTATAAAGTAGTATATATTCAATGCTTTTAAGCTACTTTCCCCCCAGAATTGTCGATGGTATTGATCGAATTTGAAAGGTAAACTTTGCTGTCCAAAAGCGATGGTTTGATGGAGCGCTCGCTTTCAGGGACTGGACTGCGAGCGTGCAGTATAAAAAGGGATTTTTGAGTGTTACTGATATCTGGAAATAATATCCATTCGAAGTAAGTAGCCATGTTTGTCTCTTTAGCTGTTTGTTCTTTTCTTCCTGCAAGTCTGACTAATACCTTCGCTATTCAGTTGATGGTTATTGCGAGTTAGCGAGGTGGTTTCGTGACGTCTTATATTGCGTAGTCTGTTTTATTTGTATTTTTCAAGACGTTGTATTTCTTGGACAGAACTTGTGAGTGATAAATGGATTGATAAAGAAAGTGTAGAATTTTAAACCAAAACTGAAAAATAAGGTGTGAGCAAATTATGGTTTTTTTGTTTCTAAAACTTGAAAACTTATATAAGTTGTGTTTCATCTGATTGTCTGGGAACAATCCATTAATCCCTGATGTAGAACCTACACTCCCAAAATGACTTTCAGGTCTACCAGTTTTAAGCTTGTTACCCACACATTTAAAGCTGAGAAGCAGTCATCAGCGGCAGCAAGTTGATGAAAATTGCCTAAAGAGGCTCTTCCAAATTCGTACTCTACATCAAACGGGGACCACATACAGGAGAATGAGATGGTCGTGGAATCTAGTACGCGTGGGACTGGATGAGAAATGTATGTAAAAATTTTAATTTCAACGTTTGTACAGAAGAGACCACTTGGAAAACCTAAGCTTAGATTGGAGAATAATATTAAATAGGGTCATAAATATTGTAAGGATATGGTCTGGGTTTATTTGGTTCAGGTTGGGATATGTGTGAGCGCTGTTGTGTGGACGGAAATGAACCATCGGTGTTGGTAACAGGCGAGTATTACATGACTAGCTGAATGTCTGGTGTACCTGAAAGGGAGTTTAGGAGAAACAGGGCTACAAATTTATACTCACTCCATAGAGCAGAGTCCTTGAGAAGGTAACAGTTCTTCAGCTAGTCAAGAAATTCCCCGCATTTTATGGAACACGAACGTTCATTACCGTCTTTACAAGAGCTCGCTACTTGTCTCTATCCTGAGCCAAATCAATCCATTCCACACCCCCCCCCCCCTCCCTTTCCCTTTCTTCATATCAATTTTCCATCGCTTATGTCTTTCCAATCAATTTATTCAAGTATGAAGCTTTTTGAACAATTCGCAAAATGTTGGTTTTAAGGTGAGGGGTTGTTGGCCCCTCGCCTCACGCCCAAGCTGGAGGACCACACGTTTTCAGGTGTCCGCGACTGCTATTGCAATATACTCGGAGCTGCCGTCCATATTTGGTTGACGTCTTTTCCATCCGCAACCTGAGGATGCGTCATACCGTGGTGACAAAGACACACTCATCAGAGAAAACTTTTGTACAGTTGCTTAAAATAAGAGGTGCGAAAGTAGGCCATGATATGTACGGGCGCTGCTCATATGGCACGTGGCTGTTAGACATGCGTGGGCTTTTGGGAGCGATTCATATCTGGGCAGAAAATGTAAGAAAATTCTGCTTGCATTTCCTTCGTTGCAATCCAACAACTTAGCATACTCGTTCACTTTCCACATGGACAGGCCTTTCTGATGTTTATTACCTGGTATTAATTCCGAGACAGGATTTTAGAATTTAGAGTTTGCAGTCATTCTGCTGTCTATAAAATTTTTTGGGCCACAAACACCTGTCACAAACACAGTAGAATGAGACATTCATTAAGTAGTGTATTGTTTCATATGTCAGTCCGTCACATATCTAAAGCCTGAACAATATATGACAATATTAAAGATTGAGCTTCCGGTCATTTTTAAAGGCAAGTTACAGCCTAGTACTAGTGACTTGATTTCGGAAGAAAAGGGGTCAGAGCACTCTTCTGTCATGGAACCAAGGTTAGACTTCAAATTCTGCTAATACACCAGTCCAGCTAGGTACTCTTCAGTACGAAGATTGAACAGAACTCTGTCCGCTGCCGACTTTACTGGTGGCATTAACCCTTAGTTTAAAACACAGTCGTCTTATGTTTTCACATTAAAAGCTCCATGTTTTGCCATACATTTTATTATAAGTATCATATAATATTCAGAATTAACAGCTATTATTTTCCTATGTAGCATTAAGATGTTTTGGAATTCTTAAGGATATTAAATATGTCTTGACGTTGAAACCGAACTTTTAAATAATATTTAGACTACTTTCGGGGTAAAACTATTTATTGGCACAAGTGATGTACCTATAACCATCGAACACGTAATTTCTTGAAGCTAATAGTCAGTTAGCGCCTCAAGATATTACCCAGTTTTTATGAAAGCCGAACGTTCATTACGGCGTTCAAAGAATGTACCACTGCTCTGCACCCTGAGCCACATCAATCCACCACTGGCCTGTACCATGAGCCACATCAATCCACCACTGGTCTGTACCGTGTGTCACATTAATCCACCACTGCTTGTACCCTGAGCCACATCAGTCCACAACTTGTCTTTACCCTGAGCCACATCAAACCACCACTAGTCTGTACCGTGTGCCACATTAATTTATCACTGGTCTGCACCCTGAGCCACATCAGTACACCACTGGTCTGTACTCTGAGCCACATCAATCCACCACTTGTCGGTACTGTGTTCATATTAATCCATCACTGGTCTGCAACCTGAGCCACATCAATCCACTACTGGTCTGTACCCTGAGCCACATCAGTCCACCACTAGTCTGTACTGTGTTCATATTAATCCATCACTGGTCTGCACCCTGAGCCACATCAATCCACCACTGGTCTGTACCCTGAACCACATCAGTCCACCACTAGTCTGTACCCTGAGCCACATCAATCCATCACTGGTCTGTACCCTGATCTACGTCAATCCAATCTGCACTCTAACATCCCTTTTCTTTGAAACCAATTTTAAATTTACCCTCCGCTCTACGCCTAGATATTCCAAATGTCATCTTTGCTTCAGTTTCGTCGATTACAATTTTTCATACATTTCAACCACCCGGCACACGTAATACATGATCCTGCCATTTTATCTTATTTCATTTGGTCACCGAAATAGTGTGGTGAAAAGTAGCTGTGCAAATTGCGAACCTCCTCGTGATTCACTTTGTTCCATCCTTGTGTTGCTCTCTTATGCCAAATTATTCTTGTCCCTGGCGTAAAGCAGCCTCGGCGTAAGGCTGATCACTTACGTACATCTGGTGTCAAGGTTAGTAATACGTGGCACCATACCTTTACTCCCCCACTGCTCTTCGTAAGGTGGTGCTTAATAAATTAAAGATAGCTTTCGTACTGCATTATGGAATGCATGCAACAAGAAAAGTCTGGTGGAATTACCATAAGGTGTATATCTGCTTCTCGTTTATCATACAGACATGTACATTCTTACCTACATGCATACATTACATACCTTTAGTGCCAGTGCCAAAATCGATGAAGAAGCTACAGGAAGCATTTTATTCTGTTTAGGCTCTTCGCTTTTCCCCGTTCCTTATGCAACCAACGTGCACACAGTCCGCCACTTTGCAACCTCGCGCATGCAACTTCGCTTCTGCTGATGATGGCGGATTCCAAGCCCCAATAATCCAATTACTTTCATAGACCATTAGGTACTCAAAGGCCTATGTCAAACGGAATCTCGTAAGGCCTGCCTTTCCTCAGATTGCTGCTTAAATCTGGTGACCTACCGACCTCATACACTTTGAAGTGTATTGTTAGGTGGAACAGCTCCTCCTGCATGGAAGTGAATGCACAGAGAAGAATGGTTAAAGTTCTCAAGAAATCTTTTGGATTGAAATCCAATGGACTGAGAGGAGAGACAGAATGGGATAAAATGGCTGACTGATGAGGAAGAATGGTAAAATTATTGGCTGAAAGAAGCTTTTTGTGTAACAAATAATACGTTAGGTATGAGAAATGCGAATGATCTTACAAAATTGTAGTTGGAGAATGTGAAGGGAAAATGGAACGTGGGACACCTTGGCGCAGGTGGGAAGATGATTTTAGAATGGATATTAACCCTTTACAATTTTGTAGCAATTATGTGCACAACTTTAACATTTGCATTTCTGCGATTTGCCCGTACAGTGTAGTTAGGTGTTTCGTATAATTGTGACAATAAATATTGACTGTCTCCTTAATAATACCGCATTTAAAGGTCGTTCTTTATAATGGAGTAGGAAGTGAAATATTAAAATGCTACTGGTACAAAGATGAGAGTCTTGAAACTTTCTCAGAGGTGTGGTTGAGGACTAATTTTTCTGGGATGTGATACCGCGTCACTCTTTAATCGGTTCCTCCCCTTTCAAAGGAATATAGTGACATAAATTATCGGGAACCGATTACTCAGCAATGCTTCGTCATATCCTAGAAACACTAAGTCCGTATATAGAGGGAATTCGGGCTTTAAATGCCTGTGTTGGTTGTGGTACATAATTTCGATTTGGGAGAGGTTCAGTGAAAGGCTCTTGTGAACACGGCAATGAACCTTCCGGATTAGTAAGAGGCGGAAGACATCTTGCATATATGAGTGTCTGTTTTTTTTTCAATAGCTCGACAGCCCCTTGGGGGCCTATGCCGCCTCATTGTTCGAGGCTTCACGATCATACTTTGAGACACACCACACTCGGTAGGACTCCTCTGGACGAGGAACCAGCCCGTCGCAGAGACCTCTACCTGACAACACAGAACACTCACAAGAGGCAGACATCCATGCGCTCGGCGGGATTCGAACCCACAATCCCAGTAAGCGAGCGGTCGCAGACCCACACCTTAGACCGCGCGGCCACTGGGATCGGCATGAGCGTCTGTTAGTATCTAAAAAAGAACTCTGCTCAAGGCAGTTAATTGAAATGAGACATCATAATATTTTAGATGTAATATTTTCCACTGTTACAGCTAACACAACAGATCTCTAGCTTGTGGGTACAATCTGTAGGAAAGTACAAAAATTTCCTTTATTTCTGACTGAAATGTAAGTCAGTGAAAGACACTTGGTAAATTATTTCATCTTCTGAAAAAATGGAGAGGTGATATGGCTTGTTTAAATTAAGGATAAGTCGCCGAAATTCCTCTGAACAGTATGTAGGACGTTTCGGAATGCTGAATTTTATTAAGGTAAGGGCAGTGTTGTCCTTCTGCATACTTCAGCAACTAGCTATGAAGTCTTCTCTGAAATCTGTTGAAAAGCTAAAAATTTCGTGTTGTATTGGGAATAGAACCCATTTCTTTTTCGCCACACCTGTAACGTTATCTCTATACTGAGCGAATAGGGTTTCTGGAAGAGTTTTACGAAACTGTTAGGTTTGCACTGCTGAAATAATTTGAAAGTACTGTACTGATATACCCCAGAAGCCATGTATAGAAAGATATCCACAGTTCGAGGCTGAGTTCTGCGTCTCCGGAACGAACTTCAAAACACTCCTCCGCTTCTACCTGGTTTGTTCACGCCGCTAGCAATAGAAAATACATTTACTCATCAGTGGACAGTGCTGTGCGGCCACTGTGTTGTGACACCGGCTCGCGCAGAAAGTGTCTTCAGTTTACCACACCATGTCCACTCGTTCTTTTGGCAGCGACGTGTTCCTCCTGTGGATCCGTCCTATCGTTCCCCTACATTTCCCCAGGGGCTGGGGCTTCAACGCAGTGTCTTGAACATCACTTACTTGGCCACTGAGTGCCATTAAGTGTATCATGTTTTACCGGGATCCGGTATCACTTCATTTTCACAATATCTACACACGGTTGTTATTTCACGCTGGATTGGCACGCGGGACAGGAACGCCAAGCTCCAAAGGTGCCATTTCCCACAAACGAGATACGTACTCGTATTTCCTGCAGCATAATCCTGCATTCGGAAGGCCAAAGGAAAGTGCGTGAGTTTGTGGAGAAGGAATGCACAGGTTACCACAAGCTTGGCGTGACACCTGGCATTTTACACAATACAGAAGACTGACATAAGTTACATATCCGGGAAAACTGTTCACGGTTTGGAAGAGCTCCGTAATACTTATGGTAAAAAAAAATCTCCATGCTATTAATGTGGTATGGATATGCATATTGAAGTCTATGAAGTCTAGTTCCCATAATAAAAGGGTCACTGTGGATAAAGGCATGTTTATCAGAGAGAGAAAAAAAACAAAGTGATTGCTATCTTGTTATGAACAAAATCTCGATTCACATTTGGGTTCATGGCCTTACACAAATTTACTAATGCGCCGTATGCATAACTTTTTAAGTTCCTGTTTCCATACTCATTGGACATAATTTCCCTCAAATCAGGATGTTGCCTGTAGAGTTCAATAGACTCTACGAAGAACCCTTCAGATAAACATCTTGTATCGTTTATGTTTCTTATATATAAAAATGGCCAATTCCACAACCCATGACACACAAGAATGCAGGATGGAATGGCATTTATCTGCTCACGCGCTCTGGCACATGCCTCGCACAGTGTGTTCAGGTAACATAAACGGACATGCTTTACTGTGAGGTACGCCAATTCAGCTTGAAAGCGTCTGCGTGTGGTTACCACTTCTTCCTATGTGGGGGAGCAGTAACCTGTGATACCACATCAATATTATACTCCGTTCCTGCAGTACTGACAGGGACTGTACGTTTTATGTGTGTTTAAACACAAACTAGATTATATTGTTTAATATACATCTTTCGAAATTTTTTTTTTGTTTAGTGAGAGAGATAATGTTGAGCGGGAGAGAAACGGCAGAGCCTTGTATCTTGTACAAACCTCGTCATTATGCTAAACTGAATAATCAGGTATATAAACCACTCATGCGTGTAGAAACGATCCTAGTCAGTATCCAGTTTCGTAGTATCAGAACAGCTGCAACGAGGGGTTTACAGTTGATTAAATCCTTGTAGTTACAGCAGTAGTTGTAGAAAGGTACACAGTGAGTGAGTTTGCTGCTGGTGGGTATCCGGCATTATCGCAGACACGCAATATAGGCGACTGAAAGTTCTTGTCTAAGTTCGTCGCACATCAGAACAACAGCATCCGAGTTTCACGTAATAGGAATTCAGCATCACACACCGCCTCGACGCAGCGTAGCAATTACAACTATACGTGGTAAACCGGAAAAGGAAATTACCGGCCTTATATTGACACTGCCAGTTTAATAACGACGTGATGATTCGTACTTTAACTAAAGACGCTATGACTAATTTTATGATCAGCTAAATGTATGCGTTAACAGTCGTTGGAAAAGAGATGTGTCTCCGTCACCACAAAATTCTGCACTTGTGTCGTATTCTGAAATTACACAGCCCCAAGAAATAAACATACTGATCGAATCGTTAGTAATCCTGTGTTATGTTAGGGAGATCCCAGGTTTAAACCTCGGTCTAGTGACCGGATATTCAGGTTTTCCGTGGTTCTCCTCAATCCCTACAGGCAAATGGCGGGATATAGTCTCAAATTGTGAAACTTGTGTTCTTAGAGTTCTTCAAGACTGAGTGGAAGTTAATCCAAAAACAATACCCTGCTATTAGTTGCTTGTGTCACTCGATTATGGCATGCAGTTTCTAAGTGCGACAATTAGACAGCTGTTGAGCTAGAAACTCTGCATTAAGATTATTGTGTATTTATAGTTCTCAGAGATGTAGGATATGTAATTACATTAGATCTGATGTTGTAACATTGGTGAATGTTAAAGTGTTCCGTCGTCTGGGCTTTGACGCAGTGTACATATGTGGATTAGTATCCGCATTTCCGAGCTATCTTCTGCCTCAACCTCCAGGTTAGATGCATCTTATATCCTAAGGATGTAGGCAGCAGGTTTCTTGAAGCGTGAGCACCTGTGTAACAGAGTACACCGCGTCGCATGCCAGAAGACCATGTTCTATATATCTATATCTATAGGCGTAACTTGGCTAATAACATTGGCGGATAAGGGCAAAACCGACCACGGGTGTTAGGAACTTCAGTTTACAAAGGAGTCAAGTTAGAAAGACAGGGAAGCTCCGTTGGAACGCAGGTTTTTCATTTTTTCTGTCTTTACACCACCCAAATAATCGTTTAGAAAATATTTCTATTTCTTATTTGCCTCTCTTAAACTTAGTAGCAGAAAAAACTATTCTTAGGTATAACAAGACATTGGAGGAGCATGTCCTTCCCCCTGCCACCCAAGCTGTTGTTATTTAAACCAAGGAATTTGCGGCCTATGATTTTTAGTGTAATTCAGTCGTATTCTTGTCGGATTAGGTGATATTTGCTGTAGGACTGGAGAGAATTGTGCAGTCCACATGGGGCCAAGCTCTAACAAAGATACAGAGGCAAGCAGACAGAAAGGTATCCCGTGCCCCCGTGGTTTATTTCCTAATTTACTAAAACAATAAAACTAACATCGTTCATCTCGTCTGAAAATATCCATATTCTTTATTGCAAAATAAGCCCGTTTTTAAGTTTTGGACTTCTAAATCGTGCACCATATAGCCTTGTAGGTGATCATCAACGTTTCAGGACAGCACACAGAGACAACAGGTTCCTCCAAGACGTTGACTACAGTCTACCAGAGTGCACAAGGCTGAAGACCACTGTCTGAGTCTTCAACGCCATGAAAAACTCAAAATCTTAATAAATGCTTTTGAGTTCGTTTTCATTTATAGGGAATAAAACAAGTTAAACAGATTTATTAAAACGGCAGTTGGAATTCCTAAGAGAAAACTATACAGCTGTGGGTATTTCAAGCCAGAAATGGATAATTACGGGTGAAATATTCGGAGCATCACGCACAGGCTGTGGGCGTCTCCAGTGACGCGCTGGGCTGCTGGTGTTTGCGACAGAGTGATCAGTTTCAAAAGGTCGTCACTGAAAACTACACTCTTTGTTACAACATACGACACACTTCGGGCTGTTGTCGCCGACACGCTGATTAAATATATCCGAACGTAACTGCAAACTACGACACACTTTGTACTGTCATTGCTGATATACCGACCAACTTCATTGTCGTCACTGCAGTCTGCACTGTCTTGTTACAACGTACGACACACATTGGGCTGCTATTGCCGACACATGGATTACATTCACACGGTAGTCAGTGTAAACAACACTGTCTGTTATAACATACGGCACACATTTTACCACACTCCTCCACTAAATCTCTTGCCTCAGTAGTCGGCAGTCATTATTTGCGCCGTCATTTTCATCGCTCTCAGTTCGTTAGATGCAGTCAGTATTAATTTGTCCGTCTGCCCACTCTAAACCCTTTTCTTAGGCGCGTTCACAAAATTCCGAAAAGTGGGTATTAGCTTCGTCATGTCCTTCCGCTTGTCCGCAAGGAACAACTCGGCTCCCACTGGACAGATTTTCATGAAATTCGATATTTGAATATCTTTCGAAAATCTGTTGAGAAAGTTCAAGTTTAATTAAAATCTGACAAGATTAACGGGTATTTTACATAAAGATATTTGTACATTTATGATAGTATCCCACTGAATTCTTCTTAGAGTGATAAATATTTCAGACAAAATTTGTAGAGAAAATCCAAACACACGTTCAATAATTGTTACCGAAAATCGTGCCGTTTATGAGATTGGCGTTGACCACCCCATCTAGCGCCGAGGTTAAAGAAAGAGTAGAGCTATACCTCTACTCCCCCTCTGGGTCTTCATGGCCTGTTCTAGGGAGAACTTTACCTTTACCTCATTTTAACAGGCTTGCGGTCCCTTAAACTGCGGTAGTTCCTATTTAGCTTCATTGCCGTTAGTTTCCGCTGTTGTCATGAGAAGAAGACGAGAGAGACAGACTTGCAGGGTCCTCAAGTCCGTCTCTTCCACACACTTCATCTGTCTTTTCTTTCTCCATCACGGTAACACACCAGCCTCTACTCCTTCACGTCATTCAATGTCCTCATCGCGTGCCTACTCAAAGAGATACTTCACTGTCATCTTTTACTCTCTCTAATACTTTATCCCTTTCTCCGTCCTTCCTTTATTCTTGCCTTCAAGGATTCTTAAGACAGCTGACTATAGCATGACGTCCTCCTAATCCCCTTCCAGATATCACTCATGACGAGCCACTCCGCTTCTCCTCACATCTTTCCTTACAGAAGCATATTTGTTTATAATGCAGAATAGTGAGGAGCAGGTGACTTCTAATTTCGGTAATTGCCATTTACAATATTACTTGCTCGAACTCCGTGCAGCAAGGCTATTTCTTAGAAGTTTATAATCTCTCAGCAGAAATTGCCCGACTTTTATAAAACACAAAGGACATAGTTCAAAAGAGCTTGCTTGTGATTTCTATAAAGGCAGCCTTTATATTACGCCTGTTTGTTTTACGCCTTTTTGCTTATGCCCTTGCCAATTTACACCACTTCTTAGCTTGTGGTCTCCTACTCATATTTTCTGATCACCACCCTTTGTCTGGCTGCGTTCTATTACGCTAATACCTTATTTCTGATGGGAATATCATTTTTTATTTACGCCCATTTTTTCAGGAAAGCAACTAGGGCGTAAAACAAGGGTTTGCTGTACTGGGCAAAGCAAAATCAATCTACAACTTTGTGTCCTAATTTTAAGGTATCTTGTAAACACTGTACTCCTATCAACAACTACTTCTTTCAAGTGGTCTCTTTCCTTCACGTTTCCGGCAGAATTTGTACTCATTCTTCGTCTCTTGTATGTACATCACTTGTGCTGCGCAACTTATTTTCGTGAATTTATCGCGCAAACAATTGCAATGCCAACTACAAATTCTGCAGCTCCTTCTTTCTAAAGTTCTTGCGAACCGTACTGTCGGCTCTTACAACAGACATGTGCCTTTGCTTTTTCGATTGTGGGTCACACTTACTTTAGTGAGTGCCACCTCCTTACACAGATGATGATGATGATGATGATGATGATGATGGTGATAGTAATAATATACACTCAAAATATGTTGTTCACGTGAATCCTTTACTTGAATTTTTTAAGAATTTTCCACCCCATAAATTTTTGTTTGGCCCATGTAATTAGCGAAGACTGTGTTGACGAATGTTCACGAAAACGCATATTTTATGTTCGTTGGTCTGTTCTTACTTCCTTGTGCAACAGGGTCATTTAGGAACATTGCTTCTGTGTTCTACACAGTATTCTGCAGTGTTTAAGCCAGCTGTCTGACTGTGCGGAACGCTCTAACAATTTGGCGCGAGTCCAGTCCCTGCCGACCTCATGGCCCACTGCGTCCTCCCGTTGTTCTATCACATTGCGACGTGTTCCGGAGAAAGCATGACTCGAGTCGAAAAAGCGTCAAGAGAAGAGGAGGGGAAAAATGTGCCGTCACCTGAGATTCAATTTGCCAGTGTTGCGGACCGAAAGAGAGGCTCTTGGGGTGGCGAGGAATAACGAGAGAAGTGTTGGTGCGTTCTGTTGTAAGCATATAGCAGAAGGAATGAAGGCAAATCCCCTTAAAGTGTACGCTTCGTTTGTAGTATCGCGTAGGAAAGGTGTGCAGACACACTGAAGCAATGTTACATCGCGACAGCTATTGCATGCTGTCCAATCGAGAAGACTGGCTGTCTCCGAAACGTAGTGTTTTAGAATCTCTTTTAGTCAGACAATCGATAATGTCCAATTAGATTGCCGTTAGTAGTAGTAGTAGTAGTAGTAGTAGTAATAGAAATAGTTCTTGTTTTTGTCGTAGAGCAATTTAATTACCGGTTTATTTATTTATTAATTTATTTACTTGTTGACATAACAGCCTAATGAGCAATATGGCTACAAATTCAGCACGAACCCACAAAAACAAACAAAAACAGGCAAAAATAAGAGTAGAAACTGCAATCCAAAACAAAAACAAAAATACAATTAAATAAAATTGCAAATCAAAAATTATGATAATGAATAGTGTAGTGCCCTGGCGGCGTCCGCCGTCAGGCCATCTACTTGTAGTGCCTCCCTAGGGTGGGTTACCTAACTAAACTCAATCTCCACCTAAAGAGGTTCTACCTGTATTGTAGCTTCGCAGGCCTCCGCTGACTCCGTCTTAACTCTGTCTTGTCTTTACGGTAGTGCTGCTACCTGTCAGTTTTGTGATTTTCAGCAGATTGCTGACAACTGCTGTGCCTAATAAACGTCACAGTATATTCCACCAAGTACTTCTCTATTTAAACAAGTACCTAAAGTTTCGCTGCCACCAAGTTTGGGAATCTTAGACTAAACTGTAAATATGCCTATTACTATGCTCGTGCAAATAATATTAAAATGGCTTTCTCAAAAGCTCACTACTCTGGTTGTTAATATAATTTCTCAAATGTTATGCTATCGTAAGTTTCAAAATTTATACAAAATTCAGTATATCAAATTCCCAATCATAATTTTACCTATTTTCCCATATCTACGACAATCTATTCATGGAGGTACTCGGGCTAGGATATATCTTCATCTTCCTTACAGCTTGCGTCCCAGCGGCCGACAGACAGAACGCCCGTTACATTTCCTAAGAAAATATGTGCGATATATTTTCTTCTACTTTACATTACTACGAAAGCACACAAACGAAAACACAACTACGTCGTCATTATTATCTTACTATTTACCTACTTAGGGGGGCCCTAACAATACTAAAGCTGGATCATCTTAATATTCTACCTAACCCATTATATTTCAGTTTTAAATTAATTTTGAAAAAACCTATAAGTTATTGGAACAACTTATTCCACGTCGCACAATTTCGGATGTATCACAAACCACTCACCTTGTATGAACAGGAAAATAGGAGCTATCAAGCTCATCCTAGGTTTTTATCAAGCACTGCGTATTTGCGTCTGGTTTTGACGAAGGATGGAACACAAAAGCCCTGCATGTCGGTGCTAACAGTCCACACGCAGTCACTAAACTTACCAGATCAGCGCTTTCTAGTTCGCATAGCAACAGCATAATGCCAACCCAACAAGCGGATGAAAATGATACAGCCTTCCTGTTGTTAGCACGTGTAGCTCACTCAACGTAACATGTATCATAACTTAAATTCGAAATTTATCACAAACCTCCAATGCAAAATTAAAACTTTTTTTGCGTAGTTACACAAAACAAAAGACTATGTCACTACAATAACATATACATAATTTCACATTATATTCACCGTGCATTTTGTATAATTGACTAATTCAAACCAACAAATGCACAAAGACAAGTTATGTCGTTAATTCCTTTATTAAAAGGTTACCCCAATACGCATTTCGGCACTTCTACATTGCCATCATCAGCGGGATCGTTGAAACGCGTATTGGGGTAACCTTTTAATAAAGTAATTAATGACATAACTTGTCTTTGTGCATTTGTTGGTGTGAATTAGTCAACATATACATAGTTGTGATGAATATGCTCTTCTGATAAGGCATTTTAAAAGATAAGAAAGTACAACAGTCAATTGAAAATATAAAAAGAAAATTTTTTTGTCAGTTCAACTAGAGAAAAGAAAGTTAGGTTTTTTTATACTATAAATTTTCGAAACTGGTCCTGTTGTGACATTCAGCCGGAAAGGTGGTTGGGGGGGGGGGGGTGTTAATTTATAGTGACACTTTGAAATTGGCTCACATGATTACGATCCTTTTTCCTCCTCTTTTAACCTGAATGCGAAAGCTTGTTGAAATATTCTATCTTCAAAATCATTTACAGTTAAAATCCAGATTACTTTACAAGGCGTTCAGTTTCAATTTTTTTAGCAGCAATTCAGTATTAAACATATCATAACTTTATTTTCAATAAATGATTGGTCCGTTTACAGTTATTCAGCTACCAATTAAGTTTTCAAAGAGGAAAATGAATTGTTTCTAGCTGAAAGTGTTTTATTGTCTTTGTGATATCTTTGTTGCTTATTTCCGAGACGGAATTAGTTTGGAATGGCTCCTTTATGTTTTGGTTTCGTGTTGTATTAACTGCCATGGGAGAGGGATAACTTTACTGTCGAGAACAATAAATGTGAAGTCCAATACGAGTTTCAGGCCAATACTCATTCTTCTCCATTACAATTGCCATTCTGTGCTACTAACTTTCATGAATAATTAGGGATCCCGTTGGCTCAGGCTTTTGTGCCTTTCATTTGAACTTTCAAACCGCTGCTAACGTCCGGCGTTACAGCAAATCAAATAAAATAATCAAGACACGAGTCTTGACATGTATATTCAGAATAATACCAGTCATTAATTTGCATTATAGCTGCCTTGTTAGCTCAGTCACTATAGTGACTAGGCTGAAGCTGGGTGACTGAGGTGCACCATGGAGGACATGGTGACATGGAGAGGGATTACTGTCTTCGCCAGAACATTCTAACTGCCTCTGGAACCCACCGCGATTAAAGCAGCCGGGACGTAAGACAGATTACATTACATTGTACCAACTTTATAAATCCCCTATGGTTATAGTAGTGAACAGTATCCTGTAAATTCGTGAATAGATTTTATAGGCTAGCGGAGTGTGTAGGTGTGTGAATATGTTTTACTTGCCGGTACACATTTTAATTGTTTGTTTGTTATCATGTAAATCAGTCCCGTTTTTCATCACTGATACCTTAATGACTGGCATCTGTTGTCTTCATGGTATACTAGATCTAACATCTCGATTGTTGGATAAGTGTAAATTCCTGTGACAGTGGAAGAAGTGTGATTGCACATAGCGCTTAAACTGTCTTACAGGAACTTCACCCGATCAAAGATTCAAGATCGGAATTGCTTATTTTCTTGAGTAAATTATGTTATGTGCATAAATTTTTACAGTCTCATCCTGATGGTTATGCAACACTTTTAATATATTTTTTTACACAATTCCCCCCCCCCCCCATGCACATTTTCTCCCCTTTTACTGTTTTGCAGGTTACGTGGTTATTAAATTTTAAATAGCCTGAGTTTTTAAGACATTCCTTCAAATGGGGTAAGTTCGACAGCCCCCCCCCCCCCCCCCCGCTTAAAATTGCTTGTAGTAAGCAGACAAACGCACCGCACTCCGTCGCTGACATAGGCGTTCCCACCGCCTTCCGATTGCTCAGGAGGAGTTTCCAGCCTTTCGCCCTCCTGCTGCATCTTTTATACGAGGTATCTAATTGGAAATCGCCTGGGTCTAAACGGAAACCCTCCAGAAAGGTTTAAACTTCTGTTTTAGAGCTTTATTGCTCATTTTATTTGGACTCTCTTTCATTTTTAATTCCCTTTGGCGCCGTTCGTTGTCGACACCGCGCCAAGGGTGGTATAAGGAAAATAAAGAGGAAGGTTACAACGTGCGCTTACTGGAAAGGACAAAAGAACGGCGAAAAGTTTTTCTGGGCTGTAGTGGGGTAAGAGTCGTAACTCAAGGACTGTTCCTTTTCCTCTAAGGGTTGGATTGGATGAGTTCTAATGTGGTCACTTATGTCTGTTGTGTTTATTCGTTTTCTTCCTCCCTGTTCCTATAAAAATAACAGTAAAATTGTTCCTGTTCACGCCATGAAGGCGTGTGAGTGGAGGTATACTTCCACTTAATCTTAACTTCGGCAGTAGATGTGGTGAATTGTCAGCTTCACATACTGGCCGATGTACCATGAGGAGGGAACTGCCAGTAGCCGGGTTACGTGGACGTTAAGCCAGTCTGGACGTTTAGGGGAGAAGACAATTTCTTGCCCCTGCTGGGAAATGAACCACGATTTCTCGGTCATCCGGTCCCTAGCTCTTCACTTTCACGGACTGAGTTAAATTATTTTCTAACATGAGACATGCAGTTCTGTTTACAAAACAGTATCAGAAACAAACGCAATTGAGTCCAACAACACTCTAAAAACAGATTGCTTTGTTATCGGCTTATATAAGACAATAACTTCTCTACTGTTGTAAAAGTATATAGAGGAAGATATTATAAATAGTTATAATTTGTTAAAAATGGTATTGATTTCTCAAATCTTGCACTGCTTTTCAGAAAAATATTGTCGTTAAGAGCACCCATAAAATTATATAATTAATTATATTTTATCGTATTATATTGTGTTTTATACGTCTGCTTAGGTTTTTGCCCACCTTCTTTCTCTAATGCCTATTTTAATTTTATTCTCTCATGTTGTAAAGTGGTCTCTTCCTTTGAGATTTTTCGACTATAATTTGTATTATTTTCTCTCTTTCATGATGGTAAATCAAGAGTTCATCTTGAATATAAACGAAAATAGTCGTGGTGTTTCATATGATAATGTTGAAGCATTTGCATGTAGGAAATGAGGAATGCAAGAGAACACTGCAATCAAAGTAACCCACATTAACGTTACGGCTGGAGTGACGTAAGTCACTGAAGCCTCAGATAGTAGGGCCGGGCTGTTGGTCATAGGAGATAATGATTATAGACCTGTTGCCTGCCGACAATATTTTGAAACCGTTCCTTTGTACCACGCTAAGATTGCAAAGAAATATACCGGAACTCTCTGTTTTATGTGTACACTTAACGTGTTAGATATAATTTGATAACGTAGTCCCCAATTTTCACATAATTTGAAGTAAATGAAAGCTCCTAGAATATATTTTGTTTTGCTTTATTGAAACCTTTCTGAGCTATTAATTTTAGATAGCCGTGCATACAGGGTTTTGGTGGGGAGACTAGAGGGAAAAGACCACTTGGAAGACTTAACCGTAGATGGGAAGATAATATTAAAACGAATCTTCAAGAATTTGGATGGGAGGCATGAACTGGATTGATCTGGCTCAGAATAAGGACAGGTGACCGGCTGTTGTGAATGCAGTAATGAACTTTC
Organism: Reticulitermes speratus; assembly: GCA_021186555.1. NCBI lineage: Eukaryota > Metazoa > Arthropoda > Insecta > Blattodea > Rhinotermitidae > Reticulitermes > Reticulitermes speratus. The sequence continues at coordinate 13,425,971 of JAJKFL010000007.1, forward strand.
GTGTTTTATGAAATGCGGCGAATTTGTTGACTAGCTCAGGACCTGCTAGCTTTTCAAGAAGTTACTCCGCTCCATGGTGTTGATTAGTTAGATAGTTAGTCCAAAGGAGAAACAAGAATTAAATGTTTGCATTTTTATATTGAAAGAGAAGTGTAGTTAGTAAATCTTTTATACGCTGGTGATATCTCTTAGTCAACATAATTACCAGACGTTGGTATGGAGCATTTATTTAATGATGATTGGCACGGGAAACCGCCTGAAGGAACTTGTCCCAGTGCCACTTTGTCTAACCCAAATCCCACGTGGACTACTTTGAGATTAAACTCGGGGCGCCGCGATGACATGCCAGTCTTAGTTATGGTAAGGCCTTAGGATTCTAGATAACGAAGGAGTGTTAAATCCTACTCCACGCCGCTCAGCTTACACAATATTTTGTTCCCACTGGGTATAAAACCTGTCATAGTAATTGGTCTCAAATAATAGGTCTATAAAATACGTGCCACATAAATGGGAAGCTTTACGTTAAGTGTGACCTGACAGCATCCATTCACTTTCTACAAGATAAGTGTAGCAGTTAAACTCATACACAGTGCACGTTTTTCAACGTCTAGTTTTGGTTCCGGAAGATATGAACCTCGTTTGTTTGTTGAGTACAGTGTTTCCTAACCAGGGTTCCGCCAGAAATCGTGGAACAAATAAATAAGAGAAATTGAAGTACCGCGAAAAATTCCAAATATCCCTTGAAATATCGCAGGAATTTTTGTTCGGCAATTGGCAGTAGTGGACATCTCCGTGCACTAACAACTGCTTCTGTGTTTTGTTTTCGTCATCACACTTAGGGGTTCCTCTATGGAAAAAGGTTTGGGAGACAGTTGTCTAGTAGGTGATGTTAATGTCTGTACTTGGGGATACAGGTGAACTATTTTAATGGAACTTCCTGATTTTAATCTGATTACGGAAGCAGATCCATATTTCGAATCACTGTGCTTTTTGATGGAAAGTTGACGGCCAGGTTACCAGGTTTTCCATGCTTTTCTCGACCTCTACAGGTAACTGCAGTTATGCAACCTCGATTAAGTCACGACTGATTCCTTCCAAATCATTTGCAATTCATCATTCAGTAGTTATCTTACCACAGATAATGTTTAATGTGAGATACTGACGTCATCTTGAAATGAACGACGAAGAGAAGCAATAGACGAGTAGAAAACACCCAGTATGTGTGTCAGGCTAGGTGTACAGTTTCCACATTGGAACAGACCCTTAAACCTCTATATGGCCAGTTAGGAGACAGTGACAGAGGAAGGATAAAAATTAAGGACAAAACGAAAAGCTGCTACTATTACTTCTTTACCTTGCCATTTCTTTTTGTAAGAGACAAGACTCGAAAATGTTCCTGGTAACTTTTATTGAAGACCATCAGATAACCAACAAGATGGAACACACACATACACAAGAAGATCTGAAACCAATACAGACACGTAAGGGGCTATCAATTTTATATGTCGCCAGCTTTGTTAATACCAACCATTGAGGGATCCTGACAGATGTCACGTATTACTTTTATACAACAATCAACACTCGCCTCTTGTTCGTTTTACGACGGATCAAACGGATGTTACTGCTGCTTGTCAAAGACGGAAAGCCTGTCCATGTGCTGTCATCCGAATGGGACGGCAGCACGTAACAAAAAAAAAAAAACAGACTTTCATCGTTTGGAAACACTTGTTGTGATTTCGAAATGTCAACTGTCGTCCCCACACTCTTATTCGAACAAGTCGTTATACAGATTGGTAATTCGTACACTTCGAAGCATCACTTGTCACGTGCCGAATATTCCATCGGAGCAAACAAATCTGAAGAAAAAATTATGGCTTTTGGTATGTCCAGTATCTGAAGTATGTATAGGTTATGTGATTGTACGGGGAACATGGTTTTCAAGGTCACTACATTTCGTTTTTCAGTGGCTCAGCCTCAATCGTGAGATGTGATGTGTTCCTTAATTCTTCTCAGTTCACAAATCGGTGTCAGTCCGCGTTAAATATTCTTGCAACTAGTGCTGGAAACAAGAATTTGTGTTTATTACGGGGTGCAGATGAGTATATCAGTGTCGCAGTGTAGCAAGGTAAATATCTAAATCTTTACTCTTATCCGACTTCCCTGAAGAAGAGGCAGCAAGGCACTCCGAAGCTTGCTACATATCTACCAGTCTACACAATATAATACGCTATCGCAGAAGTCAGAAATCTACAATAATATATTTTTCGTCGATGTCAAATACGATGTATGTGTGTGTGTGTGGTGTGTGTGAAGGGCCCCGCAGCAGAAGCTACGGACGCACCACGGCCTTGAGGCTTATTGTGCAACCCTGTGATAGAGATGATTAATTTTCTTCCGTTTTTCCGTGTAATGGAGCACCGGTGGAATGCAATTGACAGGAGACAACCGAAGTACTCGGGGAAAACCTGTCCCAGTGCCAATTTGTCCACCACAAATCCCACATGGACTGGCCCGGGATCGAACCCGGGCCTCCGAGGTGGGAGGCCGACGACTAACCACCTGAGCCATGGCACGGCTCAAATACGATGTTTGTTACTGTTGAACAAGAAGCAGTGTCAAGACTTGAGCATAGCTCCAGTTGTTATTTTGTGATTAACAATTAAACATTGGAGCCCTTTTGATCGCTGTCTTAAATTCCGAAGATATTACAGTTACGTTTCTAATCATTTTAATTTGTTCCGTCTCAGTCATTAACTATTGTTACCCAGCAGGAAGCTTCAGACGTTGATGCCTCTGATTGGTGTTCGGAAGGCTCCGAATTCGAATCTCTGCTAAACTACTCTGAGTGTCGTCGTGAATTTCCGCCGTCCCTCCATAAGAATGCCCGGATAGGGATTCAAAATAGGCCACGACCGCCTTAGCCACATTATTTCCCATTCAATATTATTCATCCATTCTATCATTCGCCACCATATAAACTGGTTTATTGAGAATGTTTTTAAATACACCACGAATAAATGGACGAATAAACGAGATTTGTTTATTAGATTATTTGATATTTTTATTGTGAAAAGGACTGGGAAAGAATCATGACCGCTACCGTTATTTGGAAGCAGTCTGTCGTCGACCATTTGAAGGTAATGCACACACATTTTAGATGAATATGAGGAATACGTTGCCACTATCCTACCTTGGCTGCTGATTTTGCACAAAGTAGGAGTGTCCTTATTCTGTCTTCTCTTTTAGTGTTACTTCTTAGATGGTAATTATTATATCGGATAAAAATAAGTACCCGAACAAGAGAATTAAATACAACATTGAAATTGTAGTCTTCTTGTTATGTTGTATAGTATACTGTTTGTTCCGACGTTTCAGAGAATTGTGCTGCCTCTGTCTTCAGAGTGACGGAATGAGGTTGACGTGGCTGTTGAAGTGATTGAGAGGAAGAAATGTGTCAGCTGTTTACGAAGGTTTCAAGGCCTATTCCTTGCCCGTTTCTGTAGATCCGATTGACCACAGTCCTTAGACTTCTTCCCATCTAATCGACACATTTGCTCCTCCCAATCACTACAGCAGCCAGCTGAACCAAATAAAATCACTCCAAAGATGGAGGCAGCACGTTCCTCCGAAACGTCTTAAAAACTTAACTATCATATGTGGTGTAATGGTTTTTGAGATAATTAAAACAAGAACGCATCACCATTATTTGTATGATTCGTCGGAATTACTCAGTTTAATGTCCCATTTTTTTGTTTCCTATGATTAATTAAAACCATAACATTTACTTCGAGGACACCAAAAATACGAATTAACGGCGTGATCAAAGGTGATCGCTGCGTTCCTTTTAATGAGGAAACATGGTGAAACAGCGGTGCGCAGTTAAAAGGGGTTTAATACAAAACGACGGCAGACAATACGGGCGCTAGAATGTAACTGCTAATGAGTCGCATTTTATCTTGGGAAATCTGAGTTTCTTAGTGCGGTGACTGGAGAAAATAGGTAGTAGCCTTTATCTGAGGAAAATCTTTTTAAGGAATATTGATGGAATATATTGGAAACGACGGTTTGACTGCCGCTTCTCAACGTACCTGTCGCCGGTACTGAGTTTGTAGTTTCTGTCTGAAGCACGCTGCTAGGAAAAAGTGTGTCCTGAGTCTAGGTCACACTGTGAGCATGCAGGGTCGTTAGAGGAAAACTATAAGGAAGCATGTAATAAACAGATGGGTAAATTGTGTTTGAAGTTATTCTTAAATGAATGCATAATTCAATAGAGATAATTTAAAGATTCATAACTATTGATTAAACTTATAATTAAATTATGCTTCTTGAAAATACTAATCTTTCTCTGAATGAATAAATAATGTGACGGAGCAATGAATAATAAATTTCACATCAGTATAACTTCCAATGTAAGCAGAAGGTTAACATAGCTATAGTCAAAATATTGTTAGGAATAAATAATTAAATATTGAAATCTACGTTAATATGTATAAGAAATGTGGACACTACAGAGTGTGGCGGCCTTTAAAGTGATGGTCAAGTGAATGTCCCTCATTAGACACTGTCCATAATACGATAGCCTACAGTGTGTTACTACATCCCATTCCAGTACGCGAAACTACGATTAGCTGTAGAGATTACAAACTTCTGAGGTGTGACGTAGTAAATTTGGTGATAAGGACCAACTTTTGGAAGGAATTTTCTACCTCTGTCTTCAGGGTTTTACAATAAATTATTCCTCATTACATTACGAATAAAAGTGCAGCGAGCAGAGCCCTTCTTGAGGAGCTAATAGGTTCTCAGCAAGTCGAGAAATTCCCCGACTTCTATGGAACCCGGATGTTCATTACCGCATTCACAAGAGCCCGCCATCTGTACCTATCCTGAGCCAAATCAATCCAGTCCATGCCCCTCCCATCCCAATTCTTGAAGATCCATTTTATGCTTCCATATATGTCTAGGTTATCCAAGTGGTCTCTTTCCCTCAGATGTCCGTACCAAAACCCTGTATGCACCTCTTCTATCCCCATACGTGCCACATGTCCCGCCCAGCACATTCTTCTTGATTTTACCACCCGAATAATGTTTGGTTAGGAGTACAGATCGTAAAGCTCATTATGCAGTTTTCTGCAGTCCCCTGTTACCATGTCCCTCTTTTTTGTTTTTTTTCCATGGCGCAACAGCCCCTAGTGGGTACCCAAGACCCAACCCTTAGACCGCGCTGCCATTGGGATCTTTTCTCGTTCCTCTTAGGCCCAGATACCTTCCTCAGCGCCGTATTCTCCAACACCCTCAGCCTATGTTCCTCCCTCAAAGTTTGAGACCAAGGTTGACACCCATACAAAACAGTAGGTAAAATTTTAGTTTACAAATAACTGCAGTAACTAATTGTGGGCATTAATCCTCTTCTTTTCTGGCATGTAACGCTGTTGAGTTTGGTAAATGGATACCCGTAGTCTCAGTGTTCATGGTACAGACATAAACATGGAGTCATTTGGTTTCCCCTAGACGCTAGTACTCATTTACCAAACTGCACGGTGTTGTATTCCTGAAGACCGTATCTCACTGACGTGGGAATCTTAATTCTCACACACCTACTGTACAATTTACTAGTATGTCAATGTAAATGTATCTCCAGTTAAGAATCTCCACGCTAGAATTTAGATACCTGTGTATCTAGCGTCCAGGAAAACTGCAGTGGGGTGTTATTTTCCGTATGTAAATGTGTTCACTCTCCAAGCTTTCTATGCATGTTTAAACATATTGATATTAATATAAGTTTTCTCATGATTTAACATGGCAATAAAACATGACATGCTCCTGTAGTGTATTTATGACTGGTAGCACATGCCAATGCTTCTGTATGGGACCGGTATATAATACTAATTAATTTTAATAAGCCAATCCATGGAATCAGTTTGGTAAGGTATACACGACAGACTTGTTGCACAATTTATTCTCACAGGGCTGCTTCGATTCATACTTAATTCGGAAATTATAAATAGCGCGTACTCTCGTTTATCCGATGTAATGGTGCCGAAGGGGCACAGATAATTGAGAAACGCGGATAATCCAAAATATGTACTTTATTGAGCCACGAATAAAAAGTAAAACTCTAATTTATTTATTTATTATCATTATATATCAATAAGTTAAAATTTGTTTGCGACATCATGATCTACTGAACTACTAAAAGGATATTTTCAAAATACATATTTTTAGAAAGCTTATGTTTCGACGTTTCTGGCAGTCCCTCCTGTTTTTATTAATTCCTACAAAAAAAAATTGTTTTTTAACAAAAAGGAATAAAGTTAAAAAAGTGAAGTGTACTTCCATTGACCTCCGCTTGTCGATTTAAACGTTTTGTTTCTAATTTGTTTGTGCTAGGAAGCTTTTGTTTCTTATTTACACGTTGCTTATGATCCGTTAATCTCCGAAAGAAATTACCCAGCATCAAGCATTAATAAGTACTGTTTTTAGTGTTTAATGAGATTAAGATGCTTTAATTTTTGTTGATTAAATAGCTTACTGTTTGTACGTGCCAATTATTCGCACGGGTAAAAGTAGTATACTCAATACATATATAGCCGAATATACACGAGTACATATGAATGATCCCGATTGTTGTAATGAGGATGTTTGAAAACTCTGCGCTAAATTACTTTATTTTAGACCGCCATTATTCATTAGCAAATTGCATTCGTGCACGGATAATCAACAAACCGGATAATCCGCGCACGGATAATCGATAATAATCTGTACTTAGAAGAGTGAAAGTTCTATAGCTAGTCTTCCAGCACACGGGAAATTACGACACACATATTCAGCGCTCCGTCAGGATACCAATGTTGGGGAATGCTCACGACTTACATCATGTCATTACTGTGTTTGTTAAGTTTGTAATTTACAAGACGGACAGTGTACGTGTAACGTAACATTGAGGCTCGTTCGTGTAACCATTGTTGTCGTGGAAAGGCAATAAGTATTATATATCTGAGTGTGTCTGTAACTTTACTTATACAGCATGCAAGACACATGCACCGTTTTGTATTGTCGTCTGTTGCCTGTCCCACCTTACAAAACTTTTCCATATTATCTCATAAACGGCACGATTTTCGAAAAAAGTTATTGAACATAAAATGTGTGTTTTGATTTTCTGTACAACTTTTGCCTGAAACATTTCTCATTCTAAGAAGAATTCAGTGAAATATTATCATTAATGTACGTAGGTCTTCATGTAAAATCCGTTATTCTTGTCAGATTTTAATCAAACTAAAACTTCGAATAATAATAAAATATCAAATTTTATGAAAATATGTCCAGTGGGAGCCGAGTTGTTCCATGTGGACGGACAGACGAGCGGACAGACATGAAGCTAGTAGTCAGTTTTCGCAAATTTGCAAAAGCGCCTAGAAATTGCCTCATATATTGCCATTTCAGTAATTTGTGACCACTTCCAGGCATATCATGAGAAGGGAAACCTGACCATTATAGTTTCGGTTAAGGAAGCTCCCAGTGGAATGGCTGCCGGCTGTTGTTACAGTGTTTCAACGTGACGTAACACGGTGTTTGCGTTGACGGTATGATGGACAGTACCTCGGGTGCCATCATGTCTCGTCAGGGTGACCTCTGACTATTCTAACAGGTGGCTGCACACACATAACCTTATTCACGGGTTACAAAGAAGAAACATAATCAGCCAGTATCTAACCTAACCGAACATAATTAAACCATTTCATAATGAAAGTTTCACCGCTCCTGGATGACTGTGCAATGTTAATATTTTTGCAAAGGAAAAGTTAATTTATTTTGGTTTTTAACGACCCTGTTAGTAGCTTTTATTTAATAATGTGGAATGAATGATGAATAAATAATTGGAAACCATGTGAAAGGAAGTGCTTATGGTGTTATTTAAGTTACTTATCTGAAATTTGCCTTGAAGAGCTGAATAAAGCAACGAAGTACCTCAGGATAGCCTGAACTGTGACATTCGGTGTCAAGTTCCTTGTACGAACGGCTGTTCAATAGAATAGATTTAATTTCTTAACCTTTAATCCCTTTCTGTTATTATTTTTAGATTACGAACTTCTGGGACGTGACTTAACGTAGTCTGATAGGTACCAACGTTTCGGAAGAACCTGCCGTCTTCTTTTTCGGAATCGCGTCTAGTCTTAGAATTATGTAGCAGGTATCTGCAAACTTTTGGTCCTATTTGCCGTACTACACGGCGTCAAATGCTAGAAGACGGCAGCCTTAGAATTCAGAACATTGAGCTGATCAAGAAATTTATTGATATAAATAATGTACAGTAATGAAAATGCAGCTTGTTCTGAGTTACCGTGTTGTTATTGTCCTAGCCCCAACGTAAATACAGCGAGTTCCGATCAGAATTATTAATATTATTAATTTTGTTTCTTTAGTGTTTTGTCTTGTGTATTTGTACTGTTTTGTATTTTATTTGTGCTTTTGTGCTGGCTTTGTAATTGGCACTTGTGCTGTTAAGTCTGCACGTTAATAAATATCCATTGAATTGAATTGAATTGAATTTTTGCAAAGAACGTATAACGAAGATATGGTTTCTACATAAGTCAATTTTGTCGTCTACGAGTATAACCTCAGAGTTTTGCATTGCCACCGTGTTTGTAATTGTAAGGTCACAAACACTCTTTCATATGTACTGTGTAAATGTGTTTATCACTTGTCTACGTACATGCTTTCACTTTTCTACCTCAAGCAATTTATTAGTTATAGCCATCAAACCGAAAGCTGAAGACAATTTTCTCACGGCCACCATCGTGTTATTTAATGTTCCACGAAAATATTAAGTTAAAGAAAGGTGCATACTTTTCAATGGCCTAATACCCATGCCCTGTATAGCGTAGTCGGTATAGCGACACGCTGGGGCTGGAAAGTCTGGGGAAGGAATCCCGGCCAGGAGCGAGATTTTACGCACCCGTTTTGAATGGCCGTGGGGCCAACGCAGCCTCCTGTAAAATGGGTACCGGGCCTCTTTCTCGGGGGTAAAGCAGCCAGGGCGTGGGTTTCATCAACCTTCCCCATTTAGCGCTGAGGTTGAAGAAAGGGTAGATCTACACTTTTACTCCCCTTTTGTGCCTTTATGACCTATTCTAGGGCGATCTTCACCTTTACCCAGTACCCATACTTCACTTAAAGACTTGAAAATTAAAGTCGTTAGTGTCACTCACACCATGTTGTTCTTGCCGAATGCAGGAAAATACGAAATACAGCAATAGGTTATCCCAGAATTTCATAATTTTCGTACTTAATTTATTGGAAATCGGTCAACTTGTTCAAAATTTGAAAGTTACACACACACACACACACACACACACACACCACACACACAGAGGCCGAACAGCCACCGGAAGAGCCTATTTTTAGGCGCGTTCGCAAAATTTGTGGAAAGCGACTATTAGCTTCGTCATGTCTGTCTGTCTGTCTGTCCTTCTCTCCGCATGGAACAACTCGGCCCCCACTGCACTATTTTCATGAAATTTTATATTTGAGGATTTTTCGAAAATCTGCCGAGAAAATTCAATTTTGATTAAAATCTCGCAAGAAAAGACGGTACTTTACACAAAGACCTATGTACACTTGTGGTAATATATCGCTGAATTCTTCTTAGAATGACAGATGTTTCAAAAAATTTGTATAGAAAGTCAAAACACACATTTTTTGTTCAGTAATTTTTTTTTTACAAAAATTGTGCCTTTTATGAGATAATGTGGAAAATATTGTAGAGCCGGACAGGCCACAGATATAATATAATACGGCGCATGCGCATTGCATGCCGAATAACTAAGGATACAGACACAGACTCAGAATATGTAATTTATAGGTCTAGTATTTTCCACGGCAACAATGGTTAAGCTAACGCGCCTCAGTGTTACGTAGCCTGTTTTGTTCCTTTTTAGGAAGGGAACTCAGCTACAGATAATATACGATTATGTTCAAAATTCCTTACGTAACTCTCGCCGTTAGAGTGTATTTTTTATGCAATTTGCTGTAGAGCTTTCGGTGTCATTTGTTTCCTTCGTTGTTTATTACAAGAAAATTGATAATCTGTTGCAAGGAAATTATGACAAAGGCTATTAGCACAGCGAATAATGAGGAACTTAAGAAGAGCTTACCTGCTTGAAGTTAATCATCTCACAGGAACGTGAACTTGAGGATTAACATAAAGAAGGCGGCCTCCCACCTCGGAGACCCGGGTTCGATTCCGGGTCAGTCCAGGTGGGATTTGTGGTGGACAAAGTGGCACTGGGACAGGTTTTTCCCCGAGTACTTCGATTATCCTTTGTCAATTTCTTTCCACCGGTGCTCCATTACTTGGAAAAATGAAAAAAAAAAACTGATCAACTTTCTCTTCATCTTCATCACAAGGGATGCACAATAAGCCTTAAGGCTGCGGTGCGTCCGTAGCTTCTGCTGCGGGACCCTTCTCCACAAAAAAGAAAAAGAATTTCTATTCACGTTTAGCAGTAAGTCTTTAAAGTGTAGTTTATTATGTGACAGCTTATGCATTAGAAACATACGATAACGCTTGTAGCAGAGCTGTTACCACTTATTTAGTATGAAGTATAATTGAAATAGTCCAGTCTATAAATTATGTGGAGAACGAAAGGAGACAGATTACTTTCGGCCTATAAATGTTAAACTGTTTGTAAGCAAGTCAGTGGATAGTGTCTACCTGATCGGTTGTATGACGAAACGTCGATTATACTCTCCTTTCTTGAAGCTTCCCTGTCTCTCCTTTTATCTGCGTGTTTGTGTGTGTGTGCGTGCGTGTGGTTTTGTTTGTGTGTCACTATGGCTTCTGCAGCAACATGCTAAACGTACATGGAAATATTTGTTGTGTCGTGACGCATCATGAATTTCACTCTGTTTCTGATGTCATAATTAATAAATCAAGGAGAGTGTGATTGGCAAGGTGTTTAAGCGTGTGTAAGAGAGACGGTAAATGTATACAGAAGGTAATAAGCTTCTTGTTAAATATAGATATAAATGTGAGATAATATTGAAGTGAATATTTAAGAACGTGGGTATGAATTTGTGGGCTGGATTTATGTGGCTCAGCATACGGACGAGTGGCGGTTCGTTGTGAAAACAGTAATTAATCAGAGGAATTATTGTCTAGCTGAGAGACTCTTAGTTTGTCGCGGAGGGTCCTGCTTGCTTAAACTTTTGATTTTGGTGTGGCGATCCTTGTTGCTTTTAGTCTGACGCAGATTCGTGTATCATCCAGGCGAATGCTTCAAGTCTCCAAAGCTTCAAGACATTTATCAGCACACCAATAATGTGATGTGTCGTTGGATGAGATAAACCAAATCACATTGTGGCTAATTACAAAGGAGTTGCACCCCTGTTCAATAATTTATCACACGTTAGGGGTAATTGAGTCACTTAATTTAGGCGCACTTGAGATGAAGCAAAACATATAATTTGCTCAAGAATGTGAGCCAAGATTAACGTATGCGTGCTTAAAGATTCTTAATTATCAACTTTCGATTCAGGGACTATATTCAGCTATGGAAATGTTTGTTGTTATTTTAAATACAAAGCCTGAAATTCGTATTCTTCCTTTTTTTGCATCACTTAGCAATCGTCAAATCTTTGGTGTTTGTGATGGGCATTTTACACTGACAGTGGAGATCTCCTTGTCCACATGCAGTCGTAGTTGATGAGTCCTGTGACAGGATTTCAGTAGCAGTCCTGAGCGTGGTAGGACTTGAGAGAATTCACTTGAATTGTTAGTTGACGACCCCCTGGAGCGTGATGGGATTTGTTGCATTAATCCACTTGAAATGGTAGTTGTAGAGCTTTGCAACAGGAATTCACTGTTAAGGCTATGTGTCCGAATATAAGAATACAAATAAAAGTGATACAACCAATAGAGAGATATAGCCATCCACGTTTGGCCTTCCGTAACTGACTGTGTGGAAGAGGAGACGTGGAACGACCAAGTGTGTAATGGAGAGAATGAAACCACTTTAGGATTAGTGGGAACAGGCCTTAACGACGTAACTCAACAAAGTTCATTATGATGACGTATCAAGGATCAGCTCCCGGTCAGAGTAGGCTGCGCCAAATGGACGTCGTGAAATGGCTATGTTCTGCTACTAGCCGTGTGTGACGCATTACCTACGCTACCCGTAATTTTCCCTACCCATGTCAGACTATTTTATACGATGTTAAGATCTTTTAGTGCCTTTTATATGTAAACTCTGAAGGACTGCTTGGGTAATTCCGTTTTGTTTCTGCTGCAGCTGATGGTTTTTATAACAGGGAAGCGGTTATCTGTTGTGTCGGTCTCGAGTTACGCCTATAATGCTTGAGCAGGCATGCAGGCGCTAGGCAGGTATGCCGGCTAGCTTCCATTCATGTCATGTCAGTAAACGGGCAGCTCTGAAAACATGTCATGACAGGTCGTTCCTGCCGCAATACAGGGGAACGATTACCTGCGGTCATGAATACTCCACAGCAGCAGCCAGTGTCAGTAGTGGCTTCATATCCTTTCATTAAACTCGCTGGTATTATTCCTATTGACACGCCGTTGTGATAGGAATAACAGTGGTCTAGAAAGAGGAAGTTCGCTAAAATGATTTTATTTATTCTTCCCATCACTATTTCTATATGCACACCTCTGATTGGCTGAAGGAAATCATTAAGAATGTGAAGCTTTAGTGGAGTCTTAGAAAGCATGTATGTACCTAACATAACTACAAAGTCAGAGAAGATTACGAAAGTGAAGAATTAATGGCGCTTTAGGACTACAGCGTTTCTGAATTTCGTCCATTCCAATCAGAACATAACTTTTCGGAAAATGGATCTAGTTCCTTCCCCATGCTTAAAGTTGGGGAGGCACCTACTCAGTAGGATCCGTTAAGATGTGTCCAAACTCCTTGTGTTTCGGGCTCTTTGTCATGCTCCGACTTGCCTGTCTCCCTAAATGTGGGTTGTTTGAGGAGTCCGATCCCAAACATTTCGATCAAACGAAGTCGGGGTCCTGGAGGATTCGCCACAGAGGCGCTACTTCAAGGAGAGGCTTGCCAAGGCGCATTTCAGTTGGACATTTCAAGACACTGAATCAGCAGTGTGTACAGAGCCAGCAAAAACCACTGCATCACGAGTTTGAGCAGAATTAATCTGGAACTACCTTTACTGTTCGGGACTCAGTTCTGCCTAACCGGAAGGAATATCGAAACATGCTTCCTCTTCTATCATGGATAGTTGACGCTACTAACAATATAAAATATATTTACTAACCAGTTGATAGTGCTGTGCGGCCACGGTGTTATCACACCGGCAACAAATGTTTTCAAACAGCATACCACACCATTTCCACACTTCCTCGCAGCAGCAATAAGACGTGTCTTTTCCGCGTGTCCTCCCACGTATTTTCCCTGCATTTCTCCAGCGTTTAGGGCCGCAAAGCTGAGTCCTGAACTGTAGAATGGGGTACTTTCCGATATTGGACAGCCCAAATCAGTGAACTAAAATTTGGAAGCACAAGCATAGGATCAGCACTTATTTTCGCCTCTCATTACGTACGTATTTGGACTTCATTGATTGATTTCGATGCTACAGTGATCGCAACTGATGAAACTGAATAGGTGTCTCCCATCTTTCACATGAGGACGGATGTTCGGGTGACTTTATGGCTAACTGAGCAATTACTATTTTCCGAGATTCAAGACTGCTAAATACTTGTTGACGAAGATCCAATATCCTGGGATATGACGTCTTCCTGCCTAGTAAATACAGGTAAACACGTGCCAATCAGCAAGGCGTCCTATCTCAAGAGACTTGGACCTACAAATATGAACTTCCAAAGGATAAGATTGCTCCATGAATTTTGCTAATTCCAGCGCAGTCCATGTGGGATTTGTAGAGGCCAGTGTTGTACCCCCTGCACTTGTATCACCAAATAGCATACTCACTTTTCCCCACTTTACACATTTATTCATATTTTATACGGTTTAGCACAATAGGTCTATTTGCTGTCGCTGCACAAAAGCTCATTCATAACCCACTCCAATAATAAAAAAATATTTTAATTTATTAAAATTACGAATGAAAGATCAAAAAATGGTGACAGCGTTGTATAACCTCCTTTGCTGCAAGTCGCGGTTTGTTGGATCTGAATCTTGTAAATCCCAACTGTAAATCACATAGTTTAATTCTCTCGGGAACACAGCCACATAGTATGCATGCCCATCCATCAAAAGCTCATCCGTTCTAGAAACAGGAACAGCTGAATTATAATTGAGACAATTTAATTCAATTTCCTGGGTAGGCAAATATGTCAGCACTACTACACGTTAATTGGCACCTGCGAGATCTAGCCTTGGGGTTCAGTTGGTTGAAGTGTCTGACTAGACGAAACTGAACGGTGTTTGGTCAGTGTGTTACAGTGAAAGCAGTGTGGTATAAACATTTAAATGTATTATCTAATCACATATTATAAACAGAAGATTTCTGGGCAATTTATGGCCGAAGTTCCACGTTCTCTCACAAGCACTGCCAACGTCGACACTGTAATTGCGTCGTGACTCTTGCAATTTACATACAGTAAACAATTCAAAGTCTTCAGTAATTTTTAAGCGCGTTCGCTAAATTGCATAAAGCGACTATTAGCTTCGTCATGCCTTCTGTCTGTCCACCCCTCCATCTATCCGCTTGCATGGAACAACTCGGTTCCGACTTGACGGATTTTCAAGAAACTTGATATTCTGAATTTCTCGAAAATATGTCGACAAAGTTCAGGTTTGATTAAGATCTGGCAAGAATAACAGATACTTTACATGAACGCTTATGTACGTTTATGATAATATCTCGCTGAATTCTTCTTAGGATGAGAACTGTTCCTGGCAAAAGTTGTAGAGAAATTCAAACCACACATTTTATGTTCAATACATTTTTTCCGAAAAGGTGCCCTTTATGAGATAATGTGGAAAAGTTTGGTACAGCCAGAAAGGCTACACATAAAAATATAAACGCTACGTAGAAAAGATGAGCTTTTCATGCCGGATAACTAAGACAAGATTACAGACACACACTCATAATTAATACATCAACCAAATTATAAACTGTAGAAAATACATTCAAGAACAACTATAAAACTCCTACATTTTTCGGCACCGTGGTGGCATCATCATGGGTTATTTCAAAACAAAGGAGTACAAGCCGAACACACCAAACTAGGCATTATGACATAATACCTAGTTTAACGTTTTGGGCTTGTACTTCTTTGTTCTGGATAACTCCCTGATGATGGTACCCCGGTACCGAAACATGTAGGAGTTTTGTACTCGTTTTTTAATGTATTTTATTATTAAGTGCATAAGTTTGTTGATATATTAATTGTAAAATTATGCACGGTATGAATAACATAAAACATACTCATAATATTTAATATTTATTGCTTCGTAATGTATTAATTCCGTCTGATCTGCTAAAATGCTTTACGGCAAAGTTTACAAAAACTGTGGAACTACTCAACGACTTATATGTCATTACGATCTGTTTAGCCAAAATGTAGGTCTAAAAAAGGCCATGAGCAAGCGAACATTTTTTTTAACGCAGCATTTGTACCTAACGCGTGAAAGGATTTCAAATTAGCCGGAATATAATTTCTTTAAAAAACTGGTACGTATAATTTGCATTGTTGCCGGTGACATAAATTTACCATAAAAGATATTTTGTGTAACTATCAGTATTTTTTTACAGTTAACAGTGACATGTAACTGAAAAACACACACAGAATGCATTATGGTTTCCACTGCAAAATGATCACGCGAACGCGCCTTATTATTACGTTATGCATACATTACCTATCTTGTCTAATAACTCTGCATATTTATAGTAGGCTATAGTGAGCTGTGAGTGACAATTAAGCGAAATTTGATCGATGCATCAGTTTTATAACAAAGTGCAGTGAACATTTCTGTCGGATTGCGTAATGTACCTCATGTTAAGTTGCGAAATTTTATGTTAATAGTACCTTTGTAATGTTTATGCAGAATAAATAATTCATGAATATAAAAATGGACTGCACCTTTGGTACAGCATATTTTCATTTTATTGTTTTTTAATGTATATGGAATAGGATAAAACAAAAGGGGATCGTCACTCTGATATTTTGTGTCTTGACACAAGTTTGCAGTTAATGGTTATGAATATAAAATTACATGGTTGAAGGTAATTGTCACTTCTTCATAGTGAACGCCTTAGATTGAATACTACAAGTATGTAAAAACTCATGGATAACTTTCCCAAATCGACTTTATGAAAGTTTTGAGAAACGTTTAACGTTCCAAATATATATGCATGATAAAAAAATCTGTTTTGCATTGGAATCTGTAATTTAAATTTCATTTTAAACATTTCGTTTAGGTATAGTAACATACATACGTATTTAATTCTAGTTCGTTATGTAAATTAGAGAATTTTATAATTTCAATATGAACGGATATAAATTAGTCCCACAACATTCTGTGCTAAATTTTCCATATCAAACATATGCCTACTGCGTCACATTTTTGACATTAAAGTAGTTGACGAAATGTGTGAGAAACAAATGTGTAATATCTGGTAAAGGTTTCTTGGCACACACATGCTTCATATTTCTTATTAGTTCTAGAAAGATGAGATACAATTACTGACTCTCAAGGATATAATATTTTTGGCTATCTAGGAGGCACCACTCCTACTTTACACAACGGAGAGTGAAAGTGTTTACGTTATTTGTGGCTGGCACAATATTTGTACATTGTTTAAACTTCACTTTATATTCACCGTGCATCTTTTTATAATTGAATTATTTGTACCAACAAATGCACTAAGACAGTTTTTTCACTGTTTTCTTTATTATAAGGATGCCCCAGTACGCATTTCGGCAGTTATTCTGCCATCATCAGGGGGTATTTTAAGTGAGTTTTTACATATAATAACTGCCGAAATGCGTATTGGGGCATCCTTATAATAAAGAAAACAGTGAAAAAACTGTCTTAGTGCATTTGTTGGTACAAATAATTCAATTTGTACATTGGTTCTTATGCGATGACGTAATAAGATGTGCTACGATGAACTCAGTGATAAGAATAAGTACATTCTAATTAATTGTATGGTGTGCTTTCTGGTGAAGTAAAGGAAAAACTGAAAACGAAATATAATACTGTCATTTGTTGGTAACACGGTGCGTGATAGTGTCAGTTTAATTAATGGATGTACTGTATTTAACAGGTGCTTCTGAAGAAGAGAATTTGTTTTTGATATGAAAGTGCCTGTTCTCGAAATATAATTTTCTGGTCAGTAACTTATCAATGAAAACCACTCGACCTTTCGTGCAATCGTTTGGAAATAACAGGATATATTTTATATTCTGGAGGCGGACGTCATTTGCAGTAGAAACCGAACGTCCAGTGTAGACGAGAACTCGCCGTTGTTTTGATGTTATTAGGACGGGTGGGGGTGGGTGGGTTCAACCCTCTAGTTCTGCTTTACTAAGATCGAATATTTTGTGTGTATTAAGGTGGAAAACGTTCGTTAGGAACAGAACTCACAGTACACATTCGACTTCTTTCTTAGTACCATTTACAACATCTCTTTCAATTTTCGTTACTAGTTTTAGGCAAAACATATATTGATGTAATTGCGCCTGCAAGTAATGCATCATTTGGTGGTATTTTATGTTGGGGCGGGGAGGGGGGGTCCAATTTGAATGTAATTTGTGTTAGTTTGCATCACGACAGCAGTTACAATATTTCTTGCGCTTTCTGAAATGTATGGAAGCAAATGGCGGAAAAGAACCCTAAAATAGGCCACTGCTATTTCCTTTCAAAGAATTTTGAATTTGTCATTTATAATAATTGTATTTTTCTCACTTGACTCTGTATAGCGTATACAGTTTACTCACTCTATGGAGCAGAATGCTTCTTGAGAATCTGACATTCACTCAGCTGGACACTAAATTCCCCGCCGTTCAAGGTGAAGCTTCATATAACACCGCTAATGTCTGCGATTACAAGCATCACAGTGCATCCGCGGTTTGGCTGTATCTCGTACCAGTGCTCTATCTGTATCACTGCCTCCGTCGCTCAGTTTGGAAGACACATTCATTGTGAGCGCTTTATTAACGAACACCATGTTGAATTCAACAGTTTCAACCACTTTGCTATGTTTTATAAACCCAGCGACTATAAATAAACATAAAACTTGTGTTACAGTTTCATGTCCAAAACAGGCCTACGACTTACTCGTACAAACCCGTCACCGAAAACCTGTAGAAACAAGAAAAGTATGAAATTTCAAGACATTCTATGCAATGTCTGGCGGTTTTTCACAAGCGCAAAGAAAGGTATGTTTATAGCCTCTTAGTGCCTGCACTCGGCGTTATACAAAATACTGAAGAATTACATAAAATACGGAAATTAATTTTAATATTTAATAAAAATATATTAATGGAAATATAAATAATCTTGCTTGTTTTCAACGTAGCGGTGTTATTGAACACACCTTTGAATCAACTGTACGAACAAATAAAATGATTAAAAAGTAAATAATCACTTCCAACAATTTCAGTTGTTCCAGCAATCATGGTTAGAACGGCATGTGTAGAATCAATTTATATTCTGGCAAATAACTTTTTCACATGCACTAAACAGGTCCCTGTCCAGTTGCCTATATATACGTATAGCTGAGTAGCTGCTGTCCTGAGAGGTATTTTCTCTGCTCGTCAGTGCGTCTTCTAATCGTGCCAATCCGTACGGCATTCTGTGAACTGTGACCTTGTGTACAGTTCTTTAGTACTCCTTTTAACCCAGCGGATAAAACTTAATAATTTTGATTTCAGGCTTCCGCCGCGGTATTGAGATCTACACTCTTCTGGGATATTACGCTGCGTCATGTGTAATTATTTACCGACGTTTCGGGACAACGTATCGGTCCCATCTTCACGGGTCAAGAGTCCGAGTAAACAATTACCACACGACGCCGCGTAATATCCCAGAAGAGCACAGATCTCAACCTAGAATTTGTCATATTTTTAAGATGACCAAAACATTGCGGGCATCTCCGCTGCTTTTATCAACCTCAAGGACAGCAACTCGAACACTTCTTTGCGTTGGTGGGAACATTTTTTTCAGATGTTCTTGGTACATTCTTTGCTTGCTGCTCCTGATTATCGTTGATATCTTGTGGACCAAGAAAAGCTTTTTGCGTATTAGTATCTAGAGGGAACATAACGCGTGATCCGAATCCTTCTTCCTTTTCATCGGTTTTCTCATGAACTAAAGGTAAAGCAATCTTTATACAGTCCTGGACAGACCCCCAGGGTTCCAGGAGGTTGAGGCTCCCAGATTTCCAGACACTCGGCACATGAAAGTGGTAAGGTTGTCAGCCCTACGCACCGGCCGCCCTGGTACTAATTTCTGTGAGAGGCTGAGTCGACCCCAGGACCATGTGCGCCCGGAACGATTAAGTCAATGGAAAATTCCAATGGCTACATCGGGAATCGAACCCGCGACCTTCCGGCTTGTAGCGCAGTGTCTCAACCAACTGCGCCACCGCGTGCTCCCTTTGTCATGAAGTAAGAATTCTATTAATGAGTTCCATATGCCATGTTAATTTCAGACGGTGGAGAACTAGCAATTACGGATTGTATTTTCTTTTTGGGACTGATATTTGTCATTTATAACGGCAGCTTTGGAGATCTGCGCTCTACTGGGATATTACGCGGCGTCGTGTGGTTATTGTTTACCGACGTTTCGGGACAACGTATCGGTCCGAGTAGACCTACTCGGACTCTTGACCCGTGACATGGGACCGATACATTGTCTCGAAACGTCGGTAAACATTTACCACACGACCCTGCGTAATATCCCAGAAGAGCGCAGATCTCATCAACATCGCGGCGGAAGCCTGAAAATAAGGCAGCTTTTCCTTCTTAAATTGGTCTCCTGTAGTTGGGATTTTTCTTTCTTTGCATGGGACCGCGTTATTTGTTTTGTTCCCACTTACTGGAAATAAGTTGTTACCCTGGGAGAACATGGGATAACACAGTTCCATTCCTGTACTGGAGTTCGTTTCCTTGCCCGAAGCACAAGTTCAGAAAAACACTGATATTGTTTTGTTTGTTCTTTCGACTGTTTTCCTATGTGAATGTCAGTTTCATTTTACCCTCCGTTCAGTTCTTCACCACCTTCTACCACAAGCACACACACGGACCAATATTCGCTGTATATACTCTTTCCAAATTCACCTGTGTTGCAAGTTGTCTACGTGTATTTTTGCACCAAAGGAAGAATTAGAATTTTGCAATAAACCTGTGGTTTTAAACTTTCATGCCAAGAGTTTATTTGTATTGTGAGACACGTCTACACTGTTTCTAGTCTAGAACAGTCTGTAGCATCGCTTGAATGAAACAGCGTAGGAAATAAGGCAGTGGATTTACAAACTTCTAGAAATTTATGCGGCAACGAGACGAGAAAGTAAAGTGTAAGACTTGAGGTCTTTATTTTATCATAATGTTGCTACATCAAGACTGTGTACAGAAATACAATGTTATATAAGTAAAGCGTAAGTCTTGAGGTCTTTATTTGATCATAATGTTGCTACATCAAGACTGTGTACAGAAATACAATGTTATATAAGTAAAGCGTAAGTCTTGAGGTCTTTATTTTATCATAATGTTGCTACATCAAGACTGTGTACAGAAATACAATGCTATATAAGTAAAGCGTAAGACTTGAGGTCTTTATTTTATCATAATGTTGCTACATCAAGACTGTGTACAGAAATACAATGCTATATAAGTAAAGCGTAAGACTTGAGGTCTTTATTTTATCATAATGTTGCTACATCAAGACTGTGTACAGAAATACAATGTTATATTTGTTCCCAGAGAATCTTAAAACATCATATGTTTCTTGAAATTTTGCTGATTTCTTGAAATTGTAACTGCCTGTTATCGTATTTAGTTCAGAAAGGAAACACCACATGAAACTGCTTAAACAATATGCTATACCCTATAGCCTATAGCCTATAACAGTCCAGGTGTAAAATACTTCGAACAGGGACAAAACATACGTAACAGTTTAAGCCGTAGTACGTGTTGTGCAGTATTACCTGCTAATATAGTGTAAACCAGCAGGATGTCTTTTATACGAAAGAGGTGAATGTCGCCCTGTACCATGATAAGCCACAAGTTGGGTAACAATTTATATTATTTTTATTCTCTTCTGGCGAGTGATTCTATATCTTTGTGGGACTGTGGCCTCAAGTGGGCTCCTTTGTCCTTCCCCAGATGACAGCTGGAAGAATGTAGAATACTTATACGATGATACCAACAGGGCAAAGCCTAACTACTCGGAGAAAATCCTGTTCCACTCTCAATTTGTCAATCACACATCCAATGTGCGCAGCGCTGGGAATAAATTGGGCCTGTACTGTGAGAAGCAGGAAACTAACAGTCTCAGTAATAAGTAATATACAGGGTCTTTTGTTCCGAGATCGCTCGTAGGCGGAAGAGTCGGTGGCTTCCCCTCTCAAGTCAGGCTGGCCCGCAACTCTTCTAAGTACGCTTCACGACTGCGCTGTGTTTTAATCAAAATCTTTTTCTGTCAAAGACGGCCTATTTTATGACTAGTGATTCAGTTAAAATTTGTGGTAGCCACAATTAAATCATATAGTTTAATACTGCAGGCAATTGTTCTGCGACAGCGATTAGCAAAATGCGGTCCTTATGCTTGTACAGTGAAGCTCGCTATCTGATTTCAGACACCGAAGCAATATGTACGAAATTCGACAACTACTTACTTTTATCCGCATTCGAGAAAACATATTAGTTGTATTATTGACAATTCAACATACTTTTTATACCAAAATATAAATAGAAGTTTCATCTCACATACAAGTAACTATCATCCTAGTTGCTTATTGGTTTAGGAACCGGAAAGTAAAGTGATGGCTAAATGTAAGCAGGCTTCTTGACAACACAGCATGTGTCGAACTTCTTTTGTTGTTGAAGTCTGGCTCTTGCATTCTTGTTGTTTACTTAATGAAGTCTATGTCTTCCAAATTTTTTACGATTAATTCGAATTTTTATAAATTAATTTTAAACAAGTTTTGTCGCCCAAATATTGACATTATTGAAGACAGAATATCGTCATTAATATAATAATTAATTGCCTTATTTGCACAACAGTAATTTATTATTGCATGTAAATTTGATAATTATAACAGTAGTTGATCTTTAACACAACATGTTTCGACCTGTATAGGTCATCTTCAGGTTTATTGTATAACGTAATGAGGATATTGGTTTTTGTGTATCGTACTTACATGATGGCTGTTGGTGATGTGGTGTATGTGTAGTGGATTTTATTGCCTGTTCGGTGGGTGTTTTTCTGGATTTATATTTTGTTATTAGCTCCGTGTGAGTAGTGTCAAAAATCGGGTTTTTGTAACGGCGTGGTTATCGTTGAAGTGTTAGTTTTATTGCTGAGGATGTATACTCGTATGTAGAATTTGTCCATGATGTTTATATGTTTCCCTTTGTTTGTGATGTGTGTTGTGTCTACTGTGTTTTCTGTTGTGCCATATCTATGGTTTGTCTCCAATATGTGTTTTGCGTAGTTTGAACTGGTGCTGTTAATTGTTTCTCATGTAGTTTATATGTTCTTTAAATGTAGTACAGAACATCTTCCTTTTTGTCCTATGTAATTTTCGGGGTAGTCTTGGCAATTGTTATAGTTCGTCCTACACTTTAACTTTTGCGTTTTAATTTAATTCGTAGGTGGAGGAGGTGTTCTGGTGTAAGCATAACTTGGCATGTTGGGGGAAATAGGAGACTTTAAAGAACAAAATACAAAGTTGTACGCAGGAAGTCACTTTGTTATGTCCCCAGGGTTGTACGGAGCGAATTGTTTTGATTGTAGTGTCTTGAGTTTTCACTCAGTATTTATTGAGTTGAGTAAAATTACATGATGTTTGTCAGGTAGATATCTCTGCGTCGGCTGATCACTCGTCCAGAGGAGTCCTACCGAGTGTGGTGTGTCTGAGTGTGATCGTGAAGCCGCGATAATGAGGAGTTCCTGGCCCACTAGGGGTTGTTGCGCCATGAAAAAAGTACAGCATGTCCTCCAGTAACTCATTTTTTTTGGGGGGGGGGGGGTTAAGGCCATTCATTTGCACAGTACATTTTTATGTGTTTCAATGTAACTTTCTTAGAAAAACCGACTATGAAGCATGAATGAATTTAGGACGTTTCAGTGCTATTTAGATTTGTATTAATCATGAACTACAGGAGTCGCAAAATTCTTTGGCCGGTGAAGAACTTTGTGGCTGGCGGAAGTACCTACTTTGTGTATGAGGTGACAATGACAAGATTTCGTCCGTCAATCTGGAAGATCCACTGTGCAGAGCCTGTCCTTATTGGTATAGCCAGCAACAGTTAACAGGGAAACCAGCGTCACGTTGTGGGAGTGAATTGTATGTCACGTCAGTTGTGTCTCAGATACGTTTGAAGTCAGATTCTCCGAAGAAAAGAGGAAAAACGCTTGAACGTTTTCTGGGTATGTAAAATTCTAAGCAGAAAGAAGCGCTGGAGGCAAAGGTACAAGTGCCCGAACATTGCAGGAAATAAAGTTTTATATTGGATTTTTTTCGGGTTGGGCCGCGTGGAGGACTGGGAATTTCTGGACGTTTCGGCAAACATTATTTGCTTACTATGGAGTGAATGAATATTGGGGTATCGGTGGGCCCTTATGTAAATCTAGCAGTCGTCTTTGTGTAGAAAAAGTGACGGACCTCCCACACACCTTTCCCTGCCAAATCATCACAAGGCCCCCCCACCCTTAATACCCAGATTCATTCACCCTGAACTTTTGAATTGCAACGTTTACCGAAACATCGGGAAACTTCATTCCTCCATATGGCCTAATTCCGATAGCCGATCTGGCGCAGTGAACATCAATAGCAAAAGAGTAAAGATCAGAGTTACAAAAAAACAGCGCTTGAAAGTGCAAAGGGGTGGAAAACGGAACAGAGGTTTCATTGCGACTATAGAAACTGAACATTAATAGTGTAACATATATGTGCTTAGATGGTGCTTGAGCGAAGGAGGAGGCAATGTCAATTTCTTCGGTGTCTTAGCCGTCTTCCGGCGTAATTCGTATCTTAATATCAGAAGTTACCGCCGTCTGTTTAGCTTAAAGGTACAATTTAATTGAAATTTCCAACGATGGAAATATTTCACACGTGAAATAAATGAAGTACGAACATATATCATTGTTCTAAGATTTTTGTCTTTTGGAATAAAATACGATACTTCCGAAACGTATGTAGCTACCAGTCGACTTTTCATAACATCCTAGAAAGCTTGAATATGCAGAAACACCGCTCTGAGAATTTCAGATGTAGTCAAATTTCCCTTTGTTTAGTTAAATACCACGCCATGAAAACATATGGCGAGTGGAGGTATGGGAGGTATAGCTCCACGTATTCTTAATCTTGACACTGTATGGACGTGAGCAGTCACTTTCACGCCCCGGACTTTTTACGCCGGGGATAAAGCGCTGTGTCCTCTGGGTAGGAGGTTGAGTGGGCCCAATAACTGGTCTGTATGCCGTGAAGAAGACAATAAATTCTTGCCTCTGCCAGGAGTTTAACCCCAGATTTCTCAGCATTCAAGCCCTTAGTCTAGTTACTATATCGACTGCGCTATTCCGGCTTCAAATAAATAAGGTGAAGCGCTTAAAACAGACTGTTCTTCACTGAAGGTATGAAAACTTACGTTATCGTATGCATATATTGCATGTAATTATCTTGCTTCCTTTGGGTTAGGACTGAGGGACGTACTTCTCGAATGGCGAGTAGTTGTGAGTATATCGAATAAGCAGTGATTGACGGCCGACAAGCGGTGTTCCTCCAGCTCGAATATTTGGCGTGGGCCTAAATTTACCACACACGTATCACATGACGAAATATATCATAGGATATCGGACTTGACGATAATTTTGGAAGGAGCCGAGGGCAGCGAAAATGGTATATTAGATTTAAAAATGGCATGTCAGGAGTCTAAATGGAACAGGCGTACTGAAATACTTGGCATGAAATTTGGAAGAGGCATATTTAGACGTGCCGATCCCAGTGGCCTTACGGTCTAAGGCGTGGGTCTGCAGCTGATCGCTTGCTGGGATTGCCGGGGTCGTGGATGTCTGTCTCTTGTGAGTGTTATGTGTTTTTAAGTAGAGGTCTCTGCGACGGGCCGATCACTCGTCGAGAGGAGTCCTATCGAGTGTGGCGTGTCCGAGTGTGATCTCAAAACCTCAATAATGCGGAGACCTAGGTCCACCAGGGCTGTCGAGCCATGAAAAAATATTGAGACGTATTGTAATAGAATCACTCTCAAAGGAACAGACTGTGTGCTGAATTGAACTGGCTTAGGAGTGGATCCAGTGACTGGTAATTTTGAACACAGTAATGTGCATTCGGGTTTTATAAACGGTGAAGGATTTATTGGTCAGATGAAGGACTATTGGTTTCGTAGGGAAATTATATTCCATGCTATTAGAACATATTGGTGAGACTAAGAACACTTGACTGTTTTATTCTGTGTTGGCTTTGACAAATAATAGAAGGACTAGAATATCGTCTCCTGAGTAGTTTGTAATGTGGGCTCATTATTGTGTACACAGTTCTTGTTGGAGCTTATAACTTTCGTGAGCCATCTGTCTTCAGAATTGAATTTACGTAAAGGATGGCCACTGATTTGTAACAAGGCGTGGCTTAACGTACTGATGGTATTTCCCGTTTATGGAAGAAGCTCGAAGGAATGTACTCGTAACTCTAGTCAAGGGTGGTATGTCTTTGGGACAGGGTTTGAGTTGGTTCTTTAAGGAAACGCTAGTAAACTTCGGCTCCGTCACTTGTAATTGCAGTTAATTAGTGCTGACTAATGCACAGAGATCTGTCAGTATTGGGTAACGTCTTAGGAACGGCCAGAATTGTGGGCATCCTTACTGGATGGCCAACTGTAATTTGTAGCCATGAATACGTGTCTTTGTGAGAAGAGGGTAGAAGGAAGGAGTCATGAAATATCCACAGAATAGACGAGAACGGAAGGGTAGAGGGTAAAAGTTTTGCAAAATAGATGAGTTCTACCCTCGACCCTCAACCCCATCCTCTGCCTTTTCCTGTTTCTCCAGCATTGCAAGTATATATGTTCAACGCACGTACAGTGTTGCGACTACTCTCAGGAGATTTTGCATGAGTAACCACTGTACTATGACGTAGTAAGTTCGTGAGAAATTGAAGAGGGGGGAAGCTCAGCGTACGGAAATGGTCTTGCTGTGTCTGAATGATATTTAACATACGAGTAATATCCATCCGAACTTGCTGACAGAGGATCGTATTTTCAAAATTATTTCCTTTTCAAGTGCTGAAGAATATTTAGTAATGTGTCCACTGGTTCTTGTTACGCGTTTTATACCAAAAGCTGGTTTAGAAACATTTATCATAAATGCAATATTAATCCGACAATATCCTTTGATTTATGATATGAAATTTGTGTTATGGCAATGTATTGTCTTGTAGTTGGGTACAAACATTTCGGAGGAACATAAATGTCCCGAAGGTGGTAGCCGTTATTTCCGGGAAGCATTAATATGCACCTCTTAAATTACATATTGTTGAAACCTGGACCACAAGCTGAACATGCTTCCATGAATTCATGAATATTTCTATACCCTATATAATGCCCCTCTGTGACTGAATGAGTTAGTGAGTGAGTAATTGCGAGTGTGATTCTGTTGGTAAACACTTCTTTTACACTTGCACGATAGGGCTTATGTCGTGATTTACAGCGTAAAGCGTAATTTTGTAGAAGTGTCATAAAAATCTGAGTTATGAACGCACCACCAGATGGCAGCGGTCTTTCTTAAGCGGTCAAGAGGTACCTGTGTTTCAGTCGGCATTGCAGGATTATACTTTACTGATAACATGTTTCAAACTGTCTCTTAAGAACTTTTTAAAGTTCGTGATCTCAGTGTTACTGAAATTTTATGTTCTAGAGCAGTCAAAAGGTACCTAAGACTCGGTCGGCATTGTAAAGTCGCTATGAAGCTATCTTGTAAGAACTTCTAAAAGTCATGGCGTGAATATATAATGAAATTTTATTGTTACGAAGCTGTTAAGAGGCATCTATTCTTCGGTAGGCATTGCAGCGTCTTACGTTGCCGATAACATCTCTGAAGCTCAACAATTAAACCAACAAATGCACTTTATTTCTTAAGTATGTCTATTAACCCTACATATGTTTCGGCTGCAATAGAGCCATGATTGCAGCCGAAACATACTTAGGGTTAATGGACATAATTAAGAAATAAAGTGCATTTGTTGGTTTAATTGTCGATTGTTATCAAAATGCACGGTGAACACAATGTAAAATCTCTGAAGCTGTCTCTTACGAAATTTTCAAATTTATGGCGTGAGTATTCAGTGAATTGTGATTTCGTAGCATCCCCCTAGGGTTTTAATATACACGACGAGATGAATTGGAGGATCATCTGTGGAAGTCACAGCTACAGGTGCCGTGGTTCAGCGTGTGAGGGATTTGTTAACCCAGTCATATGAGGCGACCGCTTATAGTAGTAATATATAGTAGTAATATGTTATTTTTTCATTGTTATGGTTACATTTGACTCATATCACCATGTTTAATATTCATCTTTGTCTACAGAACGTTACATTAATAACTTAGGGAAGACGAGTCTGCCGAGAAAAGCGTCTTATCAACCTTGGAACATGAGAGGTGGCCGCCCAGTCATGTGGTATCTTTTATACAGAGTAGATGGCTAGTGTGTTTGAGAAACGTTTTCTGTTGTGCAAAGAGCATTGAAAATGATGCGTCATGGAAATTGGTCGCTTGGAACTGTTTAAAAAATTCCGCGTCAACAGTGCCACGTAAAAGAAAGTACCCTACTTCATGGAGTTTTTTACATGAACATGATTGTACCTTGCAAAGCTAATGATAAATATGAAATTACTCTGTTGCATAAGGATATATATATTTTTTCGAATGGTTCGATAGCCCCTTGGGGGCCTAGGCCGCCTCATTTTTCGAGGCTTCACGATCACACTTTTTTAGACACACCACACTCGGTAGGACTCCTCTGGACGAGGGACCAGCTCGTCGCAGAGAATAAGGATATAATAAGAATACTTAATTCTGTCATATTTTCAGGCTAAATACCAGACATAATGAAAGACGTGGCGCTCTTTTCCTAACTGGAATATTTCCGTATTATGTTCTCGAAATTTACTCGATCTGTCTGTATTATAATAAACGAGATTCTCTGTAGCACACTTAACTTACAGTTTTATTAGTCTAGCCTTGTTATAAACGTTTTGAAGAATGTGCTCCACAGTCGTAGAAGGGGCGATCATAATTTGATTTACCGTGTCTACGTCTACAGAGAATTCAAGGTTGGTTAGTTGTGGAGTGGCTTTTTGTGGGTCAATATTCTGTCTATAACAGGCAGTACCCTCAAGAGAATAATCTCACTGAATAAAAACTTAACGCTACTGAATTAGTCTTACATGTGTAAACACTATCTGTCATTTTAACTTCTCAGTGAAACATATTCTGACTTTTCCTGGGCATTGAATGCACATGTCAGAACGTGACATGGTTGTTTATATGACGACTAGATGAAGTCTACATTTGAGGTTAAGTAATAATGATTCCTGTTAAAATTCTTAACACTTTATTTGTGAAGTGAAGTGAACCTTCAGGTTCCGTAAGAGCAGGGATTTCTTGACTAGATGAGCGACCATTAGATCCTCAAGGATTCTGCTGCGTGGAGTTTGCTATATTCAAAGAATGCGTACAGAGAGAAGCAAAATGGATTATGTCACAATCACTGCTTAAACTTGTGAGCGCAGTCAGTGCGTAAATTAACACTTCTCTATCAGGAGAAACAAACAAGGTAGGGGTTAGAGAAAGCGAAGGCGTTTCTAGGGGTTGGGAGCTAACACAAACAAACGGGGTGATGCTATGAATCTTTACTAATTTAATAACAAATTCCAATAAAACTGCTTTTTTACTTTCTTGTGGTTTATTTTACCACCCATTTATCCTATAATTTGACGCCAGGAAATAGTGCCTCAGATAGCTCCATTACATAAGCCATCAATAAACAAACAGTATTTCATAATCCAAAATAAATGTATGGTGTGACAGCTACGTTGTGTTTAAGCAACACACCACGAAGCCTCACATTAGTGTGGGCTGGAGGTGAAGTCCCATCAGCAGTAAGTCGAGGCGAGTGGTTGGCTAGCTCCCGTATAAAAGAGCCTCTTCATAGCTATTGGACAAGAGGTCGAGAGCTTTTGGACGTTATGGTTCGAAGTGAGTGGGGTAAATATATCACAGCAGTGACACGTGGTAACATTTTACACACTCACGTAAGCACATCTACTGATGCATGCAAACGGTAGAGTTGCAAATTGTAATGGATAGTGAATTGATAGGCGGTGAGAAAGCACAGCCGAAAGCACTTGTGGGCGGGATGATTAAGCTACACTATTTACAAGCATGATGTATGATTTAATAAACCAGCTGTTTTGCGTTTTTATTGAAGCGGAATCGTTTTGTGAAAATGTTTTGTCGGAACCTAATACTAGCCCACACGGATGTTAACAGATTATTTGCACGTGTACGAATGTGAACTGCAATGTCTGTTTCGGTCTTCAGAGAGATTTTCTAGGTATATGTAACTGTTACTGGTAATAATTTTTACTCTAAGCTCTCGAATAGTTTTATGGACAGCATTACGTTTAGGTCGGATACAGTGTATAGAAATTTAAAAGACTCCCAGACAGATGTGCGTGGCGTGTTTGAATTTGTTCAAGCTTTCCTGCATTAGGAAAAATAAAATGTTTTTAAATATGAAGATTCGAGGCTTCTGAGATATGACGTTGTATCTCAGAAAACTTGAGTATTTGTGAACATCGCTCTGAGAAATTCGGACGTCGTAAAGTACAGGTTAACTGCAAAGAAAACGTGGTATAACTACGTAACCTAAAAAAATGCAACCTTATTTTCGTTTGTTCTATACGAAGGGTTTTCTATACCTTCTGTTTTGGTAGGCCCTTTATGTCTTCATTTTCTCTTCCAACGGTATTGCCTGTTACTTTGTCATATGCATTTCTTTCAACGTCAGGCACATAAGCTACGAAAGTGACGGTTGATGCGAACAGTTGTGGTCGATTAAAGAAAGGAGAGGAAGTAATCCATTGTGTGAGGCACTGTCCCAGTGAATCGGTCGTCGGGGATTTTTGTTTATCTCAAGTGAATGAGAGAAGTTCTGGTTAATGGAGCGGCTGTTCTTAGATATGCAGATGGGAGAAGATGACACCGTTCTATTTTTGAGTTTACAAAATTCATTTCTTAAGGACTGCCAGCGAATTTCACCACCAATCCGCCATAAATAAAAACAGCATTCCTTTGTTAGAGAAGGAAGTAAGTGGTTTATATAGGACAGCGGAATTAATCTTTGATGTACGAAATCGTGAACCGTATAGCATTTCATTTCAGCGTAGGACATACATTCTCGAGCAGTGATGTTTCAATTCCGGATTCACATTTCTGAGAGCTGTTCACTATTCATTTGAAGTGGCTGCATGCTTTGCTGTGCTGGTCCTTTTCTAGAGCATCGAGTACAAGCACTTAACACTCTGATACTAGACTCGTCTACAAGTAGCCCCAGCACACCGGCAGTTTAATGAGTGCAGACATACATCAACGTCGATTCATCCTACAAGCCGGTTGTTTATTTATGTATAGACTTCTACAGCATCAAGCATTTCATCCAACAATTGAACAATCAAAATTAAACAACCATTAGTCACTTTACGATGTGCCTCCTACGTGTTTCGGTCTCTATATTGCCATCCTCAGGATGGTCCCAAACAAAGGAATAAAATACTGGCAGATTCTGTTAAAGATTTGCATATGTGGAGTCAACAATTCAACGTTTTAAATTAAAATTGCTAAAAATATTTAAAATATAGACTTATTACAAATATTTTTATGTAAATATTTTACTTTTTATTTGAATATGTATATATATATATCACGTTGCAGAAAAACATCCGTATGAATATGTCATCTTTATTCTGGGGGAGTTATCCCTTTGTTGTCAGTAGGTGCTTATACCGTGGTGGTTCACTGAGTACTGTATTTTATTCCTTTGTTTGAGACCTCCCTGAGGATGGCCATGTGGAGGCCGAAACATGTAGGAGGCACATCGTAAAGTGACAAAGGTTTGTTTATTGTTCATTGTGCAGTTGTTGAATTGAATGCTGCATGATCAGCCTGTTGTACGGAATATGGTAAACATTACGTTATGCAGCATCCATTCAGCTCATCCACCTACCCACGATTGTGGACGAGGGCCGTCCGTTCATTGTCCATTACTAGCGACTGTAGGTCTATAGTGTTAAGATAAAAATGTACAGATATGATAGAAGTTATTAATTATGTGTCAGTGATTATGAATTGAAAATATCTGAAGATTAAAATAAATATTATATTGCAGTGCTACTTCATAATTTGTGCCGATGTCAACATTTAGATCTCACTCTGAGAGATAGGGCTGTTACGAAAGTACGAAAGCCGAAGTGCTAAGGGAAATTTTGGGACGTAAAGATGTCAAATAACGGGGGCATGGAACTGAAAAAGCGGGGAAGCTGCATGGGCTTCACTCATCGTCGTTTTTATTATGATAAGGGATTTGAGTATGTCGCGGCTGGAATAAGGGAGGTACAGACAGAACTGCGCTAATTATCTAACCTTCCATAAGTCATAGAACATTGGAACAGGCACTGTGCTCCGCCTTTTGGTTTTGTGGGACTTTATTGTACAGTCGGTTCTGCTCTTACGCGTGTTTCATTAATCCTAATTGGCTATAACGCGACTGATGTGTACGTGAACGCTGTTTGTATCACGTGAACTTTCGCCTACACGTGTTGGCTGTGACGGAATTTCAGTGACAAGTGTGAAGATATAACGTGTTGACGGGCCAAATTTTTTTCTGATTTTTTTTTTGTGGCGAAGGGCCCCGCAGCAGATGCTACGGAAAATGTAAAGTAACTTTAAGAAAATACTTAAATACACACTCCTTTTACTCAGTAGATGAATTTTTTATGTATAAAGATGGTTCATAGTGATGTATGTAACACGTTTATAGTGTTTTAGTTTGTAGTGTTCAAATGTAAAATTCTATAACCTGTATAGCTCTATATTTTTATATTATGACTTATTCCACATCCAGTTGTCACTCCGACAGACTTATGGATCCATGGAATGTATGTATGTATAAATGTATATGCAGCCTTGAGGCGTATTGTGCAACTCTGTGATAAATATGATACTTTTTTCGTTTTTCCTTGTAATGGAACATCGGTGGAATGAAATTGACAGGGGAAAACCGAAGTACTCGGGGAAAGCCTGTCCCAGTGCTACTTTGTCCACCACAAATCCAACATGGACTGACCGGGATTTTTCTGATCTTACCCCATTTTTATTACGCGATTTTATACAACACGAGGTCTCACAAGAAAGAAACTATAGGTTTATAGCAGAACTCACTGTAGTGATGTGTAAAATTCCTAATAATTCCTCATTTATTCCATGCCAATGTACAATTAACATAAAATAAAACACTGTTGGGAAATTACATTTTATTGAAAGCCCGACGTGTGCTTCGATAAAAAAAATGTCATTATGATTGAATATTTAAGAGCTACTGTAGGAATTTATTTTATGTGTTGTGTTTTGGCCGTCATTGTTTTAATAAATTAATATTATAGGAAGTTATTATGCAAGATATGAAGAGAGTTTAGTGTGTCTTCCTTTCTTGTTCCAACTCACGCAATTCATGACCGTCTATAAGTGTCTTTCGACTTCTCAGTTATTACTGCGTAATCTATAAAGGTCAGGGAGTATAATTCACCTTTTTGAACTTTCTGTAATCTTCCTTATGTCAAAGTTCGGGGGTTAAATAATGCATTTTCCTTTTCTACCCACTTGTTACGCTAATCTCAGAAATAACTCTATGGAGATAAAGTAATAGTTACTGAGTTAGCCAAGATTTTCACTACAGTGTTCCGAAAAACATTCCCATGGTTCCTAAATTGATCCAGATGAAACCAGTCGATATCTTCGCACTCGTTTTAAGATCCATGTCATATTTTTACATATTTATTTCGGTGTCTCATGTGATGTATTTCTTTTATGTTTTCCGATTAAAATGCTGTATAATTTCACTTTTTAAAGTCATGTATAATAAATGTATTTTAATAGCACCTTTCATGTATCGTATAAAGGTGCAATGCAAGGTGTGTTGAACTAAATTTTGGACAGCCTTGATGTAGTGTACCGTGGCATAGAATATATATATATATATATAAGTCTGCACGGTCCATGAATAAGAAATGCATCAATGTCCAAATCACTTACGCTGGCTCCGTATTTGCTTCGCAGTTTCTTCCCCTCCCGTCGACCGCTGGTTGCTGCCTTCGCCGTATTTCCTCACCGGCGACCGCAAACTTGGCGCGCACCACAAAGGTAAGACCTCATCGAGCACAGTATTTCACTCGGAAATGAACTTCGTGCACTAGCGAGTGTGTAGCTGACTTCGTCGCAATTATGGTGGTGCTCTGATTTTAAAGACAACACAGAGAGGTAACGTTGTATTTACCGTGCATTTTCAAATGAGATATGTTCAATAATCACCAACTAATGCACATAAACTTTTTTCACAATAGTTTATTCTTAAAATTCACTCTGCAACTACACGACACGTCGCGCAGCTCTTCCAGTACACACAGATGACCTCCTTACTGCAAATTGAAATGCACTTGCAAAGAACTACAAGGCCAAACTGCCACTAATTTTCTTGCTGACTACAAATTATGTAATCATTTTAACAACTTTTTAATCCATTTTATAATAATTTATTTTACATACTGTACGATGTGGACAATATTAGACCACTCATAATCTACATATATGTATATAACCACATATGTAATAACTGAAAGGTCTATGCATAATAATCTCTACGACCCCTGAAGATGGTGGTTTAAACCACCGAAATACGTATAGGGGAATTTCAAGAATAAACTATTGTGAAAAAAGTTTATGTGCATTAGTTGGTGATTATTGAACATATCACAGAGAGGTAAGGTACACCCTTCATTAGAATATGCAGTAAAATTTAAATAACACACGATTTGATGAGGGTAAGTGCTTTCCGTTTGATCGCACAATATAACTAAATTAAATAATATTTTATCCTTCATTTCTTTAGCTAAATGTACTGTCAGTCGAGGGATTTGATGAAATGTACTTTTTTAAATCTCTTTACCAGATAGAAGATAGCAAAATACCATTACTCCATTGCTTTTCCAGCTAACATTCTAAAGGTGAACACTTTCAAGTAATTGCAGAGAGACAGGATATTTATATTTAACTTTCGGTGCATGAACGTTTTGTAATGTAGGCATGAAGAACATGGCAATGAGATCTACATTACAGTCTTATTTAGTTCGATCGTTATTTACAGATATTCATTAATGGGAACGGCTGGAAGTATTTCTAGCTGTTAAAGTCGGATAAAACTGACATTAGATCCTTGAAATTCACGTAGAGTACAACTTGTACGCGACTATAGCAGAAGGAAACCAGCGTGTTCTTAAATCATCTTGATAGCTGGGCTTTAGACCCTTCGGTATACGTAATGTTTGTAGTTTTACACTGACTGTTTCAGTCGATGTCTACAAATTGTGAGTTTACCTTAGTTGGACTGCAGTGGCTGTTTGAGTTAATATCAGACACCAACACTATAATTTAAAGGCACAAATTTTGGTCTCGAGACGGATAAGCTGAACGTGTGCTGTTGTGATTTTCGTATGACGTGTTTTAGGCGCGTTCGCAAAACTGCGAAAAGCGACTATTAGCCTTGTCATATCTGTCCGTCTGTCTGTCCGCATGGAATAACTCGGCTCTCACTGGGCGGAATTTGATATTTAAATATTTTTTTAAAATTCTGTCGAGAAATTCCAAGTTTTATTAAAATCTGATTAGAATAACGGGCACTTTACGTGAAGACCTAGATACGTTTGTGGTAGTATCTCGCTAAATTCTTGTTAGAATGAGAAATGTTGCAGACAAAGTTGTAGAGAAAATCAAAAGACACAAAAGTAACTTTTGCCCCGAAAATTGTTCCATTTATTAGATAATGTGGAAAAATATGGTAGGGCCAGACAGTCCACAGATGACAATATAATACGGCACATGCGCTTTGCATGCTGGATAACTAAGGCTACAAACACACACACTCCGAGTATGTAATACTTATTGCTTTCCACAGCAGCAATGGTACTTGAACGCGCCTCATTGTTACGTTTATACCTACATTGCCTGTCTTGTCGTAGACAAACACATGGCCATATCAAGAAGTGTAGGACTTTCACAGCACTAAGTATACGTACTTGTTCTGAGACATCCGGATAAATGTTATACAGAGAAAACGACAGCGACATGGGTGAAAATCTTTTGTTCTCCATCGTTATTTTGTATCCGATTATATGTAATGTTTCCTGGGGTAAAGGCGGCCGGTGCGTAGGGCTGACAACCTTACCACCTTCATGTGCCGATTGTTTATAAATCTGGGAGCCTCAACCTCCTGGAATCCTAAGGGCCTGTCCAGGCCTGTAATGGGATTGCTTGACGATTTTATATGTAATGTTGTTATTTGAGGAAGATCAGGCTTATACTGTCATGTTTTTGTGTTGCCTGCACTGGAATTTATCCTGTGTTCGTCTACTTAGCTGTGTATATTAACAAAGTTTCTACGGGTACAAAAGCTCTTTAGAGCACCAGTACATTTAATGCATGAATTTGGTAACCATCTAAATACTGCACGATCCGCATAACAGAAGTAAGTATTTGAGTATGCTTAGATACGTTAAAATAACCAGTTTTATAACGTGCCTTATTTCGTGATATGACTGTACATTTAGCGACTGTAGAGCGGGTTATACAGAACTGTTCAAATTAAGTGTAGAATAAGTACCTAATTTCGTAGCGAATTTAGAGGATCGTGCCATAAAATAAAGTTAGGTTATGGAGTTGTGTATGTTAACTTATTTCTGTTTAACTGTGCAGTAGACCGCAAGAATTTGTATTTTGATGTGTCACTAAGCAACATTGTTTAATGAAATTTAACTGATTAGTAGCCACACACTAAATTGTGTTTTTGACACAAAGAGACTTAGGAATATTAACTTATACAATTAAAAATATTTGCTCACTACATTGACTAGTAAATTAATAAGCGTGGGCTTGTATTTAAAAATTACAAATCACCCCCTTCTTCATAAGTGGATAGGCATGTAGATGATCAAAATATTTCCCAGCTTTTATGAACAGTGAGTTTGTTAGAGCAGACTATCTGATCCTTTTTTGAGTCAGTTGAATCCAATCATTAAAATTATATTTGTACTAATTAATGTTAAGTTTAGTGTATATTTTTCTGGTTTTATTAGATTTTGTAATTTTGCCGCTGCTACCTTCCACTCCTCTGTAAAACCTCACTGAATAAGCTTGACAACATCGAATTAACTCCCCTTTGAAGCTTTAGCCACTAAAATTGTATTTTAAGCTTCGGGTTATTGAGGCACGCTGTAGCTACAGGGTCGACTCTTCGTTCCGCTTTGAGCCGTCAGTATTTCTCTAAGTTAGTGAAGTGTAGACGAAACAGAGTTTTTTAATTCGAGATAATAGGAGATAACGCACACGGTTGTTACGAATGTCGGTGTTCTCCAGCCTGAAGAAGTAACTCCATTATGCTCCAGATTTTTTTTTGTGTGGTAGCTTAGTGCCTTTATCTTTTGCTCTAGTTCTTTCTGATATCTCTTTTGTGTTGTTCAGTACGTAGGGTATGTTAATGATGGGCTGTACGGATTTAGCATTTTGCAGTTGTGGCTTCTATTAAATGTAACTACATGATAAGCTCGTGAAGACAAGTCAAACGTTAATTAAACAGCCAAACACTGGACCCTAATTTCTATTTGCAAGGACGGAACCCAATATCTGTGGGTATGAATACGATGTTTTAATTACGCTATCAACTGAACTCTCACACAAGCTTCCTCTGACGTTCATCCTATCCTTCGTGATTACGGGTCATTTTCTGTAGAGCGGTTTGGAGGACTGCGGTTTCAGTAAAAAGCGGTTGGGACATTTGTGCTTGTTAGCAGACTTGTGACATTATGAGATGCATCACTCGTAATCTAGCATACATGATATATAACACGAGCCTTGCAGAATGTATGAATATCCAATCGGAGAAACAAAGGGATAGTGCTGTCGAGGAGAAAGTGAAAACCCCCATCCAGAAAGCCTAGTACAAAGGAGACAAGGGGTGTAGAACGGTTTCAATAAGGGACAAACGGCACAGTCCAGAAAGCCTGTTTCATAGAAGAACGTAGTTGCTTGCACTGTCAATAACAGAACGAACTTCCCCGTTCAGAAAGTTTACTTACCTTCACCTGCAATTTTGTTAACTGTGGTGTTTACGTAACAGATGCTGTGCAACATTGAGTTTAGAGGCAACACTTGAACGCACGAAGGGAGGGTGTGTGGATACTGTGCAGATGTCGCACAGCAGCGCGGATTAATACAATACCGTGTCACTGCTGCATGGAGTGGCAATAGTTAACAGTGGCATGGCAATTCTGTCACCTTGTTAGCTTTCAAGCTTTGAACCAGCCAACTCACTCCAATCATTCCATCTCCCTCTCTGCTCGACACTGCTTAGTGATAATTGTACTGAACGACC
Source organism: Reticulitermes speratus (assembly GCA_021186555.1). Classification (NCBI taxonomy): domain Eukaryota; kingdom Metazoa; phylum Arthropoda; class Insecta; order Blattodea; family Rhinotermitidae; genus Reticulitermes; species Reticulitermes speratus. Next base: position 13,463,902 of record JAJKFL010000007.1, read on the forward strand.
CGGTGCGAGTTAATGCTATTACAGACGCAGGCTGTGTAAATGAATGCACTATTCCAGTAGACAGTGCTTCAGGAATTTCTTTTAAAGATTTCATTAAATGCCATGTGTGCGGCGAAGTTCTGGCAGAGTGTAACTTATGATACGGCAATGGCGTGAACTCCGATATTTGAAATTTAACAAGCGTTGGTTACTCTCGTCCATCTTTATCCACGTTAAACTTCTGGTATATGAATTTAGTTGAGATTGTGCTTCATTACATGTGGAGAACTTTCTTATCAACTTTTTTTCTCAAAATTACCTCCCATTTTTCAGCTACTTCTGAGTACACCTTGTTATTATTCTTAATTTCACCGCAAAAATTACCTATTAAAGTTTCTATTTTCGTTTCCTACAAAAAATATCGTATTACCATTAATGGCTTACGTGCTGTAAAATATATTGCATTTTTCTTAAACTTTTATTTATTTATCGAAATATCCGACTTTATTATTGATAGTGTGTATTAAATGATGTAGCAAAATATTTACTTTTCTTGACATCTATAATGTGTAAAACATAAGTATCGCTTTTCCTTCTGAAGAAGTAGGTGATGTAACTTTTGAAACCTTGTCTTTAGGTCGAAAGTTCTGATGGTCTTTGAAAATAGTATCGTGTCTGATTCAGAACATATATCAAGAATTGGGAAATCTGTAATAATGTGATTATGTAAATGTGCATAATAATCCACTAAAGAGGCTGAGTTGGGGGCATGTGACACACATAGGGAGATACGAAAGGCCCTCAGGGTTTTGGTAGGGAACTTGAAAGAAAGAGACCGCTGGGAAGAACTGGGCGTGGATGGGAGGATAATATTTAAATTAATCTGTAAGATGTGGGATGGTGACATGGACTGGATTGATCTGGCTCAGGAATGCGGTAATGAACCTTCGGGTTCCATAAAATGCTGGACATTTCTCGGCTAGCTGAGGACTTATTAGCTTCTCAAGAATGACTCTGCTCCATGGAGTTAGTTCGTTCGTTTGTCAGTTAACTAGCATAATTACCTCGAGAGAAATTGAAACAAAATAACGTAGTACCTAATGTTTTCATTGTATAATATATTCAATGAAACCCTTCTAGGCGTACTCAACCGATAAAGAGTTTTCCTGATTATAAGGAAACAGATGCTCATTAGGACTTGTTTACAAAAACCAGCAACCAACTCTATTTTGAAATGTTCCCATCCAGTCTCAGTACTCACGTATATTTCTGTAGTATTCATTGGCCTCTTCCCTTTAAGTTTTTCGACGGAAACTTTATTTGTATTCTTTGTCTTCCAAGCGCGTTACCTGCTCCGCCCTTCTAATCTTTCTTGATTTAATTACACAAACTGTATTAGGTGAAGAGTTTAAGTTAAACGATATAAATATTAGCGTCTTTTGGGTTGTGATGCCGTGTACTCTGGGAGCAACCTTCATTTTCTAGTGTGCCCTGAAAATGGTAGCAGTACGCCTTCGTAACGACGATGAATTTCTGCGTCACATCTCAGATGACGGCAATCCTCATAGTTACCGCCTTGAGAACATAAAATATGCCAAATTAAATGACAGTTTGTGTTTGCTGAATGGAGAGACGGAAGCAAGGCACTGGAGTAGAAAGATAAAATGGGTTTCATTTTTATACATATGTAAACTTGAATTGTTGAAGCTTTCCAAGATTGTGTTACCAGTTATTGTTAAAAGCAAGGCAAGTCAAATGTTCGTAATATGATTGGGTTGTTTCTAGTCATTGATTGTATAATAATTCTTTTTGTTATGCATCTTATTAGTAATGGGAATCCGTCTGAGATAAGTGTTTTGAACAGGTCTATGGGCCTGATCATTATTCAGCAGTTTATAGGGCCAACATTAATTAATTTAGAACTGTCTTATACAGTTTATAAAACATTTAACTGTCAAATTTTCATCTGTCATTTTCTTCTGCGGTTCTGTTGACACCTATTAGTAACAATAAGCTGTGTTGAACTCACGCACGTTTATCCATATTTCAGTAGGAACAATAAGAATGAGAATTATTTTGCATTGCAGAATTTTATAGCAGTCCACAGAATGAGGCGAAAAGGTGGAAATAATGCAGGCACATTGGAGCGATAGAGACGGAGTGCTACTGTTGCTGTATGTCTATATTATATTCTGTTTAACTTCTTAATGGAAAGGCACATAAGGTCTTCTTCCTCGTTAATTGCCATCAGCGTTGAATTTAAACAGTGGCGCGTAGGATAGACGCTATGGTGGATGGAGTAAACTGTTTGACTTTCGCAGCGAACTTGCGAATGGCTGTTTGACAAGATAATTATGAGTGAACAGGGAGAGAGGAAAACAGAAATAGACGGATATAGGTTATGAAGAGAAAATCAAGCCATGTGCCTGTAGGGACCATTTTCAACTCTGAACCACACAGACCACCGGTAAGACCATTCCTGAAACAAAGCTTTCATAACTTGTAAACAGTGAAGCAGTGTGGTGTGATGGTTTGATTCAAATTTCATATTGAGCTCTACTGTGGTTGTTTAAAGCAATCTAATTTCAGTTCAGACATACTCTGCATGTTCTAAGATAAGCATGCCTCTTGGTAATGTTGCTGGAATGGCTAAGGCTAATTATCTTATCAAAGGGGTAGTGGCGTTGTTTCATGGAGGCGTCACAGACGTTAGGGAAACTGATTCCATCAGTGGTTTATTCAAGACGACGGATATTGTTAGTGGGGAAACCTAATTTTAAAAAAGGGTACACATAGACCGTTTTGTGATTTACCTTATATTGTGGTACGGCGCGTAAATTTGCCACTAAATTAGATGTTGCATAACTCTGTGGGGAATTTATAATCCCCATGAGGATATTACGTAGGTTTATTTAATACAGTGAAACCTGTCTTAAAGTGAACCTGCACATAAAGGAATCTTGTCTTTAGCGGATAACTTTACGATTCTGAAGATCTGGAACCCCGAGAATCCAAATTTCAAGTATCCGTATGAAACGGAACCTCTCTGTAACGGAATAAAAATTCGGTCCCTTGGTGTTTCCTTATACGCGGGTGACATTTTATAACCTGTCAGTCTGTACGATTCGCTTGTGTAATTAAAACACCATTCTGTGCAATAATGTTCAATTGGACAAAATACTTCTATACCATCAGAGTACACGAAAGTTTGTGTGTCGAATTTATGTACGTTATGTTTTCTTAATACGTGTTTCAGTCGTCACGTTCATATTCAGAGTGTTCATTAAAGCGCATCAAAAATGGAAAAAATAAAGGAGTAACATTATGTATCTTACATAACTGAAGACGGATATGGGGTAACGTGTGGCAAGAATGAAAGAAGATTATTTCCCACTATTGGCCTTCAAGTATCATATGAGCTTACGCCGTGATCTGGGTAGACCAAAACAAAGATGGAAATATCAAGAGACTCTTCAAAATAAAGAGAGACAGGTCTTTGATGGTGATGATGATGATGATGATGATGACAAAACTAAAATATGTAAAGCATTATCTTAAAATCAAACCATGGCTAAACACAGTAACTCACTGCTTTACCGGAATTCGCTTTAGTGAGAAATGCATAAGACTAGTTAGAGTTCAGAATCCGTGAAAGGAAGAATATTACATTCAAATTAAAGGACAATATAAAAATGGATATAAAAGTAATAGGATATGAAGGGGGGGGGGGGTTGGACAGTTGTCATCTATCTCATTATAGGGACTGACGGCGAACTGTTGTGAGCACGGTAATGAACTTTCTTGTTTCGTAACTGACGATGCATTTCTTGCTTAACTGAACGCCTGTAATCGGCTCAAGAAGGCTTTACTTCACGGAGATCTGAGCTTCAATTCCTAAGGGATATGATTTGTGTTGGCATGCTTATTGTTATCATGATGATGACAGGCGATTTTATCATTATACTTACTCCGTGAAAGGCAACAGACCTTCGATATGGTTTAAAGTAAATTTGAATTTAGAAACTTAAGTGATATCCTGCAGTACCTCCTCGAGCAATCGGTGTTTGATGTATTGTACGTCTCATGTCGGATTGGTTTAGAGGAATGGGCAAGTCTTAGATTTAATGTCATGTCTCGTGTTAAGTTTCATTCGCTGTACGTGCACTAACACTTCAGTTCTCACTGCACAGTACTGCAGTAAATAGCTATTACGTAATGTGCCTGCAGTGCGCTATCGCATACAGCTGTTACCACAGTTAGCTTGGCGGCACAGGCAAACATAGCAAGGTACATCTCTGGTACCAACTGGTGAAATGAACTTCTCATGAAAATTAAGAACAGTAAAACGTAACATTTCGTTACGTAGTAGCCGTTAAATAGTTCCTTTCCAGATAATTCTTCAGCAATAAATATTTATTTTCACATTAATTTGCGCCTCTGAAACGTTAGGAAAATAATATATAGAGGAAGCTGATCAGTTATTTAGTATTTAATAAGATTGTGTGTTTCTTGTGAGGCAGGTAGAGTGACATCCCATCAAACGTCGCTGCACGTTATTCGTTTAATTGTGTGTGAAACTGTACAAACTTTTGCAACACTGCTATTCTTATTTCCTTCAGTAAAATTTGAATATTTGTGCAACAATTTTATATGCGGAAATGAGTCAAACGTCTTTATAAAATCATGTACATAAGCAGCGGACTCTTAGATGCAGAAATCACTGCAGGAAAGGGTATTCCATTTCTTTGTGCAGTTTTCTTACACTTTTCTTACCTGTGCAGTACAAAGAAGAGAAGGGATTTTCCTTTGTGTAGTGCTTCTTTGTATCCTCATTCTGAATTTCGAAAGACATAGCCTGCTGATGTTCTACGTAGTCGCCTTTGTGCGTGTGTATAGGCAGGTAGTGATGTATGTATGTATGTATGTATGTATGTATGTATGTGGTATGTATGTATGTATGTGTGTGTATGTATGTGGTATGTATGTATGTATGTATGTGGTATGTATGTATGTATGTATGTTTACGTATGTGTGTATGCATGTATGTATGTATATATGTGTGTATGTACGTATGTGTGTATATATGGATGTATGTATGTATGTATGTATGTATGTATGTATGTATGTATGTATGTATGTATGTGTGTGTATGTATGTGTTATGTATGTGTATGCATGTATGTATGTATGTATGTGGTATGTATGTATGTTTACGTATGTGTGTATGTATGTATGTATGTATGTATGTGGTATGTATGTATGTATGTATGTATGTTTACGTATGTGTGTATGCATGTATGTATGTATATATGTGTGTACGTACGTATGTGTGTATATATGGATGTATGTATGTATGTATGTATGTATGTATGTATGTATGTATGTATGTATGTATGTATGTATGTGTGTGTATGTATGTGTTATGTATGTGTATGCATGTATGTATGTATGTATGTGGTATGTATGTATGTTTACGTATGTGTGTATGTATGTATGTATGTATGTATGTGGTATGTATGTATGTATGTATGTATGTTTACGTATGTGTGTATGCATGTATGTATGTATATATGTGTGTACGTACGTATGTGTGTATATATGGATGTATGTATGTATGTATATATGTATGTATGTACGTATGTATGTATGTATGTATGTACGTATGTGTATATGTATGTATATATGAGCACCTGCTAATTTCTTGTTTTGGATTTTGGATCTGCTATAAATGAATGAAGGTGGAGCGGTCTCCAAAAGCCTGCAGTTCGTACGCAGTATTACGAATATCGGCCATTTGGTTCTGTACGTGCTGCTGGCAGAAGTATAAGGACATTCACAATCACACATGTTTTAAACATTGGTATCATTTACTTCTAAAATATGGAAAATGCGCCGAGATTTTATCTGCACTCTTCATGACTGCTCGAAGAAGAAAAGAACTGTTTGAAGACAAGCTTGCTGAGACACGAATACGGAATGTGACTGAACTATTAGAAGTGTAAAACACGCGTGTAAGATTTATATGATTAATTTCTTGTAGTCAAACAGTATGGAAGAAAGATGGAAGAACGGGCAATCATAGTTTAAGCTAGCGCAAAATTTTCGGGCTCTGTTCTAACAAAATATTTTGCTTCTTACATAAATTGTTTTTGTTACACTATTTTGCACCCAGTGTGCAAGAACTGAAGTTATACCCGGTGATGTATTTTATATCTCTTTCAGCACACATACACGCAACTCTTTAGTGGATTAGAATGAAATTTGGTGCAAAACGTTTCACAATAACCTTTGTTGCGCAAATTTAATTTTGGTCCTCATATATCTTGTTCGGCCCCGTTCTTCATGAAGCTCAAATAGAACAAATCAATGTATCCCTGAATTACTCACATAACCACGTAAACCACAGTGGTTATTATAAATACCACTTACTGTAAAAATATGTCTCTGCATACTGTCCGTAAAGGTATTTGTTTCGTATGATTATCAGCACAAACAATGGTTGTTTCGTATATAGCATTTGTGGTAATGGAGACTGAGTGTTTACTGTGAGATACAACTGAAGTTTTAAATATTTATGGCGTGAAATTTGTGCTTCAACAGGCCGTACCGTGGCTTCGGCCGGCCTTTCACCGCAGCGACCCGGTTTCATTCCCGGGCCTGTCCGTGAGGTATTTGTGGTGAATAAAGTGACACAAGGTCAGGGTTCTCTCCGAGTATTTTGGTTTTTCCTGTCAGTATAATTTCGCCAACGCTCCGTCAGTGTCTTCATTTTCTTGCTGCTCTTATAAGCAAGCCAAGCTGGAGAAGCCGAAGAATTTATGAACAGAATGTAGCTCTTTCGGGAAAGAACAAGTCCCTGCCTAAACACATTAAGAAAATAAATAGGTAATTAATTCAGATTTTGTCCTACATTTTGAAAAATTTTTCAAAACATACCGTGTAATACTACATCGTTGTTCAGTTTCGTAAAGATGGATTTATATCTTTTAACGTCATGTATAATTGTAATACAGAATATGTACAGAGAAATAAAAAACAAGATAGTCACTGTATTTATAACGTACATTGTGGCGCGTTCGCCTAACTATTGTTGCAATTGAAACGCAACAATGCGTTATGTGTGCACTGTTGAGGTACGTGTCACTGTCAACAATATAACAGTACTGAGCGTTGCACAAAAATTATGTTATGGCGAACGAACGTCGCTGGCAACAGCAGAACGTACTTAGGTCTTCACGTAAGGTGTTCGATATTTTTTGTCCGATTTTAACCAAATTTGGAGTTTTTCGACAGATTTTCATAAAAATCCCCAATATCAAATTTTATGGAAAACCTTCTAGTGGGGGCCACGCTGATACATACCGATGGACAGACAGATATGACGAAGCTAATAGGCGCTTTTCGCGATTATACAAACGCGCCTTAAACGGTACGTTTAGAAATGTTGTATTCTCCATTTTGTCTCACGTTCTTTTACGAGTATTTACATTCATGTCTCGGACACACTCAGGCTGGTGCTGGAGTTGGAGGGTTGTTGATGTTCTGTGTGCACATACAGGTGGAGTGCAGAAGCCAATACACCCACAAAACCTCGACTTGATCCCTGCGAATGACATGACTTCATGGGCAGCTACAAGGTATAAATTGAACTAGCGAAGTGGGAAGTGGGAAGGCCTGTGTAAGCGTGTATAGCACCGATCCTGCAGTCTGTACTGTAGCACTGCCCCCATCTGGAGAATATGGTGGTACCACATGTCTGGGCGAACGAAGAGAAACAGTGGCGGAATTCAAGCGTGTTTCATGTGATTACAAGTAACAGTGTACACTTTTATTTGACACTATGCGAAACCCCACTTGAAATACGGTAAAATATATAACAGTGTATGCTTATGCTAAGGAATTCTGAGTAGAATTCATAAAGCCTATTACATAGATTTATAGTCCTGCAAACTTATTAATAGGACCTAATATTATTCATGTTTTATGCCATTATTATGATGAAATTTGTAAGTAGAGGTTCTGTAAACATTCATTTGGTCCTGATAATATAATAATAATAATAATTAGAACTGTTAACGCAACTGTGTTTAATATAAAAACAATATCCTTGTTTCTATACAATGGTTACATGTTTCGACTCACCTTCAGTCATCACCAGGCCAACAAAAATGTGTAAGTAAAGGCGAGTTTTACAATCATAAATTGCTGGACATTTACACTTGAATTGTGACTTAGACCTTCCTTTTAACATTATTTTATTGGTTGATGTAGCAAAAGCGACTAGCATGCAGACATTTTATAGACACAAGGATATTGTTTTATAATAAATATAGTTATACTCACAGTTTTATTTGTCATAATATTATTAACAGTACAACGGGATGTCTTCTAATAAGGTCAAGTTGTTCGGTTATAACCTCAAAGTTTCGCATCGTCGCCATGTTTGCAATTGTTTACTTACAGTGTTTCGTATATAGTATGTACATTTGTTTATGGTTTATCATCATACCAAATTGCATACGCGTGGGTCCAAAGTTTCTCTCTTATATTTCCAAATATTTCCAACATATGCGAAAAATCTATAAACTTTGGGTGTTAAAGTAAGCAAACTTTAATTCTTTTCTTGCCTGGTCTGAACTGTCCATATATTCCGAATGTCTTGAGGTTCACTGATATTAGCAAAAACTTCCATCATTTGATTTTACATTGAGCCACATATGTACACTTAATTCACAATATTTAAGATCAACCGAACATAGTCCTCTCAATTTATCACAGTTTAATGTGAGACCCATATACGAGTGATGTTTAGCTAAGTTGTATTTTCTACAGAGGCCATATAACGAGCTGTGACGAACACACTCATCAGATTCCAGGTGTTCGATTCTGTTTGTCAAATTTTAAACCAGTGTATTTACCATTCTTCTTTGACGCCTGTGTATTTGGCAGCTTCTCTGACACACGTGTGGAGCGTATAATCTAAACACGGCTTTGCGTGGTTTTATGTTTATTTTTCCAACAACAAAATGTCGACAGAAGTTGTAATTTCCCATATGATTTAATTCTTGTTATGTTTTTTCATCTAATCGCTACTTCACTTGTGGACTTAATTCAAGGTCATTATAAAGAAAATGCGCATAATCTTATCCTACTTCGAGGAAATTCTAAAACTCGGAAAGAGAGTTTAGATTCAAATCAGGAAGAAATAATGACATTATTTAAAATGTTCAGTGCTGTATTTAAACTTACATGTTTGGTATGAAGGAAGGCTGTAACAGGGAAGTTTATACTCCCCTTGCATAATCCTTAAAAATCCACCACTGAAATAAGAGAATTTTTCTTCTCTCCTTTCTCTTGCCTATTTCATGGAAATTGAACCCGGGCTTTTCTGTCGTGGGTGGGAGTATGTGGGGTGAGGTTGGATGTGCCCCCGGAGACGTGAATGTGGGGGTTGTGGGTGTGAGTGGTGTAAGGGAATGCCGCGTGAAGAATAAAGTTTTGGGCGGTGCGGCGAAGGGGTTTGCGAACGTCGGAGAGACGGGCGATATGGAGAGAGATTGTGACAGAGTCAATAACTTAACCGACATCTACGGGCGAGTTTCACGCGGGCCGAGTTCAGACACTTCTCCGAAAAGATGTCTGCTGTCACGCTCGGGCTGGCTGCAGTGAAACCTCCGTCTGTTACTTTTCTTCTTCTTGTTTTCTTTCTGTGTTCCAGAAAATTCAGGTCACAAATGAAATAGATTTCGCCTTTCCGTTTTCTGCGCATTTCTTTATGCTTTTTACGAGAACTAACTTCCTTGGACATTTAGTCCGTATGCCTCCTTCACCACAAGAGACGTCACAACTTCTCATTATGTAAAACTCTACTACATGCTGCCAGGCTTCGTCGTCACGTGTTTCAGACGGCTAAATGCATGATGTTCTCTGCAGATGCTGTGTTAGATTTTTCTTAAAGTGCACCCTCTTTCCCTTACCAGTTATCATTTCACAAACATACCTTATTCATCTTCCATCAGAGCTTCGTATAATAGTTTCAATATAAGTTCGCAGGTCCAAGGAATTGAGTCTTACCCAAACCGATTATCATGAACTTGATTATCATCATTGTAAGATTTTATGATTTTCTGTTTTTCAAGGCTTTGTATTTTCATAGCTGACTTATACTCCACCACATCTACTGTTTTAGCATTGTCTTGGGTGTCATCAAAGTACACTGTCTTAACGGCAACGTGAAATGACACCTTCAGGTATGATGCTTAGACGGCAGGTTGTTGTGTTCTGTGTTTATGGTACCGTTAGATTGACAGGAGGTTACCAGCTCTTTGGACGCACCTGCTACTTCTTCTTGTACCTTCGTAGAATGGTTGTCCCCTATTTCATTATTCTTTCATATGGGGCTAAAATATTTCTCGAGCTCTGTAATATGAAAGACTCTTACTCGCATTCTCTGTACATCATGTTTTGCATCTTTTGGATGATGCACCGTACGAAAAACAGATAATAAACTCGAATTCATAAAATTGAAGTAGGAAATTAGTTAATAATAAAGAACCCTTTTTGGACTTCAAAAAATGATAAGGCAAATTCCCGTAACTGAACCAATTCCGAAGAAAATTCAGCGGAATTTAGGTTAATATTTATTTCATCATGTCGCTGTCCATGTCGTCCAAGCGATTTTTCATTCAAAAATTCTGTATACGTTCTTTTATTTTACCATTCGAGCAACGTGTTAAGACTTTCGCAAGCATCTTGATGTAACATTATTTACAATATACAAGCTATGAGTTATTTTATTTGTAAATGCCTTGCTTAAATATGATTCGTTTTGGGAAGGTGTTCGCTAATTCCCAGTCGTGTCAGAAGTGATTGGGAATGAATGTGAGGATCTTGGGCCTTCACTGAATTTTAGTGTTAATGCTGGTCCTCTCTGTGGATGAAAAATGATATAGTTTAGAGGTAGTAGGCTCCATTTCTGACATTTCGGACGTCATTTTGGTCTGCTGTACTGAAGGAGAAATCCCTAATTACTTACACATTTTAGCATTTAATCACTAACCCGTGAGAGAGCTGACGGTGATAACAAATTTAGCGGAACCTTTTTAGTTTCCCGAATGCAAATTTCGAAGTAGCAATTAACGTGATTGTTTCACGCATTGAATACTTTATAATCTTATGTACTAATTGACTAATATTTTGTACTCGCACAGGAAAGCCGTGTATCATGGTGGACATTTACCTACTTTTAGGAGAAATAAGCAGTATAAAGTATTTGGACAGAAAAAGACGAGGTTTCATAAGCCAGAAGAGAGTATTCTTTATTATTACGGCCCCCACAACCTCAGATGTCTGTTCGTAAGTCATCCACAATATACTTCCCTGATGTTCTTGAGCTAGCTATCTCAACCGTAATATTAAAAAGTTAAAAAAATTTAGGACTTTGTTGTAACCTTTTTTATGAAAGGAAGTGATATATATATATATATATATATATACCAATAGACCAGAATTGTATATTGGCCAAACTAGAAACACTTTATAGCCTGCAGTGAATGTTTTCTTCCGTCTATAATCTTTTTAATCATAAATCTATTATCTCAATTTAATTTTATGCTTAATGTCATTATCACTAAAATGAGACCCAAAAATTTTTATTTCAAGGCATATTTCAGACTTCTAAAAATAGTTACGCTCTTCAAGTGTTCATCTGTGCATGTGGCAAGAACTCACACTATATTTATATACACTGGATAAGGTTCGGAGCATTTTAATTCATTTGATAACCCACATAAGTATCTAATTTCGTCAGATGAGTTTAGCAAAATAAAATAAAATCGAATATTAAGGATTATTTGTGCGAAGTATAAAACAGAATAGCTAATTCTGACTGCCCTATTCGCCTTATTTTTTAGAACAAGGAATTAATTTAGCCAGCTTATTTAAAAATTTGAGTGTATGTATATATAAAACATTAGAAAAATTGTCACTTGTAGTAGCCATCCGTTATTGACGTCTCGGCAAATGTGTCTTGCTCTGGAGAATGCTATGTTGATGTCTGGGCAGTAATGTATAGCTAGGAATAATCCTGTTATGATTTGTATGATTAGGCAGACTCCTATTAGTGATCCGAAGTTTCATCATCCTCTAATTGTTGATGGAGTTGGTAAGTCTACTAGAGCCCCATTTGCAATTTTGATTAGCGGGTGTTTGTTTCGTATGGGTTTGTTCATTAGTTTGTGTGTCGTAGTGGCCCCCTTGAGATGTTGATGATATTTACTACTACGATTAGTGTTAGTAGTATATATATTACTAGTATAATTGTTATTATTCCCGTGATTTGGTTGTATATTATTGTTGTTGTTATTATAATCTCGTCTTCTGTCGTGGATTCGTGAGTGTTTATTTCCTTGTTGTTTGTTTGATCTGGTATAAGGTATATTATTGTTGGTGATATGATTATTGCGGTTATTATTATTATTTTGCTTGTCATGATAGAACTAACTCCATGGAGCAGAGTCCTTCTTCAGAAGCTAACAGGTCCTCAGCTAGTCAAGAAATTCCCCGCATGTTATGGAACCCGAAGGTTCATTACCACATTTACAAGAGCCCGCCACCTGTCCCTATCCTGAGCCATATCAATCCAGTCCACGCCCTCCCATCCCACTTCTTGAAGATCCATTTTAATATTATCCTCCCATCTACGCCTCGGTCTTCCAAGTGGTCTCCTTCCCTCAGGTCTCTCCACCAAAATCATGTATGCACGTCTCCCATACGTGCTACATGCCCCGCCCACCTCATTCTTCTTGATTTGATCACCCGAATAATATTTGTTAATGAGTAAAGATTATTAAGTTTCTCGTTATGTAGTAGAAACATGATATAAACTTCAGAAACTATCTGTAAAAGTATCTGCAGGTGCTTGTCTAGACCTGAATGTTATAATGGTGAGTGATAACCTACCCAGAGCAAATAAAGTACAAGTGCATGTAACATCGTATAAATGGAGAAACATTTTTCTCTTCCTTCGCCATAAAGTATGTATTATATATGTGTCATTCTTTCTTACCTTCTTGGGCGTTAGTTAATCCAAAATCACGACGGAGTATCAGCAGTATTATTAATAGCATTATATCTTGTCAAAATTTTAGCAGGGTACTCTGAAAATGGGCGCAGTAGGTTCCCAGAAACGTTGGTAAATTCCTGCCAGACTTTAATGCGTCATATATCACGTGACAGTGTTCTTCAGGGTAGAAACAGGTATTATTAAGCGATTATATGAAGAAACTCTCATGAAAATTACCAAGGAAGTTCAATAATGAACATGAGATTGCAGAAAAGTCGTTTGCTTCTTTTATTCGAATGCAATGCGGACAAATTTAATTGTAAGGCACTTAGCTTTAGGAAGTAATTCTAAAATGTAAAACTACTTACGCCACTCTAGATCACAGTAAAAGGAAACACGCCTACCACGATCTTGAGGACCCATCCATTAGTACCAAAAGGAAGGATAGGAGACTGTAATGAGGGGTTAGGACAGTAATCCAGATAGTGTTTCAGAACAGCCAAGGATAAAAGCACGGCTTCTGTCTTGTCGTATAACAGATTCTAATTTATAGTAGGTTTTCATATACTGTAATTGCAACTTATTGCGCTTGCATTTGACGTAATTTTGAATAGGCGGATTGCTCATGCTTCTAGTGGCTACGAGAAGTAATTCCTAACGTACTGTTCTATAAGCGAGTTACAGGGTATATATAAAGTTTTACGCGACGTAAAAACCGAAATTTGTGTGTGTCTTATACGGGTCATTTGGAATAAAAATGTCTAATAAACTGGTTCTATTCGATATCGTTATCAAGTTACGCACTAGTGAAGCGAGCTAGCACTGCTGTAACTTCATCGAGTTCCTGATTGTACACTGTCTGGCTAATGGCCGTTCCTGTGTGGCTGTGTTGTGTTTTAGTGCGGTGGAGTAGTCAAAATGCCTAACACTTTTTCAGAAGAAGAATATATCGATCGGAATTTCGCATACGGTTTCTGCAATGGAAATTGTAGGGCTGTTGTGCTGGGATGCAGGCAGCGATAAACACTTTACGGAATGCCACATCACAAAACATTTGAGAGTGTACACGGAGCTCTGAGGGAGACAGGTTACTTCCCACAAGACAATGCAGAATGTGAGCAACAACGGCGTGAAGAAGGCGAGGTGCGATCAGCAGTGCAGTGAAGCCCAAAACACAGTACACGCAGGATTTACAGGACGACTGGTGTAACGCAGGCGCAGGGGTGGCGAGTTTTGCAGCATGATGTCCTCAGACTTCCTACCGGGAGATCAAGGCAACCGCGTACGGTTTTGTGAATGGCTGTAACCACGACTACAAATTCTGCCTGACATTCTGTTCACGGATGCGGCTCAGTTTACTGGGGTTTTTATTGGCAACACAAGGAATTCGCACTCTTATGCAGAATAGAATTCCACACGAGGAGCAAAGTGTCATTTTCAACAAAGATTTAAATTAACATGTGGTGTAGGGTATTTGACAATAACCTAATTATAACACGTTATCGAGGGACATTACAACAACTTCACATTACAGGAATTTATTGTTTAATTAATTACGCCCTACTTCTGCGTTTAGAGAATATGTCTGTTGCAACGTAGGGATGAATGTGACTGCAACATGATGGAGCACCTCCACATTTCGGCGGCGAATGAATGGAATATTTGAACAAAAATTATGAAGGAAGGTGGATAAGAAAAGTGGACTGCTGGCTTGTTCCGTCTTTAACTTGAACTCATTGGATTCCTTTGTGTTTGGTTGAATTAAGTCGAGGGTGCATCTCAGTCATGAAAACGAAACAAAGTATCAGTTACTAGAGGCCATAAATATAGCTACATTGGTCACAGGAAGGAAGTGGGGTGCATAGCAGTCTAGTGGTATTTTGAACATGCGCTGCAGTAACTTTGAAAGTTTTATATATTTGTAAACATTTAAATGCACCCTCGGTGGACTAGTGGTTAGCGTGCTCGCCACTGGACCCAAGGTTCGCGGGTTCGATCCCGACCGAGGTCGATGGATTTTTAAGTGTGATAGAAATCCGGAGCACCACTTCCTTCGGAGGGGAAGTAAAGCCGTCGGTCCCATGTCGTAGATTTACGGCATGTAATAGAACCTTACGGGCATGAATATAAATGTTTCGTAAGCAAAATTCAGCGGCCATTTCTCACCCAAGTCTCCTGACTGCCTGCCAGATGGCTCTGGCAGTCGAACTTGTGCGGTCAGTGGGCTGGTCACTCACTACTCACTACTCACTACATGACCATAGAAACCTCCGAAAGGAGGCCCCTATGCTCCACGTTGGAGCGACACAAACATTTAAATGATGAAAATTAAACTTGAATATATCTGGAAAATTAGCTGTATTTAAATAAATTGGAAAATTTGCAACATGAACTGACCGAAGCTCTTATGTGGAAGAAGTATCAACTTTTTTTTCGGTGAATGTCGATTATTTAAGACCGAGTCATTACTCCTTCCACTGACGCCTGTAGCTCTCATTATCTACTCATATTCACCGATCGTTTCTAACATACATAAAGGCAGAACAGCAAATTTTGTATATTTGTGTATATTACACTAGACATTCAGCCAACAGAAATTCTACACTTTTCGAAGCTGTGGATGCTTGAAGTGAGTTTTGAAAGTTTCTTTTCTACGAAACATTCGTCGGAAATGTGAATGGCATAGGTTGTAACAGATCGCCTTGGGTTCGAGACCCTAGGCCACTTATTTGGATTCTGGATAGAGGCTGGGTATTCGGGCAAAGAGGTGAGGGGTTGCCCTCTCCACCTAAGTACCTGGAGTGTTATAGAGAGAGGGGGGACTACATTTCGTGGTTATCCAATCATATTTACGCTTATATCACGCGAATTTTACTGTCTTTAAGCTGAGAGGATTAGAGCCAGTAAGGTGAGAGTAGTATGGGAGATTTTTGAACTTTAGTTACAAAGAAATTATTTTTAGTAAGAAGATGCTAGTTAGTTGGCTTCTGTATGGCACTGGAAGTAGACCTTGAGCGTTGGAAGAAACGATTTTTCCAGCGGGAGGATGCGAGTTTTTTTTTCGGTCCCAAGAATAGGTCAGTGACAACAACAGCGAGTAGAAGAGCTGCCGTGAGAGTGATGATGGCACATACACCAATTCAGTGTAAATGAAGATAGGCATACAAGTGTCTGTAGTTTCATTTTGTTGGTGCAGAGAAGTGTTAGGCAGCTGTGAAACAATAAGCATTTATGCAATTTGGTATACGTGCCTATGCGCACCACTGTTTTGGAAATAAGCAGTTTTGTTTCTTCAGATATGTAATTGTTGTGTGTGTGATTGAACTAATAGCGTGGAATAACATTCTCCTAGACCATACGACCCGAATATTCCCTGGGAAGGGTCTCGAGTTGGCGCTGAGCAAAATTTCAGCTTAAACTATATCATTAAATTTAATGAAGCTAGGCACAAAGAAAGGCTTTGGTGAAGGGACGGTTACAAGCTTTCTGTTTACTGGGAAGTTTAACGAAAATTGCCTGAGATTTTAATGTCCTGAAATTGACAAGCCTATTGTTATGTTTCCTAATTTTTCTGTTATGTTAACATGTAACATTGTATGTTGTATCAAAGCCTCTGTTTTCCCATACCAGGATACACTTTGAGTGACTGGGTTATAGTTGTGGAATTTATAAGAACAGAGAATGGTAGTACAGAATTCAATACAGGCGCATTTACGATTTTATGTAAAATTTATTTATTCATTCTTCGTTCTTGTTTTTTGTATTGAAATGTTTATGTTGTTTCCATGCTGTGTAAATAATCCTCCTACCCCGTTTATTTTTCTACAATTTCTAAAGCCTAATGTTCACTATCGGAAAATGAAAGTTTGAGCAAGTAGAGCGCTATATTTGTGTGAAATGCTGTTGGAATGTCTGTCAGTCTGTCATACGTCTATCTTTAAAAGTTTCTTCGTTACGAAAGAAACAAGTAGAAATGCAATTGAAAGGCATAATGTTCATTAGAACTTTGAAGCCTGAAATTCATCTTAGTAATTTATAAAATTTTATTTCATACCTCACAAAGAACACAGTCCTTGTTGATTATATTGATAATATTCTGGAAAATAATTGATATTTATATTATGGATCGTAAGAAACACATAAACATTGCAATTACATAAATCTGTTGCATGGCAAAATGCTGAAATCTGTAATGTTAAAGCATGCGGTAATTATCCTTACCACTTAAATTTCAAGCATTAATCCTCATTTTTAAGCACTTTGACATACACTCCACTGTAAGTTATTTAAACAATACACCTGAAGCACTTTCTTTTTTTGTTATCCTGGTTATTATATTTACTTTAAAGGAGTCTGGGAACTCACAATTCTGCAGTCCTGAGCGATCGAAAGTATAAAGAAGATACTGCACGAATTTATTCAGCGTTCGTGTGAGGAAAAAGTAAGAAACTGGAAAGGAAAATTTGGAACTTAAAACACGCTATTTACGATACAAATATATTCAGAGCTGGTCCAGTAAGGGTTAGAGTTTACATAAACTTCCACAGACAATATATGCTTATATTCATACGTGTGTGCACGTCTTACTTTCCTTGATTTATAGCTTTCCTGTAATCAAAATAGGGCTGTCCATTTGGAACGGGTGGCACTGCGCGAAACGTGTTTGAGCAATGCGGTGTATCTGAGTGTTCTGTTGTTCTGAAACACGTGGCGACGTCAGTGGTAAAGGGAACCCGACATTCAGAAGCAGCGTTGTGTGCTCATCTCCTATGGTTTGTATGTCCATGAGCTGTGTTTCCTCTATGCCTGTTATTTATTGTATCTCCCTTTTGACATCTTTGCAAACTGGTGCACAGAACCTTATCCTGCAAACGTAAATTTTGATTACTCCGTTTTCGTGCATTCTTGTTAACTCTCATTGCTATATCTTCGTGAATAACCGCCAATTCCCTTGTAGTTTATGCGATTTCAGGCTTCCGCCGCGGTGTTAATGTCTTCACTCTTTGATGTTACGCAGCATTTATTGGTAATTAGTTACCGACGTTTCGGGAGAGCCTATCAGTCCCATATTCAAGGGTCAATCAGTAGCTTGCGCCTTGAAGATGGGATCGATAGTCTGTACCGAAACGTCAGTAGCTAACTACCAATCAACACTGCGTAAAATTCCAGAACATCGAAGAACTCCCTTGTAGTTTCTGGCCACGTTTCCCGATGTTACAGAACGGCCACATTACATCGGCGTGAGACGTACATCTTCTGTCCCGTGCTGCCCCGTAATACGGCCACTGTGAGTGACGTTCCTCTACTCTTCCTCCCTCAAGATGTGACACGTCATACTTTTCTCTTGCGGCGTGACACGACATCCTTCCTTGCTGCATCTCAGGTTAAGTTAATTTGTCTACATCCATCACATCGATGCCTTGAACGTTGCGATATGAGATTATCCCTTGCTGTCACTGAAATGCGGGAATATGAGACTGCGTGGCTTGTGTCTTCGTTTCCACATCTCATTAGGGCGGCTTGATTCAAGCAAATGATATTCAGACTAACAATGAAGTGCGTTGATATCACCTCAGTGAGACCGAGACAGCTTCAGTCTTAAGCCTTTATCGATAGTCTCTGATACTAACACAGTTTTAATTAACATGCGCGTGTGCATGCGAATCACACATTTCCATTAAATATATAAAAATGTATAAATATACAGAAAATAAAGCAAAAAAACTTTCTACTCGGACACAGAGTAGCCTACTTTGATATCTGCAGGACCCATCAGCAAGTGAATTTACTTGCTTTGCCGATTAAAAGCTAACGCAGTATGGTATAAAGTCCGTAGTACTGATGTTGTTAGGCTGATTACATTTACAGCACATAGTCCCGTAGATATGTGCAAACGTTTGGACAAACCTGCTGCCCCCATCTTTAACATATCCTGAAGATTGAGATGGCGGGTTTTTCCTGAACCTTTATGATTTTACAGACTGCATGGTGTCACATACCAAACGACAGTAGTATTGAGATATTGAGGGAAAGCCTGGCACCGGGCTCCTCCATCTTGTTTCTATTTCCTCTGAATCGAAGCGACGCTTTAGTACCTGTAAATTGTATCCTAACCGGCTGAGACATGGTCCGGGATCATTTCATAAACACGACAGCTTAAGCATTTGTAGGCGGCAATCATGTTGAAGGAAACTTAAGACAGAATTTAAGAGTTTTCACACCTAAGGGCGTTATGCAGTAGCAAGACACAAGCACAGAAGCACTGTGCTGGTAGGAGGTTTGGGCAGTCAAAGATGCGCACTGCAGTGTCGTAATATAGTCGATTCTAAATTACACTTCTACTTTTAAGGAATTTTTGTGTGCTTGAAAGGGTAAATTTGCGTGAAAGTTTAGTCACTTAACAGTATATTAGCTGTATATTTAAATAATTTCATATATTCTATTTCGTTAGGTTGGATTTTCTGTTACTATATGAATGTTTAAAAATGAAATAGGCCTGCTACACTAGTCAGATATATATATATATATCTCCTATATTGCACAAGGCTCGTGTCCGTGATGTACGAGAATTAGTTCCGTGTCCATTGAATCCATTGAAGCGTTTAACGTGGTAATTTAACAAATTAATTTAGTTCCATTACGACTGACTGTTCATTTACAGACCAGTGACTTAACTACGTGACTCAAATATGTGGAACAAGTATGCGCAGGGGCAAACAGAGGAAAAAGTGCCCTGGAATATGTGCACTGAAACTCGTTAAACTCACTGGAAGATAAAAACTTTACATAATATTCATACAAATGAATATACAGCTAATAAATTAACAAATTTTGTTGTGCTGTGCTAAAATATTGACTAGATTTAATAGAAATTTTCTGATATTTGACGCTAGTTACAGGGTTACAACTTGCTAAGGGAACCCTGAGTTTATGCTAGTCAGGTACTTGTGTGGCACTTAACGACAATTTATTTATCGCAACATCGCCCAAATTAATTTCTGCACTTGGTAAACCTTGAAACAAAGAGACCGAGATTATGTACTCGTACTGTGATAATGTCTCATGGATTAAACTAAGCTTCTTTAATCTTAATTCACCGTGCATTTTATTATTTAAGATAAAACACCAACAAAATGCACAAATTTATAAGGTGCAGATTAGCTCCTTATATCATGATTCTACCCTACGCGTTTCAGCTCTTCGTGAGCCATTCATCAGGGTCTTTTACTCTTATAAAAGGTGCTTTACAAATGCTGCATCTGTTGATAACACTTTTAAAAATTATGCACTATCTGGAGCATAAAACACTTGTTCATAAGTTAAAAACACAGAGTCATAAATCACAGTTAAAATGATGGTTTGTTAAAAATGCTTGTTAAAAAACTGTTCACTGCGTGAACAGTGTTTTTAAAAAAGTGTCATCTACAGATGCAGCATTTGTAAAGCACCTTTTATAAGAGTAAAAGACCCCTGATGATGGCTCACGAAGAGCTGAAACGCGTAGGTAATCATGATATAGGGAGCTAATCTGCACCTTATAAATTTGTGCATTTTGTTGGTGTTTTATCTTAAATAAACTAAGCTTGTTTTTAAACGGAGGTTTAAGTTTTTCAGGGCTGTAAACATTTGGATTGTTATTCGGTGAGTACTTGTAGGCTGTTTTCGTTCTTTCGGTGGAAACGGCTGCCTACATCTTCAACTTATATACATTCTTATACCCTGAAAATGAAGACTTCAGTTTACCGTAAAACGTTGGGGTCTCTTACAAGAATAGACGCCTTGATCACATTATAAGATCATAGACTATATGCTTTATATTGTAAGCGGATACTTTCTCGGTTTCCTTTACAAAACTTCAAAATATCTGAAGATTGAAGGCTTCTGGGATGTTATGCTGTGTCAATTTGCAAATCTTTACCGACGTTTCGAAGGAACGTATTGCCAAGCGTCCCTGCTTGATCATGAAACTGAAGGCACGAGAAGGTTGGTCTACCTGATGGAGACGAAGAACGTATCCTGTGAAGACGGAACTGAA
This sequence comes from Reticulitermes speratus, assembly GCA_021186555.1. Lineage (NCBI taxonomy): Eukaryota > Metazoa > Arthropoda > Insecta > Blattodea > Rhinotermitidae > Reticulitermes > Reticulitermes speratus. Next base: position 13,484,978 of record JAJKFL010000007.1, read on the forward strand.
TTCTTAATATACGTGGTAGTTTACCGGAACTTTCTTCTTGTCATGGCTCAGGCGGATTGTCACCTTCTTTCCATTATGGAGACTCAGGTTTGATCAAAGGCCAGTCCATAAGAGATTTGTGGTGGATAAAGTGGAACTAGGACAAGTTTTACTACGAGCACTTCTGTTTTACTTTGTCATTATTATTACACCAATGCTCCATAATCTTTTTTATCTTTACGCTGTTATTCCTTGAAGGACGAATGGGCGAAGCCTGGGAACCTTCCCACAAAATTGACGCTCTGACGGAAGTCGAGGAGCACCAAAAAGATCGAGAAAGTACAGTATATTCAGTGCTTTTTCATGCTTCGACCATGGCATAATTCTGTGGCTTAGTCGCCGGCCTCACTACCTAGGTCCGTCTTCAAACCCAGACCAGGCCATGCAGGATTTGTGGGGAACAAAGTGGCACCCAGACAGGCGTTTGTTCGAGTATTTCAATTTTGTCCCATCTGAATCATTCCAACAATGCCATATACTCATCTTATTAATATTTTTGTTATCAGAATTACATCGGGTGAAGACTTGAACCTTCCAACAAAGCGACGCTGTTTCGGAAAGAAAGAGTGTTTTTCATACGTTAAGAGTGTTAAGGGACCGGCACATGTAATTTAATACTTAAAGGTTCGTGAGGACGGAACGTTTTGTGGGTTATATTTAATAAATATATTAATCTCCTGTTACCCTAATAACATGTTCATTTCGGTTTATTATTGGAAATGGTGGTGTAGGAAGTTCGCTGTTCCACACTATGAGTTTCACATTCATTGCGATTTTTCACAATCAAAAAGTAGGTCTACCACTGCTGGATGTAATGTTTGATGCTGTAAATGTAGAATAACGTGATATGGAATATTGAAATCTTTGTGTTGTGTATGAGGCAGGCATTAATGTGGGAAATACAGAACGCAATGGGGGAGGGGTGCGGCGGTTTGGTAATGGAGATCTGTGGGGTAACGTGGTAAGCCCAGTGGTTAGTGATTCGGGACGATGCAATGGGAAATCGGTGTTTGGTGGTCTTGCGGTGTGAACTAGCCCGTTTGCAGTTTACTGCCCGTTGCAGCACTCTTGGTGGCCGGTCGCGCGTTCATTCACCCCACCCCAAATTATATCTAGTTCCCATTCCGTCGGAAATTAAATACGTATACAGTCACTGACAGTACAGTGAATTTTGTTGAATGCAGTGTACACTTATGCAGCAACTATAGGGTGAGCAATTTTTTTTGTAATAAGTTTCTATCTTCAGTACGAATGTGAGGGTGTTTAAACTCATTACGTAAGAGAAAAATAAAAAAATACTGGCGCTGAGGAGAAGATCTGGATCTAAGAGGGATGAAGGAACAGTAGGTGGTTGAAAATTACACGTTGGAGAGTTTAATCTTTCTTACTGTCCGCAAAGTACAAAGAAGTTTTAAAAAGTGAGAAAATAAACATGTCTCACTTGAAATTTTATTCCGAATTTCACCATGTAACGGGCAGGTGTAGGGGGGCTGCGTCGTCATGCAAACAGCAGAGGGTATCGTAGGCGTGTCATATCTCCGTGTAATCAGTTTAAAAGTCGTAAGCCTACTGGAAGCGTGTTAACAAGTCGAAGTTCACAGTGTGAGGCAATTTTTGCGTCTCGGGGGTGTCGCACCGGTAGAAATTCATCGCCAGTGGGTGAAGGTGTACGGCGTAGGTGTGTACGTATGTGCGTGGCGTTCGATAACGGTAGGGCAGATGTTGACATGTTGTAGCGTCTCGGAGGCCCAAATGCGTGCACTTTTGGTGATGAGAGTCATACAGACGCCTTTACCAGAGAGGGGAGATGCGTTAGTTGGCTGATATCATAAAGGAGCTAGACTTTTCTTTGGGTAGTGCTCACAGCACTATCCACGACCAGATGGATAAGAGAAAAGTGTGTGCAAGCTGGGTGACAAAGAATCTTTCAGACGATTACGAAGCTGTCGTATGGGACACGCTCTCTGGTACTTAACGCGTTACTCCCGTCAGGGAGATCATTTGTTGCAGTCCGTTGTTAGACGGGATGAAATATGGGCTAATCACGCGACACTCCAAACCAAAAAGGACCCATGACTTGGAAACACCCATCTCCCCCAGCAGAAAAATTCGCATCACCGTTGTCAGGTAGGAAAATCATGGCAACTGTCTTTTGGGACCATCAAGGTATACTGTTTGTGGATTTCCTCGACCGTGGGGAACAACGCAACTGCTGATCGTTGTTGTGGGACGCTTGAGAGGTTGCAGTAAGTCATTTATCCCAAAAGGGCTGTGGGTTACTGCGCCAAGGTGTTGCGATCATCGTGTGCTGTACTTCCAGGGCTCCATACTCAGGTTTTCCATTTCTTTGGACCCCTTCAAAAACACCCCGTTTGGCAAGCAGACTTATGACCAATTCCTTATACGTCGGGATGCAAGCGTTGGTGCCAGGGTGGGACAAATGCTTAAATGTGAATGGTGACTAATTGGAGGTCCGCTGTATACCATCTATCACTTCTGTGCCAAGGATACGTCCAGCTCAGAATAAAGGTCTCGTCCTCAAATTGTATGTTACCTTAGTTTTGAAACTCCTTTGTATTATTAAAGTGATCGGTTCAATGAGGGTAAGCTGGACGTGTGTGTAGCATACATGAATTGTATTCATCTGGCTTTGAATAGAGAGAAGTTGCCGGCTCTTGTGAAAACTAATGAACCTTTCGTTCCAAAGAAAGTGTGGAATTTCTGGTTTATTTTATCGCTAAACGGCTGCACCATTATATACGCTAGTAACATGGTTGGATTCAGGTGCATAATTGTGAATATTATGCATAAAGGTGATAAATAATAATAATAATAATCCTTTAAAGCCTAGTGATTACTGTATATATACCACCAGGTTTAAGATTCAGAAATTCCGCTTTGTGATCACAGATTGCATGTACGGATCTCAGAACAAACAACGATTTCCCAATACAGCAGTAAATGGTTAGTTTTTGTAAACGAGAATTGGCGTGTTTACTGCGCGGTTGGAAATAAACTTTTAAATATAATTCGTGTTATGATAATTCCTCAAAGAGTGAATAATAACAACATTGATAACATTAAAGACACCACCACAACCAAAAACAAGAACAAGCAAAAGAGCACGAATCAGAGCAGCAAGGGATCTGGTGGATTCAGTATAATTTCGGCGCAAGCCACCCGAGGATAGTCACATGTTGTGGCTCCGATCACATTGCTATATTACACAGAAATAACCAGCTTATGTCACAGGTAACTCGAACAACTGACATCTTGATTTAGAGGATGTTGATGTAAATAACCTTGCTCTTAATCTGCCTTCTTCTGGAAAGTTGTTCTGTATAGTTTCGTAGATGGGCACAGAGTTTTGGAGGAATGTATTGCCTCTGTCTTCTGGTTAGAAGAAGAAAGGCGTCTTAATGTCTCAGTTCAGTATGGCATTTAGTGTCTCCTATTATTATTATTATTATTATTATTATTATTTATGTGGCTATGGTACGCCGTAGACATTTAGTGGAAGAGTCGTTTCGAGGTGCTTTCGCAAAATTGTGAAAAGCGACTATTATCTTCGTCATGTCTGTCTGTCTGTCTGTCCACGTGGAACAACTCGGCTCCCATTGCACGGAATTTTATGAAATTTGATATCGGAGTGTTTTTCGAAAATCTGTCGAAAAAATTCAAGGTTCATTAAAAGCTAACAACAATAAAGAGTACTTTACGTGAAGACCTGCGTACATTTATGATGATATCTCACTCACTGCTTCTTAGAATAAGAAATATTTCAGACAAACTTTGTAGAGCAAATCAAAACACACATTTTGTTTTCAATAACTTTTTTTCGAAAACCGTGCCTTTTATGAGATAATATGGAGAAATTTGGTAGAGCCAGATAGGCCACTTATGGTAATATAATACGGCGATGCGCTTTGAATGCTGGATTACTAAGGCTACAGACACACATTGGAGATATTTATTACTCATTGCTTTTCCACGGCAACAATGGTTACGCTAACGCGCCTCAATATTACTTTTATGCGTACATTGCCTATGTTGTTATTCGTGATAACGAATATATGACAGCAAATATTGCCAGTGACAGACCTTGCTACCTTGTGGTTTTAGTGGCCAACAATTTCATCCAATAGTTTGGAGCAGAGAATGTCACTGAAGCTTATCTGAAGTAGGGCTATTGCAGATTCACGAGTAAAATCGCGAGAAGCCATTTCGACGTACAGTTAATCTGTGTACATATTATTGTTCAAAGGCAATGTAGCATGTGTGTCCCCTCTGCCTCAGCAACTGTGCGTGTTAAACTACAAATATTGCCTTCATTGGCTGTGAGAATTCAGTTTTACTTTTTTCTAACGCATTACGGAAAGGAGTCGGGACATTTATGAAGTTTCGCTTTGTTTTCATCTAGTTGACCGAATGATAACATTACATGTTACAGTTACACACAGACACAGACACACAAAGAACGAGGAAATGAGGATTAAACAGGTCATAAAAAACTGTTTTACGACTGAAATGTGTTTAGAGGAAAAGTGCTCAAATAATTTGAAACGAATTTTGTTACCACTTAAGGCAGAAACGTGGAAAATAACAGACAGAAAATATTTTACTTTGATTTCGGGAGAGTGTAGTTTACTTCATTCAGGCATGCCCTTTTTCGAAATCTCTTTATAGCTGATGTAATTTAATTTCTACCCAGTCGCACTCTGAAACTTTTGCAGTTGATGAGTAGCTTGGAGGACAATCACATTACTACAAATCAGACTACATGTGCCTGTAGCACGCCCCACGATTTCTGGATGACATGGCATGGACCGAGCGCAGAACAAGGGAGCTTACTTAATTTTTGTGAGATGGATACCATTCGTTTTACTGGATAGACATGAACTTAAATTACATGCCTACGTAATCACAACTAATTGTGACTCGTCACGGTGTTCTAACATGCCAAGTAGGCCCGTTTCAGAAACGTGCTGTAACATAATTTTAACCACTCGTAGTTTCGTATCGTTGTGCTCTATTTTACGGTACTGTTTTTCTGCAGTGAATTCTGGAGGTTTCCTATTCGAATCCCACTTTTATTGCTGGCTGTATCTTTTCTGTATCTCTCTCTCTTAAGCTTTTTACACCATATCAAGTTTCTAATTAAATTTAAATGCGAGCGGTTACTCATTTGAAAGCTGTTTTTACTTCGATGTGGAGAAGAATAAAATTATTTTATCGGACTTGACAAAATATACTTTTTGACATTAATCTAACAGGCTTAGCAGCCGGCGTCATGTCACCTGGTCATGCGGACATGTAATTATGATCGAGACGTTGGACATGTAGTTAATAAATTTCGATAAAGCAATTCAGCACTATATGTTTTGCTGTTAAGAGACAACTCGACTGATAAAGATGTGTTTCAGTCGTACTCGTATATATTACAAGCACAAAAATATGTACGTAACAGGATAGATCCTCTTCATACGTTCTTCGTGTCTTCTCAATTTACCTAATTAAAAGCTTAAGGAAATCAAGGTATTGTCGGTAATGGTTTACAGTTTTGTGTAAAATGTTCACTTTCTCAGGTATTCAAATATTTTTTAATACGGATTCATTTCGACCTTGAAGCGAGGGTGATATGATCGACTGATAACAAGTGTTCTTCTGAAGTTGATCTACAGACTAGCCAAGTGCTCGTCATACGACGACCTGCTATTCCATCGTCTCTTTCATCCCTCGTTTCTGTATTCTTAGGGCATTTAATGAAGTACTACCATTTGGTAGTGTTATGTTGTATTACACGATAGATGCTGAATTGTCTTTTCAGCCTCGTCTCATAACTCGCAGAAAATACAGTCGATGGTCAACTGTTTCTTCGGCCTTTGCTTGTACCTTTATAGAGTACATGGCACCGGATTGTGCGGAACAACAAGGGTGTGTCTATTCAGACGAAGACTCAGAACAAGCGTTTGACTTGAAAGAGGCATGGCTCTGTGACACCTAGGATGTGACTCACTCACGCCAAGCGTTTTGTATGGGAATATTCTACCTACATAATTGCATAGTTCTAATTAAAACTTTTAGATCTCTCCGTAATATGCACAAATAGGCATATGAATAAATACAAACAATTAAGTTGGGGTGTAGTTTAGAAGTGCCTTTTTGAAAATACGCGTCTGAGGATCGGATCAAATGCTTTGTAGAAATCCAAATAACAAAGAACAGTACTTTAAATATTTTCTGGTTTCTTAGTGGGCGCGCACGGATTGTAATATCTTCTTCAACTGCTCTCAGTGCTGAAGTTCGCTAGAGTCTTATTTCTCCTTTTAATTTATTCTTCATTTCTCGTCCTAATCTTCTTACAGAACAATAATTCCTCAAGTGGTCACCTACTTGAACTTTTCCTCGACTGTGGAGAAAGTACAACTTCTGCTAACTGAGCTAATGGAAATTAATGCACTTCCTGATAGCGTCTTTCCGAGTGTAGTCTTGTAAATACAATTTTATCACCATTTTACAAAAATACTGTTCTGTAAACGCCTGTGCTAAGCGAATCCAAATTGAATCATAAACACTCTTATTAAGTTTATGCCAATGGCCGTGCCATGGCTCAGGCGGTTAGTCGCCGGCCTCTCAACGCAGAGGCCCGGGTTCGATCCCGAGTTAGTCCATGTGGGATTTGTGGTGGACAAAGTGGCACTGGGACAGGTTTCTCTCCGGGTACTTCGGGTTTCCCCTGTCAATTTCATTCCATCGGTGCTCCATTACAATGGAAAAGCAGAAGAAACCTTATCACCTTCATCACAGGGTTGTACAATAAGCCTTGAAGGCTGTGGTACGTCCGTAGCTTCTGCTGCGGGGCCCTTCAATAAACAAAAATGTTTATGTCATTAGATGCGTACTTGTAGCGTTTTGTTTCACTGCTTGTCTGAAACAAACTGTTCTTTCTTCCTAACAAAGACATCTCAATATTTAAAGAGTGTTAATGTACTCAAAATTCATAAGCTTAATGCACGGTGTAAAATGAATTATGCCAACCTTCAAGCGTTATTTGTCATTTTAACACCTGATTGATATTTAGCGAATTAATTTGTGGTTTAGTCTTCGAAAAGTGGCTTACTGTCTTAATGTTTTATTAGTCTTAACTTACCGCACTGGAATGTAAACTCATGCATATGTTATATTACAACGGCACGAAACAGCTACAAGCAAATGCATTTGTGGCATCCAACTTTCATTTCAAAGTCCTACTTATATACTGCTAGACCGCCTGTCTACACGTACAAAGTCTTCCTCAGTTTTTGCCAATGTCTCCAAGCGAGTGTAGGACACGGCATTAACTACAGGACCTGTTTCCCTGCTGTGGTCTCCATTCGAATGTCATTCTCAACAACGGAGTTACTCTTATGCAAATATATGATTACCTGCCTCTTGGAATAAGTGTATTTTTTTTTCAGATCGGGCCTACGCCGCCTCAGTGTTGAGGTTTATGAATAACACGCAATTAGACACACACACGCGGTACGGACGGGTGATCAGCTCGTCGCAGAAGCCAATACGTATACAACACACAACAATCAAAAAAGACGAACAGTCATGCCCTCAGCGGGATTTTTTTTTTTCCTGTCCAGGGTTTTTACCCTTTGATCCATTTTTGTACTGTTTAAATCATTTCGTCCTTCATGTCACTTTACGTTCTATACTACCGTCCTTACAACAAACACAACACAAACATCCATGCCCCCGGCGGGATTCGAACCCGCGATCCCAGCAATTAAGTGGCCACAGACTTACACCTTAGACCGCAAGACCACCGGGATCGCCGAGTCTTATATTTAGTAAGTGATAAAGCTTGTAGGCCTACTTGAAGTTAGGAAAACTGCCTGGTGTGGTGAGACATCTGCGAATTTTGTAATAGAAGAATTATTCTGCACTAAATTTTATAATGAGTCGACCTCGGTGGACTAGTGGTTAGCGTGCTCGCAACTGGACCCAAGGTTTGCGGGTTCGATCCCGACCGAGGTCGATGGGTTTTTAAGGGTGCACCACTTCCTTCGGAGGGGAAGTAAAGCCGTCAGTCCCATGTCGTAGATTTACGGCATGTAAAAGAACCTTACGGCATGAATAGAACTAGTAGTGCTTGTAAGCAAAATTAAGAGGCCATTTCTCACCCAAGTCTCCTGACTGTCTGACTGCCAGATGGCTCTGGCAGTCACATCAGGATCGAGTTGAAAAGCGCGGCCAGTGAGCCGGTCACCACTGCCACAAATGCACAAGACCTCGTAACGTCGGAAAGAGGAGGCCCAAGCCCATATAGGGCTGTCAAGCCATGGTTATTATTATTATTATTATTATTATAAATTTTATAATGAAAGAAATTCTTTGGTTAAGAAAGACATATGACATGTTTTTTAATGTTATCACTGTGTTGAATATTCAGATTTTACTATTCTCTACACAGATGGCTCTGGCGACGGAGGTAGAAGGATCCTTCCTCTAAAATAATGGTACTTAACTACTAAACTGAAAGGTGTCGCATTAAAACAGACTAATCTTGAGATATGCGACGTTTCGAAGGTTATCGTGTTTGGTTTTTCTGATTAACGGGAGGAGTTATAATACTATAAATGTGTACACAGTCACACTTATAGGCAGGTTTATATATGACATTAAAGGAATGACACTCGTGAGGGTGAGGTAGGCAGTTTTATTTTACGGTATATAAACTCGTGTGTTATCTGACATACACACAGACCATACTGGTGCAGTTCACTTCCCCGGAGACTTTGTGCTTGGACTGGTTCAGGAGGGAGAGTGTAGCATGGGCTAACGACATCTCGCAATTCAATTTAGGATCCAGTTGAGAAAGTCACAGGACAGCACGGCCTACAGTAGCTGCGACAAATTGAACATTATACCCGTCAACATCAGGATCGCTAACAGTATAAACTCATATGTCACACGTACAAGCTTTCCACTTACATGGCTACAGCACACAATTATACGAAGGCCATGCTCGTACAGCGAACATTTTATACAATTAAACCTTTTTTCTGCCTTCGTACTTTCCAGCACTCCTACTTTCATAATACAACTTACATATATGTTTCTATCGAATTTAGTTATGACCGAATAGGTCAGGATTCAGAATTCGATTTCAAAAGGCTTCAGAATCCTATATAGGGGCCATGAAAGCGTAGTCGGTTTAGTGACTACACTGCAGACTGGATGATCGGCAGTCCGAATCCTGACATGGATAAGACATTTTTCTTTTTTCCAAATCATCCAGACCGGCTCTGGAATCCACCCAATCTCCTATTTAATGGATACCCGGGGTCTTTCCCTGGGAATCAAGCAGCCGGGGCATGAAGTTGACCAATCACCTCCGTGTAGTACCGAGGTCAACCCCCCTGTATGCCTTTTGGCTTGTACAGGAACAAGTTTGTGGGCTGGGGTAGCGTAGTCGGTATAGCGACTCGCAAAGGGTTAGACGATCCGAGGATCGAATCCCGTCCAAACAGACCCTGGGGCCAAACCAGCGTCCTGTACAATGGGTGCCGTGTCATTTCCGGTGGTAAAGCGGCCGGGGACGTGGCATTGATAACCCACCCCATCTATCGCCGAGGTTAAAGAAAGTGTAGAGATATACCTATACTCCCCCTCTGGCCCTTCATGGCCTGTTCTAAGGTGAAATTTTCTTACTTTACAGGGACAAGTTTTCGTGTCAGGATTCTGTATAACAACATGGTTGACAATGGAGAAATAAGAGCAGTCAGTCACGACTACATTTGTAATAATTTATTGTAAATCATATTACAAACATAGTTGTGATTGACTGCTTTTATTTCTCCATTGTCGTTTATATGTCACAGCGGAATATCCCACGTAAAAACATGGTTGGCTTACAAGGGTATAAGTTGTGACATTTAGCGATAATGCATAGCTAAGGAATCGTCTGTAAACGTGACAAAAGTATCTGAGAATAGCACTAATGTAACACTCATGAGGGAAGCATAGGTAGATTAAATCCGATATATATTTAGTTCGTTTCAGAAAATTTTTTATCTTCGCATGTCTTAAGGTGGGCAGAGAATGTTGGACATGTGGGGAAAAAAGAAATACATGCAGGTGCTGGTGGAGAACCTGATGCCATGAGACAGTTTTGAAGAACTAGACATAGATGGGAGGATGATATTAAGCAGCATCTTAAAGAAATAGAAGGGCTGATGTGGATTTGATTCATCTGGCTCCTGATAGGGACGAGTGGTTGGCTGTCGTTTACGTAAAACGCGGGGAATTTCATGACTAGTTGAGGACCTGTTAGCTTTTTAAGTAGTGTTCTGATCCATGTAGGTTGCTGGCTGATAAATTAGTTCAGGTAAAGGTAAAGCAATCCCTGTACAAGCCTGGTCAGGTCTTGAGGGTTCCAGGACGTTGAGGCTCCCAGATTTCAAGACAATCGGCACATGAATGTGGTAAGGTTGTCAGCCATAAGCACCGGCCGCCTTTACCCCCCAGGAAGTATTCCTGTTACTTATTTCTGTTAGAGGCTGAGTCGACCCCAGGGCCATAGTGCGGCAGGAAGGATTATGTTCAATGACACCATCGGTTATCGAACCCGCAACCTTCCGGCTTGTAGCGCAGTGCCTCAACCAACTGCGTCACCGCGTGCCCCGAGGTTAGTTTAGGTAGTATGTCTTATCTAAACACAGCGTATTTATAATACATTTATAACACTATGCTATTCATACAAGACTGTAATACACTTAAGAAAGTATAGTATAGTTATAAGACCATAACATACATACCGCACTGCAATGTACTTACTGCGGTATAAATGCTTAAAGTATAACATTTTTACAACACAACAATATTAACTAAGTGTTACTGATTGTGGTGTTCGATCACATTCCGAAGTAGCAGGCTATTTTAGACTGTCATATCGATTGACTTAACTAAGGTTGAGTGGTTTCTGTTAAGTCCATCCACCCAAATACCGGGGTAATACTCCCAATTAGGCCGGCACTTTTCCTTCCAGATACTTGCCAATACATTATTCACCATGCATCCCATCATTCGACGCTATTTATTTTGTGATGCTGACAGCGTCTTTAAATAAATCACATATATGACTAACTCCATGGAGGAGAGTCCCTCTTGAGAAGTTAACAGGTCGTCAGCTGGTCAAGAAATTCCCAGCGTTTTATTGAACACGAAGGTTCATTACCGCACTCACAAGAGTCCGCCACCTGTCTCTATCCTGAGCCATATCAATCCAGTCCATGCCCCCCATCCCACTTCTTGAAGATCCATTTTAATATTATCCTCCCATCTACGCCTGTGTCTTCCAAATGGTCTCCTTCCCTCAGGTCTCCCCACCAAAATCCTGTATGCACCTCTTCCCTCATCCATACGTGCTACATGCCCCGCCCACCTCATTCTTCTTGATTTAATCACCCGAATAATAGTTGGTGATGAGTACAGATCATTAAGTTCCTCGTTATGTAGTCTTCTCCACTCCCCTATTACCTCGTCCCTCTTAGGCCCAAATATCCTCCTCAGCACCCTATTCTCGAACACCCTCGGCCTATGTTCCTCCCTCTGTGCGAGAGACCAAGTCTCACACCCATACAATACAGCAGGCAAAATTATAGTTCTGTATATCTTAATCTTTGTATTTTTGGATAGCAAACTGTAAGACAGAAGATCCTGCACCGAATGATAACAAGCATTCCCCGACTTCAATCTGCTCTTAATATCTTCCTGAATGGAATTTCGATTCGTTAGGGTTGTTCCCAGATATTTGAACTGTTCCACCATTTCAAAGGTTTTATTATCTAACTTTATGTTGTGATTTTTTCCTGCATTCTGATCTCGAGACATGACCATGTACTTAGTTTTCTCAGCATTTACTTCTAGACCAATCTTCTTACCAACGACTACTAAAGGAATTAAGGAAGAGAAAGTGAGGAAATTTGGGAGGAAATTGTACTATAATGAATAACTTCTTTTCGAACTCTTACTTTAGCATAAATATATCAAGAGGAACGAGATAGGCGAAACTTGTTTCGTCGTGGGCAAGTAGTTTAGCTGCAGAGGTAAGGTGATTGCAGGGACCATTTCGAATTTGGATTCAGCACCGACTCTTAAACTGAAAGATTTTCTGTTATTTCTCAATGCGTTGAACGAATGTTGAAACACTATCTTCAGAAATCCCTTACCCACTGCTTCCCTGTTCCTTCAGTCATTGTTCCTCTATGTCTATTAATGCGCGGAGGTATCAGTGAAACTAAGGGGTATACAGAGTAGTTCTTCATTTAGCACAAAATTCTTTAGCATGCTTTGTGTAGCGTTTATGACACAGCATTCCTTTTTCTCATACGCGCCAGGCAAGGGAAGCCGTTGGAGCTTAACAAGGCTGCTTTCGCGCATTTGTCGCCGTGTGAAAGGAGAGAGAGAGAGATAGATAGATAGAGAGAGAGAGAGACAGAGAGAGAGAGAGAGTGAGAGAAGAGGTTTCTAGTGCTTTAGGTCATGGTTTTGCATTTTCGAGTGTTATGGGTCCTAAAGCAAAGGTTCATGACTGGCCAAGAGATACGCAGCATGGTAATTTCTTTTAAACTCAAGTGTCATTTCAGGAAGGTACAATGTCACTTTTGAACCAAGACTTCTCTTATTAAGTACATGAGAAATTGTAAATCAGCATTGTAGGAAGTCAGACATACAGTGAGGGAAAGAGAGGGCAGCAGGCATCTTGCAAAGTTTAGGTTTCCCATCTCACTCTAGGATCACTATTCATATGATCATACTCTTGAATAAGAGGTTCTCGGTTACCCCATCTCATCCAGTTTAGTCTAATGCACGGTAGAGATGAGGATTAGTAAACAGGCAGACATGCAAATTGAGACAGATAAAGTGCAAACTGCACACACAATCGCATTTATAGGAACCAACCGACTTCTTGGCTTTCTGCGAAGATTAAACTGAATAAAAAAAATGGCGTAGTTCAAACTGAAGCAAAAGTGGAAATAGACAGTGCTGTTCGATTTTCAGCTCAACTGCTTGAATATCCACAATTAATGGAAAAATATGAAACTCGGTATTAGTAATATAATTTAATCACTAAATGTTTTATTGTACTTTTATGACTTGGAACTGATAAACATGTTTCACATTGTTGACACCGTGCATCTTCGTCATATTAAATTAAGTTACAGACCAACTGATGCACACTAAAACCACTTTTTAAGTAGCTTTATTATTAAAATTGTTAAAATTGTACCCCTACACGTGTTTCGATCCTAGGATCATCGTCAGGGGTTTCTTTTGCAAAAAACCCCTGACGATGATCCTAGGATCGAAACACGTGTAGGGGTACAATTTTAACAATTTTAATAATAAAGCTACTTAAAAAGTGGTTTTAGTGTGCATCAGTTGGTCTGTAACTTAATTTAATTCGATAAACATGTATTTTTATAGGTAAGATAAAGAAGAACAAACCCCGCACTTTACAAAGCACAGACGTTCATTGCCGTCATATTCCAAACCAGATGAATCAGTCCACACACACTTTCACATCATTTGTATAGGTTTCGCCGTTTATTATTCTCTCATCTAAACCTAGGTCTTCATTTTAGTGTTTACGCTAACCCGTTGCTTGTACGCTTTTTATTTCTGTCTTATGTTTTCTGTATGCACAACCGGTAACAACCTCCTCCTTGATCATGCCATCCTCTTAGCATTTTGTGAAGAGTATAAATTATGAAGCTCCTCATTTCGCAGTTTTCTCCGGACTTCTGTTACTTTCTTCTTCTTTTGTCCAAAAATGCCTTTCGCAGCATTCTCTCTTCTAGCTTCAGTCTGTATACTTCACTTGTTTCTTCAAAGCACAGTGATTGCTGTATGTGTCGCTTGTTTTAACAGGCAGAACTCTGCACATTGTCTGCACAATGTGTGCTTTTGTTTCTTGTGATCTCACAATAAAAGCAGTAACCGGCTGGTCGTTTTTACAGGTCAAACTGTTTTTTCCTGTGAGGGAGGAACTAAATTTCTAAACGGAAGGGCAGTTCAGAGAAGAAGGTAATAAACTTCTGATGCCGAGACATTGCACATCGGTAGTTGATGGCACACGTCAGATGCCCACTTAGTCGTCATTGTCATTTAGGCATCTGTCCCACCCTATCACCAACGCTTGTGTAGTGGCGTAGAAGAAGTCTGTATCTGTAGCCAGGAGATGACAGCTTTCTTCGCGTCGGCGTCTGTTGCAAATTGGTTGCCAGACAAGTGCTTCTTGAGAGGTCTACAAGTATGGAAACTACTGGGAGCGAGGTCGAATTTGTAAAGAGGGGGATCCATAATTTCCAACCATAGTCTCATAAAGAGTCACAAGTCCGGTGGGCAGTATGTGGTCCAGTAACTTCCATTTCTTTGGAACCCTTGAGAGACACCTGACTGGCAAGCGATTTTACAGCTGCCCGAGTGACGCAAGTTGCCACTTTCTGGCTATAGGCACTTGACATGTTTTTCCTCTAAGACGAAATACAAGACTTGGTGCCACGGTGGGATAAATGTTTAAATATCAATGGCGAATGCGTGGAAGTCTGATGTGCACCATCTGCTACTCATGTGTCATGTATACATCGAAGTCAGAATAAAGATGTCTGCATAATTTTGTTTGGTACATTATTTTTTGAAAATTGTTTGTATTACTTGGGCGAAATTCGTGGTTCAGAAAATCAGTATAAATTGTCAGCTCGTTACAAAACACCAGGGATATTTACAACTAAAGGAAATATACAGTCATGGCTCGTAAAAATATCTTCTTCATGAAGGAATGAAAACATAAAACAGAACCGGTTTTGAGTGCACATAGGTTAAATCCCCTGTGAATGTAGAATATCAGTTACACGCCTTAATAATGCAAAATCACATTACACGTGTCGATTCCCCACCTGCTCAGTGATTGACATCTAATAAGGACTCACTCTCTGGAGCTGTTACACTAATTTACATCATAGCAAATGTGACACGTAATTGAAGTTATCGTTGACCGTTGTCTATTGATCGAATTAGTGAATTGTGTTTCAATCCCAAGGCTTCAGATGCTTTGACGTCAGAATTAGACAGATGCAGCACTGCAATTGTGTTGTGGCGTTAATTTGTCATTTGAACACTTGCAGGCTCAGTAACGGAATATTGTTTAATTAGAAATGGACACGCTCATGCACTCTTCGTTCACAATTAGTACACTAGACGCAGACATTGAACAGTGCGCTGTTTGTTGGCTTTATCCCACACATTTGCCATGTAGAGTGCAAAGACGACTTTCCGCGGTGGTCAATTTTTGGACTGTGTTCGTCTGGGTTACGTGTGACATGTTGTATTGTAAGTGGTTACGATCAACTCGAAGAAACCTGCTTTCTTAGTCGCAAGATGGAGGAAGCGACATGTCCGTCTCAAAACACGTACCAGTCTGCATGATATCCTTGTCCAGATGACCAAAAAACCTAAAACAAATGGTCTGAGTCTAAAATAGTATTTTTGTGCAAATTTACCATAATGTAAATATATTTTTCTACAAAATAACCAAAATCTATAAAAACACATTTTTATACGAATTGTCCACACTCTAAAATTGCGTACTTTTACAGAATATGTGTATCATATGTGGATAATATATATATGAACCGATTGTGTGAAAAATAAAGAGGTATTACACAGAGTAAAGGAGGAAAGGAATATCCTACATAAAGTAAAAAGAAGAAAGGCTAACTGGAATGGACACATCTTGCGTAGTATCTGCCTTCTAAAACAGGTTATTGAAGAAAGATAGAAAGAAGATTAGAAGTGACGAGAAGACGAGGAAGAAGAGATAAGCAGGTACTGGAGGACCTTAAGGAAACGAGAGGAAGCACTGGATTGTGCTGTGTGGAGAACTCGCTTTGGAAGAGGTTGTGAATCTGTCGTAAGACAGACTACGAAATGAATAATATAATGTATAGGCCTCTATCTTCGTTAAGCAGATAAAATCCCCGTGTCTGTTGGGAGACAGAAGAAGAATTCACTATCCCCACTCACATTGGAACTGAGTAAATCGTCGAAATCCAGTGGCTAACCGAAGCTCTAACTTACTCATCAGATGGAAGATAATACTCATATTTAGTTAGTGTAAATTTGATTGCAATATGTGTTAAAACGTTTTGAAAGGTCATCGGTGTTTTCTGTGCTGCCTCGCACGCTCTGTATGGGGGAATTAGTGGTTTCCGTACTGGTAAAGTATTTTCCTTCCCTTTTTTTTTATGGGTTTTGAAGTTTCAGTTTCCTTCTGACGGACGTTTTCCAGTGGACCACTACTGGAATCAGCTGAACCCTGTATACATCCTCAGTCCTTATCAGTTAACGTCCATTGTTGTGTTGTTCCACACAGTCTCTTGTGTTCGAAGCGTTCTATTCATATTTCCCAAATAAAATTTTGTGTGCATTTTTCACATCTCCAAACCGTGCTACATTCTCCTCCTACCTCATCCTCCGTTTATGTGGCGAATAATGCAAATTAAGTGCTCCATATGCAGCTTTGTTTAGCAGCTTTCAAGGAAACGTCTTCACATAAAGTCTCAGCTTATTCCTGTACTAAACAAACAGGATTAAGCTAGTCTTCTGTCATTGCAGGCCGTGTTATCCTGTCGTTCCTGTTGGATCCACCACGGTATGTTGCTGGTAGAGAGTGAAGCAGTGTAACAATGAACGTCTGTTCAAACAACATTATTTGTAATTTTGCTAATGATAACTTGGATTAGATATCAGAGCCCGCAGAGTGGTATGTTGGAGTGGATGTCAATGCTACCAAAGAGTGGGCAGGCACAGCTCCATAATATGTTACTCGTATTATCGGCATAGTTCCTGGGTGCTGTCTAACTTGTCACTACAGTAATATCGGCATGTCCGATGGCTGTTCCAAATATTGTCCATAACATACTTACAGTTTACATCGTATTACTGATGGACAGCGGATGTTACCTGATATGTTGGGAAGTGTACGAGTGATTTCAACTATTAATGGGAAACGGTGAGAATACTGCAAATATTTTTTAGTATGTAGAATAATTAGTGGAGGGGATGTTTGTCATGGAGTATCTGCCGTCCCTTCTCACAACAGTATCATTGCAATGATTAGCCAGCCTGTCTGTAACGTCAAGCTTGATTAATCAGATGGTTATTAGTGTATGTGTACCAATTATTCGCACTGTGTCTGTCTGTCCCTCTGGAGTTGTTCAGAATAGGCGGAGTAGTCGAGTGGGGAATTCGCGTGAGAAGGCAATGGAGGGGACATGGTGTAATTTGTCTGCCTTTGGAGGTAATTGGTCAGCCAGCAATATTGTTCAGGTGATACAGATTGCAGACGGCTAACGCATGCGCATTCTGATTTGCTGGGCTATATAATTTCAGTCACTAGTGGACTACTGTACCGAGTAAAGATTCTTTAGTTCCGATTATAGTTCAATTGAATTCCAGTACCTTATTGAGTGGGACGCTGCTAAGTTTTGATCCTGTTCAAGTAGAAACTCAAATTAAAATTTGAGGGTAATAAACACGCGAACTGATCCCAGTGGCCGCGCGGTCTAAGGCGTGGGTCTGCGGCCGCTCGCTTGCTGGTATTGTGGGTTCGAATCCCGCGGGGGCATCGATGTCTGTCTTGTGAGTCTTGTGTGTTGTCAGATAGAGGTCTCTGCAACGGGCTAATCACTCATCCAGAGGAGACCTAACGAATGTGGTGTTTAACTGAGTGTGATCGTGAAGCCTCGACAATGAGGAGGCCGTGGCCCACTAAGATTTGTCGCGCCATGGAAGATATAAACACGTGATATGTACACAATGGCTTATATAACGGAATAAATTGAGAGGTAACTTGTTGGTGTAATCTTCCACACTTATCAATTGGGTTGTTCAATTTACCCATTAAATCTTACAGAAAGACATATTTTCTTGATTAATGTTAAACTTGTTGCTATTTACGTGAATTCCTTTACTCGATATGCTATACATGGTAACGGTACCAGATGTTTATTACTCGCTTGCCAGACATGCGAGGCGGTGCATATTGAGACCTGCAGATATATGACCCGCATATCATGGGCTATATGGTGGTCTTAAGAAAGCTGTAGAAGGCAAAGAAGCATACTCAGTATTGCAGTTAGTATGACTCTTTTTTTGGAAAGGCATAGACCAGTGGTTCCCAAAGTGTGCTCCACGGATCCAAAGAGATCCGCGACCAGTTTCCAGGGGATCCTTGGATACATTTCTGTAATGGATACTTTTAAGGTTAATTAGTTTCTAATTAAAGGAATAATATTTTGTTAAAATAATCGCGGAACTTCTTTAATTGGCGACATGTTTATTTCGGTCGATCGTTAGAGTATCTAATTAAGAAATCCCCTCTACCCACGAAGCGAGCGACAGTCAGTTTAATTAAGGTCAAATTTTGCAGTGTATTGTTACGTATGCTACTGGTATTTATTTGCAGATATCTAAAATCACTTCTGAGATATAAATTTTTAATTTTGCTGACTTATCATGCGGACCTCTATATTTACGTGAGCAAGGCTGGGAGGATCTGTGGTTGTTTTTCGAAGCCAAAAGGGATCCATGAGCAAAACATTTGGGAAACACAGCAATAGACCATTCATTCTGTAGTCTGTCTTATGACAGGTTTCTAGCCTCTACGAAAGCGAATTCTCCACACAGTGCGATCTGGTGCTTCCTCTTTCAATTTCCAGTATCCCTTCCTTTCCTTAAGGTTTTCCATTAGGTGTTTACTTCTTCTTCCTCGTCTTGCCGTCACTACCAAGAATAATTGCTTGACCCTTGAAGATGGGCCCGATAGATTGTCCCGAAACGTCGGTAACAAACGACCAATCTGCGCTGCGTAACATTCTACAAGAGCGAAGATTTCTAGTCCAGTTACCCTTATGTTTCCCGACAGTCTTCTTTGTCTGCTGAAGCAGCCATCTGAACCCAATTCAGTCACCGCGAAGATGGAGGCAGTACGTTTCTCCAAAATGTCGGAACAAACTCATCCTACCTGGTGTCATAACCCACAAGACTCTCATCTGAGCAACACACACCGTGAAAACCGGAAAACTTATAACGTTATGTTACTTATTCGTCCGTTTATTACTGCAGTGCCTTGTTATTCGTATTTTAACGAAAGCTAAATTTGCACATCAAAAATAATTCTCAGCTAACAACGCATCAGTTAAAAAAAAGTTAATCTCCTCACTGTAGAGTAGCATTGGTGTGTTATGAATTTTCCATGTTTATATTGTCAATCGAGTGTGACAGGCATGGTACGTGTGTGAGGGGCTCAGTGCCAGTTTGAATTAGAGGAAATTTGCATTGAGTGGGATATGCCGTGTTATCGCAGCCAGCTCACCCATGCCTCTCTGCTGCGAACCCAACGTGTCTGTATATGTGCTACAAGTGGCTGGCAGGCCGACCTCTAGCCATGAATATTACAGAACATTCGCAACTGAAGTTCAAATTAACCGGTGCAACGTTTCCACAATGAACATTTTCCTTTCTGCATGCGGGCGGAGTGTTTCTTACTAGTTTTATTTCATCTCTGTACATTTCACACTCAATGTTTTGTGCTAGTGGGCTAGTACTATTGATTGTACTTCGAGATGATCTGTAGCCCCTGTGATAAAATAAAGCACCACACCTTGAAGATGAAGTGGTGGAGGTACAGCGTCACGCATTATTAACGTGAGCATAAGGTGGAAGTGAGTGGTCAGCTTAACGCCTCGGCCGCTTTAATCCAGAATAAGAATCTTGATTTTCATTGGGCAGGAGGCTGTTGGGGCTCCAGAGGCGGTTTTGATTCTGTGGAGGAGAGAAAAACCTTCGTCTCTGTTGGGAATAGAACCCCGATGTCCCTGTCTTCCACCTCTTCCCCTAACCACTATAGTAACTTAGCTGTCCGAAGTGCCTCTCATGAGGGGGGGAGGGGGAACTGGCGTCTAAGTGCGCAGCAAACGGAAATCATGACAGAAGGGTGGGAGAGAAGGTAGGGGAAAGATCCCTTTAATCCGTAAATGTCAAGCAGCTATTGCTCGATGTTGGTGGCTCAGAAAGACTCGATGTCCGAGAGGCGGAAGCACGCATGTATTCATTAGTTGGGGGATCATTTCCTGCAGCCGGAAGACATTTTCTCTTCTCACACTGTCACAGAATTCCATATTCATTTGGGTCAAAAGCAAAACATTAATGTTGTAAAAGTTGGTGCAATTTATTAATCTACTTTTCTTTTCTTACTTAATCTTTTCTTAAGAAGAAACATGTAGGCTTGCTAGATGGGTGGGGTGTAGCACACATGGGAGGGAGGAGAAACATTAATAAAATTTGAGATCGATAACTTGAAGAAAAGAGATCACTAGGAACACA
This sequence comes from Reticulitermes speratus, assembly GCA_021186555.1. Taxonomy (NCBI): domain Eukaryota; kingdom Metazoa; phylum Arthropoda; class Insecta; order Blattodea; family Rhinotermitidae; genus Reticulitermes; species Reticulitermes speratus. Next base: position 13,505,456 of record JAJKFL010000007.1, read on the forward strand.
TAATGTTGAGTGGGATCTTTAATAAGGAGGGCACACCGGCATGGACTGGGGGGGGGGCCTCCATAAAACCTGCACAACTGCAGCCCTCCCTGAAATTTTTAGAAAATATCTGAATAAAAGTTTTCGTTAGGGTTCCTAAAGAAACGTGTACTCGGATACTATTTTAATTTTAGTCAAAATTTCTGGAAGGGCTGCGGCCCTGCAGACCTTATAGACGAGCCACCCTTGGTATGGACTGTATATATTTGGCTCATTACAAAGAATAGTAACAGGGTGTTGTGAACTATGTACTGGGTTGTCGAGTTGTGTCAATTGTGGGGGACTTTATGACACTCCGATTATGACTCTCCGAGTGACCAGTCTCGGAAGCCTTGGATTGGATCAAGAGGCATTTCGTTACAATTTTAAGAGCTAGTTCACCTTTTAAAGCCTAGTGATTGTTTTATCCATCACCAGGTTCAAAATTCAAAAAGCTCAACATTTAGCCCACAGAATGCGTTTCTGTGTTTTGTACTGATCTTTTCTCTTTACAGCATTAACTTCTTTCTTTTTGTAACCTAGGCGAAGTGTGTTTACTGGGAGGCACAAACGGAACCTTTAAATGTGAGTCAGGTTAAACCCAACTGCTCAACTCCCTGTCCCTAATACAACCTTAAACAGCCAGCTTCCCATCACCTTACCTCCTTCACCTCCCAAAGCTCTGCCTTGCCTTAAGCCTCCCTTTAACAGAAGGACGAGCGGGCATTGCCTGAAAACATTCAGAGAGGTAAATTTTCTGTTTCCGCTCTTTAAAAATAAATGTAGGACCTCTCACTGCGCGCTCTGTTTCTTCTTTTTTCTTCCAATTCTCTGTTCTTAATAGGTTAGTGCTAAATGGGATTTGGATGTAATCGACATTCTATTCCATGTACGAGGTTGAAGTATCTGCCGTCAGAGTGTGATGAAGCTGGAATGGAAATTACACCATCCTACAGGCGAATTCAGGCATCATTAACTGTGTTACGAAGCCTGAAAATCTAAAACTCAGACATATTCCTGCCATATTTTCTATTGCAGTATGCCAATTGCCAATTTTTTAATGAATCAATAAAATGTAATAAGCGATGCCATTTTTATAACTCGTGCATCGTATATCATACATTGACATTTCAAGACAGGTGTAGTGTAAAAACTGTTGCTTCATCTTCCTGTGACTAAATGGGATGTGTTTTTTTAGATACATGGGCTGCTTTCACAATACTATGGTGTCAAGGCATTGAATCTGTTCCTTTTTTCTCACGTGAGCGAGGGTACGCAGCTTACACATGGGGCTAGTAGGAAAGTCTATTCAATTACGGAGACTTTGCTGCATTAATCTGTTTTCACAGCAGGGAACTGGCGGTGTGGCACAGCAACATGTCGACGGCCCATTGTGCCTAAGTTGACAAACTTTCATTACGCCTGTGGCCCTTGTTGGGGCCTGGATATTGGTTCAATGTCTTTTGACGTTAGGAACATTATCAGAACTAATGCATTTTATTGTCATTATTTACACATTTATTATAATGCTCCAAAGTTAGAAAACTTGCGAATACCATAAAGATTCTGGCGCGCTTGCTAACTACTTTAGAATTATCTGGAAGAACTGAAGTCATAAGAAAAACTAGCGTTTTTTTGGAAACAAAATGTGTTCTTTATTTCTGTTTAAAACTTTGTTCGAAATACTTTCCACTCCCTTTAACATGCAGTGACTTAAGCGCGAGTAATTTTCGAGATGTCTGCAGAAATGCACGTAAGTTATCACGTAATGCGTCATTATTTATGTCAGCCTTTGGCCAAAATGTATCGAAGAATTTTAGTAAAATTATCAAATATCAAATTTGATGACGAAGTTTTGAAGTGGGTCTGGAGTTATGACATGTAGACAGTGGACGGACAGACACACATGGTGAAGTTATAAGTTGGCGCGTGCTGTGACAGTTTGTGAATGCCCGTTGGATTGTATTGTGTATTATTTCATACACATTTATAAGCTGTGGTATGTGTCTTGTAAGAAATGAACATTTATTGACTAAATATTTATCAGAATTAGACAAAACAAGAGTATAGGTCTAATACTGCTTCAAATTAAGACTTTGGTATATTTGAAATGTATTTCATATAGTGGATGTGCCAAAAATATTTACTTCATTTTTCTTTTATTGTTTCAGGTAAGGCCTGGCCTGCGTTGTATCTAATAGAGCAATCACAAAAGGAAGATGATTTAAATGTACACTAAATGTGGAAATTTCCGGTGCCATATACGATATCTTCATAGCGTCACACCTGAACACCTATAAATTGTTAAGGTGAGAAAGAGAGTAAGCTTTATGTGACCTGCAGGTTTACACTTCTTGGAAAATGTTGTACTTTGCATACTTTCTGAGAAACTCAGAAGTAACTGTGTCCCAGTTTTTAAGTAAACAACGCGCTATAAGGATTGTTGGGGATAGTGTAGTGGAGATTTAACTCCACGCATTTTTAACCTCGTCGCTGGGTGGACGTATGTGGTCAGATTTACATTAGGTCCTTTATCCCCGGAGAAAGAGCGTCCATTACGTGTTGAATGTGAGGCTGAGTGGAACCAAGAGCCATTCTGGACTCCTTGAAGAAGAGAGAAATTTCTTGCCTTTACGGAGAATCGAACCACGATTCCTTTGTCATATAGTCCGTAGCTCAATCACTATGCCGAGGAAATATTGTGACACTGCACGTATCTGATTAGATAGCCTACGCCATTTCTAGAAACTGAAAGTTTTCATCATTGTTAAAGTTGAACACGACGATGAAAATAGATCTTTGTTAGAAGCTTTCATAAACGTGTTTATAACATGACTGTTCACAAACTAAAATGTTTATGAGCGCAGAATAAAGGAAATTTAAATTAAATCGATTGTGTAGCTTTTGTGGTTAATGTCTGTGTCAGTTGCAGAGAGTTCATTGAACGAAACTGGTAATCAGATTATCTCTGTGTTTCTAATCGGGTTCCCGAATACTGAAATAAAGTAAGCCTTGATTGATCATTCTTTAGTCTGTCGCTGTTGAAATTTCGTGATCATGAATATCCCAGAAAGATTATTCAACTTTGCAAGGGAGAAAAATTGAAGCCTCGTGGAAAAATATGGAATTTTAAACCATGGAAACAAACATTTATTAAACCTAAAAAAAAATTTAGCGGGAATATCTCCAGACGACCAATTTTATCTTCTGTATAATGTCATTGTAGCATTCTGAAATAGTAGCGAACATTATGTCGGAAACCTTATGTTAACCGGAAGTTTTTATGTTAAAGAAGAATTTTAGATCATTCAAAGCAGAAGGCACCTTATTGCCTCAGCCTCATCATTCTTATTACCATCATCAAAATACACGCCGATCCCTTCTTTACTTCCCTGTAAGATGTACCTTTTCTCTCATCAGACCTTTTTGTTATTAATTTACCTGGTAGGAGATAGTGAAATATTTCATTTGCAATCTGATTCTCCCATTTTCTGTGGCACAACTGCCAAACTCGGCTTAGACCGCCTCATTGTTGAGGTTTCTAGATCACACAACATTAGACACACACGCCCGATAGGACTCCCCTATCCGAGTGATCAGCTACACAACAAACACAAGAGACGAAAACCCATTCCCTCTGCGGGATGCTAACCCGCGATCCGAGCAATCAAACGGCGGCAGGGCTACGCCTTAGACGGCACGGCCACCGAGATCGGCCTGATTTTCCTTCACTCTAGCCATATCTTATGCTCTTTAAAGTTTACCTTCAGGAAGCACAGTTGCTCTGAATAATGTGTAATTGTGAATCAGTAAGCGAAGTTGCAAATTTACGTACAATACAGTCTTTTGTTAGTGTTCGTGGGTCGCAAAAAATCGACTGCAGGTGACCACCTTATTACGACGGATTCTGCAGGTAGACGACTTTACCGTTAGAGTCTGTTTAAGTGCCTAATGAGGAGCCGCGATAGCTCTGTCGGTGTAGTGACTAGCGTACGGGCTGGGCGTCCGACAAATAGTGGATTGTTTCCTGGGAGGCACAAGAGGCCTTTCTGTTCTCCAAAGTGTCCAGATCGGCTTTGAGGATCACCCAGCCTCCGACTGAATGGATACCATGGGCTCTTTGAACGGGGTAAAACAGCCGGGGCGTGAAGATGGGCACCTCACTTCTATTTAGTCTGAGGTTAAGGATGTGTTCAGCTATACGTTCGCTTCCCCATACGCTATCATCGAATTCATAGGAAAAGTTTTACTTTTCATTTCTGGCTTCCGCCACGATGTTGATGACAGCTACGCTCTTCTGCGATACTACGCAGCGCCAAGTGGCAATCCTTTATCGACTTCTCGGGACAACCTATCGATCCCACATTCAAGGCTCAAGAACTTCTTGGAATTCTTGACCCTTGAAGTTAGGACCGATAGGTTGTCTCGAAACGTCGGTAAACCACTCGACGCTGCGTAATATCCCAGAAGAGCGTAAATATAATCAAATTTATTTTTATATTTAAACATTTATAAAGAAAACAGAAAATTCGACCAAGTCGCGTTTGTAGCTGTGGAATTAGGACTCCAGTTCTGGTGGTTGTAGAAAAAATACAGTCCTTAGCATTTCTCTTCATGCAGACGACCCGCATAACGAAGGCATCATTTTCTATTCATTAACTTTTCTTGTTAGACTAATGCATTATAAAAAAGCTACCTGCAGGCATATAATCTATTCTGACCATGATACAAATATTTCCGCTATTCCGCCGTGTTGCCGCGGTGTGGCTGTGGGGGGACTTTAACTAACGCTGTCTTTGTCTCTCTCAGTCTCACAGCTTCCATTTTTTGTACATGTCCGCTCATCATTGTCTGTTTTATTCCTGCCGTACAAAAGCCTCTCATATGATATGTATAATGCTCAAACTGTGGGGAGATACAGGAGGTGCTAATTTATTCATGCCGCCCTGCATGGTACTTTAAATTAGTCTGCATTATGCACTAATCCGGTTAATACTCGGCGGCATATCGAGGTGTCCCTCACGTTATATACATACATGCATATGTACGTACGTACATATACATACTTTTGGCTACGTCATAATACGCTGGTATTTCGCTAACATACATCTTCTTCCAGTTAAATTGTATGTCTTTATTTTGTCCCCACGACTGTTGACATGTTTCATTACATTTCAAAATAAAATCCTACACTTACAGGCTACATGTGAGTGTAGATGTTTCTGCATTCTCGCTTATGCTTCTTACAATTTTGCACATGGAATACTAATTAATTTATGGGTGTGAAACTTGGTCACGCAGATGAAGGGACGTACATAGCCTGAAGGTGGCTGAGAGCAGGGTGCTGAACTGACTGTTGTGACCTGATAGGGAGGAAGTATCTGGAGTTTGGAGCAAATTGAGTAATGAGATTTGTATGATTTTTACTCCTCGTCAGAAATTATTAGGATAATGAAATGAAGGAAAGTGAGACGGATGGAGCATGTGTCGCGCATGGCACGGAAAAAATGAATATTAATACATGGCACAAAAGAACTGAATGAAAGTTACCACTTTGAAGGCCTACATATAGATGGGAGGATATTATTAAAGTGGATATTTCTAAAGACAGGGAATGTGTCATTATGGGCTGGATTTATATGGCTGAGGATAAGGAACAGTGGCTGGCTCTTGCGAACACTGAAACGAGGTTTCTGGTGCCATGAAATATGCGGATTTGCTTTGACTAACTGAGAAACTATTAGCTTCTTAAGAGAGAGATTACTTGGTCGAGTTAATCGTGATAATTAAGCTTTTCCCTTTTCACCATGATTTGGGAGGAGAGGACGGTCTCCAGATATGAAAATTAACTTAGAGTACCTTGAATAAACAGAATGAAAGCTTCCAGCATTTGACAATAAATTATTAACGTGCACATTTAGGATGTGTTGTAAGAGTGAATGGTTTATAGTATTCTACGCCTCATTCTGCCAGCAAAGTGAGCCATTGTCGTCCTGACGTGGATATGTTGACCAGTGGATGATCACCGTACAGACACAGTTCCCAGATTTTCATCTCTGCTTATTTTATCCTTATTCTTTCCTACTTTTTGCTACATCCGCTACTAAAGGAACATCGTTTGTAGGGGCGTAGCTGAGAAAGGGGGGGGGGGGGAGTGGTGCGGCCACCTGGGGCGGCAAAATATGTGGAAAAGTGAGTAATTTGAATGAAAAAATTTGATTGTCTGCCCTCAACAAATTTTAAATTGTTGAGCTAAATAAAAGAAAATTAGATAAGGGATCGAGGGAGCGTGATTTTTCTTAAAGTTTTTATTCCTGTTAGGGGCGGGCATTGTCATTACCCGCCCCGGCTGAAAATACCTAACTATGACACTGAACGTTTGTGAACTCTGCCTACCTTTTTTCTACCCATCGGCTTATACTTGACAATTGTGTTTGGCAATCTGTCTTCCTTAAATCTTTACATATGTTGCTTCCGTTCACAGTGTTTAGTGCTCAGTGGTCACTCAGTGTACCGATGGCTGTGACACAATCAAACTGTGAATTCTGCCAACACAGTGCTTTGTGGTGTGTGCTCCGTGTTTTTCTTACCGCAGAGCGATTTTCTTCCTTTATAGCCCAAACAGCATGGTAGTCCTAATACAAACACACCGTGTTTTCTGGGAGGTAGGAACTTAGTTATTATATATAATGTAGCTTAATTTTGACTTCCTAAGCCCATGCTATTGGGTCTTCGGCCGCTCGCTTACTAGGATCGTGGGTTCTAATCCCACCGGGGCATGGAGATCTGTCTCTTGTGAGTGTTGTGTGATGTCAGGTAGAGGTCTCTGCGACGAGCTGGTCCCTCGTCCAGAGGAGTCCTGCCGACTGTGGTGTGTCTGAAATGTGTGTGACCATGAAACCTCGACGAAACGAGGAGGCCCAGGTCCATATAAGGCTATCGAGCCATACAAAAAAAAAAAAAGCCCATGCTATGGCTCAGGAGGTTAGTCGCCGGCCTCTCACTCCGAGGTTCCGGCTTGGATCCCAGGTCAATCCAAGTGAGATTTGTGGTGGACAAAGTGGCACTGGGACAGGGTTTCTTTTTTCCTGAATGCTTCGGTTTTCCTCTTTCTCTATCATTCCATAATGCCCCATTCTGATCTTCGTCTACACGTTGCTCTTAACAGAAGAACAAATGGGTGAAGCCTGGGAACGTTCCAAAAGCATTGTTCTGTCTGAAATCGCGGAACAGTTGATAGAAAAGTACTTTCGCTATTTTGTTTTAATTTCCTAGGCCGTGCCTTTTCTGAGGTGGTTACTCAGCGACCTCTCAATGCAGAGGCTGCGGTTTTATCCCGAGCCAGTCCGTGTGTGATTTGTGGAAGACAAAGTAGCAACGGGGCAGGTTTTCGTCCGACTTCTTTCGATGTCCCCAGTCAGTAAATTTTGGAATCTTCATCCCGTTGTGTGTATAATAGATTATATAAATTTTTTGTCAAAGTAAATACAACAATTCTCACACACACCGTTTATTTTCTCTACAACATGTTTCGGCCGCGTACGTCGGCCATTATCAAGTAGAAGTTAGAAGATCATAAAATGATTCATTTTATGATCTTGTAACCTCTACTTAATTATGGCCGACTTACGCAGCCGAAACATGTTGTAGAGAAAATAAACAGTGCATATGAAAAGTGGTGTGTTTACTTTGACAGAAAATTGAAATATTCCCCAGTTAGTATTATTCCACCAATGTTCCATATTCATGTTCATTTTAAGGCCACTCTTATCATGAAGAAATATGGGCAAACGCAACGCTCTTGCGGATACCGTGGAGCACTGGACAGAAAAGTACTTTCACACACTGGTCACTTTCCAAAGCCTTAGGTATTTAGGTATTTAACGTGATTAATAACTTTTAACACGTCCCTTACGCACCATGCTCTCTTTGCTTCTGGAAAGTATTTTATGCTATAAATTGGTAAAACAATCCTCGGGTGAATCAACTTATTATGCGTTATTGCTGTTTTGTTAGCTGTTAACACGTGTGTTTAGAACATGCATCAATAGCTTGCTCTTCATTGTATAACACAGGAAGCAATAGACAAATTTGAAGTCGTTAATTTCCTATGTGATTTGTGTACATATAGCTTAGTCAGATTCTGTGTGTGTCCTATTTATTTCGAAGGACAATTAATTGGCCTCTGTTTCATGTTTCCTGCACACAAATATAAGGTAAAGTAAAAGATAAAGTTCGCCCTAGAACAGGCCATGAATGACCAGAGGGGGAGCACTCTTTCCTTAATCTCGGCGCTAGATGGGGGTAGGTGTTCAATGACACGCCCCGGCTGCTTTACTCCAGGAAAGAGACACGGTACCCATTGTAGAGGAGATGCCAATAAATACATTTACTTAATGTTATTACTAATATTCTACAAAATTCCATCACCATAACTATGTGTTTATTATGTAATAGAAAGCTGCACGTTTCGCTCTCAATATACAATCATCAGGCTAAGTATAACGAATTGTGTTACATGTCAGAAAATAAAATATGAATACCATATGTAGTTCACGTGAAATATCACGTTTTGTCCCTTATAGTTTTCAGTTGCATGGGTGATACCTTTATTGGTAGCTTCTCTAATCTGTGTTGAGTTTTTAGACGCGTTCGCAAAGTTGTGAAAAGCGACTATTAGCTTCGTGACGTCTATCCGTCTGTCCGCTCGCATGGAACAACTCGGCTCCCACTGGACGGATTTTCATGAAATTTGATGTTTGGGTATAGTTCGAAAATCTGTTGAGAAAGTTCAAGTATTATTAAAATCTGACAAGAATCAGGGTTACTTTACGTGAAGACATATGTACATTTATGAGAATATCTCGCTGAATTCTTCTTAGAGGCAGGAATATTTTAGACGAAAATGACAGAGAAAATAAAAAGGCACATTCTATTTTCAGTAACTTTTTCCGAAAATCGTCTCGTGTATGAGATAATGTGAAAAAATATGGTAGAAACAAGGAGGACACAGATTAACAATACAGATTAACAATGGATAAATAAGGCTACAGACACACAGAATATGTAATGCTTATTGATTTTCCACGGCAACAATGGTTACGCGAAAGCGCCTCAGTGTTAGGAGTATACGTACATTGCCTGTCTTGTTATTAAGTTTGTACAATAATTTCTTCTTTAAACCCAGATATTTTAAATATTTTAAGATGTCTGTTAAAATATTATTACAGTGATTCACATGGGCACCAGATGGCCTTATGATTAAAATTATTGGTAATTAGCTGAATAATCTTTCAAAGTTCCTTTTATTAAATGTACGTTTATATAGACGCATGGCAGTTGTAAATACTCTGTTTGTTATACGCACCTGATTTTATAACATGTTAGAAATTGCACTATCTCCGAAATATGTTGTTTTTTTAAATTTTACCCTTACATTATTATGTTATGTTTACTTAGAAGTCTCGCGTGAACCACAAAAAAGGATACGTAAAAGAATAAAAATTTTACAAAAAATATGAAGTCCCATACATGAAAACAAACACAAGCAGAAGGTACGAATTACGTTGCGGAAGATTTTAATGTGTTATGAAACATTTCAGAATTATGAGTGGCATGGTGATGATGATGATGATGGTGGTGGTGCTGGTGGTGTTACCTTAACTTTGATCATAGGAAATATGTGAGGATGTGAACAGAATTTATCTGATTCAGGATAGCGGCCAATGGACATCTGAGAACACGTTAATGAACCCTTTTAATTGAATATAGTTCAGAGGAACAAGATTTTAAATGAGGAAATTCATTTTATGTCTGCATAAGAGGATGTCATCAGCAAATATTTCTGGGTGACATGAAGCCAGTAATTCGCTAATTTATGTGTGCATACGCGTAGGTACCAGGCTGAGATGAGAGCATTTAATTATTTGGTTGTCACAAATTCATCTCATTAATCATAGTGAAGGCAGCGGCCGACTGAGGCAGGCGAGGTGCTGTGTACACTGTGAGGCCGTCTGGCAGTATCGTGTTCCGATGAATTATCGTGTGTATTCTGTTGAATGGGATGTTGGCCTCATTCGTAACGTAAAATATTTTGATTGGCCTACATATGACTAACAGCAGATCAAGCTTTTTGAAGCGCAAAGGTTACTGGTTCTATATGTACCACCCACTTTGATGTTAAAGAGTTGTGCATTTTGAAGCACAGTGGTTACTGCTTGTGTGTGCACAACCCCTTTCTATTGCTAAATAACCGTGCATTTAGCCCGGAATTGTTATTATTATTTAGGAGAATTTCGTGTTGAAATGGCTGTGTCGTGAAACATTCCTGAAAATTGTTGAAAGATGCATACGGATTTTATTTGTGTTTTTGTGTCATAGCTGCATTAATAGCATTCTTATATAAACCACCAGACAGGATATATGAAGAATTAAACGTAAAGTATAAAATACAGTGTAACATACTTTATTCTGTAATCACCGTACATCTTTTCACAGTCACTATTTACATACACCAACTGGATGCAACTCTATTTAAAAAACTGTATAGTTTTTTAAAACATATTTAAAAACTTTATAAAATCCGACATAGCCGGCATAAGAGCCCGAAACATATGTCGGGTTTTATAAAGTTTTTAAATATGTTTTAAAAAACTATACAGTTCTTTAAATAGAGTTTGCATCCAGTTGGTGTATGTAAATAGTGACAGTGTAACATGTTTCGACCTTCATCTTTGTCAGGAAAGATGTACTGTTTAAAACATCAGATAAAACTCATGTGTTGTTAAAGCAGTGATTATGACAATAAAGTGATAAATTCATTTCGTCGTAGATTGTGACTTTAATTTACAAAACAACACACGTGTAGATGTAAAGAAGTCAGGATGTTTCAGTCGGTATAAAATCTACTCTATGGGCTAGATAACTGCTTCACAAATTTTTCCTTCATTACCCAAAACCGCTTATCAGAAAGTCCTTTTTACCCAATAGGTAAAACGACTCCCTTGTCTTCGATATAGATGAAACAGAGCTCGATGAAGTCTGGCACATAAGGACGTTTGGTAGCACTCATTCTTGGTAAGAAATGATGATTGACGAATCGTGGTTTGATTTCAGGCAGGGGCAACAGGTTTCCTATTCTCCAAAATATTCAGACAGGTTCTGAAAACACCCAGCCTCCAGTTCAGTGGAGACTTACCATTATTATGACGTATGGAGGAGTTTAGGTGTAATTCCACGCATTTTTACCTTTACATTATGTATAGATCAGTGGTCAGGTTCACGCCTATGTCACTTGAACCTACGGAAGGAGTGTCCTGTACCCATCAGATACGAGACTGCGTTAGTCTCAGAATTGTTGTGGATGCCGTTGAAAAGACGAAAGCCTCTTGCATATGCCGGTAGTCGAACACCGATTTCCTGGTCGTTCGGCCCATAGCCAGTTCACTGTATTGACTGATAAGTGCTGCGTTACGGAACAGTACAGGTCTATTACATTTCTAATGCTGTGTGAGTAACGTCCAGACATATGTTCAAAGGTTATGGTGACGTAGCAGGGCGAGGGCCTCGCCCGATACCGGCATTTGCTGATGTTGTTTCTGTCAAATATTATAAAGAGAAGTTACAACAAAATGCAAACTTAGACGCAGGAAAGGTGTCAGAATAGTATCTTATGAGCTTTGAATAGCTTTCTTATTTATGTTTTGCTCCAGTACGTTCAATGTATAAAAGCCATTTTGCACAGTGGAATTCCTTTGTTTCTCCTTTTGTGTCTGCTTATTCTGTTTATGTTATATTTATACGTATAAATTTTTAATGGCTTTTCTGTTCTATTAATATTTCAGAAGCAAAAGGAGTACAGTATCAAGAAATTTTCGGAAACATATTCTTTATATGCTATATTATGAAGCTTTAACACATATTATAGCCGATCCCAGTGGCCATGTGGTCTAAGGCGTGGGTCTACGGCCGCTCGCTTGCTGGGATTGTGGGTTCGAATCCCACCGGGGGCATGGATGTCTGTCTGTTGTGAGTGTTGTGTGTTGTCAGGTAGAGGTCTCTGCGACGGGCTGGTCCCTCGTCCAGAGGAGTCCTACTGAATGTGGTGTGTCTAAAAAAATGTGATCGTGAAGCCTCGAAAAATTAGGCGGCCTAGGCCCCCAAGGGGCTGTTGAGCCATTGAAAAAAAAACGCATATTATCCCGAAGTTGTGCAGGACTATTTCCATAGCTTAACCACACCAAAATAGCAATATTTTAAAATCAACACAGGAGTTAGGCTTAAATATACAAGCTCACATGTGTGCAATTTACGTTGAACACAAAGCACAAAGACAGACACACTCGTACTTACTTAGAGCATTTGTAAGTAAATGGTGTGATTAAGAAAAGCTTTTATTGCGCTAATGAAATGTAAATTTATACTATATTATTGTGATGTTAGCAGTATTAACAGTGATGTGTGATTGCGGTACAAGAGGTGTTGTACGACCTAAACATGCAAAATAGACACATTTAAATTTAGAGGAACTAAAATTGCCAAAAGTACGCAGTTGTTCGTAGAAAATGGTAGATCATTACTTGGAAAACTTCGCAACCTCCTGCATCATTCTCAGACATTTTATAAACCCATTTTATTGGTGTACCACCATGTGGTTAATCGAATATTTATTCTGGTTTACGAAGTATTTATTTTTTAAAACACAAGGCGTAGTGTGGTTTATCAACGCACGAAATGAAAAATTTCAATTTAATCCGAAAAGTTCCTTTTCGGTAGCCCTTAAGTTTCATTTTCTACGTCTTGTGTATTATATACTGCATACGTTTCATAAACACATCACTAAAGGGGTTGAAGTGATTTACACTTCCCACAGTTAAGCACTTAATATTTTAACTCAGACACCCAGAATTTATAGGACCCAAATGTTCCAGTGGATAGAACAGTAGTTTACCTACCTCCATATTTAATGTATTTTGGTGAGCTGGAATAGCGTAGTTGGTGAATACGCTACGTGCTGGTCGACCAAGAGCTAGTGGCTCGATAGCGGCATGAAGTTTTTTTGTTTTTTAAAATGTCCAGGCCGGCTCTGGGGCCCACCCAGCCTCTTACACAATGGGAATCGTGGACTCCTTTGCCTGGGATAAGGCGGCCGGAACGTGAAGACAACCATTTCTGTTTCCAATGCGGAGGTTAAGGACGAGTGCAGCTATATCTCTACTCCCTCATATGCCTTCATAGCTCGCAGAGGGACAGCTTTGCCTTTACCTTGATATCTTTTATTCCTTCTAAATGTTGAGTGTTTTCCTTCCAACTTTTTTAAGAAGCAGAAACTGGCTTGAAAATTTATGTTAGTCACACTGACATTTATGCCCTCACTGCAATTATCAGTTTGAATTTATAGTCTCCGTGTTTCATTTCCATCATGTTTCTGTGGAGTACATTTTTTAATTCCACTCTTCGTCAAATTCTTCGTCACTTTGCCTAACACTTCGCTTGCTCTTTTCCATTCTAGTTCTGTAGCTTCTGTGAATAAGAGTTAATGGCTCCAGTTTTACTTTCTCTTTGATTTAATGCGTCCTAAATCCCCAAGACATCATCTTCATTTTGTTCCTGCTCCCTTTTCTATCTCCACCAGCCCCTCTCTCATCAAAATGGACCTTTGCAAAACCTTCACTCACTCATTTACCCCCTCGCTCATTTTCTTCTTAGCACTCTCAATCCTGCCATTCAGTTTAGAATCTTTTTTGTTACCCTATCCTGTGTAAAAAAGTGAAGACTAAATTTACAACACTTTCCAAAGAAAGAAGCTCGAGGCAGCCAGTCCCTCCACACTGTCGGTACTTGTGTGCCAGACTACACGATGGTATGTCCCGAAACACAGTAATTTTATAGTCATCCCACTTGAGAATCTCAAATGTCACACTTATATAATGTTACGTACCCAAATGTAAATGAAGAAGTTAGATAACTCGTGTTAATATTACGTACAGAATATTCTGTAATTATTACATGACGTCAGATCACAGAAGATGGTGCTCAGCGTTATACGTTATATGTACATATAGGGGCGTGTGTTACATTGACAAATAATACAGTATTATTTAAATCATAATTTATTTTACAAAGTAAATGTTTTTAGGCGCCTTTGCAAAATTGCGAAAAGCGACTGTTAGCTTCGTCATATATGTCTGTCTGTTTGTTCGCATAGAACAACTCGGCTCCCACTGGACACATATTCATGAAATCTGATATTTGAGTATTTTTGGAAATCTTTACAAAAAAATTCAAGTTTTATTAAAATCTAACGGGTATTTTACTTGAAGACCTATGTAAATTTGTGATATCTCGCTGAATTCTTGTATGAGAAATGTTTAAGGCAAACGTAGAGAAAATCAAAACACATATTTTATATTCAATAACTTTTTTCCGTAAATCTCGCCGTTTATGACATAATGTGGAAAAATACGGCAGAGCTAGACAGGCCACAGATGGCAATATAATATGTCGCATGCGTTTGCATGCTGGATAACTAAGACTTCAGACATACACTCATAATATTTAATACTTATTGCTTTTCCACGGCAACAGTGGTTACGCGAACGCGCCTCAATATTACTTTATACCTGCAGTACCTGTCTTGTTATTAGATAAATTCGCCTTAGAAGAGACCATGAAGGCCCACATGGGGAGTAAAGGTATAGCTCTACTCTTCTTTAACCTCGGCGCTAGATGGGGTGGTTGGTCAACGCCACTCCTTAGTCGCTTTACCCGGGGAAAGACACCCGGTACTCATTGTACAGGACGCTGGTTTGGCCCCAGGGTCTGTCTGGACGGCGGAGGAAAACCTCGCGCCCACCGGGATTTGATCGCCGGACCTTCTAGCCTGTAGCAAGTCGCTATACCGACTACGCTATCCCGGCCCACCTTGTTATTAGACAAGACATCCATTGACCTGCAGGCTGACAACTAAAAACAAATTACCAAACCATGTAAGCCTTATGTACTGTCACAGTTGTAATATAATATTTCTTCCAATAGAAAACGTCTTTAAAGTAGCTAAGATATACAGCGGTCTAAACTAATACCAACAGCACGCTCCTCCAAAATGCCGGTGGTATGCTACCAGATTTAATACTAGACAATGTACGCAATGTACGTACAACGCAACATTGTGGCGCTTTCGCGTAATGTATACACCTTCTCGGCTATTTTAACACTCTTGCTAGCATTTCACTCAAAGAGAGCGCTTTTGTGGCGACGTAATGTCGCCGAAAACTACGACGTACTTAGGTCTTTATGTAAAGACCCGATTTTAACCAAATGTTGATTTTCTGGACAGATCTTTATAAAAGTCTCCAAAACCAAATTTCACGGAAATCCGTACAGTAGGAGCCGCGCTGATACGTGCGGACAGATGCACAGACAGACGGACGGAAGGACGGGCGGACATGACGAAAGTTATAGGCGCCTTTAGCAACTATGCGAAAGCGCCTACAAATTCTACATTCTGCCTACAGAGTGCACTATATGTTTTGTTTGGTTCTCATAAAAACAGAGAATATTTCCCCATACAGCATAAGTGATTGGTTTTTAGACGTTCTTAACTAATTCCATGGGACAGTTACCACTGGACTTTGAAACGTTTGAAAGGCGTGTTAACTGAAGTGTAGTACTAGTTCCTAAGTGTTTGTTTATATTCAATATAAAAAAGGATGCCTCTTGTTATACTATGTATGCCCGTCATTGGGGTTCTGCATAGGTGGACTGACAATACGGTATGTTGCAGTAAGCAGACCGTTTAAGGAGAAGACGTGCAGTGCTGTGTCTGTCACAGCATGAGTGAATTCGAGTGTCCTGAAAGTACCCCCATAACAAATAGAAGAAAGGTGAGGTGTTAACGCAATTTAAAATTGGCATATTCATTATATGGATCTGGGATAACGTAGTATACTGGCTAGGCTACGGGTTGGAAGTCCCAGAAATCGTTGTTCGATTCCCGGCAGGGGCAGTAATTTTTTTCTGCTTCAAAGCATCCAAACGGGTTCTGTGGTCCACCCAAAATCGGGTTCAATGCCCCCGGGGGCAAGAGGACGGGAGGTGAAGCTGACAACCCCCGTGCATTGCAAAGGTCAAGATTGAGTGGAACTATACCTTCATCTAACCTATGCCTAAAGGCGTGCACATGAGATATTTCCTTGCAGTTTTCCTTATAAGTTTTAGGCATTCACGACAAATTTTTCAGATTTTATCTTCTGGATCTTGACACCATGTAGTACGGTAGGCATATTCTTTGCTTTCCACATACACCCTCGTCGTAGTACACTGAAATTAAAGAAATGGTTTTGGGAACATCTACTCTATTAAAACTGTCGCCATGGCAACATTTTTACTCCTGTTACCTACGTTATCACTGTATACACATCACTAACATGGCCGCGAGTTCTTTCGCTTTTAGATATGTTTACGTTTTGTACCGTGCCTTCACAGTTTTTATTTTGCTTTGCTTTCGTTATTGATTCTGAGCTCCTGTTCCCTGTTGCATTGGACACACGTGCAACGGATGTCCGTGTTATCTGATACTGATGAAGTGAAGGGAAGTTACAAAGCTGCAGTAATGCCGTCCGATACGTCGCGAAGCAGGTAGAAATTTCAATTCCCGCTGTTGTTAAGTCGTGTCCATCGACTGATGACTGCATTGTCTGAATGGCATACGCTTCGTAGGGTCATAACAAAGGCTGCAAAATGTGTGTTGGCGTCCCTACCAACATTAGCTCCTTCAATTAGTAATGCTTGAACTCTAGCCGACGGGCTCACAATGAGCCTGGGCCGGGGGCGTCTGATTTCGTACGCGGTTCCTTTTTAGCATTATGAACGTAGGAGGGGTTGACTAAGAGGATGCGCAAGAGTAATGATTGGAGCGTCGAATTTCCACTTGCGAAGTAGTTTCTGGTACAATTGCTGGAAGACTGGAAAAACTCTACTGTAGAGAGAAATAAGAGCCAATTTCATGTTCCCACCCATTAGAGAACCCCAGCATCCGGCACTCATTAAAGTTTCAAATTAAAATAGGAGTCATTTGGATTATCAAGGTTTTGTCGAAAGGAAAAAGCCAGGATATAGAAGGGATACATAATGTGACCCCCTCCCTACCCCCGCGCAGTAAATGCGACACGTTATTTGGTTTTGTCTGACCAACGCCTTTTATAAATGCATTAGGGTGCTTCGTAAAAGGAAAATGGAAATCCCCTCTAGAATTAAGCTTATGTCTATTTGTAATTATTCACAAACTTGTGCGATCAAATTAATGCTGACGTGAACCGGATTGGCGGGTTTGTCAAACAATGGAACACACACAGACAGCGTACGTGCCTCCAGTGTATGACGTCGGGAAATGATGCCGAAAATTCAGTCATTGTAGGCCCGACTAATCCCCGCTTTTTGTCTTGTCTGTTTCAGTACTACAGTCAGTCATATCGTTCTCCGAAAGGAAGTTTGTTATAAACATTATAAGTTAAAAACTCATATTGAGCAATGTTTAAATTTATTTATATCATTCTCATAGGAAAGTATTTGCATAGTCTTAAGGTGGAACAGATACGTGCGTGTATAGAAGGAATTCCCTACTCATGTTGTGAGTCTGTGCTGAAGTTCCTTTCACACTTTCGGCTACGCCCTTAGGTAGGCTAAGTCGGATTTGAAAGTTTAGAAGCAGCGTTCTAATGAATTTTCAGTGGACCCACAGATATTCATGTATATAATTTAAATGACGTGAATTATTTGTAACTAACTGAAACAATTCAATTAACCATAGTCTTTGAGAGAAACAAACGGCATAGCTGAACTAGACAAAGCCTTCCCCGTTTTTAAGGAACGCGTGTCCTTATTACGGCATTTACATGAACCCGGCTAAGGACAGTATCCTGATCCACATATACCCATTCTATATTCTCACGTTCCATTTGCTTAACATCAATTTTAGTATTACTCTCTCATCTTTATATTTTCGTGAGATTTTACAGCTGAAATATTGAAGGCACTTGTCTCTCCATTTGAATGCTACACGTCTCGCCCATCTCGCCACCGTTGATTTGACACTGGGTGAAGGGTATAAAGTAATGATTCTTGTTATTTCCTGCTTTTTGCAAATCGACTTGACTTACTGAAAGCTCCCTTAAATAAACCATATATACATATATGTATTTTATTAAGTTCATAAGTTCGTTGATATTTTAAATGCTGTATTGAGGCAGCAGATTGTTTCAACTTTTTCTGTGTGTATGTTTCGTCATACCCTTACGTTCTGTATGAGTATGGGACGATACATGGTCACGATACGGTGCACGATACACGGTCACGATACGGTGCACGATACATGGTCACGATACGGTGCACGATACATGGTAACGATACGGTGCACGATACATAGTCACGATACGGTGCACGATACATGGTCACGATACGGTGCACGATACATAGTCACGATACGGTGCGCGATACATGGTCACGATACGGTGCACGATACATAGTCACGATACGGTGCACGATACATGGTCACGATAGGGTGCACGATACATTGTCACGATACGATGCACGATACATGGTCACGATACGGTGCACGATACATAGTCACGATACGGTGCACGATACATGGTCACGATTACGGTGACACGATACATGGTCACGATACGGTGCACGATACATGTCACGATACGGTCACGATACATGGTCACGATACTAGTAGTGCACGATACATTGTCACGATACGATGCACGATTACATGTCACGATTACGGTGCACGGAGGCTACATAATAAACTAGTGTAGTTTCATCAGTGTAACAAATTTCCCGCCGTAGGCCTATATTCAGCGCGAATTACAATGACATTATCATAACGAAAAATGTAAATTCAATAGCAGTATATTTTTTTCGATATATGGCATACTGAATTATTAACTTTAAACATACGAGTACTATAGTTTCGTTGAAACCTACATGTGTTTTTAATCTGTGAAACTGCACTGATGTTTCGGCATATGCATGGCGGAGCTTAATTACCTACTGCCATGACGTAAGCGGGTGGGATTTCATATCCCAGCAGAAGGCATTGAGTCTTAGGAAGATTACGAGTATCTGTAGAAAGTAAAAGTCTTAATGACACGTGGTAAGAAGGGGAACGTCTGAAGACAAAAGTAAATTTAAATATATGTGTGAACAAAACAGCTCATAGGGAGAAGTTTGCATTGTAATCCAAATTTCATAAATCGGACAATATATAATCTAGAGACGGATTCTGGCCCTCTGGCACTTGTTGTTAAAGGGAAACAAGAACGAAATGACTGCGATTCGAGTCTTCCTGCGATGATTCCAACTGAAGCTCTAGAAGATGTGCACTAAGTACAGTCGCATGTGTCATGCTCTTAGGAGCATGTATAAATGAAGTTCGCTTTTGTACAAGCGGCAATACTGGTGTCGTGTAAGAAAGTGAAACACGCTGTGACATGTAAGCTTTTACTGCAAGGAAGCACTTATTTACCGTCAACAAAACTTTATTGATATTGATGTTAATTAGTCATGTCAATACGGCAGCATCTTTCAACCAATCATGGTCATCTTAAGGCCATCCAGTTTCTTAACAAGTACAAATACAACAGTTGCATTAAAGTATGTGTTAAACAGACCGAGATCTCAATCTTACAATTTATCCTACATGTTACTTGTCGTTTTATTACTGCTAACATAAATTGTTAAGGAAATGTGACATATTGGTTACAATGATAACATTTTTGTGTCAGTATTAAAGAGTTTTTAAAATTACATCATAATATTCTCTGGATGATTCCTTTAGTTCGTGGTGACGTGTGGTGTTCAGGAAGAATGCGTTGATAAGTACATTATGTTATAGTACTGTAATACGTTATGAAAATAATTCATATAATGAATTTTCTGATATTAAGTTGTTGATATTTTAATGTTAGTTAAGTTTAGTGTTACTTACTTAGTGTTTTGTAGGAGAAATTATGTGTGAAAAATATTCCAAATATGTTGCATATGGCGTGTGCCACTACGATATTCGCAGTGCGGTATGCCTAAATTCACAAAACACACCGGATACATAACATTACATTTGTATAAGCTGTAATATTTTATCAAAACAAAATATTAAAAAATTTATTAAACTGGAGAGTCAATAATTTTTGTTTTGCGACAGTGACCTCATTCTGCTACGCGATTTTTTTGCAGTTTGAGAGGTCTGTACTTAACTTCCAAACTACATGCCAGTACATCCCATAAGATAGTAATCTTCATTGTAACCTCTCTGAGAATATAAAACCCCACGTTCGTTTGTTTTGTTTTGCTCTACTTGTAGTCGCTTGGCGGAGCACTACTAGCAAGGCCGGGACATTGGCTGCTCGAGTTGCAAGTTATGTTTTTAAAAAGAATGATTAATAGTAGACAGGTAAGTTGTAATATACGAGTAAATTTGCATGCTATTCATGTAAAGCCTCGTGTCTTTACAACTATAAACAATTTGTGGAAGTGCTTCGTTTGTATTTCCATCCTTTTAAAAGGACACACTCTTTCTTTATGTTAAGTATTCCGTTATGATATATAGACAGATAAAGGAAATTAATATTCTCAGGACAACTTGTATGTATTTTCAGAAACTGATGTTACATAGGCAACATGTTTCGACCGATCTTGATCATTTTCAGGCCTTCTGTCATCATAAAGGTGAAAATATACAATTGAAATCAATGGGTTTTATAACAGAGATATCAGTTTTACTTTTAAAGAGCCACATGTTGCTTATAATTTTTATTTTAGTCAGCAATTGTTAAAGTGTGACGCAGTGTTTAAAATATTTGTTAACTTTAAAATTTCTAGGTATACCTTCCTGGAGATTATACAACAGTTTGGTTGTATTTTAATCAGTGTTTATTAGGAAACTGAGTGTAAGACTCTTCCAGTTCCTATGCATTGGACGAGTAGCGGGTTGGTGTAAATAATACATCTGTTCCATGTTTTGGTATATGTACATATATATAATGATGTTACTTTTCAGAAAACTGGTTACAGTCACAAAAATGTCTTCCTGATCGTGACAGAGTGGAGAATCTAGAAGAAGATATAACATAACTAGAAATTGTAGCGTTAAATATTTTAACATTTTAATATTATAAGCGCTGTGTCACGCTTTAACAGTTGCTGATTATAACAGAAATGATTAACAACATGTATCATATTGAATGTAGAATTTAGACCTGAGTTATTTAACACAATGGTTACAACAGTATTTTCTCAATTTTTATGATGATAGAAGGCCTGAAGATGACCCAATCGGCCGAAACATGTTGTCTATGTAATTCAGTTTCTGAAAACACTGTCAACATAAGTTGTGCTGACACTCTGAATTTTCTTTATACAGACACATTCTTGTTGGATTCTGTTTTAAACGTATCACCACTATAGTAAACCCCTCAGAGCTCTTGAGTTCCTTACACAAACTTTAACTTATGACGCTAGTCATTGTAATGTTTCGGTGCTGATTCGTTTTTGGATTTCCTCAGTGAGCTGATTAATTCTGGTAGGTTCATTCTGTAGATTTTTCACTTGAATGATCACTGTTTCCGAATTATATTTTAATACTATTCGCTTCCGTTACAAAGCACTGTTA
Organism: Reticulitermes speratus; assembly: GCA_021186555.1. Taxonomy (NCBI): domain Eukaryota; kingdom Metazoa; phylum Arthropoda; class Insecta; order Blattodea; family Rhinotermitidae; genus Reticulitermes; species Reticulitermes speratus. Next base: position 13,527,147 of record JAJKFL010000007.1, read on the forward strand.
AATGAGGAATTTCGCTCCGCCCACCCCATGCCGTTTGCAGCAAATTGCGTTATGAACATTTATCCAGTTAAATACGGACGCCGTATCGCTTTCGAATGCGACTGTCATAAACTGTAAGATTTTCGCAGGAGGAAGTACTGGCTGTGTTACACAGCAAACTGCCCATGGGCTACACGGAAGAACCGAGCAGGACAGAGATCGGAGAACTGGAAAATAGGTTAAATCTCTGTGGCTAATTCAATTTTCCTTATTAGTCACATTCAAAGGGCTACTATCGTATTCCCAAATTCGCCTCCCTTGTAGTTATAATCTACTAGTCGAAATTCCTGTCGGATTTATGATCCTCGACCACGTTGTGTGGGGTAAGGCGGTGTTTGTGTGAACAGAGGCGGTGCGATGTGGGTTGCCTAGCTCTTCCCCTCGTATATCCCACCCCGCTCACCTCCTCTAACTTACTTCATCAGCAGTAACGCATCTCGCATGGAAATTAGCTTTTCATACTATCCGTTTCTGCTGCGCTCAGCTTTATTCAGCGCGTTGTTAAGAAATATAGGCCTACATATATAGAACTGTGTGTGCGAGTATTTTAAAACACCTTGCTTCAGCACGAAGTGTATTTTCCAGCTTTATATAATAGGAAACTGGTGTTTAAATTGTATCTTTAAAATTGTCATTACCCTTTGCACAACAAGATTGTGGTTCCTCCAGATTCAGCACAAAGTTGACTCACGTAATATAACAAGCATTACAATAAATATTTGAGTATAAGAGCACGCGGTACACGGCTGCAGGCCTTAATACGTTTTTCTATGTAACTCACTGGAAAAGCGGAGTGCTTCGATTTCCCATGGATATTCTATCTAAACTGTGGAGGCGGTACGGTATGTAGTGGAGCCATATTGCATTTCTCCACAAGTCGCTTCCGTGAATAACGGACCAAAACCATTTTGTACTGCACTTATTAAGCAAATATAAAAGGTAAAATTGTCCCGTATACGCTATGAAGACATAAATGGGAGTGGAAGTATAGCCGCACTCATGCTTAACCTCGGCACTACATGGGGATGAGGGGTTAAATAAGAACAGTTAAGTATAACTGAATTACAACGTAAGCTTTGTTGGAATTTTCTTTCTTGCAATACAGTTTTATGTAGATATACTTTGTGTACGATAACTGTGTGCTTTGTATTAATTAATGGCACCATGTGCTTAATAATGGAAACTTTAAAGTAATAATTTAATGACAAAATAACTTCCATATTTGATTACTGTTTAATTTGGAGGTCACTTTGCCCTTACGCTTCCAACTTTGTAAAATGTGATATACGAGATTTTAGGATATTTACTTTAGATATAAACATTGTCTGTGTTTTGAAATGTCAGAGAAATAAAACATGGAAATTACTGCGTTTTTGAGATTGGTTTTTCTACCGTCAACAGATGAAAGACTCCACGGAGGGGGGTGGGGGTTGGGGACATGAGGCGCCTACTCTATAGTGACAGTTAAATAAAGATTTTCTGTCTTACGAGATTCGATTGTGTTTAACCAATGTAGCATCGGCCAGTGTTGCATTGAATAATAAATAATAATTAACCAACAAACACACTCTTTTGGGGGGAAACAACAACTAATTTTCTATATTCCACCTCCTACATATTTTGGCCCACTCCGAGCCATTATCACGGAGTACCAATAAATCGATAATTCGATTGGAGTAGTTATATAATTTTATACCTTATTAGACATTGTTGTGTACACCTGTAAATTCACTAAGCATTCACAATGTAAAACATCACCATCATCATCATCATCATCATCATTATCATCACGCAGTCTCTCTTACGACAGGTCCATAGCCTCTTCCGAAGCGAATTCTCCAGGGAGTGTGATCTAGTGCTTCTTATTTCTGTTTACAGTATCTTCTCTTTCTCTTAATATTTTCCAGTACCTGCTTACGTCTTTTTCCTCGTCTTCTCTTCACTCCTGTCTCTCCTTCAATTACATGCTTTAGAAGAAATTTCTACGCGAGATGTGACTAACCCAGTTAGCCTTCCTTCGTGTTATTGTGTGCAGCATGTTCCCTTCTTCATTGACTCTTTGCAGTACTTTGTTTGTCACAAGATCTTTTCAATTAGTGTTCAGCCTACTCCAGCACCACATTTCAAATGTTTGAAGGTATTTCTGATAGTGTAAAAGGTATAAAAGTGAAAACTACGTATATAGAAAAAGTTAAAATGAAATTAAGTAGGATAAAATTGTATTAAATAGTAAGCGTTTGCGCTTATTTTTCCCCAAAACATAGTAATTTTAAGGTGTATACAACATTGTACAGTATTGTATAACTTTATGTTACTTCTTGTTTTGAATTATCTACTTACTGGTACTCCTTGATAATGGCTTGGAGTGGACTGAAACACGTGTGAGTTGGAATGTAGACAATTAGGAGTTGTTTCCCCGAAAAAAGTATCTGTTGTTCATTTATATTGATTACATAATAAAATACACGGTGATATGCAACACTGTAGTGTATTTGTCAGTTAGATTTTATGTAAACGGAAGTTACCCTCCGACAACCTGATGACTTGTGTTGGTGTGAAGACGGCAAGCAGAAGTTGCTTCGTCAGATTTTATGTTCTGACGGCAATGACCATGACTATTGCTGTCTCCTGGGATGGGACGCCATGTGTTGTATTAGATATGTACCGACGTTTCAGAGATATGTTCTGCCTTTGCCATCAGGGTAGATTACCTTGAAATGTCGGTATATATCTACGTAACAGACTACACGGCGTCACATTCCAGCAGTCAGTAATCATCAGAAGTTACTTTATTCTTAGAGAGTCGAGTGTTGTCCATACATATTAGCGCAAGACCTGCTGGAGATTGCAGAATTGTTCGGAGATGGTAGAAGCTTCCATTAACGACCGATAATAATTATAATTTCACAAAATATTTTACTAATGCAGATTAAAATTTTCTATAGCTAGTAATGTAACTCTTAAACAAGAGTAAGAAATTTTAAACTACTTTACTTATTTTGTCAGGGAAATTTGTGTGGACTATCACATTGGACTCTATTTCATACATCTGTGTGATGGCCTTTGCCTGTGTCTATTGTGTTATGAACGAACTTAAGATAGCTCTGTGAAACTCGGCACGAATATAAAACCACTAGAGTCCACTTTAATTTAATTTTTTAAGAAAAATAATATCGAGTTGAAGAAAACGAAAACTTTTATGACCAATTACAAGATATTTTAAACAAAACCGAGAAATATGATTACATTTTACTCTCAGAAGACCTGAACACTAGAATAGGAAATGCTGAAATCCCAATATTGTAAGAAATTTCGGAGAACCAGTTACAAATACCAATGGATTGAAACTAAGAGATTTTGCCACATATACCATGAAAATAATTAACTCATTATACTAACACAAAAATACATTACATACATACATACATACATACACACACACACACACACACACACATGATTAGCTCGCAGTTCCAAAAAAGTTATAGACTATTTCATTGCAAACAGGAAGCTATCAGAACTATTCCTAGACGTGAGAGGTTACAGAGGAAGTGATATAGGCTCAGATGAGTTTTGACTTTGGCTGAATTAAGATTTCCGCCGAAATGGTTGCATCTACCTAGGAACACTGAACGCAAATAAAATATACTTAATTATAAAATTAGATTACTCAATGACGAATCTGCATGATTACTATACAAGTAAAGAATTCAACGGAATCTACAAGAAATTCCAGAAAGCAGCAATATTGTTTTTGAATGGAGGAACATCAAAACCATCATTTCACAGGCAGAAAATGAATTTTTGGGAAAGGACAAAGCATTTACACAAAAGAAAAATTAAAAATATGGGAAGATGAAATAAAAGTAATTGTATAACAGAAAAATTTAGCATGCAAGAATTGTCTTCAAACAAAGACCATAGACAGTGAGACTGATTATAAGCGCAGAAGAGTCACAGCCGAAAGAGGAATCAGAAAACATCGGAATTCCTGGGAAAAATCTCACCTAGAATACGATAAATACAAAATAAAACCCAACACATTTAAACTAATAAAACATGTGAATAAAGATATTAAGAAATCAGCAAATATAAATCCTGGTCCAAGAGAAGAAACATTTTTGCATTACTTTAAAGAATTATGGACTAATAACTCTCTTCAACAAAATTATTGGAGTACATGAAATGTAGAAGACGAAATTATATCAATTGAAAAATTTGAAAGAAGCACTAAAAAAACAAAAAAAAATGTAAAATCGCCTGTCGAAGATAACCTGAACTCTGAACTATAAAAATATGCAGGAGACTCGTTTCCTGAGAGATTATTGCTTTTTGTAATAAAATTTATTTGACTCGAGAAATGCCGCAAGAATGGAAAAACAGTATTGTCATACATATAATATAAAGGAAAAGTGGTAAACAAAGGTGGAAAACTGTAGAGGAATTAGCCTACTTACTGCTTATTATAAACTATATAGTAAAGTTCTGAATGAGAAATTGAAAGCACAAACAGAACAGTTCCGTTTGGAATGCCAGAATGAATTCCGAAAAGGCAGGTCTTGCATTGGTCCGTAGTTGAGTATGAAATTACTCACAGAAAAAGAAGAGAGTTTAATTTAGAAACTCATTTAGCATTTCTTGATTATGTGAAAGCCTTTGACAAAGTTAAAAGAGACAAATTGTTTGAAATATTACAAGACAAATATATTTTCAATTTATTATTAAACAGTATAATATAAATTTATCTGGAAACAAAGTAAAAATAAAGATAAAAGGTAAAGCTATCCAATTGCAGGCATGGACATGCCCTTAGGGCTCTAGGAGGTTGAGGCTCCCAGAATGTCTACACAATCCGCATATGAAGGTGGTAAGGGTGTCAGCCCTACGCACCGGCTTCCTTTACCTGCCAGGATATACCCTTGTTATTCATTTCTGTTAAAGGCTGAGTCGACCTCAGGGCCATATTGGAAGGATTAAGCTAATGAAAAACCAGTGACCCCATTGGGGATCAAATCCGTGGACTTTCGGCTTGTAGCGCAGTGCCTCAACAACTGCACCACCGCGTACCCCAAAAGTAAAGAGAAACAGTTAATTATCAGAAAAAAATACAATTAATCACGGAGTCAGACAAGGCTGTTCTTTATCACCAACATTATTCAAAATTTACATGAATTAAATTATAGTAAAATGAAACCAGATTTACACAAAGGTATTACTTTATCAACCACTACAAAAATAAACTCTCTTCTTTTTTGCAGACGATCAAGTCATAATATCTGATTCAGAGGATAATTTAAAGAGGAGATTATTTACATTGCAAAACAGCAAAAATTTGGGAATGAAAATATCACCAGAAAAATCTGAGACGATGCCATTTTTAGGAGAAGACGCAGTAAGATGTAAACTCATTGTGGATAAGACATACTTACAACAAGTAAAGAATTTTAAATATCTCAGTTGTGAAATTGCCTATGGAAGTGAAAAAGATATTCAACAAAAAGTAGCAAAATTTGCCCAAGTACTGGGAATTCTAAACAACACTTTTAAACGGACTTTGGTCCAGAAATCTTCAAGAATAAAAGTGTATAATGCACTGGCTCTCCCCATTCTTCTACATGGAAGCGAAATTTGAAATCCAGGCGAAAGGACCAAAAACGGTTGACATCAATACAGATGAAATTTTTCAATAGAACAGCGGGAACAAAAAAGGAATGAAGAATTTTTGGAAAAGTTGAAATTAGAACCAGATAATGAGAAACTAAGAAAATACAAATCAAATTGGCTACAACATGTAACATGAATGAACAACAACAGGATGCCAAAAATAATGCTGCGTTATATACGAAATGGACGAAGACGACTTGGAAGACCTTTGTGAAGAGACTATTTGACGAGGCCGAAACAGGTCTATTAAGGCCTAACTCGTGACGGATGATGGTGATGAATATTAACATATCGATCTTTCTAAATTTTGAGCTACGAGGAACACTGGCGCAGGTTGCACTGGCGGTCCCTAACTTGTGTATGTTGCTGATATGAAATGTCAGCGGCATGAGTTTTGCATTTAGCTTTCGGTATAATGGTGATGTTCTACGAAATATATAAGGAGGTGTGTGAAGTGTGGCTTCAAATTATGATCATCTTGTGTAAGAAGTATTATTTAAAAGCCAGTACTTTCTACTGGTTTTATTGTGAACTAGGCATAATTTGTGTAAGGTAATGCAATCAGAATCCGAAATAATAATAATTACGAACAGGAATGCATAGTAATTATTATCGTTATTCCAATTTTTTTCTGTGGGGCAACAGCCCAACTGTGTCCTAAGCCGCCTCATTGTTGAGGTTTCTAGATCACACACAGACACACACACACCCGGTAGGACTCCTCTAAACGAGTGATCAGCTGGTCGCAGAGGCCGCCACCTACGTAACATACAACAAACACAAGAGACAAACATCCGTGCACTTAGCAGGATTTGAACCCTCAATTCCTGTAATATAGCTGCAGCAGACTTACGCCTTAGATTGCAAGGCCACTGGTATCGGCTATTTGTTCTAATTATTAATGTACATTTCTTGGTAGTTTTACCGTACAGATTGAAATAACTGGAATATAGTAGTTGTCGAATTCTTTCCCAAATTTTCTTGTGTATTTTACGATTAATACTGAGCTACAAATATATCTAATTATATCAGACAATTTACCTCGTTTTAATAATTTTAATACTAATTTTTAAATAATTTTGATATCATGGAAAGGATAAGTTAGAATTGTGTGAGGATTGCACATATAATTATTTTTGCTAAATTTAACCTTTATAAACTTTATAGATGTCATCCATTTGTGTTTTCAGTAATAAAACATTAAACTGTCAAATTAGCATCTGACGCAACTGTATATTTTATTTTGTATTACTATAGATAGCTACGTGTTTTGGTCCCTACGTTCCATCATCAGGCTTTTGTATTTAAATATTTAAATTAAAGGTAAAAGAATAAACACGTTCTTCTGAGATCTCACATTTACACGCCATTCATTACAGTTTTATTGCAATCCTTATTGATACCTTTATAGTAGCTATTCATACAAGTTGTGTTCTTTATTTTTGTGTTGCAAACCATCAATTACTAAAATCAGAACTCTTTTCAATTTATTTCGATCAACTTCTATCTATCGGCCTTAAAATTTGTTAAAACTTTTGTGGTTCAAATTTTAAAGATGTAAGGGGGGTGTTCATTTGTTGATTCTCCTATATAGGCAACAGTAGAGTAATCAAGTTATTTCTTAAAATCAGTCACACTATGTCTCAGAATTTTATATTTTATATTACACCACTAATTTTCTTTCACTTAAAACAGAAGTTAAAATTCCCTAAAATTCTCCGAAAGGATATAAAATTGTATTTCCAGCTATTTGAGTTTTCAAAAATATTTAAGGCTGTATATTCCAGTAATATTATTTTGTATAGATATTTCTGTACATTATTCGTAAGTGAAGTGTGTATATGTGTAATGGAAATGATTTCATTTTCAGAACAAAGGTTCCATACAGTATTACGTCTCAGTCGTAGGTTAAGATGGATGCTAATTCAATGCTTTTCCAGTTTCCCTGACTTAAGGGCCATAGGGGAGGGGGACAGGGAATGGTTGATGATTTTCTTTGCCATTTTGATTTCCGCTGGAGGTGCAATAGGCGCGTCTGTCATCAAGTGAGGTGTAATTTCACTCGGCGCCACCATTACACCCCCCTCCCTCTGCCTCTTCACTTCCATTTCGCCATTCATTCATCTATTCTCTTCCTTCCACAGTATTCTCACGCCACTTGTGCCAAGTTTAATTGCTGTTGAAGTAGAGAGTTTAATGACTATATTGCTGTGTGCTGCTCGCAGACAAAGATTTTCATTACAATTACTTCAGCGTTCTAACAGCCGTATGGTGCCTGCTCCTTCCTACTTTGGACCAAGAACCTCCTTCCATTCCCAAAATTCGTCTAGGATAAAAGAGTCTAACTCCTTAATTTTCGACATTTGTTTGTGATAAGTGTTGACCATCTGAATGCGTCATCCAGACTATGGATAGACAAATTCAGCCACTTGTATTTATACAAATATAATTAGTTTAATGCTATTACCTTCACCACTGGTAGTGTGTACCTTCTTTGACATTCACTCTATTAATCTTACGTTACTGAGAGGATGTTTAAGGTGCAGCATAAATAAATACCAGCTAGAGCGATCAAATCAAAAAGAGTTTTAATTTGGCACCTGATTTGTAGCCTATGTACTGGCCTCTAGGTGCAGCTACGTTCCTCATTGAAAGGAATTTTTTCTTGCAACATGCTTCAGGACTGACTAATACAACAGCTGCAGAACGGCATATCAAACCCCGTTTACCAACAAAACTGTGCGCCACCCAGTTTGCTTAAGGAACTGAGTTCGTACCTGGATGAATTTCTTACTAAGCTATGGTCTGGGTGTGGATGGGCTGTGGAGTGTCCCCCGGAGATTATCATATCTTACAACGTTGTTCATTTTATGGCTTTTTCGTAGGGACTGTGTGTGTCCCTCCGTCACCGACAACGCTGGAAAAGCTCAAGAGACAGACCACAGAGGTCTGTAGAATAATTGGTCACGATATTCTCCAAAAAGTAGCAGGAAGCTGAATATCAATTTGTCACTTTTTGAGTGACTCAGGGAAAGTATGGTAAAGTTGTCTCTGTACACGCCATGAAGGCGTATAGGGGAAGCAGAGGTGTGGATCCTCTCATTCTTAACTTTAACGCTAGGTGGAAGTGAGTGGTCTGCTTTACGTCCCGGTCGTTTTGTCCCGGAGAAATAGCCTTCGCTATATTCACTATGGGGGAGTTCCTGAGCCAGTTGCGATGCTTTGGAGGTAAAGCTCTTGTCCTGTCGGATATTGAGCCACGATTTTCTCGGACGTCCGATCCGTAGCGTGGTCACTGCACGGACTGAGCTATTTCTTCTCCCGAACTAGTCTTAGCTCCCACACTAAAGTTCTCCATACGGCTGCTTCCTTTGATTTTTATATGGCTTTTATTTTATATATCACATTAAACATGCTCTATGTAATACACATATACGATTAAAATAGCAATGATAGTTTAGTCATACACCAGATTTCCCAAAAGTAACTTCTGTAATTTGTTACATCACTCTGAATGTTTTAAAATTTGCCTAAATCACACTCTTTCCAGAGACTTTAGTTTGCAGTATTATGAAATTTACACCGGTCCAAATCAACCGATTTCTTTATATTTTCACATACATCTGGTACTTAATTTGGGCCAAAAATCGCCTTATTGGAAGTGCCGTGAAGAAAGTCCCATTGTCAGGGTGCAAAATCTACTTGTACTGCCAATTATTTGGCTCTGCTGTCAGAAAAAACTTGAAGGTGACAGTGCTTTGTCGATTGTAAATAACGACGGTAGTTGAAATAAAGGCTAGTATTTTTAGTTTAATGAAATTCTGTTGTTTCCAACGTACCCAGTACGATTCAAGGCACATTCCAGTTTCTAAATTTGTTACAGACACCAGCGTGGTAAATATTCTGTTTAAGTGTAGAGTAATGTGACTTTCTTCGTTCGATGTGCATTAAGTTATGAATACTGATCGGTGAGAGAAGTGTTACATTTGAAGACGCTATTCTTTTCTAAGTTTATATGGCGTAGCCAGAAGGCAGACGAAAGACATATGAGAATGAAGCATTTATGGAATGATGGTGACAGAGAAAAACCGTGATGCTCGGATAAAAACCTGTCGCATTGCCAATTTGTCCACCACAAATCCCACGTGGATTGGCCTGAGCAATATTTGTTATTGTTATATGTAATATTTATTACTTTGTTTCTTATCTTATGAATGTCCATGGTTGTTGACACTTTAAAGAACAATAGACATCTAAGTAACATTTCAAACTGCGTTTAAAAAATTTGCGGGTGCAGCGTCGCCGTTATAAATAAAACTTTTGTATGGATATTTATTTGTTTCTTACTTTGAGAATCAAATGAAACAGATAAATACGCTGTTTACAAGCAGCCGTTTGTTGTTATGAAAGTACAAACATCTGGTATATAGTTATCAGTGACATACGAGGGGTTAGGTTGCGCATCGCCTTAGGTTGAATGAGAGTTCGGGTTACAGGTTTGAAACCTGGCAATGCGAAATCTTTCTCACGCTGCTTCCTCAACTGTTTTTAAATCTCCGGATTCCATGACAAGAGCCAGTTCATTCTAAATCCTACTTTTCAATTTTATTAATATTTATTAAGTGTGACACAGTTTTATAATAAAGATAAAGGTTTCTTTGTGATTATGCTCTATGAAGACGTGTGAGGAATTAGAAGTGTAACTCTATAAAATCTTAACTTTGACACCAAATGGAGGAAGGCGAGTTGTAGGGTTCAGGCCTTTTCTGCTGTGACCCTGGGAAAGAGTGTTCTGATCCCCCTAGGACAGGATGCCTTGTCGGTCATGCAGTCCTATCCAGTCACTATAGTGACTGAGGTATCCTGGCTAGCAGTTTATACAGAGAATACGTAAATAGAGTATAAAAATTGTTACTTCCTATATTAATATGCCATTTATAATAATTTGTAAAGTTTATGCTACTCTTTTTTAATATTCTAATCTATTAATCAATTGTACCGTTGTGCCGTATATATTAATTGACAAATACACGTATAGGTATATGCACCATTCATGAAGCTTACTCACAATTTTCGAATGATGTTTAGAGTTTAGTTATGTATGCGACCTTATCGGGGAGTGCTTAGTCTGTGGGCTGTTTCTATACTGCAGAACATTCTATGCAGTTTTGTGTCATTTTATATGTAACTTAATATTTTTTTCGAGAAAGAGGAGTCTTTTAATAATAATAATAATAATAATAATAATTCTTATTTATTAACACGTTACTTTAAAAGCCCAGAAGCTAATAACAAAACTAGCACAAAATAAATGCGGCACAAATTACTTAACACAAGAGACAAAGAAGGAAATTTAGATTTAGTGGTGACTCAGCATCTACATTAAATAGTGACGACCATGATAATGATGAATAATTCAATTCAGATCAATTAAATTATTGCTTATTAACGTGCTGAGCCAACAGCAGTCTGGTGAATGTAAAGATTAGTGCTGGTTGTGGAGTATGTCCAGTGACAACTGTTACGAATTGATTTAGAACTCGGTGAAAATATAAGAAATAAATTTGGATCCAAACGAAATATACCGTTGAAAAGAAATACGGAACTTATTAGGATGAATTTTATTTCATGTCTGAGCCACAGTACGGGCTTGGTCTTAACGTTAAATTCTACCATAAACAAGTGGTCACATTTTAACCCATTCAAACATGAATTTCTCATAACTGATACTTAAACTTCCAGTTTGTATCTCACAAAAATACAGTGCTTGTCCATTAAAAAGAATCATTGTTTAATGCTGTTTAGGAAAACATATGCAGATTATTCCGATAATCGTACGAAACACATCAGAATAGTCTGTGTGTGTCAAAACACAGCAGGTGGCACATGTAGTTAATCTGTGGTTTAATATTTTTCCTTGTGAAATATAATTCATATAGTGGCTCCATGTGCTCACTGCCTTGCAAGTTCGCGGAACATTTATTACTTTTTTATATAATTTTACTGATAATCCAAAAATTGTCTTGCATTCTGTGATTGTAAATCACGTTTTATCTACGTCGTGATGCGTTACGAGTTTCGGAAACGTGTATCTTACGGCTGTTATGTGTGGGTCCAGCATGACTTATTCTGCAGTGAAAAACATAAGGGTCCGCGGGGGGGGGGGGGGGGGGCCTTGTACCGGCGGAAGGATTGGTAGCTTCAGGGCCGGATCTCTGGTCGCTCCATCCAATTACCAAATATAAATGCACGAATTACCGGTAATAAATAGTTGTGGTCGATATATGTGTTGTTACATAGCTTGGGCTCGGCTATTTTTTACGTTTTCCGCTGGTGTAAACTTATAGGGTTGTAGAAGAGTGTGTAAAGTGGGGGGTTTCAAGGCCCGCAGGGGCGCACGAGATAAGCTCTTTTCTCTGTTTTATCCGTAGCGAAGCCTGTTTTGGTATGGGGGATGATGGATGGCAACTGTAGGCGCTGTAAAGCAAAACGTGAAGTTAGGCCGTTGGACCGTCACCTCAGTTTGCCACGAGGCTCACTGGCACAGCTGTCATTGTTTTGCAGCGCTAACGGTGCTTATTCTGCAGCCATATTTTACTGTACGAAATTTCGCTTTCTCACGGCGTGAAGTTTCTAGTCGTCAGGGATGTGAAGAGTCATTCTGTTTTGAGTACCTGAAGATAGAGACAGTAACCTCCTCAGAATCGTTAGTACCTATATATAAATATAAATGGCGTCACATCCGGGAGGACTGGAAACTCATCGGGTGTTTTCAGTGAGTTGGGATAGACCTATAATAACCATGGCAAAAATACTTAACCTTGTAAATTTTTCTTTGGCTGTGTAAGAATTGTGAACACATCTTCAGCATAGACTGTCTTTGACTTGAAAGTTTTAATACAATCATTTTGTCATTTGAGACATTATGCGAAATGAAATAAATTTTGCGAAATTGTTTCTACGATAAAGAATACGGATGAATGTATGCAGCCAGCTGCTTGGGATGAATCTTATTGTGATATGCTGGTTGCAAATTTTGGAGAAAATATGTTACTAACAGGAATGGATACCCAAGGCACATGGTGGACAGGCTAAACAAAACCATTATGTCCAAAATCATAAACCAAACAAACATCACCATAACCACAACCCCAAGGTCAAAAAATGGGCGGCCTTCGGATACTATAGCCCAAAAATCCGACCCATTACCAACCTCTTCAAAGGCACTGATTTAAACATAACCTTCAACACAGTTAATAAAACACACACGATTTTGCAAACACACCCTCAAAACCATGACCCTTACAGCCTCAGTGGAATATACAGTCTCACCTGCAATACATGTAAAAAACAATACATAGGACAAACTGGCAGGTCCATAAAACAACGCTACACTGAACATACCCGCTACATCAAGAATAACGACCCAAAATCAGCTTACGCCCTCCACATTCTAAACAACAGACATGAAAGGGGCCCAATAGACCAAACAATTAACCTTGTACACACGTGCAAAAAAAGCAAGAAATTGAACACCCTGGAACGGTTTTACATACAGCAAGCACATGAAGATAATACTCTGATTCCTGAGCAACATGCAGGAGAAAACAACCAACTATTCAGGCTCATTACCAATACAAAACTAAAGGAACCGGACCACAAGAACAACAGCAACACAAAGGAACATAGCACCCAAAACAGTACGCCGAACATGGAAAGAACATGAAATGAACCACAGAAACAACATCCTAATCAAAGATCCAAAAACCAGCAAGAAAACTACAACGCAATAGACCAACCGAAAATAGGAAACTTAGGTCAAAAAACCAAAACAACATAAGGAACGACAACAGAAAGCACAAAACCCAAGTGTGACCACAACACGAAGACAACTTGGAATCACCACAAACAGCAGACAACATAACACCGCGTAAAGAAAACCATGAAAAATACAATCAATAGAACGATCTTGGCACACTACAACATCAAGACGGCAGTGACAAGATGGCTGACACCTGCATACAACTAAAGAAGAAGGACCGAAAAAAGAACACCGAAGGCTACAGACATGCTCCAGAATAGGCCAAAACTACATGTTCCCAAAACGGACCAAGCAAAAAGTCAAACTAAAAAGTGCAAAAAAACCCACATACATAAGTGTATCAGTGTACAAAGTGAACAATATAGGACCTAGACAATAAGACAATGCACAATACCTAGTTACTAAGAAAACCAATAGGAATCAAATGTTAGTGAGAAATACAGTTAGTGGACGCTGCAAGGAAAACCCCTGATGATGGCTGAAGTACAGCCGAAACATATGTAGGGTTGCAATATACATATATAAAATAAGTGCAATATTGTTGGTTTTAAGTTATAATGTTACTAAAGATTTGACTTAAAATTTCAGTCACGTCTCCGAAAGTGTGCCCTTAACAGGCCTATTAGCAATATAGCATTTAATTATTATAATTACAGCGCGTGTAAAGAACTTATCGTGCTTGTATAGATTCGAGGTTCGTTATGATGGGTTCTGCTAAAGGGGACATACAAAGCACAACAAAGTATGCACACTGCATATACACATGTACACGCCTATTGAATGTTAGGTTATTTGCTAACACAAAAAACTTTAGTATATTGATATGATACAGATTAATTTAAATACTTTAAAGCTCTTAAAAATTTAAAGTTCTTAGATTATCTTTGAAATTGAGACTAACAGTTTAGTATCGCTTGCGATAAAGAGTTACTTTTTTATGTAACTTTTATCGTGTGTTTATATCATGAACTACATGTTTATTTCCATATGGGATGAAATGAAGTGAATAATGTTGTGTGTTGATTCGAAAGAATTCTGAGGGAAACAGTCGTGTCGTATTATAATGTGGGCCTAATATCGCAGAATTTCCCTGAAATGACTAAAGAAAATCACGAGACTTTCGGAATTGCCGTTCTGAATTTCCAAACTTCCGCATATCATTGAGGGGAATTAATGCACTTCCAGTCTTCTGGTTCCTTTTAACATCACAGTGTTCGCCTACTTAACTAATCTTATAGCAGTTGCTGAGACTAGTGCCACTGTTACCACCTATTTCAGTCATTAGTTTCCTTAGAGTTGCGAGAGATTACGGAATTTGCTACCAAGTAGTGCCAACTGGATCCTGTCTTAGACATAAACCTCAAATGTTACCGTATTTTAGAGGCATGCTTTGACGAGAAACTAGACTTCAGTGTAATCAGTGGCAGTACAGAAGTTAGAACTTCGGTATCGTTTAGAGAGACGCATGGGTCCTCGTATCGTTCCCTCTAACACAGAGAGCATTATGTACTTGCTTTAGAGTTATTTAGCTTCAAGTTGAAGCCATTTCTTCAGAATTAGACAGCTGTACTCTACAACGCTGCAAATTCTTCATCTTACTTTGATAGACTAATTTCATGTTGTTGGAGGATCACAAACAATTTTATCCTGCTGGATTACTCTACTGCTTTTCCCAGGGGAGAGGAAGTGCACGTGGAGAACCGGTGGTTTCATCTTTCTAGTAAACCTCTCTTGTTTAGCTAACTTAGCTTACAGGCTTTAACACGATTTGAATTAAATTGTTGAGGAGGATTGTGTCGCAGCTGTGCCAGACTGTCGGTGTTATAGGAGACTGTACTATGGATGCTTGTGCCTTCGAGATAGCGTTTCATTGTGAATAAAAAACAATTACAACAAGGAGGGGAAGTAACGGTGGGTGTCTGTGGCTAGGGCGAACACACCGCATCACACCATAAAATTAGCCAAAACAAATGAATGGACGGAACTGGGGCAGTGAAAAAAGGACGAAGCAGCAAGCAGGTTTGGTTCTGGCTTGAGGTTCGTTAATGCTCATTTCATTGGCTTCGTCACTAATTGCAGCGGAGGGAATTTTTGGCCGTAAATTCAAAGTGCTGTAGGTTATTATTAGGTGATTTTATTTTTAAATTCTTAAATGATTTGTAGAGTTTTACTGCTGATACAGTAACTATAGTACAGAGAAGAAACAAAATTCTGGATGCGTTTATGTTATTTGGTCATTGGGTCAAGTAATTTAGGATAATTAAAATACACAATTTAATATCAAAGTTCCTCATCTTTTCGAAATGTTACACCTATTTCGGAAGCATTTTACAACATAAGTAACTTAACGATTTACTGGTATGATCAAGTTCCCACTGATACGATGCACAGTCGAAATCGGTTATAACGTCATGAAGCGGACTGAATATTTTGTGTCGTTATATACGACTGTTGTTATAATCGTGTAGTGTAACGTTATGGTTAGTAGTGAGGAATTAATTGATACCACAGAATATCTGACGTTACAGACGAGGTATCGTGTAAAGCGATGTCGTTATAACCGGGTTCGACTGAACGTTTATGAGACTGGTATAAGAAAGTGTGCTTTATGTGACTTACAAGAACTTTTCGTGAGCCACACTGAGTTCCACGTTTTTGTAAGGACAAAAACGTGTTTTTTTAATTTGTTTTTAAATACACAATGTAAACCAGAAGTTGAGAGCATTGTGCTGAGATAATGTCACTTTATAATAAGAAAGTTATGACTTATAAGACATATATTGCAAGTTTTAATGGGCGAGCTGTTGTCATAGTCTGGTCATGTTAGGCCGAAATTCCGTTAGGCCTATCAGAGTAAAGGAAGCATAAAGTGGGGAAAGTGTCATGAAGAGTAGAAAGGAATCAATAAAATGTTGTGTAGGAAAATGTTAGTGGACTGGCAATTTGTAAATACCTATGATGAATGGTATATTAAAATGGTTTATAAATCTGAAATGTGTGACTGATCGTCTGGCTAGTATATAGACGAGTGGCGGATCTTGTAAACACGGCGATAAATGTTGAATTCGAAAATGCGAGGATTATTAATCTCGTAGAGGTCTCAAGATATCTTTCGCATGAAAGAATTACTATTCAGCGCTTACTGGATGTAAGCGAACACTTAGAATTGATGAAGCCATGTAACATGTGGGCGAAGCAGTTCAAAGAAGCCTAAGATTCAGAAGTCGCGCGACACACTACACAATTCTTGAAGGCGTATCACAGCTTTTAACATAACGTCAGTTACTTCTTTGCCTGTACATAGTTCTTTGACATTAGAAAGTGTTTCACAAGAAACGTCTGTTATTTATTGTACGAAGCCATTTTCATAAGTAAAAGGTAAAGCAATCCCATTACAGACCTGGACAGGCCCTTAGGGTTCCAGGAGGTTGAGGCTTCCAGATTTCTAGACAATCGGCACATGAAGGTGGTAAGGTTGTCAGCCCTACGCACCGGCCGCCTTTACCCCCCAGGAAAGATTCCTGGTACTCATTTCTGTTAGAGGCTGAGTCGACCCCAGGGCCATAGTGCAACCGAAAGGATTATGTCAATGAAAAATTCCAATGACACCATCGGGAATCGAACCCGCGACGTTCCGGCTTGTAGCGCAGTGCCTCAACCAACTGCGCCACCGCGTGCCCTTTTCATAAGTAATGCTGTCAAACTAAACTGCCAGTTTTACTATACGCAATAATACCAAGATCAAAGTAAATGGTCTTGCATATCACCGTTGAAGTCGGGGATCGATTCCAGGACATTCTACGTGGAATTTTTAAGATGTGTGTGTGTGTGATAGAGCAGTGTTACTTAATGACGCTGTCAGTTGTTAAGATCGTATAGCGTCGGTGGTAGAAGAATAAAATATGAATATGGAATGTTTGTGGAATGACACGGGCAGGGAAAGGGGGCACGCGGTGACGCATATGGTTAAGGCACTGCGCTGCAAGCCGGAAGATCGCGGGTTCGGTTCCAAATGATGTTACTGTAATTTTTCAATCACGTAATCCTTCCGACCGCACAATGGCCCTGGGGTCGACTCAGCCTCTAACTGAAATGACTACCAGGACTATTTCCTAGAAGGTAAAGGCGGCCGGTGCGTAGGGCTGACAACCTTACACCTTCGTGTGCCGAGTATCTTGAAATCAGAGAGCCTCAACCTCCTGGAACCCTAAGGGCCTGAACAGGCCTGCACAGTGATTGCTTTACGTTTACGGGCAGGGAAACCCCAAGTACTCGGAGTAAACCCTCTAGTCGTGGTGTCGCTTTGTCACACACGAACTGGACTGTTATCGAACCCGGGTCTCCGCCATGAGAGACCGGCGAGTAACTGCCTAACTGTTATGACCTGGGATTTATGGAGGAGAGATTGGCACTAAGATAGATAGTTATCCGCGTGCTTCGGTTTGCACCTGCCAATTGTTACTTCGTCAATGCGTCGTATTCTTTCATCTACAATAAAAAATACGAGTATAGTCCGGTTACTTAGACCCTCGCCAAATTAGCTACAAAGAAATGAAAATTTAAAGGGAAATAAGTCGTTTTGTGACGACCATGTCGTTTATTTGCTTCACACGCTCCAGGTGTTGCCGCTTGCTGCAACTCTTGTCAACTCGTCCATTATACACAACTCAGTTTCATGGGAGAACGGCTCTGGAGTGATGAATTTGATTGATTACTTGACGCATTTTAGACGGAGTGAGAGACCATGTTGTTAATATTTTATAGTGACTGTAATAAGCGAATGAGAGATGAGAAGGGGGATGGCAGAGAGCTCTTTTAGAAGATGTCGACACTTGCGAATGCGGTTATGCATTATGAATATTTCATGGAGTGTCTGAGACCTATCTTCTGCAGCTTTCAGCGAGAGAAGTGCTCTGATATAACAGTGTGTCTCGTAATTATACACCACCTGATTGTTGCCGCCTCAGTCTGTTAACATGTTCAACGATGGAGATTTCGTGTAACTGCGAGAACAATTGGTTCCTTATTACTGTTTACATAAGGTGATGACTGCATGCAGTGAGTTACCGAGCCATGCCATGAGGTACGTACTATGGAAACTACTCTGAAATTAATAATTGTTAGTCGAAAAGATCCAGTAAGATTCCTTGAACGTGAATGTATTTCCTTCAGTATAAGTGGACGGTGCTCAGAGGTGTTGTAGGACGTTATTGGACAAAATTCGCTCACATGTTGCCTGTAAAGCTTTATAGTTACCAAGCTAGTAAACTTTGCCTTACTTTAAAGAAACAGAATGTGTGTTACGCTGTATTCTACATAATTTTGGATCAGTTGACTTCAGTTCTTATTTTCATACCAGATGACCCTTTTTTTCTGTGGCGCTACAGCCCAAATCGGGCCTAGGCCGCCTCTTTTTTGAGGTTTATAGATCACACAAACACACACACACCCGGTAGGACTCCTCTGAACAAGTGATCAGCTTGTCGCAGAGGCCGCTACCTACACATCACGCAACACAAGAGAAGAACATCCATGACATCAGCGGGATTCGAACTCGCATCCCAGCAATCGGGCGGCCGCAGACCTACGCGTTAGACCACACGACCCCTGGGATCGGCTTAGTTGGTCCTTAGCTGTTTTAATATTATTCTCCCATCTACGCTTAGGTCTTTAAATGTTCTCCATTTTTAAGGTTCTCTAACCAAAAATTTGCATTCATTCCCCATTTCCTTGCTACATGTCTTCTTCAATTCACACATCTTACATTAGGTTACTTATTTGTTGACGTCATCTCAAAAGCATGTCTTTTTCTCAAGGTATCAATATTAATGAAAATGAACTTGTTTGAGACGAGTGAAATTTTATTGGAATGTTTAAGGCAAAGTGAATCATTTACATGTTCAGCATTCATGTGAGTACCAGATCTGCAACCTTGAAGTTCTGATTGAAGTACTCTATCCTCTGCACTTTAATGTTTCAGTGATATTGCATTTTCATAACACTAAATTTATGCAATCCCAATAATAATTTCTGCTGGGCGATGTTGGCAGTACAGTACATTCTCACGTCGCTTGATTTTTAAAATTAAGTATGATAAATTTTATCCGTAGCATACTATCTTACGTCTCGATTATAAATTTTACGCACTGTAAATGTCGCAATAATGTTGGCCTTCTAATAGAGTGTTTGTACAGGTGTACATCATCGTCGATAAGTTGCGGTAGAGGAGGGACCTGTATGTGACATATTGCGATCCTATACGTTCTATTTCCTCAGGTTAAAATTCTTTGTTATTTTTCATAACTTGTGCAGGCAACATGCAAGCAAAATACAAACCATCCTCAAATAAGTATACCCTTTTTTTATTGAAGGGCCCCGCAGCAGATGCTACGGACGCACCGCAGCCTTGAAGGCTTATTGTGCAACCCTGTGAGGAAGACGATGGGGTTTTTTCTGCTTTTCCATTTTAATGGAGCACCGGTGGAATGCAATTGACAGGGGAAAACCGAAATACTCGGAGAAAAATCTGTCCCAGTGCCACTTTGTCCACCACAAATCCCACATGGACCGACCAGGATTTTTTTTTTGTATTAATTCGTGGGTTTTCCCCTTTGATCCATTTGTACTGTTGAAGTCCTTTTTTTTTTTTTTTTTTTTTTTTTTTTTTTTTTTTTTTTTTTTTGTCCTGCATGTCACTTTATGTTTCATGCTATCGTCCATACATCTAACACAACACAAACATCCATGCCCCCGGTGGGATTCGAACCCACGATCCTAGTAAGCGAGCGGCCGAAGACCCACGCCTTAGACCGCACGGCCACTGGGAGCGGCAAAGAACCCAGGCCTCCGCTGTGAGAGGCCGGCGACTAACCGCCTGAGCTATGACACGGCCAAGAATTACCCGTAGTAACAACATTTGAATTACTTTAACTAGTCACGGTTTAACTGTACAAGAACTTTAGCAGCACAGTTGAAAATACGAAGTGCATCGAGAGAACCAAGACAAAGTCTGTGATGCAAGTGGAGGCAACGTGGAGACGAGTTTACTTGACAGCCTATATCAGGGATGATAATTTTTCACACTAACGCCGTTATAAGAATACAGATCAATTCACTTTTATTTCTTTAACCGAATAAATACGTTATTTACTCAACTGGAATTAGGACATTTACGAAACAAACATTGGACAGGCGGACGTCAGTAACATTTTCATTTTACAGACGTTAACTGAAAACCGAACCCAGACGCACGGCAAGCCTAATGGACACATCTCATGTAATACATATAACATACCTCATGTTATAATGGGTGATGTAAATGACCTCTTTCAAGTGTCAAACATGACTGACACCTGGTGAACAGATTATGAAATTCTCTTTGAAGTTCTTGTCTGGAAGTCGCCGACACTGCAGGAAGCTGCCATGACTCATACACTGCCAGTCTTGTCGTCTCTGTTACGGTGTGCATGGCATCGCTGTAGCTGCATAGTCCAGTGTGACAGACGGTTGAAACACAGCGTAGCTCGAGTTTGTTTTGCTCGTGTGTATTCAGTACAGTTTAATGCAGAGGATTTTCATTGTGAAAACCTATATACGGAAGAAATCGTAAAAGCGTGTCGTAAAAAGTTTAGAATACGGTGCCCTGATTTTTCATTTCCGTCGAAATTAAGCACGAAGGAGGTCATTTCCGATACCTACCTTAACATGCGGTAAATTATATGAGGAAATGTGAGTTCGTTAAGCTTGCCGTGGGTCTGGGTTCGGTTTTCAAATTAAAATTGCAGTAGCAGATTTTCTAGGCTGGGTTAAAGTGTGAGAGAGAGAAGCATTTTATTTAACGACGCTGACAATTGCTGAGACTATACAGCGTCGGTGGTAGATGAAAGAAATATATAAGTGTGGAGCGGTGGTACATGTACGTAGCGTTAAATGTATGTTACGTGATTTTAATGAAATTGGATTAGCGTCTTTTCATTCTGAGTTACAGCTCCTGTATTTACGGGATTGTACTATTTTATTACCATAATTTGACATTAAGATCAATGGAGCAAACTTTGGTCTCTCTTGGTTCTGGCGTCGGCGTTAGTTTCTTTCTGTGTATGGTATGGGGCTTGCTGTACTGTTCAGTAGTGCATTCGACAAATAAGTGCTCAGTTATGAGCCAGGATTCATTACCGTGCTGGCTTTGCCAGTCCGCCTATCCTTGCACTTTTGCGTAATAAATTTGTCTTAAACACTTCAAGGGCTGAGGTTTGATTATTATTATTGTGTATATAGTTTTGTAAGGATTAGGTAAATTTGGATTGTTACGTTATTCTAACTTTTGTATCCACACCGCTATATTTCAATAACTAACTAACTAACTCCGTTGAGCAGAGTCCTTCTTGAGAAGCTAACAGATCCTCAGGTAGTCAAGAAATTCCCCGCATTTTATGGAACCCGAAGGTTCATTACCGCATTCACAAGAGCCCGCCACCTGTTCCTATCCTGAGCCATATCAATCCAGTCCATGCCCCCCATCCCACTTCTTGAAGATCCATTTTAATATTATACTCCCATCTAAGCCTGGGTCTTCCAAGTGGGCTCCTTCCCTCAGGTCTCCCCACAAAAATCCTGTATGCATCTCTCCCCTCGCCCATACTTGCTACATGCCCCGCCCACCTCATTCTTCTTTATTTGATCACCCGAATAATAGTTGGTGATGAGTACAATCATTAAGTTCCTCGTTATGTAGTCTTCTCCACTCCCCTGTTACCTCGTCCCTCTTAGGCCCAAATATCCTCCTCAGCACCCTATTCTCGAACACCCTCAGCCTATGTTCCTCCCTCAGTGTGAGAGACCAAGTTTCACACCCATATAAAACAGCAGGCAAAATTACAGTTCTGTATATCTTAATCTTTGTATTTTTGGATAGCAAACTGGAAGACAGCAGATCCTGCACCGAATGATAACAAGCATTCCCCGACATCAATCTGCTCTTAATTTCTTCCTGAATGGAATTCATACTTCCAATTATTGGCTAATTATTGCAATTAAATAGTAAGTTAAAATGATGAATGTATTATAGGCTATGCCGATCCCAATGGCCGCTCGGTCTTAGGCATGGATCTTCGGCCGTTGGCTTGCTGGGATTGTGGGTTCCAATCCCACCGGGGGCATGGATGTCTGTCTCTTGTGAGTCTTGCATGTTGTCAGGTAGGTAGCGGCCTCTGCAACAAGCTGTCCACTCGTTCAGAGGAATCCTACCGTGTGTGTGTGTGTGTGTGTGTCTGTCTGTCTGTCTAATTGTGTGCAATCTAGAAACTTCAACAGTGAGGCGGCTTAGGCCGTATTTGGGCTGTTGCATTGCCGACAAAAACAAGTGTATATATAAGCAGCCCAATATACAAGGTATTGTGAGTGGCAAAGAGATTTGCATTCGTTGATAAATGAAATACACATAGTGTAGCATGTGGCAAAGGCATGGATAAAGATGGTGATGAACCCGACTATGTATTTCAGGCTAGTTATGTAAACAATAAATAAATATTAATTGAAATAGAGTGATTATTTAACGTGATGGGAGTGGTATTACTTTGACAGATAATAAATAATATTATGTACTTGTGAAGAACAGCCCTGTTGTTACACAGATGTGATCTAAATCATTCAATTACAAAATAACGAATCCGTCGTAACGATGTGGTATTTCCAGCTACCCAACCGAATATTTTCGTACTATAAAACCGGACTGTAATAAGGAAGGTTAACTCCCATATTCCCTGAAAAAGGGAATCGTGTTGTTGGCGGAGGCTAAATGTGTGTTAAAATAAACTGAAATAAATAAATGTAAAATAGTCGAAGCTGGGACGGTTGAGCTACGGGCAGCAGTCGACATTTGGTCGAAACGTGTCGGGCAAAAGTATAATCGTTTTATTCTGTTGGCAAGTATATTTGAATAATTTCCATGTAATATTAAGTTAGGTTAGGATGAGGTACATGAAATAACTTTGGAAATATAAGCACTGGTTTTTAATTTTTGTCTCTCTACATGTCGAATGCGCATGCGCCCGGCTACTCGTAACCAACAGCAGGAGCTTGGTGAGACACAAGCCTGGGTAGAATATAGGCGTCGGTCTCGGATTTTTATTCTAACGTGCATGGTTTGGGATTCCCCATTCTCTTCTGAGACCAATTCGACAGATCATTTTTGATTAAGAATCGTCTGCGTCAGTATAGGCGTCGTTAAGCTTCCTTGATTTTCGAATCATCCTGCGCCTTCAGTTCTGCATGAATGAGCTCATTCAGTTATTGCGATGCCAGTTACTCGATGGCAGCAGAAATGTCAGGCAATTCACTACTTATTGTCTGTGTTTTTAACGGCAGCTGGTTGAATGGAACTTGATATTTGCAATTGAATGGGAGCTTTTTCCTCTGTGAGTTAGGAACTGTCTTTCTGTACACCTTTAATACACATGAATTTAAGTCTTCAGGGTATTAACGTGTATAAATAGGAACCTGAAATTATCTGCAACACCATTAACCTTTAAAACCCAGCGGTTACTTTATGTGCCGCAAGGTATAACTTTTAAAAATTGTGCTTTCTGTTCGGGTGGCGTATTTGTGTGTTTTATATGGTTCTCGGAACAAACAGCGATTATTTATGTACGCCGCATGAACTGATTGGTTTCTGCAGTGGAGCTGGAGTGTGTGTATTGCGTGGTACGAACGGAAACCTTAAATGTAATTTAGGCTAAATTAAACACCTGGTATCTCATCATATGAATCATTGAATATGTGATATTTATTAACTTTCCAGTTCCATAGAAACTGAATTATTTTCAGCAGCCAGCTGTATAGTATTCTGGTTACATCTTATTGCTTAAATCTTTGACTAATGTCTTGCACTTCTGTAAGTTCACTGCAGCTTTTCACTGAATGGGCTGTCTTCGTCTGCAGCCGTGAGTGGCAGGAGGATTGCCTGTTCTTGTGGACTTATTAGAAAACCCAGACTCAGTGATAAAGACGATGGATAATGTATAAAACTTAGTAAAATCTACCTTGAGCAGTTTGACAACTTACATCTACTGAAGGAAGACTGTCTTATGTCCGTGCATTACAGGTTTAAAGTCGGAGGATTGTTTTAAACTTTACGCGTTATGGGCTATTATTTAGGTGTGTAAAATAATGTAAAGTAAAGTTCTCCCTAGAACGGGCCATGAAGGCCCAGAGGGGGAGTAGAGGTATAGCTCTACTCTTTCTTTAACCTAGGCACTAGATAAGGGTGGGTGGTCAACTCCACGCCCCGGCCGCTTTACCCCCGGGAAAGAGACCCGGTACCCATTTTATAGGAGGCTGGGTGGGCCCCAGGGCCGGTCTGGACGGGTGCGGAAAATCTGGCCCCCACCGGGATTCTATTCCCGGACCTTCTAGCCCGTAGCGAGTCGCTATACCGACTGAGCTATCCCGACCCACTTTAATTAGGTGTGTTTGATTCTTATTGGTGGATCAGAATAAACCCTGCGCAATTTATACAACCCTATCCCATCTAGAACACTGACGAGGAGAGCCTAAGTCAATATGTTGACAGCACACAGTAAATGTAAACATCTGAGGTGGATGGGAATAAATATACAAATTAAAGGGAGGGTTCGTAATTCTGTGGTCCTACCCCATTACGATAGAAAGTGTGATGGACCTATGTGTTCTCATTCTAGTCTGATGTTATTACGAAATGCTATTCTGCGGTTATGAAAACCACCTATGGGAAACGAAGGAGATTTATACAAGGCTAGCACATTCTTCATTTGAGGTGCTTAAAAGTTTACTAAAATTAAGTACAGGTAGGAGGTTACACACTCACATTTCTTGCAATATACAAAGTTACTATCTCTCTTAAGTACGTTTTCCCATTTTTAAGGCGATTGTTCAAATTATGTTATTTTTAGGTTTCTACACCCTGTAATAAATGTATTTTTCTGAACTTTTACAGGAACGTCAGAACAGACCTTTACTGCGCCGTGCAAAGTCCAAAAATAATCATCACCACCTCCTTATTTATGCCATCTTTCTTGTTCTGAAACGTACTTTCAGCATTGGGCTGGCATTAAATTAACATTACTTCTTAAACCTGAAGATGGACGCACTACTATCCTTCGAAACGTCTGTAACTATTTATCAGTTGAAACGGCGTAACATTCCATAATTCTCGAATCTTTCAGTTAACAACGTCACTTCAGTTCAACCTGATGGTAAATGAAGGCCACATGCTAACAGCAGTAAGGGTTCTTAGTAAAATATACAAGGTGTGATCAATAAGTTACGATACTGGTTCTGTAACTGCGCTAGGGACGTTACGACAGTATGAAGAAATGACTGCTGTAAGTGGCATTGTAATGCACTGACGCCGGAAAATACCCTATTTACCCCTAGAACACACAACAATGCTTATTCCATGAAGCTGTTTGGCGCTGTTTTAGTGAGGCCATATTCGGCGTTGAAATATTATTGCTTTGTGTTTAGGAGATAAAGTTAAAGTATTTCAGATCAAATAGTAATGAACCTAACAGCAATGTTTCTTTACTAGAAAAGAAGTGACTGTGTTATGCTTATTATAGTAAGATAATTTTCCGGAACTTTTCGCCTTAAGAGTTATTTTTGTTTTTTGTTTTTATTGAAATCCTAATACTGAAATGTCCCCAGTTATATCAAAGACAGAATCGAAAGAAATATATCTGTGTAAACCATCGATAGAAATTTGTCAAATTTATCCATTGACTCTTCGACGGACATTCCCCTAGTATATGCTTATCCTTGTAACGTTTATAGATGTTTACCCTATACAAGCATACTGTGTCCGGGGTAGCCTAGGTGCTATAGTATCTAGGTTACGGAAAACGAAGTAGCCTATTCGTAGTTCAATTCTTGGCAGGGGTGAGACTTCTCTTCTTCGAAGGGTCTAGGCCGTCACTGGTGCCCGCCTAAGGAATACAGGGAGCCTGAACATAAAGCTTACCACGCCTCTCAGTTTAATGTCGAAGTAATAATGTATGAAGCTATACCTGTACTTCCACTTATGCCTTCACGGCGTGCACAAGGAAACACTTTGCCTCCATATAAACATGTATTCTCACCAAACTAACAAGGTGTTGATTCGTGATCGTTACGTAATACATAGTCTTGTATGTACCTTTACAGTACATTCCACGATCTGTATTCGAAATGTAGACCTGTTGGGTATGAAGCATAGTCTTAATCATAGATATTTTTATATGCGTTTAAAAACTGATAGTGGAGTATGATGGCTATGCTCCTGTTGGATACAAATTTATTGTGCTTTTGGACGAAGTATTCCTACATAAATTAAGATTACCACATTTTTTATGATACAAATATTTATCATGAGGTATGCAAATGCGGGTAATTTCTATGATTGAGGGTTGTTTGAATTTAATTAATTATCTATTTATTTTCATTCATCCAGCAATCAAAACACACACTGCAGCGTTGCAGAGCATTTATATATCAACGGACAGCAAATAAGAGCCTCCTTTTCACAATTCCTCTGTGTTGATATTTGTACTTTTCGTCGATATTCAGTTAAATTAAATACATACAAAAACGATGACCAAATAAAGCACAACACTGAATGCTGTGTGGGTTATTTTATCAGTCATGCCTCTGGAGGGAATTGTTACTATGTTAAGGTATTTTATTGTAGTGAGCAGGGTACGGGCTGAACCGCCGGATTCGAATTCTAGTAGGGACAGTTCGGCTTCTGGGGCCCACCCAGCATCCTTTGCATTATGTACAAGAGACCATTTTCTCTTCCATCACTCTGCCGCAGCGTGAAGCTGACCACTGACCTCGAACTATGCCGAGGTAGAGTTTATCTTAATATTGCCGGTGGTTTTCATATAGTGATGCTTCCTGAAGCACAAGGGCCAGCCCCTTTTTTGTGTTCACGTGACGAGTACGTATTAGAGAATGTAAATTGTGGGGAATGTGTGCTGTCTTGAACATTTTGTGTGCCACTCTGTATAATTAAGTGTAAATAAACGGTTTCATATGGTAAAGCATTTCGTAGATCTCGCATAGGGAGCAATAGTTAAAGAGATTTGTGGTATTTTGCAGATTTGTACATTTCACACTGCTTGTCGCAACAGAACGTAGGAAGACAAAATTCTGGTGGAATGTTTTTTCGTTATGTTGTACATTAGAATGTCACGCAAGTTTAATTCAGACGTTGGTTAAGACCAAAGAATTCAGAGCAGGAAATCATTGTAGCAAGTTTATAAATATACGAACACTCCGAACATTCATAATTTCGACTTTATTTTCTAGTTACAAAAATTACAACAATAATGTACCAAATCGAGGTGGACATCATTCTGAGTCCACGGATAAGTTCCTTTTTTTAATTTCTTTGCTGTGTAGTGTTCAGTGTGTGTGGTGGGAAGCGTTTTTTTATACACGGTGCATGTAATGCACGCATGTATGGGAGCCAGATCTGGCCATCTGATTGCACGTAGTAACCCGAGAACTGAGATTCGTATTTAGTGCAAAGTATAGATGTTATACCGAGGTATCTTGAAATGGTTATCGTTATATTTTGAATCTTTCTTTTTTGTGCTGATGAAAGGGCAGTTTAAGTGGTTTCGTACAAACATTTTCAATATATCTGGGCCAGTACAGTGTATAGTGCGAAATGTAATATGCAACTTGTGCTAAATTTTATTGACTAATAAGTTATGTTGACTGTATTAAATTTTTATTTGAATATAAAAATTCAAATTTCTCTTTGCATAGGCGGAAGTGTGTTAATAAACCTGAGTTATGTAACTGAATTTACTTAATTTTTACTTCAGCGAATGTAACTTCAAGTTGTAGATAACAGAGTTATACACATTTTATGCGACGTTTGAAGTTTTGTGTTATATGCGTTGTCTTCGTAAAGTCTGTAATGTTCGTCAGTATTTTCTGTGGCCGATTTGAAGACATCTAAATAGTTAGTAGAATTTCGATATAGTTTTATGAAATTCCGTTTTGTAAATCTCCTATAAGCTTTATTGCTTGCCTCTTGAGCTTCTTCAGGCACCTGTACTGCGATAATGGCGGGATGGTACAGTGAAAGTGTTTGGCATGTTCGACTTGTCTAACGTTTGTGACGGTACGTCCTGACTTCAGCAGGCACGCGTGTGGAGGGAGTGTCCTGTGACTTCAATGAGACCTCGCTGATGGCTTTCCTGGTAGCTGTCGTTTCAGTGTCTTACGGTTCAACATTGCCCGAAATTAATAAAGTACTAACTAACTAACTCCATGGAGCAGAGTCCTTCTTGAGAAGCTAACAGGTCGTCAGCTAGTCAAGAAATTCCCCGCGTTTTGTGGAAACCGAAGGTTCATTACCGCACTCACAAGAGCCAGCCACCTGTCCCTATCCTGAGCCATATCAATCCAGTCCATGCCCCCCCATCCCACTTCTTGAAGATGCATTTTAATATTATCCTCCCATTTACGCCTGGGCCTTCCAAGTGGTCTCCTTCCCTCAGATCTCCCCACCAAAATCCTGTATGCACCTCTCCCCTCAAAGTACTTCTATCACTTTATAATTGTTGAGTGTGTTATTTAAGATCTCAGTCAGTTGCTAATACTGCGTAGTGTTAGTGATGGAAGAAATTTGTATCTACGGAACATAGGTGGAATGGTAATTACTATAGAAGGATTAATCCCACAAAGTCTCCAGCTTCAGGCGCAGGTAACATTAGCGAGCCTTGGCTGATGTCACAAATCGGGAGAGTGGCAAAGTCGTGTGCACGTAGATCAGTGTGTTTCTGCAGTCAGAGCGGCGGAGGTGCCAGTATTCGTCTGCTTACGTAGTAGCTGCAATCGTGAGACTCAGGTAGGAGGACCGTAAGGTTGGTGAGACTTGCGCTGAATTTTGTCTTGCAAAATGACGGGGACTTTGTGGATGCAATCCTGCTGTACACTTTACCATCACATGTAAGTTCTTTCTCTCTGAATTCCTTACTACAGCATCGCTAAATAAATTAAGAATTAATCACTATAGCTTTCGGAAAGATATCCATTTAGGTAATACATAGCAGAGTCTCGTATTTCTGGTGTTTTCTCTTCGCCACTTAATACTACACGTTCTGAAAGGAAGATGAAACCATCTTTCGCCCTCCAGAGATTGCTAGAAGTGAGAGATAATTGCGATTCCGAGCGATGCGAAGAAACAGCACACTTGGTGACAGCTGCCAGTCGGCTGAAAATTACTCCAATCGGATTAACCGACCTGTGGAAGGGAGGATGTGAGTGCTGGTAAGAGACAACGGGAAATAAAATATAATGGAAGAGGAAACTTGGTCCTCTCCTCCCTACATTCTCTTTCTTTGTCTCCTGACAGTTTACTTCATTTCATCCATAAACCATATTTCCAGAATGGAAGAAGAGCGGGCGTAAAAAGAAATTACAGCGTTTAACGGTACAGCCAACAAATGTCACTGTATTTCCTGTTACGTGACGTACGGTTGTTTGTTCTATTTCGGAAAAGAAGCACGGCTATTCTCGTTATTTAAATACGAGATTTTGTAACAAAATTACACAGACTCGAGAAAATTCTGTGCAAAATGTAATGGTCGTAGACTATAAAGGCGGAGGTTGTATTCCTGAAACAAGTTAACTTTTTAATGTCAGGTTTTTCTAACACACAAACAGCGAGAATCTTGGTACTTAAACGTCAGTATGGCATTATGTGTATGCTTGGACAAACTTCAAGAGTGAGATCTTCCCGTCAAAGCTAAGAAAAAGGTTCATATAAACTTATGTCCGGAAATGAGCGGTGTTTGACTTTAACCAAAAGACTTAATTGAGCAATAAATCTTACCTGTGTAATAGTTTACTTACGTCGGACACAATACATTTACAATTTAATAAATGTTGAGCTGTTGTTGTTTACTACAAAATTCAAACAAATGCTCAAAATGTCCTCCACCTGAATAAGTGCAGGCATGGCACATCTGATCATGGACTGTCGCACCCTTTCAAAGGCCCCAGTGTGGTTGCGAATAGTTTGACAGGTATCAAAAATGCTTTGGTGAAGTGTCTCTTCATTTTCATTTGGAGCTGAATACACTATGGTTTTTAAGTGTTCCCATAGACAAAATTTTAAAGGATTGAGGTCTGGGGAACGTGGGGGCTGTACCTCGAAAATTAAATGCTTGCGAATATATATCAATGTGAACTTTTATCCTTGTTTAGATAAATGTGGCTGTTGGTGGTATTGAACATTTTGTTTAATGGCGTCAAGTTCATAGACTCTGACTTAAAAGTTGGACGAAATTGTTAAATCCTATTGTAAGCCGCACTGACCACTAATGAAGTTACTTAAGGCCATAAATGGAAAAGTTATTCATATTTGGGAAATTCGATGTGAGAGATCTTTTGCTTAACGTAGTCTGCCATTTTTTGTTTTATCCACCTTGACCATTGGAAAGTGTACTTTATTCAAGTCCATATAATAATAGAAAATCTACATGTAAGTTAGAAAAGGGTCTTACGTAAGGTAACTGCAAATGACACTGCTGGAACTTTTGTATCTACATTATTGAGTATTCGCTTTTCAACACCGCGATGGTGAAAGGTCAGTGACAGAAACTCACAGAAAGGCGCACATGCGGAAACACACAGTCATGCTGTCTGGATCAGCTGTCAGTCGTTCGGCAAGTAACAGTGTGACGTGGAGTTATTTGTAAACGTTCGGCAAGTAACAGTGTGAGGTGGAGTTATTTGTAAACGTTCGGCAAGTAACAGTGTGAGGTGGAGTTATTTGTAAACGTTCGGCAGGTAACCGTGTGAGGTGGAGTTATTTGTAATCGTTCTTTGTGGTCTCGTATTGTGTGTGTATATATACATATGTATATATATATATATATATATGGCTCTGTATGTATGTATTTTTGTACACCCAGATGTCTACAAAATTTGCTTCATTAGACAAGCAATTACGTTTGCGGAGTCACAAATTTCAACTGCAAACTGTCTCTTTCACTTATACGGCGGTTTTGTGTTACATTGAATATTCGAACAAATTTATTCTAAAAACCGCTGTAATGGATATTTAATTCTAAACGACTTCAAATATTCCGGAAATTCGGAAAATATACTTCGGTTGTAGCAAAATTCGGTTTCACGTTAGGACCTGTTAGGCTTCCTGCGTGAATACCTGAAGTAATTCGAATTAAAATACCTGTTAACTCTTCTACCCACTCATCGTAGGTGTAGAGGGGGATGGTTGCGCTTTATCGCACTCAATGACACACTCGGTAGGGCTCCCTTGGACGAGCGATCGGCCCGTCACAGAGACGTGTACCTGCACAACACGCAACATTCACAAGAGACAAACGTCCATGCCCCCGGCGGTGTTCGAACGGCAGTTCCAGCAAGCGAGCGGCCGCAGACCTAAGCCTTTGACAGCGCGGCCACCGGGATCGGTATTCTGAAGAGTTACTTAAACTGCGAAATGATCAGACCAAGATACACTGGATACATTTCCAGTCTCTGTGTACTAAGATGGCCTCAATACGCCAAATAAGCCTACTCAATACTTCACCAACTGTCAGTATGTTGGTAGGTAGGAAATCCTGTCCTGGGTACGAAGGTACTGGTTAGCGTGCATGTAATAAAACTTTTAAAAAGTACATAATTAAAACTATGGTAATTTTGTAAGAGAGAGGTAGATGATTTTTATTTATTTGGAAAGGGTTTCCGGGGGACTGTATGTGACAGCGTATCACATGATCACGAGCTAGTTTCTGTTTTCTGATTGGTACGTAATTCAAACACAGAAGTGACAAAGTACATATACGTAGTTCAGAGTATACAAGGATTACAGATAGACAAACGTGTGATTGTACTGTGACGCACAATAAATAACGCGAGATAAAATACACGTTCCGCATCCTCAATGAGTGTTGTAGTGTTGTGGAAGGTGAACTGGTACACTGTGAAATTTGACAGTCGCTGATACGTGTTCTTAACAAATGAATGTGTGTTACGAATTGGTGGAAATTAGTGTGAACAGTAGCGTTTGTATGTGTGTATATGTGTATGTGTGTGTATGCGTATGTGTGTGTATGTATGTATGTATGTATGTGTGTATATGTGTGTGAGTGTGTCTAAGAGAGAGAATTCACATTTTAAGTGTGTGAGAAACAGTTGAGAGGAAGTCTGTGGTCTTCTGAGTTATTACACGGCGTCATGTGGTAATTATTTCCTACTCGGAATCTTGACCCGTGAGGATGGGACCGATACGTAGTCCCGAAACGTCGGTAAATAACTACCACACGACGCCGTGTAATAACCCAGAAGACCACAGATTTCATCAACATCGCGGCGGAAGCCTGAAATCAAGGTTAGTTGAGAGGAATTTCTTATTGTTGTGAACCATTCCGTTATATTTGTAACTTTCTGTAGCCTATACAAATTATTTAGCATACGGAAGCGCTATTCTTTAGAAGTCTGTTTTATTGTGTGAATGTTAGTTGCACATTGCCCGCTGTTTGATGTATATTTGATATATCAGATATACTTGAATGAAGCATGTTTAACATAATACTGGGAAAGATACTTTATGCGTTGCTACTGTTACCATGCCATGCTAGACAGTTATATTTTCATCATAACTCCATCTTCATTTGCACCTGTCAGGCCATTCACGGTAATGATCTCAATGTGTGTCAAGGTTCTGACCTGTTTTACATAACAAAGGATTAAAATTTAATTAACCCCACGATCTGTTATGCATATGCATTATAAGTTGTGTACTGTCAGTTTACGTCAGAACTGCTCTCAATATACCCTGCCTGCTATAGTTTTAAGTAACCTGGAAAATAAATACGCACCATTAAAACTAGAGGCAACATGTTTAATTTGTTAATGATAATGCATGCCGTTGATGTGTTCTCGCCATTTGCATATTCTGTGGGTAAGGCTTTTGCCGTCTCATTGGTAATGCAGTTGCTTATGAGTTGAACGTAGTGTACACACTAATTAACATGACAGACACCAACATAAAGATTCCATTAGAAGTATTGCAGTGTGCTTGTTTTATAGAAAGTACTTATGTTGATATATGATGTTTGTTTCTGTTGCAACTTTGAAAACACACAAGTCAACTGAAACCCGTCGACCGGACGTGGCCGTTCTTTGCAGTAGGGTAACATGCTTGTTCCATTTGCATTGTTTATCAGCCTTTTGGATTCACCCTTGTGTTTCGCCTCCTTCTATGTATGCTATTAATACTAATGCTGTACGTGGCTGAGTGAATATTTGTCAACCTGATTGGATAGTATTTTCGGTTCCCTGGACCATTTCGGTTTCAGTATTTGGATTTCACTGTTATGGTAGACGTAGTACAGCTCTAAAACGGATGCTGAATTCAAAAATGCAATGAGCGTAGAGTGGCAGTGAGTGATACTGAGTGGGGGTGTAACGAGAGAGACTTCCCCATTTCGGTGTTCGGTTTCACTTACCCTCCCAACGAAACCATTCAATATGCAATTAGCGTTTTAACTGATTAAAAGAGGACTCATTGGTCTGTACCACAATATTTACAAAGAAATGTTTTAATGACTTTTAATTCCTTTGAGTCGTGTCGCTGCGAATTGAGAGTATTTATATATCACGTGATCGATAGACGTAACTTGAATTTACAGTTTGCTTGGCTTGTCATCTACCGTATCACATTGCACTTCCTCTGTGTGTGTAATGTACAGTATTTTAAGCGGAATTTGAGTTTCTCAGAGCGGTGATAATGTCGACCTCGGTGGACTAGTGGTTAGCATGCTCGCCACTGGACCCAAGGTTCGCGGGTTCAATCCCGGCCGAGGTCGATGGATTTTTAAGGGTGATAAAAATCCGTAGCACAACTTCCTTCGGAGGGGAATTAAAGCCGTCGGTCCCATGTCGTAGATTTACGGCATGTAAAAGAATTTTATGGGCATGAATAGAGATGTTTCGTAAGCAAAATTCAGCAACCATTTCTCACCCAAGTCTCCTGATTGACTGCTAGATGGCTCTGGATAAATAGAACTTGTGCAGTCGGTGGACTGGTCACCTACTACAGAATGCACACTTCCAGACCAAGAAACCTCTGAAAGGAGGCCCTATGCTCCGCAAGGAGCGACAGGAAGTAACTAACTAACAGCGCTGATAATGAAAATTTGAGTTTTGTGGGATATGATTCCGTGTAGATTGGTATGTAGGTACCAGCGTTTCGGAGGTCTTTGCTGCCTCTTCAGAGCATTCACCACAGAAAAAGAAATGGAATATGATGGCTGGGAGTCAGTTAATCTAGCACCAAGACATGAATAAGGAGTAGTAGACAGCTATGTTGAACCTTGAAACGGAGTTTTGGATTCCATAACAGCCACGTGCTTCATTAAGCATAGGGAACTTACACTATGATTATTGCCAGTAATCATAGCATTATAATGTTAAACCGTTATTTTATAGTCTGCCTTAATATTTTATATTTGACTGGGGAACATTCGTAATACGTAATGGCGTGTCTTCGTCAGTCGCTGATATAGAGGGACATAACGCGAAATAAACTATTTTCGCGGTAAAGCGTCTGATTTGTTTTAAATAAATTGTAAGTTTCGAATTGTGGCCGGAGATTCCATTTTTGTCCCGAATATGTACTTTTGCTGCTGTTAGCCAGAACTGTATTTAGTTCGAAGGTGCATAAATTCCACAGTTATGTAAGGCATAATTACGTAATTCGGACTTATTGTCTTTAAATTTGTTTTTCAGTTTTTACTTAAAAAGTATCCAATATATTTTATCTCCCATATGCCAAAAGGCTGCCAGGTGTACGGTTTACCACAGTTTGAGATTGGCGAAATTTTAAATTTTCAGCCTTGTTTACTTTAATTATTCGTTTATTTGCAAAGAGCGAACTTTTGTAACTTCCCGTAGGCGAGACCCTAGTCCATTTCCTGTTATGTGTTAGGGACACAGAGGATGTTGAAGGGAGAGAATGAAGAAGTCACGTGTCGATGTTACATTACCATAGGATCGAAAGCGTCACTAGTGTCGCTAACGAATCCCAAGGCTGCTTGCAATGAAAGTACGGGTGACGTGGAAACCCCTCTTCCTTCCTATCCGTGAGGTTGTGTGTTCAAATCTCAGCTCGGAGGACGTTTTTGTAATTTTTTTGTCCCTTCACGGAATTTTCTGGACAGCACTTAAAATTGGGTAACGGATGGTTTCTTGCATGTTTTTTTACAATTCATTATTTACCTATTGTACTAGCATTCCATGCTGTATGGGCTAATATGATTTATTGAAAGCGTAATTACGTTGGTAAACACCCAAATAAATAAATTAGAGTGCTTTCAGGCGAAATGCACGTTGGTCACTTGTTAACTTGATGCTTGTCCAAAATGAGCTAAAAGCCATTGTGCTGCTTTTATTGATTTCCGCGGACCATGTGTGATTTATTATTTGCAATTATGAATTCATTCGTGCGACCGTTCATACATTGTGCATCGTGCAGTTGCGAGGTTTTGGCTAGTCCAAATACCCCTGCACAAGTATGCAACAAAGTGACGCGATTTATAGCATAAATTCCATGAATAATACAAAATATAATTTCGCAAATTTGAAGCAAAACTGCAACACATGTGTCACTACGAACAATAGTCCGCTATGTTTATAGGTTACAGAAAAAAGTGAGTGCATTCCTGCATAACTATGCGATAGTCTGTTTATATGTTCTGCGATGCATATTCAAGTGTTCTGACAGAAGGTGTTGAAATAAAGTTGCACTGTATGCTAAGAATGATGGGAAATAAAGCCGCAAGTGAAAGTGGGTAGTTCAGAGGCTAACGGGTGCACCGCAAATACTGGAAACGTTTTATCATCTTCTGTATTAGCGATACCATATACCTAGTACCAACGTAGAATTCACATTACTGAAAGGATATGTGATACATTGTATGTGATGTATGACACAGCAGAGAAGCCGATGTAGTTCAGACGGTGTAGAGATTAGGCTATTGGCTAGATGTACGAGGGGGCTGGGGCAAGGTATTTTCTCCAAGTCACCCAGACGGGCTGTGGGGTCTACCCAGCGTCCCGTCTACTGGTACCATGAGGATCCTTCTATAGGAAGTAAGGCGGCTGGGGCGTGAAGCTGAATACTCAAATCTAGTATCGGGCTTAAGAAAAGCATGGAATTTTACCTCTCATAGCCCATATGCCTTCACAGTGGTTTTTACTTAAGTACAGGGGCAATTTATTTTTTATATGTTTGCAGTAAATTTTAGAATGGTAAAGAACTATTACATAAATTGGACGAACCTGAAATTGTATTAATTAATAAAAGGAATATAAGATCATAAGAAGAATGATTAAGTTTTAAAAATTGTGGTAAGGAAGCTATGTTTATGTAAACAGTTTGACAATGAACATATATAGACTACAAGACTTTGAGGGATGATTCGTTATTGATGAATATGACTGGTAGATTGAGAGAAAAGTTATTAAATAATATAGTTTTAAAACCAGATGTAAATGCTACGTGCTACAAGAAAAAACGGTGTTAGTGGACGCAGTCTTGTGTACAGTTTGTCTCAACAATGAATACGAAACATTAAATTTGAACTGTGACTGCAAGTGACCATTTGATGGAGCAGCTGTTATAATACGATGTGGTACAAAAGTAATATTTTGACCTCACAGTTTGAAGATAGTAAGGATCTTCAAGACTAGGGTACTGTGGAAGACAACCTGACCTGTTATGGAGGAAGTAACAGGGGACATTGCACAACGAGGAATTTCTTGAGCCTTCTGAGAAGTGACGCTGTGTAGTATGGTAGACAGGTTCGGAAGAACGGGATGTTGTCATCTTGCACTCTGAAGCTAGAGGCACCAGGTTTTTCCTACATGCTTATGTACTGTTTACCAGGCTACACGGCGTCACAACCCAGAAAGCAATCATCTTTTTAGTCAACGCCAAGAAACCTTCAAATCTAAGATGCTCTTCGTAATTTATACTCCTGCACCAAACAGAAAATTAAGATGGGCAGGATATATAGCACATATGTGAACTGTGGACCAAATTGACGTGAAGGGACGACTATTTGCGAAGTTTGTGGTTTGGCATCTCTTATGGCCTCGGAGTAGAAAGGAGCGACTGTCAGGAGCAGAATTCTTGGTCCATGGACTTAGGTAGTCCAATATCAAACGCAGTCATAATCGACACAGACTATGTGCGGAAGGTAAATCGATGCTACTAATTATCTTCTTTATCTTACGAATCCAGATTAGAAGTTATTAATACATTTACCTCGCCGTCAGGTCAAGATCTCAACAAATGTGGAGAGAATGTTCCAAGGATGATGTTCTTGTTTTTGCATATGTCATTTACCGTCCTTACAACAAACACAACACAAACATCCATGCCTCCGGTGGGATTCGAGCCCACAATCCCAGTAAGCGAGCGGCCGTAGACCCACGCCTTAAACCGCGCGGCCACTGGGATCGGCCAGCTAACGATATAGCCACTGAAAATACTACTTAGTAACGGACATTAATTAACTTTGCGATTTTTGATGTGTCGCAAGTCTTAAGAGATATTCATTGCTGAAAATGTACTTGTTTAAGTTCAAATCGATTTTAACACGCATGCCTAAAACACTGTTTTCATTAGGAATTTAACGGAATTGGCTAAATAATAATGAGATCGAAAACGTGACAATATTAATTAAAGTGATGATATCTGTTAGATGATTAACATAAACTAACTTAGTTACCAAACTATTCACACCGTGCAAATGTATATGTTTTCTGCTCGTATTTTGATAAATATAAAAATGTCGACTTATGTTTTGCGTACATAGATTTAAATTAGAACCATTGCCCTCCTTGTGTAATTCGCTAAATTCTGTTGCAGTGTTTCGCCTTAAAATAAAAATCCCCCTAGAAATTAGAAATTGCAATTGGTTAACGCCGGTTCGTGAAGTTGCGAAAAGCAACTCTTAGATTTTTTGTGTCCGTCTGTCCAACAACTAGGCTCCCACTGGACGGATATTCGTGAAATTTTATACTGCGGAATTTTTTAAAAATCTGTTATGAAAATTCAGTTCTTATTAAAATCGGACACAAATATCAGGCACGTAACGTGAAGAGGTAAGTACGTTTATAGTAATATCTCGCCGAATTCTTTCTGGAATGAGAACATTTTCAGATCAGTGTCGTGGACATTAGCGAGACACACATTTCATATAAATACGTGTTTTCAGACAATGGTGCCGTTTACGAAATAATTACGAGAAATATTACAGAGCGAGGTAGGTCACAGATGGCGTGACATACGGCGCAAGTAGAAAGGAAATATTCGCATGACGTAATATTGAGGCGCATTAGGATCTTTGAATTTACGAGGTACAAAAACAGCGATTTGTGTGGAGACGAGATCCGAGGGTCTGTGACGCAGTATCGATGACCAGATCGCTTGTCGGATTTTGACGATTTTGTAGGAGACCGCCAGGCATGAAATGGACTTTTTGACTTGCTTTGCAGGCGTAGTCAGCGTATTTGAAGTTATAAGAATAGCCGTAGTAATGTAAATTCCGATAATTTATACCTTTCATAATATGATCACAACATACATTTTAGGCGTGTTTGCGAAGATGAGAAAGGCAACTATTAGCTTTGTCATGTCTGTCTGTCCGTCACTCCGTTCATCCCTCCACCCGCATGGAAAACTCGGCTCCCGAGGGAAGGATTTTCCTGAGATTTCGTATTGGCCTGGTGTATGAAATCTGTCGATAACATTTAAGTCTGTTTAAAATCGGGCAAAAATAACAGACACGGTCCATGAAGACCTACGTACATTTACGTCTGCTTTGGCTACAAATATCACCAGGGTTGCTTTCGATACTAATCGAAAATAGTGAACGGTAATCGGTAATAGTCGATGCTAATCCTCCTTATTTATTTATGCATTTTACCTGACGTATAATTAAGGAAAATGGAAACATGGAATCATAATGTTTATTAATTATATCTAAGTATGTGAAATCTGGCATGTAAATAAATTACGACTGTACTTACAAATTATTTACGAACTGTTGTTTCCAAGTGAGCAATTAAAACTTGGGTGGATTGATGTAATGACCCTCTAAGATTGTCCAGGTTGCAGAGATCCGGACGTGCTTAAGTGTTACTTCACACGAACATTTCGTGTCTTGTTCCATTTTACGCCCTTCTTGCAAATAACGTGTTATACCGAACAGACTTTATTTTTCTTGGAACGGAAATAAGTTATACCTCTTGAAACATGAAGGTAATACTAATTTTATTAAAATATTATGAACCTTATTCAATAAACCGAATTAAATTTTAACTATAAAGTGACAGAGGCAAAGTAATAGGATAGGAGAAATGAAGACGTTTCAGCTACTTCTTACATTCTTTACGAATTAAGAAATGATATTTTAAATACTGCCTCTTAGCCATTTGCATAGCAGTGTATATCACAGTAACTTAATACCTCGTTTCAAGACACAAGGTTGATCAAAGTAAGTCGGATCGCACGTTTGTTCTTTCAGTTTGAATCTAAGAAGTGGAAGCACAATATTGTCTAGCGTTCATTAAAAGATTCTCATTCTTCTTAAAAGAACACTAAAGTAACTGGTAAATATAATTAACATAAATGTGAAAGATCCATAAATGACTTCCACCATCGCTGGTCTTTAGAAGTTTATTTTCCAGTCTGTTAACTCCATTTCGTTGTAATAATCATGTCATCTTTATACATTCCAGACAGTCTTAACGTTAATTTGCGTAGCTCCCTCTTTTTTTTGTCCCTTCTTCTTTATTCCGTTTTATAAGAAAATGTCTTCGGTGTTCGTTTCTTCGTCCTTCTCCTGTCTTCGATTCCCTTCTCTCATCTTCGCGATGAGCCATGTGTTCTAAATGAAACCACGGTGATTTGAAAGTCAATGTCGTGACAGATTGCATGGTTCCCTCATCCCCAGCCGACTTAAGACTCGGCACTTCACTACGCGCGGTTCAGAGTTGGCTGCCTGCCTTGCTGCACCCTGCTGACTCGCAAAATACCTTCTTCACCTAAACCGCTCCAGATTTTGCAGCTCAGAACGAATTAGAGTCTTTCACACAAAGGAACTACTGTAAAATGTACACGAGGCTTTCATTCTTCTGCGATGTTACGCGGCGTAGCTTGTTAGTTGCTTACCGACTTTTCAACACAACCTGTCGCTCCCATCTTCAAGGGTCAGCAGTTAAGCAGTATTCCTTTTGGACTGCTTGACCTTTGAAGATGGTGGGCCGCGATAGCTCAGTCTGTATAGCGACTCGCCACGAGCTGGACGGTCCGGGGATCGAATCCTGATGGGGGCGAGATTTTCAGCACCCGTCCAGAACGGCCCTGGGGTCTACCCAGCCTCCTGTATAATGGGTACTGGGTCATTCCCGGGGGTAAAGCGGCTGGGGCGTGGCTTTGTCCACCCACCCCATGTAGCGCCGAGGTTAAAGAAAGAGTAGAGGTATACCTCTACTCCCCTTCTGGGCCTTCATGTCCTGTTCTAGGTTGAACTTTACTTTTACTTTACTTTACGTTTGAAG
Source organism: Reticulitermes speratus (assembly GCA_021186555.1). NCBI lineage: Eukaryota > Metazoa > Arthropoda > Insecta > Blattodea > Rhinotermitidae > Reticulitermes > Reticulitermes speratus. Next base: position 13,568,305 of record JAJKFL010000007.1, read on the forward strand.
ATAGGGCCGATAGGTTGTCCCGAAACGTTGGTAACGAACTGCCAACCTACATCGCATAACATCCCATAAGAGCGAAGGCCTCAACTACACCGCGACGGAAACCTGAAATCTCGCATAAAGTGTACATGCTTAATTACTATCCACTCTTACGTATTATCTTGCTAGTGACACGGTAAGTAATGCAGCGGAGAAAGTAATGACGCATGCCTGATTATTTTAACGTTGGCCGACCGTCAGCTTCTCAGAAAGGGCATTGTTGCATGGGATAACGGATACAAATAACACAGGTAATATTATTTTTGTTATGGTTACTGTTGTGTGAACTAGGAAAAATGGTAAAGAAATCAGAAAGTGAGGCAAGGTTGCCCATTATCACCCACGAAACAGGCCTCCTCTAGATATTATTATGTTCGCTGACGATCAGGTAGTAATTGTTAAAACAACGACACCTCCACTAGACATTGTGCATATTAAATAGAATTTGTGAAGATTACAACTTTAAAACTTTTGCTGTTAAAACAAAAGTCATGACATTTAAAGGAATTGAGCACATTGGAAAAAAAAGGGATTATTGATAAAGAAGTAACCGAAAAAATAAACTTTTTGGGATATAGTGTATCACGTGTAAATATTAATGGTGGCAAATAGACTGCAAAAGTTTCCATGTATATGTGAAAACAATTAGACGCACATTAAAACAGTAATAACGAAACATTGTTGAGATTATGTAAGACAGTGGCGATACCAACGGCTCTACATGGGTGTGAGAGTTGGAAAAAGTGGGAGAGCTGGGATTAAATTTTTTGATGTCAGTTACAGCATGTACTTTGACTGCAAAACAAGCGAAGAAAGAAAAGAAGAAACGCATATATATATACAATTTAATTTAAATTATTGTTGAGTATAAATGCAAGTGGACACAACATTTAGTAGGAATGAACTATACCTGTGTTTCCAACTTAGTGTATGAATACACTCCGACCGGCAGAAGAAACATGGGTTGACCCAGGAATAAATGGTTAGATCAGTATCCATGAAGACGGAACAAATCTTGATGGCTTATACCTTGTCACTGATTATTATTATTATTATTGTTATTATTATTCAAGAGGAGCAAATCTGAATGCCTCGATCCCTTTTCTCTGAATATTATCGACGATAAAATGTTCTCATGGAAGCAGCTGTGAAGGTGTCTTCTGGAATGTGACATTGTAGATGAGTGCTTATTTGATTCTGATGATAGACGCAGCAGATTCCTCTGAAACGTCGAAATATCTGCCAGATTACGTCATATTCCAGAAGACAGTTATGTTAAAAATCATGTCTGTTCCGTCAGGGAATGCTTACTGTTAATGTTCATGCAACCACTAACTTAACTCAGAGACTTTTCAATTTTTACTCTAAACTATGGGTCTCGAACCAGCGGCCTGTCACTTTGTGTTGTGTGTAAATTATGTATATAGTATAAAATTTCACAATAATTTAGGCGGCTAGGTATACCACTTATGGTTATTTTTCCACGTGCGGCCCGCGAACCAGTCCACAATAAAGGGTTTGGCTCTTTGCCGTAACATGTTTGGACGTCCGTTCTGTAAGCAGTGCTGTGAGCTTCAGCAGTTTGAGTAATACCACATCTGCTCTTTCCTTAAATATTATGCTAAGTCTTCCTTATTATTCTGAGCGCGTTTATTCTAAAACAGACAAAAGCCTTGCTTGCACTGCAACGAAAGGACACAGCGAGGCGATTGGCTACGGTGAAGCCCCCACATATGAATTGAAATCGTAACTTCTCACCACATTAGCGAGATGACAACTACACAAAGCAGGCGCAGAAAGAATTAAATGGTCGGTCACAATGTGCATGTTCGTGCCGGGGGTCACGACCTTTTTTTCGAAGTTTGTCACGTCGCCTAGGTCTAGATAGGAAAGGAGCATGTTCACAGTATATGATGTCACTTAACACTATCGTAACGTAGTGTATTAGAATTCGTGTGATAGCTTGATATATTCAATGTCATTCCAATTTTTTTCATGGCTCGACAGCCCTAATGGGTCTGAGCCTCCTCACTGTTGAGGTTTCGAGATCACACTCACCACACTCGGTAGGACTTCTCTGGACGAGTGATCGGCCCCTCGCAGAGACCTCTACGTGACAGCACACAACATTCACAAGAGACAGACATCCATGCCCCCGGCGGGATTCGAACCCACAATCCCAGCAAGCGAGCATCTGCAGACCCACGTATTAGACCGCGCGGCTACCTGGTTCGACTCATTCCAGTTACAGAGGTTTATTTTAAGAGCCTAACAAGAGTGAACGGAGTGTTTATGGACTTTCAATTGTGACTGAGTTAAGAGGAGCCTCGTGACAACTTGTTATCCCTGGCATGATTTTATCCTGACACTTTCCTGTGCGTAACATATATGGAATTAAGTTTAATATCGAAACCATGACACAGTAGATAAGTGTTGCGCAAATATGCCAAAAAGGTAGCAGCCACCTCCAAATTCTAGACGCCAGAAGGGTGACGTGAACCAAGTTCCATGCCAAGGGTCTACAAATATTAGGGGCTACCATACAAAATTTTGTCGCCACGGCAACCTGACGCCTGGGATTGTGCACTCCTGCAATAGAATGTAAAACTGAGATGACTAAGCGCCTGCTCCAGGGGCCCCGAAATTGGAATTGCGGGCAAATGGCCGCGGATACGCCGAAGAAAATATTATTGGTCCATAATTGAATTGCTGACTTTACATTTTTGCAACGTAGGGTTTTTTTTATTGTGGTAAACTGATTTCGCACTTTCGTGCTACTGCAAAGAATAGTGTGCCACGGAAAATGGACTGTAGCTTAGGGCTGTCTTCACTGTTGTTCTTAAGTAAATTGTTATCTCCACTGGGGAATGTCCTCTTGAGAACCTGATAGTTTCTCACAGTGAAGGCTTCTCTGCGCCTTATGGAACCCGACGTTTCGTTACAATGTTCACAACAGCCCGCCACTTGTGCCAGGCCGTGCCGTCCCTTCCTATTTCTTTAGTTCTCAGAATCATTAAAGTTAAAATTCTCCAAAGGAATTGAAAACCGTCTTTGATTTGGTCAGTATGGAATTATTAAATATTTTATATTCTTATTGTTTATATTTTAATTCCGAGCATTATAATTCAATTTCTGTAATATTAACCAATAATGCACACAATTGTCATAGGTTCACAATACTATTTTAAACAACACTGAACTTCTACATGTTCCGGACCTTACTGGTCCATCATCTGGGAGTGTATTAATTATTGTTGCATAAAACAATATTGTTAAGCAGTTGTTTTATACAACAATAATTAATGTACTCCTGATGATGACGAGTGAAGTCCGAAACATGTAGAAGTTTAGTGTTTTTAAAAATATTGTTGTTTACATATGACAATTGTGTGCATTTTTTGGTTAACATTACAGAAATTTTAATTGATTTATGCTGAGTTCTAAGATACACGTTCCAAAATACTTCACATCCTCTGAGAAAGATTCGATTCAATAAATTTTCGAGGTTGTGTAAGACAGATTTGTGACTGAGTTAAGGTGTGTTGCGACAGATTTTGGATCCACAGGAGACAAGCTTTAAGGGAGGAATGTGTGAAGTACTGTATCTCTTCATCTGAGAGGAAAGAAACGGCAAGAAGGTACAAACAAGGAACGTGACTTTCAAAGCTACGAGTACTTGCCGTTTTACACTTCCTACATATTTCGTAATGCACTAAATATAGTCTGAATTTACAACAAGGCGTCACATAAAATACGACAGAAGTACAATTATTTGCCTGTTATCGTCATCAGATTTGGTGCGGTTACTATATCGCTGCATATATTACACATCTGATGATGGTCGAACGAACGAAACATGTAGTGTAAGAATAATCAGTGAATACAGGTTGTGTTGAACGGAACATATAAGTAGTTGGTTTTATTCTATGCGCAAAACATGATGGATCATATTAAATTTAAAGTGATTTATTTTTATAAAATGCCATCTTCTCTGATTCTGCTTCTTTATAAAACCTGCGACCAAATCTGACATGTCTGTCTTTCCGAATGCCCTTATAGATGTGCCTTTCTTCTGTGTATGACGTTTGTCTGAATCTTGATCTAATCGATACATACGTGGGGCACTTCGCAGAATTGGGAGTATTTAGTCTCGAAGCGCTCAAATTGATGTTAGGTACACAGTCAGTCAACGTGTGACTTCCACAGTAGAAAGCTACCGAAAGGTATGACAAATTTACGTCTCTCGTTTTTCAATACTCTCCCCGCTGTAAAACCTAATAACAAAATCTGGCACGTGGATCTTTCGGAATGTTGTTAAAACACAACACAAGGATGTAAAAGTCAATACAAATGGCGATAGTAATGTAATAGTATTATAATCAGGTACACAAAGAAAATAGTGTAAACAGTAGTGCACTGATAGCTTTTGTAGTGCTATGTTTGAATATTATAAAATTTCTGGAACTTTGCGCTGGAAATATTAATGTACGCAATAACATTTTTTAGCCCTGAGGATGACTGGATAGCAGAAACGTGTCAGGCACATAGATGTACTTTAGTTGTATCTGATGGAAAAGTAATTAAAGTATTTTGAACGAAATTGAATTTAAATAAAAATGACTCGACGAAATTCATTATAGATCAACCACACTGAGCTTGCACGAAAGTAATTAACACTGTTTGTGTGCTGTTACCTGCAGACGTGCAGACGTGCACACCGTTGTAAAAGTAGCAGGTTTTGAAATCGCCATATTCTGGAAATTTTGGGCGTCTAGTTTGACGAATGGGATGTAACGTTTCGGAGGCATATGTTGCCTCCATTTTCAGTATAGATACACAAAATATTAGGATAGCAGGTTCCCCAGAAACTTTGTTACACTCATCTAGACCCTATCAAAAAAAAAACGGAGCCATATCCCAAAAGACTGACGCCCCATCACTGCCACGATAAGCTAAAATCTTACATTTGTAAGATTATTTTAGACATTATTACAGGCACCTAAAAATGTATCTAATATTTAACTCCATGGAGTATAATCTATCTTGAGAAGCTAACAGGCCACCAGCTAGTCAGAAAATTCCCCCGATTCTATGGAACCAGAAGGTTCATTACCGCATTCAGAAGAGCCCGCCACTTGTCCCTATCCTGAGCCAGATCAATCCAGTCCTTGCCCCCCATCCGACTTTTTGAATATCAATTTTAATATTATTCTCTCGTCTACGCCTTGATCTTCCAAGTTCTCTCCTCCTCTATGTATCTCTCCTCTCCCCCATATGTGCTGCATGCCCAGCCCATCTCATTCTTGTTGATTTGATCACCTGAATAATATTTGGCGAGGAGTACAAATCATAAAGCTCCTTGTTTTTGTAGTCTTCTCCGCTGCCCTCTTACTTCGTCCCTCTTAAGCCCAAATACCTTCCTCAGCACCCTATTCTGGAACACCGTCAGCCTGTGTTCCTCTCTAAATAGGTTTATCCGATATCCCTACAAAATTTTTAATTCTGTCCCGATTAAGAGCTCACGATAGATCGTCAAACAGTGACAAGCGTACAGCCTGGACGACTATGAGTTTGGGATTCGATTACCGATGTGGAGAAGAGTTTTCTCCCCTTCACAGCATCCAGATCGACTCTTGGCTCCTACCAGACTCCTATTTAGTTGTTAACTACGACGTGTTCTCCGAGGATAAAGTAATCGGGGCCTAAAGCTGACCATTTAAGTCAGTCTAGTGCTGATTATAAGAGTGTTTGCAGGTATAGTGTCACCCACCGTTAAGTCTTTACCTTTATTTTTCCTTTTATCTCCTACCTTTACCTTGCTGAAAATACAAGCATTCAAATAAGAAACATCATGCACGATCTAATACAGTCTTAAGGTTTGTTACGTTAAGTGACACCGTGAACATATATGAACCCGTCTGTAACAACGAAATACGTTGCAGCGAACAATAAATCAAAATTTCAAATACGCCGAAAGAATTGTTTGAAGTTTTTTTATCCTTATTGCAAGATTGTAGCGTAACGAAACCGGCGGGTAATTCGCTCAGTTTTGTGGAGGGGACACAAAAGCATCATGCGGCATTGGGTCACGAGTGAGGGCAGTGCCAGCCAGTTGATAGGAGGAAGATCAAAGAAGAGTGTGGAACAGCTAGAGCGGTAATCTGCCACTAGCATGGGCTGGCACGTCCGCATTTTCAATCCACTTACCTCACCCTTCCCTGTCCAAAAACCCAGTCCACTATAGGCTGCTCATTTTACTGCCTAAAAGTGCTTAGACATTCAGAAAGATGTTTTTTGATTTTATCTGCTGTTTTAGAAGAGGGCTTACTTTAATGAGTATATTCACTTTGGAGTGATTCAATTTTATATTGGCTTCTCATGTTGGTGTAGAACAAACGCATTGTAATATTGTATATCGGCATAATGATGTTTATCTGGTTCCCAGAATGCAAAGTGATACGAGATTTAAGCATCTCGCTACGGTTACTTTAAATATCTCCGTCTTCTGGGATATGATGCCCTGTAAGTTGGTAGAAATGCAGGGGAGTCTGCTAGGAATTTACTGTCTCCATCTTCAGAGTGGCCTACTACACGGCGTCACATGTTATAAAAGACTGCAATCATCAGCGTGAAATTTGTCAAAACGTTCCTTCGAGGACGTGGCAAAGTACAAATACTTTGGAACAGTATTGACAAATAGAAGTTATATTGACGACAAATTAATTGGAAATGTAATTAGCAAAATGTTTGCTACAATTTAGAAATGCGTGTCTTCCTGTATCTTAAAAAATGCAGATTAAAGTAATGTATGAAGTAATCGTTGTACCCCTTTTTTTGTATGGGCTTGCGATTCAACAGCTTCGTTAAAATTCCGAGAAATCAATGGGGAATTAATATGCGAAATAGCGGCTGTATCTGCTAAGTAGTACGAAATTTGAGTATGTTTCGAAATTATCCGAAGGCAAGAGTATGCACTGAGGGTGTTTAAAAAAGGGAATGTTTTGAACTAATAGATTTGAAGTCTTAAAAGTATTGAAAGGTGGCACAGTAATAACAATTACACTAACCCGCCATCATATACAACAAACCTTAAAACTTTTTTTTAAGCATTCCGACTTGTTTCATTATAAATTATTAACTCCAACAAGGCAATATGCTCAGATCCGAAGCTTTCGACTAGTATCATCATCGTTTAGTGGAATAACGAGATACGTTTGTACCGTATTCTGAACAAACCTGGTGAGGATATGATAGCGGTGAGTGTCAAGGTATTGTTGCCTGTTGGAACTCAGAAACTGCTGAAAGATAAGCACCCCTCCCCCCCCCACCCCGGACTACAGTGTGAGCAGGTAACTCTTTAATATAATGGAAGACTTTTGTGACTGAAAGAGCATGTAGTTTCGTAAACGTCAGCGTTTCGGAGGAACCTGTTGCTTTGACCTTCGCCGGATGTCCAGACGACGTAGTATTTTCATAAGAACCTACACGTTGTCATAACCAGGACAACACATTCTTCATTTTTCACCGCCTTGAAATCCTCAGATTGCGTAATTCAGTTTATTTTTTTTTTAGAAATTTTTCGTAACGTGTTACAACTTTGGTTTGCACACGTATGTCCACATTTATCGACTGTGTCAACATCGCAGGGAGAATGAGCACTGCTGGGTGAATTTTATAAAGTAATATTTTGAGTAGGTTTGCCACCGGCTGTCAGTGTATCGTAGGCGTCGCCTTGAGACTATAACAGTGGCGTGTAATGTGTTGTGTGGTTTTGAATATTCTAATTAACTTTATATTTTGCATTCCGTGCTTTGTCGGTAATGAACTGGCAGCACTCAGTCCAGTTCACACTGTGCAGTGTTAGCATAATGATGATCCCAAAGGGGATCGAAACATGTAGCAGTGTTCAACGTGATGTAAAATATCTGGGTACAATACAGTGCATTTTGCTGGACTGAGTGTTGTGAGTTGAATATTCTAATATTCAGTCCTGTTCCATCATTAATACAATTATTATTATTATTATTGTTATTACTATTCGTTATTACTTTATGCAAGGTATTTACAACTGTATACCTGAAACAAACCATGTTTATAGAGTATATAGTATTGCAGCTATTTTGTAATTACAATTCATGACACATGTACTGAAGGTAACAGGGCATATTAGGCAAACAAAACCTTATTTAAAAGTAAATTAATCGCAAAGAGTGTAAAATTACATTTCTATAGAACGGTTATAAGACCGGTAGTTACCTATGGCTCTGAAACATGGGTCCTGAAAGAAGCAATGAAGCAAAAATCGCTCATATATGAAAGGAAGATACTAAGAAGGACTTTTGGACCAAGTAAAAACATGGATGGCTCATGGAGAATTAAAACAAATGAAGAGCTTAATAAACTAATAGAGTATAAGAATATAGTAAGTCATATTAAAGCACAAAGATTAGGGTGGTTTGGGCATTTGTACCGAATGGAAAATGACAGATTGGTTAAAAGAATCTGTAAGTGGAAGCCTATATCTATACGAATGCATGAAAGACCGAAGAATAGATGGGAAGATGATGTTATGGCAGACTTGAGGATTCAAAATGTCAAAAACTCGAGAAACTGCATCCAGGATAGGAAGAAATGGAAGGATATAGTTGAGAAGGCCAAAACCTACAAAGGATGAGGTTGTCGTGCCTGTATAAGAAGTAAGAAGAAGAAGGCACATGTACTGCTATTTCCCATGCTGAATGTCTTGTACTTCTACGTATTACTTTCCTAAGTATGTGTGCAGTGCCCAATATGGCTGTTTCTCTAGTTACTTCAATTCCTCCTTTCCCGGTATGTTGTGCAGGTTTGTTCTGAATGATTTTGAGATAGTTCCAGTTGCTCCTGTCATTACTGGTATCACTTCTGTTTTTACATTCCACATGCGCTGTATTACTATTAAGAGGTCTTTTATATTTTAGAATCTTCTCGGCCTCCTTCTTAATCACATTTATGTCTCCTGAATTATTATTATTATTATTATTATTATTATTATTACCTTTATTATTATTATCATTATTAAGAGGAAGATGGATTTATGTGAGACAGAACTGCCTCTGATACATTACGCCTTCCCTCTACCCTAAACAACCTGCAACCAAACTCATCAGTTCCCCTTTCTTGTGTCATGCTTCTACTGTCACGAAGAGGTGAAGGAAAGACATATTTTGTCACGTATAATACATCAACATGACCCAAACAGGAATCTCCCTTACTAAATCGCCCGTTTTTTTCTCTTGCAAAATTTATCCGTCTCCTTCCTCACCCCTGTCTGTCTCTCTCTACTGATCCCCACATTTTCCTTCCACAGTTTTCCACCCTTACTCCATATCAATATCCGTCATTCTTCTCTTTCCTCTTTCGGAATTTCCCTCGCCACCAATTTCAATATTGAGCACCATCTGGTGTTTGTCTTGGGACACGATGAAGATTGAGCCACGCTTTTAACCACTCCTTATTTCTTCGGTCTCTCTCACCAACCCTCGTACACTGACCGTGGTCTCATTATAACTCCACATATCGGCAAGTATGTACAGTGCGTGTATGATACTAACAGCAGCCGTTTTTGGCAGAAGTCGTTAAGCCTGCATTCATATTGAATATATATGTGATCCTACATGTGGCTTGTCATTACTAATGTTGCGTTATTTTCATTTTACCAAGTACGGATTAGTTATGCCGGGATAGCGTAGTCGGTATAGCAACTCGCTATGGGCTGGACGGTCCGTGATTACAACATCGGTACACGTCCAGACCGGCCCCGAGGTCCACCCTGCCTTCTTTACAATGGGTACCGAGTCTGTTCCCCAGAGGTAATGCGGCCGTGGCGTGGCGTTGACCACTCATTCACATCTAGCATTTAAGGTAGAGAAAGGGTGGAGCTATACCTCCACTCCTTTCATGCCTTCATGGAATTTTATACGGTGAATTTAACTTTACGTATTGGTTAGGTACAAATTTTGTGTACGTTTAATTTATAGGATATTTTCTCCAAAATGTGCGTTTTATTCATTTGCAAACAATATTTCCTTCCTAATATGGGAATATTTATGATCCTTCTCCCTATGATACCTTACACGCCCAAAACTAAAGAGTAATTATTTATTGTCACTAACCCGAAATCTGACGAAATCTGAAGAGAAGTTTTGTATGGTTGTCATTCTGTTATTTTATGTTGTACAAGAATGGCGCCTGGACTTGCATATTTTTCCAATATCTGTTATTATGTACCATTTTATGATCCTAAAGTAAGCTTGTCTATTTCGCTCCCATCTTGTAAATTCACTCGTTCACCCTTTTGTTATTACTGGTTAAAACAATCGCGACAGATGGCGTTGCGGTGGCCGCCAGTGACGTAATGTGCATATCAGATGTTTAAGAAGTTGAAATAGGGGATATACACACGGAAATATCGCAGCCTTGACACGTCGTAAGCCTAATGTTCATCACTTTAAGGAGGGAATGCAGGCTGAAATTCCATTTTTTTTGTTCCAGGACCACGTTGGGACTATAGGAGTACAGAAACGACAAGGGTTTCTGCATTGTCATCTCATCCGGTGAGTCATTGTGGAGGAGGAATGTTGCCATTGCTTCATGCAGACCTTTACTATATATATTTGCCAAATCGCATGCATAGTTCTGTATTGCGGTAAGTGTTTGAATCAAGCTATTAACACAATAATACTAACTTTACAAGTCCGTACTATGTATACAATATTACATCACCAGTTAATATTTGGCCACATTCATACGTTAGAATGTTGAACAGATCTAGTGGACGAGAGAGAGCTATATAAAATGTTTCGACAATTCGATGGGCCGGTGAGACGAATATCGAAAAACGAAGAAAGTCTAATTTTGATTACTTTCTATAATGCAGCACAATATATTTTCGCTAGTAACGGGTTTTAATTTTTATCAGACAGCATGTATATGTATGTGCGATTATGGTTTTCAAGAGCTGTGCTACAGGCACTTTATATGAATTTTGTTTATTAAGAGTCCCATCATCACAAATAAATTTTCGCGTTTCCTGGACGGAATAAACAGCTCAGTATTCGTTTTGAGAATATTCTTTACTTAGGTTAGTTAAGCATTATTTTATTCGTGTGAACCGCATTTTGAAGCAGGTTGTTTCTTATAGCATTCGGTCCGTTTCTTCGTGTTAGTTTTCTGGGAGCAAGTAGCTAACATCACTTGTGGAAACAACCGACATCTGTCCTAACTTCCGCAAGCTTGTATGAAGAAGACTAGACTGTAATGAAATGTGTTGCTGTCTTTCAATTTGTATCTACGGTGTCTTAGGTAATTGGATTGTAACTGTAGACAAAGCCGTACAGTAGCCATGGACTACCAGAGACTTATCTGATTCTAACACCATCGTATCACGCCATTTACAAGAGTTTCTTCTACTTCTGTCAAAAACTCGACAACGATTTGTCTGTCGGAAGGCAATAGCACATGTTTTCTATTTATAAGGTAAAGTTGCCCCTCTGCTACTATTAAGCACCAAGCCGTAGTTTGGTGTATGGGGGGATTGGAGGTTAGCAGCTCGAATTTGCCCTATCCACTAGATTGAGCTGGGTGGCTAGCTCCACACCTCGGCCAGTTTACTTCGTGGGATATTCCGCTGTAGCTTTTAAGTAGGAGGATGTGTGGGTTGGACACTGTGTGTACGTGAAGAATCTTTTGTCTCTGCAGGGAAAGGAACCCCGATTTCTGGGCTGTCTTCTCTGTAGCCTTGTCGGTAAAAGAACTGAGTCGTTCCGAATTAACATGTCTCTCTCGAGACGGGCCATGCTGATCGGAGCATTTCGTGACGGTTTGTCATTTCCTCCAGGGAAACTACGGAACTTTATCTTATATCAAACGACTGCCATTTGCTTCCATACACGTTTAAATTCCCTATGTACTAATCATCTTACCATTATGTACTATATAATCTTAGCAGTTTAAAATGTCGTGAAATGAAGTACGAACGGTCGCGTGAGTCACATACGAGGAGACATCGACAACTTCTAGTTCAGCAGTAGCTCGTCTCATATTATTTGAAAATCCACGGTTTGAATCCCTGTCGGTTGCAGCTCTTTTGTCCTAGGCGTTTCGTATTCTTCCTCAGTTCCTCCAAAAGAATTGCCAGAGTGCACCTTAAAACAAAACATGGCAGAAGATTTTTCTTTCTGTATTATGCGTTTCACTTGGACCGGGATAGCATAGTCTGTATAGCGATTCGCTACGGGCTGGACGATCCGGAGATCGAATCTAGATGGGGACGAGATTTTCCTCACCCGTCCAGACCGTCTGTGGGTCCCACCCAGGCTTCTGTACAATGGGTACTGGGTTTCATTCCCGGGGGTAAAACGGCCGGGGCGTGGCGTTCACCATCCACCCCATTCTAGCGTCGAGATTAAAGAAAGAGTAGAGCTATACCTCTACTGCCCCTCTGGGCCTTCATGGCCTGTTCTAGGGTGAACTTTACCTTGATTGACTTTTTTAATGGATTTTACCATTTATGGTTATGTTAAAACAAGTGGTAAATATACTTGCCACTGGGGTTTAAAGGATTAAAGTGCTGAAGTTAGTATTTGGTACACGGTCAAGCAACACTAGATTTTCATTGCTGAAAATAATTGTAAGGCTTGTTACGTTTCAGTTCTACGTTGTGTTATTTTAAGTGCCTTTTCCGTTCTCTAATCTTCATCAGCATTACCACCACGAACTAAGTATTGCTGTTACATAAGGAAACAATTTCCCATCCATTCCTACCAATTCAGATGTAGTGTTTACAAATTCCAGTCGCGTTGTCAGATTACTAACGTTGTTCACACACGATAACATTAATTTTCCAGTGCAGTGTGCTCTGCTCTCAGCGTATCCAGTGAATTCAAGAGATTGTGTTCTGAACTATGTCCTCCACTTGACACGTCACCACTCGCCTGCTTGACTTTCTGTGTCAGGACTGCTAACTGGTACACAAATTAGCAAGTCTTCAATTTAATTAACAGTATGTGCAATATATTGTTTGGCTTTGAAACGTTATCTGTTCCACTGAAATTTCTGAGGAACTGGTTGATGAGGAGAATACACTGATCCCTCGTTTAACGCGGTTGTTAGAGGGAGTGATCACGGCCTGTTGGATGTAACCGCGTTGCGTAAATTTCTTTTGGGGGAAACAGGATTACGTGAACAGGGAAGCTTATGAACCACAATCCTCCCAAACCGCTTAAAATACAAATATTTTTGGACATTAAACGTTTACAAAGTTTTTGGGTAACTGATGCTGCCAGCTTCAGCGGCGCTTGCGTGAGTAATCGCCCACTTTGTCCACTTGTATATTTCACATTTTGACACATTTTTCCCAAATATTTAATAATCTTCAACCGCGTATAGTCAAAACCGCGCTGAACAAAACCGCGTTGGGTGAAGGATTATTGTGTTTAGATTTAAACGACAGAAAGGAACAATAGGTATGGATAAACCGAATAAGAGAAAGCTGCATACTTTGTACTTTTCTCCAGACAGACTCTAAATGGGCGCCAGATCAAGGGAGATGTAATAGTCGAGGCTTGCACATGTGTGATGAAAGCGAGAAATGAATTTTTATTCGGATAATCCTTAGAGAAAAGACGAGTTGGAAGACCTGGACCCAGACGATAGTATAATACTGAAATGGATGTTAAAGAAATATGGTTTGAGATTGTACACTGCATTCTTGTAACTCAGAGTAGTGGCCAGTGTTGGACTGCAGCTAATACGATAAGACATTTTCAGGTTTCATAAATTTGATAATTTCTGTCCTAACGTATCGACTGTTAGGTTCTTAAAATGATTCTGCTGCATGGAGTTGGTTATGGATAGTATAGAGGAATTATATGTGTAAAGGTTCTTTAAACTGAACCTGGTTCTTCAGGCATGAAAGTAACAACATTTTTTAAAAGCCTATGCCTATATTGTTATAACAACCGCTCATTGTCTTCTTTAATCACCATTTCTTTGTACTGTCTTTCATTTTCAGAATTGCGTGTGTCAGTGTCTTGGCTTTTGTTCGTTGGTGGGAAGATTGTTTGATTACATCAAACCCAGACCTCTGGGCATGAAAATAGTGGCGGTAGGAAGTGGGTTTATATGTACTGATGCTGTAGTGGTTTCTACAAGGAGACATGAGTGTGGGCGTTGGGTGGTTGGTAGTGTAGAAATTCGCCTCGTTACACCATCCGCTAGTAATTGCATCTCCCAGGAAGCACGCAAGATCCAATTTGTCCTTACGAGTGGCTCTTTGACACCTCTCTTTGCTTAGTAAAGGGGAGGAGTGCTTGTGAGTTACCTCCTTAGTATGCCTAATCCTTACAGACATTTTGGGAATTTCACAGCTAACTCACTGGGTTCCGATTTATTTCATTGTGACCAATTCATCGTGCCCTATATTTCGAGTTACATTTTCGTACTTGGTTAGGATTTGTAAAAATCGACAAATTTTAACACGAAGTAAAGAATAGTGCAGTGTCTTTAAATTTCAGAGACCGCATATTAGCAACAGCTGTATCAATTTGGGGTTTTCTGGGTCATGTCATACACCATTCTACATAATTAATTTTGGTTTAAATTGTTTATGAAGGGAAGGGCGGATATAAAAACCGCGTTAGGTTTTACATAATTTGAAAACCAGGATAGACCGCAGTATTAGGCAGTACGGTGTTTGGTTGTTTCTGAAAAACACCCGAACGACATGAGGGAGCCAACACGGCTTGTAGTGTAAAAAGACTGCTGGTGCTACACGACCCGGGCCTCAGACCAAATACAAAATAATAACATCGATTTGCCCAGAAGCAACGTGTGTCTTTTTGTATTTTTTTTGCCCTGTGTGTATAAACACTCGAAGTAACAGAACGTGGAGCGAGAATAACAACACTGTTCAGAAGCACAGCACAGTACTCCAGGATATCACGAGCCAGGTGCCTAATGGCCTGTGCCTTAAATATAGTAAGGTATTGCATCTTTGCCGATCCCAGTGGGTCTAAGGCGTGGGTCTTCGGCCGCTCGCTTACTAGGATCGTGGGTTCGAATCCCACCGGTGGCATGGATGTTTGTGTTGTGTTTGTTGTAAGGACGGTAGCATGGAACGTAAAGTGACATGAAGGACGAAATGATTTAAACAGTACAAAAATGGATCAAAGGGGAAAAACCCCGGACAGGCAAAAAACAGAAAATCCCACCGGGGGCATGGATGTCTGTCTCTTGTGAGTGTTGTGTGTTGTC
The DNA here is from genome assembly GCA_021186555.1 of Reticulitermes speratus. Taxonomy (NCBI): domain Eukaryota; kingdom Metazoa; phylum Arthropoda; class Insecta; order Blattodea; family Rhinotermitidae; genus Reticulitermes; species Reticulitermes speratus. Next base: position 13,583,632 of record JAJKFL010000007.1, read on the forward strand.
AGGTAGAGGTCTGTGCGACTGGCTGGTCCCTCGTCCAGAGGAGTCCTACCGACTGTGGTGTGTCTAAAAACTGTGATTGTGAAGCCTCGAAAAATGAGGCGGCCTTGGCCCCCAAGGGGCTGTCGAGCCATTGAAAAAAAGTTGCACCTTTGACGGACTATAACATTTGAATTTCAAATCTGCATGAATATAGTTAGACTGTTGATAAAGAAGGGAGCTACGTGAATTGTGGTAAAACTGTAATGACATAATTATATTCCATGTTAATGACAGGAATATTATAAGCGTACTCATAGTAAGCCGTTGTAGTTTCAACGGAAAATGTTTGACAATTCCTGTATGTTGGTATGACTTCCACAGATAACCCTACATTGAACAGTTCTTACACGTTGTAACCCTAGAGGGATACTGCGAAATCACAATTTCACTCAACACTTACGCCGTATACTTAAATATTTCTTAACAGACAGCTTGATGCATGTTATCGGCCAAGTATAACGCTGCAGTACCGATCGAACCATAGGTACCACTTGACTGCGTCATAACGGCTGATTGTTTTCGGGAATTACTGTCATCTGGCGTGTCATCTGTAAGAATAACCTGCGTGCAACTTACAAACCAAACTTATTGTATAGCCGATATTCCTTTTCTAGAATGCAGAGTCTGGCCGCATAATAACACAATAGGACAGCAGGGATGGACACCTGAACGAAAGGTTGTTACTTGTCAGGTTATTTATTTACAGCATTATATTGCTGCTTTGTGACTCCATAATTACAAAGTTGCTTAAAAGTACCGGAAACAATAATTTCGACTCAAAAAAATTACAACAGATCCTGTGTTATGAGCGAAATACGGGGCCATGCTGCTGAGAGATTAACACTCCTGAGCACTGAGATATTTTGTGGTGTGTTGTTCGGGTGACACACCTATTTGTTTTTTTTTTTCCATCGTCTCGTGTTCATTAAAACAAGCAAACATTTTGGAAGTTAACTCTGCCTCCGTCATCAAAGTACAACAATTATTAAATCTGCTTTGCCGTTCCCATTGGAATGTAACTCTATCCCCAGTTTTTATATTCGGGAGGGCCCAGGCTCGAATCCTGACCCAGAGATCTAATATCTTCTAAGGAGTTTAAGGTCATATTCCGCAATTCTTTCAGGATAATATCCTGACTCGTAGCAGATTGTGACCGCTTCCATTCACATCCTCTCCGATTCATTATTCGCAGTCATTCTACCATTAAAACTGCATAATCTAGCTGTTGGACAGAGGTCTATAAATTATTCAGTAAACAATCAGAACATTATGGTAAGAGACAGCTGCAGTCGAAATGGCCGAGGGAGAATTAGAGACAATGATTTAGACGTAACGACATTCTCATGTTTGTCTGATTATGGCCACTAACCTGAAAACTTCAATAAAATGTGAATGCAGTGGATTGAAACGAAATCGGTTTAGTTGTCTTCGTTACTGATCGAGGACTTGTCCATGGAGCGTATCTCCAATATCCGTGGAAATGTAATTATTCCTCTGCCGTCATACCCTCCCTTTTTGCCACGGATTTCTCTCCGTGAATTTCTGTTCATTCGTCCGTCAGTTCTTTGTTTCTAGTCAAATAGCAGAGTCGAAGTGCTAAATGCATTTCGATGGATTTCGAAAATAAGAAAGTTGTACACATTGAAAGTATGAATAGGTCTATAATTAACTCTTACACGTTTAACACTAAAATCTACGCATTTTGTCCACATAGCATATTTACGTTTTGTGTATTTCTGAAAATGTACAGCGATATTTTCACTGTGCATATTTAAACAACTTGTGCTCTCTGTGAGGTAAGAATTAAATATCTGTATATTTTGCACATTTATTTAGTCTTGTAAGGGTTAAATTAACATAGAAATGACTGAATCAATGATGTTTTCTGTAGACAGAAGGCTTACAGAAATGGTTGCAATTTAATTATGGGAACGAAAGGTGATTTGAGTCTAATATTTCGTAATACTGTACATACGTCATCCAATTTAAGAACGTTAGTGTATTTTGAGGAGGCAGGAAAAGTAAAATAAATGGGGTTTTGCGAGAATGCGCTTGATCTTACCGTCATAATGTTACTAGACTATTAAAGTAACTATTTTATGTACTGCATTTTCCAGCATTGTGTCCTGTTCTAGTATGATAGTCATCCCACGTTGCGATGAGATTATCCGTACCACTGCAGTCAAAGTTGTGCTCAATCGCCGCTGCCAATGACGCTTTTCTACTTGAACACGGCTTAAGCTTCTTTCAGACTGTTGATGCGTCAAAGCACGAACAAAATAAACAATATTTGTTGCTTCATTTCTGGTCATATTCGTAGGTGTTTAACGAAACAAATGGATACAAACAATTACGTGACGCAACTTCTCTGACCTCCGTAATAAATATGGTGAACATTTTGATCTGGTTTGTAAGAAGTTTCATATATGCTTGTTAGGTATTTCCCTGACATTAATACGAACGTGTCGTTATAGGCAGAAACTGAATTTGTGAGCGAAATTTAAATGTAATATGACACAAATGATTTTCCTAAATTGATTCTTAATGAGATATGTACGTAGTTAAAGTTCAGCTGTTGTCATCAGCGTCGGTTCATCATCTGCAGCTTTCCCTCAGATAAGGTTATCCCCTGTGGCGTTCAATTAATCGACCTCTCGATATTATGGTGATTTAAATATAACTTACCACTACAGTAACGTTTCTTCTAGTAAAACATATCTTACAGCATTAACTGCCTCGACATAATGCAGTACGTGTCAGATTAGTATCTGAAATTAAGTGAATCCTGAATACTTGGAGCATGACGATATATGAAATTAAGTGAGGTGTAATAGACAGCTCTAGTATGTCAGTTCTGTATAAGAATTTATATACCATGAAGGGCGGAACTGAGTTTCCCAGCCAGTGGTTCACGGGTTGTTGCTGGCCCGAAGCTGAATTTTTGCCCATCAGTGAGAATCTGTGTCGTAATATAGTTTAACTTCGACTAAGGCTACATTGCCGAGAAAACTAGCGTATTATTAATGCGATTAAATAAATAAAGGAGGATGAAGTTTGCTGGACAGTTCGTTCAGGTCGAAGTAACAAGAAACTAGTGAACATTTTTTATGAGATTAGGCTTATATCTTGAAGACCTAGAACGAGATGAATTAATAATATTTAGATATGACTGTAGTGACTGTAGTTGTGCACGGATTTTCTGTGTCTCATAATGCTTAACTACTGGTGGAATTTAATTAAATTGTCCACGATCGGATCCAGTTTTGGACGGTGTTAATTCTTAAGGTTAATATCAGATAATTCGCCAACCACTCTATGCCTTAGAAGTGGCTGCTGCACGTCTGTAGGAACTGCACAAGTATTGAAATTACTGCCACAGAAATACTCAGAAAATTACGTCAGTGATCATGGTCTTATTCAGCATGTTATGTTAGCTAGATAAATCAGTCACGGTTTTATAACTTATTTCGAAATTAAAATTCTATAAATAACTACTAATTTTGTAATTCCTTATATTAATATCACATAGTGCAAACAACCTTATTTTCGGTTGGCTGTGGTAGATGCATATGTGAGCCAACAGTTTCGGCACTGTCATAAATCCCGATTGAATTGTTGACTGACAGCTATCATCTTTTATTCTTAACCACTTTTTATATATACTACAACACGAATAAATGAAATCTATTTTTATGTTTTATTACATCGTACGTCATCAATGTGTTTGGTAGAAAACCCCTCGTATGTAGCACAAATCAATCAGTTCAAATTAAAATCAAATGCCAACACCACTTGTCAACGGATGATTGAGCAAAGCTTTTAAAAGACATTTTTTCATTTACTGTAATTTTGCCTATGCATTTTCACGAGCGTATGACTCTCCTAGCATTGAACAGCCCTGTAGAAGGAAGTCCTTCGCGAGGAGCTCATAGAGTCTAAGCTTGTTAAGAAATTCCATGTTTGTTGTTGAATAGAAATGTTCATCGCCCTATTAAAAAGAGCCAGCCACATTTCCCGATCCAGAACCACATGGACGCTTCGCAGATCATCCAGTCCTAGTTTCTTAATCCATATTAATATTATCATCCCGAGTGCGCCTACATCTCCGAAGTTATCTCTTCCCCTCCGATTTAGAGACCAGAAATCTGAGCACCGTTGTTAGTACCACTAGTCCCACATACCTCCCTCCAACGTAACTATCCTAACAATATCGGAGGTGCGAAAACTGTATCAAAGTCCTCTTTAGGCTGCTTTTTGTTGTCTTATTTTACTTGCTTTCTGCTATGCTCTCATATTCTTTTTTACCTTTTATCGTACTCCATCTACATTTCTCCCTTATTACTATGGACACAGTTTCACATACATGCATACATAACGGCAAGTAAAATCACAGGTTTTTCGTCCTTATTTCAAAATTTCCGGAAACATTATTTTGAAATGCATGTAACACGTTGCCTCAAACTTTTAAATCTGCCAGAATAAAACACCACAAAAATCCATGTACAAATGTATTTATGTATATATTTACCCAAAATTTCTTTCCTAATAATTATTAGGAAAGAAAGTCGTATTTGGGCAAATTATAATTTGCCGTTGAAATTTCAACTGTCTATATGCTAACCCCTATATATTTTCCTAACTTCTTATATAGTACAGTGCAGTGACGTAGGTACGTAAGGTAAAGGTAAAGCAATCCCATTACAGGCCTGGACAGGCCCTTAGCGTTCCAGGAGGTTGAGGCTCCCAGATTTCTAGACAATCGGCACGTGAAGGCGGTAAGGTTGTCAGCCCTACGCACTGGCCGCCTTTACACCCCAGGAAATATTCCTGGCACTCATTTTTATTGGAGGCTGAGTCGACCCCAGGGCCATAGTGCGACCGAAAGGATTATGTCAATGAAAAATTCCAATGACACCATCGGGAATCGAACCCGCGACCTTCCGGCTTGTAGCGCAGTGCCTCAACCAACTGCGCCACCACGGAAGTAGGTACGTAGTATGTTAAAAAATAATATAACAGCTCATACGAAGTGTACATTAATATATATATATATATATACATATATATATATATATACATATATATATACGGGAAATACCGATGTAGTGTTCTTTCAGCTTCATATATTCAACTTCTGCATTACTTTTTCTTAGCTTTTCCATAGTTCCTCTGCATAGATCTAAAATAGAGCACTGTAAACAGTCTTAATTGACAAATAGAAGAAGAAGATAAAATGCGGAATTTCATTAAATATTCCTGTCTTTGCGGAAGTGTGTTTCATAGTGCACGTCTGGTGGAATATTACCAGTTATCCAGACGAGAGATGTATAAAACACTTGAGGCACATGTCTGGGGCATTTCACCTAGACTGCTTTTAATTAACACGGCAAAATACGTCGTGTTATTTCATCGAGTATGGATACTGACGTTATTCTCTGGAACATGTTTTGTGGAAGTTAAATGACCGAATATCAGTTGCAGCAGACAATTTAAGGACCTGTTATGAACTGCCTGTGTAGATTTATTCCAGTTGAGAAGCAAAAATTACGGCTTTGGCAAAATGTGGCGCTCGAATATTACTTGTAATTTAAGGCACGGATGTAGGAGCATGAGAGCTGATAACTTATGTGTTGCTGTATGCAGTCATTCCGAACCTGTGCTTCGATGTATATTTATTTCGTCAAGGCTGATATTCGGAGAACTTCATTAAATGTACAAGTCAAAACAGAATCAGCATAATTTTGTAAACAAACAGAGAAGGTGAAAACACGTCAAGAATGAAGACAGTGAAAATACAGCAACAAAAGTAACGGTGGTGGTGGCGGCGGCGGCGGCGGCGGCGGCGGCGGTGGTGGTGGTGGTGGTGGTGGTGGTGGTGGTGGTGGTGGTGGTGGTGGTGGGGTGGTGTTGTTGGTGGTGGTGTGTTGTTGTTGTTGGTGTGGTGATGTTGTTGTTGGTGGTTGTGGCGGCGGCGGCGCTGGTGGTGTTGTTGTTTTTGTTGTTGTTGGTGGTGGTGTGGTGGTGTGTGGGGTGGCGGCGGCGATGGAGGTTGTTGTGGTCATAAGGGTTGTAGTGTTGATGATGACCGGTACAATAAATGTACCTTTGAATGTGAAAATGAACATACGATTTTCAACAAATAGGGACATTTTTGGGTGGCTAAGTGACCGTTGGTTCGCATCAACGCATTAGCTCTATTTAACTGTGTAGTTAATAATATTGTGGATACTTACGAGAGTGCAGTGCTTCAAAAATATAAAAACGCCTACATTGCCATTATTTTAAATGACACCACTGGCTAATCACTTCTTGTCGGGTGTCTCGTGCAACAAATCAACCGCACTCACAGGCAAGTTCCCACGTTGCTTATCGGAGAGATATCAGATGAATATGGTGTATATGTAGTCGCTGTGTGGATGTCTATGTCGTACGTGCGCTACGTAAAAAGTGGACATAAAGTGTCGTCGTAAATACAGAAGAGATGTGTCATTTTTACAGAGAAACACTATTTTCACATAAGAAAAATGATTTCCAGCAACAGGTTTCGTTTAAGACATCCAGATAACGCACGGAATGAACGTACCAACCTGAGGGAAAAGTGGACTAAGTTGGTGTTTGTTTAGAGACGTCTTCAAGAGAATCCTTGGCCCCGCTGGCACAGTAACCACTGTATCTGCGTCATCGCCAAGACGAGCAGTAGGACTACGCATTTGCATCGGTAAACCACAACTGACATGTGCGAAATCTGCGACGCAGATCGTAAAACAAAACTAATAACTGAATTTTGGATATTGGTAAATTCAGGGGGTAAATTCTGGAGAAATCGACCAGACGCTCGTTCTGTTTACTAGGGAAACTTTGTTGTCTCTCAGTGGATGCTTGAAATGTCAGGATAACAGAAATGGATCTTCAAAAACATTTGTTATAGATCCTACAATGACATTACATTACTTTGTATGTTCCTATGTCATGTGCGACTAGGGTTGTACTGAGCCCAATTTTTTTGTCTGCAACCATAAATTCACACGACCATTTTAAACACCTATCTGATACCAGGAGAATATATGCCTGTTCTTTACAAAGCCAGTGCAACAGTTAACACCGCAAACCATTTGCAGCACCTCCTTTAAATATGGTCTGTAAGAAACTAATACTAAACTGGAACGCCTTCAACCGAAACACGTGGACCCCACACTGCGGCAAATTTTAGCAGCAGCGATCGCTGCACTGCTTACTGTCACGTGAAACGGTCCGAGTGGGCAGTTTTAAAATACCTGCATGTTAACAGTACTGAATCCACATTAGCAGAACTGCCTTCTGTGTGTCTTACAGTGAGCAGATATAACAGAGCTTTCGAAAACGTTTGTCAGTTTCGTGAACATGGTTAGCGTGAAGAAATATGTTCCATGTGGAATCCTGTTTTCAAGTGGAGTAATTTGAAGGACAAGCTAATCATGATCAACAATGTTTTTATTTAAAATAGGTAAACTGTTTGATGTTTAAGAACATCTTCCGTGGTACATTGTTCTCACAGAGGATCGACAGTGTTGCGAACGTCTTTGTGTGGCTTTGTTCCAATTTTTCAATTATGACAAATTAGCTGAATTTAAATAAATTCTAATAGGTTCTGACGATAGTATGTAATATGAACTGATGGGTTTCTGGACTTTGTCCAAGGTCCGGAAATCTAAAATAACTAGATAACGCGACGTTTCGGAAACTGGATTTTGGAAATTGAAAGTAACTGCAAGTGTAGGAAGTACAAGGAATCGGCCCATACGGCATGCCTAATCAATCCAATCAGCAAACCCAACTTGGACATTTCTCCCATCTGGATACCCGTTATCAGCAATCATCAACTCACAGAGAAGATCAGCATCATGTACAGACCCTGCATAAGACCCAGTTTAGTCCCATGTGTTTGTGTTGTGCTTGCAGATAGAGGGATCGGTAGGAAGTTTGATCCCCCACATAATTTCTGCTCTACACTATGCAGGGGGTTTTTCATGGACTTGGTTTGATGCACAGAATGTTTACCTCCTATTCTATCTTGGTTCCACGTCTGCTGTTGTATACGACAATTTTTTACTGTTTATTGATCTGTTATCTTCCTCTGACATATCCTTGTCTGTGTCTATAGCTGTGGTTTAACCGCCTCAGGTTGTCCAGTGATTGAGGTTAGCTCTAACTAAGGGCGGTGTCTTCCTCCCCTTTTACCTGAGGACGGAAGCATGTCCAGTTTCCGAAACGTCGTGTTATCTAGTTATTTTAGATTTTCGGACGATGGACAAAGTCCACAATCCCATCAGTTCATGGCTGAATTTAATTTGTTACCGAGACGGATACCTCATGGGGCAACTCTTCTGATTTGTTTTCTGGTGTGCCCTGTTCACATCTCGTGTAGCACATCGCATAATCTGACGAGGTTGTTCGCTGTGTTTCTCAATGCGAATTTATAGTAAACAGCTTGACATTAGGCCACGGCCGCTTCCCAACAAATCGTTTCATATTTACCGGAAGAAATCATGTTCTTAAAATTCGACACTGAACTACTTCTGAAAATGACACGTAGTTAAACTAACTTCCTACCTTCTCTAATTCACTCATTCCGCCTGTTTTCTTTCTTTTACGATTTATTAACAGCGAAATATTTCGGGGAAGTGTATTAAATTATTTTCATCTCTTTTCATTACATTAAGAAATTGAATCGCTACCTCACAGGGAAAAGTCTGCTTTTCCATCAAAAGCCAGTTGGTTTAAAGCTACTCAGGGCAGTGACCCCATTTTATTCTGAGAATTATACGAGACACAAAAACAGCATTTCTTTTAGCTTTCAAACATGTGATATATATAGCAAACACTGTGCTTTATAGAGTTACCTTGCGTCATACGTTTTCTTCTGACGTGTTTCGTAATGCCTATGAAATGTAGTATATGTTGCTTTTTTTTGAAAATTAATTAAGATGTTTGTTTTCTTTTAATACATTCCGCATTTCTTTAAAATGGCGTGTTTGCTGTACACGGCGATTACACAATGACATTAAGCATGAGATAAGCGAAACAGATTTGAAATCCTTTGTTGATTGCTTGCGTCACCGTCCCGGAACAGACTTGTTTGTTATTGTCTCTTCGTCTACTTGACGAGTTATCTCTCAATCAGCCTTCCCGAACATTTCTAACTATCTTCATCTTGTCTGCTCCATCCCTCTTCGAATTTATTTTAGTGTCTTTTTTCCCCCTTTTTTTTTTTAGCTTTTAGTTCTTGAGCTCCCATCTTTAATTTGAAGATTGCTTATCTTGTCTTTCCGGACTGCTTGATACCTGCTTTTCCTTGTAATTTATTTTTCCATTAGTATTTTCAATTCGTTTACCTCAGTGCCTTTTCTTTCTGCTTCCTTTTCATACTTCTAGTCAATCTTATGCCAGCATCTAAAGTGATCTCCGACCAATGAATTTGGTAGTATTCAGCAGGAATTCATGCCTATTGGCTCAACAGACCTGTAGAATTATTGATAAAACCATAAACTTTATACCTGTAATTAAAGTGCGGTCTAAGCCTATCACATGTTCTATGCAGATGCACACGTCAGATCGGTATATGTAAGCATCACATTCTATCTGATATTTGGAAAAAATTTCTTCGTTAGTATCACTTTAAATTTGCACTTGTAATTCCCCTTAGTGGAAGCTTTAGTTTTTCCGACGAGGTTTTCCGGTTTGGAGTTAACTTGTCACTTTGGAGGGAAGGTCGCATGTTCCCGTGAATAAATACTCGGATTTGTTGTTAAGTGCAGATTACAGGAACAATTTGTCAGTCAAAACATTTTAACAATATTTATAGAATTGAGGGTGGTGAATTACAGTTAGTCTTGACTTATGATACTATGATTTTGCGATAGTTGAAAGGGACCAACATTTTGCAAGCCTTACACAGTATAGCAACCGTAACTAACAGTCTCCCAGGAGGGCAAGAATTTCCCACCTCTTTTTTGGAGCATTAAGGTTGAATTTCTACCTTCAAAAGTGTTTGCCATGGGTCTGTGTCTCCAGTCAGATGAACCAAGTCCTGGAACTCTATCATCAGCATTCCTTCGATCTGCTCCAAGACTAACCCCCCTCCCGCGGAGCACAATTTGATCCGCATCATGAAACATAAAAGTAATGAAATACACCGCACTTCCCGGTCGAGTGGTTATCACTACAGCTGTGTCCAGAAGATCCTCGATTTATATCCGGGGGCTAACTTCTGACAGCTTTTTGGAATTTTCTTCAATCTCTCTAGAAATATGCCGACACCGCTGCCTTCCAACTCCTTTCTAATTCGTTATTCACCAATCATCCTCCCACTAAACACTAGTGCAGGATGGACGTTGGAGGCAGCACGTCCCTCCGAAACAGAGGTACATTTCTACCAGACTGCCCGGCGTCACATCCCCGAATATGGAAATCATCATTATCCAAATTGTGTTACACTTCAAGTATATCCTCTTGCTGTTTCGAATGGAATTTTATAGCCTACTCTAATTATAGTCTAGGCAAACTTTCAAATTATTAAATTTAGCAGAAATTCTAAAGTCCCCTTAAATTAACCCCTCGTATTAATCCAATTTGTAGCTAAATTGAAATCGTAAATTGTGTTCTGTAATAACTTTCTTGGGATCACGTGGCGTTACGTTTTGTCTCTGCTGTCAGTCCCTGAAGATGCTAGACTTATATTAAACCATTACGCGTCAGAGAATGACACTGTATCTCAAGACATATTCGGTTGTAGTAAATTACCTTTTAGTTTTGCCACCAAATTTCAGTGGTAGATCCTACTGTCCTTATCAAATCAAGACGAATGAGATGGATGGGGCACGTGGCACGTTTGGGGAGAGGGGAGGCGCATAGAGGACTTTGGTTGGGAAACTGAGGGATAGAGACCACTTGGAAGAATAGGCGTAGAAGGGAAGATGATATTAAAATGGATCTTCAGGAAGTGGGGTGGGGGCTTGGACTGGATTGATCTGGCTTAGTACAGTTGCGAACTCCTGTGGTAATGAACTTTCGGGTTCCATAAAATGCGGGTAATTTCTTGACAAGCTGAGGACCACGTAGCTTATCGAGAAGGACTATGGTCCATGGATTTAGATACATCCTACTGCCTTAGCCGGAAAACATTCACATGTCGAAAGACCTCATAGTTTTCCCGTAATCACTGCCAACAACTGTTCTGCTTTTCAGACCGCCGAACTGTCAGAAACCGAATACGGTTTGAATATCCACCAAATCTGTGTAGGATTTCGTTTTAATACAATAACTATGTGGAACATGTGGTACGAAGTGGGGAGAAGGGGACATACAGTGCTTTGATGGGGTCATATAAGGAAAGGATAATGCTTTGAAGACCTAGACCAAGGTCTTAGGATGATACTAGCATAGATGTTGAAATAGGATGGGATGGCTTTGACTAGATTCATGTGACTCAGGATCGAGGGGACTTGCGGGCGCTTGTGAAGACGGTTTCTATACGAGTAAAATGCCGATAGTTGTTGGACTAGACGAAGAGCTGTCAGCTACTCGGGGTCTCTGCTGCACGACTTTTAACATACAATTCCGTAATCTTTGTAACTATCCGGTCCGTAATTCATTGCGCCTGTACGTTATGTTTCTCATGTAACATTCCAGTCGGAGAAGTTGCCGGTCTGTGCCGGGGATGTTGTGGTGTTTCCATACCGAACCATTCTTCTAACCATGGACTATGTAATTCCATGGAGTCGAATTCTTCTTCGGAGGTAACAGTCGTTCATCTTGCCTAAAATAGCCCAGAATCTGAAGGTTAGCTACCGTGTTAACAACAGCTCCGTCTGTTCGGTGTCCTGAGCTGAATGAATCCAGCCTTAACATTGGTTATTTCGGAGAATGCGGAAAATCTGGAAACTACGGAGAACTACAAATTCCCTATTGAACAGATTTACCTTTTATTCTCTTACTAAAATGCACCTTTTTGTGCACCTTCGCTGCCTTAACATATAATTTCACGTGGTACTGACTGGATAAGAATTTGGGCTCTACGTATGCAAGTAGTCTAAATGACAAGAGATTCATCGGATAACGCTGTAGTTTTATACTGGAATTTATAACCCCGCATTAGAGAGATTCACATATTGGACGTGTTATATTCACGTAGCTTCAGAAACATGTTTATGTCTGTCTTTACCTAAAATACAGATGTTACACAGACGTTTTAAATTTTCTCTTCCGATATTACGGTTGCTTGACATATGACGCAATGTAGTTTCGTAGGTATTTTGTCCACATTTCAAAGTTACTTGCTGCCTCCATCTGTAGTACCTCAGAAGCTTTGGTACCTTTCTACATAAATATACGGCGTCATATTTTAAAATATCGCCATGATGATAGTGGAGGACATATGAATCTGAACTCTCGCATATTTTTCATTATCCCCGCAACGTATATGTAGGATTTAACATTTCCCAACCTAAAGAACTTCAGTAAATGTCAGAGCTGATATGGATGTCTTCAGAAACGTCGATAATGACTGTAATGTTACATCTGGGACCGATGGAGCAGTAATTAAGCTAGTGTATGCATGGTTTAAGGTTCTCACAGCGGCGTTGCTCAATATTCCACTCTTCTGGAATGTTACGTCTTGTAGACTCGTAAACAATTACCAAAGTTTCGGAGGATTCTAGTGCCTTCATGTTCAGAATGGACTGCTTGACTCTGAAGATGAAAGCAGTATGATCCTCCGATACGTCGGCAACTCTATAAAACCCCAGAAGGCTTGGAATCTTCAAGTTTATGTTTCTTCTAGAAATCAGATGTGAGCGGAACGGTATGCAGTACAATATTATTTCGCGAATAAAAACTCAGGATTAGAAAACATGCATATGAAATTCTGTTATTCTCATACGTAATTATTAATTATTAATTTGGAACTGCAGTTAAGTCGAAATAATACGTATAAGTTTGACTGTTTCTTTTCGTCCAATTTGCATATTAAGTCGACTTACACAGTCCTTTATTGTTATAAAACAAATATGAGAAATTGTGCAAGTTGTTGTCATAACAGGAAAATTGTTGTTGTGTGATGTTATCTAATCCCCATGTTTTGCTTGTATCTCAGGCGTAATCGATTATATTTACTATTGTTATTAATGAAGTAACGACATAAGAGAATCGCACACTCTATGACTGTGAAGTGTTACAAATCAAGGATTATGTTACAGTAATTATGAAGAAAGGAATGTACAAGAAATACAGTGACAGGTCTAAGAAGCATATTTGTTGCATGTGTTTTTATAATGTGCAGTAGAAACTAGAAATGGAATTCAAACAGACTAAAATAGTTCCCGTGCCATTCTGTCTACAGCACTATGAATATTGAACCGATGAGCAAGGCTGTTTGATTATGCTAAGAGCTGCGGAACTTGTACGCGTTCAGGTTCAGTTCTAGGGAAGTGTAAGAAGTGCTCTTACCCCACTTGAAATCCCATAACATTGAGTGGTATCTCCTGAAGTAACAACGATGGAAAACATATCTTAAGAGTATTTGCTTTTAGATACTATAAGAGATCATTTGGTTTCGCCCACCCTTATTTACGGATGAATGGGGTAGTATTGCATTTTAAAGAGTCACTGGTTTAGAAGGTGAGGGGCGGTCGTAAATCGAAATGAACTCTATTTATGCTGACTCGGACGCCGTGACATTCTATAACAAGGTGATATAATAAAACTTGTTGAGCTTGGCTTACGGACTCTTATAATGAATCTATCGTAGTCGCCGTGATGGCCAACTGAATTCACCTCATGAAGGCACAGCTGCATAAAAACTCTCTGACGTATGCATTTCATACAAATAATCTTTGATAATCCAGTTTCAGACCTCACAGAAAACGCTTTGCTCTTCCATTACTACGATTAACGCGTTAATGCTGTTTAGTTGATCAACTCACACCAACAAATGCACCAAAACAAGTTTTCCACTGATTTCTTTATTAAAAGATTTCCCCAATACGCCATTATCAGGGGATCGTGAAGTTTGTACACAGACCAATGTTCTTAGGTTACATCAGAACAGTTGAGTCAGCATTCGTTATTACCACTTTGTATAAAATTGTATAAAATTGTATAATAATGGTATTGTTAAATTGCTAAAATTAATATTAAAATAGTGTGGTGTATTATATTAAACAACATGCTGTCATATAATTCATAAATTATTGGCAGCGTGGTCCGGTGTGCTGTTTTGTGCCGGTTATCTGTTAAAATATTACATATAATTAGGGTCATGCCACTATTGTTAATTATATTTGTGTGCGTATGCTTTCATAAGCTTTCAAGTTGAGTTGTTTAGTTGAAATAAGTCATATTTGTTCTGAGAATTATTCGATACACAATAATTAATACTTTTTTGGAATAAAGGGAAATCTTCTGTGTTGTTAAGGAAGGCCGTGTTTATAATTATAGTGTACTTTAAAAGCATAGTGGCCGTAACAAAGCTGATGTTACGTCGCTGCCAAACCGAATTTACAGACTGGCGCAAAAGTCACTTGACATTCGACGTTTAAAAACAGAAAGACCGCACGTACGATCATTCTTAAATAGAACAAAGAAAGCATGTGCCAGCCTTCCGGAAAGACAGTTTATCAATGCAGGAGGAAGACACATGGGACAATTAAGATAGTCATTGTAAGACTTTTGTCAGTAAATTTCAATTAACATGTTCCCTGCAGTGTCCAGTGACATTTGCACAACGTGTATATTGTCAGTAGCCTTTCAGCAATATTTATTTCATATGTAATATCTCATTGAAGAAATTATAAGTGTACCCTGTCATGGTTGTAGCTCTGGATTATGTCTACTGACTAACATTGTGATCGTTTCCGAAAAGGAAGTGTGCGAAACCTTTTCAATTACAAGAGTGAAATTATTTTCACTGTTCCATAATAATTTGTTAATCTGTTTGTAATGCAATCGTAGAGGATCATTTTTGATCGCACTCAACCCATCAAGAAAATGGACAACATTAAGAACCAACACGGCGTCACATCCCAGAAGACCTTATTTTAAATTCTCGCCGCCATCTAACTTCAAATTTCAAAATCTGCTCCGTAGGTTTCAGTATCGGGAGGAACCAAACAAGAACCATCATTAACGCAATAAAGTAGCATGTCTACCTGGAGCAGCATCACTGCTAACCCACTCCCTAGCCTCTGGCGCCCTCTGTGGCTGCGCTGCTGGTTCTTTCGTCACTGGGGCGCAGCAATGAAAATCAATAGGCTGGTTGTCTGGTGGGTGAGCGCCCCCTCTACCTGTATTTGCTGGTGTGGCCGGCCACAAGAGATGGCTTATATGCTGCAGTTTCTCGAGGTTTTCCTGGACCCTTACGTCATTATCAGCCTCTCACTTGGCTGAGCCAATGACGTTTCAAAACGCATTAGCGGCCTACAGTAATTCGGGTATATATGAATGGATCGTGAATTAAGCTTACATGAAAACGTGATAATGATGATGATAATAATAAGTATCTTCAAATACATTGTTCATGTGACAACTGCAACATGTGTGGAATTATTAGCTACGTGCAGCGTAGTCCTCGGGAACCAAAGAATCTCCCGCGTTTCATGGTAACCGGAAGGTCACTCGCCACTGCACCCTAACCTATGACTTTGCGAAGTTATTTCTATTGAAATGCCAGATGAAAATCTAAGAGATAAACACGACCGTAACCATTCCTAAGTTCCAGGGTTTTTATCGGTAACTATTTCATTGTTCCAGTTATATACATTATAGCCTTTTGGGATGTTTTAAAATCACGATTGCATTTAGTATGCACAACATGTAACGTCATCTGGTAAGGACTGACAGGTCAATACAGGCTGAAGTATAAAGCATTCTGACTGATGTTTATATATCATCTTATCCTGTTTATAACCACTTTCAATGGCCATTGTTCCTGTACAACACAATACAGTAAATTATAAACTACAAACTCACAAATTACACACCAACGAAATGCACTATATTTCCACTTTTTATTCTATAAACCCTACATATGTTTCAGTCTTTACAAGGCTGGTGTGTAATTTGTGAGTTGTTAAAAATGCGCGGTGAAGATAATATAAAATTTATAAACTACGAAGTCTGTATCCTTCCATCTACACCTAGTTCTCCGAAGTTTTTCTTGCCTTTAGATTTATCAGCTTAAAGTCGCATCTTTTCCATGGGTGTTACGTGAGTAGTCCGTCTAAACCTTTGTTTTATTTGTTGCTCATAATAATATTTGGTGGGGCGTTGAAAATAAGTATGTTGATTTCACAGCGAAAAGTAAAGCCTCCATCTACATTCTAGCAGTTGTATTGCGTATGGAATCCTTTCCGGAATATTCTTGTCGACATCACTTTAGCAGAGTCTTGAATAAAACTGCACAGTATGGTTTTCCTAGAAGAGACAATTGTCAAAAGACAGGCAACATACGCAGAAACGTAACATTGAGGCGCGTTCGCGTAACCATTATTGCCGTGGAAAAGCAATAAGTGTTTTGTATTATGAGTATGTGTCTGTAGCCTTAGTTATCCAGCATGCAAAGCGCATGCGCCGTATTATACTGTCATCTGTGGTCTGTCTGGCTGTACCATATTTTTTCCACAGTATCTCATAAACGGCACGATTTTCGGAAAAAGAACATACTTTGAATATAAAATGTGTGTTTTTAATTTTCTCTGAAAGTTTTGTTTGAAACATTTCTCATTGTAAGAAGAACTGAGCGAGATATCATCATACATGTACATAGGTCTTTAGGTAAAGTGCCCGTTAGATTTTAATAAAGCTTGAATTTTCAGGACAGATTTTCTAAAAATACTCAAATATCAAATTTCATGAAAATCGGTCCTGTGGGGGCCGAGTTGTTCCATGCGGACGGACAGATATGACGAAGCTAATAGTGGCTTTTCGCGGTTTTGCGAACGCGTCTAAAAACTTATTTGTTCTAGTGCCGAGGTTAAGAATGAATGGAGCTATAGCTGTACTCGTCCTGTATGCCCTCATGGCGTACACAGTGATAGCTGTACCTTCTGCTGATTTGATGATCGTTGTGGGATCTAAAGTTGTGACGCTGTTGATTGTGAAGTATGCTTTCGTCGCCTAACTGCAAGTAACTTCATAGTTACGTAAGATCGAGCATCTTTTATACTCCTGAAATGGATGGAGAGTAGTCCTCCGAACAGTTGACAGTTCGTGCCAAGCTAGAGGCGTCACGTTCCAGAAAGTAATTGAAAATGATAATGACGACGATAATAATAATAATAATAATTATTATTATTATTATTTTGTATGATTGGCCGGGATAGCGCAGTCGGTATAGCGACTCGCTACGGGCTGGAAGGTCCAGGGAACGAATCCCTGTGGGGGCAAGCTTTTTCGGAGCCGTTCAGACCGGCCCTGGGGCCCACCCAGCCTCCTATACAATGGGTACCGGGTCTCTTTCCCAGGGGTAAAGCGGCCAGGGCGTGGAGTTGACCACCCACCCCCATCTAGTGCCAGGGTTAAAGTAAGAGTAGAGCTGTATCTCTGCTCCCCCTCTGAGCCTTCATGGCCTGTTCTAGGGAGAGCTTTACCTTTTGGAGGTTCTAACAGCAATGTTGATGAATCTGAGTCTTTTGGCATGCTACTTCTTACCGGCTGGTAAATAGTTACCTAAGTTTAGAAGGGGAGTCAATCTTTTTGGACTCTTTGATGACGTAACATGCTAGCTATCCCGTCTCCGAATAAACGTTATGCTTTCCACTTTCGTGAATACATTTACTAAAGCTGACTAGCGGATTGTGTCGTCCAGTAGAAACTGATCTGACGAGCATCGCCATGTTCTGGGATGTGATGCCGACTATTCAGAGGTACCTGCTGCCTCCGTCTTCAGGGAAAGTTATTCATTTTGCCTAATGGTGGAGACAGAAGATTCCTGTCAGACGTCGGTAATCTTGTTAGCAGAGTACACAGCATTACCTCCCAGAAAATAGCAGTCTTTCTAGTGAACGCCTTCGCAGTTTTATCTCTTGTTCTATGCTGGGGTCTTCATCTGCTGAAGGACAGTTTGTGTACCTTTCGCTTGGCTCGTTTCAAAGTGACGTACCATTAGCAGGAGACCAGTTACAAGCCTTTTAACTCATTTCATTCTGTAGTCTGTCTTACGACAGGTCCGTAGCCTCTTCCAAAGCGAGTTCTCTACAGGGTGGGATCTAGTGCTTCCTCTTTCAATTTTCAGTATCTTCTATTTTCCTCAAGGTCATCCAGTAGCTGCTTACGCCTTCTTCCTCGTCTTTCTGTCACTTCTATCCTTTCTTCTAACTTTCCTTCAATCACGTGTTTTAGAAGGCAGTTTCTAGGCAAGATGTGACCAAGCCAGTTAGCCTTTCTTCTTTTTATTGTATGTAGGATATTCCTCTCCTCCTTGACTGTGTAATACTTCTTCATTGCTCACACGTTACATGCAAATGATCTTCTCCATTCTTCTCCAGCACATCATTTCAAAACTTTCCATGTATTTCTGATCTACTTTCCGAAGTGTCCACTTTTCAGCACCATACAAGGCTATGCTCCAAATGTAGCACTTTACTAGTTTCCTCCTTACATTTAAGTCTAGTTTGCTGGTGAAAAGAGTCTTCTTCTTGCTGAATGCTGCTTTTGTCATTGCAATTCTGGATTCAATTTTAAGTATACACCTTGCATCATTTGTTGTCGTGCTACCGAAGTAATTGAAATATTCCACATTATCCAATTGCATTTGATCTATCATAATTCTTATTGGGGATGGTTGCCTTGAGATTCTCATTACCTTAGTTTTTTCCACATTCATTTCCATTCCATAGCATCTTCCAATTTCAATTAGTCTATCAACCATGCCCCGTAGCACCTTTTCTTCCCTAGCCAGTAGCACAAAGTCATCTGGATATTTCACAGTGCGAATTACTTGTCCTCCTATTTTGAAGTCTCCAAACCCTTTAAGAGCTTCCTTGTATAAGTTGAACAGAATCGGCGACAAACAGCAACCTTATCTAACTCCTCTTCCAATCTTCACACTCCTCGTCTCCCCTTGGTCCAGTCGTATTTTGACACTGTCTCGTGTACAATTTGCTGATCAATCTTCTTTCGCGCTAGTCTATTCCAATTCCCTTTAGGATCTGCAATAATTTGGTCCAAGCAAGAACGCAATTCCTCATCTATGACCAAGGTTCGTTCTGATATTATTCTCAGCATGCCAACTGCATCCCTAGTTTCTTTTCCTCTTCTAAATCCAAACTGATCTTCTCCAAGTGTATCCTCAGTCTTCCTTTCAATCCTTCTACTAAGTATCCTCGCTACTATCTTTGCTGCATGTGCTATGATGCTGATTGTGCGATGGTCGCTGCATTTTATAGCTTTGGGCTTCTTCTTTAAGGCAATCATTGTAACTTCAATGAAATCTCTTGGCCACTCCGCAGTTACATATATGCTGTTGATCAGCTGTGTCATTTGTCTGAGACCATCCTCTCCCAACAATTTGAGTACATCCCCAGGTACATCATCATCTCCTGTAGCCCTCTTATCCCTTATCTTCTTGATAGCTATTTCCATCACTTTGCAAAATATAAGGGACTTTCTCGTCTTCATCTACTTCAGCTTCAGGTTCGACTTCTAGGTGTTCTGGTCGATTAGCTCGATCGTAGAGCTCTGTGATACTCGTACAATTCTCCCAAATTTGCAGTACTCATCTCTGATCTATTATCATTTATCCCTTGAGAGTCTTCGATGCCAATGTTTTGAATCCCATGGTTTTCTTTCCAACCTAGTCCCTTTGTCTTCATGTACATTAGATCATAACGTCCTGCTGTTTGAAATTCTAAAATCTCGTCGCATATGCTCTCCAGATATTCCGTCTTGGCGTTGTCCGTTGCTCTTTTCAATTCTTTCCTCTGTAGTTTCGTCTGTAGTTCCTCCTTCCTTTTTAATTTTTGACATTCTTCCATTTCTTTCGTTCATCCATTTTACTGATTATCTCCTGTGTAATCCATGGCTTTGTTGCTCTCCTCTCGACTTTTCCAACCAAATCACTCATAGTATGTTACACACATTTTGTGATAGTGTTGCACTGCACTTCCACATTCCCACATTCACATTTGATTGCACCGAGTTTTTAATCTAGACTTTTAACTACACACACTCATTTTAATTACTTTTATTAAGTATTTGTTTAAGTTAGGTAGTCATCTGTTTAGTTAGTTGTTACAGTCTGCACATCTAAATGTTTAATAACACTTTAAGTAAATTGGGGTTTTTAAGTCAGACAAATACTACTATCAATGCAACCACCCTACATTAATACATATTCGTTCTAATGCACTATACACTAGACAAAAAACACACCAAAGCAAATCCAGTTTCAACAGGATGGTATGTACGATTTTTATTTGTAAGAGAATACAAATTAAATTTTTCCTTTAGTCTAGATATGGGCCGCTTTTTTAGAGTTGTCTAATCAAAGATGAGATGGAAGAGGCGTGCGACGCGCCTGGTGGAGAGGAGAATTGCATACAGGGTTTCGATAAGAAAACCTACGTGACTGAGGTCGCTTGGAGGACCTAGGCGTAGCGGTGAGTATAATATTGAAACGGAGCTGAAAGGAATAGGATGGAAGGGCTTTGACTGAATTTATCTGCTTCAGGATAGAGATAAGTGGCAGTATTTGTCACCTTTGTAAGGAACGTTTGGTTTTTATAATATGCGGGAAATTTCTTAACTAATTGAGAAGCAAAGGAATCAATGGAGTTAGCTACTTACGGGCCGCTTCTCTGTCCAAGTAAATACTGTCATAGAGTAGGTCTGCTTGTTAACAGTTTGGAAATGTGCTGCCTGTTCAGTGCATTGTGTTGGTGTGGTGGATATCCGGTCGTTTGTCAAAAATTCCTGAGCTTTGGAGATACGAAAATGTTTCATCTCCATTCCATCGTTTTTGTTAATAATATCATTTTTCAGTTATTTTGGTCAATATGAGTTGTTTTGTGTTTTAGTTCCGCGAGATTCTTTATAAGTTCGGAAAGGCTTCATCGTTGAAGTGGGTGGCTGGTCTTGGAAAGGCTAAACTAGTCTCATAGTGTTAGGTGCAACTTCTTAAAGTACGAGGTTTCAGTTCTGCATTTCGTCGCGGTTTTGAATAAAATAAGAAGCAAAAGAGTATGTTTTTCGCTGTCATGTGTAGTGAATTTTCGCTAAGAAGGCTAAAAGAAAAGTCAACTAACTACGGAGAACAATCGTTAAAAATATACAACTCGCTTGCATAGCAAAGACATTTCTTGCCTAATGTGGAACCCACAGCTTCCATACTGTTTTCATACGAGCGCTCCATTAGTTCCTATCCTGAGCCACATTAATCAAGTCGACACGCCCTTATCATTTCAACTACTTAGGAAAAATATAGTAGTATCGTCCCACTTGCACTTGAGGCCGGGATATGGTCATTTTGCTTAAGTTATCCGAATCCTTTTTGGGGAAGGGGCAGTATCTGAGGCATGAGGAAGCCTCTTATAGCCATCCATGGCTTTGCGTCTCGTCGCTGCGTACGCGGACGTGGCACATTGCTACATCAGGAACAGCACTTTCACCGCATTTGTTCCTCTCTCGGATGCATTGTCAAGGCTTTGATTTGAAGATATTGACATGCGTTTCCTATGCTAATAGCAAGTTCGCGACGCTGCATCGCAGCAGTACTGCGCTGCCGAATTGCCTTTGACGGAACCCCTCATCTTCCATTCTTTACGCATGAAGGTTCCGGAGATTTGATTTACTCACTTTTTATGCAGCACTTTACCGTCCCCTCTTTCTTGTAGCTCTGACACTCTTGTTTCCGTATAACTTTGTTAAAGAATCCTTTCACGCTGCCGGGTACTGAGTGTAGATATGTCTCCGCCACTTTATATGCAGATGTTCTGAGGAATAGCCACGCACTTAGCGGTGAAATTCCTCTGTGTTCTTACAGGAGGGTCTTCTGCAACATTTGTAATGCAACGGCAATTTTTTTATTTCCTGAAAGAATACATAGAAATCTCATTACAAGGAATCATTTAGTTATATATTTCGTTATGCTGGCTATCTTCTGCACATTATTTATCTGCTCGTTATAATCCTATTTCTACGTTGTTTCTGAATGACAACTACAATTTCGCTTCGTCCGTGTTTGTGCTGTTGAAATTTGTTGACTAGAACGGCGATTCTCCAGCAAACATTTAGCCTTAGCTGCGTTTAAAATTTATGAAAATTTACTCCTGTCGCGTAACTCCTGGTACATGAATATTTACATGAAAAATGTATTTGATAAAAAAAATGTTTGTTAATTTAAAATTTAGAGTACATTGGGATGGAATGCAAGACCAAATTACACACATGGTAACCCACACCGAATGCACATTCGAAGGTGAATTTTTGCAACCCTGTAGGTTAGACCCAGGACACCAGCGTGTACATAGTCACTGAATTTACAGAAGACACGAATAAGATGGTTCTGAAGTCTGGAACAAAACTTTCACCAAAAACTTACTTATAAAAATGGCTAGTCACCGTATATGGTAACAAATTGACTGCTTGTAATTCACCTTTCTTAGGCGCATTCCTCTTCTTGTGGAGCTTCTGTTAAGCTCATCGCTGTCTCCTTCTGTCTATCTGCGACTTGTTACAAACGGAGAACAGATGAATATATTTTCGTAAAACGTTACTTTGGAGAATTTTGCAAAATATTTCAGTTTTCATTAAAATAGGACAGAACGCGTAATATCCCAGAAGAGCGCAGATCTCAAGACCTACGTGAGTTTCTGCGCGAATCTCCAGCGTAGTAGCTAGAAAAATGTCGGAGGGGAAAAGTTTCAGAAAATGTTGCAGAATCAAATAAACATTCATTTTATATTCACTACGTGTCTTGACGCGTTTTGTGAACGTAGGGAAAAATAAAGGGAAAATATACTGTTCGTACATTTCCTTACTTAGTGTATTGAACAAGGATTACGAAAATACTCACCAATCCACGCAGAAAACAAAATAATATTATGGTTGCCTTTAGACGGGTTCTGGTAACGAATTTCTCTCTTAAAACACGAATTTTATGCATATGTACAATAAGATGTACAAATTTCGTCTGAGTAGTTTTAAAAACATTGGAGATCGGATCTTTAATATATTTGGTTGTGCATTTGTTAAATATGTAATTTTGACTTCTTGCTAGCTTGAATAGTTATTTTATAACTGTCCATAATTTGCGTTTACAATTATCATGTGCTCATTATATGGTAAGATTTTGTCCTAGTTTTCACTATGATTTCGCCCTGACAAATTTGTTCTGTGATGTGTGCAGAGAGAAACTTAAAATCTTCAATTTTTTTTTTAGGGTTTTGCTTGTAAACGTCAGTTTTTCAGGTGTCATAACAGAGCATGAAAAGCCATTATTAACGAATTAAAAATGTAGAAGCAATATTGGAGCAAACGCACCAGGCCTCTTTTGTTATGTTTTCATTTCCTAAGTTTTCGTGTTCTACATAGAGAATCCGTGTTAAACGTGTCATGGTTTTATTACTAAGCAGGTGATATTGACAACCGATTACAAATAGGAGATATTTCTTTTTGTTTATATTATTTAAATTTCCATTGTTATGAAAATGTGTGTAGGTGTAAGCGGAAACTCTATTTACTTCTTGTCACTCTGTACAGTGCAATCGATAGAAGTGAGCTCATATTTTGTAGACGCCTTATAGCTTTCGTAGTGTTGGGGACACAGTATTTTTCTGAAAGCTTGTGTCTTCCGGGATGTGACACCTATTTATTCAGGTGGGAATTTTCGATGTTTTTATGAACATAATTGTCGTAAACTTCTACCAGAATACACGGCGTTACATGCCAGAAGAATGTCAATTTCTACTAGAATACACGACGTTACATTCCGGAAGAACATAAATTTCTACCAGAATAGAGGACATCACATCCCAGAAGAATGTATTATTCACAGTCACAATCGTCATAATCTTGAATCAAATATTCTTTCTTTCGTTTCCTCTTCCTTAGAGATGTTTATTTTTTACCCTGAGAATGAATGGAAAAATACAGAGCCATTTGTAAGACATATTCCGCACTTACAAAGGCGGAGAAATATTGTTAATGTCGACTTTATCAACATGAGTGTGCAGTACCCTTTGCATTCCCCCCCCCCCCCCCCCCTTTTTCATTCTTCGTTTATTTATTTACACAGCAAAGTACATTACTCAGTTCCGCTCTTGCATATCCATTTTCCATTGCTAATTCCCTCATTTTGGCTCCGTACACAAAAGTTGAAAGCAGTTTTTTTTTCTCTTTCTCTTTATCATCCTCTCTTGCCTTCTCTTCACAATTGTATATTTTCCTTGCTGGTGGAGATGGTAAAAAATTGTTGCTGCTGTCAGGTATAGGATTTACACGGAAAATCTGGGTTGGATTCCGAGGTTTTATGTGAATTTACAACGTAGCTTAGAGCGGCGTGTTGTCCTTGTTGGCTACAGGAGAGTCAGCAAGTGTCAGATGGAGTGCGTAATACTGAAGTGGTGTGTGCGAACACGGGAATTGCAGGACTGTGGCAGAATTCAACAAGATCGTCCCAACCGGATCGCACAAGATCATGGCCTAGACTTAGGATTTAGTTTACTGTAATAAGGATGAAGGGGCCGTAGAGGAGAAGCAGATTAACTCACATTTGAAATGTGAAGCCTAGAAACAGAGGACATGACTCCATTGTACTCTGCGATGGATAAAATAATATGCTTGTTATTCCCGCTGGATTTTTTCTGTCACTTGAATGTAACGTACATAATTGTAGTCGAATTGTCGACAAGAATTTGCACGGTAATCCAAGTTCTTATGAAATTATAAACATTTTTTTGCCGTAGAGGTAGGGTTGAGGATTTTGTAAGTGAAGATATGTTTATAGTTCTTATGGTATCATGATAGAATTCTTGGTTATTACGCCGTCTAGGAAAATTTGTTCGACATATCGGAGAAACGTGCTGATTCCGTCTTTATGGTGACTAAAGAATGACTAGCGTTTGTGCAACACTGGCCATTAAAGCTTGAAAATTTATATTTTTTCTTGTTTGTATTTGTTTGTCTCTCCCCTCTTTCCCCAAAATTTTACAGATATTTACGTGCATGTACTGAATGAATAAGTTTTCCTGAGATCTTTTGGTACAATTCATCTTGAGATGCCGAGGAGTTAGGCGATAATTGGAACAAAAGAGCACCATCCAACGTTCTTGGCAACTTTATAACCTGTCGTGCCGGTTAATCCTGTTTTATTTTCAGTGTCTAATTAATTGATTTTCATGCTTGATGCACGCGGCCCAAGAGTGTAAGACACATTTACCTTGCGACTCATACCAATACCTACTCAGCACCCCATAATGCTTGGTTTAGGAGTTCACGACACATCATAAGACGGGTTCATAATCGTCTACATATTTTTGTCTTCCTCCTTTTAAGTTTGTTTTGTCCACAAATTATGTCGTCTACCATGCACCATTTCACATTTCAGGACTTTCTTTATATTATAATACAAAAATTGATTATTTGAACAACCTGTTAATGAAGTGTGTGTTAGAACGCCAGCGTATATATGCTGCTGTGCTCTGTCTTTTGTTCGTATACGGATAGAAAAATGCCAGACGTTAAATTAGTTCATGCCATAAACACACGCTGAGATTGGTTTTCATAATGGTTGACTGCTTTTGCTGTTACAAGGGTCGTGTGTAAAATGGTTCATACACAACTCATTGTCCATTACAGAATACTATTTTGCAGCGTGTTTTGAAAATAATGACCAAGTCTTTGTGGGGAACATTTCAAAAGATATGAAAATGTGAAAGTATATCTTAGCGTTTATATTCAAACCCAAATGTTTTCGCGCTGTATGGGTCTTGTCTGTGCACAAAGAACATTGAACTTGAGTGTTAGTCTTGAAATTTGCAAAGTTATTTCTAAATCAGTTCCCACTTTGCAGCCCTTGTGACCAAAACGAAACTTAGACCAACTGCAAGCTACGCTTCGAAATTAACAACGCCAATTTTTGGCGTACTTTAATTTCTTAGTAAAAGAAGCACTCTTATGCGAGCACCACCCGTTACAACTTTTGAAGAATGTGGCAGAATTTAACGAAGGATGGTAAGACCGTCTTGCCATGAGAGGCGCTCCGACCTAATACTTGTTATTATCCTACAGTCAGTAAAAACAATAATAAGGTGCACGTAAGAGCTTGTGGGACGGAACAACATAATGTGCAGTACATCTCAACATAATGTGCAGTACATCTCAACATAATGTGCAGTACATCTCAACATAATGTGCAGTACATCTCAACATAATGTGCAGTACATCTCAACATAATGTGCAGTACATCTCAACATAATGTGCAGTACATCTCAACATAATGTGCAGTAGATCTCAACATAATGTGCAGTACATCTCAACATAATGTGCAGTACATCTCAACATAATGTGCAGTACATCTCAACATAATGTGCAGTACATCTCAACATAATGTGCAGTACATCTCAACATAATGTGCAGTACATCTCAACATAATGTGCAGTAGATCTCAACATAATGTGCAGTACAGCTCAACATAATGTGCAGTACATCTCAACATAATGTGCAGTACATCTCAACATAATGTGCAGTACATCTCAACATAATGTGCAGTACATCTCAACATAATGTGCAGTACATCTCAACATAATGTGCAGTACATCTCAACATAATGTGCAGTACATCTCAACATAATGTGCAGTACATCTCAACATAATGTGCAGTACATCTCAACATAATGTGCGGTACATCTCAACATAATGTGCAGTACATCTCAACATAATGTGCAGTACATCTCAACATAATGTGCAGTACATCTCAACATAATGTGCAGTACATCTCAACATAATGTGCAGTACATCTCAACATAATGTGCAGTACATCTCAACATAATGTGCAGTACATCTCAACATAATGTGCAGTACATCTCAACATAATATGCAGTCACACTGTACACCAAACGTGCAGTTTCGTGACGCTTCGTTTTAAATCAAGGCCACGGGGAAAGGAGTGAGATGCGGAGGACAGTTTCAGGTTTCAGCAATGAGCTGCTTATTTGTGTTTCAGTGGGGAGATGAAAGTGGATCGTGTGGCATTGTGGCCAAACCTTAATAAGAAGTTATGAATTTTATCTAGAGATTTACTTACATTTTCGCATTCTTTTACGGTGGTGGCGCGAATTGTGTGGGTCAACTTTAATAGTATGATTAAAGGTGCGTCAATAGTGACTTTTCGGTCAGTTTATTTGAGGATAGTAGGACGGATAGTGGGGGAAACAATTGTTTGATGATCGGGGCACGGGTGATACACGAACAACTGTTTGATTATAGAAAGTAAATCGGGCAAGAATATTTATCACGGCACGGATAATTGGAGAAATTTATTTGATTAGAGTTTTACAATGGATAAAAATTTTTTTAAATCATGGATGGCATGATGGGTGAAAAAGTTATTCTATCATTACAGGTATAATTAGCTGTCATATATTGCAAGCGGCCCTTTTGGAGGCCAAAGAAGACAGTTATTGTATTATTCATCTTCACATTTTTGTTATAGTTTATGCTCTTGTAAAAATGTATGCCTCTCGATTGTTGTCCGAAGTTCAGTCCCTGGTAGGGAGAGTAGGGCCTATGCATTGTATCCGCAATAATATTGGAACATTTTCTGTTCCTTGCCTTTACCCATTAGGGGCTCTTTGTCTGCGGACGTAGACGGTCTAACGTAATTAGCTACGTTGTAAGGATTTCAGTTATTTAAAATATTGCGGGATAGTATTGAAGGCATTTAAACAGCTGTTTGAATAACATCACAACCAAGAATAAGGAGACCGTGGTGATTGTCCCTATTCTTTTACATATAAAGAGAGCTACTAACCTTCAAACAATCTAAATTGATAGTGGAGTGAAATCACGTACAAACCATCGTCTGGCATTTGAAACAGAAATAGAACCTTATGAAGACGATTGTTATGCAGAGTTCTGCATGCAGAACGGAACGTTGATGCAGTGAGATCTTAAGTTTTGTTTGAAGACTTTCATGTTACGGGATGTTTTGAAAAAAAATTAGTTCAGATTCCAAGATCAATTGCTTACACTGAATGACTGATGTGAACCGAACTGTAAACACAAGATTATTGTTTTATTAAGAATTGTCCATACATAAATTATCACTGAAAGGGCAGGTGATTGTTGTGCGGCACGGACAGAGGCCAGTACGCAGTTTGGTTTTCATTTTGAGGCTGTTCTTAAGAGAAGTTCTAACACTCGATGTGATGAAAAAATTAAGGATATACGTATTAGTTTTTTTTTCAATTCCATCTGTAACATCTATTTAAAATCAGTGACATGGTGACTTGTTTCGAGGAACGTATGGTCATCGTCAGACGATTCCATTATTTATAGAATACTATAGGCCAGCTACTTAGGTAAACAAGATAGGCAGTGTACGTGCAATTTAACATTGTGGCGCATTCGCGTAACCATAGTAACAACGGAAAAGCATCGGTGCGTTCTGTGTGTATTGTTGAGTTACACGTCACTGTAAGCATTACTAAAATATTGATTGTTGCACGAAGTTGCTTTTATGTCGAATTTATGTCGCCTGCAGCGAAAACGTACTTACGACTTCATGTAAAGTGACAGATTTTTTGTCCGATTTTAACCAAGTTTGGAGTTTGTTGACATATTCTTATAAAATTCCCCAATATAAAATTTCACGGAAATCTGCCAATTGCGAGCCGCGTTGATACGTGCGGACAGACGGCCAGAGGGGCAGACAAACAGACGGACGGACATGAAGAAGCTGATGGGCGTTTTTCGCGAATACGGGAATGCGCCTAAAATGCTAATATATATATATAAACTGTCTTTTATTCTTATTTTTTACAGCTAAGTAGCTAGATGCCGATCCCAGTAGCCGCGCGGTCTAAGGCGTGGGTCTACGACCGCTCGCTTACTGGGATTGTGGGTTCGAATCCCGCCTAGGGCATGGATGTCTGTCTCTTGTGAGTGTTGTGTGTTGTCAGGTAGAGGTCTCTGCGACGGGCTGGTTCCTCGTCCAGAGGAGTCCTACCGAACGTGGTGTGTCTAAAAAAATGTGATCGTGAAGCGTCGTAAAATGAGGCGGCCTAGGTCCCCAAGGGGCTGTCGAGCCATTGAAAAAAAAAAGTAGCTAGATACTGTTTTGTGCACATCAAACAAGTCTGGTGATGACAGTAAGTTCGTGGAAACATTTTAACTTGTAACTTATTTGAAAGAATCGTTATCGACGGATATACAAAAAAAAGAACTGACGGTATGCTACAACTAACGTAAAAACCTGTCTTAAATTTACGAGCAATAAGATGGATATGCTAATGAGTGTTGAAGGTAGTACATATTATCGAGGAAGAATGTAGCCTGTTACGTGAGAGTGGGTTTTGGTCTGTGTTTTCATCCCTCCACAAATGATGTGTTTACAGAACAGCCCCATTAATCTTGCGCATAGTGAGTGTGACAAGCCGCTAGGTACTACGAATCTATTACTCTGGAAATAAGGCGAAGCTACAATTAACGTTACGCAGTTCTACCAGACATTTGACTGTTCAGACCTCCCTGATGCATTCAAGTCTTCTGCTGTTATAGCCGATCGATTCAGATCGCTGTAACCGTCGTTTCAATACAAGAGACTTTAATAATTTCACCGATAAATGAATAGCCTATACGTTTAAAATGTATGAATATAAGGCTCGGGTTATACATTAACCTCAGGGGAAAGAAAATATTTACATTATCTCACTCAACAATGTTAAAATTTAAATAAGATGAAGCACCATATAATCTGTTAACACCAAGACTCTTCAACATTTTGTTAAGATACTACAGTTCAGTAATTTCAGGCCTGTTGATAGGGAGATATGCTAATCATAAGACCTCCCGGGTGAAGCTACAAGTTTGTTATTGAAATGGTTCCGTGTTTCATTATAAACGCTGACACTAACAAAGAAAACTAGCATAGCCATACAAATGGAGGCTTAGTGCTTTTTTTTTTCAGTGTTCTAGCAAAGACGCAAAACGGACAATTTATTTCTCTAACATGATAAACATTTTGAGTGAGAGCATTCCTCGTGTCATAACAACGGCGCTAGTGTACTTAATACGTAAACCACCACCAAACACAACCGGCCCATCATTAGGCTATGTATTAAAACCACCACAAACACAACCGGCCCATAATTAGGCTATGTATTAAAACCACCACCAAACACAACCGGCCCATCATTAGGCTATGTATTAAAACTACCACCAAACACAACCGGCCCATCATTAGGCTATGTATTAAAACCACCACCAAACACAACCGGCCCATCATTAGGCTATGTATTAAAACCACCACCAAACACATCCGGCCCATCATTAGGCTATGTATTAAAACCACCACCAAACACATCCGACCCATCATTAGGCTATGTATTAAAACCACCACCAAACACAACCGGCCCATCATTAGGCTATGTATTAAAACCACCACCAAACACAACCGGCCCATCATTAGGCTATGTATTAAAACCACCACCAAACACATCCGGCCCATCATTAGGCTATGTATTAAAACCACCACCAAACACAACCGGCCCATCATTAGGCTATGTATTAAAACCACCACCAAACACATCCGGCCCATCATTAGGCTATGTATTAAAACCAAAAAGGAAGGTAAACTGCAATTATTACTATACATATACTTCTTGTGAGGTCTGACTTATTTTTTTTACAATTGATAATTTTATGTAAGTACTTTCTTAGTAGCTTAGACTATAGACGTTGTGTTTCTAGGCGCGTTCGCATAGTCGCGAAAAGCACCTGTTAACTATGTCATGTCCATCCCTCCGTCTGTCAGCATGTTTCAACGCGGCTTCCAGTGGATGGATTCCCGTGAAATTTGATATTGGGAACATTTGTGAAATTCTGTCGAGAAAATCACCATTTGTGTACAATCGGGCAAAAATATCGGGTACTGTATATGAGGACATAAGTAGGGGAGAGGGGGGCTAGTTGGCTACAGGGGTAAGTTGGCAAAATGGCCATAACTCCCAAATATGGCGCAGGATAGCAATACCTGTCAATTTGTACTGTTCGATGACTTCTCCTGAGAGCGGTCAGCAAGCGTCAGCGCTTTGTGAGCTATGACTGAAGTGTGGTGTAGTGTTTTATTTTGTAAACCGCAGGAAGTAATTTTTTATCGCTTTATAAAATGTTTTGTGTTTGAAGTTTGGTTACAGCTACATGTGACATTGTGCCACCCATGAATGGTACCTCCTTTTGGCTAACATTGGAGCTAGAGAGAATTGTAGACTTCCATTTTGTTTGAGGATGATACACTCTAAAACATAAGAAGGTGGCGACGGGGCAGGTCGGCACACTCAACGTGGGGCATGTTGGCTCACTGTGTCAACTTGCCCCGCTGTCGATCAGAATCTCATTGGTTAATTGTTTAGCAGTGTGATTTTTTCTGCCCGATTTAAGAAGCTAAATAATGCGTACTTGCAAGAAGAGGTCATATAGGAGCAACACACGTCTGGATTATTGCTACAAGCTGTGAGAGCTCTGCGAAAACGTGGACGGTCAACAAGGAAAGCGGCGAAGGATTTCAGATTTCTTTTCGTATTTGGGCAAGATACTGCAAAAGGGTAAGGGAGGGTGAGGTAAAACCACCTCACCAACACTGTCATTGAACATACCGTCCATCCCTCTGGGTAGATGACGGAGGAGCATTTTGTAAGCTATGTAAAACGTTTCGTGGCACATGCTAAGCCTTCTAAAGAGAGATCAGTAGTTCTGTTGCTAGACAACCATAATTCGCATTTGGCCATACGGGCAATAGACTACTGCAAGCAGAATGGCGTGACTGTCCTCAACTTCCCTCCACACTGCAGCCGTAACTGCAGCCTCTTGACAGGCCTGTGAACGGATCGCTTACGACGTATGTGCACCGAGCTTATGATGCCTGCATAACTAACTATACAGGCACAACAGTGAAATACATGACAATCCTTGTGTCGTCAACACACCTTCGCACCTGACTTCTGCAAATACCAAAGCAGGTTTCCAGTTTTCTGGAATACTCGGAACAAATGAGAGAAGAACTGGGCCTAAAATATAAGAAAGAGGAGCGTGCCACGTATCTAAAGAGAGATTTACAAGAGCAGAACGCAAAAATACCAAACCAAACATCCAAAAATGCAGGCGACACAGACGAAGAAGACTCCGAGGATACTTCCTACCTCTACTGTCTTGGCGCATCCAGAGAAATGTGGATTCAGCGCACAGAATGCAAGTTGCGGTCACTTGAATAATGGACTGATGGCTCTCCCAACTGTGTTTTCCTAAATTGCCAGTCTCATAGGATTGGGATACTTTATTTAGAATGAAAACGTGTGTTGCTGGTGGTAGGCTAGTGCCATACTGAGTTACCTTTCCTTTTGATTTTCTTTTTCAATTTAAGTAAATGTATTGAATTTTGGGCCTAAATTCTATTGTTTCTCAACTGTTTTATTACCATAATAACACCTCGTTGTTGCGCACAACCTGTATCTGACACCAGGTGCGCAACCAGAATTTTTCATTGGTGGGGGGAGGCTGACCCTGAGGCTGAATATAATTTGTGTTTGATTTTAAAAATTGTGTTATGAAAATCTTGTCATAAGTATAACATAACACTGTCAGCAACTGCATTTATATACATACAAATATAACTACATGTTCCATGACTCAATCACAGTGTCCTATCTTATTGTTTTTTAATTTTATTAATTTATTATTCAAAATTCTAATGTACTAGTCATCAGCTAATTTCAGTGGCTGAATTTGGCTGCAGGGTAAATCACGTAAAACCCTTGATATCATCGTATTCACAAAACCTGTTTTTTTTTTAATTTTAGTTTTGGGGTGTTTGGGGGCTGCAGCCTGGTAGCCCCCCTTTGGTGCGCCCCTATCTGACACGTTTGTTCCATAAAACATTATATTAACCACCGTCTGTTACTTTTTGACCTTGAAAAGTTGGCATCTTGATTTTCCACGTATTTTACCATATGCCAACTTACCCCGTGCGTGGGGCAGGTTGGCACACGTGCAGAGGTTAGGGCAAAAGCCTCTCCCTCATATTCCTTATGAATAGCGTCAAATTTGTGTAGGTCAGATTGTAGCCCAAGAGTGTTGCTAGCCATACGTGTCGCTATATTCAACTTAACATGTACAGGGAAAATGTGAAAAATTATAACGTGAAAAGTGTGCCAACTATCCCACCTCTCCCCTACTGTGTATGAGGACATACGTGCTGTATATGAGGACATAAGTACGGTTTATTTTTGCCAGCCACAGCAAATATCGGGTACTGTATATGAGGACATACGGTTTATTGTTGCCAGCCACAGCAAATCGTCATAAAAGCGCTCTCGAGTTAATTTTTTTGGAATCATCTTCCCTTTTCGTATATAATCGAATATTTCAATCTTTGTCAGATTAAACACAACACTTTTCACATGCACTGTTTATTATCTCTACAACATGTTTCGGCCGCTTAGGCCGGCCATCATCAGGTAGAAGTTAAAAGATCTTAAAATGAAAAATATGCGCTGAAGTGAAGGCCTCCCCTTTAGAGTTAAAATTTATAAAACCGTATGATAACCTATTATTCCCTATGAAGAATAGTATGTATTTGCATACAAGTTAAATGGTATCAGGCTGTTAGGACAGACGAGGAGGTATAAACATTACGCGGACGCGCTACAGTTTTACGTTATACGTACATTGCTTATCTTGTTTAAGAATTTCTTGCTACAAATCTTTCAAAATATCAAGTTCTTTAAAATTGTTGTGCATGGGTCTCTTTTGACAAAAAAAGTATGTTTAAAATATTGGAATTAAAATAATTAATACTTTGAGTTTGTTTTAGAGCCCTTTTTGACGCGTGTCGTATGTACTTTCCCTTTCCTTCACTGTAAATTACACTTACGGGATAACGGCATTTCTAGATTTTGGATGCTTTAAACACTGTAGGCTATATATATTTTTATTTTTGTCTTGTCCCTTGAATTTTGTTACGCTTTGTTTACGTTTCTTTAGGAAAGTTGAATTTAATGTGATGCTTATTTCTCTCGTGCTTTCTTGTTTCAGCAAACGCATCACCTTTAGGCTTTCTTCGAACGTGACTGGAATTGCCTGTACGGGGTTTCCGTAGGAATTGTGATTTCCCCGCATGTGACATCAAAAATTAACAGCTTTCCGAGTATACCTTCCTGAAGCGAACAGCTTTTGTTTTTATATTTCTGCGATAGGCATAATTTTATTTTCCGAATTACCAAGTGTAGCCGAATGGTTATGTTGGATTTTATGTGTGCGGACATGAAGTAGATATATTTGTTAGTGTAATGATAAGTAATTTACTGAGGATAAAAACAGCACCAATTACCGAAGAGTCCTATTCACTAAATATTCTCAGATAGTGTGCAATGCCAAATTTAATTATATGCATTTAATGCACCGCCGATCCCACTGGCCGCGGGGTTTAAGGTGTGGGTCTGCGGCCGTTTGCTTGCTGGGCTTGCGGGTTCGAATCCCTCCGGGGGCACGGATGTCTGTCTCTTGTGATAGTTGTGTGTTGTCAGGTAGATGTCTCTGCGACGGGCCGATCACTCGTCTGGAGGAGTCCTACCGATTGTGCTGTGTCTGTGATCTCAGACCCTCAACAGTGAGGAGACCTAGGCCCACTAGGGCTGTCGAGACATGGAAAGAGAAAAATTATTGAAACAATAACAGGTCGATAAATTTACAGAAACCTTAGAGAGGTTCATTATTCAACACTACATCCAACAACGTACGTAAGGTAAAATATGAACATTAGGATGTGTTTTTGTGTATACTGTAATAACCCTAAATTTTAGGCTGTAGCTATCAGTGCCATAAGTGCTGGGTTCCATTTCATTGTGTCACACAACGAAATCGGTTCACGCCTTCAGACAGTTTTGATGCTTTCAGTCAAAAATGTAGCTGTGCAAGGGTGTAGGTTACCACGGCAGTGACTTTCAGTTAGCCTACATGACGTCACGTGCCAGAAGACATTAATCGTCATTGTCACCATCATGAAAATCTCAGATCTTATCTTGAATGTCCAAATTGGAAAAGAATTATATTATTTCTCTGGTTGTCTATGTCTTTAGTTCTGTACACTTTGGAATTGTGACAAGACAAGGTAGGTGATACTGTAGACATAACGTCTGCATCTTAGTGGTAATTGTAACCATCACATCGGACCAACAGAGTACACTTGTCATTGCAGCCATACACGCGTCATGTTTGATTTGATGGCAAGCAGCCTGGAATCCCTTACACAGTAATCTGTAAAGCATGAATCGTAACTCAAAGCAATATTTGCTCTTTAGTGAGGCAAAGTACTAAATCGCACCTGCTTTGTGTGTTTTATTCGCGTCACGTAACGTTACTGTCTTTGCTCGTCATTGATATGACGTACAAATCATTTGTTTACATCCTCGCTTGTGTGTAATATTTTAAAATTTCCAAGAGGATCTGACCTACTTCAGACTTAAAAGTGACTAAAATTTACAAACGGAACTCCCTCTGTTTTTTAGAGTAATGTGAATTTTTCATTTCGAAACAAAAGATGATTAATGAACAGTTTTATTCGTCTTGACAGAGTGGATTCACCGAGGTTTTATGACGAATTTTCTAGTCTTTCAGATATATTATATATATATATATATATATATATATATAAAGCAACGTTTTACATTGGAACGTTCTGAAAATAGTTTTAGCGAAATTGCAGTGCCCCTGAAACCTGGATCGTGCAATGGAGTAGACGGTAAATTGTTGTGGATTTTAGTACGTTTTCTGCTCATTATCGCAGTTTTATATCTGTTGAAGAAAGTTACAGACGAATCTAAGACCTTGCATGATTAGGAAGTACCCATGAGATCTATCTGAAGACACTGACCTATCATGTAGCAATCTTACATGATTAGGAAGTGCCTATGAGATCTATCTGAAGACACTGACCTAGCATATAGCACTCTTGCATGATTAGGAAGTGCCTATGAGATCTATCTGAAGACACTGACCTAGAATTTAGCACTCTAGCATGATTGGGAAGTAACATGAGATCTATCTGAAGACACTGACCTAGCATATAGCGCTCTTGCATGATTAGGAAGTACCCATGAGATCTATCTGAAGACACTAACCTAGCATGTAGCGCTCTAGCATGATTAGGAAGTACCTATGAGATCTATCTGAAGACACCGACCTAGCATGTAGCATTCTTGCATGATTAGGAAGTACCCAAGAGATCTATCTGAAGACACTGACCTAGCATATAACACTCTTGCATGATTAGGAAGTCCCATGAGATCTATCTGAAGACACTGAATTAGCATGTAGCACTCTTGCATGATTAGGAAGTACCCATGAGATCTATCTGAAGACACTGACCTAGCATGTAGCACTCTTGCATGATTAGGAAGTACCCATGAGATCTATCTGAAGACACTGACCTAGCATATAGCACTCTAGCATGATTAGGAAGTACCTATGAGATCTATCTGAAGACACTGACCTAGCATATAGTACTCTAGCATGATTAGGAAGTACCCATGAGATCTATCTGAAGACACTGACCTAGCATGTAGCACTAAGATACGTGACAAAACTCGTAAACTTTTTTTACTGCCCTTCTGTAAACTGAGTCTGGTTGTGGGTTAGGTATTTTATGTTCTGAGTCGACTTGGTTCGGAATGAGAGTAACTGACTTTGAATTAAGTAGCCACAGAATATCTTAATGTGTTCTGGAGTTCGTGCTGACGTGTCTTGAACGTACCGAGCAAGTTACACCTGCAGTAATGTATGTTACTTGTGCATAAAGTGAGACCTAGTCGTACCCCAATCAGCACTCTGCCTACCCTAACAGATGTGTCTGATTTTTCTTAGTCCAGCCATGCATGTTACGGTTGAGGAACTTAATTACGCCACGGTCGCGTCCTTCACCGTCTTTTCCAGACACAGTACAGTGTTAGATACAAACGGCATTATTAAATAAAGAAACAAAGAAATTAATCATGTACGAGTATATATTTTAGTGAGTGCAGGACATTTCGTTACTCCTTTAAATCCAAGTGGTAAATATAATTAGGCCGATCCCAGTGGCCGCGCGGTCTAAGGCGTGGGTCTACGGCTGCTCGCTTACTGGGATTGTGGGTTCGAATCCCGCCTAGGGAATGAATCTCTGTCTCTTGTGAGTGTTGTGTGTTGTCAGGTAGAGGTCTCTGCGTAGAGCTGGTCCCTCGTTCAGAGGAGTCCTACCGATTGATTGTGGTGTGTCTAAAATGTGTGTTATCGTGAAGCCTCGAAAAATGAGGCGGCCTAGGCCCCCAAGGGGCTGTCAAGCCACTGGAAAAAAATATATATATGTAGGCCTTACAGTAACATTAGAAATTTTACATTTTGACCTCACAGTGTATTTATGTATGCGTTTCATGCGAGTCTCACGACAAATATTTATTTGTATTTATTTAACAGAAAAAAATTGATTTTTCTTTATAATGGAACGGGACTGTGTTCTCTGTGATGCAAGAACCGCTACTTTGTGTATGATTTAGAAGAAAATTATTCTTGAAAGGGTTAACACCCTTGTTCTTTGCCGGTTGAAACATCGAATCGTGTTAAAGATTTGGATAACCTATGTTGTAGGAGGCATGTTTGTTCTTGTAGCGCTTAGATCTCGTAAAGGACAAATGACTGTTCACAGAATTACGTTGCTTCTGACGATCAGAACGTCACTGGCAGATAATTATAACACTGTTACCTGCACATTTTCTCCCACCTTCCTCTCCGTTGAAGGAATAGATGCATGTCGGATCTGATCCAAAATATCGATGAATAAGTAGCGTGTTTAAGCCAGGGACTTTATCCCCGCGGCGTTTTTATGCTTGCGCGCTACGTGCTGTGTAAGATGCCTCAAAGAAACGTAGTCCATCCAAAAGATTATCATGCCTCTTAAAGTCAGCGTTAAACTGTTTCTGAGGCATTCTAACCCCTCAGACACGGCGATCACTCTTACAACGCCTCCTTTAT
This sequence comes from Reticulitermes speratus, assembly GCA_021186555.1. Taxonomy (NCBI): domain Eukaryota; kingdom Metazoa; phylum Arthropoda; class Insecta; order Blattodea; family Rhinotermitidae; genus Reticulitermes; species Reticulitermes speratus. The sequence continues at coordinate 13,621,917 of JAJKFL010000007.1, forward strand.
CATTAAAAGTCTTTTCTATGTCAAAAGAGTGTATTGTGTCTGAAATATTTAAGTAATGTAGATTGATATAATTTATTAATTCAGATATGTTTGTATGTACTTTTAATTATTTGAATTCAGCAATAATAGGCTTAAAATATCTGTCTAAATGAAATTTATATGTCAAAAACTTAATGACTTCAGTATTATCAAAACAAGAGCATTGTCAAATCCAATTGGCGCTGTCAGAGTGTTGCAGTTTCCATCATTCCTCTAAAACTTTGCATATTGTTTGTATATCGGACGCTCTTTTAAATGTAAATATGACCTAAGTGTAAAAAATGCAAAAACCCTGTTTGTGCTTTTGAAATACTGAAGAAACATTTTAACCGCATAAACAAATATTTGTTCTGCTGAAGTAACACTCCGTTGTAGAATATTTTTCTATTCCCATACCTTCCGATAGAGTTTACATTTGAATTTTAAGTATAAATTGTATCGCACGATTTAAAATTTTTTATGTTTTAAAGAAAATGTATATATGATATATGGAATTTATTTTCATAGGCCCATGTGGAAACGAAAACAAATCCTGTTTATAGTTTTAATTAAATTACTTAAGGAAATTAGAAACTGTGTGTATAATTTTAAAATGGAATATTTCAATTTCTGTCATCTTTCAAACTGATAGCTTGGATAAAGCAACGTGTCTGTATTTATATATGTAATTTGGCTTCACAGTAGACAGCGAGTCCATCATTACACTTAACACTTCGAAGAATGAAGTTCATATGAATTATATAATCATATTTATTTCCTACGGGCCAAAAATCGCACCCAAACCATGTCCACTATAAAGACAAATTAGTTAATGCTGTTAGGGAAATAATTGCTGCCAATTCTGAGCATTCTACGCAACAGATACACTGCGTGGAGCAACGTGCAGAGTTTTTAAATGTTATGGCAGCTAGTACTTATAGTTATCACTGGGCTTTAAATGTTTGGGCTTACTTTCAAAAGAAAAAGAGAAAATATGCGGCGAAAATGAAATCAAAATTAAGCTAATCACAGACCATTTATGTCAAATAAGAAAAGCACATCAATTGACAAAGGTCATGAAGGTCAGTGCTTATTTCCAAGTGGTTTACTGCAATGGAATCAGAGTTCCCACAGAAATTGTAATACAAAGCATAATTTCAGGTACTGTTACTCCACCTTCTACCACTGCTGCTACTACTACTATTACTACTACTACCACCACCACCACAATTACGATTAAGCCCGTTAAAATATTAGAGAGAAAGTTTGACAATATCCATCCCCACATATAACCTTCCAGTTGAGCCTTTCATATAATTACGTGATACGCAGCCGTAGATAGATACTGCGAAAATACAATTTTACTGAATATTGAAGCCATTAATTTGAGAATGTCTTACAAGGAAGCTTGCTGGATTTCATTGGCACGTAGTACGACGCTGTATCGCCGAAAGAAGCATAGGTGCTTTTGCTTCAAAACGTAATACAGCTTTATTGATTATTGAGGCCGTGAATTTTAAGAGTTCTTATCAGACAGTGTGATAGGTTTTATCTGCAAAATATCCTGCTGCAATTTCGACTGATACATAAGTACCTCTTGAATGCGTCAAAACGACATATTTGTTGTTCGAGTGTTATTGTCATCTAGCGTAAAGCGACACTAATTGTCTGCCCTCTCATCTTCGCCTATTAGTCCATATGATCTTGAACGGTAGCAGCCGACTCACGAAGGCGCAAGGGAAATTGGTCACGTGAAAATTCAACCTTGTGGCCTGGCTTCATGTTTACTGTTTGTGCCTCAGTTGTCCCATATTATGGCGATCTGACAAGTGAACATGTAGTTTCTGGTACCTAAGCTACCGTTCTGTGCGTAAAGTTCAATACCTGATAAATAAACCAGCTTCATTGATGACATATTATAATTTAAATGAAGTGTTAACGCGTTTGTTGTTCTTCTTCTTCTTTCCGTGTAATAAGAACTGATTGTATCAATTACTTAGACATGCTTATTTGTTGTAAGAATTAATCATGACGGATAATTTATGTATACGCGAGGCATGGATTTGTTGGTTTTGATTCGAATTACGAGTATTACCTTCTCTTTTTCATACGTGGACTGTTAATTGGTGCTGTACTGTACGTTGGGTAGATCCAAGCATGAGTGTGGCTCTGTTTCGTGGAGCATTGTAACTACAATATTACTGACTCAAACTGTGTGCACGTAGAAATTGGCAGTCCTTTTCCACAGCAGATTTTATTTTTGTTTTATTCTTAATCTTTATACTGATACGTCAGACTTCACACACTAAGTGGCTCTCCTAAGACTTTTTTTTTTTAAATATCTGCAGTGAGTCTTAATTTCGTTCATTTCCTGAAACATCATTCGAAATTATTCTATGTTTGGTGTTTTCCTGCAGACTTTCACCTTGTGTCAAATTTTCCTCTGCTGCTAATAGCATTTGTAATGCTGTTGATACTTGTAGACAATTGCTTTGTACCTTTCATTATATTATTGGGTTTATTATTATTACTATTATTACTATTATTATTGTTACTTATTGTGGCCCCCGGGATAGGATCTATTGCTGATCATTCAATAGACAAAGCCTCTGAAACAAAATTTTACTTTAATTAACGGAAGCATGATAAATTAAAGTTCCACAATTTTAGTAGTGATTTCGCCCACAAACGGAAGCTCCTTGCTAGATTTCTACAGATTGTAAGCTCGTTTGCGGACCACCGTGCATTCCCCCCATGGCTATGTGCGCGAATGGACCAGAGTATCCAGTAACGTGACGTATGCTGCCCGATGATTTACTCCCATCGTGGGCAGTAATAACTAACCGGGGTAACGGAGTGTGAGTTATCATTAGAATTCTCGAGTGCTTATTCCTGTGTCAGGGGTAACAAAACCGCGAATTGTGACCCCCTAACTACAAGCATGCTTTATTTCAGGCTTCCGCCAAGGTGTAAAAACAGGTATTTGCCCTTCTGGGATGTTAAGCACTGTTGATTGATAGTTGACTACGGACGTTTCGCGACAGTCTATCGGTCCCAGCCTCAAAGGTAGATGCATTTAAACCTTACTTGAAGAACATTACTGTGCGAGGTCCGTTTATAGGAAATGGGGAAAAAGTAGCCATGGTTCACTTCATTATTTACAACAGGTTTTCTGATCGTGGTAAAAATCTACTGGTATTTTCCGGAGTACCAGGCTTGGGAGAAGCAGTGGGTCATCCAAATAAAAATTGAAACCACAGGGCACCAAATTAAAACACTGGATTATTTCGTAAGCATACGAAGGTCAGTACGAAAGTAATACCTATCATTTTTTTCCTTTAAATGTTTTGCGGGTAGAGTTTCTTGCCTTACCCTTTGGATGGCGACACTCTTCAGCTCCACCAGCATCATGGTGCTCCAGTCAGTCACGTGCGTTCAACATAGTAGCAGTGCAAAATGGCGGATGTTGTGAACGTATGTACGATATGTGCAGACATTAAATAAGTAAAAACAAAGAATTCGAAGGGTTAGGCTGAACAGGAAGATGAATCAAGTCCTCCTCCTGCATGACAAAGCCAGACCCCACACCAGTTGCTCACAAGGGAGGCAATTGCAACAATGCGGTTAACTGTTCTCAGTCATCCTCCCAACAGTCCCGATTTAGCACATTATGACTTCCATATTTTTGGCCCCTTGAAGGATGCACTCCGAGGACGCCTTTTTCGGACGACGACGAGCTGAAATAGCGCGCATGAGGAGCTCAGATGCTTCAGCAAAACGTTTTACGCGACCGGCATACACTGTCTCACGTTAAGGTGGAAAACGTGTGTTGATAATGAAGGAGACTTTTTGAAGAAAATAATCTCAACTTTGTAAGGGATGTGCCCATGATATATGTAAATTTGATTATAAACGTAATTATAATTTGTGAGAAAAAACAGAAGGCATTACTTTCATACCCCCTCCCCCCGGCCCTTCGTATTTAGATGGACTTGTGGTTGAGAACTCCTAGTATCGTGTACGTGGTTACAGACGTTTCAAAGGTGTCTACTCCCTCAATCTGAAAACGAATAGACGCCGAAACAGTAAGAATAATTTTGCGTGTTTATGATAGCCGTCTGTCCGTGCTAAATATTGGGGAATATTGCTGGAACCCTAATCGTTTTACTAAGGTCAAAATTGTACTCATATACGTGTGCGAGTAATCCGGAAACCAGAACACTAAGCGATATCTCTAATACCTTCCTGATGTGATGCGGCAAGGGCAGTACATATACCTATTTGGAAGACATGTGCATACAATGTTGAGGTGAAGAAACTTGCAAAAGATGCCCACTAGGAATATAAGAAGTACATTAAACCTCTTTGTAATATTCAGCAGATTTTGCTGTTGGTTGTCAGTTGAATTAAACTGTCTCAGCACAACATTTTAAGTATCTTTTGTAAAAAGGTTGATGGAAATTATTTTTCTGTAGTAGTACATTTCCTTTTTACTTAACCTGTAAACCATATAAAACACAGAGAAGACCCTTGCACCAGGTAATTAGTGTGATGTTAACACTAGTGACGAGAAAGAACAACATTCAGTCTTTAGATTGCATGCCATCGAAACGAGGCTTTTGATGATCTGCTGAAGCTTTCACACGCTCAGTTCCTTTGAGCAACACGTTAAACAATTCTTTACACACATTTGCATTTCTGTTCGTCTGATTTGTTCAGCAGGTGGATATTCTAGTTCGCAAAGGTTGTAACAAAGAGAAAGATCAAAGTCAAAACCTTTTGGAACTAGTAATGTAAGATAACAAGAAGGTAGCACTTAGAATAATACGGCCTTGATGAAAGGTTAATATCAAAATGGACCATAGCGGACAGTGCGAGAGTGTGTGTTGAGTGTTGAGTGTTGATAAGCCGCAGGCTCCGCTTTGTAGCGATGTCAGTGAGTGGACTTTCAGTAACAACCAATATTGGACGAACTACAGATAATAATGAATTGCGTAGGAATCATCAATACTACTTGTAGTTGGTCATTGAATCAGTAAAGATCCAGGAAAGTGCGTTGTTTTTTGTATGTCCGAGCCGTTGTCTAACCGTACAGATTCAAATTCGCCAGTGCGGGAATCTCCCAACCAGATATATGATTACACTATCTGGAAATTTAATTTAATCATGCAAATGTTCTTACTTTCGTAAACTGAGTGTTCAAAGCCGTGCTTTTTGCTTGGCGTTACTCCCAGTAAAGAGGACAGAATTTAACATTAGACCAGTCAGTATGGGATTTTTAGTGCACAGTCACGATAAAAGTGAAACTTCATTGATGGTCTACCACACTACGTATCATATAAATATTGTTCCTGTAATTCTCTTCACCAAATATCCATCGCTAATAATTACAGTGAACCTGCTTAAAATGTATGAACTGGAGATCTTTTAACCGGTTGAAGAATTACAAAGTCCAAGTTCAAGTCTCTATGCAAGTAACAGGCCGTTAGTACGTCCGCATTGACTTCCTGAATTGTACTTAAAGACTCACTCGACGCTGACCATCCACTCGACCACAAGTTTCAGATATGTCTTCAGTTTCAGAGTTTGGTCACACCTGGAGGATTCTTGCCTGTCTTTCTGGCGGGATGAGACAGGTTTCTTTTATGCCTGTTTGGAAGGCTAATTGAAGGGAAAAATAAAAAGAGAGTTGAAAATTGTTCTCGCTCATACATTGTATAGATTGATACAGCTGATTACTTATTTTTGTCTCATTTGTTATGGCAGTTTTGACATATTCTTCCTCGAAGCTGTACTTAGTAATCTCCAGCTTGTTTAGAAACGCAGCATATTTCGCACATGTATCATCTGTACTGCATGAATTTTTTTTCAGCGCTCTTTTATCACTGTCCGTGTGTCGCTGCCATATACGAAAGTTTCTGAAAAAATTTATGCAACAATTTTTTTTATTGCTAGTAATTTATTGTATAATTGAACATGCTTATAGGATAAATAGATGAATGTATTACACACCTCATTTATCTACATAATCTCCATCAACTTCAACAGCCTTGTCCCAGCGAGAAACAAGAGTATCGGTTCCCTTCTTGTACCACTTTTGCACTTCTTCAAAAACCTTCTTATCATTCCCAAACATTTCTCACGGTTGGCATCTTTGAGGGCTCCAAAGAAGTGTAAATCTGAGGGAGCAAGATCTGGGCTGTGTGATGGGTGAGGTAGAACAGTCCATTTGAGTTTTTATTTAAAACGCATAACACCATTAAATTTCACTTCGTTGTTCACACCGGGTTGTGTTTTATTGAATTATTAACTAGGAAGTACCAGCAGTATTGCACAAATTTGTGCAATACTGCTGGCACTTTCTAGTTAATAGCATATCACCATACCATTTTGAAGACCCCCTGCGCATGCGCTAGGAAACATTTTTTCCACGGCGCTGCAGTAGCAAGCAGGACATAAAACATTAACCACAGAAAAATTTCAGAGTTCTGTTGATTTTGACTGAAGTATTGTGTTGTAAAACGTTTCGAGCAACCCTCGTAAAATTATCAGGATTTTAAGATATCGAATGATTTTAAAATTATTTCTTTATTAATTTTTATTTCATGGTTTTGCACTGATTCCTCAGTTAATATAGAAACTATTCAAATACTTATTTTATATTTGCCTTTCTGAACTATTTCATCGTCATGAACTGAGAATACAATGTAAGTTCAAATCAGTAATGGAACTGTAGATTCGTTTCTTTACTGCCCTGAGCTCAAGGGTAATCAAGACATGTTACCGTCACGATGGCCTCTGCTGTTGATCAAGGCGGTTTTGGGTGCAACACACAGTGGTTTTGATAATGAGTGCCTGTCAGTACTCAATATACCCAGTCGCGCGACATGCATACCGAGCAAGGGGACTGCTCTGAGCCAAACAAGCATCTAAGAACCAGATCGTGTGACATTACGTCTAACAAACGACTTCGATTGGTTCTCTGAGTAAGAGCATGAGTTTGTCTAGATTCAGCAGTAATCTCGTTGACCCAGGTTACATATTAGGTCGATTCATTAAATTATTTATACACCTGTAAGTTCCCATCAATGATTTCTGTAGCATGTGTTCATGTATTTGCACATAAATCAGAGATCAAGGTAGGTTAACTGTGCATTTTACACTGGGTATTGTTTTTGTATTCTTTGTAGTTAAATTTTGACTGGTTATTGATGAAGTTATGATGTTATGACGTCGTGTTAAACAATTACTGTTGATTCACCATAACGTCTTGACAGTACCTAACAACTTAGAAACGTAACCAGTCAAGGATTTATGACGAAATGTTTGACTGTTTTTCGACCAGTCATTTTCGACTCGGAATGTAATAGCACGACAGAGAACACAGGGACATCTGTGGATACATTCTGTCTACTGTTACAGGGTGAGTCTTTGTCACCTCACATATCAAGGGCGTAATAACCACCACATTCTTGTAGTTACAAAACTTTAACAGCCAGAAGTATGACAACTTGAACAGTGCCTTCCCACAATTCGAATTGCGGAATATTGGGTTAGAAGGGAATTCACGATTTAACTCACATTGCTACTTTTGTATATAGTTTATTATAAGAGGGTATTGGTGGGAAGTCCAGTCCGCTTCATTTCGGACAGTCGAACTCAACCATATTTACAGTACAGTTGCAGATAATTGCAGACACGCCAGCGGCTCCCGTGTGGATTGGTATTACGTCAGTGTTCGTACTCAATTGCAGCTGTTATATAAGTTTTAAAACTTTCGCGGCGACATGATTTAATATAGTCTTCTCGGGCCATCAGCCGCCTCAGATGATTTCAATACAACGTTTCGGGCACGGAGCCAGTCCCCGAAACGTTGTATTTAAATCAGTTGACGCGGCTGATGGCCCGAGAAGACTATATTGAATCAATTGCAGCTGTCATTGAATTAGTGACGGTGGTAGTTTTACTCAGGAACTACCGTAGGTCATTGTGTTACTAGTAGTTGGTATTATGTTTTTAAAAGTACATTAAAATAACTCTAATTTTTAACGGGAATGGATCCAATGTTTCCATTGTGTTTTGTTTTGTGTCATGTCCCTATTTCTTAGTATTTATTATCGGGGATAGGATGGTTATTGAATTATGAATTGTAAAGATTGTGAACTAAATCGGCTTTGGCATAATTGAGGCACTAGTCTGTCATTTGGCTGGAGGGACTAAGCAATCCCACAAAAACGTCAGTCAGGATTACGGTCTCCCAGCAGAGATTCGAAACAAGGGCCTGTAGAATATAGACACCGCTACGCCAACCTGATTGCCCATTCTCATATTTACTTTAAGTAAGATAGAGTATAGTGATGATTTTGTGCGTGTGTTCGTACAAATACGCACATACCATGATATATATGGGGGAATGTGAAATTGCTTTGTCAAAGCTTTATAGTGTGCCTTTGAACACTGTTAGAAATGGCGACGCCGTTCTAAAGAGCGCTAGTGTAGTCAGTTTGAAAAAAGGAAAGGCAATGAAAGACGCAAAGCTCTACAATTACAGTGCTGTACAGCTTATCAATTGTGCAGAATGGATTAAGCATATTGCTTGATGCAAGTATTTGTATGAATTAATAAAATCAAGTTGAATATGGCTCAATAAATCCCATAACGGGGTCTTGTAATTCCTGCATATATATGTATGCTGTACGTCGTAATATTAGATGGAAGTTTACATCTTTATACTTTTATTGCTCGTATTATTATTATTATTATTATTATTATTATTATTTGAAATAAATGTAACTTCGGAAATATGTGTTCTGTTTCTTCAGTACTACGCAATCCCAGTATGTAATTCAGTAGTGTAATTTTATGAATTCTGTGCAAGATATATTATAACTTCTTCCCACAATAAGATGTTTATTATGAAGTAATAATATTGGTGTTTTTAAAATTCCTACATGTAATTTTAGCCTAGTTGATTTCGTATTATTGTCAAAAATAATGATTTTTTTGTAGCAGCACACTTACGTTCAGCACTTCTAATGATGGAAACTTCATAATCTCAAATATTCTCATATAAACTGCACTCTTCTTGTGATAGTTTTATTAGAATTTCAAGACACATTTCAATATTTGCTTACAAATTTCTAAGAACCTAACAGCTGTTAAATCAAATACGCTAATTCACTGCTACAGGTATCCGTTACAGAACATGTGACACTAATCACATAGAACTGTTTCACGACGTAAATATTCACGGATATATCCTCTGAGTACATGTTTGCAACTTGACGTCTTTAATACAAAGTATCAAATGGAGAGGAAGATGAAGCTCAGCATGTAGCCTGTATGATAAAAATTCACTTAAAGTTATACATTTGAGGAGACTTTCGTCTGTTTTTTTTCCATTAGAACTCATTTTCATCCAGCGTTTATAATCAATTAATGTGACAATAAACTGAAGAATGGAAATCCGTATGTGAAAAGGCGTGAAGCGGTGGTTTTGGGTTTCAAGAGAATCCAGAAATATCAAAACCATGAACCATAAAAATGGCTTGAATAATTCGCATTATAACGTCCATGCTAGTTAGTCATTCATGATGTGACAAGTATCTATTCAGTGTGGCCATAACTGTCTCTGGTAGATGGACAGTGAAGCAGAGGGTTTAAACAAAGCTTCATGTGATTTAATAATCCTCAGTTCCATGAATCGTGAGTACAAAATTGACAGTTCAAAATGTAAAATGCTGTTATATTTATAAGAAGAATTCTGAAAAACTATCATGACATTCAACACTAATAGTGTTTGTAAGGCTAACAAATTGATGGGACTGAATAAAGCAGTTGCTATTTCACCTTACGTGAATCACGCGTCTATTGGTTATATAAATAATAGTTCTTAAATTTTATGCTGAACTGTATATGTAATTACAGATTGTACGTAACAGAGAAAGACGGAATTACATCTTTAAAAAGTGCAAAATTACCGTGCAGAAAAATTGAAAATGAAATACATTAATTAAAATAGTTTGAAAAGCAATGACTTAAGATTTGGGCATTGGCCCCAGTAATACAAAACATTCAAAAGACAGTCTTTCGCTCACCGTCAGGCTAATATGAATAAGATGCCTGTGTCCGTCTGCCTACAATTCAGTTTATAAATTCGATATATTAAACTCCGAACTGACTAATTTTGTTGAAATCTGTACAACCGTAATGCTACCGAATGCCGCCTCTTGTGACTCTTCAATTTCGATCTTCAGAGATGGCAATGTGGCTGTCGCGAGGACTTCTGTGGTGTGCGACGATTACCGGGCCAGTAGGGCATTACCCTCATCTTAAATAAGTTATAGGTCAAGGACACGTGGAAAATTACCTCTTTTATCGCACAGATCTTCTCAGTTTCGTTTTCTGAAAACCAATTTTTCTTGTGAGGTTGTCGCAGCAGTGTTGAAGACTAAAATCTTCTGTGATGTTACGCCGTGTCAACTGCTAAATTTTTACTTACGTTTCAAAGGATTATATTACCCCTATCAGGATAAAGTAGGTCATCAGCTAATACGATCTTCCGAAACGTCGGTAACTATTTACCAGTCGACACGTTATAAAATCCCAGAAGCCAAGAATCTTCCACTCTTATATTGCTGTGCCTCCGGGAGCTATGATCCAATGCCGTCATCATTATCATATATATTACGAGGTTTGTTTGCGACATAATGATTACTGAATTACTTTGTGGTTTACTGAACCTGTCTTTTCAAGACAGACATTTTTATAAAACTTAAGTTTCGGAATTGGTGGCAGTTTTCTTTGTTTTCATTAATTTCTTTTCAAAAAATTCTTTTTACCAAAAACTAACGTGAAGAATTGATAGGGCTGCTTCTACCAGAACTCATGGGACGTACGTGAAATATGTTAGCTTCCGTTGGCCTCCGGTGGTGGCAGCATATGATCTTGAGGGGCTTGCCCTAGCATTGCATAGCTGTGGACGTTGTTGGCTCTAAAAAAACAATTCTTATAACCAGGAGCCATTATGTCCATCAGATCCTATCATTCCTTTCAAAATGCGCAAAAGACGATTTCCGATCAAAATGGCGTTTGCTATGACAGTCAGTAAGGCCCAATATCAGACGCTTATATCTATATATCTACCCTAGGCTGTATTGCCATGGCCAGCTATGTGTTATTCCCCCATCCACGCCATTTGACAACGTCGCTGTTGCAATTATTCGCGGGCATCGATAACGAATGGAAAATGATTTATTGATAACATCAAATATTTGATATTGTAAAAGTGCTTAAAAGTTTCAAATATATATATATTCTGATATATATATATATATATATATATATACGAATCTTTGTCGATTAAATACTTTATTGTTTCTAGTGCGAATTATTCGAGCGGGTGCAACTAGTATCGTTTATAACGCTTGTAGCACTTTCTGTACGCTCATTTGGTTCTGTTCCAGCACCTTGAAGAAAACGCTGGTCAGTGTCTTGTGTCGACGTTAGATAGTTATTACGTACCTTCCAAATGCGTGCTTGAGTTAGCAGTCTTTAACTTATTCCATACTTCACAGCAAATAGTTCTTTAGACAGTAATAGTCCTTATATCTGCCAAGTCTGTAGAGGTACACAGTTGTGTCTTGTGTGTTACTTCATAATATAAACCTCCAAATGTACTGAAGTGGCATGTTCATTCCACAGTTTATCTTCCGTAAATTAGGAAAATTATTTTCTTTGAATTATATTTGTGAATCAGGAAATCGTTTATCGTTTTAGCTAGTCTATATGTAGACGCTTCGACAACAAAGGGGTGCTGCGTACCCAATATACAGGACAAAAAGTGCACTAGTTTGGCGACAAAGCAAGAATGTACTGCGATCGGAACATTAAGCTTCGTTATATTATAAGTCCCTAGTTAACGTGGAAATACTAATTCTTGTAACGAGACCTTGTTGTTTTTCCTCATGGCCACAGAATAATATAACCTAAACATTAATCCACTTCGAAGGACACATATATTCTGAAATTTTACGACGCAACATTTTTACTTTCATTTAAGGTTGCAGCAGTATATTTGTATAAATTTGGTAATTAACGACACCTTCTGTTTCTTAGACTATATAGATCCCAATGATAGCCTGATTAGTGAAAGGTGAATTGAAGAAAAGGGTGAAAGGAAGCGATCTTGGCCTGATTTGAGATGTTAACCCAGCATTTACCTGGAGGGACTGGGGAATCCCAGAAATCACCCGAGTCCGGAGAACTGATTTCTGGGCCAAGATATGAAACTGGGGAACTCGGATATAAGAAGTTACGTTCGCATTGTCTTTTCTGTCAAATGGAAAACATTGTCCATTTATAGCCCAGTGGTAACTGTATGTACCATTTGCTGTAACATTTAAAGCTCTGTATTTTGGCATGCATTTTATTTGTGTTTCGTATGATCCCCACAATATACATCGATTGTTTGGTCTTATATTGGACATGGACTGTGTTCTCTTTGAGGTAGGAAATTAATTTTAACATAAAATTTAGATAAGGTTTACTTTTAAAAAGTTTTTTGCCAGCTGTGTCTGTTAGGCGACTAACTAACTCCATGGAGCAGAGTCCTTCTTGAGAAGCTAACAGGTTGTCAGCCAGTCAAGAAATTCCGCGCGTTTTATTGAACCCGAAGGTTCATTACCGCACTCACAAGAGCCCGCCACCTGTCCCTATCCTATCCAGTCCATGACCCCCATCCCACTTTTTGAAGATCCATTTTAATATTATCCTCCCATCTACGCCTCGGTCTTCCAAGTGGTCTCCTTCCCTCAGGTCTCCCCACCAAAACTCTGTATGCACCTTTCCCCTCACCCATACGTGCTACATGCCCCGCCCACCTCATTCTTCTTGATTTGATCACCCGAATAATATTTGGTGATGAGTACAGATCATTACGTTCCTCGTTATGTAGTCTTCTCCACTCCCCTGTTACCCCGTCCCTCTTAGGCCCAAAATCCTCCTCAGCACCCTATTCTCGAACACCCTCAGCCTATGTTCCTCCCTCAGTGTGAGAGACCAAGTCTCACATCCATACAAAACAACAAGCAAAATTATAGTTCTGTATATCTTAATCTTTGTATTTTTGGACAGCAAACTGGAAGACAGAAGATCCTGCACCTGTTAGGCGACAATCGGTAAAATTTGGATAAACAGGAGGAAATATTCTATAGGCTCCACTTCTTAAAATTCTTACCGTAGTGTTGACTGTGTCGACGTATGAACAGCAGTGAAATGTACAGTCTACCGAATCCTTCATATTGCTAAGAACACAGGCATTTCTGTAAGAGAAAAACGATACTTTAAATCTCTTTATTACACATCTGCGTGTATGTTTTATGATAAAAACAATATTATGCATAGGGAAGACAGGCTCGCCATTCTGTGAATGATACCAAAACATTCGCATAGTCCACCAGGTCTAGATTCTGTATATTGTGTAGTTTTGGTGGGTAATAAAGGGGTGGAGGGTGAAGGGATGGAATTGAAAAATAACATACGCCATTATGGATCACAATAAAACATCCAACCAGTCCGTTTGTGAAACGTTGCTAAGCGAGAATAAAATACAAACTGTTCAATTCATGTGCTCTTTCCCAGTACATGTTTATTGTTAAAACAATGGGAGAATGTACGCTTGACCAGCTTAATGCAGCGGAAGAATACTGGCAATTCCATCCGTGTTTCGTGTCTGTGTGTCATTAGTGATGGAAATTAGAAAGTTTATATTTCTAGAAAGGAAAATTATATGATACGGAATCCCTTCATTGTCTGTAATTATAAATCTGGTTTCCTCAGCTATCCTCATTGAAGCTAATGGGAGTGCTGAGCGTGTAATATTAGAAGCAGTGATATTAATTGCCTCCTGTCTTTTTGGTGGAGAAGTTTGGTTCTTTTAAACTGAATTATGTTAAAGGGAAAAGTATATTTTACTCTTTTCAGTAGTACCGTCAAAACCAACACACACACTTGCAACACGTTACAAGTGTGTGTGTTGTTTGTGACTGTACTACTGAAAAGAGTAAAATATACTTTTGCATGTACATAGCAACGGGAATGTCTAATATTAAATTTATATTAAAGGGGTAGGTGTGTAAGAACTTGAAGGTAAATTTATGGATTCCGTAGTGTAATAGCAACGAGATATGAGTGCGATAAGTTTTAACAGATTGCACTTGAGAGATTGAATCTCTATGTTGAATTTTCAGTCAGAAAATTCGAGAACGCACTGTTCATCATGGCGCAGACCGCATATTGATCACCGAAACTCTAACAGCGGTAGAGCTGGGCCCCGCTCTAGTCCTACAAAGGGAGTGGTCTATAGGTCAATTGATTTCCAAAATCCAGAACTGAAATGTTCGTATTTTGATATTTGTATTTACAAATCATGTGGTGCTAGAGAAAGATGGAGAATGTCAGTTGGATCGATCGTATGAAAAATACAGAGGTGTTAACTGAGTGAAGGAGGAAAGAACATACTAAATACGATAAAAGAAGAAGGCTAAACTGGTTTGGTCACATCTTGCGTACGAACTGCCTTCTAAAACACGTAACCTAGAAGGAAATATAGAAGAGATGGGAAAAGGAGGAGGAAGACGTAAGCACCTACTGGCTGAACTTAAGATATCGAGAAAATATTGTAAACTGAAAGAGGAAATACTCGGTCACACTATTTGGAGAGCTCACTTTGAAAGGGGGGTATGGACTTGTCGTAAGACAGACTACGTTTTGATGATGAGCAAATCCAGTAACATGTCACATTTGTTACGTAGTAATGTGTCTCCTATGTGCTCTGAAGTTAAATATGGAACTTTTGAATCATCTTTAAGTGAAAAAGCTGAAATTCTAATCCAAGATAAATCATACAATTCCACATTTAAGTGAAATTTAGAGAATTATTTTTTTTTCTATGGCTCAACAGCCCCTAGGGGGCTTGGCCTCCTCGTTTTTCGAGGCTTCGTGATCACACTTTAGACACACCACACTCGGGAGGACTCCTCTGGACGAGGGACCAGCCCGTCGCAGAGACCTCTACCTGACAACACACAACTCTCACAAGACACAGATATCCATGCCCCCGGCGGGATTCGAACCCACAATCCCAGTCAGCGAGCGGCCACTGGAATCGGCTTAGGGACTTGTAGGAAAGTAAATAACAGTTATCAGAGAAATTGCAACATTTTTCTACAATGTATAAGAGTCTGGATCTTACTGAATAGGACTATGCAATTTGCAGCAGTCAGAACATTGCTTGAGCCTTGGAACTCAGAAAAGTGATGAATAATAAAAATACATAACTATGCTTGTTACATTAAACACTGACAAATTATTACAATAACAGTACAGGATTTAGATACTTGAAGACTTGTCGTCTCTACTAAAAATTTGTTTTATAGAATCCAAATTTTCATGTCCTTAAACACAAATACATTTCTGTGTGATCTTTTCTTGAATCGATTTCTTCCAGGTCACATTTCTATCATCTGTTTTCTTGTAATCGTTTTATCTGTTCACGTAACATCCGACGTATATAGCAATAATTGAGTGTCAAATATAACCTCAGTTCTTATAATTATTTGCCAATCTGTACGCACGCCATATATATATATATATATATATATATATATATATATGCCGATGTGTACTTGATATCGTGCTTGTCTCGTTCTTAATATAAACATCCTAAGAATGTTAAAAGAAATGTACGAATTCTGAAGTGCTTTATGATGTAACCTCGTTCTCTGCACTGTCCATTGCCTATCTTAGACTAAAGTTTCGTCAGGACGTATTAACAGACACCCTCAACATCGGACTGTGTCTCATGTTCCCAAAGGCATGCGTTCCTTAACAACTGTGTGTGAAGTAAAAACTCCTGACTCCATGCAGCAGAGTCCTTCTTGCGAAGCTAACAAGTCTTCAGCTAGTCAAGAAGTTACCCGCATTTTATGGGACCCGGACGTTCATTACCGTATTCACAAGACCACGCCAGCTGTCCCTATCCTATGCCAGATAAATCCAATCCATGCCCCTATCCCACTTATGAAGATCCAGTTTAATGTTATCCTTGAAACTGCTCCTAGGTCTTCCAAGTGGTCGTTTTCTCTCAGAGCCTTACCAGAAATCTGTGTGCACATCTTCTCTCCCTCCTACGTGCCACATGCCCCTCCCATCTCATTCTTCTTGATTTGATCACCCAAATAATATTCGGTGAGCATTACAGATCATGGAGCGTCTCGTTCGTCAGTGAAGCAGAAACTCATTTAAGGAAAATGGATTTTCGAGTCACTTTGATATCGCTAATTAGAAATACATTGTTTTGAGTTTGTGTGTACTCGTATATGTGTATATATTTTGTATGCATATGTATGTGTGTTTGTGTGTGCTAATAGAGAAAGGTACACAGTGACGTAGACTCAGATATGTATGTATGTTATTACAATAAACTGTACTTAATGTGACACGAACAGTATCAGTTAGAAAGATACAGTACTCGTATAAGTCAAAAATGAATGCAGAGCATAAAAGAGATATCTGCGCTACACAATTAGACATGAATGATCTCTCTTATTGTGTTGTGGCAGCCGATAGCTGTTGTGTGGTTCTCCTTGGCAAGTTTTCTTTAGGGAAATTCTTGATGAATGATGAGAAAGAGCTGCCAATTTGTTAAAGTGCTACTGGGAAAATTCATTGATTAAGCTTATTAAAACGTGGATTTAATTAACTTTTGGGGAAGTTGCTTTGTGCATGCTGGGGAAGTGCTGCTAATTTTTAAAGTGCTATTGTGAAAATTCTTTAAAAACCTTTGTGAAACGAAGACTTTGTTATCTCGAACCCCCTCCCCCCGGCCCCAAAAATTGTAACCTACGCTTTACACCCATATAAAATAGCGTGCCTAGTTCTTCGGTATCCAGTTTTCTAAAGAAATTAGAAAATCTGACACTAAATCTAGCATACAGTCATTTATAAAATCAACTCAATGCACAAGTCACAAACATACATAGAAGTATAGCCTTTCACCACTCCTACATGTTTCGGCACGTCTGTGCCATCCTCAGGGAGTTCGCACACCAAATATAAAACTTGCTAAAGTAAAATTAGTTCTACAATATTCATTATATATATCATTCAGCAGCTAAATTTCAAGTGCAGTGTGGTTGATGTGCATAGACATATGACTTTGTTTTGTAAATGAATGTTAAGCAAAATGCACGGAATGAATAACTTCAAAACTAGCATAGCGTGTTAGCCGAATGTTAATACCGTTTGATTAGTATTTGGCTAGATTATTGTAACCCTTTGAAGCCCGATATTGTTCTAAGTAACCTTTATACATTTATTTTTCTTTTCACAGAAAACACGACATCTCCATTACAAACACCAGCTTGTTAATGCTATGTAGGGAAATAATCACTGTTTATTGTGAGTAACACGAAACATATAATTACGCTGTGCGAGCACAATTCGAAGTTTCTTAATGCTACGGCAGATTTTACGTCTGCTGTCCACTGTGTTTTAAATGGTAAAGTTTTCCAGAAAACATATTCGACATTTTAAAAGGAAACTGGTACTTAACATGCTGACAGTAAAGACACCGACTCACAAATTAAGCTTCACTTTGCTTGTTTCTTAACATAAAGCCTCCTTTTAGTTTTGCAGTGACTGAAGAGTGAAGTATAGACAACGTTAATTTCATTATAAGTGCAGGTATTTAAAAAAACTTAAATTCATTGAGATTTAAGTTCTCACGGTGGTGACTGTGAAGATAATTTTTTGGACATGGCATGTAATCTTGTAGGTGAACAGCATGCAACGTTTCAAAAAATCTGCTTCCCCAAATCCGGGTACATTATGGAGGCAGTACTTTTATCTAGAGCTCCTATATATGTGTATCAACATAAAATACGACACATCCCAGAAGACCGCTGCCTTCAAGATGAAATACTTCTGTCTTAATAAAGGAAATTAAGGGCCGAATAAAGAGTCCTGATTTCATATTTTCCTTTTATTCAACTTGCTTACCAATAATCCGAATTTACGATCATTTTTCTCGTTATTATTTATTATGTTGCGGTTTATTTGTTCAGTTAAACATAAATACTGCAGGTCACAGTTGTGGGGATTGTCAAGAATAGTTGTAGTGTTATGGGGTGCAGACCAACTGTTGTGTTCTGCTTTAGAGAACAGTGAAGTTTGTGATTTCTGTAATAAAATAATAAGCAGATCAGTGGTCAGTTTCTTCTATACAAGTACAATACTTTACAAAATTCGCTGCCTGAATAATGTTGGATTTAATCGTTTGGAATCTACGATCAGTCAACTTTTTTTCCTCTTTCCAGTTTCCATTTTACTCAACCCTCCTTCAGGCGATAGAAATCTACCGGTTGAACTTACGTCTGCGCGGAGAAGCCATGTTCCGTTCCTTGTTGAGGCAGAGAACATGGATAGGGGCGCCTTGTGTGAGTGTGTATGCATGTGTGTTATTATGTGTGCCATTGTCCACTCGTGGGGTACTGGAATTATTGTAACTTTGTTCATGCAAGGGGGAAAATGAAATGTGGTGGGCTGTAAATATCACATGCCGTTTGCCGAATTGAGACTAAAGTAAAGTAAATAAAAATCGCAGGCACAAGTAGCAAAAATTCATTATGGAAAGTGACCAGGAAAATAAATTAGGTCTGCTAATGTGATGGATGAAAGGAGGAAATAAAAATGCAGTCCAGTAAAGGAAAAAGTAGAATTATTATTGATTAGAACTACTTTTCAAAGATTGAAATGTGTGAGCCTATATGCAGACTGTGAAGACGGGGGACAGTTTTGCACGCATAGTCTGTAAGGATGTCGTCGCTTTACACAACCTGCTGCTTTTACAATTCTCTTATGTTCTCACATAGAAAATTAACATTCGATGAGGCAGGTAACTTATCTCCGTATACAGAAGCGTCTCTGGTTTTTCAGTGGTCGAACGATTTTGACATTTCTTTTAAATCTAAATTAGTCTATATCGCAATAGCTCTATAGTAGTGCAAGATGCTTTCTGACGATAATTCTATGCCTATTAAAGTAAGATTCCTCCTTGTTTTTCACCACGTGCTTTTGTCTGCTTAAGTTTTTCTCGTGTTCTCATTACAAACGTCATCGTCCTCGCGCTGTACAGCAGCTAGCAGCGAGACTCGCCATGCTCGTGCGAATGTTTCCCTCGCAAATAGTGTTCTTGTGCTGCCCGGAAGAAACCTGAATTCTTTTTCACATTTTTTGTTTCAACATTCTATTCCGCACCTATTCGTTAGGCCTACATTTGATGTTATACAGGGTGATTCAAGAGGAAAGTTCAGTATTTTGAGAGGTGATAGTATAGGTCATTGTGAGAAAAGAGTTCGTATGAACATGTATCTAATAATGAATGGTTACCGAAATAGAGCTGGTTGCATATGTAAATACAAAAGCATTATGAAGGGAAATTACTTACTGTCAATTGTATTTTAATTTTAATTTAATGTTTAAATGACCATTTTGTTATACAGAAATGACAGATTTGTTACAGTTCTCAATGAATGTTCAAAAATCCAACCGTCAACTTCAATGGACTTCTCAATTAGTGTGCGAAGATCGCGTGTTGTTCGTATAATTTGATTTTCACGTTTCTTTCTGTGGGCAGCGGCATCCAAAATGCGAGCGAGCAATTCGTCTCGTGTATCCACCTTTCTTTTTAAACTTCACTCTTCATCCAACCTCATAAATGAAAATCTAACGGAGTTAGGTCTGGAGATTCAAACAGCTCTATCTCGGTAACCATTCAGAATTAAACACATGCTCATACGAACTGTTTCCCTCACAATGACCAATATTATCACCTCTCAAAATATTGACCTGTACTCGTGAATCACCCTGGATTAAAACTAGCGAACACAACATTTAAATTATCCATTTATTAAATGCTATAGAATAACCTGGACGCTTTTCTATTAGATTTCTCATCTTCCTCAGACGGCCCTTTTCTACTTGACACAGATAGAGATTACTAAAACTAAATATATATTTTTTCAATTTACCTGTATTAATCTTCTTTATTAATATTAATAAAAATGTCACAAAATATCTTGTGACTTCTTGTGGTGACACGGGATGGTAGTATCCACAATACAAATAGTAAATCCAAAGCCTGTAGGAGAATATTCAGCGTACATCGTCCGTGACAAAATTGATTTGTAATTTAAAAATACCAAAAGGTAGAGATGAAGGTGCCTGTGCAGGCAGTAAAGTGTGCCATGTTATGATCACACTTACAGTGGCCACCTTGAAGATAAAGTTAGATTGCAGTACAAACCTCATAAAAATTAAATCTGTTTAGGGAAATTATCCCTCGTGTAAGGCTACGGAATTATTGTATTTCTTACATGTTACTGGTACAACCAACATGAGTGTCCTAGATTAGGAAGAAATTTCACGCGTCTCTCGTTGTAAAAGTGATACTGGCAGTGTAAGCTACAACCAGTTTTATCCGATAATTTTATCGACTTGCTTTGCTCTTGTGTATGAATTCTTTCAAAACATCTCGGGGAATTGCGGTCTACAGTAGATTTTGCATTCCAGAACTTTTTTTGTTTTATGTAGGGTGTGATTGTTAAAGAGCTGCGCTGTATCTGCTAGCGGTAGGCACAGACATGTGTATAACATGGCTGCAGTTTTCATGGTCATGACAGTATCAGTTCTCACCATTATGTCGAGGTAAATCTTAGCGAACCTCCACCCCCAGAGAAAAGGAGGAACGTGAGAACTTGTTCGCTTGTGACATGATTCGGTTTATGTTACTGTTGACTCTGGAAGGCAGATTTTTTTTTTTTTTTGTCAAAGATTTTAGGGATTTTGATTTTGTATTACGTTCTCCTGCCTTCATAGTATGAGGCGTAGTGATGCTATTCACAGTCGCTTTCTTCTGTTAGCTTCCTCCTTGATGGTATTCACTATGGAAAGGAGGAAGAATAAGAAAAGGTAGCTATATAAATTGGGGGAGAAGTTGATCCATTTTACGTGTTTTTTAAAATAAAATGTCATATTTTTTCCTTACTTTACAGTTGAATGTCGAGCAGCTTCACACAGAATATGACTTTTAGTGTGCCTAATCTCACTCATATCAAAAGTAATCATACATTTTGCATATTTACCTTAGACGTAGAAATTCTCGAATGTCGTCTAATTTAACCATTAATCATTCTTTAATGTCTTCACATACGGATATGCGCATATGCTGTGTAAGGAACGTATAAATTTTAGCACACATTATCACCATAATCATAAACAACAACAATATTGAAAATAATATTTGAAAGTACTACTACACCTGCAAGAACTCGTGTTAATAGAAAGTTAAAGATATAGATATATAATGTACAAGTAAAAAGGTCGCTGTTTCTTCTCGTTATTTGAATATACATAGAGGAAACCCGAGGCCTTGCCATTGAGTCACTTGTAGTTAAATGTTATTAAATACATTAGTGTTAAACTAAATGAAGATATATACTTTGTAAACAAAATATTAAGTTTTACTTGACAACTCCTACCTTGATAGAAGACTGTGTTTAGAATTTGTTATTAAGAGGTATTTATTCGGATTTTTTTATCCGATAACGTGATTGAAGTGTACAAATTCATCCGTCTGTGTATTGATATTTAAATGTTCTGAATAAATCATAACAAATTTTAAAAATTTTAATATATATAACTGTGTGCTAAGTTCATGTATGCAACATAGAGCTGTGTCTATTCCAGTCTGATGTCTCCATCACTGTTGTTTACGATAATGATGAAAATATTACAAGGTATTTCTGTTCTCATTATTTAATAGAACAAATGGACAACACAAGTTATGTAAATATATCAAATCAGTAATATTTGTGGCTGGCGCACGCTGAATATTTAAGCGCTTTAAACAGCAAAATTAAAACTAGCAATCATAAAAATTTGGAATGAATAACCGCCTGATATTCTTAACAATAACTGAGAGATTGTATTTTATATAACATCATTTATTGGAAGTTATATTTCATAACTATATTCTAGGTATCGAAGTTAAATTTGAAAAGTAGTACAATATATTACACTTTGCTTTTTAATATTATCTCTTCTCTGTAAATGTGAATTTAAGTAAGACCGTAAAATATGTGACAACATTTCTTAACTCCCCTGGAATTTAATTTGATGATGGTTATAAAATCGTCAGTGACTCATAATCTTTACAAAATGTTTTCATGTTAGAAGAATGCAAAGCAGGAGCCGGATAGCGTAGTCGGTATAGTAGTTAGGCTAAGGGCTGGAAAACAGGAGATTTTTCTCTGCCTCAAAGCGTTCGTACCGGCTCTGGGGCTCTCCTATTTTCCTGTTTAGTGGGCACCAGGACGTTTTCCCTGAACCTAAATGTTTAGTCCCCCATACGCCATCTCGACTTGCACGCCGATAACTTACCTTCACACATGTAATACAGCTGTAGCGTCTCCTGAAAAGAGCATAGGCAGTGTTGTGCGCCTGTTCACATGCGTATTCTGGTCGAGGAATAGAAAACGTGACGGGATGAACGTGGCGTGAAGTCAAGGGAAGGATTTGCCATGCATATGTGTCGTGGTTGCTGGATCTTATTATGCGATAGAAAAGAATCTGTGAAATGCTGCGACTCTGCGCGCTCTGTGTACATAGAAGTAGCTGTTCTTATACAGTGTTCTCTAAGGTGAGATTATTTACTTTTTTGGCGATATGATCCTCCCTAAACGCTATGCACAATACACGTTTTATAGTCGTGACGATGTAAAGGATGTATTCACACACACACACAATCTCTTTTACCTCTGAACAGAAGAGAGTTGGGAATCTTGTTATTTTAATCACTTAAAGCTGTCAAACCTTCGAGTATGTTTGACTAAAACTTTTAAGCTTGAAACTAATATAATTAATACTTAAATATTAAGTCATTTTCTCAGAGAATATACACTGTGTCTCAGTTACGAAGACCAGTCTGTTAGTGCAATTTAAGGAAAATTTTGTTGCGAATTATGAGATTATTGCGAAACCAATAATGTAGGCAAAATACAATTACAGACTTTTACAGTGTTATTTAGGCGGTACATGTTGCTGTCACTGTTTTTTACGGGTAAGGGTATTTTTGATTTTCGTTATGGTTCCCATTGGATACTCTCAGTTGCTTTAATACCTCATTCTGCGCCATCTTCGTCATTTTCTTATTTGTGTGTATCTTTTTACTCTCTGAGTGCAACACACCCAGCCCAGCCCATCTCAATCTCGTTCTCATAAACTGATATCGAAGATGGTGCATGTATCGCAACTCATGTTTTTGAAGTGGGGACTGCAGTGATGTCTGGGGGGATCAGCATACACTGCTGAACGAATTTCTAGTGCCCCGGATGTTGGTGATGGAAGCCGAGACAGGGTCTGATACCTTGAAAATCTTCCTATAGGGTATGAAAACGACTGATGTCTGTAGTAGGTATAATTGCTTTCATTTGCCGTTAAAAGTTCAAAGCTTAGAACTGTGAAGTAGGCGTACTTAGAATAAGATTAATTCACACAACTATGTTCATTATTGTTTTAAATGTTTCTCAGTCTCTCTTTCAGACACACAAAAGCACACATATACACAATACGGCATGCAATCCCAATGTAAGGAACATGAGTTCAAAACGAAAACTTGTTAGACCAACGCAAACTCTTTCCTTGATTCAGTCAATATGACATTGTGAAAGAAAGTGCTCCAAAACATTGAAATTAACAGCTGTACATCTTCCCAGATGTGGATTTGTTTTAAGCACAACATTCGTTTTACGAAGGATGTGGGCATGCAGATACGGCCTTGGTACTCTCTTGCTTGTACTAAATTTGTACCCTCACACTTGGGTTTCATTTTTTCCATATACTCCTTTTGCGATAATGCATTCCTGTTTTTTATCTGATTGCAAAAGCCACTAAGCTTCTGTTTTTACAGTGTTAACCACAGTACATTTACCAGACGGCGTGGGTCATTAATTATATTTTATTTTATTGATAATTAGGCGAAGTACTTCTTATCGGTTAGTGGGCCTGTTACACGTGAAAATAATATATAAAAATTAGTGGAAAATTACTACGTTACGTTTCCTTATGGTAGGGTATACGTTAGGCCTCTAACCTAACACACAGCGACATGGACATTATAAAGCCTATCCAGTTTTATTGCCTTAAGTCTATTTTGACCTGACGTCATGTAGATTGTAGATGGGTGCTCAAGCTTCGGAGAAATATGCCGCTACGTCAAGGGAGAAGATGCTGCGGGATGAGGAAGCCGACTGCAGTGCAGCCAACCAATATGGCTCATCCTTATAATCTCATGATGCAGGCAGCAGGTTCCTCTGAAACTTTACGGTCGCCAGATATATCCGTGCGAATAATTCGCACGTATCAACCGTAAAATATTTAATCAACAAAATTAATGATCTTAATGTTCATAAACATTAAATATTGTACTTACTAATGTTCGATGTTAGGTAATTTCTTTCGGAGATGAAAAGATAGCAAGCAACATGTAAATAAGAAAATAAAGCTTTCTGGCTCGTGTAAATAAGGAACAAAACGTGTGAGTCTAGTCCTGTCTCAAGCGGAGGCCAAGGAAGTAAGTGACCTATGTTAGCTTCCCTTGGCCTCCGCTTGAGGCAGCACTGTCGATTTTTAACTTTACTTTTTTGTTAAAACAATTTTTAGAAGGAATTAATAAAACAAAGGGGATTGCCATCAATGTCGAATCATAAGCATTATAAAAATGTCTATCTTGAAAAGATCCGTTCGGTAGTTCAGTAGATCATGATGTCGCAGACTTAAACGTATTAGGCCTTATATAGGTCTATATGATTTACCAAACTACACAGCGTTGCAGCACAAAGGACCGTAATTTTGATACCCACTGCCATGAGAAGTCTGCATCTAAAACGAGGGTTTTAATGCGTAGTTGTAATCGTTAACAGGGATGTGTTCAGACAGGCATCGTCTCAAGCACAATGGTTAACATATATACCACCTGCTGCAACATTTAAAAGGCACTTCATTTCAACTATTATGTGTTTAATGTAATTCTCAGAACCAAGAGCAATTAAATTCCTTACACAGCTTTAAAATTTCTGTCTTTATAATTGAGATGCAGTAATTACTCTGAGGTTTTTAATATACGAAGTATATTCCACGAAATTAGTGCTTCAAAGGGTTATCATATTCTGTCATCTACAAAAGGTCTCCGCGACGTGCTAAGCGAATCTGAAAACCCTTTGTTTATGGAGACATTCTAGATAATAAGAATTGTGAATTTTGTGCTTGGAATTGAATTTTACACTTAAAGTTACACAGAAACTCGTCTGTACAGAACAGAGCTGTTCACCCATTGTAGACTCTTCCATTTATTTATTGACAGTTTCATTTAAAGTCACGTCTCATGTTTGTCTTTGCTTTTTTTTCAGGTTTTGGAGCTCTATAATAAATATTTCTCCATACTGGTTGTGTCTCGTGCATGAGAAGATAAGAGAGACAGGGCCCCGCTTAGGCTTGTGGCTGTGATTTTCACATCTGGATGTCCCCTGCTTTACCTTGTGACGAGATGGAAGATTTACTTCACTTGGAAATTGGAAGAGAGAAAATTGTTAATCATCGGCCTGTCTGAAATAAACATTAGTGCGTTTATAACTACCAAGAGAAAAATAATTTACGAGAGTACTGTAATAAATATTATGCGATTTGACAAGACAATTCGCGTGATTTTGAAACTGTTAAAACTTCTTCTTACATATTAGAAATTACAGTTAACGAAATTGATAGTTTCTGAACAATTTTTAAAGTCGGTTTTCGTGTGTTCTTCAAGGAAAAAATGTTCTTCTACGGTGGCGTTCGGTAATACCGGGTTTTCTTAGTGACAAGAGGTTAGGAAACCGCGTCGTGTTCAGTGACGTGTGCGTGTGTGTGCGTGTTTGTGTGTGTGCGGATGTGAAAATGATGAAACAGCTTCATAGACTGGCGTCATCAAGACGAAGCGTCGCCATCTCGACGGCGGCCTTCATACTCCATCTCGTCGTAAGCATCCAACTTCTTCCTGAAGCTGACGCCGTCTTGGATTACGGTGAGTGTGAAATATCATCTATTCTTCTAAACTGATTGTTTTGTTGAAAATGTAAGGCTTTCCAATCGCTAAGATATTTACCAAATGAAGTTATTAATATCCTCTTGACTTTTTTCGTCAGTATTAAATGACAAATATATATTCGGTAATCTGCCCTAACCTGATCACAAGTATCATCCTTGAATGGCAGTGACGCAAGCTTTCTTCAGAAAAGATGAAGAATCTATTCTTCATACTGTTTATAAAACCTGCCTTACCCCTCTACCTATCTAAGCTCGTGGTTACAATAAAAGCTTAAAACGTGAATACCCATGATGTGATACAGTGCTACCGTGTTAGAGCTACCGCACACAACAGCGGTCGGCGATAGCAGGGCGTGGATCGGTGCTGGAATGATTATTGTCAAGGGGAAGTTGTAGAAGGATAGCTGGGATACTCCTGCTGCAGTGCCACTACGTCCAATAACGAACTCAACATAAACCCGAGTCTTTGAGATAAGCAGCAGCGTCTATCCTCCTGAGTTATGCCACTGCATGAGGATGTTGAAATACTTTAATTCAATGACGAAATACAATTCAGCTTCTATGTTAGTGTGCAGTGCAACGTAATGCTAATGTAACGTACAGTACAGTCTGGTTCAGAAAGACCACTGCGGTCTGAACGCAGCCAACAACTGGCACCGCACTGGGGTAGCCGCAAAGACAGTGAGAACCTGGTGGTCTTGCCTGCCGTCCGTTTGGAGTAAATACGGGCATGACCACAAAACTACCGTTTCGTAGCAAAGTATCTTTGGTCCCAGCCTCCGTGTCGGACTGCTAGCAACAGGTTGCAGAGCTGTGCGAATGTTAACATTTGGGATGTACTTGCTGCTGCTGCTGCTGAATTCTAATGGGCGCTGCTTTGCTGGTTGCGTCCTGGCAGGCGACTCGCGTGTCATATACAAATACGATGTAGACTTTATCAGCAGTAGATACTGTTAAGCTCACTTGATGGTCTAGATAACTACCTTATCATATAGCCTATGTAATAAGGATTGTGATTCGGTTCCCACCAGGCGAAATTGGTTTTTGTCTTTTCCGTAGCGTGCAGACCGGCTCTGGGCGACAGCATAGCCTACTACTCTGTGGGTACGGGAACTATTTCGCCGGGATTAGAGCGTCCGGGGCGTGAAACTGATCACTCACTCCCGTTTAGTGCCGAGGTTAAGAATGCGTGAAGCTATACCTCTGCTCCCTCATATGCCTTTGTGTCGTGGTGCTTATTAATTATGTGGATGTTTCATACGTGTAGTGCCGTACGTAGAAGTGCAATTTTTGTACCGCATCAGCTACATAATCTGCGTGACTTCAGGCTTTCAAAGCGGTGTAAATGAGATCTGCGCTCTTCTGGGATTTTACGCAGCGTAGAAAGGTAGTTTGTTACCGATGTTTCGGGACAACATATCGGCCCTGTCATCACGTTTCACGCAGTAGACTGCTTGATCCTTGAAGATGTGACCCGATAGGTTGTCCCGAAACGTCGGTAACAAACTACCTTTCTACGCTGCGTAAAATCCCAGAAGAGTGAAGATTTCAACTACATAACCTATTTAGCTGGCTAATGGTAAAATCAACTACAGCAGTTCCGCGTTCGAGGAGGCATGTGAATGGTAAATTTTGTATTAAGACAGAGTCGGGAGGAAGCGACTTTAGCGTGTATAGAATCTCTAGGCTTGTTTTCTGCTACTGTGGAAAATCACGAAAGCGTTGGTCAGTAAAGTCTTCTGTAGTTAATGTTCCTAACGCAGATAAGGCGTGATACATTATAAGTAAATATAGTCCTCACCGATCCTGTTGGCCGTTCGGTCTAAGGCGTAGTTATGTTGCCTCTTTATTGCTGGGTTTACGGGTTCGAATCCCGCTGAGGGCGTGGATGTTCGTCTCTTGCGGTCGTTGCGTGTTGTGTAGGTAGCGGCCTCTGCGACGAGCTGATTGCTCGTTTAGAGGAGTCCTACCGGATGTGTGTGTCTAATTGTGTGATCTAGAAACCTCAACTATGAGAGGGGCCTAGGCCCGGGTTGGGCTCTTGGGCCACAGAAGAATAACATAATCGTGCAATGTTTGATATAATTTGATTTGTTTTACGCGTGTAACAACTTTAACTAGAAGAGTCTGTTTATAATCTCAAGGCTTAGGTGGAAGGAAGTGAAAAGAATTTTACAGAAATAGTGTAGAAACGTGTGGACTGAATTGATTTGGTCCATTTTGAGATTGGGGACACGTGGTTGACTTTTGTGAAAATATTAGCTTAATTTCGGTTTGCATAAAACGCGAGTAATTTCTTGAATGGCAGAACGACTGTTAGCATCTCAAGGACTGTGGCCCATAGAGTGAGTGTAATGAGTTAGTTAAGAGACAGGAATTAGGAGAGGAAACGTTAAGAAATGGGTTATATTCATATCTAACGTATTCGTCAATAATGTAGATTTTTTTTGTGATTTCAACACAAATGCTGTGCTAGTTTCGGTCCCTGATGAAAGCACTGTTTTCCAACATTTGCTACTCTACATAAATGTAGTTTTTGTCATGACTTTAATAATGATCGAAGCAACATAAACGCAACCTATTCATGCATATTTTGTATGTTAATATACTTGACCCTAATTACGAATTGTGGGATCGCTGCCAAGTGACAATCCCGCTAATGCATAACCCTAAGACTTGAGGAGACAGACGTTTCGATCTAGTGCCAAGATTTACCTATCTTCTGTTCTATATTTCGGAGCGCGTTATTTCACATGTGGTGGAGTTACAACTGCGTGGAGCAAATAATTTCATTGTCCTGGAGAATTACTAAATTACAGAAACGTTAAGTTCTTCGTGATATGTTGTTATGTGCGACCTAATTCATGATGTAGCACAAGCCTACCAATTGATTTTCCGCGCCCATCTTCTTCTTCCCATGGCGCAACAACCCCTAGTGGGCCAGGGTCTCCTCATTATCGAGGCTTCACGATCACACTAATTTAGACTGACCACACTTGGTAAGACTCCTCTGGACGAAGGACCAGCTCGTCGCAGAGACCTCTACCTGACAACACACAACACCCACAAGAGAGAGACATCTATGCCCCCGGCGGGATTCGAGCTCACAAGATCAGCAAGCGAGCCACGCCTTAGAACGCGCGACCACTGAAATCGGCTCCCGTAATGCCTATAAATTAGATTATAAAATTAAGTATAAGAAAATTATTAAATAATTTTCGAACAATTAACGCTGCAACTGACATCCTATACACAAAAATTATTTTTTTTCTAGTTAACGTTTACAGACATTAGTGCTTCAACGTCATAAATCAATGACACGCACTCTTGTGTATAATTTCATACCTAAATGTACTATAGTGGCCACACGGCTGTGATCATATTGTCAATTTACATATTGGCTAAAGTGTATCAGTTTTTACAAACCAGACTTGAAAATAAGATTTGGGATTCTGTGTAGGACTATTAAGCAAGTATTTAGTTTTTCTTTAAAACATGAATTTATCTAAATATGAAAAAGTGAACTTACTACAACTAGAAAACACACCATTTTTCTGTGGCAAAGCTCAACTGATCGAAAGTGACCGCTGTCTTTTCTGACAAACGTATTAAATTCATAAGTACACTGTGAGGGTAAAACACAACGTTTCATAATGTTTCGTCGGGTGGTACGTATAGTTACCACGTTGCTTTTAAGGGTTGACGGATGAGGGCTTTCGGCCAGTGGCTCGAAATGGTGTTCATGATTGAAATGTGAAGATGTTTTTTTTTCATATGTCAATTTGTTTCTGACTTAATTTGTCCTTACAATTTGTATCCGTTTTTAAACCCCTTTCCAAGCTTCTGCCAAAAGTCTCAGTTCTTTTCTCATGAATCGTGAATTGAGTGATATTTTTTGTTCTTGCTGGAAGAGAAGCACATACATGCACGGGGAACTGAGTATCTTAACAGGATCACTGGTCATATCTGAACTCGGTCTGCTGTGATGTCCAGCTATTTCCTTGCGAGAAGTTACGTGAAGAAATTTTGAGTAAAAATAAAACACTTAATTAACGTGCCACAACAGAACAGATGAATGTCAGAGATACATCATACATACAGAGAACATCTGTCGCCAAAATTAAGTGTCTGCCATTGTGACGTCAATCAAGCTTTCAGGTAATACCACCTCGATATTATCATCTTCATTTCCACTTCCATTCGCATTGACCTCAATTATTTCGATACGTAAAAGAAATAAATTACTATAAAGCAGGTGTAGGAACACATGCCAAATAACTATTCGCTTTCAGCAGAGTATGTTGGCTCAAACAACAAGGCTTCTAATTTATATTCAGAGATGCCTGATTGTAATATCAGACAGGGCACCAACTAACCTGTCAGAGACTTTCCTGGTTTTCTTCCGTCCTCAGAGACAAATGTGAGGTTAGTACCTCAAACTAGGGCACGACCGCTTCTGTCTACATCTGTTCTAATTTATTATTCTACAGTCGTGGTGCCATTTAACGTTATGTGGCCTAATTTACTGAATGAGTAACAAATAAATCGCTAATGGATGAAGGCAAGGAAGAAACGGAGACTAATAAAGCGCTGCAGAATATTTTATCATTATACGATCCGTATTATTCAACAAATATTTTGGGTGAAAAGGGAAGGAGGATTAGATAAGAAGGAAATATAGCACGCATGAAAAATATGAGAATTGTGTACAAAGTTTCAGTGGAAAAACGTGGAGGAAAGACAAAGTTTGCTTGATATATGCGTAAATACCAGGGTAATATTAAAACGGATCTAAAAATTTGGTATGTGAGGGTCCTGTCCAGATTTAAGTGGGATTTGACGTGCTTATTTTTTTTTGTCAAAATAAGTCACGTATTCAATAATTAATTTCATATGAACTATGTGGAAATTGAAGAACTTTAAAATTACTATAGATATATTATATTGAAATTTTAATATGACCGACATCTATGCGTCGTCGTCTAAATTTCCAACGTAGAAGGTGTTTGTTTCCTCTTTTCGAACAAGTATACTTAAAACTTTGAAAATGTCCTATAGAATGGTAATTATTATGGTGCAGTGGCATTTGATTGTAATCATACCATAAGCTAAATGAAAAGATGTATAAATTTTGTGTGCTGTAAAAAAATGCGCATAAAATTTAGATGGAAATATTCCAATAATTTAACAACTACAGAAGGAAATGGAATAAAAATGCAAGGGGAGATATTTTTTTTAATTAGTTTATACATGAGAAACAATACACCGTCTCTTGAAAACGACATTATTTTTAATTAAAAATATGAGCTTCAGGAGAAACAGTCTCGCATATTAAGACACGTCTCTCGCTCTAACACTGTTGTGTGTGCCAAGAATTCTTCGTGCCCCCCAACTCCCAAGCGTGACATTATTTGTGGACGGAGCCTTACTACAAGTTTCTCAATTCGTACGTATCTTGAGGCTCCGCTACGAATTTATAATGTAGCCATGCGAACAATTAGAAGAGCTTGTTTATATGTAGGAAGTGTAAGTGATAAAATATTCAGCAAGAACTTCACTTACATGAATACGAACTACACCCTATTTTAGTCTGTCAAAATCAAATCAGAAATATTCAAGTGTCTTGTAATACAAAAATAGGGCACAGAAAAGCGAAGTTGATATTGGCCTTGTCTTATGTAATTTTCGAGGTCGAATGCTGTTCATTAGCATTAAGTTGGCTTAACAGATTGCTTATATAAGAAGACTTCAAGTGGTGCGAAGGTTCCAAGATTCGGGAAGAAGATTCCGGAGCTGAGAGTTATGCCTCATATTAATTTCGGCGGAAGAAAGAGTAACAAATGATTTTAAAATCATTCGTAGGCTACATCCGTCACTGCTTTCTCCTTCCACATGTTTTTTGATAATTTGTATTTTATTTCCATAATAATTTGGTAAGATATTGCTTGCAAAAGAAAGAATGAGAGAATGAATGAACGAAAGAACGAACGAACGAGACACTATGAATAATAATAATAATAATAATAATAATAATAACAACAATAATAATCATAATTGTTACCATCATAATCATAGTACTGGTGACTAAAGTAAATTATTACTGTTACGTTAAAATTCATAAAGTGCTACAGTGCCTTTGGATGGCAATAAAGAACAGACCGTCTAGGCTCAGAATTTTAACAGGTAATTAAATGCAGACGGACATCTGAAACAAATTTTGGGTTTGAAGAAAATGAGTGAAGCGTAACTTTTGTGTATAACTTCATACAGTTTGGTGGACAATTAGGCCTGCTAAAGTTTCAGAGGAACTTGCTACAGCCACATTCAGGGCAGATTTGTCAGTCGACTCTCCTACCATGAAGATGGAGGAAGGAGGTATCTCTAAAACTTTGGTACCTATGTACATATATGTACGGCGTCATTCTTAGAAGAATAGAAATAGGCATAATCATCACCTTAAAAATTCAGGTTTCGCTACTGTACATGTATTTATGATTCAAAACCTGAAGTTGTAGTACTGTGACGCCTGTGGAAAATCGTACCGCGTGGCTGGAGTCAGTCGGTAGAATTGTATTAATACGTCAAGTTGCTCACGTTGGATTGCCTTTCAAGTAGGGCTATGCGTACTCTGAAAATTCGTACATATGGCATAGCGCCGGTGGGTAGCTCCGACTGTTATTTCATATCGCCTAATGGAATTTATTCAGGCACGGTATCTGCATTACAAAAGTGGCGTACAACATCCTTCCGATCAGACACCGCAACGCAGAGTGACATTTGTTGTGAGTTGTGCAGTTTGAACTCTCTCATCTGTGCTTTTCACCGGCAGTGACAACCCGCACATTGTCACTGGTCGCATAGTCAGCCGAGCCGCCGAGATTGTTCTGACACATTTAAGACTTACATACATACATACATTCCATGGATCCATAAGTCTGTCAAAGTGACAACTGGATGTGCAATAAGTCATAATATACTGTGTACAAATATACAGCTATACAGACTATACAGACTCGTACAATTTTACATTTGAACACTACAAACTAAAACACTATAAACGTGTTACATACCTCATTATGAACCATCTTTATTCACACACAATTCATCTACTGAGTAAAAGCAGTGTGTATTTAAGTATTATCTTAATGCTACTTTAAATTTTGTCTTTTCATTCTTAAGACTTATGAGACTCAGTGGGAATCTGTTGAAAATTCTGATACCGGCATAGAAGGTACTTTTTTTAAAACAAGATAGGTTGGCATTTGGCCTAAGCAGGTGGTGCTAAAGCTGGCTAAAGCCTAACAACAAACTATGAAAGAAATGATTACTGAGGAGAATGTGATAAATTAATGTAAAATAATGGCAGGAAGGTAAGAAAATCAGAATATTCTCGGCTATATCCAATACTTGAAAGAAATACAAGATACAAACGTCACCTTGCTATGCCTACCGCTCATATGTTTAGAACAAAGACTGGTTCAACAATTGCTACTAGTTTATGACTGAGCAGATTCGGAACTCTTCAATGAAGATTGAATTTACATGTAAAGCCATGTACTATATGTAACCGGGAAATTCCTGACACAGCGGATTGAAACTCCGTGGAGGATGTGAATAAATATCGGTAAAGCTACTGGAATGAAATATTGCGTTGTTTGACGATGTGTGATAAGTTAGTATTTAATCATAAAAGGTATCTGACTAGAGGGTTTTTTGTAATGTCACATTGTATCGCTGTGCAAAGTTTACCTCTTTTGTTTCTCTCTCCACATATTAGAGTCAAAACGCAACAGAAAATGTAGGCCGTTACCGTAAATAATAAGGCACAGTTTTCTTAAGGTTTTCCATTCGTGTTCTTAATTATTTTATCTGTTTTCTCTCCTCATTTCCCTTCTAAAAAATTCATTATTTTGTTCATTGAATGAATTTTGTGTTGCTTAACGTATTGGACACAATGTGTTTTCTCTCTTGTATCCATTCAGTTTTCTTTCACAGAAACTCTCTCCCTGCCCTTAATTTATTACGTATCAGCAGAGTATTCGTATCAGTACGATAGATTTGCATTCATTCGAGCAGGAGAATGAAGATTTGTTCAGACGTAACACAAGAGAAGTACAGTAGTGCAGTTATTACAGAATAAGAGAGGTTCCTTTCTCTTTTATGGCGGAGATTAAATTTTACGGTCGGTATAACATTAAGCTACATTCATTATATGTGAACTTAATCGCATTTGGGTGAGGAAGGAACATCAGAGCAATCGGATATTGGAGTACGTCAGTGATGATGCCGGGTCTGAAGACAGCCAGCGTGTCTGGCGCATAGCCAACTGGCAAGCCACTGCTGGTAGAAGCTTCGTACCCCTGCGATGTAAATTATCGGAGAATTTGTAAGTGGCACTGGATAAAAAATTAGAGGGCAGTGCAGAAGTTTTGGAACAATTTTTAAACACCTGGTGTGCCGTCAGTATTCATAGCTACGTCTGCGGATTAGGACCCTACTTCATATGTTAAAAGTTGTCACTAATCTGGTCAAGGAATTGCCCACCTTATAAATTTAACCCGAAAATTCGCACTCGTCCTCATAGCCGGCCACGATTTCGTAATTTGACCTCTATGAATCCAGCCCAACTCGTTACACCATATTTCGTTATGCCATTTTAGTATCATCCTTTCCTCCACACTTTGTCCCCATGTAGTACCTTACTTCAAGGTCTTCTGAATCATATTCTGTATGAATTCTCTTCTTTCAGATGCGTGCCCCATGATCTGTTGATGTTATCCTCTTATGTGTTACACTATTTCGTGTAGACTGCAGATAATGCAACCCTCGGGTCTATGCAATATTTTAGAGCCTTTAGTTATTTATTGTGTCTTAGGCCCAAATATTTCCCTCAGGACTCCATTCTTGTCACCATCAGCCGGTGTTCTTCCCATTCTGTAATTCTGACGAACCTGTTCTGGATCTTTGAATCCGTAATTAAAAAATTGCCGTCTGAAATCAATGAACATGATTTTTCAGCATTAAACAGCTGCTTTACTTCACATGTTTGTATTGGTTGTATGATAGGTAGTTACTGTAAATTTGTTCTGTTCTGCTAACCATTGGAAGCATTACTAGGCCCTCGCGTACCATCTGTTTTACAATAAAGAGTACTTTATCTTACCACAGAGCGTATTGATTTGTTTCGTATAATTCGTAGAACAAGCAGCCACGGTTTCCCTGGAAGGCATATACTGGCCTTTATAATAAAGACGCATTGCTTTAACTATTAGATAAAGGTAAAGCTGACCTTGAGCACGCTAGGTCAGTGTATGAGGGAGGGGAAGTATAACTCCTCATTCTGAACCTTGGCACTAAATGGAAATGAGTGGTCAGCTGTACGCTCCGGCCGCTTTACTCACGAGGAAATAGCCCTAGAACCGATTGCATAGCAGACTGAAAGGGAGTCAGAAACGGTCTGGTCACTTTGGAGGAGAGAAATATCTCTTTCCTCTCCTGGCAATCGACCCACGATTGCTAGGTTGTCTAGCCCATAGCTTATCACCATACCGACTGAGCTGTCCCGGCTCAATTTGAACAGGGAACTGGATTTTTTAGCCTGCATTTTTTTGGGATTTTATGGTATAGAATTTCTCCTTTTAACTTTTCGATTTAAATCTCAATTCTTTTACCATTCTTTGTCTGCCACTTCTTTTCACCATGATTTTAAGTGTGTTGTTTAACGACGCTGTCAGTTGCTGAGATTGTATAGGTTTGGTGACAAATAAAAGAATGAACATGGTGCACTGGTGGAATGATACCGACAGGGGAAAACCGAAGAATTCGAAACAAAAACTGTCCCAAAGCATCTTTGTCCACCACAGATCCCCATGTGGACTGGTCTGGGATTGAACCGAGGCTTTCGCGGTGAGACGCTGTCGATTAACCGTCGTAGTTACACCACGCTAATCAGCAACGTCGCCACCGTCGATGTTGCCATTTCATTCGCATGTCAGGCAGACATCGCTGTGGTGATGATAAACTCAAGGAGACATGCTGCTTTGCGGGGACGGAGCCCTAAACCCTAGACGAATTAGTATTGCATGCTACGACGGAATGCCGCCCACTAATGTAACCAACTAAATTATCGAATAATTAATTTAGATAATTAAACATATAAAAACCTTAGTGTTCCAACACAAATATCGTCAACAAAAATTGTTATTCCAGAATTAGGATAATGAGAATGATAAGCAGTTTGTTGTCAGTTCAGAATTCCAATCAACTTACGTATTTGCTGTGCTTTTGTTATGTACTGCATGAGTCAATCAGTTTTATTAGGTGCACACGTTACAGAGTCACTGAATGACACAGCTCCATTCACTCAGCTGAATACGATCGCTGGAGAGGAACCTCCCCCCACTGTGTCATTCGTATGCGAAAGTTAGACACAAACAGACCTTATAGAGTTAAATGAAAAAAAAAGTCACTGGAGAGCAGCGTTGTCAGTGAGTTACCATCAGTATTCAAGTAGTTATTTCTGCAGTCACTTTCCATGTTGA
This sequence comes from Reticulitermes speratus, assembly GCA_021186555.1. Taxonomy (NCBI): domain Eukaryota; kingdom Metazoa; phylum Arthropoda; class Insecta; order Blattodea; family Rhinotermitidae; genus Reticulitermes; species Reticulitermes speratus. The sequence goes on from JAJKFL010000007.1 coordinate 13,658,678, forward strand.
ATTAGCTCGACCAGAAAGACGACTGATCGTTACAGCGTGATTAATAGAATAACACGGCACACTATGATTTCTTACTTAAACGAACAGTTCATTAAAAGTCAGTGTTTGCCCTTCAAATTGTGAAATATGTAAGGCTGTCTTCTTATTCCCTGCTCATGGAATTTGTGGTGTACAGACTGGCACTGGGACATTCATCTGATGCTCCATACCCATATTTCATTAATCTACTCACGACGCTATATAATATTTGCAATTGACAGCTTCGTTAAATAAATCGCCCCCGCCCCCACTTTCCGACGCACGGGTCATTCCGTGAATACGTTTGTACTCTGCTTCTCAGGAGCCCTTGCGTCCCTATCAGAGTCGCTCTGTAATTACGTTGCATACATATGAACGTAATGTCAGCTCCACTCTAATGATTTTCGTGAAATTTTATATTGAGGGGTGTAAGTGAAATTTGTTGACACTTTCCAGTTGCGGCGGTACTCGTACAAAACAAGGGACATTACAGTCTACACACGTTTCTGCGCACATGTCGAAGATGCTTGTGATTAGCAAGGTTGTTATATATGTATGTTCCTACGATAAGGTTTGCGACATCATGATATACTGAACTACCGAATGGATCTCCTCAAATAGACATTTTTAGAAATCATGTGATTCGACATTGACGGCAATATTCTCTGTTTTTTTATTAATTTCTTCTCAAAAAATTGTTTTAACAAAAAAAGGCTAAAATTTAAAATTTACAGTGCTGCTCAAACGGAGGCCAGGGGAAGCTAACATATTTCATGTACTTCACTTGGCCTCCGCTTGAGACAGGACTGTCAATTTAAATTTTTTGTTTCTTATTTACACGTGCTATGAAGCTTTTTATTCTTATTTACACGTTGTTTGTGATCCGTTGATCTCCGAAAGAAATTACCCAGCATCGAGCGTTAGTAAATACAATTTTAATGTTTATTAAGATTAAGATGCTCTATTTTCTGTTGAATGAATATTTTGCTCTTTCTGCTTGCGAATTTTTCGCTTGGGTGTAACTGGTTTAACGTAGCGAATAATCGGTCTTAACCATCTGTCAAATACGACCCATTTTCATAGTTGTTACTGACTTTATTCTCATTTTATTGAACCTACGTTTTTCGGAGTAGTTGATCGATTCCCAGCGATTCGGTATTTAGACGACAGTTGAGGATTTACAGGATGAAAAAATATTTTAAGTGAATAATTTATGTCATACTGTATACATCAGAAATAAGCTTGTATTTGACCGTGCTAATAGTATCAGTTATCGTAACAGACCATATACTGTAAAACTCTTTAATTTTTGTCTGAATGTATGGAGCCGTTAAGAATAAACCATCTGGTTTGAGATATATCCAATGCAATAAAATAAATAGCAACAAATAAAAGTGGCGTATTTTACGGAGGGTTATAATCACTGAAGATGAGATCAAACATTGTTTGGAACAAAAATTGTACAGAAAAATAAAGTATGCACCCTAAGATCAGGATATTGTGCTCGTAATTTTTGTGATTTTCAGATGCAGATATGTAGCCTAAATTTTATTTACATAGTAATATTTGTAATATTCCAAAAAAGCGGTATACTTGTAGTAGGTAATTATTGGTACTTTTTTCATTAAATAGGACACAGTAGGTCTATACATGTAAACATTTTAACCACACAAACAAAATAACTCGCACTGTTGTAGGTGAACACGAAGGTTAAACTCGACCATGGAACACGATTCCTGAACCACTTCCGCCCACTTCCTTTTTTCAAGATATGGAGTCCTAAGATCCATGTCATTGCCATCCTACGACTTTCTCCTTCCTCTTCAGAATCCAATTTTCCATTTTTGGATGTCCATTGCCTGTCACATCCTGACCACATACGCAGCACACCTAGTCTCCTAGAATATGTGATTATATCTGTGACATAGATATAATTATCCTAAGAACAGTTTGTGGCTTGTGTAAGTCATGATTTCCTCTGTGTATGATGTCCTTCATTCTCTGTTTTCTTCAGGTTCTGAATATTTCCTCAAACTTGGTTTTCACCCATACATCTGACCTGTAAGGTACCGCGTCTGAACGCACATACTACGCGTAATGAGTTTGTTGTCTGTTACTTAAGAAGCGTAGTATTAATAAGTGTTCCTTTCCGGATACTGTGAATGTTTGATAAAAATTTGAAAACTCTTTTTATCTTCCCATCTGATATCTAGCAACATGAAGACTTAAATACACAAACTATCACTTGACCGTAAAATGAATATGTGTGTGTTGAGTTTATGTAGCTCAGAATAGGGACCAGGGGTTGCCTAATTTCAACACTCTAATAAACCTTCTTGTTTCATAAAACGCGGAGATTTGGTGAAAACTCCGTGGAGTTGCTTAACTGGCTAATTATTAATGCATCTGCTTAGCTTTGTACAGTATTGAAACTGATTTCTGAACCTTAATGTGTGTAAATCTTAATAAAGTTTTGTTCCGAAAATAACGTTTTAAAACTAGAATTACATAGGTATTATGATCGAAGAATGCTGGCCAGAAGCGAAAACTTTTCCCTGAAACAAGGACTTTAACTGTATAAAGGTGTTTGGAACTTTGAAAGAATGAAATAGAATGAAAGTGTACAAAAAAATCCTGTGAAGAATAAATAAAAGCAATGGCCGCGGCAGAGAAAGTGAAACTTTTCCGGCTGAATCCAGGACTTGGTAACACCCATAACTCTAAGAAAGTGAGCTTCGAATAAGGAACGCGGAGTGAGGCGGAAGGGGCATTTTCTTTCTTCTTTTCACTTTACTCACAGAATAAAAGATTGTTGCATGTTATATGCTTTCCATTATTTCTGTATCGCCTGTATTAGTGGCGGAAACATTTTTTACTCTTGAATTATAGTCCCTAGAGAGGGTATAATTATTTTTGGCATATCGTTTCATAATAACTGCTTTGTGTTATGTTTGAATTGTGGACCTAACAAGAAATAAATCATTGCAGTGAAGATTACATCCGTGACGACAACAGATATTGGTTTTGGAATTAGGGATATTCTGTAATGGTTACAACAAGCAAAGGCCATAGCTTCTCAGGTCATTCTCCTCTTCAAGTTATGTATGACTGCTCCTGGGTCTAACCAGATCTTCTTCAGTAATGACAGTTTACTTCTTTATTTCTTTATGTACTGACGTAACAGCCCATTGGACAACTACAAAGACAGCACAAGTAAGGAGACAGTAGATAGTAGACAAACCAAATCACAACAAGAACAAACCGGAACGAAAAACAAAAGCAAAACGTTACAGTTAAATAATTTTAATAACAAGCTATAGAGATGGGCAAGGTAAAATATTAGACATAATTATAATGAATAAATTACAACCCATTATGTAGCTACTTAACAACAGTAATAATAATAATAATAATAATAGTTATATTCAATTAATTCAGTGTTACGCATCTTCCGTGCAACTGTCCAATATATACAAATTTTCACTTGCAGCTCGTTGCACAATATTTAATAGTCACTGCTCCGATATGTTTCGGCCACAAGATATGGTCATCTTCAGGGAGCTACAGACTTTATTACAGCTTATGTTTCAAGTAGCAACGCGTACTAACCTACCCAGTGCAGCGTATTCATTCATAGTGTACACACGGAGTGTCTAAGCCTTGGGGTTTGCATAACGAATTATATCCTCTGATATACATTCTTAATAATTTCATGTTTATATTATGATTTGTGTTTAATATAAGTATTTACAGATTTCTCAATCCAAATTAAATCGAAGATTATGTCACCACCACAGATGTTTGGATAAAGCAAATTACGCACTGAGTTTGCGCTCTTCTGGGATATTATGCAGCGTTGAGTAGTAATTCTGTACCGACGTTTCGAGACAACCTGTCGGTCCCAGCTTCAAGGGTCAAGAATTCGAGCTTTCTTCTTGGACTCTTGACTCCTGAAGATGGGACCGATAGGTTGTCCCGAAACGTCGGCACTGAACTGCCACTTAACGCTGCGTAATATCCCAGAGGAGCGCAGATCTCATCTATATCGCGGCGAAAGCCTGAAATCACAAATTACGCATTAATTCTAACATTTTAGTTGCATTATTTTTTAAATACAGTTCTAATATTGTATCTAATTGTGCATTGACACCATAATTTTAATATTGTGTACAGTTATAGATAGACATCAATATATGCTGTATACGTCTATGAAGTTTGTAGCTGCCTGAAGATGTCCATGGCTTGTGGCCGAAACATGTAGGAGCAGTGAATGACAAATAAACAGCAATTTAACTTGGGAAAAGAAATAGCCTAATAATAAAAATAAGCTGCAAGATATCTTATAATTAGAGTAATTAACTTAATAAATCATTAAGAAAAGTAGATAGTCGTTTTATGGAATGTACTACTCTCTCCACAGATGGCATTAGCCGCCAACGCGCCTCTAGCAGAAGGAGAGTTGCGACCTTTAGAATCAACATTAAACAAAGCAAAAATATCTGATGTTGCCATTCGGCTTACGAAGGTCGACTGTTCACTAAGTGAAGAGCAAAATTTTAATCCTTTATTGACTATGTTAAAATAATAATAATAATTATTATAGTAATAGCACTAACATAAAGTGCTAAGTACAGTGTTCAGCGTATGTGCCAGTGCGAACAGAGACAGATTGTGGTTCTCTTACTACTGTCAGTTATGCCTCAACACTAGCTTTCGTCGCCACGCTTCATGCTACTCTTGCAAACTGCTAGGCATTATTGTATTTTCAAGGCAAACGTGTTGTTCTGATGTGCTTTTATATTACGGAGTTTCGAACTTCAGCAAACAGGAGACTGTTTCTTGAAGCCGTAAAATGTCAAGAGAATTTCAGACGTAGAATAATTTTCTTGCCAGCATAGCTGTGTCACCAGTAAAGCACGCTAAAATAACTGAAGCACAGATCACTAATTTTCGTAAACATCTTGTGAAAACGTGGCAGCTATAGGATGGGGAGAATACGCATTTCGTGTAACATTCAGCAGAAGTTAGACATGACGGTATAATGGTTTCATGTTCTCAGACGCACTATAACTATAGTTGTGTAGATGTTAAGTCAGCCGAAATGTTTGGAAGCGGGCGGGTTTGTATTCTTCGCTGTCACCCAAACTTACATCAGCGCCTTTCATCAAGTCAACGCCTTCTCGCTTTAACTTTCTGTTTTCTTGTTACGCTAAGGAGGTTGAAATGAAGTGCAGCTGATTCATGGTGTTCCTCTACGTCAGTGCCAGGTGCAAACTTGTGAACCTTCTGCTCATTACACTTGATAGCCATGTCATAAGGAAACACTGAAGGTGCTTGTTTTAATGAGGATATGATAAACCAATGGTTTACAGATCTTATGTTTCAAAATGCGGCAGTATATGAGGTTCGTGGCTTGTTTCTACTATACAAAACTCATCTCCACCACCAACAATCCTACCACCACCACCACCATCACCACCACCACCACCATCACCACCTTCACCACCACCACCACCCCTTAAAGCCAAGCACAGAAACTGATAAAAGAGAGGAGTCTTTACATTTATGTGGAATGTTCCCGACTGTGTAGAGTAGAGCCCATCTTAAGAATCTAAGAGTTCCTCAGCTGGTCAAGAAATTTTCTGCGTTTTATAGGACACGAGGTTTTACTACCTTGGCCAAAAGTCCTCCACTTGCACGTATTCTGAATCAGATGAACCCAGTTCACAGCCTCCCACCATTTTTCTTTCAGATTTATTTTAATATTCTCATCAACGCCTAGGTCTTACAGCGGTCTCTTTCCATTACGTTTCCCCACCTAAGCCGTATATGTATTTATTTTCTCCTCCATACCTTCTATATGCTTCACCAATCTCATCGCTTTCGACTTGATCACCCAAATATTTGGTGAGGAGTTAAAGTCATGAAGTTCCTCGCTGTGCAGTCTCCTCCATTCCCCCGTTAACCCTCTTAGGCCCAAATATGTTTCCCAGCAACCTGTTCTCGGACACCCTCAGCCTTTGTTGTTTGCTGACCGTCACACACCTATATAAAACAACAGGCAAAGGGTATTTGATCCTCCCAAAAGTTTGTCAAATATGTATCTTTATAAAGCTGCTGTACTTGATACCATGTGTTATCTGTTATCACTTTACTTGAACTGATTATCGAAGCAGTTAAGAAATGATTGTAGGTTTTTTTTATGTTTGAACTTCTGAGAGAAACCAGTTCATGTATTCGGGGTGTGTGTGTGTAAATATATTGTTCACCCATGAAAGTACAGAAGCCCTATGGAGGTAACAAAACAGCTTTATGCTGTAAGAAGTTGTAAAGTTGGTACTTCTAGCTTGCGACGAAATTTTGATATATATTTTTTTACTTACCTTTGTTTTCACGCAGATGTGCAAGGGTTCAAATAAGTTTCTCATAAGATGCGAAGAGCAGGATGCATACAGTGGAATAATAAAAAATGCGAACAAAATATTGTTGGGGAAATTTGAAGGGAAGGAACCAATTTGGAAACCTAGACGTAGAGAGAATAATATTAAAATGACTGTTAAAGATATGTATATGAGTTTGTAGATGATTAATGTGGCTCAGAACATAGATGAGCAGTGGATTTTTGTGAACATGCTAATGAGTAGTGTTGCATTTCTGCCGTGCACATTTTAAATCAAAAGTTGAATCAAAATCATCTAACTAAGTAAACTAACTAACTAAATAACTAGCTCCATGGAGTAGAGTCCTTCCTGAGAACCTAACAGGTCCTCAGCTATTCAAGAAAGCATCTGTGTACCCAAAATTTGGGACTTAAGTAATTATCTGTCTTTATTGTGTCTCCACCGTGTTTTGCCCCAAATGGAGACATAGTTTTGATTTAACGATAATGGTTGATGAGTGCCCTAAAAGGGAGAAAATTTCTTGACTAACTGAAGAATTGTTACCTCATGAAGAAGGATTCTGCTCCATAGAGTTAGTCTGTTACTTTACGGTTTTCTGAGATTATTTTCGGTCTCGTGATACAGAAATTTTTAAGAATTGTATCTTGATCCTTAATGCGTGTCTGAAGTAATTATCACTGACTGTCTTCGCTCATTTATCTTATAGATATTCTTTTGTGTAGGAATGTATTGAACTCTACAACTTTCAGGATTATTATTTATAATTTACATGTTTATAAGTTTTAGAAACAAGATTTGTCAGTACCAGAGGCGACAGTTTCTTCTCATGACGTGTGCACGGTCCATGATCTAGATCAGGGGTCGACAACCTTTTGGCACTTGCGGGCGTCTCACGATTTCGAACTTTGTTATGATAAACTTATAAGGAGGTAAATGGGAGCCTTCTGAGAGTAAATGATGGATGATGGGATAGCAGATACACACACACACACACACACACACACACACACAGAGGACATTTCTTTCAGAGACGTAAGATTTTATACGCCGATTTCTTTTTCAGTGTTATAATATTATGAATTATTTGTCTTGGTTAAGTCACTGTAGATACTGCAAGGTCATTACGCCCATTTATCACAATCTTCAATGCGTCTTCTGAGTTTTGATGTCTCCTTCTTACTTGTGAGTATCTGCTTTAAAACTCGCAAAAGATACGTATTTTAGCATAAAAGTGTTTATCAGTAAGCCAGGAACAAAATTTACTCTTTCGAAAGTTAATGACCGAAAGTGCTTGTTCGCCGATATAAGTGCTTGCCAAATGGTGTTAGTATAATCGTGCCGAAAGTTTTGTCACCTTTGAAATTATCAGACTACCATAACACTGTTGTACTTCCTTCGATGAAAGTATCATTCGGTGTATCATTTATTCTTTTGTAACTGATTTATTTCCAATGGCATTTGCACTGGAACCAGATCAGTGAAAATGGTGAAAGGATTTTAAAACATTCGGATTTCATTTGTTGCCTTGTTGGAGTCTCCGAATTTGAAAGAAAATTCATTATGGAGCTGTTGACTGATGCCAATGAACTTATATTTCACCGTCTGCGGATCACCTGGTGAGATGGAAGATTGGACAGGAGTTTTGTGAGACAGAAAGTAGTTAAGATTTTGTTCATGAGAGGTTTATGCAGCATGTTCACTTTCCTTCACAACCATTGACGTCAGAAAATTTGTCACGTAATAATTTACCTTTTCCTTGAAGTTTTGCGTTGCGTGCGCTACGGGGATATTATTTTATCCACAATAAATGCTACAGCCGTTACCCATTATCGTCAGATAACTATGTTACAGCTATGCTCTTTTCCTTCTTGAGAATTCATGTTTCGTTTCGCAAATGAAGCAGTGAACGCTGCACCTCTGCTCGGTTATGTCACTGCCGTGTAGTATAAAACTTCATCTCATTCTATTCCGACTTCTTCCAGAAAATTTTGGATGACCGTAGTTCCAACCGTTACATCGAATGTAGTCCACCATTAAATACAGTCTATATAATATCTCCAATAAAAATGAAGCACAGTGTCTCTTGATGAATATTGCAGTGAAAGGCCATCGGCTCTTCAGAGGTGATTCTTCATGCTCTTTCTTATAAAGACACCTTGTGTATTCTTACATTACAGAAATGCTTTTCGGACATACGGCAAACCGCTTGACCTGTCCTGAGTACTGCATTTAGTAGGCATGTACGAAACCACTGTTAGAAATGCATTTCATATATTTAAGCAACAAGGAAATTTACTGTATTTTAAGACTTGATGCATAATGTTTTATTTTCCGCGAAGTGCCGTTTACTTGATAACTTTATTTTTTCTTTCAAGTAATATTCACGTTTTCCATAAAGCATGCGCAAAATTTTAAGTATCTACCCCGTAGGGAAAATTTGAACTATAGAGGTATTTTCTGCGATAGTTATCATTAAAAAATTTGCCTTCATTACCAAATTCCAGTTTCTTTGATGCCATGCATCAATATCGTATTACTACACCATATAACGCACCATTCGTGTCTTCTTCACAGTCATATAAAACGTAGCACTGAACTGGGGCCTGCTATTTTATTTATGCTTCGTGGAACATTACGAACTTAGCCGGAAAGAAGGTGCTATTTTCATTATTTGAGGCTAACCTTCAACGAATGGTAATGTGATACTTAAGAATATGGAAACTTCAACACTTCTTTATTTTCTCAACAATTGTTCGGTTCATGAATGAAAATTTCATAGCTGATGTCAGGTGTTCGCGGGCCGCACCAAATGAGTGATTGCCCCATGCGGTCCTCTGTCTGGGGTTTGCCGTTCCGTTACCTACAGAGTGTTTAGCTTATCTCTACACCTAGCACGACAGCTTTATCACATAGAAAGCCTGCATCCTCTGTGATATGCCGTGACAGCTGCGGTGCTCAGGGAAGCAAAAAAAAAAAGTCACCTTGAGGCATCACAGCGGAACCAAATTTGAAAAGACAGACGGAGGCTCGCAGATTCTGTAGCACGAGCCGCTTGTAACCGAAATTCGTACAGTTTAATGTTTTCCCTGTTATACAACTTTGTGCCCTTTATACTTACGAAGTGCTTTACTTTTCTTCTCGTTCCTACACTTGACGCGCTCTTTGACTTTAGGTGTGAGGCAGGTTATACAGTCACAGATGTCTCCTGCTTGCTTATGCTTGTAACTGCGCCACTTGTCTTTTCTGGCTTGCCATGCTACTGTTACACTTGTTATCTCTATGTTGCCGCCGGCTACAAGATTAAGCCTCCCACAGGAATTCTGTTACCGCAAGGCTTATTTTCCAGGTCCTGCTGAGTCTGACACCGAGGTGTTCCACACACGCACATTCACGCTGTTTCTTTGTCTCCATACTCGTTCTTGGAATGTGAGGAATGTTTCCAATTTACAACACAACGCAGGAACTTCACACAAAAGCATGTTGGTTCATTCAGTGTCCCAACAGTTTAGAATGTTGTGGATAATGGAGTACATTTTGATCACGTGGTTATTATATTAATGAAAAACGGATTTTGAAATTATACCAATTGCACTTTTGTGACTGCATTATAAAGTAGGCCTAAGAAGGAAGGGGATTTTGTTTTAGATGAATAATAAAGTGGATGTTTGAAGTTAATCACAGAGGGCCGGAAAGCATATGCACCGCCACCAGTACTTCTAAGTTTCAAATATATCAAGTAATATTCTGATCGAATTTCCAAGAAGGGAAACTAAATGTTCTGCTAATTAATAACAAATCGTTTTCACTCAACTGAGTACTTGTATTGTATTAGTAAGCCCAACAAAATGCACTTACAGATAGTTTTGATATATTACCTTTGCATACTGTTATGATCTCCGATATAGCCACATTTGTCTTCAATAATTTTTCGCTTTTAGTGTGGTAAAAGTGAGCTGTTTTGCCTGTTAGACATTTATAATCATAATATTTCCAACATTTTTCGTGCATTAGACATAAATTAATGAGTCCAACAAAATTCACTTATATGTAGTTTTGCTATATTTTCTTTACATGCTTTATAAGAGTAAGTAATCGTAACAGTTTGTAAATAGTATGTATTGGTAACATAGCAAAACTACCTATAGGTGCGTTTTGTTGGACTCATTAATATGTCTAAAGCGCGGAAAATGTCTACAATATTAAGATAATTGATACTTGTTATTAAACACTGTTTTGAAGGACTGATTGAGTAATAGGAAGATATGTGTGCTGTATATCTTGGGGCTGAAGCTCAGACCATTTGTGTAGTAACAGAATACAAACAATAAGTATGCTGGTAACTCACTCGGCAAGAACGGAATTCATTATACTGCTCCAAAAAGTCAGTAAAGTTAATGAAGTCTGTTGACTTGCCCGGGTGCCTTGCTAAATCTGGGAAGATATACATGTTTCTTTAAAAAGAAGGAACATAAAAATCTCGTTTATGTGTAAATGTTAATATTAAAATTCAGTTCAAGTAATGCAGATTTGAATAGTTTAACTAATTTGAAATATACTCTTTCGATATTCTGACAGTGATGTCGCTCTCTCTTACTTTCGTGGCTTCTAAGTAAGATTTGTAAAAATGGGTTCTCGAGTTTTCTGTACTTGAACGTATTTTTTGGGAAGCGGTCGTACAATTAGTATGGCAGGGCTGAGGAATATTAGTATAGAAGCCGAGGTTTGAAATGGGTACCTGTCAGTTACAGTTTATAATTATTACAGCGTGAAGGAAATTTCTCTGTTATTTAAAGGTCAGTGAAGAACTTTCCTGGAGCCACCGAGGAAAGTACAGCATAACCCTGCCTGCCGAGAATCGCCCTCGGACTACGGCAGTACGAAACAATAGTTTCCCTACTCAGCAGCTGTGGTAGTTTTGGCAAAGGTATTACACCTGTTATCTTTATGTCGTCGTCTGTGTTTGACGGCTGGGATAGCTCAGACGGTATAGTGACTACATTACGGGAATGCCGAGGAATGACATTTCTATTCCGGATAGGGGCGATGGATTTTTCTCTTCTCCAAAGCCGCCAGACCGGCCTTGAAACCCACCCACCTTTCTGTTTCGGCTCTTCCCCGGAGATAAAGCGGCCGGGGCCTGAAACTGATCACTCATCTTCATTTTAGTACTGAGGTAAAAAATGAGAAAAACTATGATTTGACTCCCTTATATGCCTACATGGCGTGCAAGGGATGCCTTTACCTTTTAGGCCCTTTCACAAAGTGAAAGGCGATCTCTAGCCTAGTCATATTTGTCTGCCTGTTCGTCTCTCCTCATAGAGCAACATAACTCCGACTGGACGGATTTTCGTGAAGTTTCATATTTGGGAGAGCCGTGCTATGGCTCAGGCGGTTAGTCTGCGGCCCCTATCCGCAGAGGATAGGGTTCGATCGCAGGCTAGTCCATATGGGATTTGTACTGGACTAAGTGGCATTGCGCAAGGTTTGCCTCTTAGTACTTCCATTTTCCTTCTCAGTATCGTTCCAGTAATGCTTCATACTTATTCATTCGTCTATCACCGGCGCAGCTGACATTGTCTTTAAATAACACCTAACACACATGCTTGGGATGTGTACTAGAATATGTTGATACATTCTAATTTTTGTTAAAGTCGACAAAAAATAACACATTTTGCATGAAATTTTAGGTACATTTGTGAGATTTCTGTTTCTACTTGAGAAACATTTTTTTCTTTGAATTACGAACTGAATCCCAACGAACAATCGAAGATCAGAACATCTCGTCTTTTACGAGACTCATGCAGGTAACAGGATATCTGGCTTGGTACGAGACAAGTACTACAAACTCGCTATCTCCCCTGTTACGACAAAGTACAAGCAATGTATGTTTTGTCTTTAACGAGAGAAGGACAAGAAATGCGATATGTCGCCGTTTACAAGAGAAGGAAAAGAAATCCGATATCTCGCCGTTTACGAGAGAAGGACAAGAAATGTGATATGTCGCCGTTTACGAGAGGACAAGAAATGCGATATGTCGCCGTTTACGAGAGAAGGGCAAGAAATGCGACATGTAGCCGTTTACGAGAGAAGGACAAGAAATGCGATATGTCGCCGTTTACGAGAGAAGGACAAGAAATGCGATATCTCGCTGTTTACGAGAGAAGGACAAGAAATGCGATATCTCGCCGTTTACGAGAGAAGGACAAGAAATGCGATATGTCGCCGTTTACGAGAGAAGGACAAGAAATGCGATATCTCGCCGTTTACGAGAGGACAAGAAATGCGATATCTCGCCGTTTACGAGAGGACAAGAAATGCGATATCTCGCCGTTTACGAGATAAGGAAAAGAAATCTGATATCTCGCCGTTTACGAGAGAAGGACAAGAAATGCGACATCTCGCCGTTTACGAGAGAAGGACAAGAAATCCGATATCTCGCCGTTTACGAGAGAAGGACAAGAAATGCGATATGTCGCCGTTTACGAGAGGACAAGAAATGCGATGTCGCCGTTTACGAGAGAAGGACAAGAAATGCGATATGTCGCCGTTTACGACAGAAGGACAAGAAATGCGACATGTAGCCGTTTACGAGAGAAGGACAAGAAATGCGATATGTCGCCGTTTACGAGAGAAGGACAAGAAATGCGATATGTCGCCGTTTACGAGAGAAGGACAAGAAATGCGATATCTCGTCGTTTACGAGAGAAGGACAAGAAATGCGATATGTCGCAGTTTACGAGAGAAGGACAAGAAATGCGATATGTCGCCGTTTACGACAGAAGGACAAGAAATGCGACATGTAGCCGTTTACGAGAGAAGGACAAGAAATGCGATATGTCGCCGTTTACGAGAGAAGGACAAGAAATGCGATATGTCGCCGTTTACGAGAGAAGGACAAGAAATGCGATATCTCGTCGTTTACGAGAAAAGGACAAGAAATGCGATATGTCGCCGTTTACGAGAGAAGGACAAGAAATTCGATATGTCGCCGTTTACGAGAGGACAAGAAATGCGATATGTCGCCGTTTACGAGAGAAGGACAAGAAATGCGATATGTCGCCGTTTACGAGATAAGGAAAAGAAATCTGATATCTCGCCGTTTACGAGAGAAGGACAAGAAATGCGATATCTCGCCGTTTACGAGAGAAGGATAAGAAATTCGATATGTCGCTGTTTACGAGAGAAGGATAAGAAATTCGATATGTCGCCGTTTACGAGAGAAGGACAAGAAATACGATATGTCGCCGTTTACGAGATAAGACTCGGAGAGGCTGGGGAAACATGCCATCCCACGCGAGAAAGGAAAGAAAATAGTGTTTTGCGTTTCGATTGCATTGCAGTTATTTACGAATAATATGAATAATAGGATAATAGAAGCAATAGTAGATCAAGGGACGATAACAGATCAAACGCACCAATAGTGTTACGCCCTGTGGACCTTTCTCTAACTTGGTACCTCCTGTGCTTTTCTGTCGTCTGTGCATGCTGTCAGCTTTATCCTCATGTGTAGGCAACTGGCGGCATGCATAAGGCCTACCGACCCGTTCAGCAACTCCAGCACAGTCAGAGCATGCTATTAAGGTGTCCGTTAACTACGTTGCGCAGTTCGATTGAACGGACTTCTTAGGAAACTGACTGGCATCCGTAATTGTCTGAGACTCAGCAGATAACAGAGTGAATGTGACCGAATTTTTTGCAGCAGCATCAGCGCGCGGAAACCTGAGTTGAAAGAAAGAACTGGTTATTCAATTAGTTCACTTACCCAAAGAAATGCTCATAAAAGGACACAAAGATAGCCGTATAACATATTGTACGTCATTTCGCTAAATGTATGGAAAGACTTTTGTCCCTTAATGCAAAACAGTACCTAAAAATACGACCTAATTAATGCCACTGTGCATTTTACGTACACAGTTTGTGCCTTTCTTATGTTTCTCAGAACAGATGGCTATTGTTTTCGTAAACAGCTTCAACTGGCTAGACCTTGTAATGCAGGCATCCTGTTCTCTGTGAGGTACGAATGGAATTGTTAAATATAGTTTACAACTTAATGCATCACAGAATTAAAGCACAGCGACTAATTCATGGTCCACCTGATTCTACATAAAAACGTATTTTCCCACGCACAGTGCATCTATATCTTTCGCATGAGTCTCAAAATAAACTAGAATTATTTTATATATATCGGGAATCTGTTGGTCTTTGTAGTGTAGACGAAGAGTGTCTTCTGTGAGCTAGAAACTGAATTTTTAAACGTCATTAAATATTTTTTATTTTAAATATTATTTGGCGATTTTGTAATGTCGCACATTTATCATATGTCACGGTCCTGTGAATTCCGTCATGGAATTTGGGTTCTATGAGGGTAGGTGAATATGTTGTTGTAATTCGATTCCGTGAATTTATTGGCTCCTGCACGATTTAATTAATGAATTTTGTTTCATAATATTCGATGAATTTATTGATGTAAAAAGTCAGTAGTGTTAATTTATAATTTTTAAAGGGGTGGATTTGTTATTCCCGAAATTGTAGTGAGCCAGAATGAACTGTCTTAACACAGAGAAACTAGAAACTTTGACGTCACACACATTTGCAAAATAACGCTATTCTTGTCTTGTTATTTATCCAAGCTTGGGGTCTGAAAATTCTTTCTTCATCTCTTTTGGCTCTTTGTTTTTCTTTTGTTGTAATAATATCTGGCTGTGTAGAAGAACTGTTTGGCTTTTGAATTATTATCTTCTTACCACCCTTCCCAGTGGCTTAGACACGGACTTATCCTGGCCTCTGCACGGTTATCTATGACTGAAATCCGTGTCATCATTCCTGCGTAACCCGAACTCATCCATACCGAGCTCACTTCGACCATGAAGATGGAGGCAGAATGTTTATAAAAAATGTGTGTATGCACCTACAAGACGATATGGTATCACAACCCAGTTTACCACAATATAATACCGATGAATATGGATCATAGTCATTGTGAAGTGAAACTTCCTGATTAATTACCCTTTGTCCTTATACAGTACCTCTTGTCAAAAACGTCACAACTTACAGTACGAGAACAAAACGTAGTAGGCTAGCATGAGAATAATATGACGTTTAGAAAAATGGGATGACCTGTCATCTCTCCCGAGATTTATGTCCAGTTCCACTGCTCGAATATATTACAGTCGGAATGTTTTTGTGAAGCAAAGGTTCTATGCGCAAAGTGTAACCTGCTTGGGAAACTAGATCCGTTGTGGTTAAGGTAATGCCTTTTGCCAATGTAGGCGACTTTGACAGTAGTTGACTTTCATGACAAGTAGGTATTTACTTTCGGTTCGTGATCGTTATAGCTTGTGAAATTCTTTAGCGAACGAATTACGTATTTACGAACAGAGGATTTTTAACAGGGAAATTTTGAGCAAAAATTATATTTGGGAAATGTAATTGAATAAAAGCCGAGCCCAGTGGTCGCGCGGTCTAAGCCGTGGGTCTGCGCCGTTTACTTGCTAGGATTGCGGGTTTGAACCCCGTCAGGTTCTTGGATATCTGTCTCTTGTGAGTGTTGTGTGTTGTCAGGCAGAGGTCTCTGCGACGGGACGATCACTCGTCCAGAGGAGTCGTACCGAGTGTGGTGTGTCTGAGTGTGATCTCCAAATCTCAACAATGAGGAGGCCTAGGTCCACTAGGGCTGTCGAGCCATAGAAAAAATTGAATAAAATGTGGAACATTAAGTATAAATTTAAGAATGTTGAATTAAGACAGATTTTATGCGCTTTTTAAGAGGTGAAAACAGAATGCCTGACATATATGCCATGCCCGTCCTCCCGTCTCTCCGTCAATCAGTCTGTGACCTATTGTCAGCGACTTAATTGTTGCGGATTATTGTGAACTTTAGTATATGAGATATTTTAAAAAGATGAGTGAGCCTGAGTTTCCTGCAAATCAGTTTGTTGACAGCCAGACTTTCTTTGAGGACATAAAATGAATTCCTACCAGTATTTCCCATGTGTCTTGACCCACTTCGGTAAAATTTATTAAGTGGTCGTAAGTTTCTTGAAACTCTGCGCAGTGAGTGCTGCATTTTTGTTCTGGGTCCAAACGGAATTACATATACTCATGCGTGGGACAACCGCATACATTTTGGACGTAAAGAACGCCTTCGAAAAATCAGTACGCTGCTTCACAGAATACACCATTTAAAACGTTTTGAAACATGACAAAGCGTAAATAGTTTAAAATAATTGGAAATGATCCAATGCTTGCTTTGTTGGTTTTGGAGTGTAGCACTATATATTTTGAATAATTTTAATGCGAATCAGTTATACCTGGAAACTCATTGAGTTTCAGAAGACTAGTTTATTTGGCAATGTGTTACGTTAGAACCTAAAGCTATTTCTAAATTAGTTTGTTTGCTTTGTAGGTTTTGGAGTATAGCACTATATATTTTGAATAATTTTAATGCGAATCAGTTATACCTGGAAACTCAAATCTCTAGTGCTATCTATATATTACGCATGGTAGGTTTCTACGCACAAATCTTTTTTCAACATTACTGTAAATAGCCTGTGAACACAGACACTGGGCATCTTGTGATATAATTAAAGAGGGAAGAACTTATATTCCTGTATAATTAATTGAATTCCAGACTGTCAGAAGTGGCTAGCAGACTTGTGGACTGATGTTAGCACGGCGAGGAAGTAGTGTCCATTTGTGATGCACTCGTCGTCCTGACAGCCGTGCTGAATAGTTTATATTGGCAATAAAATGCACTCAATTATTATCGATTGATTTACCTTTTAGAGGGTAACGGACGTTGCGTTTGCTTTAACGTTACATGACACGACAGTTCGTCCGTACTTTTCTTTTGGGGGCTAGTTTGGTTTTTACAACAAGTAACTTTTGTTTTTCAGAATATTATTACCTAACTGGCCTTTTAGTATAAACTCTGTGTTTTCTTGAACGTAAGAATATTCTTTTAAGTTACTAAGTTTATTTAAATCAGTTTCACATTTTTTCTCTTTACAAATACGATGATCACGCTGTTAATTCTTAATACCATGTGAAGTATTTTAATACTGTGTCAGACACAGACAGTAAGCTGCGCAGCTAGATTTAGCTTAAACACCGGCTGCAGTGAATACTGCAAAAATGGTGACGGTTTGTCTTCTCCATGGACTTGGTTAATTACTCATTTAATGTTGTCATGAACTTCTCGACGAAAGGAACGTTGTGCAATGTTCCGTTTCTAATTTTCTAAATATAAAATGGATTTACGTAATTCTGAGTGAGTCCAACTCTCATTAATCTGAAGGTACGGAAATACTTGTTTGAAATTTGGTTATGCTAGATCAATATATCTTCATTTATACCAGCATATATTGTATGTGTATCATCCTGCTTACCCTACTCGAAAAGCGTCGATTTTCCGGTACAAGTACACTTTCTTAGTCGTTTTCTTGAAGCAATGCTTGTAGATGTTATTGATGGTATATAAATGCAGAATATTACAAAATTTCGTTATTTTCCCTTGATTATCACATATGACGCGCATACGTAACAAATTTAGGGCAGAACTGTTAACCGACAGAAAATGCTAAAGCAATTAAAGGTGTCCATTGAGAAATCGTGGATTCTTTCTCGCTGTATGGATGTTCTTGTGCACAAAAATACTAACCTGTTGACTGATGCAGATTACTCAAAGGGCTTCACTTTACTACAACTGCTCTTTTCTGGCTTACTTCTTTCAAGCAGCTTGTCGTTAGTTAAACAATAGACAATGTTTGCCATTCTTCTTCCTTTCACTATCCTCTTTCTATCTTTCCGATCTGTTCAACAGACTAATTTGCAGCGTTCGAAAGAGCATCTGAATTGGACAAAGCTTTCTCTCTATAGAATAGAATTTTTTTCATTAAACTAAAAAGTTGGGCTGTAACTTGCTCTCTTTGTTCAGCGTCCATAATGCTCCCCTCACATAGTGAATTTTCTGGGCAGCAATGGCATCAAACATTGCCAGTTACGGGGTCTTTTGTTTTCAACGTTGGAATGTCATTGTGCGATATCAAACCACCGCACGTTCACAGGTAGGCAGCAGTTAAACTGAATGCGTACGTGTGCGTATTTGTATATTGCGTGTCTTTGATTCTGTGTGTGTAATTATTGCCTCTCGCAATACATGGGGGTGTAGCGGAAAATACAGAGGTTTGGTTTCGTTGTCTAATTTGAAAACGTAGTGATAGTTTACAACATTTCGAGGTGGGTAAATATTTCTACAGAAAATGGAAAAAAATAATTTACTTGTAAATGCAAATATTTACTTTATTTTCATATTTGATGGCAGTATGTCAACTTACGTAGTTGCAGACCCCACTGCATTTCATTTTTCTGAGAAAAGGATTTTGTTATTGAGCGAACACAACGAATTGTAAGAAAAATTCTGTTTCTCTTGCTCCTCCTCTATTTCTGCTTCTTCTATGCAAGGTACAGGCAAACTAGCCTGTTCCGACTGCACGCACTCATTCCATCCGTTTTTAGGTCTCCTTCAGTCACAGTGCCTTCTGGATTACACTTTTAAATTTCTGTACATATTTTTATCTGTCCAAACAGTTTATCCAGGTTTGTCTGTGTTCATTGATTGTTTTGTGCAGGTGGAATTTTAAGTTCATTCTTAATGTCTTCATACTTAATACGGTGTAGTCTAATGAAACTTAAGTATCTCATCTCTACTGTCTATGACCCTTGTCTTAAATTTCCAAGATTAATTTCTGTGTAGTAAGTTTGATAATATTTGTATTGTGTTTCTCTCCTGCTGTCCTTCTTTAAGATTGTTTTTAAGGCGTTACATACACTGTCAAATTTATTGAGTTTGTTAATTGCCTCTGTTGCCTGAAGTATATGTTATGTGACAAAGTGTATGTTATATCTTTTGCCAAATAACAAATGAGGAGCTGCTGCATGAAAATTAACAAGATGTTAAATGATAGAGAATAGAAGGTTATTGTGAACTGAGTTGGCACTATAGGAATGTAACAATTATTTGTTCCGTTCGTAGAGACAGAGCAGTGGAAGCTGTCCAAACTGTTTAATCCCTTAATGTGCAGTAGCGATCCTGTAGGCCTGTGTCTACTTAGTTTAACACAAAGAATTCATACTTTCTCCCTCTGAAAACTTCTGATAATTTTACTTTGTTCTTACAGTATTCTGTAATTCCCCTCAACATTATAGTTGAATTAACTCCATAGCATACATATTGTGTTCTCGGCGAGGTACGACTCAACATTTTATGTAGCTGTGACTAGAGACAACGGACTGGGTGATCGGGGGTTTGAATCCAGGCTGGGGGGAAAGATTTTTTCCTTTGTCATATCGTTCAGGACGGCCATGGGGCCCACCCAGCCTCCTATTCAGTGGGTAAGGGGGTTCTTTACGAGGGTTTAAGCGGCAGGGCCGTGAAGATGACCGCTCATTCCATCTAACACCGAGGTTAAGAATGAGTGGAGCCATATCTCTACTCCCCGCCTGTGCCTTCATGGTGTGGACAGGGACAACTTACATTTCCTACCTCTTATTATTCAATTAAGCTTTGCTTGTTAAATGGCCGAGTTGTTTTCTTTCGTGCAATAAGAGGTTTTATTTGTTTTGTGGATCATATAGCATATTTTAATGACTTTGTATTGAATAATACCTATCAAGGTATCGTACTAAGGCACGAGTTTTTATCGTTTGCTTGCACACGAGCGATAAATTAAACGTAGTAACACTCCTAACGACTTTGAACTCCGATATTTTCATCGTCTCACCTTTTTAAAATGTATCTCAAAAGAACAAAGTTTCTTAAGCCAGAATTTTGTTAATGAAACTTTCAGAAAAGATAATTCTTGCTAACAATCTGTACAGTAAAACGTGTCTCTATGTCTATGGCAGCCATAACTCATCAGAAAACAAGTTTGGACAGTAGTGTTAGGATTATATCGGTCTACGTGATCGGGGTCGGACACTGGATTCTTCTCACTTAGAATGATAAACTAAAATTTAATTTAAGCTAAGTATGTGAAGCTATACCTCATTTGAATGCGTCGCTCTAGAGAATACAACGAAGCATGTAAAAACGACATAAACTTTACCGTCAGGGAATACAGGGACCAAAAACGACTCGTAAAAGGATTAGTTTTGATTGAACCTTATATGACTAGACGTGCTCTTTCAGACATTTGAAAACATGTTAAAAGGGTCGAAATGTAAAACCAAGTATTGAAAGGACAAAAAGAATAATTCAAATGTGAATAGTTCGATGTGTGTTCTTGGAAAGGCCGCGGGTTGGCAAATATCTTTTCTATAATGTAGCGTTTTCCATTTGTTCAGCTGAAACTAAAATCGCTGTATTTTTCTGTAGCTTTCAGGTTTGTTAGTAGCTAAGCAGAAGTGAGAGACGCCTGTGCTTGATTCGGTATTACAGTCTCGAAAATTTTCGACGAACTTTACATTCTTGCTTATTTAGTGAAATCTTGATTGAGTGCCCCTGAATGGCTGTAATGTGTCTTATCGGATCAGTAGAATGGCTATCCAAGGAATCTGTTGGTACAGATTGGATCTGCCAAATTCTCCATTTGAAATGTCAAACGGCTTCATACTAATATGCTAATATTTGTTACAGAAAAACACAATTTTTACCATAATATTCCAATTTTCTCTAAGTCACTCTGTTCAGAGAAATATTATGCGGAGAAGTTAAATGATGTCCATCTGTCGTTAATGTGACAGAACCCGAAAATTCAACAGCTCCAATACCAACGCACGCTTTGAACAATACCTCCACCCATAACAGCCATCTTCCCAAATATGAATCTTTAATACTCTTCTATCTCCCCAATAATATGTTAATCAGGCCAGTAAAATATAAACACTAAGAATGCAGTACAATATGCACTTAAGAACGCAATATAGGATACTAATTTATATCCCAGTAATCTGTGTACATTTGTAACCATTACATTGCTAACAAATTGAAACGTTTATGTGCTGAACGAAAGTTGGTTGAAGTGTAAGATTTGAAGTTCTCACAGCGGTGAGGATGAAGTCTTTTGGGGTGTGTCGTCATGTAGAGTGATGTGAGAGTGGGTGTGTTATGAACTGTGTTTCACAAATTAATAGTGAATAAAAGTGTACATTCGTCGGACAATAAACATACATGGGTGTGTTATCTTCTACCATGAACATAGGTTAGTGTTACCATATGTCCATCGCAAGAAAAGAGGGCATTTTCCACTTATCTACCATACAAAAGAGGACATATCAGAGAAAACAGATGTTAAAAAGGAGGGCATAAAAATAGTCACAATTGTATTCAGTAACATTTCCTCTCAACGTTCCTCTGCTATTTTTTTTTCCAGTGGTGCAACAGCCCATAGTGGGCCAGGGCCTCCTTTTTATCGAGGCTTCACGATCACACATTTGAGACACACCACACTCGGTAGGACTACTCTGGACGAATGACCAGCCCGTCGCAGAAACCTCTACCTGACAACACACAACAATGACAAGAGACAGACATCCATGCCCCCGGCGGGATTCCAACCTACAATCCTAGCAAGCGAGCGGCCGCAGACCCACACCTTATTCCGCGCGGCCACTGGAATCAGCTTTTTTTGCTAATAGTACTTTAAATTTAACTGGTATGGAATTCAGAAGGAGACGTCCTTTAAGCATGTTTTGCGCTGAGTTAAAATTGCTCAGAATTTCCGTGCGAAAATTTCCGAGACATTCCGAAGGTCAGCTGCTAAACTCATAAGTTTCTTGACTCGGACCGTGATAGTATTATAATTATGTATGTCTTAAATGTAACAGATTTTTTTTTGCATTTTAGTACAATTCAGATATGGAAAAGCTTTAAGAAACAGCAAGTAGTAAAACTGTTAAATTTCTATAAAATTAAAAATACCCGCCGGGACGGAAATTTTTGGGTCGACAGAGAGGACGTGTCCGAGGACAGACTACGTATGGTAGCCCTAAGATAGATGCAGCAGCTTACTCTGGACCTTTGGCACTTGCCCACTGAAGTACACGCGCCACTCCGAAAGATGAAGCCGTAGACTCAGAATTGGGAGGTCCCCGTTTCGAGCCTCCAGCGAAAACTTGGTTGTTCTGAGGTCTTTCATGATTTTATTTAGTCCGCGTTCTATCGAATATGGTACTGACGTCGTATTAAAATCAACCACAAGAAGAAACTACACTGCGTCATATCCCAGAAGACCGTAATCATCTTTGAAATATTTACTCTTGTAAAGTCGTAAATGCAGTTCATTTGAGGCAGATACCAAACGTGTATATCGATGTTTTCTGCCCTTACCGTCTTCCGAATTATTGTGGAATTACCCCCAGCCTAATGCCTTTATTCACCACAGGGGATATGCACGCTGAAGTCATAATTTTTGGGGAAAATAAACCAGTAGCTGACCGCTCTCCTTGAAGTTCTGTTGCCAGGTAACTGGCTGGCGAGGCACAAGGCTGTTCTCAAGTATCCGACTGCATTAACACATAGGCAGCCAGCTGAACTCTCGCAGCGTCTGCTCTTCCACCTCCTCAGCTTTGTTGTGCTTTGAAGAGGTTTGGAGGGTTGGATAGAAAATGGAGACGAGATTTTAACAGGAAACACACTGTTGCTGCAGGCGGAAGAAACAGGATCCCTCATACAAAACAGTGTAGAGTTAGGGAAGGCCGGGGGGGGGGGGGGGGGGGGGGGACACGGCAAAGGTACGTATACGTATCAGAGGGTATCGAGTTTCCACTTTGTAAAGTGATTCTGTTACGAGAACCCACCAGCAATGCGGAAAGTCGGTTCAGTGGTAAATAATTGTCTTCTGGGATGTGATGCCACGTAGTCCGGTAGAAGTGTATCGAAGTTTCAGATGAACGTTTTGCCTAAATATTTTTTTTTGTGGTGCAGTATTCTAACTCGCCGATCCTAGTGGCCGTGCGGTCTGAGGCGTGGGTCTTCGGCCGCTCGCTTACTAGGATCGTGGGTTCGAATCCCACCGGGGGCATGGATGTCTGTCTCTTGTGAGTGTTGTGTGTTGTCAGGTAGAGGTCTCTGCGACGAGCTGGTCACTCGTCCAGAGGAGTCCTACCGAGTGTGGTGTGTCTAAAGTGTGTGATCATGAAACCTCGACGAAACGAGGAGGCCCAGGCCCATATAAGGCTGTCGAGCCATAGGGGAAAAAAAAGTATTCCAACTCGGGCCTAGGCCACCTCAGTGTTGAGGTTTCAACATCACACACAATTGGACACACACACACCCCGTTAGGACTTCTCTGGACGAGTGATCAGCTCGTCACAGAGGCCTCTATCTACACAACACACAACAAACACAAGAGACGAACATCCATGCCCTCAGCGGGATTGGAACCTGCGATTCCAGCAATCTTCCAACAGTGTGACACACAAAGTTTGATGCGTAAAAAAAACAACGCAATGCCGTAGTCTGTATTTCAAATAGAAATTGGGAAGACAAAAATTCTAGACTGGAATTTAAAATGCATTCGCTGAGTTTAATCTGCTTAATTTCTTCATGTATACAGTTTTGATTTGTTATTGTCTTCTTTTCAAATATGTGAACTTTACCATATTTTCAAATACTTTATTATGTATTTTTATGTTGTGATATTGTCCTGCATTCTGTTGACGGAACGTGAACGTGTACTTTGTGTTCTAAGCAGTTACTTCTTGACTGTCTTTCATACCAGCAGCTTTGTTCTTATTTTTATAAAGTCACAAATGTCATAAAACAATTTACAACGACATTTTCATAGCAATATTTCCTCTGAGTTCAGTGACGTGTCTTCACGAATAGACTGTTTTTGAGATCTAGCTCTGATCAACACAATTCTGTATCGATTACTCTTTACATTTGGTGCCTAGAAACATTAATGTGACGAAGAGTACGACTATCATTTTGGGCATTGTTTGTCGTTATCAGTTTTTTTCAAATAACAGCGTTCCGGAAACTATATCTGTTCCGTCGTCAGGTGTAAAACATGGGTAATTTCCAATGTCTGTTAGAGAGGCCTACTCTCGACTACTGGGCTAGGTCTTTCTAATGGGTGCAACTGTGTACGAACATTTTACCCCGCTACAGCCAGTGACGGCCGATCCCAGTGGCCACGCTGTCTAAGGCGTGGGTCTTCGGCCACTCGCTTACTAGGATTGTGGGTTCGAATCCCACCGGGGGCATGGATGTGTGTCTCTTGTGAGTGTTGTGTGTTGTCAGGTAGAGGTCCCTGCGACGAGCTGGTCCCTCGTCCAGAGGATTCCTACCGAGTGTGGTGTGTCTAAAGTGTGATCGTGAAGCCTCGAAAAATTAGGCGGCCTAGGCCCCCAAGGGGCTGTCGAGCCATTAAAAAAACAGCCAGTGACGTAAACAGATTCGGTTATGACAACCTTGGGTTTGGAGAAAGAAAGTAATACGACAGATATATTCCAAAATAACAGTCATGTTACACACCATTTTCAGAAACATGCAGGCTCTGAAATGACAACTTAGAAATTACTGGGACTTTAGTGCAGTTCGAGCGAGAAGTCTAAAGTTTTTGTCAGTTATCGATCTTGATACAACTTCGCTGATTTAGGGTTAATCCTCCTGTTACCTATGAAACACATGTAGTAGGCTTTAATTGTTTCCTTTTGTATGTGATAACTTATGGGGTTTACAAATTTCGTTTCAACCATTCTGCGAGTCTGTGGACAGGATAGATGTTAGAATTAGGTCTTTTGGCTTCCATGGCAGGCATTGTTCACACAATAATATTCTGGCTTTTGACACCGCATTTGTTTGTAGGTTAACACTGATGTTTTGGAAGAAAAAATCTCTATTCAGGGTTGAAGCAACTGCCCACGTACACGTTTTAAGCCTCTTTTGTTTACGAGTGTTAAGTTGGAAACTTTGAGTGTCATGACCTGTAATTACAGAACAACATGCTGGTTAAGTTCTCAGTTTATAAAACTTATACCTGTAATTAATATTGTTACTATGTTATTTTACTTAATATTAACGTAAAACAAATCAAATATTAGTCCTATATTCATGTTCCGATATTCGTGACATTAAATTGATCTTTAGATCAAGAAGAAATCTGACAGTGCCTGGATGAATGCTGAGTTATCTTTAATTTGAATGTTCTCTTTTAATTTGAATGTTCTGTGTGATGTAACTTTATCAGTAAAATTTTCAGAACACAAAGAGAATTTATCAGTCGTTCTATTTGTAGTGTTTTCTTTATAATTTTCGATTTTGGACCGGAAAGGAGTGGAATTGTGGCTTTTGTATCCTAACCATATCACAAATAGTTCCTGCCATTTTGTGTACTCGGCTGTGGTATATAAACGCTTTCGTCCTGTTCAGTATTGCTGACAGAGACATAAAGTCAGCACAATTATATTATTTTTCTTCTTATCGTCTTAAATATGATCCCAACTCTGATATTAAGGTCTTGGACGGGAAGGAAAACCCGTCAATAAAATATTGTCATGCTCTTCTTAAAGGGTCACATGAAACACGTTTCCAGGTAACAAGATATCGTTGGCCAGAAAGCGCTTAAATGGAAAGGGACTGAATTGGGCACAGGGAAATTAAAAAGAACCCTCGAATATTTTTAATTTGAAACTTCTCTTTCCATCTTTATTTTTTTCTTATAGCTTCTTTCGACATTACCGAACCTTTTGCTCTCTCTGCTCACGAGAATAAAATACAAAAGACGCAGATGTCTTGGTTAAAATTCGATTTTCAATTAGGATTTCTTTCCTCTGTGGAAGGGTTTATATAAAACAGGAGAAAGAGTGATAAGCAAGCAGCTCTTCTCTTCCAATGTTTGTTTCCTCTCCTTTTCAATTCTCCCACCCCGAATCCCATTCTACCATTTTTCGTGTGAAAACAAATGTTCAGACGTGGATGAATAGTACCTATCTTTACAGCAAACTCTGAATTGAGAAAGGGTGAAGACGCTGAGTACTCCATCTTCTTCTTCTTCCCCTTTTTTTACCCCTGTATTTCGGCTACTGTGTGTCCCTTTGCGTCTTCCGGATTCACTTTTTGTTCCGATATTGTTGCTTGGATAAAATAAATGTGGACGTGATGTTTCTTCGTGTCTTCAACAGAATATCGGCCATTAATTTTGGTATTATCAACGTGAATGCCTGATATAATGATGCTGGAATATAAATAATTCATGAGGTTGTGAGTTACGATATAAAACAAAGTGCAAGTATTGAAGTTTTCGCAGCAGCAGGATTCAATAAAATCCTCTCGGGCTGACAGCCGCGTCAGGTAGTTTAAATACACCAAAGTTTCAGACCCTGACTTCGTCTCCATCCTCAGAATACTGAGGTATCTCAGTACCCTGAGGATGGAGACGAAGTCAGGTTCTGAAACATTGGTGTATTTAAACTACCTGACGTGGCTGTCAGCCCGAGGGGATTTTATTCAATAAAACAAGGTGCGTGTGTAGTGCATATTTCTGCAACAGTAATTATATTGACTTGGAAAAGGGTATTAATAAATTAATTTATATTCTCACTGAAACTATGTTCAAAGGAAAAGTAAATAGTCCACCACTCATGAAGCGAAGTAATTTTGTGTTATACCCAGCTTTCTCAAAAGGTACCAATGTCAGGTAACTTAGTGACTAGTAAATATGGCATGGTAACGTGGGAAAGCATCTGCAACTGAAGCAAAGTTTTAATATCCAGCTTATCTTAAGTAAATTGAACGCATTGTTGGATTTCCAACGTTACTTCCAGCTTCTCCCTTAATAAAAATATACATTTTTTTCCCCATGACGCAACAGCCCCGAGTGGGCCAGGGCCTCCTCATTATCAAGGCTTCACGATCACACTCTGTCAGCCACACCACACTCGATAGGACTCCTCTGGACAAGTGATCAGCCCGACGCAGAGAGCTCTGCTTGACAACACACAACACCCACAAGAGACAGACATCCATGCCCCCGGCGGGATTCGAACCCGCAATCCCAGCAAGCGAGCGGCCGAAGACCCACGCCTTAGATCGCGCGGCCACTGGGGTTGTCATAAAGAGATACCCATTGAGAGAAAATATGTTTTTTTTTCTCTTCCTTATTATCTACACTTTCAGATATCTGTTACAGCTTTTGGAGAATTCAGCGATTTAAATTACATTTGTTCTGAGTATCTACGTATAGAGAAAGTCGAGAAATCCAGTAATCCTTTGTGAATGAATTGCTTTGATTATCCCTTTTGCAGTAATGGTAACTCTAATGCTTTTTCTGCACTACATTTCCAGGCTTTGTATTTCCTTCCCGGACGACTACGTTACTCCCCCCTATGTCGAATATTTTTAAACTCACAAGACAGGTGGGCAATCTAAGTTGCAGTTTTAGTTTTAACTACTTTAGTTGCGCTTGAAACCATCCGTGTTTCTGGACAGACTCTTGGATAAAGAGGAAGGTGCTGACGCGCGAAGGTTTTGTGATTTCCCTAGAGCTGACAGCATATTCATCCTCGTCGTGGTGCTAATTTCTGGCGCGGATTAATGACCTTATTCCTTCCCGCTCAAAGGCCACCCTCAGCCAATGATGACATGAACATTCCTGAAATGCAATAAGGTGGCATAACGAACTAACAATAGGCAAGCAGCATTATACTCTAGAACGAGAAGATAAATTGAGATGGTGTTGTTGGGGAATGAACACTAGACGGTGTACCTTCGAACACCTAAACTGCATACCAGTGACATGACTTACCTTAATTCAGTTCTTTTTAACAATAGATCGCCTGTTACTGGTAGCAGAGTAGAAAAAGCTGACTTAATAGTTGGTTAAATATTCCAAGCCGTATCTTCGCCCCTATTTGAACAAATGTTGCAGTGAAGTGCTTAGCACTCGTGCTCAGAAATCCAGGGGTCGCGTATTCGAATTTCGAGCCGGAAGATAACTATACTTACCGAGGTTATCCTACTCTATCTCAATGAAAGCATGCTATATATTTTTCGCTGTGACGCAACAGCCCAACTTGGGCCTAGACCGCCTCCTTTTAGGGTTGTAGATCGCACACAATTAGACACACACACACACACACATGATAGGACTCCTCTGAACGAGTGATCAGCTCGTCGCAGAGGCCGCTACCTATACAACACACAACAAATACAACAGACGAACATCCATGCCCCCGGCGGGATTCGAACCCGCGATCCCAGCAATCGAGCGGCCTCACATTTACGCCTTACACCGCACGGCCACCGGGATCGGCAGCATACAGTATTGGTAAGTAGTAGTTGTAGGGTGGCATGAGGTTAAAATTGGCCACAACAGTTTTATTCCAGTATTATTTCCAACTCATAATTAAATGGCCGTTCTTCCATTCGATGCAATTGGCGCTATAAGCAGTGCAGTTCGGAAATCACCAACGAGTTGCTAAATTAATTTCTTGGAGCAGAGTTTGTTGTCGCTAAGTTAGTCGAGACATTTCGTGCCTTGTATGGAATTCTTAATTTCTGTTGGGCGTACCGACTCTGAATGAGATGGACCTTGCTCATTATCTGGCCAGATCATGTATTATAATTTTCTTCGGAAGGCGCGGACTGGATTCAACTGATTTCAGTGCAGTTTCCAGTGGCGCCTTACCTGAAGACGATAGAAATTCTTTAATTTCCTTGAAACGAAAGAAATTCCTTTTGCATATGAGAGAATATCAGGTTCTGGAATGGACTGAGCTGCATGCAATCAGACGGGGTCCCCATCCCCGTAGTAATGGAACTAAGTTGATGAGCAAGAATCCTCATTGATAGAGTAAGTCACTCAGCTTGTCGAGAAATTACCAGACTTTTTGAAGCCCAACAATTCATTACGTATTCACAAAAGCATACCGTTGGTATCCGTAACAAGATGAATCGATTCCACCAATTTATGTCCGGTTTCATTAACATTAATCTTAATAATGTCCTGCCATCTGCTATTAGATTTTGGAAGTAGTTTCTTCCCGTTTCTCCGGCTGTTTCTCCACTCCTATTATGTTTCCCTCCTTGATTTAATCCTATTAATGGTATTTGTGGAAGTCTACAAATTATGAAGCTCTTCATTATGTGATTTTTTATCGTCCTGTTAATTTTTCCCTTTGGTCCAAATATTTCCCTCAATATCCCGTTATTGAACACTCTCAGTGTGTGGTTTTCCCTTAGTTGATGAGTTTCGAGTTGCGATACGGGGACATTAAATTCAGTCCATGGAATATTTCCAACAATTCCATCGGAAATATTCAACATATTACAATCTAAAAGTACATAGGTGTAACATATTTTCTTTCGTGAGTAGTCCATACCAGAACAGAGACTAAAGGGCATTCATTACACGTAACGTCTATTTCTATTTGTGTTATATGGCTGCACGGAAGCCGTTCTGTTTGTAAGGAACTTACGTAACACCAACAAATGCACTATTCTGTGTTATTCGTACTATCCTTTGCATAACTCGTACATGTTTCGGCGTTATTATCTCGCCATCTTCGGGGAGCTGACACCAAAGTTTCTATAAAAGTTACAGCAATAAAATAGGTCACAATAAGCGCACATACGCTGTGGTACCAATAGTGCAGAATATTACATGTTTTGGTTGAAACTGTTTACGCAGATATAATATAATGTTGGTGAAACCGTAACGCAGTTTCTTTGTTAAAGTAGTTAAAATTATATATGTTTACGTTGTAATTAAATCTTTGTGTACAAACATCTGTTCTTCCTTGATCCAAATTGGATACCATTGTCGAAAAATCGCTTTAAACTTAAGCCTTTAAAAGTACTGTAGTTATATTATATATCGCCTCCCTAACACTCAGGAATTCAACATTTTTCCCCACATGGTATTTACGCGTGTTTCTTATAATTCTCACTATAATCAACCATTATTTCCCTAAAGAGCATTAAAGCATCCATCTTTGTAATCGGGACGCATTATTTTTTCTGTGAGGTACAGCCTGAATTTATGTATATTAGTTTAAATTCATGCTTAGATGTTTATTCAGAATCTTGATCATTGCGGCTTCCATTCTGCAGGTAAAGTCACGTGTACTTAAAACTATACGCCTTACGAGTTCAGGCGTAAATAGCGCCATTACACTGAGGTTTGTGACAACAAAATGGCATCACATCAATTCATCTCTCTCGACGTAATTAAGAATTGTGTAAATCGTATCACTTCTTTTAAGCGAGAGCTGCAGGTGAATAAAAAACATTGGACAGCAAATGATAAGGACAATAGCGCGATATAATTGATGTCATATATTACTGTCTCTGCTAATGGTTGTGGTCCTTATTGAAGTGTGTGTTGTATGTAAAGGCGTTTCATGTATTTATCATAGCGGTTGAATTATGATTTGCAAATAATTGTTTTCCTGTGTTAAAGATTCCTTAAGTAGAAACTCATTTACATATCCGGACACTTCTAAGCAACTTGTAACATAACTTTGCTGTGCTAGAAACAGGTTGACCTTTCACTTTGGTGTCTCTGTATGACAAACTTTTGATATAAGAGGTTCTATGATTAAGTCAAACACTCCATTACACTTCCTAATTGAATTTAATTTCCAAGATCACGTGAACTGAATGAAGGCCCACCCTCTTTTTTCCATCGAGCTCTTTCATTATCTCGCATCTTTTTTTCTTTCCCATTTTTCTTTTTCTCTGTCTCTCAGGTCTAATTTTTCCAAGCCTTTTGCCTTAATTAAATGTTCCGGTCGATGGCTTAGCAGTCTTATTTCTAGACCTCACAAGAGATCACGTGGGACGTGAAAGATTCTCGAATTAGAAAACATAGTGCAACGTATGTGTTATGTCATTCTGCACACAGCAAAATTAATCTCACTTCACAGCGTTAAGAGCATCAAGTTTCGAATCAAGCTGCTCGTTGCAGAACTCTTACGAGCAGAATACTTCGCAAGTACTGCCCCTGTATTGTGAGAATGTTAGCATTTTTAGATTCCACGGGCATGTATTATGTCCCTATGCCAATCACATTTTCCGCCCAACGAAAACAGCTTACCTAAAAATGTGATTAGAAAATAATTGTAAAAAATTTAACAGAAAATTATGACGTAAAATTATACTCGTCAATATGGGGAGAAGGAAAATGCTTACAGGGTTGTCGTTGGAAAGCCTGAAGTAAAGAGAGCGCTTGGATGACCCAGGCGTAGATGGTGCGACAGTATTAAAATAGCTCTTAAAGATATGTGTTGTAAGAGACTTCATCTGAGTTTACCTGGCTCAAGATAGGGACAAGTGTCATGCTGTTCTGAACACAGTAATGAGTCTCCGTGTTCCATAAGGGGAGTTGCTTGACTTTCTGGGAACTCCTACCTTCTTAAGAATAGCTGTGCTCCGTTAAGTTGGGTGATTAAATCCTTCATAGGCCAATTTGCATGACAGTTCCCATACCTAATGATGTGCTTGTTATATTTAACTAGCAACTAACCTTGTGGATTTGATTCCTTTTTGAGAAGCTAATAGTCGCAGAAGTAGTCAAGAAATTTTCGTCCTTGTATGGAGCCCTAAGATACATTAGCGACTTCAGCTTCTTATGCTGAGCTAAATAAGTCGAATACACACTCTCACTATCAATTTTTACATAATTGTCGAAACTACGCACAGATCTTCCAACTGTCTCTTCCCGTCGGGGTTTTATGAAGAAACATTTTAGCCCTTCGTTATGAAATTTGCTCTAGCCCTCGGTGTTTTTACGAAGTATGAAATTAAGACTTGTAGGAATATCTTTCTATTTAGTTTTATTAAAAAGGTAACTTGCGCAGCGAAGTTACATTCGCCAACCAAATCCATGAACATTGTCTTTCTGGAGAAACTATTGTTCGCTAAGTAGGTTAAGAAATTCCTGCCTCATTTGGAACCCAAGTTTTGCTACCTTATTTCACAGAAGCCCGCTACTAGTCCCTGTCCTGAGCCTGATTAATTTAATACACATAGCCACACACAGTTTCTCTTACAATATAAAATCAGTCCTGTGGTAAGTCATATTATAATTACCCTGCTTTTTAAATTAACGAGATTGATTGGTAGTAATTGTCTTATCGATTCTGCGCTGAAGATGTAGACAGCAGGTAATTTGTCTTAGTGTTTCTGCGCTGAAGATGCAGATAGCAGGTAATTGTATTAGGGGTTCTGCGCTGAAGATGTAGGCAGCAGGTAATTGTCTTAGGGGTTCTGCGCTGAAGATATAGGCATCAGATAATTGTCTTAGGGGTTCTGCGCTTTAGGTGTAGGCAGCAGGTAATTGTCTTAGGGGTTCTGCGCTGAAGGTGTAGGCATCAGGTAATTGTCTTAGGGGTTCTGCGCTGAAGATGTAGGCAGCAGGTAGTTGTCTTAGGGGTTCTGCGCTGAAGGTGTAGGCAGCAGGTAATTATCTTAGGGGTTCTGCGCTGAAGATGTAGACAGCAGGTAATTTGTCTTAGTGTTTCTGCGCAGAAGATATAGACAGCAGGTATTATGTCTTAGTGTTTCGGTGTTGAATATGTAGATAGGTAATTGTCTTAGTGTTTCTGCGCTGAAGGTGTAGGCATCAGGTAATTATCTTAGGGGTTCTGCGCTGAAGATGTAGACAGCAGTACCTTCGGGAACGCTGGTGCCTATTTTGCCAGACTACACCGCACCACATCCTCTAAGACCTTAATATTATTATTTTTTTTTTTCGTTTTCTACGAGGGTGTACTGAAAATTAATGACACGTGGTTTTGTGTGGAAATGGGTATACATATTTAAACAAAAGCAAAACAGGTAACACTCTTGAGCGTATATGTAGACTTCTGTACGTTTACTTCTCCACATATTCGCCTTTGCGTTCTACACACTTTCGCCAGCTTTCAAGCAGTTTCGCAACTCCATCACGATAGAATTTTGCATTTTGATGACGGAACCACAACTTAATCTCTGTCTTGACTTCATCGTGATATCCTCTGAGATGTTTTCTTTAGTTTTCGGAAGATGAAAATCCGTCGGCTCGAAGTCGGGGCTATATGGTGTGTGATTCAATACGGCGAATCTAAGGCGTCGGAACACTGCAATTGTTCTCGCACTTGTGTGCGGTCGAGCATCGTCATGCTGCAGGAGAAGGTGCTCCATGTGAGTACGAACTCTTCGAAGTCGTGCTTTCAGCTTTCCCAGTGTTTCACAGTACCGTTTAGATTTACGGACTGCGGCAATAGGCATATATTCTGCAGGCACCACGCCTTTAACGTCCCAGAAAACTGAGTGTGACTTTGCCAGCAGACGCTGCAGTCTTGCAGTGCTCGTGTCTACACATTCCTCTCCATCAACAGCTTTAATTCCCTGACGAATGTCTGTTGGAGTCAACGTTTCTGCAGTCAGAAACTAGTGTCCTCGGTTTCAGCCGCACTGACATACTCGCCTTACACTCCGTCATGTTTAAGAGCATAATTCAGATCACTCTGGCGGCAAAGTTTAAAATTTGGACCTGCGGTGCGGGGAAGTCGAAATAATTGAACGCAGTTCATTTTGTAGCTGTTGTTTATCATAAGTAAAAAAAAAGAAGGCATTACTTTCCAGCACTCCTTAGTAGCATTATTTGTTATTCTCGTTCACGATGAGTCTTTCTGTTTAAAAATATAAAATGTATTTGCTAAAATATTGTGTTGTCTTAGTACAACATTTCTGCGAAGTTTTGTTTTAGATTCATAATTTATAAAAAAAAATATTTGGAGGGGTCCTAAGGCCCACGGACTCTTGTTACAGGTTTTCATTTACAACTTTGCTAAGCTAATGATCAGACTATACTAGAAACCAAGGAGTGGGTGTAGCAAGTGAAACTGTGCGTCTTCGTTCATCCAACACTGTCTGGCACAGTGGTACTAAATTACTGCGACGATTTCAAGCAGGTGCTTTTCCCTATTAATATCCATACGCATTAGCCAAGGAAATAAATCAAGAGATGCTATACTAAACTTCTAATTAGGCAGATGATTAGTGTTGGAATTAACAATTTTAGCATGACCTCACATAGTAATCATCAGTATTTCATAACTGTAACAGAATTATTCTTGTCACTCCATATTATGAAGGATTCCTGATATAATTAGTAAGCCTATATGCGATGTCTGTTTACACAATGAAAATAGATACGTATAATTAACAACGTGTTCCGGGGCATGGGCTTGGTTGAGTAGCAAAGCATACACGTATTATGACCAGATGACAGAAATTTGTCCTGCGTCATTTTGAGAACACATCAGTACGATTTCAGGGGCTCAAGGTTTACAAAATTTCATTTCGTCTTTGCATTCCATATGGACGCGTGAATTTAAACAAGATTATCTTCAAATATGTTCCAAGTTTCTTGTAATTATTTAGTTACCATTATGTTGTATCATTACTACTGGTGGTAGTAGGTAGCAGTAGTAGTAGTAGTAGTAGTAGTAGTGGTAGTGGTGGTGGTGGTGTTGGCATTAGTAGTTATAAGATAGTAGTATTTATTCGTTGAACGAAGACGTGTTTAACGCACTTTGTGAAAAGGACTTGCACTTATGACGGAAAATGAAATTGCGTTTATAATCTTACGCAGTGTTTTGCCATACCTAAAAATAGAAGATACGCAATGCAACAAGAAGGTGTAACGATGCAAATTGATACCGAAACTTATATGTAATGCTGCTGTGACAAAATATCTCCCAGGATGTCCATTTAATTAATGTGTCATGTAACACTAACAGGCCTGCAGAACAGTCTCCATTTCATGATTTGTCGGGGGGGACACATGGAATAATTATAGCTTATTTTAAGTTGCACAGGTGACAAAATTTCATTGGCTCTTATTTTCGTGGCACGTATTTTAGATGATCGTAACAGAGAGAGAAAAATAAGTAATTTTTGACAGTTGAGCTTAATGATGTTCAGAACAAGTGACAGTAATAAGAATTGTATCTGGCATTGCTGCCTTTCTCTCTCCCACAGTTTTATCGCAAGTGTAAAAAATACGACGACGCGTGTTGGGAAAATATGATTTTGTTGCGATCAGATTTTGATAGGTCGCGGCTAATTTTACTTCACCTAAAATAACTAACTTAGAGGAACTGAGAAAAACAACGAAGTTATTAAATAAATGTTCAGTTGTGCGAGGTTTGACGTTCTTAGCGTGATGCTTATGAATATTAAAGTTCTGTCGTATATGACACCGTCTAGATTGGCGTCAAATTGCCAGCATTTCGGAGGAATTTGCGGCCCCGATAGTGACGAAGATTTGGACCACCCCAGAAGATCCCCTACGTTCTTCTACTTTCTTCTACACGAATTACGAGAAAGATATTTAGGTCAGGCCACGGCCATTTCTTTCCTCCGATCTCATTACGTAACTATCCTAAAATCACTACAGAAACGTTAACAGATACCACACCTTTTCTTAAGAACCTCTCATCAGTCACACGTTTTCTTAAGAACCTCTCGTCAGTCACACGTTTTCTTAAGAACCTCTCGTCAGTCACATGTTTTCTTAAGAACCTCTCTTCAGTCACACGTTCTATTATTCATTGAACTACGACAATCTTAATATTGTACTGTCTCTGTGCGTACGTTATAATGGAGAGGACACTTTTGCCCGTCCACATTTTCTTCTCTGAAAATTTTTATTGATTCAGATTAAAGTCTGTACCGGCTTGTATATGAAATTTTGTTGGAATAATTAAATTGTGTTTCATGTGCATCCAGTGTAGCTGTATTTTAGATAGAAGTTTAAATGGAACGTGTGTATTTCCTGAAAAGTCTCATCTTATGAAAAATTTGAAATCGTTTTCGATAGGATTAATACTATATAAAAATAGAACAAGGGCAAGGAGTTTGCAAGTCTTTGTAGTGTGACTGCCTTTTTTGACAGTGGGACTGCACCTAAATTTACAAATTTTACTTGCAAGAATTGAGCAGCAAGGCCACTATGTGTGCTGGATGTCCGAGTAATGGTCATTTGATTATCGAC
This sequence comes from Reticulitermes speratus, assembly GCA_021186555.1. Taxonomy (NCBI): domain Eukaryota; kingdom Metazoa; phylum Arthropoda; class Insecta; order Blattodea; family Rhinotermitidae; genus Reticulitermes; species Reticulitermes speratus. The sequence continues at coordinate 13,695,084 of JAJKFL010000007.1, forward strand.
ATGATCAAAAGATTTGAACAGATCTGTTTCTTCTCCAACGCTACCAGACCGGCTGGAGACCCACCGAACCTCATATGCAACGGGTACCTGTGGTAGCGTCCGTTCTCCGGGGGTAGAGCGGTCGCTGTATGAAGCTGACCACTCACCTCCATCTTCTGCCAAGGTTAAGAATGTGTGGATCTGTACCTCACTTTCTTACATGTCTTCAAGACGTGTACGGAGAAAAATTTATCTTTACTTTATGTGGTGCGGGCAGTCGGAAAGAATACGTACTCAAAACATGCCTACCGCCTGTAAAGTAGACTTTTCTTTGGATACAATATCTATTATATAAACATATTATATTGTTATAATATTATATAAACTTCATATGATCTAACAGATAGATTTAATATTCCTACTGCACTAATACTACTATGAAAAGTGTTTTATCGCCGAACTGCTCACTGTAGAGCGGACGACATCGTTGCTGTATAGTTCAGGATGATGCCTGCTCTCCAGTGTTCAGTCTTGCGATAAAGTTATTACCTGTACATAAAACGAGATAGTGGGCCAATATACGAGTATTTATATTTCTTGTTTCGACTTGTGCCCTTTGTACTAGAGGCTCTTTCCCCTACATGCGCTCCCAGACATAGAGCACATGTTACACCCATAAACTCAATCAAACCATCCCCTTCACCTACTCACCCTGTAAACCCTTCTACTGGAGTTCATGTTTTGTTTGCCGAGGAAGGGAGGGGTAACTCGATTGGAAGGTAAATGACTTTAACCGTTTTCTGCCCTCTCCCTTTCAGCAATTCAGTTTCCGCTACTGGATTCACTCCCGCATGGAAAGTTGAATTTCCGCAGAACCGGATTGCTGATGATGCAATCCGAAAGGGTTATATATAGACTGTCCTGTAGTAAACTAACCGCCATTTGTAATTTCGACGCTAACGTCCCTGTTGGGGCGGTTTATGTTAAGTTATCCGATGTCACTAGAGTGGTGGTTGAAGAACTTAGTACTATATAATGAAACAGTTGACATTCGCGTTGCGCGGATACAGTGTTCAACCAGATAATATACTTTTTTTCTGTTTCATTTAAAAGTTATTATAGTTTCAGTTGTCATATTGAAGCCACTAGGTTCATAACACGTAAATAAGTCTGTTTTTTCCTATTTTATTTTTCATAATCACCCGTATCTATCCTGTTCTCTTCTTTTATCCCTTTTTATCATTTCTGATTAGTAAAGTTCTGTCTACGAAACGTAACCTAGTGACCGACTTTTCAGCCCATAAGGAAACGTTGCTCCTGGCAGCCATTCCACCACAAAGTAGTATATTCTTATGGCTTCCGAAAGTTGTCTAACTGCATTCTATGTTTCCTAACCGCTTATCCGTGGACCGTTGCTGGCTTGTGGTGTATTGAAATGAGAAGATAAAAATTGTCAAGAGAACTGAAAGTATAATAAAAACTAAAGTTGCGAGATTTAAGGGTCTCACAGCGGTGCTGCTTCGGAAATATTTACCAGTCGAGAGGGTCTAATATCCCATACGACTTAAATCTTTAAAACTAAAGTTGATTATTCTTCTAATACATTTTTTCTAATATAAATTTATTTCTAGTCTACTTAATCGGGTTGAATGGTTGTATGCTGTTTCTGTCTTAGGTTGCGTCAAGGGGATTCATAAGACAGAGTGACGTGTCGTGTCCATTACTATGCGAGTGTTAATCGATTGGTAGTCCTTAGGAACATGTACAGGGTCTGAACTAAAGAAGACAGGCAATGTACATATAACGTAACTTTGAAGCGCGTTCGCATAACCACTGTTACCGTGGAAAAGCAATAAGTGTTACATATTCTGAGTATGTGTCTGGAGCCTTGGTTATCAAACATAAAAAGCGCATGCGCCGTATTATATCGTCGCCTGTGGCCTGTCTGGCTGTACCACATTTTTCCACATTATTTCATAAACGGCACGATTTTCGGAAAAGAATTATTGAACATAAAACGTGTGTTTTGACTGTCTGTAAAATTTTGTCTGAAACATTTCTTATTCTAAGAAGAATTCAGCGAGATATCATAAATGTAGGCAAGTCTTCATGCAAAGTCTACGCTATTCTTGTCAGATTTTAATGGAACTTCCATTTTCTGGACAGAGTTTCGAGAAATCCTGAAATGCAGATTCGTCCAGTGGTAGCCGAGTTGTTCCATGCGGACGGACAGATAGACAGACAGACGTGATGAAACTAATAGTCGCTGATCGCAATTTTGCGAACGCGCCTAGATAATAATAATAATTATTATTACTATCAGTATATTATTATTATTTGTAATTTTGTTATTAAACACATTTTTAGGCAGCGCGTTTATCGTATCGATTTAAAAACACAAAATTACTCTGTCATAACCATCTGTCAGTAAGCGAACCAATTTTAACGCTTCATGCATTTGTAAACAAGTTCTTGCACAGGTTCCATAACACATCGACCAGTAACAGCTTTAGACGTGATGCTTTTAATTTGCTATGCCGTTTATATACAATCAGTGCATATGGTGGTTAGGTCCCTTTACATGGCGTGATGTGTTGCAGGTTCTGCTGTTGGAGTGTATCGTCCTGTGCGCAGATCAGCTAAGCATGGTTTGTATGGGAACATGGGACTGATTGCAGTGCGTTCGTCTGGAATCTACACGCTTATTGCGTCATGGGTCTTTGGTGTTTTGATTGAGCTCTTTTATGTGGTCGTAGTCACAGAAGCTGCCTCTATACTCGACCTCCCACGAGGCAGAGAACATGTGGACTGATAAAGAGATAAAAATATCTAATAACTTTAGAACGGTACAAGATAGGCAATGCACGTATAACACAAGACTATGGCGCGTTCGCGTACCCGTTGTTGCAGTGGAAACACAACAATGCGTTCTATGTATGTTGTTGAGCTACATGTCACTGTCAACAATGTAAAAATATTGAGGGGCGCACAGAAGTCTTTTTATGGCGAATTTATGTCGTCGGCAACATAAAAACGTACTTGGGTCTTCATGCAAAGTATCCGACATATTTGTTCGATTTTAACCAAATTTGGAGTTTCTTGGCAGGTTTTCATAAAAGTCCCCAATATTAAGTTTTACGGAAGTCCGTCCAGTGGGAGCCGGGCCGATACATGCGGGCAGACGGACGGACATGAGGAAGCTAATGGCGCTTTTCAAGATTATACCAGCTCACCTAAAAATGCAATTGGATGGTTAAAATTGTACATATTTATTTCAGTGCTAGTCAACTGTCATATGTAAAATATTCATCCTACTGCCCACGTGCCGTGTCATGGCCAGGTTAAATCCAAAGCCAGTCTGTGTAGGATTTGTGGTGGACGGAGTTGCACTGGGACAGGTTTTTCTCCGAGTACTTCGGTTTTCACCTGTCACTATTATTCCAAACGTGCTGCATGCCCATTCATTCGTCTGTTACCGACGTGCAGTGATCTCAGCAACTGACAGCATCATTAAATAACACATTTAAAAAAAACTACTGTCCAAAAACAATATCCTGAAAAATACGCGGACTAAAGGGAACGATGAGGTAGGCATGTATGAGAAGTGTAGTTTATAACAAAGAACTCTGAAGATTTTTTTCGTATGTTTATAATAGTGTTGCTTCGGAGCCTACGATAGGCTGATAATGTACCTAGGATGAGGGACCAGGAAATGCATACAGAATTTACTGAGAAATTTATCTGGTAAAGGCATGTACGAATACCCAGCAGAATATGAGAGCACATCGTTAAAACGAATCTTATTTGACTAGACTGTGAGAGCTGGATAGAACTGACTTAAAGGTCCTGTTCAGTAGCGGGCGTTGGCGTTAGCAGCGCTGAACTTCCAAATTCTTCTACAACAGCGTAAGAAGCTATGCCATTGGTTGGACAACATTTTAAGACGAAGTCACACGCCGTCAATGCGAAGTATTGCAGTATAATTGCCGGTGAATAGTTAAATGTTGTATTGTTGTATTCCAGTACCATAATATCACTGTCCCACATATTTGCACTTGTTGATTAAAAATGTGTATATACGTGTCGCCTCAAGTGTCTTGGTAGTTGTATCGTTCAAACCCTTCCGCGCACACATATTCCATCAAATTAGTAAGTTGTTTTTACGGGGACGGGGATGAAAGAGACTACAGGCCACGTTATTGTTATAAGGTTACTGAAATTCCTTCTATAACGATTTTAATATTTTAATATAATATATAGTCTGACTCGGTTATAACGTCCCGAGAGGAACTGACTATTTTGTTTCGTTATAAACGAGTGTTGTTCTAACTGAAGGTTATAGTCTAATGTTAGTGTTAACAGAGAGGAATTAATTGGTACACAGAATATCTGACGGTATAGACGAGGATTCGCATAAACCGATGTTGTTATAACCGGGTTTGACTGTATATTTATTGTATTTTAATATTTTAATTTACAGTCTTGACTTGTATATAGTTTCGGCTTATAAAACTCCAATTTTGTAAAGCTGAGAGAGATCTCAATCGTCTAAAAACGTATTATTTTAATGTGTTGTATTTAACTATCTTTCTTTATGTATTTTTAATTGCCTGATGGTGGCTTTTCACTAAAGCCGAAACGTGTAGCAAGAAATAAAACTCATATAAATTTAATTGTGATTGACGGTTTGTACTTCCTCCCTTTTACTGAAACTGGTTAAGTGGACATATACAATAATGAACATTTGTGTTCTATGCCTTATTTTATTACATAATTTATTGTTATATTCTCTGGCTTTCAAAATACGCGCATCTGAGACACAAGATACAACAAAATAACTGATGAATGGAAACGAAGGATTTTGACATACTCATTAACCATTGAAAGCCCATTGGTTACTTATGTGGATCACTGAATGGATACGTAGTGTTTTCTATAAGACGTGAGATTTGTGGTGGACTAAGTGGCACCGAGAAAGGATTCTGTCCGAGTTCTGCAGTTTTCCCGTATCAAAATAATTCCACCAGTGCTCCGCACTCATCATCATACTCGTATTAATACTACTCTTATCAGAAGGACTAGCCTGGTGAAGCCGGAGAATCTTTATGTGAAGCGGTGCTGTTTTGGATTATCGAGTAAAACGAAAAGAATAGTACTGTAAATTGCTTTACTAGTTTAAAGCATCTGAAATACCGTTATTGTAGGCTACAGGAAAATTGGCTTTGTTAAGCAAAAATTAGAGAGAAATTAAATATTTCTGATATCCCAAATAGAATGGTTGAATAACAAACGAGAGTATGGGAGAACGTAGGGTTGTGACACCGTGTAGTGTGGTACAAATGTACCGACGTTTCAGAAGAACGTTCTGCCATTATCATCAGCATAGCGTATAGGAATATAATGATACGCTGAAGCTTTTGACACTGGTTGATTGATTATAAGCGTATTATGCTGGTCATTGTCGATTGTTTAAGACTCATATAGTGACGTTTCGGAGCTAGCTTTGGTTTCATCATCATGCAGAAAGCAGAGCCAGCTCCCGAAATGTAGTGTATGTCAAGCATAAGGCAGATAATTGATAATTCCTATAGCAGTATTATCATAGATGAATCGAACTTGATGATGGAGTACGCAGGTCTCTAAAATGTCTGTACACTACTATCAGATCGGACAACCTCGCATTTTAGAATACGCCAGTTTCATTGTCACCAGTTTGAGAATGTCGAAATAAGTTATGTTCATTAGCAATGTGAGTGGTAGACTGCATGACGAACGGGAGTAGGAACGAGGTCGTGAACGAGACGGGAAGACCAGAGAGGATGGAAATAACGAAGAGCCGTTCGGTTTAGCACAAAAAATTATACATGTTCCGTACAAATTAAAAAAAACCTTCCTCGTAATTCAGAACTTACGAGCGTGAAACACTAATGAAAGTCAACGTTTTACGAAAAAATATTCATCTTGTTTGTTTAATGAATTAAAAATTGCGTAAACATCTGTTTTTTCTCTGTTAATACACGGAATATTGAGTTCATTATAGGATACTGAAGGTGTAGGTAAACTATTTTAGTGCCACGATAATCGAATTAGTAATATTTATAACTAGGAATTAAACGTAAACTTTTTCCTCTATTTAATTAAACATAACGCCGTAAAGGCGTGTGAAGAAGTGGAGGAATAACCGCATACATTCATTGTTTGCTCACTTCCACACACGTCAATCCCAAATATAATCAATGTAACACACCGAGTTCTGTAGTATTGTTTGCACTTACTCTGTTATTGTCATAAATATGTCAGCCCCAGTAGTTGATTCGGCGTCGACACCAACCATATTGGTAGATCCAATAAGAAGAGTACTATGACCACATGTGATTAAAGTACACAGTTGTCCAAACACGCGGTTCTTACATGGCACTGTGTGAGTGCGAACCAAATTATTCAAATTCATAATCCTTGCGTGCCTGAATGAAGGCAACAAGAGTTAAATACACCTTATTGTTTTTGTCGCTTATCTCTCAACCCTTTCAAAAAGGAGCCGGGGAAAAGTGTTTTTCCATCCTCTAGTAGACAAGCCTTTGACTACAGCTAGCGGCGGAGGCAGTCGGCCAGCAAGCCGAAAGTCAGTTACCGTCTCTATTCAATTCACTTTGATCAAATCCACAACGGCTCTGGTGTAGAAGAAACCCTTAGGTTATCCCTGTGTCTATTCTCCTACCCTGCCAAGTTTTCCGTTATCTTACTTCTCCTTTCATCCTCACCATTATCACAACGGACACACATTGAAGAGAAAAGCGTAGGAGGGGCAACCCTCTAAACTTCTTAACTTCCTTTACTTCAAAATTCTCTTGCTTTCATTCCTTCTCGGTTCTTTGCCTTGTCCATACATAACCTCTATGTCTATCTCTTCAGAGCCATGGGGGGTTTGACACGCCCCCGCTGTACCCCCTGTGTTCGTCCTTTCAACGTGCGGTTCCAAAATTTAATCACCGCATTGTCGCGCTTTTGAGGCTGGCCGTTGACAACAAAGGGCGTGGGGTTTTATACTCCGAGTTGATTGTATCGACTTGGTGGTGTCCCACGTGCAGTGGCGTGCTCGGAAGTATTGCTGCTGTGTGTGTGTGTGGGGGGGGGGGGCCTTGGAGTAGCTTTCTGAAATCTGCAAATTAAAAAAAGAGATTTTATTAGTCAGTAAACCGATACGAAAATTCGTGTATTAAAGCAGTTAAAGTGAGGTGATGAAATAAGCACCAACAACTATAAAAACAAGGCACATTTGAGTCCCTTCTGACTTCTACTTATTGCCACCATCTCTTCCTCCGTCTCCCAAATGCACGTAGTTCTGTCAACTTCTGGTTCTTTCCAGTTTGTGCTGAACGGTTGTCTGGCGTTATTAGCAAATAATCTCTCCAGACGTTGTATAAAAGTCGGTTATTGCACAGATGTTGGGCATTTTGTGGACTGAAATATTAGTAAATATATATTTAGTATTTTGAAATTTTACAGAAAATTCTAGAGATTGGCGGATAGCTTATCTAAGTCACATTCGCAGCTCCCCATGGTTTTATTCTGTGATCCGTTTATCTGTCATGCCATTTGAATGAACAACACATCATAGGCGCTGGTCTGAAATGCAGAGTATGCGAATAAAAGTAAAGCAGAAGTGTAACTAAAGTCATTCTTGATAAGCCAATAGTTTCTCAGGTAGTAAAGAATTTCCCAGCATTTTTTGGAACCCGAATGTTTATACCGTGTTTACAAGATCTCGCCAATTGTCCGTATCCTGAGCCAGATGAATACATTCTACGGCATCCCATCCTGTTTCCTGAAAATCCGTTTTTCTGTTAGCCTCCCATTTACGCCTAGGTATTTCAGGTAGTCACTTTCAGGTTTTTCCCACAAAAATCCTATAGGATATATATTTCTCTTCTCCCGCACAATGATACATGGAGGATTTCTTTACTCAATCACCCTAAATAATATGGTGGGGCGATGGAGTGCAGATCATGAAAATCCTTATTATGCACGGAAGGAACCAAAATCTTATGACAGTAATGTGTTAGTTTCAGATGCTTATGTGACAAACGAATATTGCAAAGCTCTTTATCTTACTTTTAAGTTTGTAAAGTGAAGAGCTTATAATGTTGACACTTTTCTTACAAAAACAATAAAATTGTGAAAAATATCCACCAAAACGTCACGCCAATTGTAATAATTTTAGTTGCTACAACGCATACATTAAATAAAATCAACAAACACGCAAAAATAATCGCTTTCTTGCGAACTTTTTAACATCCCTTTATGATACCGCAGAAACGCGTAGAACTCTCGAATGCTTATAAGGCGTAGAAAGGCTGCTGGTAAATCCAATAAACCTTTGTTATTCAAAGCCACACGGTATACATAAAAGGAAATACCTGAGTGATGTGCAAATGTGTATACTTAAATGTCTTCGTTGGTTTTCAGAACCTCACGATTGAATCTTACCGACTGCATACCTATGATCATAATACAGCATTAATGTGTATTAGAAATAAACTACATATCCACTTTACTTCAACGATAACGAGACTAACAGGCATTGGGAATACTGGTGGTTTCAACAACGGACGGTACCGACTTTTCTGACAGAGGGTTTTTTTCTGTCCCTCTGGGCGAATGTCGGCATAAATTTATAAAACCTCCCGTGACTGCTTCCCCTATATTCCTTCCGATTCTCATACATATTAATCTATCAGTTCTTTAGCTTCACCACAGTTAGCAAAACGTTATTACGGAACCTGACAAGCAAACGTGAAAGATGAGAATTATCTATGCGAAAGGTAGTGTTTTTACAGCAATGGTCATGATGAATGAAGTATTCTGGCATGCTGCGGTCTGTTGCTGCATGAATAGCTCCAGATATTTCGAAGGATAATAGTGCTTTCATCTTAAGGGCCACGCATTCCAAGAATGTACTGCGTTGCCCTGAATGTGAAGGAACTATTGTCTTCCGGAAGAGGGGTGGGGACTGTAAACCAAAGGACAAAGCGTAACACCTCAGAAGACTTCAGTCTAATTACAGTGATTTTCGGTAGTTGTTGCTGCATCCCTCTTCATGAAAGTTGGCGTTAAATTTTTCTGTGTAGTTAATTAACACTTCTCCTCTCCCCTTGGTTCAGTCGTATTTTGACACTCTGTTCCATGTAACATTTGCATATCAATCTTCTTTCGCGCCAGTCTAACCCAATTTATTTTAGGATTCATATTAATTTGGTCCAGTTGACACGGTCAAATGCCTTCTGCCAGTCTATGAAGCAAGCACACAATTCCTCATATATGGCCAAGGTTCGTTCTGATATTATTCTCAGCATCACAGTTGCATCCCTAGTTCCTTTTCCTCTCCTAAATCCAAACTGATCTACTCCAAGTGCATCCTCAATTTTCCTTTCAATCCTTCTAAGTATTCTCGCTACTATCTTTGCTGCATGAGCGATGATGCTGATTGTGCGATGGTCGCTGCATTTTGTAGCTTTGGGCTTCTTCTTTAAGTCAATCATTGTAACTTCAATTAAATCTCTGGGCCACTCCCCAGTTACATACATGCTGTTGATCAGCTGTGTCATTAGTCTGAGACCATCTTCTCCCAACAATGTGAGTACATCCCCAGGTTCATCATCATCTCCTGTAGCCTTCTTATCCCTCATCTCCTTGATAGCTTTTTCCACTTTACTTTGCAAAATATAAGGGCCTTTCTCGTCTTCATCTACTTCAGCTTCAGGTTCGACTTCTAGGTGTTCTGGTCGATTAGCTCGATCGTAGAGCTCTGTGATATAATTTTCCCAAATTTGCAGTACTTGTCTCTGATCTATTATTTTATTCCCTTGAGATTCTTCGATGCCAATGTTTTGAATCCCATGGTTTTCTCTCCAACCTAGTTCCTTTGTATTCATGTACATTAGATCATAACGTCCTGTTCTTTGAAATTCTATGATCTCGTCGCATATGCTCTCCAGATATTCCTTCTTGGTTTGTCCATCGCTCTTTTCAATTCGTTCCTCAGTCTTCTGTAGTTTTTCCTTCCTTCTTCATTGTTGACTTTCTTCCATTTCCTTCGTTCATCCATTTTACTGATCATCTCCTGTGTAATCCATGGCTTTCTTGCTCTCCTCTCGACTTTTCCCACTAAATCACTCACAGTATCTAACACAAATTTCTTCATATTTTTCCGCTGCACTTCCACATTCCCACTTTCACATTTGATTACACCAAGTTTTTCTTCTAGTGTATCGTGTACTACCTGTCGTTGAGCATATAGCTTCTCCAAATCCCATCTTGGTTTTCGCTTGTGGAACCTTATGATCTTCTTCAGTCTGGTGCAGATCTTTGCAACCAGTAAATTGTGGTCAGATTCGATATCTGCTCCAGGCAGTGTCTGCACATCCTTAACACTGTTCCTGAATCGCTGTTTCACTAGTACATAGTCCAATTGATATCGACTTCTATCCCCGGTGATTTCCAGATGTACAATCTTCTTTTAGGTTCTTTGAACCATGTGTTTGTTATAACAAGTCCATTTCTTTAACTGAAGTCAATAAGCATTTCACCTGTCTGATTCCTCCTTCCCAGTCCACATGGTCCAACGTTGTTATGATGTGCTTTATTTCCAACCACACTGTTCCAATCTCCCCTTATAATTGTATTGGTCGCGCCCTTTCCATCCTCTTCAAGAATTTCTTCAATTATATCATACAGCTCTTCCACTTCGTTATCTTCATAGTCCGATTTTGGCATGTACACTTTCACTATCAAAATACTTACCGATTCTGCCTGCAACTTAACAGCAATGATTCTGTCACTATACACACTCTTCTTAACTACACTTTTCACTATGCTTTTATGCACTACTATTGCTACTCCTCTTTCAGCCCTGTCACACCCCGGAATAATACACTGTATAATCACCACTTCTTGTTACACCTTGACCCTTCCACCGCACTTCACTAACACCTAGCACAGACACTGCGTTCTTCTGCATCTATTTCTTCAAATGTTCGAGTCTTCCTCCTTGATTCAAGGTCCTTACGTTCCAAGTGCCTATCTTGTAGCTGTGCTGTTCCTTCTGCGTCTTCTGCTTTTGTCTGTAGTCCTTATTACCGCGTGGTGTCTCCCCTAGAAACATTCCCCCCACCCCGGAGATCCGAATGGGGGAGTAGTTTACCTCCGGAATGTTTTGTCTCCAGAGGAAGCATCTCGCATATGCCTCTGTTTCTGGAAGAGACTATCCAGGAAAAGTAATAATGTGGTAGTTTCTCCATTTGCTTTCCACATCGCAGTACAGCAGCCGTTCAGACCACTCTGGTCACGCCTGTTGCTACACGATCATGAACGATTTCGAGCATCATTTTCTCTGTGCTTCAAGTCGCTACTGATGTCGCTGCTTCCGGCATCAGGGGAGTTTTTATTGGGTTTCCCATCTCCTAAGCATCTCTCTTCGTCTGGTTCCTACCCTTTTGATCTGTCCGGTTTGGGAGACCCTACTGATAGCAATGCTACCTCCGGCTTAGCTCTCAGGATCACTGGAACTCACAAGCCCCTCTACCACGGCAAGGTGGAGATACCAACAAAGAGACGGGAAGTGTGAAGATTGGAAGAGGAGTTAGACAAGGTTGCTGCTTGTCACCGATTATGTTCAACTTACATAAAGATAACCTTACCAAGGAAGCTCTTGAAGGGTTTGGAGACTTCAAAATAGGAGAACAAGTAATTCGAACTGTGAAATATGCAGATGACCTTGGTAATGTGAATCTCAAGGCAACCAACTATCCCCAATGAAAATTATGATAGACCAAAAACAATTGGAGAATGTGGAATATTTCAATTATTTGGGTAGCATGACAACAAATGATGCAAGATGTATACGTGAAATTAAATCCAGAATTGCCATGGCAAAAGCAGCATTCAACAAGGCAGTAGACTCTTTTCACCAGCAAACTGGACTTAAATTTAAGGAAGAAACTAATAAAGTGCTACATTTGGAGCATAGCTTTGTATAGTGCTGAAACGTGGACACTTCGGAAAGTAGACCAGAAGTATCTGGAAAGTTTTGAAATGTGGTGCTGGAGAAGAATGGAGAAGATCAGTTGGACCGATCGTGTGAGAAATGAAGAAATATTACACAGAGTCAAGGAGGAGAGGAATATCCTACATACAATAAAAAGAAGAAAGGCTAACTGGATTGGTCACATCTTGCGTAGAAACTGCCTTCTGAAACACGTGATTGAAGCAAAGTTAGAGGGAAGGATAAAAATGACGGGAAAACTAGAGAGAAGACGTAAGCAGCTACTGGATGACCTTAAGGAAAAGAGTAGATACTGGAATTGAAAGAGGAAACACTAGATCGCACCCTGTGTAGAACTCGCTTTGGAGGAGGCTACGGACCTGTCGTAAGAGAGACTACAGAATGAATGGAGTTAATTAAACATTGCGTCACGAAGACGTGTGGGGAATGGAGGTACAGATTAACGCATTTTTTAAACCGACGTCCCGGCCTCTTTACTCCCGGAGAAATATCCTTCGGTGCCTATTCGAAAGGAGGCTGGGTGGACCTAGGAGCTGGTTTGGATGGTGTGAAAATGGGAAAAAATATATATCTGTGTGCTCATTCGGTATTACATTGTACACTTACGAGGCGTGAACATTCAGTGAAGTCGGAATTTCAAGTTTTCCACAAAAGCTGTCTTCTGTATATAATACCCATCCTACTCAGTGTGTTACACCAGAGGTGTTTTTATAATTTATGTTACTTAACGCCAGATGGCAGTGATTCCTGTCGTTATGAGGCAGTCAAGAAATAGCTATGCTTCGGCTGTCATTGCACTGAAGCAGTGAAGGGGCATCTATGATTCGGTCGGAATTGCAACGTCGTATATTGCCGATAACATCTGTCAAGCTCTACCGTAAGAATTTCAAATTTATGGCGTGCATATTCAGTGAAATTGTGATTTTCCTAGTATTCCTGTGTGGCTGTATTCGTCTATGGCTATAATATATGCCAGTGGATCTGTTGAAGGGTTATCTGTGGAAATCATAGTGAGAGATTTTCTACTGTAAGATGCCGTGGATTAGCACGTGAATATTGTGTCATTCCGTAATATGACAGCGTCAGTTCTAGTACTGTATCTAGTAGGAACCAAAGGTATCTGCGGGTGGAATTGTCAAATTTTCCGTTGAAAATTCAACGACCCACTTTGGCTTTTGCCTGAGCAAGCAGTTAGGATACTCTACGTAACCAGTATTCGAACCCGTTACCGTCGATATGCGGTATAACTATTAATGCTTAGATCTCTGTATTGATGAGAGATTTCAGGTCCTCACGGCGCTGCTGATAAATAGTCAAGTCGTCAGAGTTGTTTCCCTTGTCGACTCGACGTTTCGAAGAAGCGTAGTCTCCTTAACTTCAAGGTAAAGTAGTTCCAGAAGAGTGACGAGTTGTATGTACGTTTGACAGATCATTGATTCATACTTAAATAGAGGGCACAGTGTGGATACCACATACCGCTTACTGTCAAGTGTTGCATACAGGGACCGGAAATATCAAATGTTAATTGTGGTATGCATTGTTACCATGTTAACCACCAAACTCTTTATACGGAAATACAAGGGAGTGCCTATGCATTTCCATATAAGGCGTATTATTTTTTGGATTGGTTATTTATTTAAAAATAAGTTCGCTGCGTGTTTAGATATGCATTCTTGCATGACAATATATTCTGAAATATTTTTGTGATGGCATTCTCTTACAGTAAAAGAGTATCTCATGTCTGAATGCAGTGTCATGTGTATGAGAAATTCTTAAAGCTCTTATATTGTCTACCTGTTAATCAGAAGTAATAGATTTTGTGTTTTATAAGTGGGCTTCAGCTTGAATGAAATAGACGAACAGGCACAGAACTACAAATGTCATAGAGCAGGGGATTATTTTAACCAGTTGGAAACTGATTTTCGTCTAAATTACGTATGTATATCAACTGAAATTCCATCTCAGAGAACCTGCTGCTTGTTAATTATAAAGTCCAAGGGGTTAATCAAATATGGCGAAATATTCGGTATGTATTGTGAGAATCGTGTAAATCACTTGAATGTAATGTGTGCCAAAATGCAAAATTTTTTAATGTTGCAAAATCTGTTACGTATATTTGCCTTTGGGCTTTAAACGGTTAATAGATGTAGGTGCTCAGGAAAATCCCTTTTGCGAACCTCAACGTTTGTTACCTTCTTCACACGAGCACACTGCTAAGTGAGCCAAACCGTTTAACCTTATCGAAAATTTCGAGTTTTAGTTTCAGTATAATCTTCATACATGCCTTTGTCTTCCCTAGAGGTCTTGTAATTTTTAGTCGTATTCTGTAGATGCTTTTATAAATCAACAAAATACACTGTATCTAGGGAAAATGGTCTATTTTATACATTGTACCATGTCTCTGCTCTGACTGTTCGTTGCTACTACCTCATATCTCTACAGCGCGACAAAATTCTTCACTCCGCTACGTATGCAAACAGTGTAGCCGAACATTATTGGAGCATTTATATACTAGTATTGTTGGAGCAGTTCGGCTGTCCCTCTCCACTCTTCTAAATATAGCAGGACGGACAAGGGACCAGGTGTCCCGCGTCAGTTGGCGTTCAGTAAAGGAATGGACTGGACGGATGGTATTGTGTTAACGTTTATATTGTTATAATGGAAATAAAGTTAAAACCTTTGAAAAGAACTGTCCTGTAAATTGATGTATATTAATTTACAAAAAGTAACTAGCAAAGTTCGGTTATAACAGCATATAATCTTTAATAATTAATGACTTTTTTAATCTTTAATAATCTTTAATAATAATGAATAATAGATGTTTCAACGCAAACATTTTAGTGCGTACTTCTGTAATTTTGACTTATCAGTTTTAAGTAATGCTGTGGTAAATGTCTGTAAACACGTAATAACAAACAGCACAATTTTAGTCAAAGATATTCAGGTTGTATATGTATGTATGTATGGATGGAAGGATGTGTTTTAAGTGTTGCACTTTGGGAAGTATTAATTAGATATTGTACATATTTTACATCCACATTGCTCTGTAATTTTGCACTGTGTCTGCTAATTTATATACTCATCTCACCATGATTTTTATAACTCCTTGAAAATGGGTGCTCGAAAGCCGTAACATGTCGGATGTTTGGTGTAATGTACACAATTAGAGGTTTTCTGTAGACACGTTGTATTTGATGGTTGACTTATTAAATGTTTGTGTTCTTAATACACGGAACTGTGCAACGCTGCGGGATCTGTAGGTACATGCACGATTAAAGAAAGTAACCTGTTTATGTTGCGTTAGTATTTCGATGTAAGACAACGTAATTCAATCAGACATCACAAAGATCCTGCTTGAGTCTGTATGAAAGAAACTATCTTTAGATAAAAGTTGTAGGATATGGTTTTGAAGGGGACAGGCAATTGCCGGAAATTGGATTCAGGTGACGTGCTACTGATCGTATCCGTTACCATGAATGCTGCTTGGTGATCGGAAACCGATAATCCTGTCTCATCCCTGGGTGTGTTGTGGAACAGGTTAGTGACAGCCTCAGTTACCAGTTCGTTCATAGAGAAGTCAGGGCGGACTGGGTTCTGGACAACACGAGGCATATTCTTGACTTCAGCAACACGCCGTCGTGAAGTGCTGGGTTTAGCTGCTGGGTATGCTGCCCAGGTCCAGATCTGTTGTGAAACTTGTGTCTTTACTTTCACGCTCCTGCTGCCTTTAACCACAGTAATGATGGCGATTTTGACAAGAATGTAAGACGCCCATGTCCCGTTAAATCTGTATAACTGTACGGCCGCAAGGGTCAACGCTGTCGTGCGCAGCTGCAGGCGTGGACATTCAGAACGAAAGTAACTTGAGCCATCAGCGGCTGCATTGGGATTTAAAGGCCAGGCGGTGAAGTAAAATCGGAAGAGGATAATGACCTTCATATTAATTTTTGAATGAAGAAGTTGGGATATTGGTGATACAAATTCCCAAATTTTTCTGAACAAAGCGAATAGTTGTTCTTGCGTAATATAAATAGATTTTTAGGGAAGATAACAAGCTTCAATCTGCCCTGAAAGTTTTTAGCCCATAGCTTGCGTAACATTCTTGTGATTACACCAGGGCACCTGCAGGAACTCGCAGATATGCTAAGGTTAATGAAGAATGTTATCGAGTGACAATTTCTGATGAACGGACCCAGTAAGATAAAAAATTGTAACTATTAGTCTATGAAAATATATTTATAATATTTTTACTGTTGCCGTAATTGTGACGTAGCCTACAAATGACTGTGCTCGGTGGATCCACCTGTTTATTCTGTTGTACACAGGATATTGGACGACCCTACCTACCTGCTGTGTGATATTATGTAACGGATAATCTATTTGTGTTATTTAATGATGTGGAAGTCTTTCATGACCAGACGTTCGAGTGAATTAAAAAAAATATTGAATTGATTGGACTGATTGCCGGTATATTGAAACGTGAGGTTCGAGTTTCTCACGCAAGTGACTAGGGAGATTACAATTTTCTTGGATGTGACGCCATCAGTTTGATAGATCGGTTTTTCTGTGTCATCTTAATTAATTATCATAAATTGCGCGCAAACTGCTGTGTCATTTTATGTTAGAATCTGTGTCCGTGAAATAAGACCTGTAGAATAAGTCTGATAGGTGACATGGTGATGATGATGATAATGATGATAACGATAATCGTAATGATGATCATGATGATGGTGACGGCGACGATGAGCAGGGATAGTTAAATCGAGCGCTGTTGTGTATATCGTATAGCTACTTCTTTCTATATGCAGAAGATGTGCAACAGAACATCCCAATAAAAGCCAGTGTGGTGAACTGTAAATGAAAGGCAGCATTTTCGTACAAGTATACATAGAGCATATGTATATGTTCAAGATATCCCAGTCCTCTTGCTATTTCCACGTCCAGGGATTCTCCTTAGAACCCATGTAGAGATAACGAGCTCCAGCCCTGAAGCTGCGGATTTGGTGGCAGGGCATCGGGAGAGGGGGGATTTGCTCGTTAAGAAGACGGTCCGTGGGAACTGTTCGAGTTGTGGTTGACCTCTCCCGGTCACATGGTGAGCAAGGCGAACGTAGTGGCGCCGTCGAGTAATGTTCCCCGAAATGCGCTTCGTAGAACGAGATAGAGAGTCAAGATTGGAAAAATTATTGTGCTTCATATTGTACACAGAATTACCAACGCCCTTCTTTGAAGTGAATTTGGGTTACTTGAAAATGAGAGTAATTAAATGCAAATTAATCAGTCTCGAATGTCCATGAAAGATCTCCCTAGAACAGGCCATGAAGGCTCAGAGGGGGAGCTAGGTAGGGGTGGGTGATCAACGCCACGCCTCGGCCGCTTTATCCCCGGGAAAGAGACCCGGTACATATTGTACAGGAGGCTGGGTGGGCTCCAGGGCCGGTCTGGGTGTGTTCGGAAAATCTCGCCTTCACATGGAATCGATCCGCGACCTTCCAGCCCGTAGCGAGTCGCTACACCGACTGAGCTATCCCTTTCCACTTTATGTCCATCAAAGGTAGAATAACTAATGCTTCGATTGTGTAAGTTTCTGTGATAAGATTAGATGGTCTTGTTGTGATAAAACAGGACACTTAACTGATTTAATTACAAAATTATATTGCGGTACGGAATAATTTAAGACCCGGTGTATTAAGAGCGTCTTTGGCATCATTGGGAACCCCTATGAATCGTCTTCCTTTAGGCGACACTTCTTTATTTGTTTATGAATATGATGAAATACCATCTTACTAATATGACATATCCAGTAATTAGTTCATTTTTATTTCTATAACTGAAATAAGAGTTTTTTCATAGCTTTATGATGATGTGAAACATAATAAAGAATTAAAACCGAGCACACACTGAAGATAATTTCCAAATATAAGACAAATTGGTTTCAAAATGTCCACAGAATACAAATAAATACTAAGTATAAATCTATTATAAATTATAAAGCCCATGAATAAAAACTGGATAAGATATTTGATACTACAGGACTAATCGGGCAGAAGCATGTCAGCTGCCTTTTGTTTCTAATTGTTTAATATTTAAACATCGAGCCACATTTCTGCTTCTCTGCTCTCCATGTTGCTCTGTCAATGTCTGTGTCCTTCACAGGATAGCAATCATGAACTTAGAGACAACGTCGGAACGCGCTGTAACTCTAGAACTGTCCCTGGTCCTTAGATACAAAAGTCACTGCCTCCCAGATTTCTATCTGTTACTTTCGGTTGTAAGTTGGAAACATTTTCTGACCCCTGCAACTGAACGGTAGCCTGGACTAATGTCTTAACCATCACAGCAGTTCCTCCGCGGCATCAACGTAATCGTAATCCAATAAGTTTCCTTCCACCCTCGTAGCATCCTTCTGCCCAGTCAGGGCTTTATTGTTGTCCGACCAGAGACTGGTTCTCTGATGCAGTTCACCTCTCTTGGGAGTGCAAGAGCTTTGGTCCAAACTTCAAGTTCACTAAGTAATGAGCGTTCAAACAAGCTAACCAACGTAATTAGGCCACAGATGGGAAACGTCCTATAATGGCCCATATTGTACCAGTGGGTTGTCTTCTTTGCGTAACTTTTGGGAAACAAGTGCATAAGACGTACGATATTCAGAGACAGTATCCTCCCTTAAAGCTCTTCGACTTTCTGCGTCTAGATACTAGCGAAATGGGCTCGTTCGTTATAAAAATTACATAAATTGATGGGTAATTAATTTGAATTCAGCTGCTTTAGAATAATAATCTCCGAAAGCTCTAAGGCATTAACAAGAATATCGCAGATATAGATTCGAAAAACTGTAACACTTTTGAGTCACGCAATGTAAAATTACTTTTCTTATATAACAGGCTTCGCCCACTTGTTTTTCTGATAAGATTAATATTTGGATGAAGACAAGTATGAAGCGCTGGTGGAATGATACTGACAGGGAAAACCGAAATCGTCAGAGAAAATCCTGTCTCAGTGCCACTTTTGACACACACACACATTTCATGTAGCAAATACTGAGAATTCAGCCACAGTTATACGGTACACATTCACAGTATTCATTACAAAGTCTTTCATACTGTAATTGTTCATTTTCGTAATCATGCGAAGCCCATAAATACTCATTGTTTTTAATGTCAAAGCAGGTTCTGCCGCTGTGATTTAAGTATTTATAACCCAGTTACAGGGTAAGAGACATGTAGCGCTCTTTGTTTCTTTATTTGCTAAAATATCTTTGATATTTTGTTTAGAATTTGCGTGTTATGTGCATGCAGTTTCACCCACTTTTTCATGACATTTCTTCAAGAAATGCAAGGAATAATACGCCTAAACCATTTTCTTATACGTTTCACACTTTGAGATAAACAAATAATATGGCAATTCTGTGCAGTCACAACACTGGTTTGTGTTTCAGCAATTCTTTGTTGCATGAACATATAGAATAAGACAGCCTTACGTGTAAGAGTACAAAGACTGAATAAACATGGGGACACTCCTAAGGTCAGTTGTCATTTGCGAGATATTAAGTTATTAAAGCGGTGTTGCCGAAGATTCAAATCTTCTAGGATGGTACGCCGTTTCGACTGCTAAATAGTCATCGAATTTTCGAATGATTTTAATGCTTTCTTCTTCAGGATCTATTTAAGTCCAAGGAGAATTCTTGAGGTTGAAGATGAAGGCATGTCCAGGAGAGGTTCTTTGACTCGCCTGACACTGAAGATAAAGGCATTTCGATCCTTCGAAACGTCGCTATAATGCCAGTCGACGTGACGTAACATTTCCAGAAAACTTGAATATTAAGCTTTATTTTGCTATATTATTTACTGTTTACTTCTACTCATCGAACTTTATAAATGAGCTGGTAGCATCAGCAGAAGCATCCAACAAAGGGGTTAATTAGTTAGGACTTGAGGGGCTTTGTAAACTCTACACTGAGTGTGTGTATGTAGAAGGGCAGGTCTACGGTACGGAGATACAAGATCCGCAAAAAGCCACCTTACGTCTTTCCCCTCCTCTACGTGTCTACCACCCCACCCCTTCTTTGTTTGTGTACCTGTACTCCACTATTCTGTGTTGTTCTCTAATTCTCTTTGCTCGCTTCGCTGACTAATTAATGGACCAGGTTGTATTTCTCCTCCATCGTTGTTTTCCCTAACAGCGGACATCTGTTATGCAGTTCCTAAAATTGTTTGTGATAACAATGCGTAGAGGCACGATGAATAGGTATGTGGTTGTGTTCAAATTTGAGATCGGAAAAATCCGCATTTATCAATACACCTGTCAACAGAAGACAGAGAGCTCAGAGTTGTTGCATTGTTATGTTTTGTTGAGTAGCATTTTGTGTTTCAAATAGAAGCTTCCTCACAAAAGAAGCATAATGGAAAACTGACAGGCATTTTCCCTGTCCGTCACCCAGGTCCGACCTTAAGCCGATTGGACCGATTGAACCGATTTGCCGCAATCGACCCGCGCATATGGGGGCCCCACGCTCATGGGGAATTTGTGCATTAGTAATTTATAAAAATGATAAAAATGGACCATTTTAATTTTTCTTCCTAACTTATGTTGTTAATATTCCAACACTTTAGTCATTTTTTGCTCTGCACAATAACTTTCAGGAGTCTGCAGTCTAGCCCCTCGTTTGCTAAGGCCGGCACTCCGTCACCCTTCACCATAATTTCCAATCCAAATCAGCCGTGATGAATCTCATTGCCATCGCAGTTTCCATCTAGTAAAGTATCGAAGATTCAAGTGTTACAGGATGTTGCACAGTGTCGGTTAGTAAATACAAGTATCTACCAACATCTTGTAGTAGCGCAGCCTCTTCATCTTTGGAGCCGAACGATCCACGAAGAGTTAGACTGACTGACCCTAAAGATGGAAACACTAGGCTCCTCCAAAACTACAGTCACTATTTTGAATTTTTATGACTAATTCCACATCATGTTTTCCTTCGACGAAATTTTGGGTTTATATAATATATAACATACGTATGTGTGTATACTAGTAAAAAGAAGAAAGGCTAACTAGATTGGTCAAATCTTGCGTAGAAACTGCCTTCTAAAACACGCGATTGAAGGAAAGTTAGAATTAAGGATAGAAATGACGGGAAGACGAGGGAGAAGACGTAAGCAGCTACTGGTTGACCTTAAGGAAAAGAGAAGATACTGGAAGTTGAAAGAGGAAGCACTAGATCGCACCCTGTGG
Source organism: Reticulitermes speratus (assembly GCA_021186555.1). Classification (NCBI taxonomy): domain Eukaryota; kingdom Metazoa; phylum Arthropoda; class Insecta; order Blattodea; family Rhinotermitidae; genus Reticulitermes; species Reticulitermes speratus. The sequence goes on from JAJKFL010000007.1 coordinate 13,716,355, forward strand.
AGAACTCGCTTTGGAAGAGGTTACGGACCTGTCGTAAGAAGACTACGGAATGAATGAATGAATGAATGGATGTATGTATGTATATATCCCAGAAGACTCGAGCCATAAGCATTGCCGCTGTAGGAAACTCAAATTTCACAAGTGAAGTATTGTTGTGGACGATAACTTTAAATAGAACGACTATCTTTGCGTTGTTTCAATGATATCCCGAACTTACTCTGTCAAATTCTTACAGCACGTGTCTTATTTGGACTCGACAGAAATTATTTAAGTTGAAGAAGAAGAATGCTCTGAAGCCTATGTCAGAAAGTTTGGTTATCTGCTCAATGTTGGTGTGGCTGTTACATTTCATAGAGCTGTGGTGCATTTATTATACGAGAAGCTCTCTAATTTTGCATAAAACTTGCCTAAAGCCCGTGTAATGTTCAACAGTAAATTGTTACAAATGTTTTCGAATTTATATTATACGAAATTATTAGAATAATAACTGTAAAATATACAGGGCATACACAAAAGAATGGTGCGGTTTTAATAGTGAACACTATTAAAACCGCACCATTCGTTTGTGTATACCCTGTATTTTGCGAAATGTTACACATGGACGTGAAAGGCGGAATGTATTGAATATTACCTATTTTAATAATATATTTAAATTTATTTGTCTTCCGGGATATGACGCCGTAATATTTGCTTGATCTCTACCAAAATTTCGGATGAGCACTTTACTCAGAAGCACTGGTACTTGTTACTAAGCTATATGACATCACTTCCCAGCGTACAACTACCTACATACTTATAGTCGGGAGACCCTCAAATACCACATCTGAAATATTCAGTTTACAATAAAAATAAAACAACCTCTAATATTGACGAAACGATGGGAAGTATGATAAACATCCCTTTAAAATTTTACCTTTTTTTACCCTGAAATAAAATATATCAGAGAATTTTACCTTAGACGCTTGCTTGCATACTGAATTTATAGACTTCATAATATGTTAGTTTCAGACAGTTAAACAAGCAGGGGAAAATGCCAGTAGTCTTGTAATTTCCCAGCGTGAGAAATCTGTGAATTAGCATATACATATATAATTCCTCAGTATTGATGCAGTGATAGCGACTGTCAGCAACATGCCGGTTGGTGAAATCAACTGCTTGCCTGACATTACCTGTAAGTTTTTCAGACAAACTGTAACAACGCCCGTCATAACAACAAAAAAATCTGTCAGTCGAGTGCTTTAGGAACTGACGGAACCATCTTGAGGATGTCAGTCTCATTACATATTCTAGATTGATCGAGTCTGTCGTCAGCCAAAGTGTGCCTCGTCTATTTATTATCTGTGGTTTGAAGCTGCTACTACCAAGCCCCCTCTTTCAAGAATGCAGGACTCGTAAATTGACAAGATACGCCAACGAGAATTTTTGTCACTTACACATATTCGTACATGCTTCTCTCAATTTGTCAAATACCTAACGCCATGGAGCAGAGTTGTTTATGACAACATTTACTTAGAAACCTAAGAAATTCCGTGCCGTTTTGGGCCCCGAAAGTGGTCACTCTGATATGCTGTTCCGTTAAGATCCATTTTGAGCCTACTTTCTTTCCTCAAGTAACCTACTGGGTGGTGCGCGGGTCTAACTTCATGTGATAGTAAACAGTCACCCGAAGAGGCAGGGGTCACGCAGTTGTCCGGATATTTCAGTGCCTTAAAAGAATAATTTCAGAAAATCACGGTTAATTAAACTATTACAAAGAAAATATTTTGAGAGGCCATTACCCCCAAATACACAGTGAAGACATCCCTTTACAGGCCCGAACAGGCCCTTAAGGCTCCAGGAGGTTGAAGCTCCCAGAATTTCGAGACAGTAGACACATGAAGGTGGTAAGGCTGTCAGTCCTACGCATCGGCCGACTTTACCCCCAGGAGATACCCCTGGTGCTCATTTCTGTTAGAGTCGACCCCAGGGCCATGGTGCGGCCGGAAGGATTAATTCACTGAAAAATCCCAATGATACCATCGGGAATCGAACCCACGGCCTTCCGGCTTGTAGCGCAGTGCCTCAACCAACTGCGCTACCGCGTACCCCTCAAATACGTAATAAGCAACACTATTCTGGTAAACGTTGAACGTCTGGAATATGGCAGATATTATTTTAAGGTTGTTCATTCCGTGCATTGTTCTGATGAATTATAGTCGATTTATTAAACCAACCAAATGCACACAACTAATTGTGCGCATTCGGTTGGCTTAATAAATTGACAATAGCTTCTGGCACCCGTTTCCTTGTCGTTCAGTAGATGCATAGGCATTGGAAAAACGGGCTACTCCTTCTTCAATATTCAAGAACGTGAGATTATTTATTTATTTACGTTTATTAAAAATGTATCGTCGATTCACAGGATGCTTAGTCAGTAACGAACTGCAAAATTTGTGGACGATAGCGGTTATTAAGTAATTGAGGCACCGTCCCGGGATTTTCCCAGAGGGACAAATACGATATATTTCACTAAGCGTGTCAGGTCTTGGAGCCAATCATGAATAGGAGCGGGGTTTCTGGCCACTCTTACCACGACGTTCCGTCGAAGTGTCCAATACAGAAACAAGTTACAGTGATCTCCTGCTCACAAAATCAGTGGGCCTGTATGCGTTGTTGTTTGAAGGCTTGTGGATTAGGCAGTATAGGTTCGATATATCAGACTAACATTGTAACGCCTGTCTCCAGTCTCTGTTGACGGGGAGACTGCTTGTAATATGGACAATTAATGCTAATGGAATTCCTGCCATGGAGATGTTCCTAGCTGTCCAAAACCAGACGCCATCATATAATGGTCTCTCTAAACCAAATATTAATTTCATATTGAAATTCTATGCCTGAGAACATGCCTTTTACATTTTAACCTAAATGTAACAGAATTATAACCTCAAAAATGGTTTCCATCCTGTGGAATTTGTAATGTGTTTGTGGGAAAAACTGTGTATCTGGATGGCTTTGAAGACTGAGTATTATTAAACCATCATTTGATGGAATTAAGCCACGGACATTCATGTAAGCTATTGTGAATATTGAAATGTAATTTTATGTTAAAATCGTCAGTTGCAAATTTAGCAGTAATTTTAAACAGGGTTTCTTAAAATCCTGTTTCATTGTTTTGTGAAGTGCTTATGTGAATACATTTCACATTAAAATATCTGGGAGAAAGTTGTTTTATTTAACGACTCTCTCATCTTCTGAGATTATAGTTTGGTGGAATCGTAAGGACGGGAAAAGTCGAAGTCCCTGGAGATAAAGCCATTCCAGTGCTATTTGTCTACTACAAACCTAACATGTACATCCCGGGATCGAACCCTGCACTCCATAATGAGAGAATGGTGATTAATTGTCTGGCTAAGAGTTGTTAACTATAGATATAAAAAACCATTTAGATGCTTACTAGAGGAATTCACGTTACTCATTTTGTCATACAGGTTTAAAGAAACACAATATTTCGACGACGGAGTGGAGAGGGTGACGGGGAGAGAGGAGGGGAGGGCGTTATTACATTGTAATATGCTTACTTGGGTGGTTTTAATGTAGTCACGTATTGTCCTTTGGGGAGTATATTCAATTTTGATTTATATCGTACGTTGTTGGGTGAAATTGTACGTAAAATCCCATGTTTTTATTTAATTTGGAGATAGGAGTACTTTTAATACTGGTACAGGAAAAGATTTTCTTTATGTTATAAATTTAATGTTCTAAATATTGTTTATGTATAACCTGCAACTCTTGATCACAGTCAGTTGTCCATCTTGATGTTCAATAATGCTCCTTTCGTTGCTAAGTCTTTATTTCTCGCCTGCACTGTTCGTTTCATTTTGCTCTTACCTTTACAGTGCCACAGGTCTGTGAATAAGAATTCAGATAATTATGTCACTTTGCTAATAATGATATTAGAGCTCTTTCACAGTCTTAGCATGTTGATTAACCCCAGGAAATAAATAAGGTTATTTAGCGACACGGATCAGAAATTATAACGTCCCACATCAGAGCAAGTTTTTAGGCTCGGTTGCTGCTGTGTAGACTTGCAGTCAGCCAGCCGCTAATTGAGGCCACTCTCCAGTTCTACTTCCTACTACTATTGAGGCCACTCTCCAGTTCTATTTCCTACTACTATTGAGGCCACTCTCCAGTTCTACTTCCTACTACTATTGAGGCCACTCTCCAGTTCTACTTCCTACTACTATTGAGACCACTCTCCAGTTCTACTTCCACCAACTATTGAGGCCACTCTCCAGTTCTACTTCCTCGACGCTTCCCCCTCCAGTGCCCTACCCTAATATTCCCCTCCCGTCGTCTAGCCATTGACTTCGTAGGTATATTTGTAGTACTAACACGTCATAGCCTTCGCTAGCGACAAGCGCTGTGCGTGGGTTGACATAGCCGAGTGGGGCACCAACGTCTAGCGTTGTCATTCCGACCATACATGGGAATTCTTTCCGTCGCGTCAGTGTACCTGCTTGTGTCGTTTGTGTTACGATGCTGTGTTCCACTTTATGGGACAGCTTATGAGAGCGCCGATGAAGTAATGTTTTGTGACTGACTAGTTGGAAAGGATTGTAAGGAAGCAACAGTGACGTAATTGACATACCCGTAATTTGCCTGGGGGACGGAGGAACACAGCGAGAACCGTCAGTCAGGATGGCCGGTGCTGGAAGAGATTCGAACCGGGTACCTTCCGAATATACAGTTCTCTAGTGTCACAGATACGACCACCTTGCTCCCTAGGGGTCAGTACAGTACGCCTTTGTGGGACAAGGCCTATGACCTAACGTAGGTATGTGTTTTCTAGCACATAAGGTACGGGGTATCACGCACGATAGTGACAGTAAATAAAGCAGGAGTGTTTTGTCAGCCGCAATATTGAATAAAGCTGGCCATCCTAAAATAACAATACCATCACTCTTTGTTTAAAGTTTCAAATTTTAACTTGTTCCTATAAGGAATCACTAGTCTACCAACAACTACACTATTAAAATAAATTGTCACTCAATGGTACCCTACATATGTTTCGGTCACTACATGACCATCATCAGGGGTATCTATATATATATGTATGTACTTCACTGCGCGCTGTCCACTTTTGTTGTTTAATTTTATGGTTGTTTAATCGATGTTGTTATGCACTGGGAATTTTTTTGTGTACACTGCACTTCTGTAGGGTATGACGTTGGTTGTCTATTGAGATCGTCGTGTGTTAAACTATTTTACTGTTAAAATTATTAAGACTTTGGTTGTCTTGTCGTAATCGATGTTCTATGATGTGGTGAGGTGTAGTGGAGCTGATGTTACGTCCGTTGATTATTCGTTGTAAATTGTTGCACAATTAGTAGCTGTTGTAAATGTTTAGATGTAGTAGTTAAAAATTTTATAAAATTATAAAGTTATAAAATTATAAAATTAGTGCGATACTGCTGGCGTCCGGTCGTGTATACAGGAGCCGACGTGCTGTACGTTGTCCACTTTTGTTACGTCATGTAGTGACCGAAACATATGTAGGGTACCATTGAGTGACAATTTATTTTAATAGTGCAGTTGTTGGTAGACTAGTGATTCCTATTACCATAATGCACGGCGAACAAAAAGTAAAGTTGTTCCTATAAATTCCCGTACTTCATACATTAGTTGCAAAGCGGTATACAGTCTTTAGACCTATACTTTCCGGAAACCGTCCCTGTACTCTTCCAACCGTTATCGCAGTCCACTGTCGATCCGTTTCTCTTGTTACATTGTCTTGTTGTTTGCCATTTGAAAATGACCGATTCAACCATCGAGCATCAAGTTTCGTAGCTTTAATGGGCCTGTTTCGGTCCATAATGTTTATACAAAATACGGGAGGGGGGATGCTGGTAACGAGGAACGAAGTGAGGATTAGCATCCCATAAATGGGGAAACAAGAAATGCTATTAAAGCGATTTTTAACCACTAGAGGATTTTGGGTAGGGTCTATTGTTTCGAATAATGTATACATAAGTCCCCTTACATTTCTGTGTTTATTTTTATAAGCTGCAGGAATTTTAGCTTCAACTGCAGATTTTGAGAGGGCTGGAATGGATCCATCGGAGTGAAATCTCCCGTCGGGAGTTTACAAAGCATAGATAATAAAAATTGCTACCGTGGTGTATTTTTAATTTCCCTGCACACATTCCACCATTGTTCTCTTGTAGTTGTAAGCCTCTATTAATTAAGGAGAAACACGTGACTGGACTGAAAAACTTTCCTAAATGTCTTCCCCAAGGTATGTGAAAGCATTATAAGACTTCATGATCTTTGCGTTCTGTAGTCAGTAATATACGTGCCTGACGACGTATTCTCCAAGATGTTTGTGTTTAGATATCTTCGATAAAGACAACGAGGTCTTCCGGGAAGTTTTTGCCATATCTACCAAATTGCGCGTCGTTAGGCCTAGATAATCGTAATCGTGACGCAGTCGTGAGATAGCTCATGAAAAGTCACATAAATTTACGCCTACATTTCGTTATCTTGCAAGAGGCGTTTCTCCCTGAGGGGAAAATTCTCTTACATAAACTGTGTCATTTGGTAGGCGTAGTGATGACGTGATTACGTGGAAAACCTGCAGTAAGACTGTAACGAAACTAATTATTCTTTTGCAGTTAATCGCATACAATTTGTTAACTACAGTAGAAATAAATAGATTGGTGCTTTGTAATTCAGTGACTGTGGATAGATGATAGAAACAGAAGGTTTATACTTAAGTTATTTAAACATTTCATGGAATGTCGCGGTAGAATTAAGTGCACGCGGTAGGTCCTGGCTTCAAAATTCGGCCCGAAGATGGCTATTCTGCCTGATGGAATTCATGGTTATTCTCAGTAATTTGGTTCCTCAGATTGGGCCACGACTTTTTCTTCCCACACTATTTCGTTGCCAGAAGACTTACTCTTCTAAGGTTGTTCGTGTTTTGTAGTCCTTCCGGGCTAGTGTCTGTACAGTGCCTAAAATTAGGCAATTCTGCTTTCTTCACTCCTTCCAGTCTACTGTTCACTAATAATCATCATCCCTGGATGGTGTACGTTCAAGGGTTACTGACCGCGTAATTGAATATTCCATAAACAAACAAATAAATAAATAAAAATATTGGGACATGTTACAGAAATGTAGCCCTATTCAGTTGGTTGCTTCACTTGAATTGAACTGCAGTATCTTGACGTTAGTATGACATATACATATTACTTTCCGGCTATTATGTCACTTTATATCGGTGGAAACTGGTCACTAGTTGCTAGAATTAGGCTGTGTTAGAAGTGTGGTTAGAACACTTGGCCTCTTGTATGCAGACCACCTAACGCGCTTTAGGGTGAGTATGCTAGCTGAGCACTTGGTTGGAGGACACGTTTGGAAGCAGGGAGGGAAATGGGAGCGGTGTGGTCGTAGCAGCGTGCAGTTGTGACAGAGAAGGCTGGGGAGTTGGAGGGAACCTCACAAGGTAAATGAAACGCAATAAATTAATTAAGGCCTTTTCTTTCTCCGGTCCCGATGGCAAATAGAATTAGACCCTTTTACCACCGCTCTAGTGCTGTGTATATGTGGAGGGAGAAGGGAGTGATTGCAGATATTTCGAGGGTGTCTCGGTGTGTGTTTTGCACGAATAAGTGGATACGGTGTATCACCATGACGTTGTGTTCCAGTGAGTCACACTTGCTGCAGGTTACAGATGTTCTAATAGAGGTTCCCCAAAGCATTATGGAAGTCGGCTGGTAATTATTTGTGACGTTTTACAGCCTCACAGCCACGCTCCCCAACCACGCTCAGACACAGCATGGCTATATCTCTGCTGTTAATGTAAACATGTATACGGTAACGCTTAATATTACACGAACTTACAAGAGGCAAAACTTGCAAAAGACCGTCGGTAGATGAATGTCAGATACAATAATGCATACGTTTGTTCTCTTCACGTACACTTGAATTTATGCAAGTTAGTCTAAGCTTATCACGCAATATGAATATAAAGATATAGAGAAAACATGTAGGTCCATCCTCTGTTCTTGTGGTTGGGTCTGAGAAAGCTGCAAATTTCGAAACATAATTGATTGGTTCCTGAAATCACTCAAGAAAAATACTTACAAGAAATTTTACGTAACGGTGGTAATTTGCTGCCGGCTGGTGCTATTGCAGGTATATAGGCCTATCTCGCACAAGAATAGTTTTCCAATGAAAAGGGCAAAGTGGAACATTGTACCCCTTTTCATAAAGGCGAGTTCATAGACTGGAAAATGTTTTGGTTTTTTCGTCAGGCACATTTAAAAAATAGAACTTTCTTTTCATTCCCTGCTTCGTCCTGCTTTCCAAATTAGGTAAGGTTTACAAAGTGGAAAATGTTGTCCATTTTACTTGATCCTACTTGTGAGGTTGGACAAATGTTCCGTTTTCCGTTGGCCTAGTTCGCGAATTAAAAACCTTGAAGCATTCACTTGTTCTTTCTACTCCGTCTCATAACTGGGGAGTTTTATCATGCTGTGAGATGTAGGATTGTCAGTTTCAGGTGATGTACGTTGAATGGCAGTAGGATTGTGGAAATGTACAGCTGTCACAGAACAAGTGGAGCAATGTGAAGGCACTTACAGAAATTGACATTAAATGCTAAAGAAAGGAGGTTAATTGGAAGAACAAGAAAATATCTCTAGAAGATATTTTGAAGCCGTAAAAACTTCCAAACTTATCCGTAATTTGTAGTAATTGTGATGGTAGTGGTGGTGGTGTTGGTGGTGCTGTTGGTGGTGGTGCTTCTGCTGCTGCTGATGCTGATGATGATAGGTTGTACAGATATGTCGTTGATGAATTTATACACATTCATCCATTTATTGTTCCAGAATGACAATAGTAAACACGAATGACATGTTTCTAGATATCTCATGTTTTGATGATATCCCTGTTCATTGTTTGGTTGTTGACACCGACAATCTTCAGTAATTCAGAGGTCTTATAGTCTGACGGTAACTGCTGTAATTCAGGCCATAGTCGGATATCCAGAGTCAGCATTGAATGATTTTCTTCGTCACTTCTGAATTTCGGTCTGTGTCTGAAATGAGATTACTGACGTTTCTATCCCATTCATCACGATATCTTATTCAGCATAATTACAACACCTGTGACTTAAATATAGGCTCAAATGTACGCCCATCATTCAAAAACTTTAGGTTGTATTAGATTTTTATTTTAACAACATTCTTTTCGAACTAAGCAGTTGCTCAGTTAGTCAAAACAATGCCTAGTAGTTTATGAAATTCGATTCTCATTTTCGCCTTTACAGCAGCCACCCACTAGCTCCTTTCTTGAGTCACGTCTATTCCACAGCTGCCAGCGTAATTATTCAAGATGTATTTTAATATTGTCCTCATATCTGTGCGCAATTCTTCGAACTTGTGTTTTTACTTTAGATCTTTTCATTTAGCCACTTGGCGTGTCAAGCATAAAGATGGACTAGAGATAGCTGCCTTTTGCAGAATGTCATTTTAAAAACCACATATCTGCTTTTGGACACTTCGGAAAGTAGATCGCAAATACCTTGAAAATTTTGAAATATGGTGCTAGAAAAAGATGGAGAAGATCAGTTGGACCGATGGTGTGCGAAATGAAGAAGTATTACGTAGAGTCAAGGAGGAAAGGAGCATCCTGCATATAATAAAACCAAGGAAGGCTAACTGGATTGGCCACATCTTGCGTATAAAATGCTTTCCAAAAAACGTTACAGATAGAAGGGCTGGGAAGACGAGGAATAAGACGGAAGCAGCTACTGAATGACTTTAAGGCAATGTGAAAATACTGTAAATTGTAAGAGCAAGCACTAGATTCCGCTGTCTGGAGAACTAGCTTTGTAGAGGCTATGCACCTGTCGTAAGACAAACTACGTGACGATGATGATGATGATGATGATGATGATGATGACAATGATGATATTAATGACGATGAAGATAATGGTATATTATCGTTTTTAATGTTCCAGGAGAATGTCGGTCGGCTCTGGGCATGGAAGAGGGTCGAATTCCAGATACAGCCATCACAGCAAGCTCATCGTACGAAGCGAAGTCAGTCGGCCCTCAGAACGCACGGTGAGTAGTTGCAAGCAGCAAAGTAGAATTTGTGTTTGCACTGGTTCGCTTTCATCAGCTGTAGCACGGAACTGTTACTAAGCACCCCTCAGTGTACAGTGCATAACAAACACAACACTTGATCACTATATGTTCATTTACTTACTTTCCTACAATATGTTTCGGCCTTTTTATTCGGCCATCTTCAGGAAGAAACACAAGTTCATAATCCATAGCATACTTTTCCGATTATGCACTTGTATTTCTGCGTGATAATGGCCTAATAAAACGGCCGAAACATGTTGTAGAAAAATAAATAAATCAACATATAGTGTTCAAATGTTGTGTTTGTGTGGATAATAAACCGATATGTCGTTTCTTCCACCTTTAATTGTAAATGTAAGAAAATGTCACATTGTAATAATTTATTTCTGATTGAAGTAATTCTAATGTCCTTTACGTTATAATTCTCTTTTATTCTTCCTGTATGGAACGCCGAACACGGCGACTGCACGTTAAAAGGACCAAGATATTAGTGGTTCATGCGTGGTATGTGGCACATCTTTTCCGTTTTCATTCCATTATGCGGCCTTCTTTTTAACGATAATTCTAACATTTGTATTTTATCTCTCTTTAAACATCTGATTTCCAATTAATATTGCCTTCCAGAATTGAAGAGTTTTGGCATGACTTCGTAATGTATTCCCATTTCTTTTATTGGCTTTCTATGAAACTGGCTGTCGTTACATCCATGTTAATCATTTGGAACTTTATATACCCTACGTTAACAAACTGTGTGCATTTTGCTCACACAAGTATTGTTTTCTTTCCGTTAATTGTAGTAATAGACATTAATTATTTGCTTAGGGAGCACTGACCGATTTCTTTAAGTAATTAGGGCATATAGTGAATTTCATTCGTTAAGTACTACATTTTTCAGTGTCATAGAGTTGAAGGCGATATTTCATATATTTAAAGTCCTTCAGCCTTTTTATGTCCTAAAGACAATAGAGGATATTTTACACATTTGTGCACAATAGTTCCTGTTATTGATATGTTATTATGCATATCATTGTAGTCGCAATATCGAGTCTTCTTATTTCAACGCTTTCAAAGTAACCGTTGAATGAAAGAAAAAAATAAATGCAATCAAATTGGCATTACTTCGTATTATGTGGTCCAGAAATTTGTGCGAGTGCAGTTATACTTTGTTTCACGGAGCGTAAAGCTTCCGTGCTCTGGCAATTTAGCGTAAACCTGCAAAATCTTAAGACCTATCTCCACATTTCGTTCATTGACAGTGCGTATTCACCACAAAATTATGTACGTGTTGCACAGTTTAAATATTTCTTTATGACGGAGTCATTTGTAGAGACCTTTTCAAACTTTCTGCGGTAAACATGAAGCCTAACGTAATTTCTTGACGAACTTAGGATGTCCTGAAATAAGGCTGTGTGCGCTACTGGGTAAGTTTGCCCTGTAAAATAGACTTGAGTATATATCCAAACTTTTACACAGCTTTAAATTTAGGCTACTTAAAGTTGTACATAAAATTTAGACAAGTTAAACCCATTAATTGTTTCTGATTTTATGCTCTTAATGATATTTTGGAAGGAAATAATAGTTTTCTTAAGAGTTGTGCCGAAGCATCGGAAATGTACCAGACAAAAACGGCGAAACGACGAGTCGACTATGCGATATGCTTCTTCTCTAGTTAACAATTATCTGTTAACAGTTAATCTGCAATTAACCGTGGGTCTGTGTTCTGTTATACGTGCCTATTGCGTTATACGCATGTTTTTCCCAAGATAGTGTAATGCCCGAAAAAAGAACAATGATTCAGGTATACAAACTGTTAAACAACTGCCTCAGTCGTTGTTGGATTTGTGTACGCTTAGGTGATTAAACACATCTGCTGTATTAAATTTGCTCCTCTTGCGTGTATTTAGTTTCCATTTAGGTTACCACGAGCATTGCTTGTCTGCTTTTATGCTTATTTTACCTTCACTGCGAAAACAATATTTTTAAACTACTTCTCTGCTTCTTCTTTAGGGTGCCTTTTATAAGTCGAAATACAGCGGGTGGCTAACAGGTCATGAAAACAGTTTTTGTACTGTTGCATGTAGGCTTTGTAACATTTAGTCTGAGTAATTTATTAGATTAGATTTCTCTAGTGTAATATCATAATAGATATCTTTGATCATGAACCTTTCAAGTACCGCTGCCCGTGCGTAGTATGGGGTGAGGAATGTTCTGGAAGGCTACTGTTGGCGGAGAAGGTCCTTTGATCCTGTTAACCAAAGTTTTCCTCTCTCTATAGATTCGAGCCTGAGGCCAGTAGAATATATTTCTAAAAGCCTACCCACCAATACTTCCCTTATATAACCACTGCCTTCCCCCCTAACGAATATCACCGTTCTCACGCTGCAATCATCCGATTCACTTTGCTTTTGAATCTTCTTCTACAGGTCATTCTGAGCTTTGTGAATTTTGGCTTTCACTTGTATCCAAAAGGTATGGTGATGTTTGGACAGTAATGAATGTGTGTGATGTGCTAGCATAAGATAGCAGAAAAAGCCGTTCGCAAAATGCGATTCGAGCTAAGATACTGTCTACATAAAAAAAATCGCTTCTAGCAGACCTTCGGGTAGGAACTGTGTTTTTAAATATTGTTTTTATACCTGAGAGAACTAAAATATATTTTAAATGGCTCCAGTTGCTTTATAAGGATTTTGTTGTGCTTCAGAAAATGTGGAGGATTTTAACAACGTTCAAATTAATAAAAGCTTTTGCTAGGAAAGTGCTTAGAGGAATGTTACGTGAGCTCACAAAAGCATAAAAATATTTTCAGCCAATTCCAACAGAGCCGTTTTTTAAAATGCTGATGCTCTAGTTTTTGCGTGTTTGACACGAGGAAAGAAACTTAGACAATTAATGATTGTGAAAAGCAAGAAATAATCCGTCAAACACAACTTACATATATTTTGATATAAAACCAACAGCTACATGTTCCGGCTTTTAGCAAACCATCGTCTGGCTGTATAAAAAATAAGAAAGTAGAAGAAAATGTTCCTGCTGATTTGGGCGTTGGTCGCGGAACTAACACCACTTAATTGTTACCCTCGTAACAGTTCAGAACGCTACGCCGTGGCGAGATTTTATTCTGACTGCGATTATTTTCCGGTTACGCGAAGTTAGGAATCTCTCCCCGTTGTTATGTAGCCTGTTGCTGAGTAAGTAACTGTGCTTCGGATAAATTACGAGGATTTTAACTCAGAGACACGTTTCATTGTTTGCTCTACAAACTAATCAATTATTTGTACATAAAGGGAGACAATCGCAGATTATTACTTCCGTGACAAATATTCTGCTTGTAGAACTTATTTTAAAAAGTACACATTTTCAAAATATAAGTTTTATCCCTGTCGGCGTTTAGGCGGTTGAGATTCTTCTGTGACATTGTGTATAGCCTGTTATAGAGATCTCTCTCTTAAAATGAAGGGCGCCGAAAATGTCAACGTAACCTCTCGTCCTTCCCCGGCATTTACTCACGTTATTTTACAGAGTTGTACGAGTGACTTGGGACAGATTTGGAAGAAAAATCAGTTGAGGGTGAGCAGAGGGTCTGTTGTTGTATGGTGTAGCGTGGCTACTGGCAATCATTAAAGTCGGCCTGCACAATTGGTTTAATCGAAAGCTTTCCCATTAACCGTAGTTTCATTTTGTAACTGATATATTCGAAACGGGTACGCCGGGTTCACTCGAGGTTCTTCCGGGTGCGCTGCCGGTCTTGGGCATTGCCAAAGCAAAGTCATCTCAGGACCGTGATCGATAGAAATGAGTTCCAGTGGAATATGCAGGTGCTTGTTGCAGAATAACAGGTCACGAGCACAACGGTGCACAGGTGAATGGAATGTTATTTAATCACTGTTAGTACTCATAATTATGTTTCGCAAGTCACGTGATAAAATAACCGAGTCCTAGTTTCTCTTTAACACACTTCTAGTGATTGAACGCTTAAAAAAGAAATGCTCATTGAATATTACATGTCCGTTGTAGTGAATGATTGCCTAGCGGATTCACACACTGCATGCGGGATTGCTAGAGAGAATGCTGGCCAACCTGCAGTCTAGGTCTGCTGTCTCCTGACGGTTTGGTATAGTTCACGAAACTCTAGTTTTCTAGATTATTCTCCATCACGATCTATCTAGTTTACCCATTAGCTATAAGATCTCGGAATCTATTAAAGTATCCGAATTAGAATCAACTAACTGCACTTTCGACGAAGCATAATTGTATTGGCTTTCATGATTTCGAGATTTTCCCAACCACAAACAGTTGTAACCACTTAACAACAGTTCAGCAAAACACATTCAGCACTAACAAATGGCCGGGATGCGAGTTGTCAATGAGACAATTTCTAAACCCTCGGATCTCCTTAGTTGCTTTGGAATGTTAAGCTCAAATTTTTGGAAAGCGAGTGGTACCGCTATTGACATTAGCTTACCGGTCATGGTAATTTGATTTCATGCAAAGTAAGAAACTTACGTAACACCAACAAATGCACTATTCTATATTCTATTCTTACCATCTTTTACATAGCTCCTACATGTTTCGGTGACGGGCCGGGATAGCGTAGTCGTAGTACGGGCTGGACGGTTTGGGGATCGAATCCCGGTGGGGGCGAGATTTTTCGCAGCCGTCCAGACTGGCCCTGGGGCCAACCCAGTAAAGCGGCCGGGGCGTGGAGTTGACCACCCACCCTCATCTAGTGCCTGGGTTAAAGAAAGAGTAGAACTATACCTCTACTCCCCCTCTGGGCCTTCGTGGCCTGTTTTAGGGTGAACTTTACCTTACCTACATATTTCGGTGTTATTATCTCGCCACCTTCAGGGAGTAGACCCCAAAGTTTTTATAAAACTTTTACCAATAAAATAATAAGCGTACATACGTGTGGTATACCACAACGTATGTACACTTATTATGACCTATTTTATTGGTGTATATTTTACAAAAACCTTGGGGTCAGCTCCCTGAAGATGGCAAGATAATAACGCCGAAACATTTAGGCGTTACGTAAAAGATAGTACGAATAGAATATATAATAGTGCATTTGTTGGTGTTACACAAGTTTCTTACTGTGTCACAAGGCACGGAATAAGCAATGTAAAAGTTGTTTTTGTGCAGTCCAGATTTGAATGAATTCGTGATTAAAGTTCATTACAAGTTATCTCATTCGTGCATGCAGGAAAGCTGATTTGATGGTAATTCTAAAGGAGTCGAATTATTCTGAAGCAGAGTACCTTCTTGCCGGCACTTTTGTACCAATAGCTGTATAACTGTAGGAGGAGACATTTACGTCTGTAAGCAGTGTAAGAGTTTTACCGACTGTGTATGACGTGAGATGTGGATTGGCCTGATCTGGGTCAGGGTACGTTTCATTGGCCGAGAAAACACTGAAAGGCCTTCGATTTGCAAAGAGGAGTGGAAGATTCTGCAGTAACTGAGCTACTGTTTGATTCTCAGGTATGAGTCTGTACGTATAGTTGGTTGTATTGCTGTAGTATTAATTGTAGCGCTGGGCCGTGCCATGGCTCAGGCGGTTGGAGGCCCGGTTTCAATCCCGGGTCAGTCCATGTGGGATATGTGGTGGACAAAGTGGCACTGGGACAGGTTTTTTCCCGAGTACTTCGGTTTTCCCCTGTCAATTTTATTCCACCGGTGCTGCATTACAAGGAAAAGTAAAAAAAAAAGCTAATCATCTTTTCTTCATCTTCATCACAAGGGTTACACAATAAACCTCAAGGCTGCGGTGCGTCCGTAGCATCTGCTGCGGGGCCCTTCACCACAAAAAAAGAAGTGTAGCGCTGATGCAACAAACTGGATCTGATGCTTTGTGACAAAGAAGGAATGTCTCCAGGTTACAGACGGTACAAATTTAAGGCACCCACGCACCGGCGTAAAGTTGCTGCTGGCTTCACTTCATCGATATACTTTCACTTTGGAAGTAACAATGACTTGGCAGCAAGTAAAATTCCTTCACGTATCAGACTGCAGATGTATATGTTACAGAATATACAACGTTTATGAAGACCTCCCTCTTCGGCTTGCGTCTTATGGGGATAAGAAAATTCACCTTACATGGACTAAATAAGTCCAAATAAGAGATGAACCGCATGATACTTTTGATGTGAAGCTTATACGCCCTAGAGATATTCTTACGTAGCACATTGGCAGCCGGGTCGTTGTCGTTCCGAGACTTCGAATTCAAAATATACCAATCCAGTATTAGAAGCCTTTAGTATAAGAATTATTTGAAAATATATAGGATATTTGAAAGTTTAACCTCCCCTGGTGGCACAGTTGGTTGAAGCAGTTGGCTATAAACCCGAAAGTCACGGGTTCGATTCCCGATTGGGTCATTGGGATTTTTCGTTGACGTGATCCTTCCGGCCGCACTATGGTCCTGGGGTCGACTCAGTCTCTAACAGCAACGAGTACGAGGGGTATCTCTTGGGGGTAAAGGCTTCTATGAGAACCTCAGATCTCACTGTAGTAAGTCTGTGGGTTTCGTAAAAGACAAGGAATCTTCTTGACTAGCTGAGTAGCCGGTATTTTTGCAAGAAAGACACTTCGGGTCGTATCATGGGTTAAATTATACTTCTGGGAGTTAAAAATGACTCCACAATTACGACCAGGTGCTCAGTAGACTGATAATGCCCCCGCTTGCTCTGTTCCTACGGTTTATATATGATGTGGACCAGGATAACTATGACCGGCAGTCATGCTTCAGCACCAGTAATATAACTGACATTCCGACGGGGTAGGCATCGGAATATTCCGCTCGTCCATCCAGCCAACGATCGTCCATATTCAGATGCACTGGAATCCACACACGTAACACATATGTACCATCATTCTGCATTACTGTTATTGTGCTGGCGATTACGAGAATAATGATGTTGGTGATTTATGGGTTTATGTCATCTGCATTGTCGACGCTTGGGACCTTCAGATTTGTCGCGCCGAGCGAAACAGTTCAGGTAGTAAAGCTTGTGTCTTGTGTTGTGCAAGTGACTGGTTTGAAATTCAGCTGCCACTTAAAACACTGAGAATTTCAGAGGCTTTCGTTAGTCCCTCCTTGCAGATTCGTGGAAAATACCTTAAAATAGGCCAAAACAGCTTCCTTGCACATACTTTCGATTTAATTATTTTGTAATCATTCCACATTTTGGCACTTCATGTACAGGGCGTACACAAAATAATGGTGCGGTTTCAATAGTGATTCCTATTGAAACCGCACCATTCTTTTGTGTATGACCTGTATATAATCTGAACTACGGACAGGTTTTTTAAATGAATAAATAAATAACTAAATAAATATCTTTCCATCCTAATGAATATGTTGATCTTTCAGCCGTATTTTTAGGTGTACTTTTTGTTATACTTAGGTATGCAGCTCATTAGGATAATTTTCTATTCGTAGATGTTCGATGACGTTCTATTCTTTTTACACGACACAACTTTAGTTCCGTTATTTATAATTTTTTCTAAATTAGACAAAATTTATCCGTTTGTAATGCATTTTATTTTATGATTAATCTGTGTACATGGAACTTACTGAAGATAATGGGACCATTCACGCACCATATTAACTAGGCTGGACTGTCGAGAAGTCGGCGTTTGATTCCTGATAGTGGCAGAGATTTCTTTTATTCTACACAGCGTTCTGGCCTACCCAGCATCTTATCAATAAGAGGCTAAAGCGGACAGGGCATGGAACTTACCACTAAATTCCGTCTAGTGCCGAGGTTTTAAGAACACGCGGATCTCTGTCGCCTCTACCACCACATCTCCTTGACTTGATGCTTAATTACTTCAGACAGCTTTAGATTCTTATTTTGTGATCAAAATATGAAGAACGACACGTTCTTAGAAATGTAAGTTTGAACATCGAATTTTTAAGATTTAATACTGTGAGGATCTATACATCAGTGTCTGAGAAACTTAATAGCGTTCGAAGGTGGGTGATGAGAAAAATGTTACAATAACAAGGTCAATTTGTTGTAACCACTCACAATACGGGGTTGGTGGCAGCCTTCTTCAGAAGCCTGCATGTTATCTTGAGAAATTATTTCTACCGAGCAATCAGAGCAGTGCAGCCTTATCATATTTTCAGCTTAACAAATTAAAATGAGTGGATCTAACAACATAAATCACTTGGTAAAACTTGTTTTTATGACTCATTTCCACGTGTGAGGACCGAAACTTGCCGAAAAGTGGACGGCCACAGAGGTTTATCCCACCCTGTTGCACGGCGTTATTGCGGCTGGCTTTCCCTTAAGAGTCGCGATAAAAGGCTCAATGCAGTTTCGTGCTTTTCAAAAAATAATTCCTTGGGTACTATATTGAAATTAACTTAGGCCCGTATATTTTTGCACTTCGTGATGGTAATATATTTTCTTCGAAGAACGAAATTTCTTGTTCTCACCGGTGAAAGAAAGGCCTATAAATTTGCCCAAATAGCGTCGTGGTTACTTTACAAATTTTCTGTTACATTCGGGAATTTTCGGATTCGATACTTCATCTGCAGACCTGCAATACTCTCTGACGTGTTCTTGATTTTTTCACTTTCCCTCGCTGAATGTTGAAATAAAATATATAAATTTTAAAATAAGGCACTATCTCCTCTACATTTTTTCTAATTAAGTATTCATAAACATTCTTTATTTTGCTGAAATGTTAGCAAAAATGTGACTTCTTTGTTTTAATACGTGCTTGTGTAGTCAATTACAACGTTTCAGTATGTCATCAGAAATTTTATCAGGAAGGAAGACTATAAGTTTGTCATGCAAATTAACGTACAGTTTGTTAGACTTACAGCATATCTATTGATAAATAGATACTGTGCTTTCTACGAGCAGCCATTGTTGTGTGTTGATGCCAGCTGCTACTGTCCTCAGTGCTCGAGTAGCATCAAAGTATCCATGGCAACGAGAAGTGGTATTTGTCTAAGAGAGAACTTTCGAGGGATTTCATCTGCAGATGGAGTAGCGTGTAAGCCTCGCCTTTTTACCTTATCCACTTACATTTTTACCCTCTGGAAGTGTCTGTGCTCATCAGACATACATCACATTCATGTACCTACAGCTGAAGAGCCACCGAAAGAGAAGAGAAAGGAATGAAAAGAATTCGCTTGGCTGAATCGAAATGTGTGTGCTCTTTCCTATAGACTATTGTGTTAAGTACTGCCATACACATATTGTTTACAGCTTCTGAAAAGCATGGGAGAACAACAGAAATATCGCGAACTGCGGAAGTAGCAGTAACGGATACACGTAGATGAATCATTTCCAGGTAGCATCAGTATCAGTGAAAAGTTTCGGATTCTTTCATTAAAGTGTTGTTTCTTACAATTTCCTGATTTACGAGTATAAATGGGAGATGTGTGCTCATGCAGAGCCAACTCACACAGTCACTGTAACTGGTAAAAACGCCTGTTAACGTAAACACACTTATCATAATATCGAAAGTAGAATAACTGTCTTCCGAATGTTTGGCGTTAGCTGAAGAACCAAGGAATCGGGGTTGGATTTTGGTGGTTTGAAGTCAAAATGGCTAAAATAAGCCATGTTATTGTCCCTGCAACTTTATTTTTCGCGACAAGAGCAAAACTAGATAACAGTCGGTAAAGCTAATCCCAACGATTTGGTCATAAAGAAGAAAACCTTACATCACGTTTTGAAGAGAGTGGAGCCAAACACAGTTCTCTTATGGGACGTTCGGAAACACCGTTATACCCTGTGGACCTTCAGCTCACCTGTTGATCGACACAACTGCCTCTTGCCTCTTGCACAAAATATTAATATAGTCGCCGATTTTGTGCTCTATATGTCATACAACTAAGGAAAAACATGCATTTATCCATGCAAAATCGGCTCTTATGTATAGGAGTTCAACTGTTTCATATGTCTTGTAGGCGAAAGACAGGATTTATTGGGATAAACCTTTTTAAATCGGTTTTGATGAGAAGTAAATTGTAATCTTCCGTTGCAATGCAAAAATAGATTTTACCTGATCAAAAATTAGAACTAGGCTAGAAAATGCATGTAAATATAATCGTAATTCATTAATCAGAGATGACATGTATGGAACTGGGTAAAGCTCACTGGACACTCGTCAGCCTACCATGAAATCTGTTCATTATTCCTCTCCGTTTAATATCTCATAGCTTTAAACCGCAATTATGTTTGATGTAGTTCGTTTTCAGATTGTGCCCAGATTTATGTTGTAAAATACCACACCATTAAAGTACATATAGTTTTGTATGCTATATTGATTTAATTCTAATTTTTTATGCTACACGTTTCGATCTAAAGACCAGTACCGTTTCATGTAGATGATTTACGAACATAACAAGTGGAGAAAATATTTTACAACATAAGTGTTACAAAACATTATGCAAAACTAAGTTCACTGCGACGGTGTAGTTGTATTACAAAACAGTTATGTTATTTGAAACAGCAATGTATAAATCATTTTCAGTGTGAATGCTGGTGAATACTTTTGTGTGTAGACATTGTTTAAAATAATTTTAATCTATTTAATTAAAGGCACCTAAAGGTACTACATGAGGTAGTTTATTGTTGTAGGTCACTGACAATGTTTCAGTTATTAAGGTATTAGAACTATACATGTGTCGTAACAGCGCATAGTCAAGAGCAGCTATACCCCACAAAAGGGGTAATATGCAAAGCGTGTCCATTCTAGTTGGTTGTCATTTCCTAAAGCGCGGATCAGTTTCTGTATTTCTCAGAAGAAAAGAATATTTTCTAACCTTTGTGCTTAAAAATGTATTGATGTTGAAATAAAGCTTCGAAATTTTGTGTAGTACAAAACTCTCAACGCTTTTGTATTGACAGATTCGTAACCTTTGTAATTTTACGCACCAGGATTCTAAACTTTGTAATTAAAAATTCTTAACCGAAGAAGAAAACAAAGCTTATGTCTATCCATCCATGTAGAAGTAAGAACT
Organism: Reticulitermes speratus; assembly: GCA_021186555.1. NCBI lineage: Eukaryota > Metazoa > Arthropoda > Insecta > Blattodea > Rhinotermitidae > Reticulitermes > Reticulitermes speratus. The sequence continues at coordinate 13,737,481 of JAJKFL010000007.1, forward strand.
TTCTCATTTATAAAATGATATTAATAAGTAACAGCTTTAATTTACTGCTGTGTATCGTTTAGTTAACTTAAAGTTTTTGCGAGTCTTATACCTTCATTCGGTTAATAATTCTGGCCTTTGAATTTACAGGGCTTAATTCGTAACTGTCATATCGAATTCATTGAACTCGGTACTTAAATTAAGGCGAGAGTTTCATGTTAAATAATGAAAGCAAAAGTACTGCTGTCGAGGTGTTTGAATTCATGCACTGAGGAGCATAGCAACTCTACCGTAGAGCAGTGGATCCTGTTTGTGGTAATGGAAAGTGAAAAGCAGCAGCGTGCTCAGCTTCGACATATCGCTTTAGTAAAATTGAACAATAGAAGAGTCGCTACGAACTTCGGTTTATTTCACAAATAAACTTCGGATTTACATATCAACTATCGTTGAATTCCATTTGTCTCTTCCCTACTTCCCTCTGCTGTTGAACAATACGTGCTAGTACGAGAATGGAACTGCAGTTTCACTCTTCTGTTCCTTCATTTCGCATTTTTAACTGAATCAACTATGGGGATATCGTATTATTATTGTTATTACTATTATGTTACCTTTATACAGGGTGTTTATAATTTTGGCCTATACCTGAAAGAACCCATGTTTCTAGGGTATGTATTGTTGCAGCTGTCCTTACAGTTTATGGTACCTTTAATAAACGTTTTGTGCTTTTACCTTAGTATTTTTCGAAGTATGTGCGCAGTGCGCAGTATAGCTGTGTTCCTTAGTTCCCATTTACGCACTTTCTTTGTCTATGTATTTTAACAATATTTTCGTGAAGCACAATCCTTGGGAAACCAATACTCACTCAGATTAACAGGTACTTCTCATATTTCATAAAACGCTGTGATCCAAATTTCCTCCTTCACAAATTTCTCCGTGTTTATTCTGCGAGTATTTATTTTTTATCACTATGAGCTGCTCTCTTTCATGTAGGCGTAGAGCTCGGTATAACCTCTGTCACTGGAGAACCATGAAATGCGAGTAGACCTACAAAAATTATTGAAGTGGTGCTTGCGGAAAATTTTCCCTGCTTTAATTACGTAGTTTTCGTAATATTTTAAAGTTATTTACAAATATACTCGTTCTAGGAGATAAAGAAAACTGTGATCAGGAAACAGCAGCATTTATTAATGTTGAATGCTCTGTCACTTTGCCGTTTGGCATCACATTGTGTTACCTGTATTGACGGATGGTACTTGTACACCGTCAAACGCAACAATTATTAGTAAACATCCTGTTCCATTAACTGTAGCGACATGTTTCGACTTACTCATCATTAAGCAAATCGAATAAATATAAAACTTGTAGATTTGTAAAATTGTTTAAATACAAAATATCATGGTTCAGTCCCAGTAAACTGAAACATGATGATTTGTATTTAAACAGTCTTACATTTTTATATTGTATTAGATGAGCCAGATAATGACTGAATAAGTCGAAACATATGTCACTAGAGTTAATGTTTTTTTTACTGACGAAGTTGTGTTTGACAGTGCACAAGTACTACTTTAGTGCTCTGTACTGTACACGAAGCTGTTATACGAACTATCAGTGAATACTAACCAAGTTTTCTAAGATATGTTTTTTCTGTAAGTTTCTACTGTGTTATACGGGTGTAAAATTTGGTTCTTCTCCATACGGGAAGAACGTGTATTGAATGGGATACGGAAAAGAATACTTTGGAGAGTTATAGGACACAAGGAGGGGTAAAAGATAGGAAGAGGGGAAAATACCGTGATAATGGACTTCGTAATTTTAGTTATAAACCACATACCTATGAATATGATCAAATGAAGGGGGATGAGATTGGCGGGGCATGTAGCGTGCGCGGGAAGAGAGCGACGTCAATACAGGATTTAGCCGATCTCGGTGGCCGCGCGATCTAAGGTTTAGGTCTGCGGCTGTCCGCTTGCTGGGATTGCGGGTTCGAATTCCTACGGGGTCATGGATATTTGTCGTGAATGTTGTGTGTGGTACAGGTAGAGGTCTCTGGAACGGTCTGATCTCTCGTCCAGGGGATTCCTACCGAATGTGTGTGTGTGTGTCATTGAGTGTGATCAGGTGCAACAATAACCCTCCGCACCTACGATGAGTGGGAATAAAAGGTCAGAATAAATCAAGTCTGAAAGGAGAGAATGCTTGGGAGATAAATGTTGTTAGTAGGAAGCTAATGTTAAGTGGATCGTAAATGAGTGCGGTATGATGTGCACTGCACTCAGCTGGCTCAGGACAGTGACCAGCGACAGACTTCTATGAACACAACAGTAAAATTTCAACTTGTATAAGACGGATAATTTCTTACAGTAGGCGAGCGAGTTAAATTTTATAGAACCTGACGATGGTATGTCACATTGGACTCATTAACGGCTTGGACATTTTCTCTCATTCCGTTCTCAAAACAAAAATTAAAACTGTAGCTTTCGGAGAGAGTATCGTTCTCAAAAGAGCTACAGCGCAAGCTGTTCTGAATGTATAGCCCAGACGTTTAGAATACCTTAGCCTGTCGGGCCCAACTCAGTATATGTTTCCACTACTATAAGCCCGACGACTGGTACTTTTCCTGATCCCGAAACGTTGATTTAATTCTTATTTTAAACATGGGACAACGGACAAGGTCCAAAGGTTGAACAATACCAAATACCTTAGGGAGTATTTTCTTCTTAAGAAGGACTGTGCTGCATTGGGTCGCTTAGTTTTGTCACATTAATATATCAGAATAGCTGCAGTCATTGAAGCGTGTGATATAATTAGGAATAGCTTCTGAGTTATCGCGAGGTTTACCTTTTTCGTATCTTGTTACGTAACAAGTGCTGAAATTCGATCATTATCTTTCCAAAACTATTATTTGTACGAGAAATATGGATCCGAGATTTAACCTCCTTCTCATACGGTAAATCAGATCGGACGTTATATTGTTTATGTGCGCTGTTATCTGAAGCGACCCGCTGTATAATTTATACTCAATTTCTTACATTGAAATGGTTTGTCGGGTTAAATACTTCAAATGGACAGCTAAATTATCTGTTACCTATAAAAACCTGTTCCTTTAGTAACGCTTAGATCAGTATTCGACAGTGTTTTACAGAGCTGAGTGTGTGGGCTGCCTCTCCGTATTAAGCACCTGCTCTGTGACTCAGCGTTCGTCTATACCCTATCATTCGGCTCTCGCTGATATTCTGTTCATATAATCCAGGTCATATTACGATTACAGCCTACCCATCAGCCTTCATGAAGACTTCATGCTTTTTAAAGCACACCTCAGTTTATCTGTTGCGATCTGTTACGGCCAGTTGGATTATAGATGTATGTTGAGGGGCTCAGGTGTAGTCAGTAGGACGGTAAATGTGCCTCCCTGCAGCTACAGCAATATTTTAAAATCAAGAGGAACGCAATCACTTGAAAGGAGCTGTCGCCTGCAGATGTGCCTTCAGTCAGACGATAGACACCCAGACAAATTCGGACAGTTCCAGTGTCAGTGTAATGGAACAGTGTATCTGAAAGATTGGAACTTGACAGTTGGTTTGGACCACGTTCTCCTAAGGAAGAACTTCTGGTGATTATTAACGGAATTGTGGTAGCTCAGTCGTTATAGTGACTAGGCTACGGGATGGAAGTCCGAGAAATCGTCGTTCGATTCCCGGCAGGAGCAAGAGAATTGTATCTGAGCCAAAGCGTCCAGACAGGCTCTGGGGCCCAATCAATGGCTACCGGCGGACCTTTCCCCAGTGGCAAAGCAGCAGCTAGGACATGAAGTTGATCACTTACCTTCTCATAGAGCCGAGGTTATGAATGAGTGGAGCTATACCTCCGCTCCTCCCTATGATTTCATATCGTACATACACAAGGACAGCTTTATCGTCTATTATTAACGATTAGTATAATACGAAATGCGCGTAGTTGTGAAAATACATATTTGGTAAAAGAGACTTTTAGTCTTTACTGTTGTGGGGATTACGATTTTTGATAAAATGATTGGTGGGAAGCTATTTATTTCTACACAACAATATATATTTGCGCAGCACTATCTGTGAACCACTTCCTTAGAGGAAACTTTATTTTAGACATCTCGTTATGACACTAATAAAGGACGTATAATATAAACCATCTAGCACAAAAGTCTTTTATATCTTCAAACATACAACATGTTTCGGCCGCAAGGGGCCATCATCCGGTATCAATAATAATTAGAGAAAATTATTTGTGTATAAACATGAAATCTGTCTTAAGAACGTGATCTCATTTTTTTACATATGGAGTTTAGGGTTTTATAAAATCATAAAATTCTCAGTAAATGTTTCCTCCTAACAACGATGAGAGTTTTACGATTTTATTAAAACCTAACTATATGTGTAAAAGAATGATATCTCGTTCTTTTTACAGGTTTCATATTTATACATTATTTTCTGTAAGTAGTTCTATTATTGACACCTGATCATGGCCCCTTGCGGCCGAAACATTGTGTAGACATTGGATACGAAAACGTAATGGCTAATTACACGGAAGTTCCCGTTTTGAAGCTGATAGTCTTTCAGTTAGTCAAGAAAATCGCGCCTGTTAAGAAATCACCATACTCATTACCATGTTCTTAGTCAGATGAAGCCATTCCACGCTCTCATGTCATATTTGGATTTACTGGTATGTTATAATTTTGCACATTAGATTAATATCTTCTGTGTAGATCAAATTTGATGTGTCTAATTTAGTGTCAATGCGTTCTAATTTTATGGGGCCCCTCTAATAGCGTGTTTTAAAGTGCCATTGAGGAGCTATGGCGAATTGTTGGATTTATTTTAAATGCAAAATTCATCGAACATATATTTTCCTATAAGAACTTAATTGCAGGATCTGTTTAACACATTCTTCCAATTATTTTGCATGGACGTGTAATCTTCAGATAATATTGAATGTGATTTTGTATGAAATTTTTAAATACAGTAATCCAAGATTTCTGTGGATAAGTGCAAAAGACGTCCCTTCCTGTCTTGGGGGGATTGTTCATCATATCATTTCAAACGTACTCAGTACGAGAAAGTTCTTGGAGTACAAAACGTAATGTTCTATAGCTTGTCCTGCATGTACTTGTTTTATCTTCAGGACAGAATGCAGTGGAGCGTTCTTATGTACACTGTCCCAAAACAGTCGATATATTTTTTATTATCCTGAATGACGTGGGGACTGTGCTATGTAATCATTATCATCACTCATTATACAAAGCTGTTACAGAAAACATTCATCAGGACTTAGAAAACCCCGTTTCAGATATGTTAGAGATATAGCATCTTGTATTCGAGACTTACCCTACGCTATATAATTTTGTTCATGGTTGGGTGTAGTAGGATTAATTCCATAAAGTTTCCAGTTCCTGGCATAGGTACCTAACGAGCCTGGGCTGATATCAAAGCGGGGAGAGTGCGCAAAGTCGTATGCGCGTAGATCAGTGTGTTTCTGCATTCAGAGCGATGGAGATGCCAGTATTCTTCTGCTTACGTAGTAGCTGCCATCATGTGACTGAGGTAGGAGGATCGTAAGGTTGGTGAGACTGGCGCTGAAGGTTGTCATGCAAAATGACGAGGACGTTGTGCATGTAATCATGCTGAGATACTGTTAATAAATACGCACACGAAAGGACCCACGACCCACTTTCTACACACTTTTCCTCTCTTTACATTATCTCTGAACCACTCCGTCATCTGTTTCCTGTTCTTTATTAGTTAATCACTCATCCACTCCACCTAAAAATTTATCAACAAGCTCTTAATACTAATGAATGTGTGATTAACTTTCGCAGTGTAACGAAGTAAAATCAACTTTGGATGTAGCGTAAATTACGGAACAGAAGACTTTGTAGAAACAAAACCTGTTGCGTTTAGCAGAAATTCTAAGGAAAATGGGTTTAGAGGTGTCTTTGAGCTGTTCTATTTGCTTAGCCTATAATTTAACGTACTAGAATTGTGTAGTTAAATTAACGGAAACGGTTGTGATATTTCAGAATTCGTGAAAGATTAATTTTAACAGATAGGCTACCCAAAATCACAGTTCACCTTTATTAAAATGACGGTCGTCTATTCCGCAGTGCACTCTGAAGGATAATGTTGCGGTGACGTGAGATTCCGCGCCTTTGTCAACTTAAACCTGATATGCGTCATAGCTTCTTTGCCTCACTCCCTCTGCGATAAATTACAGAGATTTACTTTTAATGACGAAGGCGTGTGAGGTAGTGGAGTTACGGCTCCACTTATTCTTAACCTCGGTGTTACATTGAAGTGTGTGGTTAGCTTCACGCTACGGTCGTTTTGTCTCTGACGAAAGAATCCCCGGCATTCGTTCATGGGCCCCAAGAGCCGATCTGGACTTCTTAGATAAGGGGGGGGGGATTTCTGTACCATACCACGATCCCTCGGCCTTTAGCCTGTAGCCTAATTAGTATATCCATCGAGCTATCTCAGCTGCTAGATACATAGCTTACTGAGCCTTATATTTTCATATGTTTTATGGCATAGAAACCTGCCATAGATACTCATGTTCCACACTGTTTTCAGATGAGCTCGGAGAAATGATGAAGTTAAATTTAAGATTTATAATCAATATATCCACTAACACATGCACTTAATAAAATACAATTCACAACAATTATTAGACTCCTACATGTTTCGGCACCAGGGTGCCATCTTCAGGGAGTTATAGAACAAAGGAATACAAGCCCAACACATTCGTCTAGGTATTTCATTAAGTGCATATTTTGGTGGATATACTGATTACAATAATAGGCACGGTATTAATAATGTAACATTTGAATATTTATGTTTATGCTACAGTTTTTTGCACCAATAAGAAATAAAATTAAATACTATTGACTATTTTAGTGTAGACCTTGATACAATATTTGTTAGAGTTTTCTGTAAGTGTGTTGTTTAACGTCACTGTCTGTTGCTAAAATTATACACGAATAGCATTCATGATAGACGAGTGAACGAATACGGTGCATTGGTGGAATGATATTAACAAGGATAAACAGAATTATTCGGAAAAGAACCTACCTCAATGCCACTTTATGCAACACAGATTTCACATATACTGGTCTATGATGGAATCCGATGTCCCAGTGCCAGTTTATCCAACACAGATCCCACATACGTTGGTCTAGGATTGAATCCGATGTCCCAGCGCTAGTTTGTCAAATACAGATTCCACATAGACTGGTCTAGGATAGAATCCGATGTCCCAGTACCAGATTGTATCCCTCATAGAGTGTTATGGGATGGAATCTTGTATCCCAGTGCCACTTTGTCCAATACATATCCCACATCGACTGGTCTGGGATGGATCTGGTCCTTCTCGATAATAGGCCGGCTTCCAGTGCCTGAGCCACGTATTTATTCAGTTCGGCGAGTAGCTTCATTGCTGAACCATGCAGATCGACAGACTTACAGAGACACGACCTTTGCTTAAAGAGTTCATATGATACTTTTCGTAAAAATAGCTTTAATCGTTACTACTGATCTCTTTCTGGGAAGCTCTGTTAACTGTTACCGTCTTTCTCCTCAATTTGCTCGGCGCTTACTTTACGCTCACAGAGATAGAACTAGCTCACGTTTCACATGCTCCACCTCAGGGAATATTTGACGTGTAGGCTCCCTAAGTCGGACTTTAAGTCTAGCCAGTCATATAGTAAGAATAAGTTTAATATCACTTTATGGACTTTACACACAAGAAACTTGGTCTACCGCAATCTGTTATCACACACCACGCTGATACCTCCGTCTTAGCACTTGCCTCCTCCGCGACTCACGTCAAAATCCCTCTTCTCTACACTACAGCTGGTCAATCACGTGTCGCCGAACAGATGTTGGAGCCAGTTGGATTCTGAGAAAAGCAGTCTGCAGACCTTTGTTGTAGCCAGCTCTGCTAGTCCCATTATTGTAACTAATAAAAGGTTACACCCAATTAAAAGCTTCTTCCCTGTTGTTGTGCTAAGAAAACCAGCAACAATCGACGACAGTAGCACGCCTCTATTGTGATACAATTCGATTCCTGGCTGTAATCAGTTGCCGAAACAAGACCTCACCCAGCGTGAATAACTTTCAACGGTAACATAACTGTGCATATACTTGCACTGCATTATGTGTTCGTTCTAGGTGTACGAGGCTTTGAGTGTACTCTACTAAATAACCGCTTGTCATTCACGAGATCCTTGTCATGTCGTGTGAATATCCATACATAACACAAGTACTAGTCTTATGGTAGAACTGTGCCGATACGTGCGAAATGCCGACTTAAGCAAAACTTCTCTTTATACACAGATAAGAAACGTCTGCGCGCATACGCCTCTTTTAATGTTTAATAAATTTCAGATATGGAATTTCACTACGTCTCCCCACGCCACGCTGCGCCATGTTTCATACATTTTGCGGTTTAAACATGCTTTATCTGTTTCGTGCTATAATACCACTTCGCTTACACCAACCTCTGCCACTCGTCCTACGCCTAACACACAACAAATAATACGTTTTAGGGCGGTCGGACATACTACATAGGGCGTGGCTTGGGCGTGGGGGTTGTGGAATTCCGCCTTAACTTTGTTCTTGGAACGAAGCCAAGAAACATGGCATGAGATTTTGGTGTAGTAAGGAGATAGAAAATTTAGAAAGAGGAGTTTGAGGAACTCTGCTGGTATAGTGGCGGTTTACCTTCAGTCAAGAGTCGACGACGTCAGTATTTGTAAATGGAGTTAGAAGAGAATACCTACCTTCTCTTACCTCGCTATCTCTGTCTTGACTTTAGGTTGTCTGTGTGTTCCGATCGAATAACGAGTTAGATTCGCTCCACTGGACCGGACTGTGGCTTGAACCAGTTTCTATCTCAGTCACCAGGAGCGCTAGTTCACCCTTTACACTGGTCGTGCTGCCATAAGGGTTAGTTAGAGAAAGACTAATATGCGGGCTGGAAGATAGTTGGTTAAGTTCCGTTTGCTGTCTGTCACGCGCTAAGTCTCCCGAGATTTGACCTCTGTTATAGATATCAGTTCCCCCTCTATAATCTGTAACGGAATTTCTTGGCCTAAGTAAGGATGGGATTAACCTTGGGTGTAATAATTTTATTCATTTACATCTGCCACATATTCGTCAATGTTACTTGTACTACGCAGCCAGTATGAGTAATGCGCAGATTTTTCGCATAAGCGTATCAACTTATGATGTAAAATATCAAATAATTTGTTTGATAATTTTGCGTGGCAGGACAATCTAATTGTCATATTCGACCAATATACATTGGTCACTGAGGATATTCACTACACCAAATATTTTTAGGTTGACACTTTGAATATTTATCTTTAATATCTGGGATTTCCTTACTTGAACATTCGTAAAATTGTGCAGACAGACAGACACAGGACCAATATAAAAAAGGCTAACGCATTCATATTTTCCAAAGTTTAGTGTTTCTAATTTCTCTTTTCAGTATTTCATTGATTCCTAATCATATGACAGTATATGCGTTGTACTTAAATTTATAATTAAAGTTTATTAAAATGTTAGGAAGGATTAAAATTATGTGATATGGTTGTGTTTATTTACGTGTTTGTCTTTTATTTATTTATTTATTACGAATGTGGTAATTTCGTAGTGACTATCCTAAGGATCTGATATCTCGCATAGTTGCTTATGTTTTATCCTGAATTGTCAGCACTTCAGACTCTAGGCCTGTAGCGTGTGATGCACTCTCTCTCACCCTATGCGAGGAGGGTAGGTTTCAGAGTGCTACGGAAAATTTGGGAGTTAACGAGAAAAGACGTGATAGGAGGACGAACAAGGAAGCATAATTAGGAACTATCATTCGAATGATAACATAAGAATAAGCCGGACATGAAATTTGTGTTGTGCGAGAAATGACAGCTGCTTTAAAAACATCAGTTGCTCAGCTAAAGAGACTTGACCACTTGATAGATGGAGACATATATGGAAAGATAATACTGCTAAATGTTTCCAGTAAATAGGGCGCGAATGTGTAGATTAGAGTTGTATGACTTAGGATGCGGTCCGTTGCGGCCTTTGTTAACACAATACATAACTAGAACCTGCGATTTCCATAAAATCCTATAATTTCCTGAGTCTTTTTAACTACTGTCAGCCGCTCATGAAATATTCGTTTTCATGGTCAGTAAAATATGTCATTAAGTAAGTCATAAAAGAGAATACACATAGCATGCTTAATCAGTATTCCAAAATATTGGTGAAGTTATTTGAGGAATGCTTCTAAAATTCCATATGGTTTCCAACAAATAATCCTACTTAGAGACTGGCAGTAAATCACATCCTAACTGTATAGGGGTGGAAGACCGAACAGCGAGGTCTGGCTCTAATTAGGAAGTTTGCCGTGCTGACTTGTGGGTGGTTTGAGGGGTTGCAAGGGCGCTCAATGAGACGGAACTACGGAGCCATGCTGTTTGACCTTTACACTGGCACAAGAAACAAGTTACCACGTGCCTAGCACACTTTCCCCCATTAAGACGCAGCAGTTAGAGCATTCTGGTAAAGGAACACTGGTAGCAATGTTGTGTATGTATATATATGTATATATATATATATATATATATATATATGTATATATTCATATTTATGTGTATAGATGAAGATATTTTTTCATGTGAATGTGTTAAGCAAACTTTTAATGACGACGTATTTATATCATTCCACGATTTCAGAATTATGTTTATCATTTGCGAATAATGAATTAGGCTATCTCCCCATATACGTATCATACCCTTGGTGTGAGTTATACTGTACTGTATGAGTTATGTGTACTGTACGAGGTATGAGATGAGGCTGAAAAAAGAGTTGAGCATCGAGCATATAATAGAACATAGCGCAATGGATATTTTGGCGGCCCGTCATATGAGGAGCTTGCGGCTAGTTTATGAAATATATCTCATTCAGCTTGATTCCTAGGTTGTTATTTGTCAGTTCTTTTAACTTTATTTCTAACAATATTTGTATATAATATATATGATAATTTGATTGTCGACGAATATTGAAGGCCGAGATATTTTTCACTTAACTTTGTTCCTAAGATATTATTTACCATTTGTTTCAAATTTCTTTATAACGAATATTACATAATTTGAATAAATAACGTTCCATTTCTCACTTACAAATTAAAATTTATACTTTGTATTTATTTTCATCGGAATCTTTTTTTTTTTTGTACATCGATAACTATTGCCATATATTTATCAAATATTTGGCAATCTTGTTGCTTGTAAATGAACACAGAACTTCGGAAACATAACTTTATGAAGCTCATGTTTATAGATAATGATAGCTGTAGGTTTTTTAGCTAAAATTCTTTTCTCTTTTACTTACTGCATTTTGTCGCGGGTTCGATTCCCGATGGTGTCACTGGAATTTTTCACTGACATAATCGTTTCGGTCGCACTATGGCTCTGGGGTCGACTCAGCCTCTAACAGAAATGAGTACCAGGAATCTTTCCTGGGGGTAAAGGCGGCCGGTGCGTAGGGCTGACAACCTTACCACCTTCATGTGCCGATTGTCTAAAAACCTGGGAGCCTCGACCTCCTGGAGCCCTAAGGGCCTGTCAAGGCCTGTAATGGGATTGCTTTACCTTTACCTTACCTTACCTTACTGCATTTTACGAACATTTTCTACAGCCCACATGCCAATGCTTTACTCTACTGACTAAAGTGAACAAGAGTTACAATAACATTATATTGTGGGCCGGGATAGCTCAGTCGGTATAGCAACTCGCTACGGGCTGGACGGTTCGGGGATCGAATCCCGGTGGGGGCGAGATTTTCGGCACACGTCCAGACCGGACCTGGGGCCCGCCCAGCCTCCTGTACAGTGGTTACTGCGTCTTTTTCCCGGAGATAAAGCGGTCGGGGCGTGGCGTTGACCACCCACCCCTATCCAACACCGAGGTTAAAGAAAGAGTAACGCTATACCTTTACGCCACCCCCCCCCCCCCCCCATCTGGGCTTTCATGGCCTGTTATAGGGTGAATTTTACTTTGCTTTACACTGTATATTATATGAGGTATATTTCATATACAGACCGTTTATGAAGCTGTCATGTATCAGGTAAAATTATTATGCATCGCGTTACGTTGGGTCCATTCGATCGAAGTAGTATCTATACAGGACTCGTGTAGATGAAATATATATCAGATAATGGGCAATGTCCGCCGATCCCAGTGGCCGTGCGGTCTAAGGCGTGGGTCTTCGGCCGCTCGCTTACTAGGATCGTGGGTTCGAATCCCACCGGGGGCATGGATGTCTGTCTCTTGTGAGTGTTGTTTGTTGTCAGGTAGAGGTCTCTGCGACGAGCTGGTCCCTCGTCCAGAGGAGTCCTACCGACTGTGGTGTGTCTAATGTGTGTGACCATGAAACCTCGACGAAACGAGGAGGCCCAGGCCCATATAGGGCTGTCGAGCCATAGAAAAAAAAATGGGCAATGTCCAAATCAGTATAACTGTAATAAACAACCACTGCAACACACTTCGCGTCAAACTTCTAATAATATTACAAACCAACCGACTTACCATCTGTCAGTAATCTTATCTCTCCGTTACGTAGGGCTCTTTCGTCTTGCGTTGTCATTACTGTCCCCACATCTCTTACAGCTGGATGCGGCATATGTTATTTTAAACAGTATCCATAAATTAAAACTATTAAAAATAAAAGGATTAAAAATCTTGAATCTTTAAGCTTGAAACTTATAGATCATCCATTTATTTCGCCTTAATTTGACCTTTGTGTTTGCTTGGTGACTCATAATTGTCAAGCAGCAGTTCAAAACAACCGATTTAATTTGCGTGACGTAACACACATTGAACCAAACTGTGAATGATGTAGAGATACGACGATGCGTAGGTAGATTCTCAAAAGTGGAGGGAGGAGCTCCTAAACACCATTGACCAAATATAAATAAGAAAATAGCTCTGAGAAAGCTACTCACTGGTAACCTGACCGCAGAACTGAAAATTTGGTACCCTTGCATGTAAGATCAAATGTGCATGGAAGAAAACAGAACTGATGTTGAAAGGATAATCAGAACTATTTTGTGTGCAAGATCGATGGGCTATTAAATATTAAAAATTAAATTAAAAACCTTAGATGTAAAAAAATAAAAGTCAGAGCGAGAGCTGGAAACTAAAAGAAATATATAGTAAATAACATGGAATTTAAGATTACCATTTCATTAAGAATGTAAAACTTAAGATTGATACAAGGGGCGTGCAGTGCAGGAAACTTGGTGTTAGCAGGCTCTTCACTGAATTTCTGTAATTTGACAAAGCATAGATAGAGCATCTAAATGCGAATGTCAATTAAAATAATTGCCAGAAGTGTATAAAGGTTGTTGATTTGTAATATTAATTGAAATTGAATCGCCGCGCAGTGTTATGATCTCCTTGCAACAATATTTTTAAAACAATCTTTATACATGCAGTAAACATAGAGATACAATTTCTTAATTCCTCCTACATGTTTCGGCGGCAACCCGCCATCATCAGAGGGTACACACACAATTATATTTAAAGTATAACAAACATAAACATAATAATGTAATGTAGTGTTCTGTATAGAACACTGCACTAAACAATGCAGATACGAATCCAGATAAACACTGGACGTTTTTTGCAACTGAAAAACTAACAAAATATTAAATATATAAGAATTGTAAGTGCACATACATTATTATGCTGTGTTTTACATCCTGTGAGTATAGCTGAGGAAATTTATATGATACAATGACCATCACTATTGCAATTTTATCATAATTTATTGTATTTTAAATATATTTGTTTGTTACTCTCTGATGATTGCAGGTGGCCGTCGAAACAAGTAGGAGGAAATAAGAAATTGTACTGTTGTGTATATTGTATGTGCAAATGTTGCTTTTTTAAAAAGAAGTAAATTTTATTGCACGTAATTAATTATATGAAGATCCTTGCAACATTACCTTTCCCTAAGAAATTCCCCGCATTTTATGGAACGAGAAAGTTTATCATTGTGTTCAAAAGAGCCCGTCATTGGTCTCCATTCTCAACGAGATGAATCCAGTTTATACTCTCATATCATATTTCTTTGAGATCCATTTTGATATTATCCACCCATCTACGCTTATGTGTTCCAAGGAGTGCATTTCTTCAGGCTTTGCAACTAAAGCTCTGTTCCATTCGTGTTACATGCCCCGCTCATCTTATTTTTATAGATTCTATCCCTCTAACAATCTAGTGAGGATTGCAAACGCAAGCCCTGACGTCATACAATTGAAATGAACAGTGTCACAAAGTCACAAACCTGTATATAATCAGTGGGCAAAGAATGATTTGCCGCTGTAGGTTGGGTAACCTCCTGCTCATGAATTACAGACCTTATTCGCGCTATTCAAACAGCAGTTCTGTGACTAAAATTGAAAAATTACCTCAAGTCAGGTGACAGTCATAATATAAAGTCAAGGGTTTAGACTGTCGCAGACCCTACAAATGGCACAGAAGTATGACTTAGGGTTGTAAAAGTACTGCAGTTCCGGGGAACTCGAAATGAAATACTACCCACACTTTGTTTTGCGTCGAAAAGAATTTGTGAACCGGAAGGAGGTTAAGCCCAGTGACATTCATCACAGCTGCAGGTTAGAACAAACGACGACAACGACGACGAAGACGCCGGCACTTTGTCCTGTTCCTGCCCGCCTGACCTTTTACACAAACTCCGCTCTAGTTCCTACACGCGCTGACATTTTTTGTTTGCTTTCAAACAACACAAGAGTAAGAGAACGACGTAATATCTCAGGTAACATTAGGGGAAAGTTTAATAAAGTGACATTACAAAATAATCTTCAGCATCTTTTAAGGTTTGTGTTCAAAATGCCACGGATATATTTCTCTCAGTTCTTTGAAGGCTGCTAACTGGCAAAGAGATTGTAACATTTCAATTAAATGCACAGTCAAAAGCAGTAGTATATGAAATGTGAAATTGTGGCAGATTACTGTAACGTTTACAGCTATAAGAAAACACTAAATTCTCTGAAGATGGTGTTTCTGTGAGCTCTTCTTGTCAGCTTGTGGACGTGCTGCTATATTCTAGATCATGAGAATGTATGACAGGAACTGGGTTAAAGGAGAGTTATGAGAATATTGATAACATGATTCAGTCCGTTAATGACTAATTTAAAGGACCGCATTTATCCTTGAGAAGCAAATAATCGCTCAGTTAGCCAAGAAATTATGTGCCTTTTTTAGACCGAAAGGTTCAGGAAGCTGTCCAGTTAGTCAGCCCACAAAAAAGGAAGAGTTTAGGAGATCAGAGCACTGAGAAAAGAGGCGGAGTTTGATACACTAGTCCAGAAACGTACGCATAACAAAACGTTTCATGAGTACAAGAATTTAAGTAGATACATCCAAATGTAGCAAAGTGTAGAGTGAAATATTTATTGGTGTACATTAATGCTTATGACAGCATGACAATTACACTGGTGCTTGGTTCACCCAAATATTTTCAGTTCTCTGATCGACCAAATATTCTTCGTGATTTGAGCGCTCAAATATTTTTTTCCTTGATCGACCAAATGTTTTTCGTGCTTTGAGCGCCCAAATATTTTTGTTCTCTGATCGACCAAATGAATTTCGTGCTTTGAGCGCCCAAATATTTTTGTTCTGTGATCGACCAAATGTTTTTCGTGCTTTGAGCGCCCAAATATTTTTGTTCTGTGATCGACCAAATGTTTTTCGTGCTTTGAGCGCCCAAATATTTTTGTTCTCTGATCGACCAAATGAATTTCGTGCTTTGAGCGCCCAAATATTTTTGTTCTGTGATCGACCAAATGTTTTTCGTGCGTTGAGCGCCCAAATATTTTTATTCTCTGATCGACCAAATGTTTTTCGTGCTTTGAGCGCCCAAATATTTTTATTCTCTGATCGACCAAATGTTTTTCGTGCTTTGAGCGCCCAAATATTTCTGTTCTCTGATCGACCAAATGTTTTTCGTGCTTTGAGCTCCCAAATATTTTTGTTCTCTGATCGACCAAATGTTTTTCTTGATTTCAGCACCCAAATATTTTTAGCGCTATGATCGAGAGGATATTTTTCTTGTTTTCCTCTCCCACCCTCTTCAGATATATTTGACCCAAGGGGGGAAGAGTGTTCTATCATCGTCAATAGCCTACAACTGACTTGATACCAACAGACTCATACAAGGAAAAGTACTTTAGTTGGTCACCCCAAAGTTACATTAATAAAAGTCCATATTAGGTAATATCGGCTCTTGTCACTTTATTGAATTTTATGTTGTTGTTGCTCGCCTGTTATGATTGACATTTTATCAAGAATAAGGGAAATGATAAGGTCCGCATTAATTCGCTTGTTGGCAAAGGGCTTATGGTACTCCCTATATACAGACACAGACTTAGAAGGCAAACAGAAGCTACTGTCTAACGATATTTGTACGACATAATGAAGAAATGTACAAGATTGCTGTCTGTCGGAAGACAGAAAGAAGTATTTAAAAATATTACACATAATATGTGTTTATTTTAAAGTACAGAATACATATCGTGTGGGAGAAGATTTTCTGATCATCATTAACCGAGCGTAATGTGGCTACTGGCGAGTCTGCGTCAAAAGACGTAACATGCTGTGGACACAACCCCTCGGATATTCAGGAAATCTCACTTACTACTAATAACTCATGGATGCTCCGATCACGAAAAAGGTTTTGACACACAAGTTACGGGGAAATGGCACGTAGCCGTGTTTAACGAGCCAACTTCTTTGATGAAAGAAAGTAATTTTCCATTAATCGATTAATTTTAATCCGAACGCATTAATCAACTTCAACAGAGAAGAGCGTTTCACGTTAAGTCGAGCGTGGCACCCCATAACCAAATTACTCGTACTAAAACAGAGAAAAGAGGCGGCAAAGAGAAGCAAAGCCACGCGCAGCAATCTGTTGAATCCACGCAATAACCCTATTTGCTCGCGTCCTTCCACTAGCCCCAGTCTGATACTGCTGTATATTGCGAACAGTTCGGGTGTCGAGTCAGATTAGGACCCTGATGATGGAGGCAGAGTCGGTATCTGAAACGTTCGCTGTTTTAAATAATCTGACGCGGCTATCAGATCAAGGAAATTTAATTGAACGTTAATCAACGTTTCATGAAAGCCCTACGGTAAACCATGTTTGTGTGAAATAGGTCTCGTGTACTGTATCACGTAAATGAGAAAAATCGGATTATCTAATATAATAATCGGAAGTTTATAAAGATGGAACACAACTCAGATAGGCCACTTTATACCAGAATTCTTGCTTTAGTTTTTGTGTTTCAGTGAAGTTATTTTAGTTTGTTCATCTTATTTATATTTCAAAGGTAATATTGTAATGAACAGAAAGGTACTGGGAGAACAAACAGTACTGGTTTATTTACGAATGCTGTGCCACTCTTTTGCTTAGACCGAGGAAGTCTACTGACACGACATCAGGATAACTTGTGGTCTGGTCCAGACTCTAAGAGCCTATCGTCTATGTAGAATTTATAAGTTATATCTCGAGCTAACATATATGGTAGAGTGCCATGTCACTGCCGCCCGTGCATCACGTAATCGGCAGGCATGTTAAGTTGCTAAGTATGATCTTGCTAGTTGTGTTCGATCCAATTTTTCTTAGTATCTACGTGACGTTTCGGTAATTACGTGCGCATTACTGCGGCTGTCTGAGACATCAATAGTAATTGGTTCGCAAGCTGTCTGTTCCCTTGACTGACTAAGCCAGATTGCGAAGAACCTTGACACAAAGTCGCCCAGTGCTGGCACTCGGTATTAGAACAGCGACTTCAAATTACTTTGTAAGAGATGTGCAAGTAGGCCCTACATCTGCATACGAGTAATGCAGAAAATATGTTTTTGTATTTGTAAGGTATTTATAACGGCCGTGCCATTATTTCCGATTATATTGCATCGAATAATGGGTAACAAGTTAGTTATGAGTTGATAACGATTTAGAAGTACGTGGTTGTACCTGATTATGCAGTATGTATGCTACTCCGAAATTTTCCTGGAAGAACTGAGAAGAAGAACATGAATCTTCGGCCAGAGGAGCCGGTGTCCCGGGGCCGATCCGGAAAACAAGGAAGAGGCCTTACCGCTTGACCCAAAGTGCTCAGTCTGTGTAGAAAACATAAATAATGTCTTCACAGTACTGAGAGGCTGAAAAATGGAATGTGAAAACGTAACTTTGAGTGTGATTGTTTCAGAGATTCTGTTTTGATAAAGTAAACTTTAGTCCACATAATTTTGCTAAAACCAGAGTGAGACGCAACAACGAGATATTAATACTCGTGTTTATTGTTTTATGGTGCAACTGCCTAGAACTGATAATATGAAAACAGCTCGCAAAAATACCATGTTACCTAACTCGCTGAAACTGTAGCTGTATAGACTAGAATCTATCTTGAGAAGCTGAAATTCTTGCATCAAATAAAGAAATTCTCCGGGTACTTTAATGTGATCACAAATACCCTCCACCGAACTGGTGGGTGTAGCGGCAACACTGTAAATTTGTATTTGGGAGATGCCTGGTTTGAATCTGGGCTGAATCGTCGGCTATCCTGATTTTGTTCATTTCATGGCTTTCCTCAGTCCCTCTAGGAGATTTCTAGGATATTACCTCTAATTTTTCCGCGACCGCTTCCTTTCAAACACTTTTTATTTCGTTATTTATAGATCATCCTACCATTCAACTTTCCCTGGGGTCGACTCAGCCTCTAACAGGAATGGGTACCAGGGACATATTTTGGGGTAAAGGCGGCCTGTGCGTAGGAATGACAACCTTGCCACCTTTCTGTACCGATTGTCTAGAAATTCTGGGACCTTCAACCTTCTGGAGCCCTAAGGGCCTGCCCAATCCTGTATAGGGATAGCTTTCCCATTCGACGTTATATATGCGTAATTGCTGACAGCGTTGTCAGATATTCCCTCCCAGAGTAGAGCCTACCACATGTACCTATACTGAGCCAGTTCAGTCGACTGTACGCCTCTTCAAAACCTGTCTTAATCTTGTCCTGCCATCGACGCTTATGTCTTCCAAGTTTTGTCTTCCCATCACGTTTCCCGACTAAAGACTGCGTGTGATGCTGATCTTTCTATGTGTAATTCGCTTACCACCCACACCCTGTTACTTTAATTGATAACGGTAGTACGTATTTGTTGAAGTGTACAGTTTATGAAGCTCGCCATTTTTGGATTTTTGACCAACCTCCTGTTAATTCCTACCTCTTAGATCCAAGAGATTGTTCTGAGCTCTTTGTGAGTCAGCGTATCATGTACTGGCTGTCAAAGTCTTTGGCGACAATACTTGGGTACAAGAGAGAAGAATTATCGGAACGTTGAAGAAAACTGCGTAATGAAGAGCCTAATAATTTGTAAACTGATTTACCGTCATTGTGAAAGCTGTCAGAATGTTTCTCTCTTCCTGCAATTTGTATAAAACTGTGCTGACTATAAAGTTTATATTCTGATGTTGATGTAATATAGATAGGTACAATTTAATGTTTGAAAAGGTTATATATAATATACTACTAAGTTTCAGAATCTTTCATAACAATTAAAAATTTTAATTCAATAAACATCACAGTGTCTGAAAGGAGGCCCTGTTGAAGCTTAACAGCGTATGTCATATCTCAGATGAATACACTTTAGGCCCGGTGCACACATCCGTTTTTCTAACGTGCGGTGACGCTGCGTTGCCGTAATTACGGTGTGGGATACACTGAAGTCAGTTGGGTAGTGCACACATACCTCCGTCGACGTTGTGTCACCGTACGTCCATCTATTGCGTTGGTTTGAACTGAGTTGCTACGGCCCCGCAGCGGCAACGCAGCGTCACCGCATGTTAGAAAAACGGATGTGTGCACCTGGCCTTAACTGCACAGTATGACGATTTACCTTACGTAGTCAACGTAACATTACAGGAAGTGTAGGCCTCTATATACGTACAAATAGATTGGATTATTTTAAGTAATGCGATAATAAGTAAGGTACACGTTCGGAACAGTTGCTATGACTACGTCCTAACCACAGTTCAGTTTAATGCGGTTCACTGCAACAAATTTATGCAGGACGTTGTAGTTTGAAGTAGTAGCGGTATTCGGCAGTAATGCAGTAGGAGTTCTTGAACAATGTTTCAAGGAAGGAAGTGTAATATCAGCTATTTCCTGAACTGCATTATTACATGCAAATTCCAAACTATAGTTTACTAAACTCCCGGAGTCCTCACTCTTCTCCCTCATGACAAGTGACCCAACTTCCACTCTGTTTTGACACCATGGTTATACCAGAGCTCCGGCGTGACATCTGTTTCCCCACAGTGTCACATTTCTGACGCGACCTTTCCAAATCCCTCCGCAGGCTAGGGGCTGAACTGCCATGTGTTCTGTTAGTGATGGAGAGTAGAAGTTCAAGCTGTTTTGCTAAGGTATGACAGGAGAGATGTAATGTCAGTACACTCGTATCTTACTTCGTTATCGTAATGATTAACTACTGTAAATTTTGAATGGACGTAAGCAGGCACAATGCCCTTGTCGAAATAAACACTTCCGGCTGTTTGCGATCTTTTGAGTTTCCTTAGCGGTATTGATAAACATACAGGTCTTCAGGAATATGACGCAGTACCGATTGGTGAATACCGACGTTTTGGGGGATTTTTAGTCTTTATGGACCAAACAGTCCAAAAAGAGTGGACTGCTGAAATCGTAAAGGATTTTTAGTCTTTATGGACCAAACAGTCCAAAAAGAGTGGACTGCTGAAATCGTAAACTTGGAATAGGCCAAAGCTAGGTTCTCCGAAACGTCGTCAACTATTTACAAATTGACATGGCGTTATGTTTGTTTCAGAAAACTTGAATCTTTTGGCTGGTTTATTTGTTCCTGGCTTATGTTTGCATTGTGAATGCATTAAACATTGATCGGACTCGACGTTCAAATCAAGACGCTCTGGTAACATTTTAGCGCTTTCATATTCTTAAATCATTAGAAATTTGTGTCATGTTCATTTCATGGTTGTGCGTTGCTTAATGGTACGTTGTCTATAAGGCAATTTATTCGGCTCATGTAATGTACGTAATATTCTGCATTGTACCAAAATATACTCCACAGTTCTCCTTAACATGAGCTATTCTGCAGAAGGAAGTGTTGTAAAAGTGACAAATGCGTCTACCGACTGTATTGCTCTCATCACACTTATTGTACTTCACTGAACCTCTGTTGTGCACCTCATAACTATCGTCCTTATAACTGTTGAATTTAGAATTAAATAAGTTAATGAGATTGGAAATAGTTAAAGTGAAGCTAAATCTAATAATGTCTTAAAATGTTTGTATTTTATGCCTGATTTCCACTTTGCATAGAACGATTGAAGTCATATTGTACAAAATACAATAAAATTTGTGCCACTACCTAATGAATATTCTTACGTAGAAATATTAAGGTTTGATGACAAATCTCAGATGCAAAGCAGAATTAACATTTGGCAATAACTAAAGCAATGCTTTGATTTACTGAGAGGGAAAGTTTAGTTAAGAATTATACTTGTGTACTTGTTAAGAGCTCCAAGGAATTAGAAAGGAGGTAAGTTCCTGAGTTAATATCGCAACAAAATCAATAGCATTATCATACTCGCATGTTTTGCATCCTTGTTTGGAACGTATTCTAACTAACTCCATACAGCACAGACATTGTTTAAAGGCTAATGATCGCCCATCTGGTCATATGTTTTCCCGCCTTTTATGAACCTGAAACTTCATTGACTTCTCACAGGGTCCTGCCTTGTCCTCTCTCCTGAGTCAGATGAATTCAGCCCAATTGTATACATTCTTATTAAGATAGATTTTAATATTATCCCCTGTAGGTGTAACTTTTTGTCTCTGGAGTTGATCTTCAGAGTTTTATGCTGAGATGCTTTTGGTATTTTTTTATTTTCCCCATGCAACGTCCCACGTATCCAGCCCATTACATTCTCATTGATTTGATCTTCCTAATGCTGTTTTGTGAGGGGTAATTCCTGCATGTAATGGTGTTCCTTATTAAGCACACATTTTCTCTATCATTTTATCACTTTCTCCCTTTCACCTGCAAGTACTCTCCTCATCAACTTGCTCTCGAACTCCTTCAAGCCATGTTTTACAGTAAATGTAAGGACCAAATTTTGTACCAATATCAAGCTTACGCATAACATTATAGCACATTCTTTAACTACTAACTAACTAACTAACTAACTAACTAACTAACTCCATGGAGCAGAATCCTTCTTGAGAAGCTAACAGGTCGTCAGCTAGTCAAGAAATTCCCCGCGTTTTATGGAACCAGAAGGTTCATTACCGCATTCACAAGAGCCCGCCACCTGTCCAGTCCGGGCCGAGGCTTTGCGATATGTTTCGTAAAAAGGATAATTTTTACGGTGAGGAGTTGTTAGCACCACGCCCAACCCCGAAGCTGGAGGACCACCCCTTGTCGGCTGTTGGCGACTGCTTATTCAATGTATTCGCAGCTACCCTCCATATCCGGAGGCCGTTCCTCCATCCGCAACCTGAGGACGCGCCATGCCGTGGTAAGAGGGACCCACTACTACTACTACTACTACTACTACTACTACTACTACTACTACTACTACTACTACTAATAACTAAAAATTATCCTGCTGTATTTCACAAATTACTCCGTAACTTTGTGCTTGATATGTGGTATTATGGTGTCGCAACTCCCTTTTTCACCTTTTTCAGTGTTGGCATACGCGTTTCGGCATCCTTTGTGCCATCTTCAGTGCCTTGTTTCATACGTTACTGGTACTGCTGTCACTAGGTGTTATACATATATTATGTTACACTGTGCTTCTATTTGCGCTATACACTATTTGCATTACATTGTTAGAGTTATTAGTGGTTAACACTCCACTAATATTAGTCATACATATTCCTGTAGATCTCGTCATTTGCTTGTTTTCTGCTGTCCACGTGATCGTATGTTTGACCATGTTGTCCGTTCTTAATCCATGATGCAATTTTATGGTCAGATTTTCTGACTTTTGTTGGACCTAAATAATAGTTATTGTGTTAACCGAGTTGAGCCGAACATTGGCCATTATCCACGGCCAGCAGAATCGCATAGTCTTTCTACGTTTTACTGCTTACGAAGCAAACTTATTTTAATTTATAATGTCTAACCACTCGTGCCTCCGTACAGATAATCCCATCGCGGTATCCGGATTGCAGGTTGTGGCACCATGCCATATAACCTTGTAAGGAAAAGGTCAGCGTCGTTCGTTATTATAAAAACAGCAAGATCTGTATATTTGTTTCTGTTTAGTAATGAACCGTTAATAAAGAATGGCTGTGGCTAGCATATAGTGTACATGCCTGAAATACGGCGCCGCCAGAGAGTATTGGTAACATTTACTGCAAATGAAGCAAACTGTGAACAATTATGCTGAACTAGTCGAGTGGCCATGTTTAGACACGCAGATTCGCATGGAAAGGTCGTGACCTAGTGTGACCCTACTCCACCAGTGCGCGCAAGTATCGACCAGTACAGTGAGGTGGTACAGCTCTGGCCTCTGCATCTGGTTCGTTGACAACAGGTAGAGTAAATGTTGTTCGGAATTAACTTAATGTGTCCAGAGCGTTTGTATGGAGTTACAGAGCTAAATTGTATTTGTTGTCTCCCATTAGGTAGGCAGCGATTCGGTTTCATCTTATAACAGTATCTTGCAGTTCTGCAATACGAATTTCCGAGTTATCCTTCCACAACGCGAAACCGAAATATAATAAAAGAGCGGCGGTTTGTGTGGTAGGGGGTTCGATTCCTTACAGTTGCATTATAAATTGCTGTTATTCGCCACTAAGTCCAGCACATCTCCAGGTTTCACTTCAGTGGTATGCAAATTCTTTTGTAGGAGATTAAACCGGCCAGAGCGTAACTCTAAACACATAACTTTGTCGACTCCATGCTCAGTTTCCATTTATGGTGTAATGTGTTGCAAAACGGACATATCTGAATATTCGTCTTGCTACATAGGCCTGTTACCAGAAAGCCTTGATCTTGTCAAGAACAGTGCTCGCCAGGAAAGCATGCCGGCGTTTGTAAGGGACTGCTGTATGCACCTCACATACATACGTAATATCTTGGTTAAATGCGACCACACACATAAATATATATGACGATCACGACTGTATCATCATTCATCATGTTGTAAACATCTGAGGTTGTTCTGAAGATTTGTATCAATTTTGTAATGTCGACATCGAAATCTTTCTGTGAATATTATCCACTTTGTGAATTAAAGATGTACCAAATTTTCGAGGATTCATATGGTAGTCTTCAGGATGATTAAAATGTGTTGTAGTCTAGTAAGTGGGTACCAATTCAGAGAAATACACCGCTTCTCTCTTCAGGGTTAACATCAACCTTGTTGTAGAGGCAGTGTCGTCCTTCGAAACCTTGCTGTTCAACTTCTAGACTACTGGCGTCGAAACTCAGCAGCACGCAGTCTAAATCTCACCACAGTGGAAATGATAAATCTTACATATTTCGGGGCCAGGAGATGGTAATCTCCATAAATGCCAGTTCTCGAAAATTTGAGCAGCGAGTAATTAAATTAATTTTTCCAGAATATACGTTCTGAATTACAGAATTTTGTGTAGGTTCAGCCTAAATTGTGTAGATACTGTACAGGCACAAGGCTTGGTAAAGGTCGAAGCATGCCAGGAAGTGGAATGTGGTAGAGTCAAGTGAGAAGTCACTTTGCATTTCGGTTGGCCTCTCTTTTGTCATTGGCAAAGGACAATATTGTTCTTCATCTTTTTAATCCCTTCATATATTTTCTCGAAGGCTATTCAGATGGCTGAGGAGGAGGAGGTGGGAAATGAAAGTGTGGGGAATATCTCCATTTTCCCCTAAGGATGAACAAAGCTTTGAAACGTTCTGTTGAGAAACGCAACTTTCATGTCTGGAATTAAAATCAATACAAGCTTCATAAAGATAAAAACTTGTTTCATAAAGCTTACCTCCCACCCTTCGCTGTTATAAATGTATCTCATAACAAAAGTATGTTTCCGAACATAAAACTTGTATAAATGTGAACCGTCTTTCTTTTGTAGCTTATAATTCCGTTTTCAATATAATAAATTCCTGACCTTTTGGAAGGTTTATTAAAACATTTACATGATATTGTTACATTCAACACACGTTCTTTTCCTCGTTTACAGGAATAGTGTATAGTGTCTGTTAAAACTTTGTTACACTTTGTGTAAGAATTAAGTAAAAATCATGGTTTAATCTGACTACACGTTAAGCAGTCACGCAATGTGACAAGCAGTAACTTTGCTTGAATTTCAGGCTTTCGCCGCTGTGTAAATGACGTCAGCGCTCTTTTGGGATTTTACGCAACATAGAATGGTAGTTTCTTATTCTTCTTGGACTGTTTGACCCTTGAAGATGGACCCAATAGGTTGTCCCGAAACTTCGGTAAGAAACTACCATTCTACCATTCTACGATGCGTAAAATCCCAAAATAGTGCATCTTCTCAAGTATGCATGAATTCTATGCTTAACAAATGGTGCTACACGTAACTCGCAGCCTAAATACAATAAGAGAACCTCTTTTTAATGAAGACGCGTATGTAGAAAAGGATGCTCTAGTAAAAACTGAATGCTTGTAATGAAACAGTTTATTTAGAAAGGACAAGAATATGATTTACCCACATTTATATTATTATAATTATTATTATAAAAAAGCTTTAGATAGAATACGCTGGAATAAACTGTGGTTGGTAACGGAACAGAAGATCCATCCTGTATATTTGACTACAACAGTATAGAGCATGTACCATAACACAACATTTACTATTCACAACGGGCGCTGAACAGGCTGTAAGCACGTCAGCAGTTCAGTTCCCGACATGGTCAAAGATTTAAATGAGATTTGAAGGTGAAGACTGGTATTCTGATATTCGGTGTTGTGATATTCCGTGTTGTCATTCCGTGTTGTTTGAAAGCACAGATTGGAGCACTTTTATCCGTTTAGTGCCAAGATGTAATTTTAATCTCTTTATCTATTCATTGTGTGCGTTTGCTTTTTTGTATTAGTACTAAAAGTAGAACATAATGGAGCATTGCTATTTGAGTTACATGTACAAATCTCCAGGGATGTGGCTGCCAACTCCAGGTTTTCTGCAGTTCTCATCCCTGATCTTAAGTTCTACAGTGCCAAGGTATGGTATGCGTGTCATGTTTATTCCTTTTGGTAAGAATTTATGCTATGATGCGTAGAGGTAGGTTTAATTCTTCTTTAGTGCCAGAATATGACAAGTACTATACATGCTATTTTCCAACACAGTCTGTATGGAACTACCATATCAATAATAAAGACAACTATCAGCATTTATGATTAGTATAAAATTAACAAAATTCTTTTATTTTTATTTAATGAATTCTCATTACAGTAAAGTAAACAATACAACACTTTTATTGTGACATTTTTCATATACATTTAATACGATAACATACATGCTGTCGTAACAACATAACTATATACAACAACTTTTTACATTAGGCAATTAAGGTGTGTCAGGTTGACTTCTATACAATAATACAATTGTAATACTGTATATACAGTTGTAAGGAGGAGATCTCCTTCATTGGAATGACAGAGGTATTTGACTGCCTTTCTTTTATTTGTTCGCGCCTGATGATGAGCCTGAGGTTTCGAAATACGAGTATGTAGTATTTTATAAAGGCAAATATTGTTTTGTAGTAAAAGATAGTTGTGTTGACTAAAATTGTCTTTATTAGGCCTATTTCTTTCACGAAACACAATTGTATATCCCGTTTAAAAAACTACCATCTCTTACATAGGCATGTATAAGAGCACGCGTCTTACTTCGTCACATTATCTCACACAAATTTTCCTCCATATTTTCGGATGAAATGCTCAACCTTCGTTACTGTCCTCACTAAGGAAGTTGGATCAATTGGTACAGCTTTTGGCTTGTATGTGGGAGGTCATCGATTACTCTGACAGAAATTTCCGTGGTTTCCCTCAGTATATTCATGCAAATGTCGGGATATTATTTTGAATTAGGCCATGACTGCTTCTTTCCACACCATTTCCAATGTATATAGTTCACTGGTCACCCTACCATATGACGCTATATTGTCCGAGACACTGAAAGCCCTATTAAATGAACCAGAAGCGAAGAGATAAATAAGTACATTTGGTTCTGTTCTGAAATCATTTCGCATTCTAAAACAATTGAAGTGTGTATGGTGGTAGAGATAGTTTATGCTACATTTCGTGTGTCTTTTGACTTCTGTAGACCCCTTAGAATAGTTTCAAAATCTGATTTCATCATTAGAGCTTTCCTTTTCAGAGATCTACTGAAACACACAACATAGATTCTTTGTTCTGTTGACAATAGTGCACGCGGTCTGTTTCTTGTCTGCAGAGTAATTTCATATCCATGTCGAGCTGATGTACTTGCCATTCTGTAAAACTATGTTCATACAAGACGCCGGAGATCTTCTGATCGTGAGCCGGAAATTAAAAAAAGGGGAAGAATCAATTAGGAAACAACCCATCGTCTCCCAAGCCATGCCACTGCACACGTATTTACATTTAACAGAAAAGGCTGTATTTGTGAAGTACTTTCCATTGCATTATCAGTAGTCAGTAAATCTTGATACAACACTCGAAACAGGTCAATCGCACGTTGAAAATATTTCGCTGACAAAGGGGAAGAAAAGTATAGAAGGGAAGGTGGAGAACAATTTTATGTAGACACTTCTTTATTTATTTCTTTCATCGTATCTTGCCAAAGAAAAATTATTCATGGCTATATAACTCGCAAGCAAAGCTGGCAACGCTGATAAATTCCCAGTCACGTAGGTACGAATCTAGAAATGTTGTTAAGCAAAGACACCGATGGGGCGCGTGCTGCTGTTCACCCTTCGAGAATATTTCTTTTCTTCTTCTTGCTAACTGAAGCACGAGGAGGCTCTGGCCGCAAACGAATATATATACTCTCATTTCTTTACTTATCACGCATTTCGTTTAGTGCCTCATTATACGAGTACAGTAGCTCGGATAGGGGTAAACACACAACATTGATCTCTGCATTAAGATAGTATTCTGCATGTTCGACAGTTTTGATCACTTGGGAGGCTCTAAGCGTAGTAGGGAGGAATACTAAAATGTACCTTTCGAGCGTTTCGACACATTTTGGTGCAACTTCACACGGCTTGTGAAGGATTTGTGTTATGTGCATCTTACAGTGTGTGAATTTAATGTACTTTAGTTAGCTTTAGAGCTTACATTATTTCGACTGGGCTTCAGGGTGTATCTTCCTAAACATTTACCTCAAGAAGAAACGCCTTAAGTTAGAGTACTGGCAAATACAAATATTATTGCTTGTGCGGTACTTACATGAATGCCACTGATTCAGAAAGAATCACTAGAATGTCTATATTTACAATAGGCTTCATTATTAAGTGCATGTTATCGAAAGAGGTGTTCAGCCACCTGCTGTCATCTTACCGACTACATGTTGCCGTTCCGGTTTATAACGCACTGTATATAAAGACAGATACCCTGTATGCACGAAACACACATCTAAAATGTGCTTCCAAAGCATATTTCCCTATACACTGTGTTCAATTTAATCTGACAACCTGTCACTGAACTATACTGCTGTTCTGGATATTTATCTGCTGTTATGATTTAGGGTTATTGCTTACGTTATAACATTGAGGAGGATGTTGAAGCCAGCAAAAATCGGCCTTTAAGATACTCGGGGAGGACGGGGCATCCCCGGCAGGCGGGGCAAGTTTGTTTGTTGTATTTTTTTCCTGTTGACAACTTTGGCTTGCTCAGAGGCTAAGGTTTATGAGAGGACATTCCAAATCAGCTAGAAGCAGGTTCTCGCTGTCACCTGATGTTTCGTGTATTAGGAGGTACTGTTTCAACTTATGTTGCATCTAAGTTTAATTGCAGTAAACACAGTAATGGCAGGTATTGTAAAGAATATGGAATTAATTAATAGTGTTGCTGAAGGGATAGACTAAAAGTCTTTCTCGCCAAGTGCTTCGTTCCTGGTTGCAGCCTCTGATAAGGGCTTGAGTTATTGTGTCGTACCTCGCGTCTGGTGCAAGTTTGTCAACACCGCCAAACATGCCTCTCTACCTGACACTCTTTGTTCCTCAGAAGTAAAATTAGATTCATGCGCATTCGTTTTCAGTATTATATTCATAGGACATCATTCACTCATCAAAATGCCTGTGCTCCATTTACAGTAAACCTTGAAACTCAGTAGTATTTTTTGCAAATCTTCAGATTATGCCTCGTTCTGAACCAGTTTGAAAGCGTGATATTGTAATGTTATAACATTGTAACATTATTGCATCTATATTCATATTTTGAGTGTAATTCTAATTTTTATTTGAGGAAAGTCAAATAGTTTCTCTTGCCCAATTTTTTCCTGTGTACGTGGCAATTGGCTTTATTAGATTCTTCATAAAAATACTTCCTAGAGAAGACAAAACTGCCTCTGTGTGCAATACACGTACCTTTACTTAATGTCGAAAAAAGAGTTCCGTCTTTTTCTGTTGGAGAAGGCCTACCGTCACTCTGCCGAAATTGCCCCGCTGTCCCCCACACAAACGCCATAGGTGCTAGAGTAGTGTTATGATCAGATGAAACTGACCGAAATGGCAATGAATGTCAACGCTGCACGATATATAACATCAATAGAGCTCTGCTAGCCACCGTTTGGAGAATGATTGATTAAATTGATAAACGAAATGACATTTTAACTCCTACCATACAGGTTATATATAAAAAATGTTGCGATATCGTGTCCTACTAGACTGTCCATTTGATTAAAAAAGTTACGTACGTCGGTTGTTATCATAGAGGGTGTGAATGTAAAAATGGTTATATACACAGTAGGTTTGCTTACGGAGCCAAGGCGTAGTCTGTGTCAACATCGCTATAGCGATCTAAATGAAAATCGCTTGTCTTTGCTCTCCGCTCTGCTGTTTCAGCCAGTGGCCGTGGAGATAGACTAACCAGTGGACTGTATCAGTGTTTTGCTACTCCCACCATTGTTTGAACTTTCAAGAATATACGTCGAAGCTAATCTAAATAATATGTAAATTAATTTAGACCGTCTGTAAAACACAGTGCACTTCTTCGAGGTGGTTATTTGGAAGGAAGCTGTGTGTGTAACTGAATGGAAGTTTTCGTGTAAACGGCAATTACTGCTATGCGTGTGATTATCGTTTTGAAATAATCGAAGAAAATTTTGCCCTCGCAATGCAATGCTTGATTCTTTGTTGTTTAGAGTGGAAGATAGTGTGGCATGTTCAGTCATATTATGTAATGCAATATCACTATAAGATCTGGACGTAGGTGGGAGGATAACATTAATATGCGTCTTAAAGAAATGCGGTAGGATGCTGTGTACTGGATTCATCTGGCTTAGAACAGGTATCAGCGACAGGTTGTTGTCTACACTGTCATGCGGCAGTCTTCTTAAATTTTAGACCTCCCGGCTTGTAGCGCAGTGCATCAAACAAATGTTCCACTGCGTACCCCTTAGTGTATATTTAGCGTATGCAGTATTTTAAGAAGTTTAAGCACAATAAACAATCAGATGATAGTAAGAAATTCACGAAAATATTTCACTATTAGAACGATGAAGTTGTCGTAGATGGTGGAAAATATTTGGAATTACTGTCATTAATATCATGCGAAATTCATAATATATTCACATAAAATTCCATAAGCTTGTTCTGCTTTTGCAGTAATTTATTGCGTAAAACTATTGAAGCCATCCGGGACAAAGTACATTTTTGCAACGACGTTTGACACTAAATTTCAACATCAAGCAATCATTTTTTTATACTTCGTGTCCGTTGCCAACTGACTACGCTGCGTCAGGAAGAATGTTTTATAGATGCTACATTTTAGCTAAAACTCCGTCAAGGATGTTTCTACCCGAATATCCTGTTTCAGCGCACGTAGAGTGTGACTTTATAAACATCGTATTTCTACACGAAATGCAATGATGAAATTGTCAGATCTTTTCTGATGCTACCATGTTATGAAATTTTTAGATCCATATTTTAAATTCATGTGCTGAGAATTTGTAACCTAAATACTGGAAGTTACTTTGGTTTATTCTGAACCCCCGTTTTTCCATGCAGGCTGAAATACAAGGAGTCGTAACATGAATATATGACCTAATTAGGGAAGTGTACAGTATGTGCGCAGTCAGGACCAAATTTAGAAAAGTGTTGTGCAAAGCTGTCTGCTTCCCACACTGCCTCATTTGGTTAATTGTAAGCACGATGTTGTCAGATTACCCTCTGTTTCAGAATGCATCTCTCCTTCCAGTATAATGTAATATCTATCGAGCTGTTTTCATCTGTTTGCCCTATGCTCACCTGCAGGTGTTCGTTAACAATCCAGCCTTCGATACATTCCTTGCAGCGAAGAAACGCTCTGGCATGATCCAGTTCCCATTTTTTTGGTGGTGAACGGCCCCGCAATAGACGCTACGGACGCACCGCAGCCTTGAAGCTTATTATGCAACCCTGTGATAAAATTATTAGTGTTTTTTAATTTTTCCGTTTAATGGATTACCAGTGGAATGAAATTGACAGGGGAAAACCGAAGTACTCGGAGAAAAACCTGTCTCAGTGCCACTTTGTCCACCACAAATCCCACATGGACTGACCCGGATCGAACCCGGCCCTCCGCGGTGAGAGGCTGGCGACTAACCACCTGAGCCATGGCACGGCCATCCAGTTCCCTTGCTGCCCAAGACAGAAACTAATCAGCTTGCACGCTATCTCGGTACGGTCATTAAAAACTGTCCTGGCCACCTGTTTGTGTAGCCCCACTATAGTTCACAAACATTAGTGGCCTGTGTTTGGTACTGAATTCCATCGTTCTGTGGATCATTCACATAATTTTACCACAGAAAAGCTTAGAGGCCCACAGCTGAACTTCCCGATTCGCATCATAAAAGGAAAATGTAAGCCAATCATACTGACCCACTCGTGCACAAATCGCGGGGTGCATTGTCGCCAGGGCGATTAAATTTTGTTTTGTGATGGCACCTAATATTTTCAGCATAATTATTACAGTTTCGTTTCCTTGCATACAAAAAGTGCACAAAATGCCAGGTAACACAGAAGTTCAAGGGTCACTCCAGAATTATGGGTCTTCGGTACGGAACTTGCATCACTCCCCCGTGTGGCGCCTAGAATTCTGAGGTGGCTATTATATTTTGAGACGTTTCTGCACCCCTTTTTTATATAATGTTTAAAATTATGTATGAATTTTAACTTAGCCCCCGTTTTTAGAGCGTATACAACATATATATGCACTTCTTTTTCTCTCAATACAAATGTTATTCTTAAAATAGTTTTTGAAATTGGCTGCAACAGTGTAAAAGAAATTCATCCTATAAAAGTTTTGTAGAACTAGCATAACATAGTACAGTGTTTCTGGACACTTTTATAGTCTCCTAACCAGTCACGAAATACCAAACTATTAGCATTTCAACAAGAAGTCTGCTTTTCAGAATTTAATTATTGACTTCGTATCGGATGTATGGATTATGTTTAGTCTTTTGTCTGCCTCATCTAAATCAGTAAATTAAACCTGTAATTTTGGTTTGTTCTCTTATTTAATGTCTTATTTTATCATAATGCTAAAACAAGCAACTTGGAAGAATTTGAGACCGGAAAAATATAATTATTTATTCTGCAAACAGTAAGCCACCTATGTACTGTGTTTTTTTTAACCTTCCCAGTCACAAAACTTGCTTCGTTAATTAACATTTTGATTGATTTAGACTGTACTCTGTACTCTCGATTATCCGTTCGCGGATTATCCGGTTTTCTGATTATCCCTGCACGATCTTAAGTTGCCGATGAATAATGACGAAGGTGGGAAATAACGTGATTCAGCGCCGAGTGTTGGAACAAAATTCGCAATACAGACAAAAATCGCGGACTGTTTACTTAAACAATAAGCCTCTACTTTTAAGCGATGTATGTATTATGTATATAATAAGGAACAGTTTTATTTTTTTTCGTGTCTCCAAGAAGTATATATTTCGGATTATCCGTGTTCTTCAATTATCCGTGCACCCCCCTCCCCACCATAACCCCTGATAATCAGAGTGCCCTGTGTTTATTTATTGGGATAAGTAACAGACGTAAGATAACACAGGATGCAGGTGGAGACCGTGTGATTGATGTGTGTGACATCGTGTTGTCAGCATCATTTATAAATTTTACATAGACGCACATTTGACACGAAGACTGGCCATTATGTTACATATGTACTGAGATCGATATCAGTCTACGTTTTCAATGGTCCCATTTATTTAAACTGAAGCCACAAGGACTGAAAATTAAGCAGCTTAATTTGTTTGTAGTTTATTAATAAGAGGCTGTCACTCATAGTGTACACACGGAAGACAACATCCAGGCGGGTGACCCCATAACCAAGTTGATATACGACTCCGAGTTTGAGTTAGACAATGAACAGTAACCAGAGAGAACAATAGTGATAGATGACCAGGAACTAAGGAACTGAGAATTTTTCGGAGCATGTAAAACGGGTTATACCGACGTGTGCAGTTACACAGCCACTAATCGGCCGTCATCTACTTTTAAATACATTAAAACAAGCATAGCATCTAATGGGATAATATATAAGTTTGAAGCTGACAACCATCATACGTCCTGCTTTGACCCTACTGCAAGCCAGTAATTAATTAGAAACCAGGACTGAAGGATCTACAAATTTTAAAGATTTTTTAACTAAGTTTTTAAGCTTTTAAAAATTTTAAATTAAAATTTTAAGTCAAATATTTTGTAATACCAGTTTACGAATCAGAGCTATGACAAATACAAGTTACAATATTCTTTGTAACAATTACTCGCATATTGTTTGATATTTTGTGAGATCTCACAAATTTTACACTTTTACCTTGTGCAGTTTTCTTATATGGCACATCTGATGATGGTCTAAGGACCGAAACGTGTCGTTTATGAGTAATATTAAATGTATTAAATATAAGTTAAGCTGAACGGAATTTATTCTGTAGTTTATTTGATTAAGCAGCTTAGGTCCAAAGGTTTCGACGTGACAGAAAGTCCACGACTGGCGTCTCTCTGTAAATGCTTCTGTGTCTGCTAACACTCGGCGCCGCGTTTCGAATTGATGTTCTCTTTTTTTTTAATTTGCATGAAGAGCAGATAAAGTGGAGGGCCACTACAAGAGGAAACGATTATGACTTTGCGAATGTTGACGGAAACACAAAGTTACCAGCGAATTGTCTGCTTTTAATTAAAACGAGGTTGTTTTCAGAAATATTTCCTGCGCAATAATGATTCTTCTTGCCGTGTGATAATGGACTTCGCTTGCGTTTTAAATTATTTCGTAGGCATGTAGCGTAGAGTTTGTAGCCTAATATTAGGGGTAAACTGCAGTCTAGCACTGACAAGGCAAAATTAAAGCTATCCACTCCTGTGCAGTTATGGTCGGATTGATAATTAATGACCACTCTGATGTCTGCAAACCCCTTTCAGGTGACTAATTTTCATGATTGGTCGTGAAAGGATTGGACTGACAAAGTAATATAATTGCTCTATAATAATAATAATAATAATAATAATAATAATTCAATTCTTATTATTAATGTGGTGGCACAACAGCCATAAGGTCAATTACAGAGACAGTACAGGAACATAAAGAAAATCCACAAATAACAACAAACGAACAAATATATTAATAATAATTAAAGGAAAAGAGGCATTCAAAGGTTAATTGTTTTACAGCCAATGAAGAATTACTGTCCTTAAATTAGCAAATAGAACCGTTGATCACAACTTATTTTTTTCTAGTTATTTTATTATTTAATACTACATGTTTCGGCCTGCATGGCCATCGTCAGGCGTTACAATCATAAAACACTTCGAGGAGCCTTCCTTCCTAGAACTGTTTTATGATTTGTAATACCTGATTATGGGCATGCAGGCCGGAACATGTAGTATTGAATATCAAATAACTGGAATAAAATTGAGTTGTGATCGAAGAATCTCTTGTTAATTTAGTTTATATGTTTCAAAACGGGCTATAGAAACTCAATTTTAATTACTATCCTTATTTAGAGTCCGCACGTTGTTTTCCACGTACACAATAACCTGCCAATCGTTTTTCTCGTGGGCCCCAAACGTCCAGTTCACACAATTAAAGTTTTCCTTTTTATTATTATTCTGCCATTTACGCCTAAATCTTCCATACAGATTTCGCAGTTGAGGTTTTTCGGCTAAAATTTCATATGCATCTGTCATTCCTCTCATGTTCCAACTATCTTTCCCACTTTTAATTAAATTATCTTTGTAATATTCTATTAAAAATGCCAATCATGAAGCTATGCATTATGCAGTTTTCCCCAACTTTGTGTTACTTTCTCCCTCTTACGCCCAAATATCCTCGTCAGCACCCTGTTCTCAAATAAACTCAGTCTAGCTTATTGTGTTCTATATTCGTGAGAGCCCAAGTCTCCTACGTATACAAAACCACAGTTACAAAATAAAACACTCAGAATGGACACTGTATGTGGTTACCAGATGGCGCTTCCTACGACCGTGTAATGTAACATAATGTGATATGTAATCAATAGACGTCGGAGAACAAAAGTGTAAAATCCGTGCATTTTGGGTACTTAAAGGAAATGTACGCCACGAAAATGGCTAGTGATATAAAACATTTATGGACCGTTGGACATAAAAATATACATCAGACATAATATATGAAGGGCTGTACATAAAATCCCCATCTGATAGCAATATTAATATAAATTTTACTGCATTCAAGTGCCATTGTGATATACAGAAGCCATAATCCTGTCGCAAAAGATCTGTGTTGTTCAGATAGTCACTCCTGCATTGTTGGGACGAAGAACTGACAGTAATAGATACCTAAAATAGCTCAAGACTCTGAAGAAAACGTGTTCTAACCCATAGCTCTATACTGTAATTTTGAGGGTCGAGAATTTTCCATCCACGTTTTGATGACCCCGACGATAAAACCTCCGTTTCGTTTCTTTGCTCTCTAAACATTCCACAAACTTTTTTTGTGGTGGGGGAGTATTGAAGGCTTTTTTTAAACACAACTCGATCAATCAAGTACTGCAGGTTGACTGAAAAAGTCTGGAAAGAGACGAGAAAAGGGGGAAATAGCAAACGAAGAAAAACCGACTAATCAGAAAAAATCGATCAATCGATTTATGGGACCATGTTTCGATATTATCGCATTATCAATGCTACGATCGAGTTATGTGGTTTTAAGTTTATTAAGGTTGATATGTGTGTATTTTTAATTTACATATGAATGTGTGTTTGGGGATGATAATAATGGACATAAAATACGGGCTACTTTCTGCTTTTTCTCTACAAAAATTCTTTACGCATTTATAATCTCTTCAATGCCTATTACACGTTTCACCTACATTATATTTCTCGGTCCTGTCAGTATAGTGTATCCCTAATATATATTCGGTTATAAATTCTATCATTAATAATTTTACGGAATTTTAATTCAGAAAAAGTGTCATAGGTGTTTTAGATCGATGCGTCTTTCCATTTGATTCAGTTGTCCTTTTGTCTGGGAATTATTTTTGTTGCTGACAGAGCTTTAAGCTTTAAAGTTGAATCACCAGGAGTGAAATCATGATCAGATATAACAGAAAATTGTCAATTAATTCAAGTAGAAGCGAATTTTTCGGGACACGTAGTTGCTACCGTGTTATCACTACTGACACACAGTGCGTTAATTTTAAAGTACGTGACAAAGCAAGCCCCTGATTATATTAGGAGACGATGTTAAAGAAGTGGGGCAATGTCAGGGTGAAAATCATTCATGCAAGGAATATATCAGCTGGTGAAATAGCCGGCGGGTGGTTACAGATGAGGGAACTTTTGACTGCTCTAATATATCCTTCCTGGTGTAGATGTCCCGGATATCCGTTTGCTGTTCGCCTGCACGCATCGCTGACTCGCTCGCGGGTGTGCGCCACGCGCCGTGTCCCGACACTCCTTAGGGTACCATGGAGACTGCAGTGGCGCGGCTAACAGGACGTAGCGGCACGCCTGTTGTCAGCCTTTAAAGAGGAAACACCAGACGTTGTTACAGCTGTAAATCTTCGTGTGACTGCGATATAACGAAGTAAATAATTAACTAATTCTATAGTACCTCAACTGGCAAATTAAGTCTTTGATTTCATGGAACCTAAAGATTTATCACTGTGTTAACAAAACTTCGCCTTTGGATCCTGAATTAACCATTGACTGATCATCAGATATCGTCTTAAGAAGCTGATATTCGCCCATCTAATTTTTTTTTTCCAGTTGATGGTGATAACCATATACCCACTAGAGCTGCGTGACTTACGTACAGAGATACATTACGTTACACATTAGAACAGTGGTTCTCAACGTGGACCATATGGCTACCCAGGGGGCTACAATAAGTTCCTAATAAGGGGCCACAGGAGAATGACGGAAAATTAGGGGACGACAATAACTTTTGACTGGGCCACCGAAACGTTACTGCATTAATAAAATATTTCGAATTTAAAATTGAATGAAAGGTTCCCTTCTCTCGTGCATCTCCCAGCACAGAAGGCAAAGTTGTATTTATTGCTTTTCCCACAGCTTATCTGGTTGAATCTGGTCTCAGTTGGGTGACTTATTTGCTGTCAAAAGTACGTAATTGCCGTGATTTTGTGAAAAGAGATGATCTTCTCTTATCACTGACCACACTGCAACCGAACATTCAACAATTTGCAACTGTTCATCAGGCCCAAGGATCACACTGAATATAATGCCAATTAATAAGAGAACATTTTACTTGTGTAAGTAAATTTTTTTTCTTCCAATGTCTCGACAGCCCCTTGGGAGCCTAGGCCGCCACATTTTTCGAGGCTTTACGATCACACACTTAGACACACCTCACTCGCTAGGACTCCTCTGGACGAGGGACCTGCCCGTCGCAGAGACCTCTAACTGACAACACACAACACTAACAAGAGACAGACATCCATACCCTGGCGGGATTCGAACCCACAACCCCAGTAAGCGAGCGGATGCAGACCCACACCTTAGACCGCGCGGCCACTGGAATCGGCAATGTGTTATACCTAAAAAATATTTAAAAATAATAGAGTATTATGAATAAAAGTAATATAATTTTATTCTAATATATAAATTAACATTGTGGAAATAAAAAAACTTCTGTTCATAAGTAACAGCGTCTACAAAGGGTGGGGGGCACTCGGATAAATCAGTGTTAAAGTGGGGCCACGAGTAAAAAAAAATTAGTAACACTGCATTAAAATATTGAATATTTATGCCATCTCGGTTATGATGTCATGTAGATTGGTAAATTATGTCCGAAGTGCCTGAGAAGCTTGCTAGCTGCTTAAGAGTAGCAGTAGTCCAAGACGTTTTAAGCTATTTTCACCCTTAATTTGGAGGCAGCAGCACCATTTGGTTGAATTTCAGTCTTCAAAATTTTAAGTTTCAGTCATTATTACCGGTTACCAATAAAGGAGAGTAGTCAGTATACATCAACTTCTTGCGTGTGAAGAGTAAGTGCGAGTCAATTAGACGAGTGTCAGTCTTTGTCTCAATTTATTTTCCAACTTAGTTTTTGAGAGCATCTTTTAAAGATGGCAAATTCGGTAGGATGTAATTCTAATTTACCTTCAGTAAAATACTGTCTATATCTGAAACATAGTTTTTTTTAAATAACTTATACCTTATTACTATACAGCGATGTAATTCAGAATTCTGTTTATACTATGTCAAATATTCATTGGAATTTTATCTTGCATTCACCGTGCATTTCATTCAATATTTAACAACCAACCAAATGCACATTTTATTTAAAACCGTTTTATAGTTTTATTACATTCCCCATTTTAATGTACATTAATGTACAATAATGTAATTACATTTTAATATAATAAAACTATAAAACGGTTTTAAATAAAATGTGCATTTGGTTGGTTGTTAAATATTCGTTGGAATGTTCTCAGACAGTTGCAGTTTCAACTACCTTTTCGTAAGAGAATAAGCACCTACTTTGTTCTTTACTTTTTGATTTGTAGGACTCAGGTCCGCAGTAGAGCAGTGAAGCCAGTGAGCAAGTTCTTCGTAATTATTGCTCTTGCTAAAGAGACCGTGAAATTCACTCACACAGCGGAAGAAGGCAAGGCCCAGACTAGACAATGCAAGGCGCCTGTCACTGTCGTGTATTCTATGCAATGTTCTGACGTCAATGAAGACAGAGGTAGAAATACTATGAAGGTTTAGGTTGCTTTGGCTTTTGGTGTTTCTTTATCCCGTTCTCTTCTCACGGTTTGTTACAGCAGTGCTACTGGCTTCTGTAGTTTCTTCTTTTCTTCGTTTTGTTCTGTCATGTATTTATGCTGATATTCTTCGTATTTACACACTTGTCGTCCTTCAGTTTCTGTGGTGATTTTTCAGACACTTCACCAAGAAATAAGTTGTCGCTGTTACAATTATGGATTGATCATCTTTCAAGGTTTTGTGAATAGCATCCTTACAGATTTTGAAACTGGAAGTTTGGTCTGTTATGTACTTTTTTCCATGGCACGACGTCCCCTACTGGGCCAGGGCCGCCTCATTATCGAGGCTTCTCGATCACACTCATACCCACCACACTCGGTAGGACTTCTCTGGACCAGTGATCAGCCCGACGCAGAGACCTCTACCTGACAACACACAACAGTTACGACAGACAGACATCCATGCCTCCGGCGGGTTTCGAAACCGCAATCCCAGCAAGCGAGCCATGCCTTAGACCGTACGGTCACTGGGATCGGCTGGTCTGTTAGTAACACAAATATTATTATATTCTGGAAATAAATTGGGCATTTCATAATCATATTCTGTGGGTGTGTGTTTGTGTGTGTGAGTTTACGTGTCATGTCTCCTCCATTCCAACTAATGGACAATTTGACCGATTTTCACATTTAACATTAACATTTAAGATTTACATTTAACGTAAAATTACGCCATTGGATATGACCTTATCCATGTGCTTTATAATTTTCTACACACGGAAATTATATCGTGGCGGATAAACAACTCTGTAAAGGGACAGGTACACTGAATAGTCATGAAATGAAATATGTGACTGGGGCTTTAAACATCTGCAATTCTTGCTAAAGTTTTATTTATGTAGAATATGAAATAATAAAATTGTGGTTAAATGAAAACTTAATTTAAACTTCAGTTTTATGGATATAACTGATAAAATTTTGGAGCTAGTATTTTGGAGTGCTTCTATGAAGGTAGATACAAAGTTATCAACAAATTCTAAAGGAATAAGTTAATAATTGCATGTGTGTTAACGGTGCCTATATTTATGATTATATCTAATAACGCTAATCCCATCAAAGTCTCTATGTAGGCTTCAGTTGAAAGTTTTTCCCAAAAATATAATAATAATAATAATAATAATAGTAATACGACATATACAATTATTTACAGTTGCAACTGATAGGCGATACAGAATTTTGACTCGGCTGCCATTTGATCGTGTGGATATCTAAGCCATGTATTATGCCTAAATACGATATTAGCAACACAAGACCTGTTATAATGTGAGTAAGCAATGAAAAGGTAGCCTAAAGAATTCTACCCTGAACTTTTTTCATTAATATCTCTATTCAGAACGAAGTTTGAAATATGTACATCCAATCATAACCAATATATCAGAATTGCCAACTTTAAAATATATCAGATTAATATTTTAAGTATCTTATCTCCCCCACCTGAGGACAACAGCTGTTTAGTTCTTTCTTAAAGTAAGTTTATTTTCGTTAAACGACTACTGATGAGCTGTTTATAATACAGTAACTGTTGAATGCCCTTTCCATCCCATCCATGTTAATATAAACAGACTCCTCAGATACGATGTGCAATAGATCCTTATAGGCCTATGCTGTTAACGCAGTGTCCACTACACCACTTTCAATTGGTCAACACGTTGACATTTGTTACCCTCACGTCGGCTCAAAATTTCTCCGTTTTAAAAACATATCGTTAAATTTATAAAATGAAGAAGAAACTGTTCAAATCAGTTGTGTTTTTGTTTTTATTCTTTGTTTTCTGTCTGTGTGGTTTTGAAATGTGGTTGTTATCTTTCTTCTTTTTGTTATTAAGAATATGTTTAAATAATTTCTGGCCCAAAGCCCATGTAAGTTTGAAAGGAAAATATAGTGTTTCACTCTATATTTAATTCACTGTGATCCACTTGTGCCGCATACATTGCAGTCCTTGTGTTACACTTTGACA
Source organism: Reticulitermes speratus (assembly GCA_021186555.1). NCBI lineage: Eukaryota > Metazoa > Arthropoda > Insecta > Blattodea > Rhinotermitidae > Reticulitermes > Reticulitermes speratus. The sequence goes on from JAJKFL010000007.1 coordinate 13,778,984, forward strand.
TAATAGTTTCACTGAACATGCCCGCTACGAATTTAAAAATGTTGAAAAAAGAAACGCCATATTAAGATTGCAGATTTTACAAGATAACAAAATGCATTAAGCCTTCTGCTGTTTAGCATTAAAGCTACGATTCTTTCCGGAAAATGTGGACATTGCAGTGCCTGCTATTTGCGTACTTTGCAGTGTACACGTAACGAGGCGCGGTCACGTAAACATTGTTGCCGTGGAAAAACAAGAAGCATTACATATTCTGAGTGCTTGTCTGTAGCCTTAGTTATCCAGCATGCAATGCGCACGCGCCATATTATATTGTCATCTGTTGCCTGTCCGGCTATACCATATTTTTCCACATGATCTCATAAACGGCACGATTTTTGGGAAGACGTTATTGAACATAAAATGTGTTTTTTTAATTTTTTCTACAACTTTGTCCGAAACATTTCTCATTTTAAGAAATATTCGGCGAGATATCATAAATGTACGTAGCTCTTCATACAAAGTACCCGTTATTATTGCCAGGTTTTAATTAAACTTGAATATTCTCGACAGATTTTCGAAAAATACTCAAATATCAAGTTTCATGAAAATATATACAGTGGGAGCCGAGTTGCTCCATTCGGACGGACAGACAGACGTACAGCGAATGGACAGACAGGCATGAAGATTATAGTCTCTTTCCGCAATTTTTTGAACGCGCCCAGAAAAATCCAGTTTTACGTATTTTGTTAAACGAAATATCTGCATTGGTATTAAAGAGCTTTCTATTTGTGTTTTTGTTGTTTTGAATCGCTTTTGCTTGTTGAGCTTTTGCAAATATGATATTCATTCCGTGCATTATTTGTACATTCAATCAAATTTCCCAACAAATGCACATAACAGTATTACGAACTGTACATAAGTTTTAAAAACTTCAAAGTTATATACAGTTTGTAATGCTATTATTGTATTATATTTTTGGTAAATGTGATTGATTAATGCCGAATCTGTTGGCTGCTAATATTCGTAATAGCAGAATAGTAATCATGTTCTGCCACATTCGTTGTAAGTTATCCAGAATTCAAGACTTCACACTTTATTCACTACACCATAAAGCGGACGGCAGTCCGTCAGTTTTTGGTCCTTGTTTTGATTGTCGTCCTCATCGGCGACAACTTTCTGCTAAAGTCACGGTAAGAAATTCCTCCGCCATTGAAATATCCACTATTTTCTACTGCTCTGTTGGTTTGCTTTCTGTTATCCTACACTGCTCTCCCCTTTCTTTGCGAACAAACTTTCGTGTGCTGTAACCGCGGTTATAAACTATATCGCAGAAGGTCTGAAACTGTGTCCTCTCTGTCCTTAATTATTAGTGTGAGTGAAAGCGAAGAATCTTCCGAAAGAGGAGACAGCATAATGGGCTGACAAGTCAAAGTTAATTTGGTTGAATTATTCAGGGAAATCTTCAACGAGTTTGAGCACATTATGGAAAGAAATGGAATACGTAATGAAGAATGTGGTTAGTTCTAGTGCATTATGAGATTTTGGTGTGGAAATGAAATTTGTTCTTCTCAGAGGCTCGTTATCCCCCACCCGCCAATTCTGAATCCTCTACCACACGGTCTTTTCAGGGGATACTAAAGGGCTAACAATAAATATTTTAATAATTTTCATTAAATATCATATAGGAGACAGTTTACGTTTGACTAGTAGTTGACTAGTTGTTGAATTTTCACAGTGTCCATGGAAGAATGTAATTTTTCCACTTTCACGTGTAGCAGCTGTATGTTCGTAACTCGGCGATCTTAAGAATAAAGATGTCAGTTGATACATTGTTTAAACGTAAAACAGGTCAGAGGTTGGAAGGAAGTTGATAGGTATGAAAATGAAAATAAAGAGGTAGAAAGTGCATGAGGGATGAAGACACAAAATAAATGTTTGCTGTTTGTATTTTAACGAGCCTTTTCCAGTATTGCGAAAGAATCTGCATATACTGGGTATATTGCATATATGAATCTGGGTTGCAGTCTTCTGCGTTCTGAAGTGTGTAGTATCCACTGTTGTATACTGTGAGGAGCTAGGTTAACTCATTGAGTGTAGAGTCTGCTTCTTTGGCTGTACGACCAGGATTTGACGCCCGACAGAGGCTGCAGACACTGGCTCGTGACTTTTGTCTTCTGGCCAGTGCATAATACGAATACCGCATGGGAACTGATCAAGTCCGTGTAGCGATGTAGACTTGTATTAGTGATGCACCTGCTTCGAACATCGGCCAGAATACGGGCGCCTCTAAGAGATGTTTTGGTCTTTCTTCTTAGCTACGCCAGAAAAATTCCGGGACTGTCTTCGCTTCGGCCGTGGATATTTTTCCAGTTTTTTAAAATAATTTTTCTATAAACCGTCCTGCCTTTCGATGCTATACATGCTGAAATACTTTAAAATGAATATACAGAGTACAGCATATGAAGAGGTCGCGTCTCTCTATGTGCCTGCATATTTCATACCCTTAACTGCTGAATGGATATTAATTAAATTTGGTCTTTGTGTTCGACACTGGAAATTGTTAAGTGAGATTCATTTGATCCTGTTTGTGCTATATAAACCCTACATATGTGAAGTTTAAATGTAACTTTTATAATTTTCAGCAAGACAGGCAATGCACGTGTAGATATTGGGGCGCTTTCGCGTAACTGCTCTTGCCGTGGAAAAGCAATAAGTATTACATATTCTGAGACTGTGTCTGTAGCCTTAGTTAACCAGCATGCAAAGCGCATGCATCGTATTATATTGTAATATGTGGCGTGTCACACTCTACCATATGTTTTCTCATTATCTCGTAAACGGCACGATTTTCGGGAAAAAATGTGTTTTGATTTTCTCTGCAAATTTTTTCTGAAACATTTCTCATTATAGGAAGACTTCGGCGAGATATTATAGCTGTACGTAAATCGTCATGTAAAGTACCCGCTATTCTTGCCAGATTTTAAAGAAATTTGAATTTTTCGATAGATTTTCGAAAACACTTAAGTACGAAATTTCATAAAAATTCGTACAGTGGGAGCAGAGTTGTTCCATGCCGACAGACGGAGAAACATGAGAAAGCTAATATTAGCTTTAGGTAATTTTGCGAACGCGCCTAAAAATGGCTTTACAATATTACACAAAGGAAATGCAACACGGATTATAATTTTCGGGTTCCATTCGAGCCGTCTGTCAGCAGTACTGTTACAACGACCTTCAATCGTAAGAAGAGCAAATTCTAGAAACTTTGTGTGTACCAAACAACACTGGACAATGTCCAACTTAACATTGTATTTACCGTGCATTTTTTAAATTAAGATATATTTATTAAACACCAACTAATGCACATAAACTTTATTATAAAGTATATGGGCATTAGTTGGTGTTTAATGAATATATTTTAATGTCCAACTTATTATTGGTAGCCTATAATCTTTTCATTTGGTAGCAGTGGAAGGTAAATAATCATAATAAATAATATATCAGCCTACGTTACATATGCCCGTGTATTATACGTTTGCATGGGGTATGCATTTACGTATCGCGCCAGAGACAGCAGATATTTTCATTGAACTTCTTTGAATATGTACGTTACAACACGCGGCCAACATTTTCGAAGACCGTATGGGGCGCATGAATCTGACTCTGTGCTACTCTGAATGAGAAGGAGTGCCGATTAGATTTGCAAGCCGTACAAGTTCTAAGAGTAAAGCTGTAAGAAACAATTTTTCCTTTTTTTCCTTTTTGAAATTCAGTGCAGTGTTTGTAGCAATGCAGTAAGTTGCTCGCTGCAACCGGATCAGAGTCTGCAGTCAGATGTCTTTGGAAGCTGTGCTATGTTAACACAGGCTGACTGTTGAGTTAAGTCATTGCAGACATGCTGTATAATTCACTGATAAAATAAGTTATATATTATGCATGTAAAATGAATTGATCTGACTTCGCTGAGAGTTCATATAAATCTGAGTCTAGTATTTAGGAACTGTGCGTAATTTTAATATCGCCTCTGGGTTTAACCAATATTTTGTACAGGGGTGTCTTTTTCTCTTCTACCTTCTGCTCTATAGTTAATGTATTATTTTATAATTGTAAGATACATTCAAAATGTGATTGTTGTTGTTGTCGTTGTGTTGTCGTCGTCGTCGTCGTCGTCAATGTACCATTAATATTTTGTCATTGAGACTATGGTTGTTGAGTCGGTATGTGCAAAAGTAGGAGGGCACTGTAATGTCATGGGAAGTACGAGTATATGGGGCTGTTGAGAGAGCACTTGATCTGTTTTTTGTTGTCTTTTTTGTTTGTGTTCTGTTTTGTTTGTTTGTGCTTGCCCTATAACTGGCATTTGTGCTGTTGAACCAGGACATTAATAAACAAATATTGAATTAAATTGTCTTATAGATGGAGGCAGAAGGGTCCTCCGAAACGTTGTATCGATACACAAATCTCTAAGATTGTCATACCCTAGAAGACGGTAATTTTCAGGTACTTTGAGCGAAACTTATTTGTCACTGAAGAGAATCACGTATAGTTTTATCCTAAGACTAAGGAATGCGTTGACTGAAGAAGGTTCAGACAAACTGAACTAGAAGAACTGAGGAAAATTATTCTTCCATTATAGGTCGAATTTAATGATCAATAACCACTTTCACATCGCTTGTTGTATTTTGTTTCTAAGAAAAATATTTTAGTATTCTGCTTAGCATATTTCTGTTAGATGTAGCAGCATACGTATAATCACTGTTTCATTTTCCAAATATACGAGTAATGATACTGAAGCAAGCTTACAGAGTTAATAAGTCAGTGGCGAACTGTGAATTTTGTTGGTTTGTGGTTGGACCTTTTGAACGGGGGATAGGTCCATCCTAAGGCGTCTACCTAAAGCAGACCGAAAATGAAACGCGGAAATGCGCCATGTTATGAAGGAGATATTATAAATCGCGACCCTAGTGCCTGAGCTACCCACAGTGTTAAGCGAGGCCACTGTGTGTTTGTGTTGTCATAGCAGAGCTTGCTGTTGTAGTGCACGTAGTATCGGACTTGGGAATGGATGTGAAATGGGTTTATGTAGAAAGTTCTTCAAGTGAAATTAACACTAAAACAACTGGAATTATGGTTAAAGTAAAGGCCATGTTCTATTGAGATGTGATGCCACATTTTGTATTTTAAATGCCATATATTCTCGTCCAGACCGGCCCTGGGGCCCACCCAGCCTCCTGTACAATGGGTACCGGGTGTCTTTCCCGGGGGTAAAGCGGCCGGGGCGTGGCGTTGACCACCCATCCCCACCTAGCGCCGAGGTTAAAGAAAAAGTAGAACTATACCTATACTCCCCCTCTGGTCCTTCATGGCCTGTTCTAGGGTGAAATTTACCTTCTTTTTTTCAATGGCTCGACAGCCCCTTGGGGGCCTAGGCCGCCTCATTTTTCGAGGCTTCACGATCACACTCAGTTAGACACACCACACTCGGTAGACTCCTCTGGACGAGGGACCAGCTCGTTGCAGAGACCTCTACCTGACAACACACAACACTCACAAGAGACAGACATCCATGCCCTAGGCGAGATTCGAACCCACAATCCCAGTAAGCGAGCAGCCGTAGACCCACACCTTAGACTGCGCGGCCACTGGGATTGGCTTACCTTTACTTTACCTTTACGTATATTCTGGTCGACTTTTGTCCCTGTTTTGGATGAATCTGCTGCCTCTATGTTCACTTGTTTATGTGCCATGAAGACAGAAACAGGAGGTTTCTCCGAAACTTTGTAATCATTTATTACACTACACTGCGTCGCATCCTAGAAAACAGCAATGAGACTTAATATCCACAGCAGTGAGGACCGTAGGTCTTATCTAATTAAAACATTCGTGAAGGGAAAATTGAGTTTAACTTGATTTAACCCGAAAACGTAATGGTTTGTAATTAATGTCTGCAGTTACTAGAGCTTTGCGAAGCAAACCAATAAACAAACAATAACTGTTCTGTGTAATTGCATTAGAGTAATACTGCCGTTAATTGTATTTTCTTTTACACTGCTGTACTCTGCATTCTATCAGTCCCGACGCTGAGGTGCCCGGAACATTGCTGCTTTATTGCGAGCTACCACTGTGCATTTGAGCCAAATGATGAGCCACGTGGTAATGTGAGACAGGAAGAGTGGTGCGGGTAGAGTGGGGAGGCCTCTTACTTGTGCCAGGTTAGGTCAGGGGCTGGGGGCTCGAATGAGCGAGAATCAAGGTGGTAGGCAGCAACTAAGGAGTTTAGGACGTCGTAAAGCCAAAGCGATGCAAAATGCTGGCAGTTCTCTTGCAAAAACCTGCTCCGGATTTTCTTCTTTACCATTGCTAGGAATTCGCTCATGTAATTAGAACGGGGAGTGAGGCTTATAAAGCATGGTGTTAGGCGTAGAAGTATTTTCAACATGAATGGGTCGACGAATCTTCGTGAAATTAGGAAATTAAAGCTGAAGTACCTCAAAGTGTATTCTGTTCCCTGTTTCACAGAATTTGCTTGTGGACTACACCGCTTACATTTACTTGATTATTGGCGTGATTAATTTGTGTGATTGGTCACAAATGAAAGAGATGCAGATGTAGCTAAACTTTTTGTTTGTAACTTCGTAGGTAAAAACAGTCGTTGTCTGTGACGACAACGAACGTGTGAGTGAAGATAGTACAGTGGGTCCTTGGCTAATCGGACTGCTGCATGACGGTCAACAGGCCCAATCTAAATATGTATCTCTGCTTAATTAGGCACCGCGCCATGAATACGTATGGGGGATTGGAGGCATAGCTCCGTGCATTAAAATACGCATTAGTTGGAGTAAAGTGGTTAACTTTACTCCCTTTTGCCTTACCACCCATCGAAAGAGCACCCGGTACATAGTGAATAGAGATGGGTGGGCCGTAGCGCCGGTTTGGGCCTTTTAAAGAAGAGAGAAATCCTTTGCCTATTTCGGGTATCGAATCCCAATATCCGGCCATCAGTCCTGTAGCTTATTCACTATACCGACTGATAATATATTTCCTGATCATGTTATGAACTTGACTGTTAGCTAAACAAATATGCGTACAGTCCCATATTGTAAATTAACTATGTGGAGCAGAGTCCTTCTTGAGAAGCTAACAGGTCCTCAGCTAGTCGGGAAATTACCCTCATTTTTGGACCTCGGAGGTTCATTACTTCAGTCACTAGAGCCCGCCACCTGTCCCTATCCTGAGCCAAATCAATCTGGTCCATGTCTCCCATGCCACTTCTTGAAATTTCATTTTAATATTAACCTCCCTTCTATGCCTATGTCTCCCAGGTGGCCTCTTTTCCCCCAGGTTTTACCATCAAAACCCTGTATGCGCCTCTGCTCTTCCACACGCGTGCCACATGCCCAGCCCATATTATTCTTCTTGCCGTATCATGAATATTAATCTTAATTCTCAGATGTCAGTGCTGAAGGCAGTCCACTCCGCCAACCAGCTAATAGCTGTGCCCACACCGTTACTTCTTGCTTAAAACTCTCTTATAGCTTGGTGAGTTGGCCACAACGCAGCACTTCTGCTATGTTTTCGGGACATCCCGGGCTAAACTCCTGTCCACAGAGACCGAATGTCCTACCTTGTAGGGCTGCGGGGGGGGGGGGGGGTGAGGGTGTGGTTGTGGTTTGCCACAGTATCCCCAGGCAACTCTTGAAATGGAACATAAAATTAGCCACCTGCAAATTTATTTCCTGCCATTTCTAATTCGTTATACACTAATCACGTTGTGTTTCGACGCTGTACGACGCGTCGTTAAATAAACGCATACATTAAATACAGATGTGTAACATATTTTCTGGAGTAAAACAGAACCTCAGTACTGAACGGTTTTGACGATTTAGAGTACGCTGAGGAAAAGTTTGTTTCTGGATGTTTTCCATTGAATTTTATTCGAAAAACAGATTATACGTCACAAACTGGATGTTACTTAGGTGAAAGAGTCAGGATGCACTTGCTTTAGGATGTTTAGAACAGTAAAAAATTTAAACTGAGTAGGTGCTTCCCATTTCTTGCCCTTGAGGACGGAAAAAGATCCAATTTTGGTAGCGGTGTGTTTTTTTAATTCTAGACGATGGAGGAAGAGCAGAAACAAGTGATTGTAAGTGTAAGTGGAAAGGTCTGAGTCTGTTCCTGTCGGGTCCTAAGAGAATGATGACAGTTGGTTTACAGGGTACTAAATAAATTATTCTATAAGTAGGACCCAAATGCAGACAAAATTAAATATAGAAATGTGATACTGATTTAAAATTTGCACAATTTGACAATATGACTACCAAGCGTGTTTCCGTTATGTTGGACCGTATGGCCGGCAGACTATGTAGCCTGTGTATAATGTAGGGCCGATTTCGTGTCAGAGATGATTAGGTTTTGCGACCTAAATACAACAGCTACATTACCTTAAGCTTACAGTTGCAGAAACCCAGAAATGTAGTCGAAATTGAAAGGGACCGACAGACATCACGACAAAACATCGTATACTCGTATAATAGCCGGCCATAAACTTGAAGTCCACAACATGAAGCTTGAATACTAATCACTATGGCGCAATAGCTAGTCCCACTTAATAAGAAAATCACAAAATATGTCGTAATGCTCTTGTGTCTTGACGGTGCCCTCTATCAGTTACTGTAGGCTGGAATTTTATCTTTATATTCAATTTTAGTTGTTAAAATAATGCATGTGAAGTGTACTTACGCGTAAGTACAGCGTATTCATTCATGGTGCCCGCTCGGAGTACCTACTACGTAAACAAGGGATCCCGTTTAAGTAGAAGAAAACATGCCAGCACCACAGATGTTTGGATACCGAGTATTAATTGTAATACTTTTAATACGTATAACTTTTGAAGATCAATTATAATAGGGTTTTAACACTATAACTATGTATTTATATATTTAAGACATATACTTGTCTATAGTGACAATCATCATTGTATTCTTGTTACATTATATATATATATATGTTCTGACAGTTATCTGTGACAAGTTACCATTTACACTGTTAACGTCGATCAAACTTGTAACTCCCTGACGATGGCCAGATTATATGGCCGAAACATGTAGGAGCTTTGTGTAATAAATATAAAACATTGTGCAACTAGTTGGTGGTAAACTTGTGTGTATACTAAATGCTTTTATAATACTGAAAACTGAAGTACATAATAATATCTCTAGCAAATGAAATTGTTCTTCATGATGAAGGTAATTTTGACCCTTTGCTTAGTGCGGTAAGGGAAATAAATGCAAGACGTTCCTCCTGTGTGCGTCTGGCGTGCTTTATGCGGAAAGTACGAGTAATGTAAAATGTAGCGTACATTTTTAATGTTGTGTAGTGAGTATGGAAGCAGCAGATTTTTTTTTTTGAAACGTTGGTTCGTATGTACCAAACAACATGACATCACATCCCTGAAGACGGCAGTTTTAACAATAATTTTCAAACATTAAACCAACAAATGCACTTTATTTCTTAAGTGCATTTGTTGGTTTAATTGTTGAATGTTATCAAAATGCACAGTGAACACAACGTAAACAATTTAACAACAATTATTTAAAATTCCTCCATATTCCTAACTTTAGTCCAACAAGCGAAACAGGGCTATGATTAATTTTATGGACGTGATCATAAAGAAATCTACAAATGTGTTAAAATTAGTCTCAATTTATCGCCATTTGAGGTCATGTTTACTAAAGAAAGGAAAGAAGCCTCTTAGAATCTTTCTGGCCCGACGCATTTGTTAAATTATAAACTTAGATTTTCCAATTTGAATTGGATTCACTTGATCTTTCCTGATTTTCGTGTTGTAATATTTTATTTCCCTGGTAGGAGTTTTATTTAATAGCGTAGACACGTACTCACGTCAGGCTTCTAAGAATCTGGAGAAAAGTCCGGGGGATTGAGAGAGAAGTTGATTGGAAAGCTTTTCTCGACTTCCACGTACACTTCAGAAAATTTGCTCTCTAGCCCATGCGCACTTTATAAAACAACTCGCTAGCACGCCTACCTACAACGCTGTTAGTAAGGAACTTGAAACTGTAAAACCTTTCGTTACTTTTACTCTGGTAGAGGTGAGCGACCAAACAGAATATATTTTATTCGTCACCCTTAAATTCGCTTCCGTCTTATTATGTTCCTATTTACGTAACGTACAGAGACTGTAATGAAGGTTGCCTGTGCAAAATCACTGCCGAAATTATGTGCTGTTGGTGTCCAGCAATTCGGGGGTTGCGACTGGATGTAGCCATCGAAATAATAATAATAATAATTCTGAAAATTTCGATAAGGAAAGAGACTTGTGTGTGGCGAAGAGTTAAATTATTGAGGAGGGCAGAACAAAATATTACAAAATCGTATGAAAATGTAATTAAAACCTTTTCTGCTTGGTATATACTGTCGATTCTAACAAAGACGGCAGCAGGTTCCTCCGAAACGTTGGTAGATTTATACCAGACTTCATGCAGGCCCTATTAGAAGACACCATTCTTTATAATCACAGTTCTAACGTTCATCTATTTTGAAGGAGGCCTTACGTAGTTTTCTCGAGTGGCACTTGGTAATTGCTGTGTGAACACCTCACAGTAAGCCACAAATGTTTCCTTCCAGATCCATTCCAATCCATTATTCACTGCCGTCCAATCATTCGTCGCGATATGTTCTGAGTTACTGACAGCGACATTAAATTACAAACGAACTCACAAAGTAACAAGAAACGTCTTTACGAAACCAATCTGCAGTGTCAGTATACTGTAACTGCTGCAGAAAAACAAATTGCTACGCAAGTTGCATATGGCTGTACATACTGCAACCAGGACTATAAGAAGAACATTTCGGGAAGATCCTCAATCCTCTTGCCCCTACAGGCTTTAGAGATGGGCCAGTTTGTAACCTCAAGGCATGTGTTTAAAAAGGATTCTATTTTCCTCTCCAGTGATTCTCTTTTGCCGAAGCATTCTCTGCCTTGTGTTGCAGCGCGCTCTAGACCATCACTGCTCCCCGTAGCCAACCCTCTTATCTTCAGGCTATGGTGTTAAAGTGGAAAGAGCAGTTTTGACTCGATCCACTGCATTTAAACCTGAGGCATGTTTACCAGTAACGTAAATTTAACTCTTGGGTGTGGAATTTTGTTTAACATAATGAAATAGCACCAGGAATTAACACATCCATTTTAGAGAAAAATTCCAAATATCCATGAAGAATTACAATTTACGTAAACAAACCAGGTTCTGTATCTTTCTTCGTTCACTTTACAGTGAATTAGATATTTAGAATATCTTGGAGTGATACATGAAGCCTTTAATACGAGTAAAATGTATCTTAATAATGAGTTTGCCACTTTGGACTGATTTCGTGTGTATCAGGATCTGGGTAATAAATATTCTGTTTGGTTTCTTAGGAAGGTCTAAACAGTTCTGACGAGGGTACATTACACTTGGTTTTCTGTGTTTCTCCAAATGTATTATTTAAAAAATAAGACAAAATTTCGGAAACTCTCTTACACTGACACTACATTATGATCCTAGTTACATATGTAGGTATAGTTAATGACACAGGTTGTCTAGACATTGAGAAAATTCTCTTTCTTTTGGTGCCTCCTCTCCCTTTTTGACGTACTGTTTTTGAAAGATGAGACGACGGACATAGTCCAAGCAACAAGTAATCTTGAGTTTTCACGAACTCAGTCCATGGAGTTACTTGTGGTGTGTGATCATATCTGCGAGTAAGATGAAGCTAATCAACGGCCGTGTCAGATTGACTTCACCGGTTTCGGTTAGATCGCTGCATTTAAGCAACCTTGGGCATGTTTAGTACTTACATGGGTGACCGTGTGGGGACACCACGTGCTGCTGGCGTGTGAAGCGGAGAGTTTCACAAAAGATCGGAAACGGTCGAGGTGCAAGGGTCTAAATTACGGGCAGTTTAAAGGGGAGTATAAAAATAAGTACAGAGGCTTACTAGAAGAGAAGGAGGATCTGTAAGGTAACGCGCTTTACATGAGAAAATTCTGTCTTGACAGTTTTAAAGTATTTTCTTTGCCTTTATAAACTCCTTAACCTTTCATAATAATTAAAGCATTTTGATGTTAATATGACTGAAGAAATATAATAAAACCTGTTGAAATTTATAAGTGAATGTATCCTTTGTGTATTCACAAAATATGAGCTAGTAGCTCAGTTAGTGTGGTGATTTTATTATGGGCGGGAAGGTCGGAAATTTGGGGTTTGGTTACTGGAACGGGGAGATATCTTTATTTTCATCAAAGCGTCCAGACCAGCTCTGGGACCCAACCAGGTTTCTAATCAGTAGGTAACCGTGCCTGTGTCCTTGGGGGTAAAGCTGTCTGTGCGTGACCCTAACCATCTCAATCTAGTGCCGAAGGTTAAGAAGGCTGGAGCTACACTTCCACAAAAATGCTAAGTCTTATACGGGAGTGTAGTGCCAATCCTTTACCCTTGCATTGTATATGCTCCATATGTAATTATATTTTAATAGTGTACATCAAACTCGCTCGTTTAACTAATTCTTGAAATCCGACAGTGACAAATCGGGCATCAGATTTTCTAGTCTAACTTTAAAGACTGAAAAACAATTTGAAGATACCTTAACGTCCAGATACTCCACGATACGCGAAAGAGCATTGCTTCGTTTGAAGATTCCCACATTTCGCCCGCTTTTCCTTCTGATAAGAGTAATATTTAGTGGAAGTTGAATATGAAGCACAGGTGGAATGACACTAACTCGGGAAACCGAAGTCATTGGAGTAAAAGGTAAAGGTAAAGTTCTCCCTAGAACAGGCCATGAAGGCCCAGAGGGGGAGTAGAGGTATAGCTCTACTCTTTCTTTAACCCTGGCACTAGATGATGGTGGGTGGTCAACTCCACGCCCCGGCCGCTTTACCTCTGGGAAGGAGACCCAGTACCCATTGTATAGGAGGCTGGGTGGGCCCCAGGGCAGGTCTGTACGGGTGTGGAAATTCTCGCCCCCACCGGGATTCGATCCCCGGACCGTCCAGCCCGTAGCGAGTCGCTATATCGACTCCACGTTGAAATGCCTGAGACTAGCCGCTTGAGCCTTAAAGACGGAAATTCATCAGCACTGTGCATAAAAAACCAGTTCTTCCATCACAGTGAACAAACTCTCCATCAAAAAGACCCTTTCAATTAATAGACCTACATATTGTTCCAGGAAATACTCGATATTATTCGTGATTATGACAACACACAGACATATTCTGTGGAAAGAAAGCAGTGTTACCGCAGGTGGTATATATAGTTACCACCGGACTTTTAACAGTTAAGTTGAAATAAAAAGTCCCGTCTCTAAATCCACAGGGCAGTCATTCTCGAGAACCTGGTATTTGCTCAGTCCGTCAAGAAATTTTCGACCCTCTATGAACCCCGAAGGTTTCATATCTTCGTCGTATGAACACACCACTTGTTTCTATCTTACGCCACATGAGTCGAATCTACAGGCTTGTAAAATGTTTCTTAAAGTCCTTTTTAATATTATACTCTCATCTAGTCCTAGGTTCCCTCACTAGTCTCTTCCCTTCAACCGTGAAGTTATTTGACCTAACATGCGTAATATCCAACGAAGGTCTTCAGTTTGAATATTTCATTTCGTAGGCTTAAATATGAGCGCAATGGCAAATCTGCACAAAGCTGAAATGAAGTCTGCGCTCGTTCAATGTGTGTGATCAAGAGTTTACTGTGCTGCACAGTGAAGCAACTGAGTTCCATTGAAGTCGTAGGTGCATATATACACGTAACGGGATATACGTTTCAACTTTTGTGCTTGGTTACCAGGAAAATTTGCAATTTCCTATCACAAAATTCATGCGCCGTTTGTTATACCTATTAGACTCATATGAATGAACTCTATGCTGACGTCATCTTTGACACTACTTATTCGAAAATCAATGTGCAACTTCCTCGTGCACTTTGATATAACTTAGCAGCGTCCCCTTTGTTATAAAGTGTGGTATTCTTTTCTTCCTTAATCAACGTATTGTGGTTAAAATTTTGGAGCAAATGGTTTTGATAATTCTCACAAACTCTTTGTATTTACCTTTGTATTTATCTTCATTACTGGGACGATTTAAATCAAAAGATATGGTACAGTCACTAGCATGTAAATCTGCTTCGATTTCCTAGGTCGAATACACGGAATAACATTCGAAAAAGTTTTATTTTTTTCGCAGACAGAATCAGGGACTGTACTTCAAACTGTACGACAGCTAGCATTCTAATTTGCCAAAATTTCTGAGGGCTGTTCAAATAAAACTCGTTTTGAGACCGTGCTTGGCGAAGGGATGGCGGTCATAATCCCCATGGGCGTTGAGGAGGCATGCATCGCACTGACACACCAACCAACTGATTCTTCCCGCTAAGGACTGTCCTGGCTGATGCTGAAACCATTACACAATCACGTCCTTCACATGCAGCCAGAAACTGTTTTATTTGAACATATTTTAGACAATTATTTCCCTGATAATAATCTCATGTATTCTCACAATACAGATACTGGAAAAATCTCCTATCGTTAGTTACCACATTAGATAATACATGTCTACTATTTGTTTGTCCCCATGAATAATCACTGAGATGACTGAAGACCAGACAGCTGACTGTTAGGCTGCTGTGTACAGAATCATATTCAGCTCAGCTGTGGGTCCCACTCAGTGTTGTCATACGTGTAACATGGCCGTTTACCCATTAGCTGAGGTAATGCAGCGTTACACTGGTCGCTGAAGTCCATATGCACGAGAAATAGCCAAACACATGCGCACTAGAATTTTGATATACGGAATGACGCACTTAAACGTAGCCCATACCTGCGCAGTCCGTCCGTACTGTTAGCTTATTTTACAAATTGGCACATGTGCATACCGTTGGCGTATCACTTATTTCACTTCTTCTGATTTCCTAGTGTCTGCGTCCATGCCAAGGGCGCCATCTTGACAAAAATGTATTTCTCTATTACCAAACTTTTCGCAATTGTGGAACTGATACGTGATGCTTTTAAATACACCCCCTTTTTTTGTAATCATTACCGTCATTACATTTATCACGGATTAGGCCTTTCTGTGACTTAATGTTCATGTTAAAGAGTATATTTGCCTTAACAAGTTAATTCTTGACGCAGGAAGTATATCTACCTCCTAATCTGTACGTTAAAATCTGTTGAGAGATTCATTCCTTTTCTGTTCTTAAATAATTAATACGTCATTGAGATCTATACATTTTTATGTGGCGCAACAGCCAAACTAGAGCCTAGGCCGCCTCGTTGTTGAGGTTTGTAGATCACACATCATTAGACACACACAAACGGTAGGACTCCTCTGAACGAGTGATCAGTTCATCGCAAAGGCCGCTACCTACAAACAAACGACAAACATAAGAGACGAACATCGATGTCATCAGCGAGATTCGAACCCACAATACCAGCAATTGGGCGGCTGCAGATGTGCTTCTTAGGGAACCGCAAGACCATTGGGATCGGCTGAGATCTATGCTTTAAAAGTCTATAATTCGACTTAAAATCTCAGATCTTCTATTTATACTGTATTCCTAATTTCATTTATTCTTGCGTAATCTGATACACGTCTTACAAAAAGCTATCCCACCTGTGTCTAAGAGCTTTCTAATTTCTGGCAATGTACAAGATTCTCATCCATACATGAGCGATGGTAGTGCTATCGTTTTATACTTATTGGTAATGATTTCTTAACTGTTCAATGGTTGTCAAACGGCACGTGATTATTTCCGGTCTATAAACCGAGCCCAATGCCATGGAGTTTTAGATTGCACTTAGCTGTCACATCAACTGAGGAATCCGGAAACACTAATGGTAACAGTTTTTCAGGAAGTGAATTATAATTCTAAGGTGATACATCCGATTGTGTCGTAGTAACGAAAATAAACTAATAATAAACAAACACAGCTATATACAATTTATATTATATTATTACATCAGGTATTCAGCTACGTGTTTCGTCTAATATAGAAGCCATTATCAGGCTGCGTACGTAAAATAAAAGATAAAACATGAACTGATGTTACAAGGTAGTTCGGTAGGTAGGTGGGTAGGTAAGTATTTTGGTATGTAATGTATGTATGTAGGTAGGTAGGTAGGTAGTTTGGTATGTAATGTAGGTAGGTAGGTATTTACCAGACTACTCAGTTTAACGTCCCAGAAGTCCGCAATCTTAACGTGATTTGTTTTCCCAAGTTTAATTAGAATATAATGAAGGATGTTTCATAAAAATGCACTTATGTTCGTAACTCATGCGTCACGTCAGAATTGTTTGTGTCACCATGGATGACCGCCTCACACTTTGTGAATTGCTGGATTAATGGGCCTGGAGTACGAAGGAATTCAGGCTCGATTAAGTATAGGTCGCTCATCGGTTTGCTCGTTCCAAAATGTGCACCTGACATCAGTAAGGGAATTTAAATGGAATTCGGGTTCAGTGCTGGCCACATCGTCCATTTGCATGTCTCTAAGCTTGGGAATGCTCCATTCAGATCTCACGGGATCCGTAACACCACTAAAATACTTCACACTCTTTTCGTATTAGCAAACTTCGACATTTCAATCGGTTGACTTGTGCAAGCTACATTGTAGCCCGTTTGTCAGTCACATCGTGGTCTTCAGGGTGTCCTGAAGATGTGGGCAGTACGGTACTCCGAAATTATGATCACCATGTACCAGTCTGCACGGTGTCGTAATTCAGAAGGCTGATACTAATCCTCAACACCGTAATGAACTCAGATCTCGTACACGTAACTGAGAATCTTAAATTTTCTAACGAGGGTTCGGTTAATTTTATGCAGTTTCAGCATGTAAACTTCGAGATATGGTTGAAGCATAATCTGATGCTTCCTTCTCTTCAGACATTTGCCTATTAAAAATTAAACGCTCTTCGTATTGTTTAATATAGCATAATCGATTGAAGTTAACATATCGCTCTTGAATCAGCAATTTGTCATTAACTACTGATAAACAAGTTTACAGGACAGGGGAAAAAACTGGACAGACCCTTAATAAATGACCATGTAAGCATGTTAAGTTGTTACGAAAATATAAAAATAAGCAATTTTTTGTGGACGCAACATTTTGACAGAAGGTATGTTTTTAAACCAACTGTCTAGTAATGAGGGAATCTCATTTTGAGGAACTTTGTGGGTTACGAAAAATTGCTCTTTCTTCAGCGGTATATAAACGGAAGACATAAGCAGAAGTCTTAAATAAAATTATTAACATTATCTCTTGTTATAAATTTGAATGGAAATTTCAAGTTGAAGGTACCTTACACTAGATTCCTTTGCAAACCGTACGTGAAGAGATATTTTTCTCTTCCAAAGCTTTCACACCTTTTCTAGAGCCCCACGTAGCCACTATTCGATGGATACCGGGGGCTTTTTCCATGGGAGTAAAGAGGTCGAAGCGTGAAGCTGTCCACTTACCTTAATTTATTACTGAGGTTAAGAATGCGTGGAGCTATACTTCCACTTCTTTGTTTTGTACTTAATTAAGCACAGAGAAAAGTTTACCTTGAAGTGACTGATTTGTTCTATTTCAAAGAACGGCAAGGAAACTGGAAGAAAGAAGATACTGGCCAGCCACAAAAGAAGCAATGCGGTAGCTATATATGTTAGTAAATTACTTTTATTTCCTTGCCTTAGATGAGCGATCATTTGAAGCTCGAATGGAGAGGGTCGGACAGCTAGACAAGTACTGTGGTGGAACAGCAGTGATAAAATGTGAGGGTAGATGCTCTTCCTTCAGCTTCCAGTTAAAGGAGATGAATCAGATTGATTTTATACGATGAACATTTCATATTTTTGTGACGCTGAAATTTCTGTTTTGCAGTGTGCTTGTCATATATTAGTGCACAATTTGCACACATTTGAAGTAAACTGAATATTACATGAGAGATTTTATGTTCTCACGGTAGAGTCTTTGAAGAATGTTCTATTCTGGCTTCTGACGTCAGAAATGTTGTTAGAATGATGCCAGTATTTCGGTAGAACATTTTGCCCACTTCTTATTGTTAGACGATGGAGTCAGCATTTTCACCTAGTCGCTTGCACTTACCCAACCAATTGGCCTCGCTTTTCATAACACATTAATGTTTGGATAAAGCATGAATTGCATGTGGCATGAATTGCTTCGTAATTGTAAGAGATCACACGCCTAATGTTCTCATCTTTACAATTATTTTACAGGAGGCTGTAAATGAATATCAAACAGTAGAGCTAAGTATGTCAAACTGCAGTAGGTTTTAATGCAGCAAGGTATCGTCATTTAATGATTTCGAAAGATTTCTAAATACGTTTTGTACGTAGAAACATCCAGAACATTACCTGTAGTCTTAAAATTGTAGTAGACGTTTGTTCCACATCGTAAACACATACATGTAGGCCTAAATTCACACATATGAATATGTTCGTATGTGGCCTACATACATATACACGTGTATATACCCAACATATGCATACACACATTCACGCATGCGTACTTGCATACCTACGTATATGCATATATACATACATAGGGCTATATATTGGCAGTGCCTACTGTTACGCGCAGTTACGTTCGTGTCGAGACTTCGTAACGCGAGTCGCAATTGCAACGATCTCAGTGTTTTAATTAAATGTCGCTTTCACGAACGACCAATAAATGCCCAATGAACAGTGTCAGTGCCTAAAAAATAAACTCACATGCAGCGGACGAGTACTGGATAATTACATACGTCATAAAAATGCAAATGAATTTAACGTATATGTTTCCTACCTTCCTGTATGCATCTCTTTGCTTAAATTATTCCAGGACATTGATTTGCTCGGAAAATTTCGGATAAAGGAGTTGCCACTCAGATTACGAACCAAGAAGAGGATATGCACTTCGTTGTAAAAGTTGGTACGAACAAGATTTCGTACTGAGAGGACGGATTGCACGTTCATACACACACATATAAGATATTATGACAGAACGCCGTGTGTGTGAGTCGATATTTACAGACATGCCTTGGGCCAGTTTACAATAGAGCTGGGATAGCCGATGTGGTATATGAAATGAATACATTATTATTATTATTATTATTATTATCATTATTCAATGTCTACAGTGTTTCAAAATTTTGCCCTGCCCTTTAGGAAATTGTCGGCCTTCGTGTGCCGAATCGAAATATTAAGAGATTTTACTTTGTTTAATGTCGCTTTCAAACGTCGCCACTGTCCTCTGCTAGATGCACTGCGGCGGCTAATGCCATCAGTAGGGGTAGAGGTAGTTGTTGTTACTAAGTACATCAGGACTCTTAAACAGATTTTGTGCTGTAGTTCGGTCCCTGACCTTTCTTGTGAATTGTGGTTACAACTTAGTTAGGTTGCTTGCTATTAATTTGATTATACGGGTATTTTGTACTGTTTATACTACTGTTTTATGTAACTCATTGAATGAGCAGTACTGTTTAAGAATTTAATTAATGTGCTGAATCTGTCAGAAATATAACTTTTTTGGTTTGTTATGTTGGGGTGTTTTGTGTCTTCATGTAATTTTTGTTGTAATTAAATGTATTCAATTTATTATACCAACTGAATGCACTTTAGTAATTACATAAGATTTTTTCACACCAATTTCAATTGGTTTGGAACTTGGCATATCGCGCTCGCTGAAGGTGGTACGCTTGTACCGAAACATGTCGGAGGTACGTGTTTAACAATCATATGCAACTAATAATGTGCATGTAGTTGTTATACTAAATTGAATACATTTATCTAAAAATGCACGGAATGGAAAACCTAAAAATTTGTTGTATTTATTTTGTGCTGGTTTTATAATCGGCCATTGCGCTGTTACGCTAGCATGTTAATAAATGAGAACTGAATTGAGTTATTATTTACAGCAAAGTAAAGTTGAACTCTACGGCAGTCGTGAGTGTACACGTCGTCAGTGTCTCTTTTCCTTATAAACCGATACTAATATCTTAACAAGGAAGCTAGTGAATATCCCCGAGTCGCGATAGTGTGCCGGCTGCACTGTTTTGGTGTTATTTGTACGTTATGTAGATGAGCAGGCTTATTGTCGTTGTTTTCATGAGCAACGAAACTTTATGCTTCGAGCTCGAAATAAACTTCAGGGAGTTTTTAGTTGCCTCTATCTTGTCGTTTCTAAGCTTCGGTTTATAGTAATATTTCATTTTATGCCGAGACTCTTAAAGACATATAGGTCAGACCCTTGGGATAGTTAATATCTTTTGCATATTTTTACAATGAGCGATGCCTCTAGTATGTCTTTGGGCTTACAAGGTTGATGTGACAATTCTGTTTCATAGCTGTTTTAAATCCTCTATATACTATAGCAATATTTCTATTGGGATTTGAAACTTTAGTGTTAAAAAATAAAAAAAAAAGAAACTTTTCTTCTTAACTGTGACGAAGTTACAAGAAATTTGCTTCTTTTTGTTACAAACTAGAAGGAGGGTCTTAGAAACTTCCACCGTCTCTTCATTCTTAAATTGTTAAAAAAAGGGAAAAGAAATGAACGAATACGAACAGACCGTTGCACGGTTTAGTCGCCTAAATCCAAGGAATTGAAATTCCGATAAAACAGGGCGAACGATTTTTTGTTTCTCTCTTTTCTCCGCAAAGTAGAATAATTATCCTGTGAAATGGCTGGGAATTACGATAAGTCAATGTAAAATTCAAAGGATTTAGTCCGCGCTAGCTTTGTTTTGCTCACTTCAGGCTGTTTAAAAGGTGTGTCTAGTTTAATTCATTATTTGATTGTCAACTTTGAAGTTTCTTTTTAGCCTCCGTTCAGCTCTGTGTGTAGCCTTACACAACTTTATGCTCACTCTCCGTAAGTGAACTAGCTGCTCCCCCCATATTGGGGATGCTTTCACAAATTATATCAGGTGATTAGCGTCAAAGGATTATTTTCCCATTATTCAAAATACTGGGCGGCTTCTGTAAGCAAATGAGTTTAGTAAGTATAAGAGACATTCAAACAAATTACGTTATTCTAATTCTGTAAAGGCAGATGACCAAAGGAACTGGTTTTGGTTTTAAACCGCCTTTGTTTAATTGAATTCGTCTCGTTAAAACGTACATTTAAAGGTATGAGGGTTTTCATTGAAATAAGACTAGGTGTCAGTTTTGTATTATACACGATTTGAAGCCGCTGTACAGTGTAACATTATTTTTGTTTTTCATTTAACCTTTTACCGTATTGCACTCTCACAATTCCAAAATCGGATTATTAAATGGTGAATATATAATGGCTCACCATGTCTTTCGACACAGCGTAATGGTCTGATACTTAGAGATGTGTAGAATTATACCTTCACTTTTGAATGGCTGGGAAATTTGATGTCTTACGTTAAAGGAAGAGCATAGACTGAGGGATCATCTGGATTCATCTGGCTATAGGACCAGAGGAATGTTCTTATGAAACGGTAATGAATCTTCATGTATCATAAAGGTAGGGAATATCTTGACCAGCAAGGCGACCATTGGATTCTGAAGACGCACTCTGATGTCGTAGTGATATGTACATGAAATTGGTTGGAGTACGGGGAAGATAAAATGTAACTACCCATCTTTAAATAATCATTATTTTCAGAGCTGATGTAAGCCACAATGTTACAGACACAAATATTTTGTACACTTTTAGTGTTAATGCAGTCATTTTAATTAAAATGAAAGAATATCAAGGTGTGAAATTTAAGATAGGGTATGAAATAAAATGTGACAAATTTAATGCAGACCGAATTAGGAGAGCAAAGATCTGAATGACTTTATTCACGCAATTATTTCGCCAGAAAATCTGATGGTTTTTAGGCGCGTTCGAAACATTAAGAAAAATTACTATTAGCTTCATCATGTTTATCCGTCTGTAGGGAACAACTCGGCTCCCACTGAAAGGATTTTCATTAAATTTGATATTTGAGGACTTTTCGAAAATTTGCCAAGAAAATTCAAGTTTGATTGAAATCTTCTGTATTCTGAAACTTGAGACTAAGTTGTTCTCCGTCCAATTGACTATGTTGTCTGCAATATGTGCAGGCTTCAGACATATTTCGTGTAATTTCGTAAGGTCTAGGGACCAAAGAAAACTGAACTCCTGAAGCCATTTTGTCTGTAATTATTACTCGGAACATATTGCTTCATAGAAGAAAGTCTGGAAATGCTGAGCGAGGTTCACCCGTTTATTTCTGTCTAAGTTAGCCAGTTCAATTACTCACCCCTACTTGTAACACAGAAGTGTACTTAAAAGCTACAGAGAATCAAAGACGTGGGTACAACCCACTCTAGATGCAATCTACAGTTAGAATGGAGCATTTGACGACCTCAATAAAATGACTGGAACGAAGTAATTTGAGAAATGGACTCTGAGTTTAGGAATTACCTTCCAGCTCTCTCGATCAAACAGTCGAATATGATGGAAAGCTCTTTGTGCGTCGTTTGAAATTTAGAGCAAATTCAAAGAAAGAATGCAATTTAAGTCATTAAATTGTAATGTTAAGGGGAGAGTTTTGAAGTTTTTCTTACATTTGGAGGTTTTAAATTTAATTAATTTCTACGTCGAACAAATTTATTTATGTGCGAATATGTGGAAAACAATGTCTGCGCAGAGAAAACGAATGATTGACGTCACCTGCCAGAGACAGTCTGCATTACTGTAGCGACAGTCACTCTGAACATGCGTCGTCGTGACTGGAAATAAGTCGAATGCTGCATGGTTAGCTACAGGGAAGGAAACGGGGTAAACTTGTGTGTTTCTGAACATTTCAAACAAAACGGCGTAATTTTATCTCGCAAAACAAATAGGATACTCAATCTTAAATGAAGGAAACATGTGGAAAGAATGAAAGAACGTCTCCCACTGTTTGTTTTCCAGTATCACCCGAGCGGATGTCGTGATATGGTGAGACTAAACATAGGTGGAAGGATCACGGGCGTCTTCAAAGTTTAAGAGTAACAGGCCTTAATGGACCAAAACCATATCAATTCATGCTGCTGCTGCTGCTGCTGATGATGATGATGATCTAGAGAGTTCCTTCCGATTGCCCATTTTCATTAGGCTCTGTATGTAGAACTGGCACAGATTCACCCACCCTAAAACGAATTTTGAGGATGTAATTATTATTAGCAAAAAAGGTTAGTGAATTGGCTATGCATATACGTTAGACATGAGTCGCTTTATCAGATTGTGGGATTTCAAATGTACTTTTCCCCATTCATTTTGACGCAGGATAAATCGATTGATGACACTCACGTAGTAATATTCTGAAGTCTATGTACTGTTCTATATTATTTTTATCGTACAGCATGGGAGAGAACAGAAATGAGTTGTGGCTTCTGATGTGAAAACGTGGTGGAGACAAACTGCCTGGAAGACTTAGGCGGAGATGGAAAGATAATATTAAAATTTACCTTAAAGCACTAAGAAGGTCATTGACTGGATTTGTCTGGCTCAGGTCGGGAATCAGCGATGGGCTGTTGAGATTATGGCAATGAACTTTGGACTTCCATAAAGTGTGATTTATTGGCTAAGTAAGCAAATACTAGTTTCGCAGCCAGCTGTTTTCAACGTACGATACGTTCAAAAAGAGATGCAACTCACTGCCGCAATGCTTCCTTTCGTTCAAATTAAGTACGATAATGGCGTACAGTCGTCAGCCGCAAATATTTATTCGGGAAGGTCACAGAATGATTTAGACGTATGAAGCCACAAGAAGCGAACATAATGGTTACGGCCTTCAGTAATTTCTCTAACGCCCGTTTCTTCTGTGGTTTGCATCTGTTTCTGATTACACTGTCTTATGTGCTTGCATAAATATTGGTCATTTCCATCGGTAATTTAAGGAACAAACTTTCCATGTTATGTAAATTAATATTATTTGAAACTCATGACTTAGAAAACGAGCCAACAAGAAAGTTCCCTGCAAGACAGGCTCGCCTGCATATCTGCTTATAGTCTGACCCGCTCAGCACCACGGACGGAGAAATTGCCGCTCGAATGTGGCGGAGGCGCCGATGACGACAAAAAAGTCAGTTTTTCCAGTTATTTTACTTCTCAGATTTATTATAATTGCAAGACACTTCAAAGTGTCCCATATTTATTTCGGTTACAGGATCAAACGTATGCTACAAACAAGCTTATACATAGGTAACGTATCAGTGGTCGGCGAATCCGGTTTATAAAGACCGGAAAAATGTTTTTACGAACAGAATGCCCTTTATTACTATTATTATTATATACTTTATTATTATATTATTGAAATCTGTGAGATTGACACATGTTTCATGAATGTATTACGGTGTGTCCATAATATCTCAGACCACTCGGCTCCTTCTGGAGCTAAAATTAAGAATGTGTGGATCCTGAATTTACGTCTTCATACTACTTCATGGCATGGAGCGAAAACATGGAGAAGTCTTTAGTGTCAAGTCATAATAGGCCTGTATTCGAGATAGTCTTATGTATTATACTTAATATTATTACATCATATTTTATTGCAAATTTTCTTCTTTCACTAACGAAATTACGTTTACAATTTCAATAATATCGCTAGCAGTTGAATTATTTGCTGTAATTCTATTATTTTCTCTGTGGTTTCGCAGTTCATAAACACTCCAGAAATACAGAGCCCAGAGGCTCGGATAGAAAACTCCTGAACGCTCCATTGATTTTGGTTTGAACATTAATAGGAAGTCTTCTATTGAAAGGCATCTCATATTGTGGAATTGTCGTCTTTAAAAGTGCGTGAGCTTATAGGAACGTGGAGTACAGCAGTCTACATGCGAACGAAGTCACACGGTCCTCTATTCCGTCGGCGAGAGCTGAATTCTGACAATCGATTGATCCAAGAGCAGCAGCAGGGCTTGCCGTTAGAGCTGAGAGCAATTCCTGCATAGAAAAGAAATTGCTTGGGCGGAGGCCCTTCTGCACTGTGTACAGTGATTGAAATGGAAGCTGGATTCTATTGAGCAAGTGATGCATCCTATCTGTACGTATACATCTCTCTCTGTATGTCTGCGAATGGAGTGTATTTATATAACTATTCCGCGTCTGATAGTATATTTCATAAAGTATTTTATAAGTTGACGGTGTATGAAGTATCTGTGAAGACACGAAAGTTTTATCTAGAGAACGGAAAAAGAAAATTAAACGGGCTGAAAAGTATTATTAAGCGATTTAAAGGTCCGTGAATAAATTATTGGAACCAAAGTACTCGATAAGAAACATTATTTTATCTTGAGTAAACTCTTAATACTGCTTTTGTTTTCAAATTATATTTCTTTAAATATGTTTCTTAGAATGTTTTATATAGTGTTCGTTTCTTATACTATCATTTTTCATGGTCTAAGTGACTTTCTTTTAAGCATCGGTCTTATTACTGTTCGTACAGCGGTTTCCCAGTGGTTACGACTTTAATACAAAAATTTAAGGGAATTTAATGCTTCACTTGCGAGGAAAATGGCTTATTGTAATTCAGTTGCAGAATCTATTATACAGGCTTTTAGGTTTGTTATTTTTTCACTGAATTTTGGGTTATGGCTTCTTAGTAGGCTATATAATTACATAATATAAAAAACGCCTTTCTTTGGTAACGTATAAGAAATTAAAAATGTGGCACCATCAAACCATTTAGCTTTTTGATTGCTTCATGCTCACATATTTGCGAAATTTTCCCAAGGTCTGCTTTCAGCCATTCTTCTGTCCGCATGAATAAACTGCACTCTATTTGTAATCATTTTGAAGATGTTTTACTGAGTTTGTTGATCAGAGTGAACTTTTAGGCGCGTTCGCAAAATTGCGAAAAGTGACTATTAGCTTCATCATGTCTGGCTGTGTGTCTGTCTGTGTGTCAGTCTGTCTGTCTATCTGTCCGTATGGAACAACTCGGCTCTCACTGGACAGATTTTCATGAAATTTGAGCATTTTGCGAAAATCTGTCGAGAAGATTCAAGTTTAATTAAAATCTGCCAAGAATAACGGGACTTTACTTGAAGACCTATGTACCTTTATGATAATATCTCGCTGAAATCTTTTTGAATGAGAAATGTTTCAGAAAAATATTTTAGAGGAAATCAAAACACGCATTTTGTATTCAATAACATTTTTCCGAAAATCGTTCCGTTTATGAGATAATTTGGAAAAATATGGTCCAGCCAGACAGGCCACAGATGACACTATAATACGGCGCGTGCGCATTGCTTGATTTCGTCCAGTGATTGTTTCTTTGCAACCTGATCCATGTTTATTTAGGCAGTGAAAACTGTCTGCGATGTGATTCGTATAAAGCGAATATTTGAATATGTGTCTTACACTTAACGTTTCTTGTGGAATATAGCTTGTGTGTATGAAGATACAAACGTATTCTTTCTTTTATACTCTTGAGTATTTACGTTCCTAGATTTTTAGTTAATACTCTACTCCGATAGATAGTATTAAGAGCCTATTTGTCAGACATTTTCGGCATTTCGGTGCTGTACAATCTTACATGGTCTTTTGATTCACAGTTTTACAATATAAAAATTTAACCCCCCCCCCCCCCCCCTAGAATCGTCAAATTATTTTTGCGCATTAAAATTTTCAGGTATTTTACGTCATGTCGACGGGTTACCGTCTATTCGGAAGAGCGTGCTGCCTCCATCTTCGGGGCCTAGCAGTCCATGGGTCTGGCGACACGGCGTAGTGTCTCAGAAGATTTATGTCTTCATTAATGGAAATTTTGAAAGCTCCTCTTTCACTTATTTCTGGTTTATTTGACGAAGACTTCAATAACACAGAACATATGGCACAAGTTGATAGGGCCGTTTTGAATCTGTCGTTTGCATGTCAATGAAAAACATGTCCATGTGCATTTCGTTGGTGTGTAATTTGTGATTTGTGGATGTCCAAACGATTTGAAGCTGTGTTTCTGTTACATAATGGTCTGGCTTTTCTGTGTCTTTAAAACCTGTAATAAATATTTGAACCTTCCTTTTAGCCTATATAATACGTCTGTCCCAAGTTCGTAAGATATGCTCGTGACTATTCATGTGGGTTACACGTCTCTTTTGACAGACACTAACTGGTTGGACTGCCGTGCAAATTAGAGACAGGCATGGTCTCTTCCCCTGCTGTTTTAATCCACGTCTGGTGCTGACATGTTATCTCCTGTGGTGCACTGTTCCCCTAGTACTCAAATATTAGACTATCCTTTGAGTGTGCGAGATTTCCTCGCAACATTTCTAAAGAGGCTTTAAAATCCGACCTCAGATCACAAAAGAAGAGGAGGGCTGAAGGTATAGGATTGCACGATGGAAGGCAAGCACATTTTTAGAGAAGGGTTCAGAAACCTTCCCCCTTTTTTCATATGAAGGATGTTTTATCGGAAGAGGAAAGCTAAGTGGCTCAGTTCGTGGACCGATATGTGTAGAGAGTACGAACAGTGAGGAAGTGAATTGGGGGAGGGTGGGTGTGGGAGTTGAGGGTAGAAAGAGAGCAGATCGATTTTAGGAGGAATGGAGAGCAGAAAACTCAACTCTCTCCTTTTGGAACATGCAGTATTACTTTTCTGGTTGCTAGAACCAAACTGTGGGAACTGCATGTGGGTGGCCAGGGGTGCCGATGTGCTGTGAGAAAAAGTGTTGGACGATGATGGATTGGCTCTGTTTCCTATTGCCACAGACATATTATTCAGGTTTGAGGGAGTCATGACACGTGTAATCAGTTTTTGAGCGCAACAGAACTTCGTAAGACCAGCAGGTGTCTTACTGATGTCACAGCAGTCATTCAGTGAAGTACACTACCTTTCAAATATAAGAAACCTTGACAGTCTGCAGTAAACGAAAATTGTACTCTCTCCTACCGTGAACTGCGTTCTTGTGCTCCTTCTTACTCATGCGGAGCGCCATTAAAATCACTCCTGTCATTCTGCAGGTGTACATATGACAACTCAAGAAGCACTGATTGGATTGTCATGAAATTTGGTAATGGATAATTTTGTGAACAGTTTAACTTTACGTTAACATCGGGAAACTTTTAACGATCGCCTTGCCTGACGACCTGTTTGTTGGTGGGCTGTATAAGCTCTGATTAAAATGTACTAAATCTGTGTTTGCTGTTAAATCACAACGAAAAGTGGCAAGCAGATGCAGAGCCATCTATTGTCAAATTTCGCAGCCGTAAAGCTTTGGCTGATTAGAGAAATGTATCTAAATGAACGTTGCTGAGGTAGGGCACACAACTTCCCCCTAAGAACATAACATTTTCCCCTCTTCAGTGCGCACAGTGACTGGCGTTTTGTGACTTATGACACCCCTGCCAGTCGACTGCTGAGGGCTCTGAACGCCTCGCTTAGCAAGCGTATTGCTGCTGATGGAGAAGTCATGTTTGATGCAAGTTATGTAACTCTACAGTTACACGAATCGAAAATCGCAATAAATAAATGTGCCTCACGGCTTGTTGCATTAGCCATTTTTCATATTGTCCTTCCACAATTTGTGAATATCTCAATGAAAACACGGCTACAGTAACGTTCAGTTTCCATTGTTAGTACCGAAATGGTTTTCCTTGATTATCGAAATGTTAGTAGGATATCACAAAAGAAGCTTGAAGGAAAATCACAGAATAAATTTGACCCGCAGTTTTCTTCACATTTTTTACTTAACTAGGTAGCGAAACAAGCAGGAGTAGAAAATAACCCTCTGGAGACCCTTATATAAAGAGTCGGTTCATACACGCAGGGAACACCGTCTATTACTGTAGAAACTCCAGCAGGTGACTGCTGGAGTTTCTAATAGAAAGAAATGGATGTTTATTGCAAGAATCATACGTAATACAACAGGCGAACAGCATGCAGAGCACTTAGGTTTACATTTAGCGTTAGACATTGCTACGACTGCCGATCCCAGTGGCCGCGCGGTCTAAGGCGTGGGTCTACGGCCGCTCGCTTACTGGGATTGTGGGTTCGAATCCTACGGCATGGATGTCTGTCTCTTGCGAGTGTTGTGTGTTGTCAGGTAGATGTCTCTGCGACGAGCTGGTCCCTCGTCCAGAGGAGTCCTACCGAGTGTGGTGTGTCTAAAGTGTGTGATTGTGAAGCCTCGAAAAATGAGGCGGCCTAGGCCCCCAAGGGAATATCGAGCCATTGGAAAAAGAAATTGTTACGACTAGGCTTTGAAGGGCTCATTTTATGCCTTACGAACGCTATAATTCGATGTGATCATATTCTGTTATAAATTCCCGAATAAAGTGCGTGGGAGTGTTTACAGCCTTCACTTTTCCTAAACGCTGCAGATGTGAACATAGGCCTGTACAAATCAATAAACAGCGATGAAAATTAAAAATAAGCGGTTTCGGCATGCGACGTCGCGTAATTTGGTACATATTACAGATGAACTTTTCGGTGTGACTTGGTGCCTCCATTTACAGTCCCATTTACAGTGAGACTGAAGGACCTCCCTGTGTCATACATACCTGTCTAAAAAAACTGCATGACCTCAAATCCCAGACAACGTTAATCGTAATGTTTGTAGTCGCCATATCCTCAAATCTCATTATAGTGCGTTCATTTCATACTTCCCAATTTAAATTGTCTGGAATATCACGACGCGTCGTTTGGAAAATGCATACCGACGTTTCGACAGATCTTAGTGCCGTAATCTTTAGGGTCAAGCAGGTCAGTAAGTGAAGATGAGGGCAAACGATCCGTCGAATCGTTACCAGCTATTAATAATTGATGCTTCGTAATATCCCAGAATGCTTGAATTTTCGGCAGCACCACTGTGAGAATTTAAATCGAGCGTGTTTTACTTCTTCAGAAGGAAGAGACTGGGAAATGCCGTGAACTTGCATTGGTACTGCAGCATAATTTGCAAATATTTTGCTGCATGTGGCCCCAAATTTGACACTTATGAATATTTTACATATACAAGGTTGTGATACATATTAGGCCTGTTAACAAAGAGGCCGTTTTTACTGTAGCTTGGTTTGGCGTGGTAACATAAACCTACATATCTTAAACAGAGTGGTTTTTGTAATATTCTACACTACTTTAAATAAATAAGATAATCTTGCGTCTTTACTCTTCTACAGTATTAAAATATTTGTGTTTTCGTGTTTCTGGACAGATTATTACATTCTGAATGTGTTTGCAGAAGACGTAAACTATATGCCTCATGAAAAGTTAAGCAATTTGAAAAAGGGATGTGGAAAACGAGGAAAGTAAGGAAGAATTACGGCGAAGGAGATGCAAGGCGAATTCTGCGTCGTACCCAAAGGGTGTTTTTCTTTAACTTCTCACCAAATGGAACGTCAAGAAGCAAGATGGGAGCTTGGCATGTGACAGCGGGCTGTCAGGGTTACAGGCTTATCACTCCCTCTGGAGACGACAAAGAGTTGTGGAAGAAACTTGCTGTTATCAGGAACTCCGCCGCTCGGAGCGTCGACCTGTTCTGAAAGACACTGCTCATTAATCTTGCTAAACCATGCAAAACTTATCTGAGAGGAATAGGTACCTAGCTACGAAAGCGTGGAAAGGCACACATGATATATCGATATTGGGAACTTATAATAGGCCCATGAGGGTGGGTGCAAATAGGATTGGGGCTGTTGAGTTGGGTCTGAGGCCCCATGTGCTAGAGGAAGAAACTTTTTGACGGGGTTAACCGCCCATTTGTTGCAACTTTATACAAAAGACGTAGGAAGAAAAAGAAGAAAAAGATAGCAGTAAAGGTTACGTCATTGGCGCTATTGAGTTATCAGAAAGAAAGGGAATGAAATAGAAGGCGTGAATATTTCAAACCAAAGAGCCAACTCTAAGAGGACGAGATGTGTGGGAAGGTGTATCACCGCAGTAGTCTTCCACTAAAACAGGAAACTTGTATCCAAGATTCGTACACGTCCTGCATACGAAGAAGTTTCTAACTTGGAAACCGGGTTACTGATTGTGAGTTAACTGTGAAAGATATCTGGCATATGAGAAGCACATAAAGTGGTACCTCTCTATCTGAACAGTATAGAAAATAAAATAGAGATACACGTATATAAAAGAAGATGCAGATGCTTCCTCGGTAAAATATAGGGAGAAGTGGGATTTATGTTCATTGCAGGTTCGGTACAAAGTTTGCGGTGAGTTTCATATTCAGACAACGACAAAAACAACAAAAAAAAAAGCTTTGCCAGCAGCGTTTATTTTCAATTTGCCCGCGGAAACTAGGTTAACTCTGCCATGTTTACACGTAACGTCACCGGGAAGTTCATTTATTGACTACGAATGTTCATTTACGTTTCTACTGAACTCTTTGTAACAGAGAATCTGAAATAAATATTTTCAACTCGAAATGTCGCATTTTCCAGGTTATTCAGCAGCATGTGTAGTGAAGCAAACTCAGACTCCTTTAGAGAGACATATTGTGTTTCATGGGGGTCATATTTATTTCCGTATTACTTAATTCGGCAGATTTTATAATTCAACTTCAGTGACAGATTTCATCTGTCGTTTGTTCCCTTGCATGCTCTGTTCTTAGGTACGAAAGCGACCGAGAGATATAACTTCCAGTTATGAAGTGACTGCTTCTTAAGAGCTTAGCTTGGTGCTAAGCACAGTCAATAATTACAACCAAACGCTTTTCTGTAGCGGCGCATGTGAGTACATGTGAGAATTCTGAGAAAACGAATTTAAACAAAGCAAAGTAGTTACGTGAGGTTAAGCCGCTTTTTTTGGTTGAAGGGCCCCGCAGCAGATGCTACAGACGCACCGCAGCCGTGAGGCGTATTGTGCAACCCTGTGATGAAGATTATTAGTTTTTTCGTTTTTCCATGTAATGGAGCACCGGCGGAATGAAACTGACAGGGGAAAACCGAAGTATTCGGGGAAACCCCTGTCCCAGTACCACTTTGTCCACCACAAATCCCACATGGACTAGCCCAGGATCGAAACCGGTCTCCGAGGTGACAGGCCGGCGACTAACCGCCTGAGCCATGGCACGGCCATTAAGACGCCTTACTTTCTGTTATTATTGCAACATGTCGAGACTTTCATACATGCGTCACAAGAAAATTGTCACTTAACCCTTAACATATTTTATACCAAATTAGTTATCTTACCGTTATATGCTTTTTCTTTTTCCTTATGTCACGGCTTACCCATTTTTAATTTTTTTCTGAAATCGTGCAAGGATGCTTCACTCTATCCCTTGTTTAGGTCTATATCCAGATCATATTTAATCCTTTAAAGCACAGTGTTTACTGTAGGTGCCACCTAGTTTAACGTTCAAGAGCTCTGCACTTTTCTTGTACAGTGTAGTCATCGGTTTCTTATTTCTCTCAAAACAAACGGTGTCATTTTTCCTAAAAGCATTAATCGATTAGTCTTTGTAATGGAGGGGGAGAATGTGTTTTATGTGACGTAGGAACTCAGTATATAAATGCTTCTTAGATGGCATTCCTGCTTCGTAGGTTTGATATTTCTTGCAATTTGTCAACGTTCCTTCCTTTCGTTTAAAACCCATTCTCATCTCTTGAACCTGTGTGCGCTAGATGTGCCCACACTCCTCTGTCTGTGCTCCAGTCTGTAATTGTTTTGTACTGCCAACTCCCACTTACTATACAGTGACCGTGTTTGATATCTGATGTTGCTTACATTCACTACACACAACATCTGTAAACACACACTCTGTACTTATTTCATTTCGCCATAGTGCTGCCGGAAGGATTAAGTCAGTGAAAAATCCCAATGACTCCATCGGCAATCCAAACCCCGACTTTTCGGTTTCTAGCGCAGTGCCTCAACCACCTGCACCACCGCGTGCCACTGGTATTATACAGTGGTTCTCTAATATGAATATCCACATTTTTTAATTTCTCTTTATCAAGTTAGTAAATACACTCTTTAAGACAAGTAAGTTGCGGATATTTAAAACCCCGTTTTGTTATTACACGTTAAAAATTAGAAATTCAGACAATGTGCGAAGCATTCAGGTAGTTGGAATGATCAGTAAGCTATACAGGGCATACACAAAAGAATGGTGCGGTTTCAAAAGTGAATAAAAAATTTATTTCTCACCTTACACGGGCACAACATACACCATCAACGGCGGCAACTGTCCACGTTTCTCATTTGATAATTACAATCCTTCAATGTGTGCACCCTGGGTCACACGATACACATACACACGGTAATCAAACTCATCCCAGACCCGGTGTAGCATGTCCGCTGTAATGGCCTGCAGTGCATGCGTTATCCGATCACGAATTTCATGGATGGACGTGGGCAATGGTGGTACATAAACGCTGTCTTTAACGAACCCCCAAAGAAAGAAATCGCAAGGTGTAAGATCTGGCGAACGGGGTGGCCAAGGGAGAAGGTTCTTGTCTCCATTTGCAGCAGCACGTCCGATCCAGCGCTGTGGAAGAACACGATTGAGAAGCACTCGCACATTCCTGTGAAAATGGGGGAAGAAGCGAACTGCTGGTAGCGCATGAGAAACTTGGACAGTTATGCAATTATTACTTTAAAGTTCACTGTAATGTCTGTTAAAATTGTAAATGTAGGCCTTAAGCTGTTTACATTGTTTAGCTTAGAACACAAAAGTTCTGAAGACCTTACATAAAATACGATTTCGACGGATGTAAAGACATGACTTATAGAATACTGATTTACGGGAGGTCTCTGCTTTATGCAAAATCATCTATTGCAATTTCTCTGAACATGTTACAGTAACTTACTAGGAACACAGATTACGTCCAGATGCATAAGCAGCGAGTTCCTTTGTCTTCTGTTCATCTTCCTTCACTCTTTGAGAGCACAGTGGTAAGAATTTTTCAAGTCTCTCAAATGCCACTGAGTATGATAAATAGCTTTCATTTTGCAGAGTATGAATATCTCTTCTTTCTGGTTGGGGAGTTTGGGAAGACTTATTTATTACTCTGGAGGTCGTCGACACTCGCATTACCTCTCCGGGAGGCCAGCAATATGGCTTCAAACAGATTCTGCAGAGGTGCAGATCTTGGGGGAGTTGTGCACAGATCTGACATATGTAGCTTACAGCCTGGTGTGGAAGTGTGAGAGTCAAAGATCGGAGATTATCTTGTGAATAAATTTCAGTTCTACTAGAACAGCTTAGATGTTGCAAGATACGAATGTCATACACACCAAGCAATAAATTAGAGCAACAGAATTTTTACTTAAACATTTTATTCTTATATCTATGGGAGATTTGTTACATACAAACACGTAAACCGTCAAAGGATGTAATATTTCGTAACCCTGAAGATGAAGGCACTGCGATACTTCGAAACTTCGGGAACTGCTTAAGCAACGACACAGCGTAACATGTCAGAAAGTTCAAACTCCGGCAGCACTGCTGTAGGAACTTCGAAAGTCACAGATTTCACCTCGTTTAGCCCACTCCCTTCCTAACAAGAAATGAAGAAGAATTACGGGGTCACAGTGATGTCGGAGTGTGTGTGTCCCCTACATGACAACTTTTGAAAGACTTGACCAACTTTTTTTGAAACTTGGCTATGCCATCACAGCGACATTTATTTTAAATTTGTAAACACGAAAATAACAACATGGCGGAAGCGCAGATCTTTGAGGCGAGAGAAACAGTGGCGTCACTTGGTTTAGGGTCCTCAAATAATGCTTGGAAAATATGTTACTTCTATTAAATCAGGTGTGATATTTTCCTGCCGATCCCAGTGGCCACGCTGTCTAAGGCGGAGGTCTGCGGCCGCTCGCTTGCTGGTATTGCGGATTCCAATCCCGCCGGGGGCATGAACGTCTGTCTCTTGTTAGTGTTGTGTGTTGTCAGGTAGAGGTTTCTGCGTCGGGCTGATCACTCGTCCAGAGGAGTCCTGCCGAGGGTGGTATGTCTAATTGAGTGTGATTGTGAAGGCTCGATAATGAGGAGGTGCTGGCCCACTAGGGGCTGTTGCACCATAAAAAAAATTGTATTTTCATGCAGTGGAACATAAGAACATGGTGCACTAGTAGAAATGTTCCTTAGCCATTCAGCTGAGTTGCAGTAATTAATGAATCATTGGAGTTAGGCATGCAAAATTTGGCATGGAGATAGGTTATAAACGTACCTAAGCATTATTTTTGCAAGATTTTAAGTTAACAATTGCAAGTACGACGACGATGCGAAACTTTGCAGCTATGTCAGAAAAAATTCACGTATTAAGGATCTGTACTTCAGTAATGTGTGTTGGTAACATAATAATAATAATAATAATAATAATAAATCTGTAGAACTGCGCGTTTAAATCCACGCAGTTGGAAGGGTACGTTTTGAGTTTCACTCTTAACCCCTCCTTCTGATATAACACCTTCAGATAGTTACAGACAAAGTCGTTATTTGAATTGCATTTTTAAGGCTAATACACACGCAGGAGTGTTTCCTTACTGTGCACCGATCGCGTCGTATTGTTGGCATTTATACTCAGTGGAGCATAGTCCTTCATGAAAGCCCGCGTGGTAACTGGAAAAATCCGAACTGCTAATTCACCTCACCTGCAGTTTTTTTTTCTGATTGATAAGCATTCCGAAGAAAACCTTTGTGAAATTTCGGGTGGTAGCCGGAAGAAGTTGAACCTGCCGGAGGCAGGCTTGGGCAGTCTTACAGGTCGCCCTCAGACCGCGAACTCTTCTTCCTTATGCAGTTCAATTTATTATTCATTAATCATCCTATCATTCGAGGCTATGTAATCTTACTGATTTTAAGTGTCGTTAAATAATCCAGGAGTGAACTAGAATAAACTGTCTGGCATTATGACATGTGTACAGCTAATGGAATCTTCACTATAATGTTGCCTTTATTTAGATTAAAATTGAGGTCATCGGAAGGAACAATTTAATAAAAGAGCAGAATTTAGTTATAGAGGACTCGGGGCTAGAAAGGTAGATGTTTATAATTTTGGTTCTTATAGAGTGAGCCAATATGGAGTTTAATTACATTCCCTAGAACAACAAGGAAGTATATAGCAGGTATAAAAATAAAAAATACAACTCTCTGCTGAAGATGAAATACCAGCGTTACATTAAAAATAACTTACATACCTGAAGCTACATGGTACTGAAATGTCATAAAAACTTGGCCACAAAATAGTTTATTTCAATCCTGCTCTGCGTATATAGCTTGATGAGCAATTTATTGCAGCCATAAAACTACGCTGACATGGACTGAAGTCAAATAGAGCAATTAAAAATGAAAACATTGCTGCAGTTGGAATAATAACAATAACTACAGCGAAAACAATGACACTAACAACAAATTGTAATGCTAAACTAGAATATTATATTCCGGGTGGATATTTATGTTGATATAGGGTAGGTATGTATGCAATGTATGCATGTAATGTGTATATATATATATGCGAAAGTTGTCCTTGTGCAGACCATAAAGGCATATGTGGAAGTATAAATATAGATCCACGCAATCTTAACCTTGGCATTAAATGGAGCTCAGTGGTCAGCTTCCTATCCCAGTCGCTTTTCTTCCGGTCCACTGTGAAAAAAAAAAAAGAAAAGAAAAAAGTCCTTGCCCGTGTTACGATACCTCGGTCATCCGACCCGTAGCCAATTCAAATTATCGATCACGCTATCCTGACTTCTGTGTATGTATGTACGTGGATTTGTGTCTGTATGGATCATGTATGTGTATGCTTTTGTGTGTATGTATGCATGACTTGTGGATTATTTCTAAGGAAACATGAACAGTCCATCATAATTATTCACTTTCTTAAAGTGGATCCTGTTTCTGAGTGATGATATTATGTAGATATGTGCTATACTGCTGATGTTTCGGAGGTCCTTGCTGTCTCCATCTATAAGGCTATCGCCGACAAAAAGAATTCGCATTTCTATATAACTATCGTGAAAAGCTTAAACATTCCTTAACCACCCTGATCCTTTGTTCTTTCCCAAAAGTCCTGCTACTTCGTGCGTTTTATGACAGCTAATGTGGAAGTCTCCAGGCCCGTTTTATAAAATTATCCATCGTTCATCCTCCCTGACGATCGTCTCACTGCCGTTGGAACACCGACTTGGCACGCTACTAACTTCTCATCACTTGTTTTATCACCCGTTCACAGAAACGCTTCATGATGGCAGGGGACAGAATGAGGTTGGCGCAGAGGAATAAAAACCTAGGTTGGTACAATTGTCTCTTATATCCAGCCTGACCGTAAAACCTGTCCATCCATTCCAACTCGATGCAGGCAGAATGTGGCGATAAAACTTTGACTGCAGAGGAGGGGTAAAGCTGTACGTTCTTTAATTCGCCCAACCAACTCTGTTTCTTGCTCGATGGTACAGTTCCCGTAGCTCTTCCTTAAACTCTTTCGTGCCGTACTTGCTCAGTATGCTATAACTTCTGATCGGTCATGAAGTGGAGGATTCTATTGGCTACCAGTTGAATGCATCTTGAAGAGAAAACGGATTAATTACTACAACTTTAATTTGGTTTCAGACTTCCACACTGCTGATTCAGTGTATTGAATATTTTATTTCTCACGCTGGAAACGTAATTAGGAAGTCTGTATCAACTTTACTGCGAAAGTAAAGGGTTCTGGGAGTGATTTGTGCAAGTTTTGAAGTGAAGTTAGAAAAAGTTTCCGCGTGCGTGAACGTAAGTTGAATTGCTGTGAGTTTATGTTACTTCGGTTACGTATCGCCCTTATTATTTATTTTTTAAATTATATTCGCTGTAAGGTAAAGGTAAAGTTCACCCTAGAACAGGCCATGAAGGCCCAGAGGGGGAGCTAGAATGGGGTGGGTGGTCAACGCCACGCCCCGGCCGCGATTGTACAGGAGGCTGGGTGGGCTCCAGGGCCGGTCTGGACGGGTTCGGAAAATCTCGCCCCCCACCGGGATTCGATCCCCGGACCCTCCAGCCCGTAGCAAGTCGCTATACCTACTACACTATTCCGGCCCACTATATTCGCTGTATCGAATTGAATTGCAGAAGTATGTTTTATGGTCCTAGGAGATGGTGGTGTTTTTTGTGGTGTGATAATTTTCACTACTGATACGAAGCTGATTGTGTAAAATATTGGACTCTAGAATTAAACCAGAACTCAAGGTAGCTGGCAGTTGGTGTTGGGAACGACTGTTATATAAAGTTTATATGGTACTTTCTTTGATCTGCATAGTTGAAATGCTAATAAACCAAAATAATTTAAAAAAAAGTATGTTTTATAGTGCTTGCCTTTAAGATGTTTTATAATTAACTGTAGGCAGCAGAGTCCTTCATTAGAAGGTAGCATTTGATCAGGATGTCTATAAATTCCTCACCTTTTATGGAACCTGAAGGTTATTATCCTGTTCGCACAGTCGCGCCAACGCCACTGGCCCCTTTGCAAACCACATGTCTTCTGTTCACAGCATCATAAGCTGTTTCCTCAAGATAAATTCAAACATTATTCTACGACTAGGTCTTCCAAGCAGTAACTTGACTCAGATTGTTCCGATTAACAACTTACATTTTCGCCCCAACGATGTGCTAAACCTCAAGCCCATATCATTCGCCATTGTTTGGTGGTCTTAACAATGTCTGTTTTGAACTGGCGCGTACTTCTTCGGGTCATCTTTATATGCATTAATATGGCAGTTTGGTTATTTCTTATATTCTTAACAAACGTGACTAGATACTAGGAATGTACACACATTTAACAGAACATGTACATGTAGTATGCTTCCTGTATTAAACGCTTAAATCCCAGTGGTAACTATATTTACCAATTTCTTTAACATTAAAAGTCTCGGAATTTCGGACACACGCTGTAGTTATCTTTTGCTTCCAATCCTTAAGATAAGCAATGATTTTTTCCCTTAAACGGCGTTGGTCAACTGGTCTTTATAATAAGCATGGAACTTTTTATCTTTGGGGTATGAACTGAAGTTTTCTGTATAACTTAGTTGAACACTGCAAAGGGTTGATAATGGGTTCGCTTCTTTATGCTAAAAATCGATTTAGGCGCGTTTGCAAAATTGCGAAATGTGACTGTAGCTTCGTCATGTCTGTCCGTCCGTCCGTCCGCATGGAACAACTCGGCCCCACTGGACGGATTTTCATGGAACTTGATGCATAGGCGTTTTTCAAAACTCTGTCGAGAACATTCAACTTTGATTAAAATGTGACAAGAATAACGGGTACTTTACATGAAGACATATGGACATTTAGGCTAATATCTCTCTTAATTCTTCTTAGAATGAGCAATATTTCAGACCAAAGTTGTAGAGCTAATCAAAATATATATTCTGTGTTCAGTAACTTTTTCCCCCCAAAAATCGTGGCGTTAATGAGATAATGTGGAAAAACAGGTATAGCCGGTCATGCCACAAATGACAATATAATACGGCGCATGCGCTTTACATGCTGGATAACTAAGGCTACAAACACAAACTCAGAATATGTAATACCTATTGCTTTTCCACGGTAAAGGTGTTTGCGCGAACGCGCATGAATATTACGTTCATACTACATTGCCTATCTTGTTTTATGTTGTTCAGTTACGGTGTCCTGTAAATTAAATTCGGCATAATATTACGGAATGAAATGGCCAGTAGCGGATATGGCGTGATCTCGTTTCAGAAACATTTGATCGTACTCCCTTAATTTTTAAGCATGCTGAACCATTAGTTCAAAAATATTGTGTAATGCAATGCTGCCAATTTTAACAACACTAGTATGTAGATAATGAAGAAAGTAAATTAAATAATAGTTAATCTGTTTTAGTTTAGGATAAGTTTGACCTTGTCGTCGTGTTTGTCAATTTTTGGAGCGCTTTTTGAAGTTTAACGAAGGTTAATATGATCATCTACCAGTTTGTTTATCCAGCTGTTATGCGTGTAAAGTATTTTGTCTTCTGCAGTAATTACAAACTGAGGATTAGCAGGCCATAATTTTTTCTGTGGCACAACAGCCCAACTAGGGCCTAGGACGCCTCATTGTTGAGGTTTATAGATCACACACAATTAGACACACACACCCCTGGACTCCTCTGTACTATTGATCAGCTCGTCGCAGAAGCCGCTGCCTGACCAACACATAACAAACGCAAGAGAAGAACATCCAAGCCCTCAGCGAGATTCGAACCTGCGATCCCAGCAATCGAGCAGCCATAGATCTACGCCTTAGACCGCACGACCACCCGGATTGACGGCAGGCCATAATACTGGAAGAAATTTTAACCGGGCCACGCGATGTATTTATTAACACTACTGCCTTCTTTCGCTAGGTCCCGGTTTCAAATCTTGCTCCGGAGACTGGCCGTTCTGACAGAGGTATGTACTTCTCGCCCCTTCCATTAAAATGCTGGGATGGTATGTCAAATCAGGTTACGATCACTTAGTTTCACACTCTTTCCAATTTGTTATTTATGAATCATATCATACGACACTACATAATTTGTAACAAGAGTAAAGAAAATACATGAATTTGTCACGCCAAGGTGGTTTCACGTTTTGTGGTAACGTATAAAACAGTGTCATGTCGTTTTTAGATCAAGACGTTTAGTATTGTGTTGAAAATTTTCATCAAATTCGCCCTGCCTCTGTACTCTAGCAACTTGATAAACACAGCGATTTGCATGTCATCCTATTTAACAGCTCTGGAAGCCAAAAATGGTAGAATCTCAAATCTGCCGTCTACTGCATGTTTCAGTGACGCAAAAGCGTGTATTTAAAAAGTATTTATACATGAATCCTTCACACCAAATCATTAAGTGGGTAAGTGTGTGATAAGTCAGTGCGTTCAGTAGCCAGAAAACAAAGCCAAAGACGAGATACAGAGTTAAGGTCTGAAAATTGTTTAATGATTGTTAAAAAGGTATTACAAAGCTGTTGCATTTTCCAACATTTTTCGATGGTGGCCACCACCATCATCATCATCAGGGAAAGGTCACAGACATTCTAGGCTGGAAACATAGCCTAAAATACATGCCGGGTAGCTCAGTCAATATAATGAATAATCTGCTTCTGGAAGATCAGATTATGGGGTTTTGATTGCCGACAGAGTCGAGTTGTTCCTCATCGCCAAAGCATTCAGACTAGCTGTCGTGTCCTATTTAGTGCCCTATTTCCTGATTAGTGCGTAATCTGATGCACTTTCCCTGGAAGTTATGCAGTCGGGGCGACATTACCTATATATAATACCGATTTTTAAGAAAGACGGGAGCCGTATCTTCACAAAAAATGAAGAAATATTGTGGGTTGTATCGTCTGTCAGTGGTTTAAACTCTACTTACAAATCTGTCAAACGCATTATTCTTCTATATTATCTGTTAAAAGCATCCAAATAGTAGTAGTCACTAATTGATGCAGTGATGAATGTATCTTCACCGCATACAGTATCTGATAGGAAACTGTACCTCCATTAACACAACCACATTCAATCTTAGTGTGCAGAGCGAATTTATTCGTGTGGGAATGAACTAATCACGTTTCTGAATTTGAAAAAAAATATTAAAGAAATCTTGTCGATATTAAATGATTGAAGCTTTGTGAAGAATTGTGACAAAGGTAAATTGCACTTATGATTACTGTGTACCTGGAATTTGTCCATTCCCCTGGTATTCTAAATACAGCACAGTCCTTTTGAAACAGGATGTATTTTCGTACTCAAGTGGGCAGAAATTACGGGTACTTAAGGTACCGCACTGAGTCGGTATTTCCCCATCTCTTCACCTGAAGACGGAAGAGCATCCAGTTTACGAAACATTGTATTCTCTTCAGAATACAAGGCAAGGAACAGAACCCAGGAACTTGTACTTCTAGTTGAAACCTCGTTATCCAAACTGCAGTTTGTATTCTGATGACCTTTACGCTGCGCACATACTCATCAATATTACATCGGCACTGTTTTGCTATTTACGGTTTCTCACCCATTAGGATAACACATTTAAAGGGGATGTGTCAGTGAGAACAAGATACCGAGGAGAATATTGGGGTTTAAAAAGGGAGAAGAAACAGGAAGAAATTGAGGAACTCCATAGGGTAAACAAATAAAGGAAGATTCGATATGCAAACATGTAACACGCGTCAAATACATTAGAAATAAATTCTCGCAAATTTTGACGCAGGAAACCTGAAGGGAGGAGACCTCTTGAAAGAAGTAATCGTTTATTTTGAGGATAATATTAATATTGCGTTAATATTTTTATGTGGCTGAGGATAGGGACCAGTATCAGGGTCATGTGGTCACTGCATTTTACCGTCGGGTATCATAACAGGAGGGAAATGTCTTGGCCAGCTGAGCGACGAGTAGCTTCTCAACAAGTACTCTGTTTCCTGAAGGCAATTAGTTAGCTAATCCAGTGTCAGAGTCAGGCTTCAAACGTAATTTCTTGCATTTCTGTGGTATTAGTTACTGGAATCTATTTTTTCTTCAATTTGTGGTATAGACACTGAAGACTCTTGCAACCTTACGCACTCACGTATACAGAAACTATACTGTAATGTGTTGAAATTGCGTTTACCAAATTTGTTTCCGTAGTTGCTTTTACGATTAGTTGAAAAATATCCTTAACGGTTTGAAGCTTGAAGAGAAAGAAAGAAAGATGTGGGAAATAGAAGGGGGAAGTCATGGAGAAGTAACAGAATATTTATTTCGTGGGGTGGGGGGGGATTCCAGGTTTCTCCCGCTCGTCCTTCTTTTAGGTGTAGCACGAATTTAAAGACGTTGGAATGTTTAGAAGTACTCACTTGAAAGCTCAGCTAAATAATGCGTAGAACAGGTGCCACATCACAGGAAACACACTTGTCTCCATTACAAATAGCAGGTGGTTAAGGCCGTGAGGAAATGATCGCCGATTACGCTAAGAATTTTACAAAACACATAAATGCACTGTATGGTTATAATGTAGGTTTGTGTACTCACAAAGCACGTGGTACTTATCAGTTTACACTCTTGTTTAACCCCTTAGAGCCTAGTGGTTAGTATATGTACCGATAGGTTTAACACTAAAAACTTTTCATTCATCCCACATAGCAGCTCTCTGTGTTCTGTATGATTCTGGCAATACACAGCGCTATTTTCCCTGTACAGTAGTTACCGATTTGTCGTCCTAATGGAGGCACACTTTGTTCTCTGTGAGGTATGAGCTGAATATATATATATATATATATATATATATATATATATATATATATATATAATGTTGGTGTCTTCAAAGGGCCTGGCTCAGGCGTCGTTTTGTGTTGTGAGTGTGAAAGAAATACGTCGTGTGGTGAAGACAAGGTACGAAGGAGTATACAAATTTAAAGCAGCGCTTAGGAAACGTAAATGAATATTATTTTCAGCTGTGT
The DNA here is from genome assembly GCA_021186555.1 of Reticulitermes speratus. NCBI lineage: Eukaryota > Metazoa > Arthropoda > Insecta > Blattodea > Rhinotermitidae > Reticulitermes > Reticulitermes speratus. The sequence continues at coordinate 13,822,314 of JAJKFL010000007.1, forward strand.
AGGAGTTGTTGTGTACAGATCTCGTCTGGGACTAAGGAACATCTTTTGTAAAGGCGTGTTTCATGGAGCCATGCGTACACAGAAATTAGGTCAAGTTCTGAAAAAGAAATAAATGTACACCTATCGAGGCAGGGTATGACAGTGAGATTTTCAGCCTCACAGGTTCTGTGAGACGTTATTTTTACTTGCAAGGGCAAAACACAGAACAATTAATGTTTCAAGTTTGCATTTGAACAGTGGTGAAATGTAAAGGAAAAGTAATCATCGCAAGAAATTTAAAAAAAGGCAGTCGCTGGTCTCTCATCTCGGAGGCCCTGTTTTCATCCCAGGTCAGTCCATGTGTGACTTGTAGCGGACAAAGTGGCACTGAGACTGGTTTTTCTCCTAAGACTTCAGTTTTCCGCTGTTAGTATCATTCCACAAATGCTCCATACTCATCTTCGTCTACACGTTGCTGTTACAAGAAGGACACAGGGAAGAAGCCTGGGAACCTCCCAAACAGCAATGCTCTTTCGGAAATGGGGGGGCATTGGATAGAAAAAGTACTTTCACTTTTTTCAGTCTCCGAGGGGTTAAGGGGTTAATTGTTTTCTGAGACTGTGGTAATTTCTCATAGCCCTGTCATCGCAATAATGTAGGTCACGTTATATATCTGCTTATACAGCAATGCTCTGTACAGGAATATTGAAAGTTTTTTTTAATGGAGATCATAAGGCATGTAAGCCTAACCTGTACACTAAACACCCCTGAGAAATGTATCGGAATGTAGCAGATCATATTCAGAAGAATCAATGTTAACGTAACAAACATATCTATTTGACTGTCAGATTACTGTAGTTCCGAATACAAAATGCGTATGTGCTTCCCTCTCTAACGACAAAACCCAAAATGCTTTTCAAGCATGTATGGACGGTATGACTGACTGCAGCACTGCATATTAAATTCAAACTGTTAAAAATTCGTCACACTGAAATAGGAATAACTAAATCATAATACATTCGAACCTTAACAGAAGTCATTTGAACGAGTGTACTAGTTTAAACGACGTCCATTATGTTGGTTCTGGATGAATAAATTAATAAAATTTGCAGTGTTAATCAGATAATGTTTGGTGCGCTTTGCATGCCGACTTGAGCGCGCATTCTGTATTGATTATCCGTCCATATTTCTCATGAAACTAGCCGGTTGTGCAGACATATCTGTACAAAAACATGTCCTGGTATCGTTTTCGCTTTAACGAGGGATCATTTTTCTCCGAATGTGACTGAAATTGCATAACATCATTAGAAATTAGCTTCGTTTGGAAACCGTGTATAAAAGAGAAAAGTAAGTAACCATTCCGAGTTGAGTATGTATATATATGTATACACCAACTACATGGCGATATGTCCCAGGAATTCGTTGTAATATCACGTTAAACTGATGTGAACATATGAATACAGTTATGAATATTTGAATAGATATTGAAATGGAGCTGATAGTTTATTCTATGCAAGGTTAAAGTTATGAATTAAACATGCTGCTTACGGTCTTCTGGGATGTGAATCTGTGTGCTTTATACTGAGGTGTACTCAGCAAATTCGTCCTAACCACTGATACCCATGTTCACATCTGCTAAACTACACGGCGTCATATTCCAGAAGACCGAAGTCATATTTATCAGCACTTTAAGCATCTTAAGTAGCAAGCTCACAGGGTATTTAAACAGAATCTTGTACTATCCAAACACGTAATTATGTAGGAGTGCTTATAGTTGTAATTAGAAATCGCATTTATAATTTTAATTTCCGACACCGTAAAACTGACACTATGATATCCGTGTTTCTCCTTTAACAGCGTGTGCGTTGAATCGAAGTAAACAACTTCAGCTGCTAATGAAATAGAGGGATTTCCAATACGGAAATGTAATTCTGTGTATATTCAGACCTGACGCTGCAAGTGTAGCAATAGACACATCACGTCTGCTAGTACTTGAGTGGGGAACAGAAGTGCAGAGTGCTTAGGGGTCCCCAAGCAGGATCCTAACATCATGGAGATAACATCAACAACGAGAATGAGGTTCAGATGGGTGGAAAGTAATGTAATCTAGATGTGCTGGAGTGTTCCACAAATATTGTATCTTTTGTAATAGGGATAATTGAGCAAACCAGTTCTTTGCTGTTGGTGTAGCAGGGTTTGTTTTCCTTGCATTTCTACCCACACACCACACACACATACATTAGCGCTTACGTATATCACCCTCAGTGTAAAGTGAAAACAAGAAATATACTCTGTGTTATATTTAAGCGCAACTTTGGCCCCAAGGAAAGAAAACGTGATCTTACTATTCCTGTAGCTTCCAGTATCCGGCTTCGCAACGTGGAGGTCCCCGTTCACTCCCAGGACAGTCCGTGTGGGATTTCTTGTGGACAAAATGGCAGTGGGACAGGTTTAGTTCCGTGTACTTTGTAATTTTCTTGTCAGTTATTCCATAAATGCTCCACATTGATTATTGTACAATTCCACTGTATGGGCCGGGATAGCAAGTCGCTATAGCGACTTGCTAAGGGATGGACGGTCCGGGGATCGAATGCCGGTTGGAGCGAGATTTTCTGCACCTGTCCAGACCGGCCCTGGGGCCCACCCAGCCTCCTGTACAATGGGTACCGGGCCTCCTTCCCGGGGGTAAAGCGGCCGAGACGTGGTGTTGACCACCCACCCTCATCTAGGGCTGAGGTTAAAGAAAGAGTAGATCTATACCTGTACTCCCCATCTAAGTCTTCATGGCCTAGTAATACTCGTATGGTGAACTTTATCTTTCCCTTTATAATACCACTGTCCCACACTCACCCAAAAATTAAAAATGAAAGGAAGAATATAGATTGTCGGTGATTGTGAGGAGGTTACACAGGAAAAACATACCTAAGAGAAAGGAACTGGAGCCTGGAGAGAAGTGCGAAACGAGGATTTTCATAAATTGCACTCTTCAACAATAATTATTAGTCATAAAATTAAGAAGTATATGACAGGAGTTTTATGTAACATGTACTGGAAGAACGAGAAATACTTCGGAATATATACAAAATATATACGAAAATATAAACATAGGTGACTTTGTGGTCAGGTTTGTGGGTATTTTAAAAACAGACATTTAAGGATGATTTTGTCATTGGGAGAATTAATACTCAGAGCACGGAAATATATGGTCGCCTTTTCAATACCATTGAGAGTAGGCTATATAAAGTACTTCAGGCTTGGGTATCGAAACTATCAAGGCATACGTCCGACGACTAGCAATCCGGTTCTATTCAAACTGTCACTTGCATCCAAATCCCCTCATCGGGGCCATCGGACAATATACTCTCCTAGATTTGAATCAGATGTATAAACGATACAAGCATAAACGTCCGAAGCACAGCTTGCTCTAAGTAGAGCAGTTCGATAGGTAGTGTTTTTTCTGCTTTTCATACTTTTCACTACTCGCACTAAGAAATGATTATCGTGGCCACAAGTGCAGACAGGGAGGGAATCCCGAAGATATGAACAGTACAGAAGCTGGTATAGGGAACAGCTTAACTACAGATCGTTGACATGTGATGTATGTAAAGAAAATAGTTAATAAAGCATTCTCGTTTTAAAAAAAAAAATATAAAGTACTTAAAATTAAATTTCACTGTGTGAATTCTTTAGTTTACTTTGTGTTTAATAGTGTATACAGGAACTCACGCATACCTATATGTACGTGTGAGTACGTATTGTGTCATCTGAAAGCTCGCAACACTCTTCGCTAGGGCCGTGCCGCCTAGGGCATGGATGTCTGTCTCTTTTGAGTGTTGTGTTTTGTCAGGTAGAGGTCTCTGCTACGGGCTGGTCCCTCGTCCAGAGGAGTCCTACCAAGTGTGGTGTGTCTAAAAAGTGTGTGATCGTGAAGCCTTGAACAATGAGGCGGCCCAGGCCCTCAAGGGGCTGTCGAGCCATTAAAAAAAAAAAGGTGACACTCGTACAGTTTCTCCTCCCGACATAGTAAAACTTCCATTATCCGTCACCTGAATATCCGTCAGTTTCTATTAGTCGTCATGGTGGCGAGTGGCTGTGTGTGGGATGTGTCGGAGGAAAAGCGCATGCGTTCCTTATCACATGGTGTGTAGTGTGTAATTAAGATAGCATTTGTTCCGAATCTTTACCTATTCTGTAACTTTCTTATGTAAATACATATAATTTAATATGTAAAATAATAAAGTATTTTATTTGTATGACGCAGTGTGTAATTTCTAAGCGCCTGCTCTCTTATCCGTCATTGTTTCGGTCCCGACCAGCGACAGATAATCGAAGTTTTAATGTACTTCTGTTTTCCCTATCATTGTACCAGTGCTCCCTACTCTATCATTCATCTGTCAGCGACGCTACGTAATCATAGCAAATGACAACATCGGTAAATAAGACGTACAAACACGCTCGTAACTCGGAGTTTTTGCGTGACGGCAGGCACACTGCAGCGCTGACCGTTATTCCCATTTGCCGTGAGTCAGGGTCCATGCGTTTTAGTTCAGTATATTACAGTCAGTATTAGGTTTTTACTCACCATATATGGAAAGAAGGCGCTGGAAATATTTTCCTTTGGTTCTGTGACATGCGTCACATTCGACAAACACGTTGTTCGTTGCTCATTGAATGTCGAAGTTTTATAAATTAAGCGAGCCGACAGGAAGTACCCACCACTTGTATATACATGTACACATACACATGTATATGTGTGTGTGATGTACACGGTGGTTATTTAATTTTGTGTCGTGTAATTAAGCGAGAGTTATGCTTTTAAATATACAGCCTGCTGGTATGTTCTTACAGTGTCTGTCCAACTATCTGATAGGGTCGTGTAATGCAACATTTGGAGGAAGAGAGACGAGCGAAGGTTTCTTTTATTAGACAGTTGGTATCGCGAGTTGGGAATTTGTTGGGGTACTACCGCGGTATGGACTAGTGGGATGCATTTACCTCGTGTTGAAGCTAATTGAAGTGGATCCCCAGATACAAACGCTGTGGTAGTTCATACTCTGGCCGGTTTTAGTAATGGCGGTGCAAAAGGAAGGGTGAGCGTGCTGTATTAAGGGCCTAAAGGTTAGCTGAACCAACAAGAGTGACCTAGAACAACCACTGTCACATGAATAACGGGCAGTATACCCACAGGGAACTAGTCTTAGCGCGAAGGATTATATCCATTGTTATCCACATTTAGAGACAATAACATCTGAGGTACCATGCCATGAATTAAATTTATTTGGGAAACATTTACGTACAATTTGAGAGCTCTTAAATTAAAAGCGAACCAAGTTCTAGGAAATTTTGGAATTACAGGATTAAGAGATTTAATAAATATGGACACAGTACTGCTATGTCCCCTCTCACAGGAATGTAAAACTCTTTGGGAATCCCAGAGCGAACTAATTTCATGTAATCCTGTGCCACTTGAGGAGCTCTTAGTCACTGATCAGTCAAGTCAACTTTATTTTATGGAACCAGAAGAGTTATTATACTAACTTTTCACTATATCGCACCACTTTAACCTAGCGTAAGCCAAACGAATTCAGTCATAATTACACCCTATTACTATAAGACCTATTCTATTCATGCCCTCCCAACTGCGCCTTGGTCTTCCAAGTTATCTATTCTCCTTAAATTTTCCGACTAAAATTGCACATTTTCTTTCCAACTATCCCATCTGTGATGCCCATCTCGTCTCTCCCTCTTTGTTTTCATTACCCTGACAGGACCTAATATTTGGCGATGAGTACAAATTACAGAGGTATTCGTTACACAGTATTTTACATACTGCTATTATTTATTCCCTCTTTGGTTGTCCGAATTCTCATCAGCACGAGTCTCTAAAAAATTCTCAATCTGCGTTCTTCTCTTAGGACGAAAGATTAGGTTTTGTTGCACCTGTTTAAAGCGGCGGGTAAGATTACAGTTTCGAATGTCTGAATCCTAGGGTTTGTTGTCATACCTCAAAACATGTGTTTAAATACCGTGCGCAATATACAGTGTGTCCACAAAGTCCCTTCGGGGTTTTGAAAAATTGTGGCGCGCAAACAAATTGAGCTAGCCACATGCAGTTTGCGGCAGATTACAGTGAAACTCTGGAAGTTTATTTTTGCCGCCAACAGATGGCATAAGCGGCCATCTTTACGTTTCTCAGTCAGTTGTCAGTTGACAAGATGTGGACTTCTTGAAAAAAAATCATGTTCACAGACGAGGCAACATTTCATGTCTCGGGTAAAGTTCACAGGCATAATGTGCGCATATGGGGCACTGAAAACCCACATGTTGTTAGGGAGCACATACGCGATAGTCCGAAAGTGAACGTGTGGTGTGGTGTAATGCATGACCAGGCTATTGGACCCTTCTTTTTTCAAGAGCAGACGATCAACATGAACACCTACCTGGACGTACTGGAACTGTACGCAGTACCACAAATTGAGCACTTGCAGCCACACATCATTCTGCAACAAGATGGTGCTCCACCTCATTGGGGTATGCAGGTACGCGCGTACCTAGACAGGACATTTCCAGGAAGATGGATCGACAGAGACGGTCCAATGCCTTGGCCTCCACGTTCACCAGACATAACACCACTGGATTTTTTCCTGTGGGGTTATGTCAAGAGCAATGTGTTCCGAACACCAGTTAACGGACTTGATAACCTGAAGACCCGTATCAGGAACGCGATCTCGGCTATTCCAGCGGACATGCTCCACAGAACATGACAAGAGCTCGAATATCGTCTGGACGTTCTCCGTGCTACCAAGGGAGCCCACATCGAGGTCTACTGAGGTCAGTAAAACACTTCCAGAGTTTCACTGTAATCTTCCGCAAACCGCATGTGGCTAGCTCAATTTGTTTGTGCGCCACAATTTTTCAAATCCCCGAAGGGACTTTGTGGACACACTGTACAAGAATGACCAGAACGGTAGAGGAAAGAGCTTTATAATGTGAAGAGTCGATCTAGTCCCGTGAGCGATTTCCTGTTCAAAAGACATATGACGGTCTTGGCGAATAACAGAGCTTAGCTATAGAGCTGCGTTGCTGTTTTTCCCTTCCCTGTACACATCTGCCCATCATCCTGAGCTATGATACCAATTCATTTGACATTACTGGTCCATGTAACTATTTGCGCCTAGGTAATAGATCGACTCTTCACATTGTACGTGAATAAACACTTAATAATAACTTCTGAGGAGTTTTTAGGCGCTTTCGCAAAACTGAGAAAAGCGATTATGAGCTTCGTCATGTCTGTCTGTCTCTCCGACCGCATGCAACCACTCGGCTCCCACTGGACGGATTTCCATGAAATTTGATATTTGAGAGTTTTTCTAAATCCTGTCGAGAAAATTCAAGTTTTATTAAAATCTGACAAGAATAACGGGTACTTTACTTGAAGATTTATGTACGTTTATGATAACATCTCGCTGAATTATTCTTAGAGTAGAAATGTTTCAGACAAAAGTTGTAGAGAAAATCAAAACACATTTTACGTTCAATACATTTTCTTTTCGAAAATCTTACCCTTTGTAATACAATGTGGAAATATTTGGTAGATCCAGACAGGCCACAGATTAAAATATAATAGGGCGTATACGCTTTGCATGCCATATAACGAACGCAAGAGTACAGACACACACTCATAATGTGTAATACTTACTGCTTTTCCACGGCAACAATGGTTACGCGAACGCGCCTTAATATTACGTTATGCGTACATTGCCTGTCTTGTTTCATCCAAAGAATGAAAATATATCATCCACTTCTCGCCAGTGTATTTGTGTGACTGCCAATAATATTACCCAATAAAAGTTGAAGTTGCCCCTGTGCTTAAATAATTAAACACCACGTCGCAAAAATGTTTGTTTTGCAGCACTGGTTGAAGGTGAGTGGTCAGCCTTACCCTTCGGCACCCATTGGATTGGAGTCTCTGTAGCCTGTCCCGACGTGGTGGCACAGAGAGCAATCTCTGCTGCAACTGGGAATCAAACCCTTATTGTCCGGCGATCCAAACAGTTAGCTTAGTCAGTTTAAACATACCAATGAGTTTATTCGATGTCAAATATACACCGGTTCCTCTTCACATTAACAAGTTACGTCAGATCTCGAATGAAGCACATGAGTTGTTTTGCAACTCAACTCACCTAATGAAACCGTTGTGCACGTAATGGGCGCTGTCTCGCAGTGGATACGCAGAGAGCTGGGGCGTACAATTATTAATACTCGCCACTATTTGTGTGTGTTTTGTGTATGTTTCAAATGACCGAGGCTTGTGTTACAGGATGAAAACCAACATGAAACATTAGTGATGACTGGCACACAGTGACGAATCCTGATCCGGAGGTCAGGTCTCGTCTTCCTTTTCCTCTACCCTCTCCATCCATCTCCCCGTCACGAAGTTGAAAATCAGTCATCCAGCATTGTCCTAGATATCAATAACATAATAATAATAATGCAGTTCTTACCCGATATGTTTTTATTATTTAAAATGAAATTTATTTTCTGTGACCTTTACGTTACATTAAGAAGGTCAGATTGGTCCGTCACTTATTTTCTGAAGTGTTCCTGCTGTACTTCTTGAGAATGACATCTTTAATAAGTCCTGAATAACACTCTTATAAACCTTGCACACATCCATTCTTTACAGTAAGGATTATTAAAGAATAAAGTAATTTATAATTAGTATTCTACATAACACTACTGAAATTTTATAAAACCTTACAACACGAAACCAAATATAATTTTTTTTAATGATCACTTGGAAGAGAACTGCTTTCGTGACAAACCCCCTTACGTCAAATTCCAACTTCGACATGGTGTGTTTGAATACAATAAACGTGAATAAATACCAAAATAATTGTACAATAGCAGTATGTGACAGTACTGTCTCCCTGGTTGTGCGGAACCCACAAACCTGCTCCGTAAACAGCCACATTATTAAAATTCTTAATACCAACACTCATTACTCAACAATATTCCCGTTTTACTTCGCTTTTTTAAGGTAATATTGCTATGTATTAGTGGAGAGTGACAGGCAAATATGAAATATTTTATCGTTTCAGTCCGTCATAGGAATTCAATCATGCATCTACAAGAAACAATGAATGAGGAATATACAATAATCAGAAATAAATGTATTATTAACAATATGAAAACAGTGATTTGAGTTTTCCACGGACTGATTTTTGAAGAACAATTCTTTCTGGGTTGTTGCGCCGTGTGCTTGGACAGTTTCATTCCGACGTTCTGAAGAAACGTACCGCCTTCATCTTCACGGTTATGAGTCAATTCACGGACTCATATCTGTGAAGATTAAGGCAGTACGTTATTTCGAAACGATGGGAAGCAATTACCCAACCACAAGGCGTAACAAAGCACAAGACCTGCTTCTTCAATACAAAAACTGATTTGCAACCAATAAAATCCTTCAGCGCTGTGCCGTTTCCAGTGGGTAAGGCGGCAAGCTTCCCACATGACTTCACCCGTAACTATCCCCGTTATCTTCTCTCTTTCGCTTATTACACAAGCGATCAGATGTATGGCTGTGCTGGGTCCGCATGCCTTGGAGGAGAGGGAGGGAGTTTAAGTGAAGGCTGCTGAGAAACAACATTGCCTTCTCTCTCTCTCTCTCTCTCTCTCTTTCTCTGCCTCTCTCGCGCGCGCACACATACACACACACCCACGCACGCACTCGCGCTCTTCAAACCGCGAGGTATGGCACGAAATACTTCCAAAGCCTAGCCTTTTAGGAGGTACACTGTATAACAAGAAGTAATAATTTTCGAAAAAAAAAAAGGTTTTACAAATTTACTCCTTTTTTAATAGAGAAAGGAAGTAATTTCTTCCATTTCACTGGTATCGCGGCGCAATAGTAGCCATACCGGTGAATTCGCCACTCCTGGAACGGTGACATATCTGCAGTTTAGCTTTCTGGATCAATCATTCGTTAAACGCCATTCGGTTATCTTATCCTCTACCTTACGTTTTAAGAGCCGTGGCGAATATTTTGAGGCATTACCTCTTTAAAGACTAAAAGTAACCTGAATTATACTTAAAGATTCGGATCGTACCGCGCAGTAAACATACTGCGTCTCGGCTACAAAAACCAAAAAAACCACTACACATCATACAGGGACAAGATCCACAGGGATCTAAGATAACTTACATGTTTGCATACAAAGAAAACTACGACCTGGCACCATACAACTTATGAACTATATTTAATGAAAACGCCGTAATCAATATTAGTTTTATTGTTTTAATATATTATACTTTTAAAAATACTATTTAAATCACAGTTTGTGAAACCGACATGTTTTACATTAGCTGCAAGAATATTGTAATATGTTAAGTATTACTTTTGTGATATATTTTAGTAAGTTTTAAATCCTGGTGTAGAGCTCCCTGAGGATGGCATGAGCGATAACATTGTATTTGTATACGTCTAAGGTGCATTTTTTGGTGTCGTGAATGGACAATTTAATTCAATCAAAATGCACGCAATGTATAATGTCACAATAGCATTTTCCACGTTTTGAATGAGTTAAGCTAGATGACTCTGGAATCGATCCTTTTACTCGAGCATGTAGTTATTATGTGGAGTTAGTCAGTGAAAAGAAACTCGTCCTGCCGTCTATTGGCATTTTAAGCTAATCATATGCAAAATTCCCTAAAACTAATTTGAAATTTGTAAATTGCGAAGCTTGAAATTTGCTTTCTATTCAAAATCCAAAAATGTGAATAGTTGCTGGATAAAATTTATATGTCTAAGAAATGGGTTGTTTGTCTTGGCTTCTTTTCTAATAGCAGTATCAGGTTTATCAGGTTAATGCTGGCCTACGTGCATTCACCAATGTACTTAATACTTCGACATTCAGAGGACATGTGGGGAATGAAAGCTGGAAACCGCCCTGCTGCAGATTTGCAGAGACACAATTCCCAGAGTTACCTGTGGTTACGGTCATGCACAACTGCAGTACATTAATCCAATAACCTTAACCGGGGCTGGTATAATATACGGTACGTTCTTCGTATGTAGAGTCCTACAACAAGTACTAGTATTAAATGTAGTTTGGTTCTGTTTTGTTACTGGTTGTCGTGCACAATTACTGCGATTTACCCGAGTTATAGTGTCCTTGGTTCGAGATCTGATCATTATACCGATTTGTATGCAACAACATTTGGGCGCCTGTGTCTTGTATTACGTCATTAATTCACAGAACAGTCCCTACCTTTTCCATTATAATGGATAGGGTGCATAGTATTCTTATCAAGAATTAAATATTTCTTATTAATGCTACATTACAACGACTTTATATGGATAGCAGCACACAATTTGTTGTACTTAACACATTACTTTATGTACGACTAAGTGTGACACTCAAGAACACCACATTCTGCCCGCGGAGTGTACTTTTTCCGCTAATTCTCGCAACAAAGAGCAATTATTATTGACCTATAAAAACCGATTCGTGTTTTCAACTAAGTCGTTGTGTGTTTACTGTGTTGTAGGGAGTGGATCTTTAAATACTGCTCGTATAATTAGGTTGATTTTGGTCTTTCAATATTTAAACTACAGCTGTTCAGCTTATACTGTTCACTGTGTCATTACAAAGCAGGTTAATGTAGCGGTAACGCATTGAATCCAATTCGACAAACCAAGACACACAACGTCTCTGCTACTGACCATGATAATGCAGGTGATAACGACAGGCTAAGAGCTAGGCGACCCTGGTACCAGGAGGGAGCAGGGTTGCTTTCTTCTCGCCTTCACGTCTAGCTCAGAGGTCAGCTGAGTCCAGTGCCTATCCTGTTACTGTCGCCGGTAGCTGGAAATTGATCGCTCACCAATATTTCAGGTCAAACTCCAGGATACATGCACTCATCAACATTTCAGGTCAAGGTCCAGGATACATGCACTCATCAACATTTCAGGTCAAGGTCCAGGATACATGCACTCATCAACATTTCAGGTCAAACTCCAGGATACATGCACTCATCAACATTTCAGGTCAAACTCCAGGATACATGCACTCATCAACATTTCAGGTCAAGGTCCAGGATACATGCACTCATCAATATTTCAGGTCAAACTCCAGGATACATGCACTCATCAACATTTCAGGTCAAGGTCCAGGATACATGCACTCATCAACATTTCAGGTCAAACTCCAGGATACATGCACTCATCAACATTTCAGGTCAAGGTCCAGGATACATGCACTCATCAACATTTCAGGTCAAACTCCAGGATACATGCACTCATCAACATTTCAGGTCAAGGTCCAGGATACATGCACTCATCAACATCCCAGGTCAAGGTCCAGGATACATGCACTCATCAACATCCCAGGTCAAGGTCCAGGATACATGCACTCATCAACATCTCAGGTCAAGGTCCAGGATACATGCACTCATCAACATCTCAGGTCAAGGTCCAGGATACATGAACTCATCAACATCTCAGGTCAAGTTACAAGATACATTCACTCACCAACATTTTAGGTCAAACCGGGTTAAATTCAGACAGAGAGTAAAACCATCCAGTGCCAATGATACAAAACTCGAATATTTATCTCCATGCCTTGAATATGCCTCATGGCGTAATGTTTAGACACATGGATAGTTTTATGTGGCCACGTTGTCGTGGGGTAAGTAGGCCTAACTGAAACACGTGTTTCTATGAGATAAAATAAGTTACGAAATATTAGTGCAGCATAAAGCTTCGGGCGCCTTCCTTCTGCTATATTCCATACTTTCTAAATTCGTGACTGTCTTCGAAAAAAAGCTGTAGATGCGAGTACTTAAATGTGTTCAACTATGCGAAGCAAAGTCCTTTATGGAAGCCAACAGCTCCTGAACTACTCTAGAAATTTCCCGCGTTTTATGGAACCCGACGGTCCATTACCATGTTCACAACAGATCTCCACTTGCCCCTATTCTGTGCCAGATAAATACAGTCCAAGCCATCCCATTCTATTTCTGTAGGATTCATTTTCATATTAACCCCCAATCTACGCCTAGTTATTCTAGGTGGACTCTCTCCTTCACGTTTCCTCACCAGAACTCTGTATGCATTTGTGTTATCGTCATACGTGCCAAATGCCCTTCCCATCTCATCCCCATTGATTTGATCACCTCAGTAATATCTGGTCAGGATTATAATCCATGACGCTCCTTTTGATACATTCTTTTCCAGCCTCCTGTTATGTCCTCATTCATAGGTCTAAATGTCTCCCTCGGCACCCTGTTCTCGGAGACCCTCATGCTTAGTTGTTCCCGTAATACGAGGAACGAAGTTTCACGTACATATAAAACAACAAGACATATTATACGTCGTAGTTCCGTATATTTTGCTGTCTCTCATTCCGTGCAGACTCTTTTGTCTCCCAGCGTGCTATCACAAAATATAAATATTGAACTACACATAACTATAACTTTGCCCGTTGTTTTGTATGGGTGTGGAACTTGTGTTCTCACATTGAGGGAGGAACATAGGCTGAGGGTGTTTGAAAACTGGGTGCAGAGGAAGATATTTGGCCCTAAGAGGGACGAAGTAACAGGGGAGTGGCGAAGAGTACAGAGGAGCTTTATAATCTGTACTCCTCACCAAATATTATTTGGGTGATGAAGTCAAGAAGAATGAGATGGGCGGGCATGTAGCATCTATGAGTAAGAGGTGAGGCGCATACAGGGTTTTGATGGGGAAACCTGAGGGAAAGTGACCACTTGGAAGACCTAGGCGTAGATGGGAGAATAATATTAAAATGGATCTTCAAGAAATGGGATGGGGGCATGGACTGGATTGATCTAGCTGAGATAGGGACAGGTGGCGGGCTGTTGTGAATGCGGTAATGAACCTCCTGGTTCCATAACACGCGGGGAATATCTTGACTAGCTGAGGGCCCGTTAGCTTCTCAAGGACTCTGCTGCATGGAGTTAGTTAGTTAGTTAGTTACGTATATTTTAATATGTGTTTAGACAGAAAATATGGAATTTCACAAAAATCCTCGGCAGGTGTCGCGCTGTTCCATACGGAGACGGACGGACTGACAGTCATGACGAGGCTAATGTTCGCTTTTCGCAACTGTCTTGCGCATGAGCATACAAAATACTGTTTTCTGGGATATGACGCCTTGTACTTCGATATATATCAAGCAAACTACACGGTGTCACATCGCAGACGACAGTAATATCCACACTCATCCCCATGAGAATCTGAAGGCCACTTTTTTTATGGTTAAAACAGTACATTACTTGTCATAGTAAGAACTCACACATGGGGAGTCTTCCTGCTCAGTGCCTGACAGACAATTTGCTTTTCTCATAGAATTACATCCTATTGGTTGGTTCTATGGATCTAAGCTTCTGTAAAGTTGCTGAGGAGTGGGGAAGGTAGATTGACCAATAAAATGAAAAAAAATAGACGGGGGGGGGGGGGGGGGAAGTAACAAAATAAGAGAAGCTTGAAGGGAATAAAAGGATGAAGACAGTAGAAAGAGAGTCAAAGTTTTGTGGTCAGTTGAAGCAGCTGAAGCGAACAAGAAGGTTTGTGGGAACGGGTTGAAGAGGGGGCTCTTCAAACTGTCTGGTGATGGCCGTTCTTCCTGTAGCTCCCTTTTCCCGATTGCTTTACTCTTCCAACCAACTTCAAGTTGTGCTACGAAAAGAAATTGGTTCGGGGTGTTGGGAGGAGTCCACGTGGGGTTCCCGCTTGTTGTTGGGTGGTAAAGATTGGGGAGCTGGACTTGTGGGAGGGTCGTTTGAAGTAGGAACAAGCGTTGCAGTAAGGAAAACTTCTGCTAGGGCGTTATTTACTGGAAATACAAAATAACACGCCTCAGCACAGAACGAAGGCTTGAGGGGAAACTACACAGACGAAAAATAGGCACGCAGAAATCCATGTAAATATGGATTAGGTAAAGCAGTTTTCGTTAGATGGTGTGCAACTGGACCATCTGGTACCCCGTCTGTACTGTAGTTTCAGGAATGGGGTAGTTTTCTAGTGAACAGGTTTAGTATAGTGGGACAAAACTCGTGCCTAGGTGGTATACATAAACATTTCCATGCTTTCCTTATGTCTCCAGGCAGTCTCGCAGTCTTAATGTGCTTGCCTTCCTCTCCCTTCAGCCGCCTCACTGGCAGCCGGCACATGACGCGGTTTGCATAATCTCGACCGCAAGAAGTGTATGAGGAGGAGCCGACCGACGGAGAAGGGGGGGGGGGGGGGCGAGTGGAAGATTAGTGGAGCTAACTTGCTAAAACAGAAACCGTGCTGCAAGAAAGGAAAACGTAGTGAGATGAAGATCATTGCTTCGCTCGCTCGTGTTTACAGCATTTCTAGTATTTAACTGTGATCTCCAGTATAGGCAAAGCTTTTCTTTTCTGTATCTCCTATCAATCCGAAGTACCTTAATCGTAGTGTAATTCTTGAGAAGTCAATAGTAACAGAGGTAAGTGACTGATGGAATTCCTGGCTATTTATAGAACTGGGAGGTCCATTACAATGTCCACAACAACGCGTCACTCGACGCTGTCACAAGACAAATGAACCCAATCCACATATTTTTTTCTTGAATAGTGCCCTTACATGTATGCCTCAGTCTCCCAAATAGCTCTTCCTTTCAGGTTTTAAAATATTGTTTTGTACTCTTTTATCATATGTTACTTGCATGCTACATGTTAACGAACTCTGTTGGAAAACGTCCACGTGAAAGGGGATGATGCAGTTATTGTAGCGACACAATGACATTATTTGTTCCTCTTATCCTTAAACGTGTAATCTCGCTCACTTAACCCTTTAAAGGCCAGTGGTTACTTTATGTACCACCATATTTGTCATTCAGAAATTCTATATTCTGTCCATAGAGTTTATTTTTAGGCGCTATCGCAAAATTGCGAAAAGCGACCAGTAGATCGTCATATCTGTCTGTCTGTCCGCATGCAAAAACTGGGCTCCCACTGGACGGATTTTCATGAAACTGGTATTTGATATTTGAGGATTTTTATAAAATTGTCGAGAAAATTCAATTTTCATTAAAATCTGACAAGAATACCGGGTACTTTACATGAAGCCTTGTATATATTTATGATATGTCGCTGAATTCTTCTTAGAATGAGAAATGTTTGAGACAAAAGTTGTAGAGAAAATCAAACGCGTATTTTATGTTCAATAAATGTTTTCCGAAAATCGTGCCGTTTGTGAGATAATATGGGAAAATATGGTAGAACCAGAGAAGCTACAGATGCAAATATAGTACGGCGCACGGCGCATAAAAAGATGCAATTTTGATGCCGGATGACTAAGGCAAGAATACAGACACACACTCATAATACTTAATACTTATTGCTTTTCCACGGCAACAATGGTTATGCGAACGCTCCTCAACGTTACGTTTTACGTACATTGCCTGTCTTGTTGTGCTTTATATGGATCTCAGATGAAACAGCTATTATTTCATCATACAGCACTGAATGATTGGTTTTTATAAAGGAGACGGAGTGTGTTTACTGCGCGGTACGAGTTGAAACTTTGGAATTATTCAGGTTAATTTTCGTCGTTAAAGAGTTACGTCGTCTTTAAAATAGATGCTTAACATCAGCATCAGCTCGTAAAATGCTGACAGTCATGATGACTCATTTAGTTTTTTTTTTTAATAAATAGGCTACGGTGTTTGCTAACACGAAACCGAAGTGTTTAACCACATTTTTATGTCCTATTTTCGGCAATATGGATGTGACGTTTCATAAAGCCGTTCTTCAAAGTCTGCCATTAGTGTTTTACGGAATTCAAGAATGTAAATTAAATAAAGAATACCAACGTAGAGAGGTGCTGCTATCCGGAAAAAGGAAACTGTGATTCTTAAAAGCGAATTGTACGTCACATAATACATACTATTCCGTCTAACACAAAACTTTGTTTCCTTCAAACGCCACATGTTTCGATCGAAAACGATCATCGCTGTGAGTGTCGTTCATTTATCGGCCCATTAATGGTGCCACTGGTGCTACCATTGAGTGCAATGTGACAAAAATAATACGGAACACAAAAATACACCTGATTAGAAGTAGAAATTCTGTAGTTAATTTCATTGTGAAATTGATTTTTGTAGTATGTTTACACCGTGCTAACAGATCTCACAATTCCCAGTGATAATTCAGAATCTGTAAATATTATAATATTTTTACTGCACAATCCCAAAATTATAATACTTATTGCAGATGCCCCAGGTCGCCCAGGCGATTAAATTTTGTACGGTGGCGCCTAATCTCTGCAGTTCCTCAGTATGGCTCTTGCTTCTTATCACCGTCCTGGCATGTAGAATTTTGAGGTGGCTCCTAGATTTTTGGGAAATTTGTTGTCCTCTGACTTAATGTACTTACCACTAAGGGTTATTGAAAAATACGTAAATGTTTTTGTTATGAAATAGGCCTTTATTTAAAACTGGCTGACTAAAAATAAGAAGGATGCCTTATTGGAGGCAGTTCGAAACGTTAAGTCTACAAGATGATATGTCATTAAAATTTGCATCGGTTTGTGACACTTTGCGTGTAATGCTTCTACAAGTGAATTAAAACACCTGCTGTTCTCTCAACTCAACGATAAAGCCTGTAATTTTGTTTGTCAATAATATTAATATGCATTTCATATTTTTTTTGTTAACACAGTTTTTGTGTGGCTTACTTCTTCCTTGTTAAGCAACGCCACTGCCTGTATTAAAACAGCACCGAACCATACCTAGGAAGACTCATAAAATATTCTTTATCATTTTCGATGTTCCAATCGCGGAAGGAAGATGGGAAAACACAGGTTAGAACACCAGGATTTCTTCAAAATTGTCCCTGAAGCAAGGCTTGTGTTATGTAGTCTGCTATACCCACTGTAATCAGCTGAACTGTTTTAACATTCAAATTGAATTTGTCATGATTTCGTTTCCTTCTTACTTTCCTCCTATCTGCTGCCTTGACTTCCCGCTGCTCAAGCTAGTCTAGGGTGTTCCTTAACATTATTTTCCCGCCCGAACTGAGATGACGTAACTAACTGCAGCAGGAAAGTGTACATCTTGTAAGGGTGCAGGAAGAATCAGGAGAGAAGCTCTTAGTACGTCCCCCTTCCTTCATTCCTATGGGACTTTTATTTGCATTTATTCAGCCGTATTGTTGGCAGCAGTGGCTTTTCTGCTTTCTTGTCTGTGCTGCTCTTCTAAAGGCGAACTGTTTGTTGTATGGTTGAAGTGCACGTCCATGTTACGAGGCTTTGACATTGTACTGTAAATTGATACATTATCTTAGGCGAATTAACAAGTTGGCGTATGGAGTAATGTTTCTAACACGTACTGGGGAGCTGTCCGGCTCAAATCTCGCTCGGCCACACTAAATGAGGCATTTTGTGATTATCTGTAGTTCCTTCAAGGAAATTCCGAAATGCTACATCAGTTTGGTCATAAACGCGTCCTTCCTCATCCTCCCCAGTTCGTTACTCAGCAATAATGCCTACGATTCAACGCCAGGATTCTGGGATACTGACGGTGTCATGTTCGGAAGATTGTGTAAGCTTACTACGGTGTCTGCGCTCGCATCTGCTATTTGTAGACTTACTGCATTTATCTTTGGCACTTATACAGTTGTTAAAACATGTAGTCCACAAACACACTTGTTATATACTCATTAACTTACTGCGGCTTGTCTCCTTGTTTCAGGTAAGTCTACGTCTTCTCTCTGTCAACAGATGGTAGTATCAGCACTACACTACGCTCGTGGTCACGTAAGCAGTTGCTATGTACACCTTCATTGAATCATACTCTCCAGTGTTCGGGATGGACATATTTTGTGCTTAAAATGCGTGCATATGTTTCTAGTAAGGATTATTATGTGCACTAGCGACACTTCCTTAAAGAAATGAACTTCTCCTAGGCCCTATCCTAAAACCTCAAACTAAAAATTATCTAAAGGATGTTATATTTTTTTCGTTGTGATATATTGTTACTTACTGGAACTTGAAAGTGGAAGCACTAAGTCGCAGGATGTGGAGAACTCGCTTTGGAAAAGGCTATGGACCTATCGTAAGATAGACTACTTAATTCATTCATTAATTAATAGTTACTGAATACTTAATAAGCAACTAAATGCACATTCACTTGAAACTATTTTGTAGTTTATTAAATTCTCCTAAATTCCCCTATTTAGGGGAACTTAGGAGACTTTAATAAACTATAAAATAGTTTCAAGTGAATGTGCATTTAGTTGGTTATTAAGTATTGAGTGAAAATGCACGGTGAGAGTAATATAAATTGTAATAGTTACTGAGTTAAGATACAGTACGGAAGGACGATTGTGGACCTTGGTGTGGTTAATCGGCTATTGTAAAAAAATAATATTAAGAATAATTGGTATTAGTAACTGATGTTTTATTTGAAGATTTGAAAGGAAGCATGAATATGTACATATTGCCTATATGTACATATTATAATATTTACTGTTAGGCTTACGTCATATGAGCGGTGAGAGAATGTAGGAATATCGTGCAGTACTTCCAGAACAGGATGCTGAGGGAAGTTTTTGAAACTAAGAGGGAGAAAATGACAGGGAGATGAAAAATTCGACATAATGAGGAGCTTAATGATTTATGTTTCTCGCCAAATAATATTAGTCAAAATAAATGAGGATGAACTGGGTCGGACATGTGGCATGCATGCGAGAGAAGAAGAATGAGTTTATATGTTTATAGGAAAACTAAAGGACAAATGTCGCTTGTAAATCAAGACGTAGATGGGAGGGCAATATTAATATTTATGCTAAAATAATACGAAGTGTGGGTGTGGATGGATTTGCCACACTCCTGATACAGGGAAGTGGCAGGGTCTTGTGAAGACGGTGACGAATATTCAGGTTCCATTAAGGGAGAAGGAACTGAGCAATGTTTGACACCTTAGGGAATTCACCCCACGGGGCTGGTTACAAGCCTACAGTATCCGATTTCAGGTTAGTAAGACGGTGACTGTGAAAATGACTCTCTTCTGGAATGCGAAGCTGAGTAGTTCGGTAGAACAGCATCCTACGTTTCGGAGGAACCTATTGCATGCATCTTCAGGGTAAAGAGTCAGGCCTTCTTCTACCCTTAAGCTGGAAGCAGTAGGTTCCTTCACAATGTCGATACGTGCTACCAAACTATGGAACGTAACTGCCTTCAAAACACTTACCTTTATTGACATTACACATGTTATAATTCATTCATTCATTCCCTAGTCTGTCTTACGACAGATCCATAGCCTCTTCCAAAACGACTTCTCCACAGAGTGCGATCTAGTGCTTCCTCCTTCAAGCTCCAATATCTTTTCTTTTCCTTAAGTTCTTCCAGTATCTGCTTACGTCTTCTTCCTCGTCTCCTGTCCCTTGTTTCTTTCCCTCTATCTCTGGTAAAGTAAATTAGTTTTAAGTGTGGCGCCAGAAGACTTGTAACAGTAATACAATAACATGAAAACAAACGAGATGCGTGAAGGCACGAAGAACCCACTTCGAAACTGCTTGTCCTACTCTAGTCTGGAGGTAACGTTACCTCAAATTAAAACAGACCTACACTGTACAACATGCGCTGTTACCTGCCGGGAGAAGCTACGACGACAAGCTAGAACACTGTAAATTCATCAAAAGTCATCATCAATTCATCGTAGGCACTCGCTTTTATACACATTTTTTTCCCCCTGTGCCCGGGCCAAAGCCTTTGGATTGGATGAATATTTCTGGCTATAAAGCAGATGGAATGGAAGCAAAATATTAATTTCGGTTCATAACCCTGCCCATGAGACTGAAAGCAATCTCATCTTCGGTCAGCGCTGCTCGTATATAAAAATGTTGTATACAGGATGGCAACATGCCTAGCCTGCAGGCGTAGCCAGCCTATTGATCTCCTTTCCCTGCCGGCTCTCTACAGTCTCTCAAGTGTTCTTTACATCTTACAACTCATTTCATCCTACGAATCACTCCTCACGCCTCTAGTAATAGCTTTTCTTTTTCAAACTAAAAATCTCTGGATCGAATCCCAGTGTCAGTATGGCTCGATAAGCTATAAGCCGCCTGACAACACGGTAGAATTCTTTTAGGCCCAGAAGAAAAGTACGGCGTTCCTGTGCTGATTTTCATGAAAATTACAGATGCTTATTACCACGACGTGGATATCTCTTACACAGAATTTTATTCAAATGAGGCAATAAATGTGAAATTTAGAGCTAGGAAATCTTTTACGCCGCTAAGTAAAGCGTGACTTCACAGTGCCGATTTTCACGAGACTCACAGGTATTACTGGCATTATCGGTAGAATTTGCATGAAAAATTTGCTCCTAGTAGAACTAAAACTGTAGAAGATAACGGCAAAATTTTATTTGCACTCGTAAATAATGTATGGGTTTTACTGCACACATTTTAACTAAATTGATTATTACTAAACTTCATCGTGTATATTTTTGTAATAGCCAGTTCCATCTAAATCAATCAAGGAATTTCGAAATCACGGGTAGAAATTCATTTACTTCCTAACTTAAGGTGTGGTTTTAACTACACAGACTTTCACGAAAATCACAATTCCGACTTCACATTATGTGGATGTGGTGTACCGAACTTTACTCATATCGGTCAAGGAATATGGAAAGTAGGCCTACTGTTCCATATTCTAGCTTTTATTTTAACCAACACATGCACTACACCTTGTCGTCATATATACCCCTACATATGTTTCGACTACTTATTAGTCATCATCAGGGGGATCAAAGTATATAAACACAGACTACACATCCACTATAATAGTTGGTTCACATTCAATGTTAAAATAAGATGAACTATGTTCACTATAAAAACATGTAGCTTTCTTGCTTCAGTGGTTAAAATATATAAGAGCGTTTGTTTTCCTTTTTGGTTAAAACGTTTCAAATTATTTAAAATTATTGGCAGTTGGTCTTGTTTCCTTCTCAAATGGCTGGTGAATTTATCTGCAGAGATATAGTATTGAAATTAGTATAAATTATATTAAAATTAACTTTTTTACTTTGATTAATATTTTCGTGATATACCTGTGGCGTGTTGTTGTGCCGTGTTCTGTAAGCTTCGCCTGACGGCTGCGTTGTGACTAAGCTATTATATAAGACAGAATGCACGCTGAATATAATGTGAAATTTGTTCCATATTCATTTGCGTCAGTGAGTAATGTATGACATTCTTTTTTTTTAATATTAGATATTCCCGTTGGTATGTACATGCAAAAGTGTATTTTACTCTTATCAGTAGTACAGTCACAACCAACACACGCACTTGCAATACGTAATCAGGCTACCAGTTTCAGCGCAAAGAGCCATCATCAGGCCTCTGACAGAAACTATGAAAATCAAACTCCATACATTTTATAAGAGGAAAAACTCCCCCTTTTTTTAAAGTTACATATATAACATTTATATCAATATATAAACGTGCTGCCTAAGAGAAGTATGTATTAAAATGTACATATAAAAGATGTAAAATATGAAAAACATATAAGTATAAAATGCGAATGTGCACGTGGTGACTGATAATCAGCTTACTACCAGTCACCACGTGCACCTTCCGATATAGAAACTACGTTACGGCTTTCCGGCTTTCTTTTCTTCTTGGACTCTTGACCTTTGAAGATGGGACCAATACGTTGTCCCGAAACGTAGGTAAACAATTACCACACGACGCCGCGTAATATCCCAGAAGAGCGCAGTTATCTTAAAGTTTTACATTTTCTCTTATAATATATAACTTACCGCATATTACAGTAGTTTAAAATGACCTCTTTAAGCTGTCAGTTCATTAAATACTCTTTGAGGTTTTTGGCTAGAAATTTCTGACACTGCATGACAACTTGAACGGCAGCTACATGAATCACATACTACCAGTCTTATCGTCGCGCGTACGGGGTATATTGCGTCACTGTAGTCGCACAGTCCAGTTTAATCTGCTGTGTGACAGACGTGTGAAACACAGTGTAACTTAACTTTGTTTTGTTCGTGAGTATGCAATACAGTTTAATGCAGAGGGTTTTCACTGTGGAAATCTATGTAAGGACGGGATCGTGCCGTAGGAAGTTTACAATACGGTTTCCCGGTGCTTCAGTTCCATCGAAATCGAGGATTTGTAATAGCTGAATGAGGTAATTTCCAGCACCTACTCTAATGTGCGGTAAGATTCATTATGTATTGTGTATGTTATATGTAGAAATGTAAGACCTTTAAATTTGCCGTGTCTCTGGGCCCGATTTTCAATTGAACTTCCTGTACGTTTAAGATGTCAGGAATTCCAACTCAAGTCGACAGCCATTTCCCCCTAAACATCTATTTTTTTTTCCATGGCGCAACAGCCCCTAGTGGGTCAGGGCTTCCTCATTATCGAGGCTTCACGATCATACTCAGCCACACCACACTCGGTAGGACTCCTCTGGACGAGTGACCAGCCCAACGCAGAGACCTCTACCTGACAACACACAACACTCACAAGAGACAGACATTCATGCCCCCAGCGGGATTCCAACCCACAATCCCAGCAAGTGAGCGGCCGCAGACCCATGCGTTAGACAGTTTGGCCACTGGGATCAGCCTTAAATATCTATACGGTATGAAATTAATGCACTTGATATAATAGTGTCCCCTCTTTAGACTTAGGCATTAGAGGCCGATAAGTCCTTAGATTTACGTATGTGATTATGTGTCGTGTATTGCCAGAATTAATTTAAGAAGTTCTATTTTCCCGGTGTTATTGAAAAGTGTCCCTTTTTCTTTGGTTGTGTGTATTAACTGTAAATTCTCTAACAATAAGAAGCTGGCTTAGCTCTGTCGAATCAGTGACCAAGCTTACGGGCTGGAAAGTAGAGGAATTATGGGTTGATTACTGGCAGGGGCAAGAAAATTTTTCTTCTTCAAAGCGTTCAGACCTCCCTTGGGGCCCACCCAGACTGCTGTTCAGTGCTCGTTTTCTGGGGTAAAGAGATTAGAGCAAGAGACTGACCGTTCACTTCCATCGAATGCTGGGTTTAAGAACAAGTGGAGCCATACCTCTCTTTGCTCCCCCCGAATGCCCTCATGGTAGGCACGGGGATAACTTGACCTTTTACCTTTGAATCCTCTAATAAAATGTTTTGAAGGTCTAGCATGTGAAAAGTACTGAATTTCCATAACAGAATCTGCGACATTCCGGGTATAAAGACCGCTTTGGTTGGCTGGTTGTAAACATGTAGGCGTATTAAGAAGCTTTACATTCTGCTATATAGACATCTTGAATAATTTCCCTCCCAGAAGCCTATGTGAAAACCCAGCTTTGATGGGATTATATGACGAGATTTGACGAATGGCCTTCACATTTTTGGGCTTAGTGGTATGTAGCGATCTGATTCAAGTAATATATGTATGGAGGCGGTGGGTTTCGAAGAAGGGAAGAGGACGGCAGAGACGATTTGAAATAACTCAGTAGTACAAAGGCCGGGACTTAGAAGAAGGATATCAAAATGCACGTGTTCTGCCAACGTGTCTGTCATACTGAACTCGTTATCGCGTGTGCTGCTTAGCTGTTTCGTTTCTCTTCAGTCTGCAGAGCTCCGTTATGTACACGATCCATATTCTTCGTTAGTTACGGAATTTAATTTTTAATTTACATGTTGATATCTTTCTTTTCCAAGAATTTCGGGAAATATGTCCGTGTATCATGGCCTACAGGGTGACTGGGAAGTAAATACGTTTCATTAAATAGCTGCATCTCCTAAATGGACTTCATCTAAGAAGGAGCACCACCAAATTTTGCGCTCCCTTTTCGTGAGTGGCTTGACAAGCATTTTACTGGCGGGTGGATTGGGCATCGAGGACCAACAGAATTGCGTCCGCGAAATGCCCACCTTACTTCATGTAATTTCATTTTTTGGGGGTTTGTCCAAAGAAGAATTTTATGGATCAAAACCAAGAACACTTAAAGAACTGCAACGACAAATTAAAGATAATTTTGTTAATGTTCCTCTTGAACGCTTAAGGAAAGGCTTTGAGTCTGAGCCTTCCAGGTTATATTAAATGGTAGTGTATGGGCTTTAAAATACAAGAATTGTAGCAATACATAGCTCGCATAGGAGTATTGAAACTTGTTGATGTTTCTACTGATACTCTAACGTAACAGATATCGATCACTGTCACTGTCTTCAATCAGTCTCGTGTTATCTCCGTATTTAAGTAGCTTAATAAAATTTCAAAGGTCAGTACCTATTCTTAGAGTTTGTATACTCTTATTTGGAATTGGTTGAGTTTAATGAAATAGTGTGTATACAAGTAGTTCTTTTCTTGCCCCTGTTTATTTTACACCTTTTTGCTTTTCTGCCCCTTTGACAATTTAGACCACTTCTTAATTTACTCCCGCATTATTGTCGATTTAACGTCCTTTGACTGACCGCGCACTAGGACGCAGAAGAGCGTGTACGAAACTCACGGAGTAGAAAAAGTCTGAGAGATAGTGCTGTAAACTGCTTCAGTCACCGTGCACTCATTGTTTAGCCTACAGTTATCATCTGTGGTGTTTTTTTTTGTAGTGAAGGGCCCCGCAGCAGATGTACGGACGCACCGCAGCCTTGAGGCTTATTGTGCAACCCTGTGATGAAGATGATTAGTCGTTTTTTTTTCGTTTTTCCTTGTAATGGAGCACCGGTGGAATTAAATTGACAGGGGTAAACCGAAGTACTCGGGCAAAAACCTGTCCCAGTGCCACTTTGTCCACCACAAATCCCACATGGACTGACCCGGGATCAAACACGAACCTCCGCGGTGAGAGGCCATCGACTAACCGCCTGAGCCATGACACGGCCGTGGTGTGTTTATTTGCCTTTATTTAACAGTGTCAAAATGAGCTAGAAACCTAAATGCGCACTAGTGAAACCCAAACGAAGAAACAGCGAAAGGCAGCCAGTACAGAAGAGAAATTAGAGACAATAAATCGACTTGAAACAATGAACGAATTAGTAATATCTGCTGTGTTGTTTGCTTGGCCAAGAGTACTGTACATACAGTTGGTGTAATGTTAAAAAAAAACATCGCATCCAGCATCAAAGATCAGTGTTAGCAAGTTGATTACAATTCCTCAATTCCTTTCTAATTTACTTGCGATATGAATATTATTTTTATTATTGTCTGTAACAAAATAGTAACACTAATCACAATAATAATAATAATAATAATATGAGTATAAATACCGTATATGAAGAGGCTCTCGTTGGTCTGATTTCCCCTAATATCCATTCATTCCACTGTTTTTATGGGGATGTCACGTTTCATTTATGCCTTTTTTTTTATTTCCTCCCGCTTTCTCAGGAACGAACTACCGCGTAATTCAAGAAATACCTGTACATTGCAGCCCCTTTTGGATGTACCTATGAGGTTTCAGTACGGAGAGCCCTCTTGGACCTTTCTACCACCATTCTTATAAGTAATACATTGTCATAATGCTAGATTAAATTTTTGTGGTGAACCTTATTAGCCAACATCTGTCACAAATTTTTCTGTATAAGTGCATTCTTCTTTCAAATATCCAAGAAGAATTGGTGGGTCGATCCCATTTTTCGTGAACTGGTATCAGCTGTACTCTGTACATATATCTGCACTGATGTTAATTGATTGTATCTGTAAAATCAATATGCGAACTAAATAAGAATATAGACACCATGAGAATATTAATATTTTATACTAAAAGAACATCCTTGTATATTACTACTACTACTACTACTAATAATAATAATAATAATAACTTATTATTACTATTATTCCATTACAGGCCTGGAAAGGCCCTTAGGGCTCCAGGAGTTTGAGAATCCCAGAATTTCTAGACAATCGGCACATGGAGGTGGTAAGGCTGTCAGCTGTAAGCACCGGCCGCCTTTAGTCCCTAGGACATATCCCTGGTACTCAGTTCCGTTAGAGGCTTAGTCGATTAAGTCTATGTAAAGTCCCAATGACGCCATCGGGAATCGAACCCGCAACCTCCCGGCTTGTAGCGCAGTGCCTCAACCAACTGCGCTACCGCGTACCCCAATAATAATAATATTATTGTTATGTTTTATCGACGGTATACAGTAAATGCCCTTTTAAGTAGAGCATTATATGTTACTGCATGAAGTGGCCTACTTTTAAAGCCGCGTTACTAACCACATTTCTATAACATTATAGCGTTCAAAGCAGGCTCACATAGCATTAAAGTAGTCTGTAGTTAGGGGCCATTAACACTATATAAAGGCGTACATGCAACATGCGGTAGAAATTTCCTTTCGTATAAAAAGCAGCCATACCAAAACCATATCAAGGCAATCTTAATACGGTGAAGTGAGGTGTAACATATAATTATAGGCCTTATATCGTTGATATCAGCAGCTTATGCGGTACAACGTGACAAACATACTAAATCATGCCTTAAGTGATAGCTATGGTGGGTGTTTTTGTTCACACGTAAATGTGCAAATAAATCAGCTGAAAACCCCTGTAATTATGTAGTCGCAAAACAAGGGTTTTGTCACGTCTAGAGGGAAGGCCTTGTGGCCATTTTCATACTTAGCACAGCTGACAACCGTATCCGCCTGCCAGCCACACACAGGCTTTGTGTAAATTTTAACACCTTGATATGCCACCTAATATGTCACACTGCTCTTTCATATGTGTGAAGCGGAGGGTTTATACTTCAAGATGGTTACACTGAAGAAGTTTTATATCGTCATTTTCTGCTGTCAAAAGCGACGATGCTTTAAATAAAAGGAAATAAGTTTACATTCAGTTTTCCATACATATGCTAAATGTGAGTTGCTCAGCGTAACAGACTGCAGGAAGAAAGTGAAAAGACAGGAAGGTAATAGTATTTTGTCTTAAATCCATACATATAAAGACTGACGGTTGTTGTTCTACACTCATGTGTGTTATCAGTCGAAGGTTATGGTAGTTATGGATAGGAGCAAAAGGTGTTACGGCAGTTGCTGGCGAAATTTGTGTCCACCCCTGTGGTTTGTAGCGTTTCCCTAGACAGCAAGATTAATTGTTGCGTGTTGTTATTTATTTTTATGATTAGGTCTACTATTAGAAGGTATCGTAAACTGAAAGAGGAAGCACTAGATCGCACTGTGTGGAGAACTTGCTTTAGAAGAGGTTACGGAACTGTCGCAAGACAGACTACACAGTGAATGAATGTCGCCAGAAGTTTGATCGAACTCCCGAAGAGCAGTGCGTGTAAAACATGAGATTATCCTGGCTAATGGGCGATGTCAAACACCAGACTGATGTAAAGTATTGCATGAAGTGTCGAGACTGACCGACGAGTTATTTAGATCGGCTTTATTTCTTGGCTTGTCCAGTTTGTTACTACTGCAAGCAGTGGACTTTGCTTGGAGGGTAACGTCTCAAATTTTAAATCTCAAATTAAGGCATCCCTTTGTCCTTCGGATAGCGACATAAGCAATTCGGTATTTTATCGCTGTCGGCACAGGCATATATGGTTTAATGTCATTATTTTTCTGCGTGTTTCGTTTAGAACCGAGCCGTCGTCAGAAATCCATAGTTTATTGAAATGTGTATCTACTTGAAGAGCCGAGCTCGTATTAACTTAGGGGTTTCAAGATATTACATCAACTTTATGTAGAATTATATTACATCAACTTTGCTTATAATTATATAAAATATTTGAACATAAATTTAAATAAGTACTTCAATCCCATTTGAGAAGCATTTACAAATCCACACGAAATTTTGAATCCAAATCTTAACAGAAGCTCGTCATTACACGTGCAAGTATATTTCATTTAAATTATGGATGCCTAGCCGATACATGCTGCTAAACTTTTGAGTTATTTTATATCTCTGTCCCAATATGTAGACTAGATGGTCTCTCATATTACTTACCAGGATGCTGTTAGGGAACATAGAACACAAGCTGGCATTGAATTGAAGACCGAGGGAGGGCTGAAAAACAATAAAGGGGACTAGAAATCGTGCTTGTGACATAGCCACATTGTGATATTACATGGCTGAGTGTGGATTATATTAAGGTGCATGGGTTTGGACTGGTGGTAACCCTGCATGTCTTCCCCTTCCCCACATTTTTGCTCAGCATTTGCAATAAGATTGAAAAGTGAACATTATTTATTGCCTAGCTATTAAATTCAGACTGCAGCTAGAGAGAAAAATAACACGCTGGTAGCAGCAGAACAACACACCTGTGACTCCCGCCCGTTTAAAATGTCTCCATAACCTTCGCGCATGTGAAATATTTAACTCTACATTAGAAATGGAATAAGAAATATCATATCTGATTTATTAATCGAATGAAGTTTGTGTAATAGCTGCTTTCAGTAATCGATTTTTAATCAGCTTTTAAAATGTTGTGAGGTTCACTGAAAATTATCATGTAGAATTTGCGTGTTGAAGCCCTTCTCACACACACATATATATATATATTTTTTTTTTCACACTCTTCTGTTGGTGATCTGCTAGTCGCTTATTCGCTGTTTGATTAAGTGGTGAGAAATTTAATAAATCCACCTGTATGGTCCATTTATTGCAGGCTTACCGAAAAAGTTATTTTACAGTATATGTATATTCCTAGAGCGGAAATAAAGTACCTGTGGCCCAAGTTCAGATTTGTATTTCACGGCATATGTCACATTGGCTCCTTATTAGTTTTGTTTGTGAGTCATCTGATTACAATACAGGCACTTATTGACCGCTTTCATGAATTTCGATGCGAACATGCTACTATTGTACGCCCTTCCAGTCTGATTTGCCTTTAACTTTACTTCTTCAGTTACAAGCGATGTTTCCGCCATGCGAAATATGAATACTGTCGTCAATCAGAGAACTATCCTGCAGTCACGTGAGACAGGAGATCCTGCAGGTTCGGGAGGTAGGAAATACTGCAGTTACGTGAGATAATAAATCCTGCAGTTGCGTGAGATAGAGGATCCTGCAGTTACATGAGATAGGAGATCCTGCAGTTACATGAGATAAGAGATCCTTGAAAACTGTACCACCCAAGTAACTTCACGGACCAGAGTCCTCTTTGTAAATCTGAAATTCGCTCTGCTGTTGAAGAACGCCCGTTATTTATATAAACTTTAAACTTTATCACGGTGTTCTTACAAAACGGCCAATAATTAAAGTTCCGTTCATCCCATACGTTTAGAGCTGAGGACCTACTCAAATTAAGCAGGCATCAGCTGAAAACGGTAGTTGTATTCCTTACGGGCCACGCTCCTGTGAAGAATTACCTGAATGTTATGGGCCTGTTTGATGGTAATCCAGAATGCAGATTTTGCAAGACAGCGACTGAAACAGCGTACCATATTATTTGCTGCTGCAAAGCCTTGGCTCGCCAGCGTTATAATTTATTTAGGAAGTTCTTTGTAGAGCCTTAATATATAAACATGGCCTCATTAAAAGTCCCGTGTCTCTTTGTAAGAGAGACACAGGACTAATGAGCCTGTGCTGAAAGAACATAGGGCTGCACATTAAGCCTAAGGCTGCGGTGCATTCGGTGCTTTTGCTGACGGGCCCTTTGGGAATATAGATCCCATAGGTTTATATCCCATTTCTTCAAGATACCTTTTAATATTATTCTCTTACACGTATGTCTAGATTCCAAAAGTTCTTTGTTAAAGTTGGATCCATATTCATGGCTCTATTAGAAGGAATAGCCGATATCTATTGTGTTTTCTTAACTCTTGATATTCTGTAGGTTGAAGAAGCCTGCACGAGTGTTAGAAAGAACGCGAATGAGCTGCAGAAAACAAATGAACTGGGCCTTGCCGAAATGTGAATTACTTATGCTGCATGTTTTATAAGAGGCAGGAATGAAATATTTTATCAAAGGAATCATTTTATATTTTGGATCGTGTGAGGTATGGCTGAGAATTAGGCAGGTATCTGCGATAGATTTGTGCCCGTATTCGTGAGCACAAATACAAATCGAGTCTCGCACCTGCCTATTCGAGGTACCCTTATCATTTAGGTACTTCAGGGGCTTGCTTCCCAACTCTTTTAAAAGAGAAACGTGGAAAAAAGAGAAAGGTATGTGGCATCGCCTTTCGCAATCCATGGCACGGGCACTCAGAGATTTGTTGAAGTACTTTTTTATATAACTGGTATCATATTGTACATATCTCGGCCTTTACTTGCTTATTCTTTTCTCTCTTTCAGTTGAAAGCTCTGTCCATTTCTTTTTAGTCGCTTTAACGAGAGCTGTTGGCTCTCAAACGGACTGTGTTCTCCATAGGTATTTGCAGTGAAAGATGCTTCTTGATTGGGCTAGACACATTTTATATAAATTACATTTGTTATGTGATGGTGTACTATTCAACTATTTATGCCGGAATTTATGTAAAATGACTTTACTCTTTATCTTCCTTCTTTCTCACCCATAAATGGTTTCAGTTTGTTTTTAATTTTAACGCTTAATATATATATTTGCCGTATTTCTTTTGTCTTACTGCGTGGAAATAACAGATGTCGAAAACAGGATTTCTGAACCTTGACAACTTTAGTCCGTGGGTTGCATTGGCTTGTCTCCGCCATTAGAGATATTGTATAAGCCTATGCTCTACGTATTCAGTCCATCCACTTCTTTA
The DNA here is from genome assembly GCA_021186555.1 of Reticulitermes speratus. Taxonomy (NCBI): domain Eukaryota; kingdom Metazoa; phylum Arthropoda; class Insecta; order Blattodea; family Rhinotermitidae; genus Reticulitermes; species Reticulitermes speratus. Next base: position 13,853,959 of record JAJKFL010000007.1, read on the forward strand.
TTTATGAACACAAACTTACATGTGGTCAGTAGTTTTAAGTCCAAAATCGCAAAATTTAATTCTACGTGTCAATCTAATGTGTCGATGACACACAAGATGGCGCGCTGCTCGGCAAGTACGCTGCTGTAGCCCAGTCAACTAATACCTTCGCGCCGCTCGGCAAGTACGCTACTGTGGCCAGTCAACTAATACCTTCGCGCCGCTCGGCAAGTACGCTACTGTGGCCCAGTCAACTAATACCTTCGCGCCGCTCGGCAAGTACGCTACTGTGGCCCAGTCAACTAATACCTTCGCGCCACTCGGCAAGTACGCTACTGTAGCCCAGTCAACTAATACCTTCGCGATGGACAGCAGAAGGCAAGCAGGGTTGCTTCATTAGCGGAGAATTTACGTAACAGAAGTGAAAATAGTGGGTAAGTGTACTTAAAGGAAAGAGCAAAGCAATTTCGCAGGAAAAACGAGAGAGGTGGTTTTACCTTATCGTCATTAGTAAGTAATACGGAGACTGGTGGACAAAATCCTTTGGAGCAGAAATTTGAGTGCAAACTTACAGAAAGCCTCTTTATTACAAACTGAGTCTTTCGACCTAAAGAAAAGTCAATGAAAAGCGCTGCTTCACATGAGACATCAAAAGGGTATGTACGTACAGTGAAACGAGAAGTTACCCGGAATGGGCAAGGAGGGAGGAGACAGCATTACATTAAGCTTATGGGCTGCAGTACAGAAGCAAAGACAAGACATTCTGCATCTCCGTTGAGGTCTCTTCAAAGATTTAAACACGAGCATCACCCTGCACTCACTGCCTCGTCATTTTCCATTATTCAGTAGCGCAGGAGACCAACCCGTACTTCTTTGTGTTGCCCAGTATTTCAAAGAGAAAATGATGTTAATACAGTTCCTTTGCAATAGACAAATACACTCAAAAGAACAACATTTTCTCTTGATGTTAGGCCAAGAAACACTACAGGATATATGGAATAATATCATATTCAGTAATAAAGGAATGCTTTCCGTGAAACGCAGAGGACGCACTTAGACTCGGCTATTTACATTGCTAATCATCGTCGTCACAAATGATACGCATTCTTCATGATGTTACATAAAAGCGCAGGCTGCTGTTTCCGTGTTTATTCACGACTGAGGAAGATGAATGGAGCAAATGTTCGTGCCAGAGAACTCGGTGACAACCACCTGCTAGGGTTTAAAAGTATCAGACTTCTGTTTACCTCTGCAGGATGACAAATTGTTGTATGCTTGCGTATGTCATCAAACCCTGAATCCCCTTTCTTTCATACATTTACGCGTGTGTCATATGGGGTCTTCGAGTGACATTTCGGAGCGTGATGTAGGGCTTAAGAGCCTGAGGGCCGCACGAAACGAGCAGGTGCATAATATATTTGATTAGTGTTTTGATCATTTGTCTCCCCGACATGAAAGTAGAAGAACATTCCAGTATTTAAGTGATTTACTTCAGATGGAAGTTTTATCCATTTCTGGAAGATATTTCTAATCTAGTTTTAATTTTAATGGATATCTAAGAACATTAAAAATTTACAGAACTATAATTTTGCCTTTTGTTTTGTGTAAGTGTCAAACTTCCTCTGTCGTATTCAGGGAGGAACATACACTTACGTTGTTCGGGAATAGGGTGTTGAGGAAGACATTTGGGCCTAAGAGGGAATAGACAGCAGGACCATGGTCGAAATTGCACGATGAGGAGTATCAAGATATAGTTCTCACCAAATATCCGAATTAACAAATCAGGTTTGCTTCGGTCTTCCTCTCCTTCTCGCTGCCTGCGAATTCCAATCCAATGCTTGTTTTTCGATGGATTCATCCCCCTTTCTCAGCGTATGACGGATCCATCACCATTTTCTCATTCAAATTTGTAATATTATAGGCTTCTCTCCAGTAGCTTCATACAGGTCGGAACTACTTATTATCGTAGGCCATCATACGCCCATTATTATTCGCAAACTTCGGTTGACAAACGTTTGTAATTTATTTGTTATTTGGTTAGTCACTTTCCGTGTTTCGCACCCATACAGCTATACAGTGGCTGTGCGATGATATTGATCATGAAAATATATCAGTATGGGGAGTGACCGATATTATGATATCCGTACCAATTTACGTGATAATCTGTCAACTTTCATATAGTAGCAATACGTAGAAGGAGTACACTGCTTTTATCTTCAGAATTTCTGCCTTGTGCCATATACCGTCAGAAATACAGAAAAGTAAGTCAGGGCCATTGGACCACCTGGGTACCATCTTCCATTTCGCCACTCATGATTTTGATTGGCATAACTAACTAACTAACTCCACGGAGCAGAGTCCTTCTTGAGAAACTAACAGGTCGTCAGCTAGTCAAGAAATTCCCCGCGTTTTATGGAACCCGATGGTTCATTACCGCACTCACAAGAGACCGCCACCTGTCCCTATCCTGAGCTTTTGATTGACATACTTCTGTACAAACAGCCACGTTTCTAATTTACTCTACTTAGTCCCCGAAGATGAAGGCAATGTGCTTTTCCGAAACGGTAATATCCATCTACCAGACTACACTGTACCACATGAACACAGTATTTGTCCTCGTCTCCGGATAAATTTCAAATCGTATATAGTAGGAGGAAATATTAATTTATTATGTGGCTTCTTATGTTGATGAAATGAGAAAGCCCGAAGGATAAAAGCACATCCACACATCCACATATACACACGCCGCTCCAGTTTACTGTGTAACAATTCTGCCGTACACGTATTCACTCTACACGGAAGAATCAGTTCTTCTACAGAAGCAAGAGACCAGAATATTGAGTAATTTTTTTATACAGCAACAATTAATGTGCTCCCTGATGATGGAAAATAAGGTCCGAAGCATGTAGGAGTTGGGCATGTCCAATTTCGTATACGGTTTATGGCCTAACATTCGAGAGGAAAAAGGTCATATCCAAATTCGTTCATGGCCAGCAGGTATAGTATACGATTTCGCACACGGTCAATCCCTTACCCCTCGGGAGGGAAAAAGTTCGTGTGCATGTTTGAAATAAAGTTGACTGAATTTAATGAGAAGTCCTGTATTAAAACAATGTACTAATATGACCATTTTTTATCAAGCAATGTAGCCTTATTTTATATTTTATGTACCGTGCATTTTATCATAAGTCTAATACCAGCCAACAAATGGACAAGGTTATTGACATATATATGAAATGTATTTGAGCCCCCTACATATGTTTCAGCAAAGGAGTTGCTATCTTGACGGGGTTTTTAGCAGAGAATGACAAGAACTTTTTACATCCAAGTATATTAGTATGATTAATAACCAATCTGTATAGAGAATTACAAGAACTTTTTACATAAAAGTATTTAATAACCATACTGTATACTTGGATGTAAAAGGTTCTTGTAGTTCTCCGCTAAAAACCCCCTGAAGATGGCAACTTCTTTGCTGAAACATGTGTAGGGGACTCAAATACGTTTTATATATGTCAATAATCTTGTGCATCTGTTGGTTGGTATTAGACTTATGTAGCCTTAGTTTAATGAAATTCTTAAATAAGTATAATTACAGGACTAAAATACAGGGTGGGCAGATTTCACTCATCATTTTGATTTGCCTAGTATGATGGTAGGCCCGGAAAGGAGATTGAACTAATTGTGTTATAGAGTTAAGCTAGGGACGCCATTTAGTAAACATGGATCAGCGATCGGCTGTACACCGTGTGTTCGCCGTAGAGACTTTTTAAAAAATAACGACTGTGATACCAACGCAACAAATATTCAGATGACATTTTAACTCTGAGAGACACTGCAAGGTTCCTGATCACAACATTATCAAGAACTGGGTACAGAAGTTTCGAAACACGGCTTCTGCAACAAACAGAAAACCTGGAGACAGCGTCAGAATTGTGATGACACTGGAAAACAACCAACAAGTTATAATGAAATAACAAGTAAAATCTTAAAAGCTTGTGCATTTCTCATTAGCCACCCATTAAGCTACATTTGTAATCACTGACTACATACAGCTGTTTTCCCTGTTCGTCTTCAAATTGCGGTAGTAAAACCACTATACAAGAAGGGAAACAAAACTAGTATGACAAATTATAGGCCTATTTCCTTATTAACTGTTTTTTCTAAAGTATTTGAGAAAGCTATGCACATTAGGTTAAGCCAACATCTACATACTAACAACATACTGGTCACAGAACAGCATGGTTTTAGGAAAGGGATATCTACTGAAAATGCTACCTTCAGGCTACCAGATAGTGTATTTACATCTATGAACTAAAAAGTGCATGTTGGAGGAATTTTCTGTGATTTGGCAAAGGCTTTTGACTGTGCAAATCATGAAATGTTGTTGGTTAAATTACATTTCTATGGCATTCGAGGAGTAACTGCAGATTGGTTCAAATCCTATTTAACTAACAGAGGACAGAAAGTAGAAATAAAATCACGTAATGCAACTCAAAACGTTTTCTGTGATTAGGGTACAGTGAAGCAAGGATCATTTCTAGGGTCTTTATTATTCATAATATATACAATCGACCTTCCTCGGAAAATAAATTCCATATCAAACCAACAATTTTTGCTGATGACACTAGTGTTATAACATACAACAGAAATTTAGGAGATTTCTGTACAGTGGCAAACTTTAGTTAGAACTCAGTTAGAAACAGTAATCGAACTTGGTTGGTTGAATAAAAAAAGTAATTAACATGGTAATAGAAACTAATCGGCTAAACATGTTCGCGGAAAGGGGTGAAAACAAAGGTTACGTCATTCAAGCTGACCAAGTATGATTTGGCAACCGCATACCTGGACACCTTGGTACTGGTATTGGGATATTTTTTTTTCATGGCGCAACAGCCCATAGGGAGCCAGGGCCTCCTCATTGTCGAGGCTTCACGATCGCACTCAGACACACCGCACTCGGTAGGACTCCTCTTGACGAGAGACATCCATGCCCTGGCGGGATGCGAAGCCGCAATCCCAGCAAGCGAGCGGCCGCAGACCCACACCTTAGACCGTGCGGCCATTGGGATCGGCAGTGTTGACCGGGATGCAAACATGAACAATAGCCGTGTACGAAAACGGATATACCATAAAAGGGGCTTGAGAACTACCTGCTTATCTCGTGAACGAAATTGGACATGATATTGAACCCTGCAATAAACCGTGAACGAAATCGGACGTTCCCGTAGGAGTTTAGTGCTTTTAAAAATATTATTGTGAATCGGATGACAATTATGTTTATTTGTTGGTCAATATTACAGAGATGAAAGCAGCGTTCAGATATGTCGTAAATGCATATTATGTCCATCCTTTTCTTATGATAATCGCTTTGACTCCAAACGTGTGTTTGTGATGACAGAAAAACCGTCGACAATGAGATATTGGCCACCCCTGAAGACTCCATTTTCCTTGTTCACGAATGGTGTCACTTGAGTGTGAAATTAGTAATATGGATTTGAGGAGTATAATTGGTTATGTGTACAGCCTCCAGTTCACTGCCTTAACTACAAATTAGCGTTATTCCAGTAAGGGAATCATAATTAACGACACTAACTTCGTTTGTAATAAAGAGAAATTTGTCTGTTAAGTTTATTTACTCTCTATATGGTGTGTAAGTGAACACAAGGCATTATGTGAATGGCATTCTGTCCGTCCTTCCTGCAACTACCTGCATCTGCTTCGTGGTGAATGTGACGCAAGAATTGTGGAAACAAAAGTGCTTGAATAAATTTCGACGCCTTTGGAGAGAATAGGAGAAGACAATATGGATCTGAAGAAAGGGGAATCCGCTGAACAGTGCTCAGTTTAGGTTCACACTAACTCTATGGAGCGGAGCCCTTCAATAGAAGCTCATTGTCGCTTAGCTAGTCAAGAAATTCCCCGCTTTCATTAAACCATCTGGACCTCTATCGTGATTGCCAGGACCGTCATTGGTCCGTATGAACCAGAGGAATAAGGTCCACTTCGTCAAACCCTGTTTATGTAAGTCCTTGTACCTCCTTCGCTCCCCAAGTGGGTGCCGTGACGTTTACATTGTTCTATCTCTGAACACTCTGCGAGAAAGCACCCTTGTGTATACCTTTACAACACAGTAAAACTTTCGATACTACGGAAATTTCTATCAGACTACATGGCATCATATCCAAGAAGACTGTGATCTTTACCTAAATGTATTTCACGGTTTTACGATTTAACCTATTTTTAGAATCTTCCTTCCTCGTGAAAGCACACTGAATCATCAGTGTGGCTCCGTTGTAGGTATGCTGAGACTAAGATGTAGGCTACCACACAATACGTAGCGCCATATTTGCCTATAAACACCTAAGGCATTACAAATGTAGAGAATATTCTTTTTACTGTATATACTGCCGATATTCCACGCCTCCCCAAGGTACAATTGGCCCTGTTTGCAGATGATACTGCCGTATTTACTCAATCATGGCGCACTGATACCATATCCCGTCGAATCTCACAGGCGGTAGGTCGACAAATGTAGAGGAACTGTGATATCTGGTAGTGAACAGCAACATATTGGTATGAATGTCCGCGTTGTGTTTGAAATTTGTGTATTATGTATGTGATTCTTTACATCTAGCATTGTAATTCAGAAAGCAACGTTATATTTCGTTTTCATTACTTACGGTAATTTGTAATTCGTTTCCAGTAAAAATCCTTTATATGGAAGAAATAGAACCAGCTGTCACTCGTCTGTATAAAGACTAACCAACATTAAGTAACGCATATGTCAATAGAAAGGTTTATCGATTTTGAAGCTTCTCACAGCTATTAGATACAAGACAGGCAATGTACGTATAACGTAACATCGAGGGGCCTTCTTCTGACCATTGTTGCCGTGAAAGAGCAATAACTATTAAATATTCTGTGTGTCTGTATTCTTGCCTTAGCTATACGGCCTCAAAATTGCATCTTTTATGCGCAGTACTATATTTTCATCTGTGGCCTCTCTGGCTCTACCATATTTTTCCACATTATCCCATAAACGGCAAGATTTTCGGAAAAAATATTTATTGAACTTAAAATGTTTGTTTTTATTTTCTCTATAACTTTTCTTCTGAAACATTTCTCATTCTAAGAAGAATTCAGCGAGAATTATCACAAAAGTACACAGGTCGTCATGTAAAGTACCCGTTATTCTTGTTAGATTTTAATGAAATTTGGATTTTCTCAACAGATTTTCGAAAAATATTTAAATATAGCATTTCATGAAAATCCGTCCAGTGGGAGCCGAGTTGTTGCATGCGGACGGACAGATATAACACAGCTAATAGTCGCTTTTCTCAGTTTTGAAAACGCGTCCAACAAGATCTGGCGAAGGAATAATTGCAGTCGAAACTGTAGACGAGGTTACAGCCGTTGCTCTGGGAAACCTTCCCATGTTATCCTTAAGACGCTCGGGTACGCTGTGACTGTTCAGTCTTGGTGCTTTCGACTAGTAAGTAAACCACTGCCATCTGGCAACAAAGACGGGAAAACAGGGGTTGTAGTACAATGAGTAAGTTATGAAGGTACTTCATTACTTATGGCTTCCTCAGAGCTAAGGAGTAAGTACAAAGACAGAGAGTAATGATTCTATATATGGAATGAATGAAGGGTCGCAAAAGATGCTGCAGTTGGTCCTTACGGGCTCTTTACCGTGGCGTTTCTTTTTACTAAGTTAAGACCCATCTCAATTCATGTGTTCTTGGAGCAAGACTTTTTGAAAGAAATAATTCACTTCAACTCCAATCTTTGTCTTTCCTTCGAATCCTCCACTTCAACCTCCTTCTTGAATCCTACTCCCCGCACCACCCTCTTTGTATCATCCCATTCTTCATATTCTCTCCACCCATCATCCTACGGGGCGACTCGTCACCCCCCCTCCTCCCGGCCATAACTCGTACTCTATTACCTTAACCACACAATCCCCCTTTCTTTGCCTCCCTTTTCTTCCCTGCCCCCCTTTTCTCTTCCCGGGTCGTGAATTTTGATGAGGTCATAATAGTTTCATTCTGCATGCCTGAAGGTGTGAAAAGTGATATCTTATTTTTGTCGTCAGCCTCATATATAAGACGCCAAACCTCGACGCAATTCGTTGCTTGTGCAGTGGGTCTAGTTCCATATAGACACCGCTGTCTCGTTTAAGGGTAGGGAGGAACTGAATTACGGCGGCTAGATAGGAAAGGAAAAATACAGTAATATTGTGTTCTGGGTTGCTGTGGCGGAACAGTGCAAGAAATGGCATAGGTAATAGAAGGGAAGCCGTAATGAATTGCTGTTGCGCTTGCGTTGTGACGTTCCTCAACGAAGAAGAAGGCGAGGTGTTGGTTTGCAGGGCTGTCTGTTGCTTCAGTGTCATTCTTTTCTATTGCACCTACGTTGAGGGAAGCTTCAAGCCGCTATGCTTCCAAAACATGAGTGGGTAGCTACTGCCGTAAAATGTGATGATTGGTTTGTACGACAATTAAGAAAAGACACTTGCCCTTAGTAATAATTGTAATTAATACTTTATACACAGGAGTCGAGTAATTAAAAGGAAAGACATTAATTCAAAAACGAATTGTGGCCCCTGACCGAACAAGTTATTAACCCCTGTTACTGTCACTATATAAAAACACCAACTGGATGCACTTCTTATTTTAAAAAAACTGTATGGTTCTTTAAAACATTTTTATAAAACCCGACATATGTTTCGGCTCCTCATTGAGCCATCTTCAGTGGTTTATGTCACTAAAACTGCATATATTAAAACGTCTATTCAGTGATTCACTTTTTTTGTAGGCACGATTTTTCCACCTTCACAGTTATTGATGTGCACATTCACTTTGTATCTTGTGTTAAACTGATAAACTAGTTTTATTCGTAGGTGTTATTGTAAGGATGCATGGTACTGTATCATCTGTAAATAATTGCAGAAAATTAGAACAATTATAAACGTGGATTATTTATATAAATTTTAATATTTTATTATGGATGACATAGTACCCTGTTACTGTGTATCCTGTCATTTAAATAACGTTCAAGGAAAGTTAACCTGATTGCTATGTGTACTATATGCATCTTTATAGAAGAGCCACGGTATTCTTCGGCGTTTATTTTCCGTTTCCAAGTTTTGTTTTGCGACGAGACGTTTCTGTTTTAGTTATTAGATCGCCTAGTTATACAACCGGGCCACTTTAATGGTTCATATTTAATTATTAACCGCTTAACGCACAGTGGATTCCTACCAACATACATATTTAGCACTGAAAGCTGTAAATGTTCTTGTAAAGTGTATTTATGTGCTTTGTATGACTCTGACAATCAAGAGCCATTGCTTTCCTATGCAGCATTCACCGGTTTGTTTTTGTATTTGTCTTATGTGTGAGGTACGAACTGAATCTATGAGATGTAATCTTAAAAGGATTAAACAAGGCTCTGTGAAGTTCACATAGATGATAGTTTACCTTATTTCATGCTCTTAGTAGTCGACATGTACGCGTTTAACAGACGCAAGCACAGTATTTGATACGGAATTATTTATCGGAGGTCACACGCACATAATGTCATCTGTAAGAGACTGTCAGTGCCTGACAGACGACGCTGGCCATCATGTACATACTTCTGCCTGTAAGAGACTGTCAGGTTCTGGCATATGGCGTTAATCATCAGACTGCCCTGACATGCACATAAGTTCGTCTGAGGGACTGATTATGACAGACGGCATGAATCATTGGACGGCCTTAACATTTATGCGTATTTGTGCCCCAGTTTCTGACAGATGCCATTCACCGAAAGACGACCTCATCATGATCATAGGAATACTTTCATCTATAGGAGACAGCCAGTGTCTGACATTACGTTAACCGTCAGACTGCTGCGGCATAGAGCTATACATGCTTCGCCTTTAAGAATCTTTCTGTGTCTGGGAGGTGATGTTAATCCTTAAACGACCTTGACATGGACACACTACCTTCTGAAAGAGACCCTTGGTGTCTGATATGGTGTTAATCGCTAGAGGACCCCTTCGTAACATACTTTCATCTATAGGAGGTTTCGAGTTGAAAATTCAGAGGGCCTTTTTCACTGGTAACTTTATGTTAGACATACTATTTTTTCCCCCTGTTACCAGAATGAACAAAAAATACACAGGGCCACATAAAATGTTAGCGTGCAACAGAATGAGACTCGATAGCTTGATGGGTGTTAACAATAGCCGGGGGTACAGCACGGTAAGTATAGGAGGTACAAAGACTGCCGGTTTGCGTGTCAGTAGTTCTCTCGTTTCCTGCACAGTCATGTTCGCTGATGCTAATGATACTACAGCACATCGTTATATTCTGATAAAACCAAAAACAGTGCTTGTTTTTGCTGTAGCTACGAGCAAAGATGCTTATATTTGTAGCTGCGTGACGTTATCACACATTAATCACAACCAGAGGGCGCTGCATAATGTAAAGGATTATAATACACTGAATTCACAAAGCTTTATCTTTGAGTGCTCCTCAAGGCAGGTCTCCGTTTGCTCAAATTATCATTGAGCGTAATTGTGCAGGATTTTATCAAATAACTTCGATATTTCAAGTGAACAGTCCCTAAATAAAAGAGATTGGATCTATCTTAGCATCGATACAAAATACCTCCAGCGAAGCTTGTTCGATTCCGAAAAAGAAATCGCTCCTATTTATGATACACAGAGGCCATGGCAAGAATTCCCATGGATGATGGGGCTGACGGCTTTCAAGACTTTCTTTCCAAAATGTGTTATTCCCTCTATGGACTATGTCAACGAACCCCAAGCCGTTCCACCTTGTGAAGTTTATCGTGTCCTTATCACTAGCACCATTTTATGAACAGAATGGCCAGACGAAAATAGGGGAATATAAGGAAGAACGATGGAGGAGGAAGCGTAAGGTCTCGAGGGAGAGGTGCAGGGTGTCGGTCTATTGGACTTCTATACTGGCCTCAGTATAGCAATCGCACGTGTCCCCACCCTGTTGAATCTTGAATAGCAATATCACCAACAACATGACGGTGATATTAGTAGGTTCCTCCTCAACGTTGGAAAAGTTCTACCAGACTGCACGACTTAACATCCCAGTCTTCATAGTCACCGCCGTGGTAACCTCACATCTAACAAATGGGACAGATTTTCATGAAACTTGGACTTTGGCTTTCAGACACACTTTAAAAGCACAATATAAAGAGACAATAGAAGTTAATTCAGTGACTATTTTATTGATTGATGTAGTACATTGCCTGGAAAAATTGGAAGAAATTCCCATATTCCGACGACACCGAAGGAACAGGATATGCAGTAGGAGCCCAGTTAGGACGCACTACCTGCCCTCTTACTTTTTAAATATTTTTTTGGATTAGAAGTATTTCAAATTTTGCGCATAAATTTAGATGTCATTAACATCTTTTTACCGCAGTATTTCAAATTCACGTAAATTCGACAGCACTGTATTTATTAAAAAACTATGTATATGCCTTATATGCGAGGTTTATACGTTTTCATTTCCCTTAACTTTATAAACACATTTATATATGGTTGTCTATGCACTTCCGAAAGTCAACCGCTGTTTTTGAAGAGAACGCTGACTAGAAACAAAATTCTGTTACACCTATGCACAGTCTTACTTGTGGACCGGGATAACGTAGTAGGTGTAGCGACTTGCTACGGGCTGGACGGTCCGAAGAACGAATCTCGGTGGGGGCGAGATGTTCCATACTCGTCCAGACCGGTCCTGAGACCCAACCAGCCTCGTGTACAGTGGCTACCGGTTCTCATTCTCGGGGGTAAAGCGGTCGGAACATGACTTTGATCACCCACCCGTAGCTAGCACCGAGGTTAAAGAAAGAGTAGAGCTATACTTCTAGTCCCCCTCTGGGCCTTCATGGCCTGTTCTAGGGAGCACTTTACCTTTAAGTCTCACTTATTATAGAGTTCAGACCATCGCCCTTTCTGGCCTCTTATATATTTTATGACGTCTTGCTTCTGCTTACGGATCGTTATATAGACTGTAGCTTTCTTCCGCCGTGGTTATGTGTTAATAGCTTTTTTATATTAAATTTACCAAGATCTTTTAATATTTCAAATATTGATTATATATATATATATATATATATATATATATAAAGGTATAATATCTTTCTTTGCTTGTAGGGATCCTGTATGTTAGCGACAGAGCTGTATGGACAGTAGTTGTATTACCGATGTTTCAAAGATGCTTATTGTATCCATCTTCAAAGCTTTCATAATCATGCTGCAGTCACTCTGAAAGTCATTCTCATTAACCCTTGAACCATTTAATCTTATATAGTCTGTTGCTATTCCACTTCTGAGGAAGCCATCGACACCGTGCAGAGACAATGCGCAGTTACACTAAGAACTTTGGGGCGTAAAGTTGTTAACAGTAATTTTAGAATAGCATCCTTATACAGGATACAAACTGCTATTTCCTTTTCTCTTCACTTTGCTGCAGCACGACACTAGAAACATGTCAGACCAATAATTTCGCATGGCTTGTTGTAATGAACTTTGTTCCTCAGTTGCTTTAATGCAATTTTCTTTTTGCAATTTCCTTAATCGTATTATCTCCCCCCCCCCCTACTCCAAAATAAATAACCAAAGTTTTCTAGAATTCAATAAATACGGAACGTTAATGACTTTTTGGAGACGATGGGAGCAGAAATTCAGATTAGAGAACAAATCGGGAGATTACACTGCATTAGCTAATGCTTTTGGCCTGTATAGCGATGGTACAGAAATCTGTTGGTTGTTTACTGGGAGATATGATGTTTCTAGTTACTGAATGATGAAATGTTTATTTTCTTGTTTGAATTTCTCTAACAGCGCACTTTCTTCCTTGTGTATTCCTATAAGCTAGGTGTTGACGTTGTAAGCATCATAATGAATTATGGGATATTGATGATCTGGAAGAGAACGGATTTAAGATGGTAGCAGAGAACATGCTTTAAAGAATCGAGAAGGAGTGAAGGAAAGCGCTGCTGACTCCGTGGGTCAGAACACAGTCCTCCAGAAACAAAGCGGAGGTAGCGATTGCGTCAGTGTGGATGTGAAGAGACGTAACGCTTTCTCGAACATGTCAACAGATCGGAAGTTTGTCTCCCGAACTCAGTTACTTAAGTTAGGATCCCCAAAACAACTATGAACACACATGTTGAGGACACTATGCTTTTGTGTTGGTGAAGATTGTGATTGTGGTTTTTGTGTATGGCAGTGTGCACCCTCATAGATATCTTACAACCTGAAGATGGAGGCTTCATACTTCAGCGAAACCCACAAGATAGTATGGTACCAGTACCAAAAGTATAATAATCTGGAACACGTTAATGTGGGAACGAAAACATTCACGGAGAATACAGCTGGAAATATTTGGTTATAGAAAGTTATTAACCCATGGTGGGAGTTTGTCATACACAGACGGGGCTTCAGTAATCGCTGAAGATGTTAGGCTGTTAAAACGCATAGTCTGAATTAAACATATGATGTGTAGTTCTTTTATCTGTTCTCACAATCTAAAATTTAGGTTCTGTTATGGAGGCCTTCTTATCTTTGATTTGTTTCGTAGTGTATAATGAATGTAATACTCTATAATCTACGCATCTGTTGCGTCTGTAATCTTCTCGAACATTTCTCATGTAATTATTTGATGTGTTTCATGTTATCTATAGGCGCTGGTAAGTAAGTAGAGTATGGTAGTGTGTGATCATAAAGAAATATACTGGCTCTGAAGGAGCGGCACAAGAAGTAACCAAACACGTATTCTGAAAGCAAAATATAAATTACGATACTGATCACGTGAGATTCGAAACCTGTCACTACCTTAAATCTTTAAAGTACAGTGTTTACTACATACACCATCTGCTTTAGCATTAAAATCCTCTGCATTTGCCCATTATGTGTTTCAAATGATTCTCAGAATAACAAGCATTTATTTCCCATACCACTATTAACCGGATGGTTTTCGTAATGAAGACACGATGTGTTTATTTTGAGGTATGACCTGAATTTTTAAATGCAATTTACATGAAATTTGTGTGTTAAAATATGTAAAGCATTAGTATAGTTTTTCTCTCACCTTTCTTTCTATTACGTTTTGAAAAGAGGAAATATATTTCTTCGAACTAACCACAAGATACGCCAATAGAACGCAAGCCAACAAGATAGTATAGAATACACAACAAGGGACCATGTAAACATGAAGGAAGAAATTGCAAACTGAGGAATTTTTCTGTCTACGCGCCTTATGTAATTAAGTCGTTCGTTTCCATGTGAGATTTGTGGTGGACAAAGTGGCACTGGGACAGGTTTTTCTCCGAGTTGTCGGTTTTCCCCTGTCAATTTCATTCCACTGGTGCTCCATTAATTGTAAAACTTGGTAAAAAAAAACTGCTCATCTTCATCACAGGGGTTGCACAAGAAGCCTTAAGGCTGCGGTGCGTCCGTAGCATCTGCTGCGGGGCCCTTCATCACGCAAAAGAAAAAAGTCTTTCTTTAGACTCGACCGTGTCCTTCCGCTCGTTGTCTCCGTGGAATTCATCCAGTACAATAGGACATGTAAGGAAAGGACATTTAACTGCAGGACTGTATCTTTGGCCCATTACGTTTGGAATGAAATAACGAAACGTGACAACATTTAATTTTGCTTGATTCCCACATCTAGCTGTGGAAGTGTATATTCTAACACTTCATTACATTTCTTTGTCATAAAGGTTGGCAGGGGAAGCCATACGTAGACATGACAGTTTCTCGTGTTCAGATTAATTGAAGACTGCCTGCAGCGTTCAAAGAGAGTACTTTAACACGATTTTGGGAGTTTCAGTGGTTCCCGAAATTTTGAGAATTCCAGGAATGTGTTCTTCTTGTTACCATAACTGTGGCATCGCAGAATTCTGTCACTGAATCTCGTCTGTCAGTGTTAATACTGGAGACGATGTCGATAGGTTTAAGAGTGCGTATATACCGAGACAGTCAAGATCAGACAATATCAGACTCGTCTGACTGTTTGCAGCTCTGGTGACGTTTAAATGCCATCGATCCATCTGCATAAGTTACGGACAGACACAGTTCCTGTCTTGTTTTGTCTGGAACATGACTGCTCGTACCCCGTTGCTGTCACTACGTGCAGGAAATATGTCCGGTTTCGGTATTGATTGTTTGGGATAACGTGTAACAACAGGAACACTGTCTATAAAGTGTGAGAAGATACCAGGAAGGAGGCTTCATATGAAGTTAAATCTTTATTACTTATAAAATAACAGTATAAGGTTAATGGTAAAACAAACTGTAAATTTATCATCTTAAAACAAATTCTGACATAAGTGTGATAATACGCCGAGTTCTGACCTTTCGTTCGTAGGCTGAACCTAAGGGCGTCTATATCTTTATGGCTGCCTTCGCAACATGACTGTTGGAATTAATGCAGTCGAATACACAAAAATGCGGCGCCAATGTGGATCGTTTTGACTGGGGTCAACTGCAGTTTTTGTGTTGTCTGTGTGTCTGACCGAACACTAAAAAGCAGTAGACACGTCTCGATGCAGACGTGTTTCCAAGAACATCCGTTGCTTCAGAGTACAAAAAGTGATCGACTTGTATCCGTTTGTTCACCAGCTGTGTTGTTACGTTAGGGCTGCATGTGTTTGATTGTCTTCGGCAAGCATTGCCATTTTGCTGGCCTATGCGAAGTTGTTTGATGTGAAGAGATGTAGGCATTTTATGCCACAGCATCATAAGAGGGGGGATTGTGGGACGAAAGATGAAAACAACACATTATTTTTCTATTTAGCATATATTATTTCCTGTTCAAATAATATGGTGATATTTGAAGTGAGTGTCTAGTTTCAGTTGTGATGTGACGCAAATAATTCCGACAACATACATCCGTTTTCCTTTCGTAATTTATTAAATATATACACTTTCGTCCACATTTTACTTCTGTTCCCGACTGTCTGAAATGTAATAGTGACAAGCAAATGAAGACATATACACGTATTATGTAAGTACAGAGAAACAAACATATGTAGTTTTACTTTTTGTTCACCGTGCACCTTAGTATTAGTATTCACTCACTCAACCAACGAATGCACTATTATAATTAAACTCTCACTAGTACCCTACATATGTTTCGGTCCCATTGTGGCCATCATCAGGGGTAACTTTATATATATATATATATACTTCAGTTTACACTGTCCAATTTGGCACTGTTATTCCACTATTGTTCTGTCAGTGTTACTACTTTACACTGGAAGTCACAAGCACTGCACTTTTTTGTAGCGTGTTAGGTTGTTATCTATTGAGATCGTCGCGGTTGTTAAAACTTTTTATTAAATTATTTTAAACTGTTAAAACGTTGGTTTGTTTTTATTGCAGTCCGTGTTCTGTTGTATGACGTTGTAAGACGCTGCGTTGTTGATGTCTATTGTAGTCATTGATGTTGTTGATGATAGTTAAAAGTATAAAATTATAAAATTGTTAAAAAAACTGCTGGCAACTGGTCATTTATAAAGGAGTCTGTATCCTGTAGCTGTGTTGTCTAGATGCCTGGCTATGGGTGACTGTGGTTTGTGATCGTGTTGGGTGTGTCCGTGTCTTGTTGCTCTTGCGCATTGATCAATGCGCAAGAAATTGGACAGTGTAAAATGAAGTATATATATATATATATATATATATATATATATATAACAAGCTACCTCTGATG
The DNA here is from genome assembly GCA_021186555.1 of Reticulitermes speratus. Lineage (NCBI taxonomy): Eukaryota > Metazoa > Arthropoda > Insecta > Blattodea > Rhinotermitidae > Reticulitermes > Reticulitermes speratus. The sequence goes on from JAJKFL010000007.1 coordinate 13,870,689, forward strand.
ATGGCCACAATGGGGCCGAAACATATGTAGGCTACTAGTGAGAGTTTAATTATAATAGTGCATTCGTTGGTTGAGTGAGTGAAAACATATGAAGATTTAGGCAGTTATTTTCCAGACGTTACAACAGCAGCGATTAATTAGATTTCACGGTTACGTTGTTTCAGTGGAACTCCGACTGACCTCTCTTAGCTAATCTGTGCAGTACGCAGATGGCAGTTGATTGTCGCATACTGCTGTTATAAAAGACTCGACATTTCTGCAGTGTCAAAGTGACTATTGCACGAGGAACCATAAAATTAGAAATCTAGACAGCGGTAAAAATTGGTGTTGTGGTCTTGTGGATTATGACACCTTGTAGTTTCGTAGGGCGTTATAAATATTTCGGAGGAGTCTGCTGTCTCCATCTTCAGGGTATAAGGTAGCTTCCCCAAAATATTTGTAACCGTAGACGAATGAACACAGTGTTATAACCCAGAAGACTGCATCCTCATTTTGAAAGGTTGATCTGCATCAGTCACAAGGAATTACATTCGGTCTTAATATAAGCAGTCTTAGACATTCTTCATTATTTGAAGAAAGACAGAAGAGAAAGAAAGAAATACGGAAGAAAATAAGGTAATAAAGAAAGAAAGAGTGAAAAGACTGAAAGATAGAGAAAGAGAAAGACATTTTTAACATAAATCTTTCTGCTGTGTAATAAATATAAAAGTATAAGCCATGATTTTGGGACGTACTAATATTCTTTCAGTGTTTGTGCCCTTAGACTCAATTAATTTGAACACACAGTAAGAGAGAAGTACTGAATTTAAAAGTTAATAAGAAAACCAAAGCCACGAATTTATTTTTGCAGGGAAAATAAAAATATGGGGCCCCAACACACAATTCTAGGCTACAAAAATGACTTCCCGTTATTGATTAGTACGACCTATGAATTAATTTAAACAGAAGGATGAAATTTTAATAGATTACTGTCTTCTTGGATTGAAGACGTGTAGTTTTGTAGATGGACACCATTATTTTGGGGGAGCCTACTGCTTCCATTTTCAGAGTAACCCTGAAGATGAAGGTGCCTCATTTCTACGAAGCGTTGCTATCTACGTACACAATTGCACTCTTAACATCCAAGAGGGCAGTGAGAACTTCACATCACACGACTTTAATATTATAGACCTCATTGTGTTCATAAATCAATTTACCTCGCTGTTCTATCGAAATTCATGAATTCACGGTTCGTACCACAAAAATACGTATAAAATATTCAACCAATCTAACAAATTGTAAAGAATTATACGGAACAGAAGCGTGTAAAATATTCACGCTTTTGAATAGCAAAACATGTTAAAATGTTCTTAAAATATCCGTCGACAGTTGCAGACTCCAAGAGTACAGGATTTTGAATAGTAAAGTAGGTTAAAATTGCTTTCGAATGCCGACAGATATTGCACTTCGACGTCTCAGATTATGAAAGTGTGGAGCTCTAAAGTCGAAATTCTTTTTTATATTCACAGTAACGTCATGGGGCTGCATGTGCCAGTGAAACTGGATGGGTTTGCGTGTGCAGCCTTATTCATGATCCGCCCGAAACGGCCCACAAAGGAATAGAATACCAATTAGGAATGTGAATGCGAAGAAATTCACCGTTTTATATCCTTAAGACAGAATAGTTACAGATAATTTCATGGACGACTATTGTCGTATAATGAGACCAAAATTCTTATTAATCCAATTTCATTTTTAAAGGCGTAGGCCTTCTGGAGGGTGTGATGTCCAACTGAAAATATTTACTGTTGACATTTCAAATGGATTTGTTACAAGCTGTGAGTTGGATTGTGCAGGATAAAGTAATATTCAAACCGTATATTATTCTAGTCACGATTACAGGTGAGGGACTTTTAAGTTTAGCGGATTTGCAAGCATTAACTGCTGTTAATTGCAGTTTTCTTAACATTTTCAAGCACAGTGGTAATCATTTTTACCACGTGATTTGACATTAAAAATTTTAAGTTTGGCCCGTAGAGCGTATTTATGGCGTTTATTTGATCTCATCGAAAAAGCGACAGTTTTTCTAACCTGCGCTATTTGATTCGTACAGTTAAGTTCCCGCATCACAGAAAACACACCACTGCGTTATTTTTTTCCCTATGGCTCGACAGCCCCTTTTCGGGTGCCTAGGCCTCGTCACTTCGAGGCTTCACGATCACACTTTTTAGACACACCACACTCGGTAGGACTCCTCTGGACGAGTGACCAGCCCGTCGCAGAGACCTCTACCTGACAACACACAACACTCACACGAGACAGACATCCATGGATGGGATTCGAACCCACGATCCTAGTAAGCGAGCGGCCGCAGACCCTCACCTTAGACCGCACGGTCACTGGGATCGGCCACTGCTTTATTAAGAATGCAAATTAATTAGTCTATGTATAGAAATAATAGCTGTTTCTTCTGAGAATCTTACGAAACCCATAAATACACACTATATTCAAAATCCAGTTGTTTTAGTCGTAACTCGGGTGGTACCTGAAGTTACCACTGTGTGTTAAGCGGTTAAAATATTCATTTCATCCAGTTTGGAGTAACACGGATCGTTCATTAACTGTTGGTGTAACACAGGTCACCTGAGATGTGTAAGTCGTTAATGCGCATTACAGCTTTGTGTTGGTGTTCTCTTCATTCTCTAATTAGTGCATTAGACGCTCACATTTCAAGTAGCTCACAAAGCCCCCCTTTCTGTCAGTACGGCACGTTTGGAGCGATGAATACCTTCGGTCAGACAGAAACACAAGGTGGCGGATAGGTAGTGTGGGTGGGCTGTATAGAACAGCAGTGAAGGTGACCTCAAGGGAGCATTCAGAGTGGTTACTGGCGTGTAATGGAGACAATTGCTCCAATTAGAGTGATACAGCAACATTACATGTTGCTCAGTCAATAATTTATCTGCTACTAGCGAAGGGAGGGTATTGCCGCTTTGAACAAAGGACGTGGGCACGCCAGGAAACCTCAGCCGCCCAGTCAAATGTGCGTATACTGAGGTACCATACTCTCACCAACCTATAATAGGTGCCACTCTGTATTTGTGAGATGATTTGCTGGAGATTGCATGAAAATTAACCCATGCTTTAATAAGCTTTGTAAATTTAGTGGGCGTCGTGTCTTTAGTCATAAGTCGACGTGTATCATTTAATTGCTTTGAATAAACAGAGTTGAATTCATATTTATGGGCATCGAAATCATATTATGCTAATAATTAACCACAAGTACTTCAGTATATTTCTTAAATTTGAATGTACAGTAGAAAAAAAAATATTATTATGTGAATATAATATTTTGACAGGTGTTTAGCCAGTTTTTGTAAGTAGGGCTTAGGACTTTCAGAAGCTAATTGGCGATTTCACGCCGGTAATGGATCTATTGCCGATCCCAGTGGCCGTGCTGTCTAAGGCGTGGGTCTTCGGCCGCTCGCTTACTAGGATCGTGGGTTCGAATCCCACCGGGGGCATGGATGTCTGTCTCTTGTGAGTGTTGTGTGTTGTCAGGTAGAGGTCTCTGCGACGAGCTGGTCCCTCGTCCAGAGGAGTCCTACCGACTGTGGCGTGTCTCAAATGTGTGTGATCATGAAACCTCGACGAAACGAGGAGGCCCAGGCCCATATAGGGCTGTCGAGCCATAGGAAAAAAATTGATCTATTACTAGAACCGAAGGAAATTTTTAATGTGAAATTTTCCGAACCTGTTCTAGGTAAACGAAAATCACATTTCGATTTAACGGTGCATACTGGAAAGAAATGTTGAGCTTCCCAGTTCGTACAATAATATTAGGAGAATGAGATGGACAAGGAATGTCGCATGCATGGGAGAAATTCATAACTAACTCCACAGAACAGAGGCCTTCCTAAAAAGCTAACAGGTTCTCAGCCAGTCAATAAATTCTACGCATTTCATGGAACCCGAAGGTTCTTTACCGCATTCACAAGCTCCCACCATTTGTCCCTATCCCAAAGCAGATCAATCCAGTCTATGGCTTCCAATCCCACTTCTTGAAGATCAATTTTAACATTATCCTCCATCTACGCCTAGGTCTTCAAAGTGGTCTCTTTCCTCCAGGTCTCTCCACCAAAACATTTTATGCACCTCTCCTGTCCCCATACATGCTACATGCCCCGCCCATTTCATTCTTCTTGATTCGATCACCCGAATAATACTTGGTGAGAAGTGCAGCGAGAGAAATTCATACAAAATGTTAATCGTTATGCCAGTAGTTATACCATATTGAAAGGCCTATGAGTATATATAAGGATAATATTAAAATGGGCCTTAAAGAAATAAGGCGAAAGAATGTGGACTAAATTATTTTGACTCATCGTAGGGATAAGCGTGGCGTCTTTGTGTAGGCATTGCATCTTCGTGTTCCATAAAATTCGGGGACTTCTTTCACGAGGCTTGGCGCTGTTAGCTTTGACGACAGGTGGCTGGTCTATGAACTTAAAATTAGACAATTAGTAGTAGCGGTGGCGGTGGTGGTGGTAGTAGTAGTAGTAACGGTAGATCTAAGCCATATAATGTATGCCGATGTAATTTATTACTTAGACATGAATGTAATTATAAATATGAAGGCAAGGAAAAAACAAGAGCGCTCCAACTGTACTGTGATATAAAGGAATAAAATAATGTGACTGCATTTGCGTGCGATGGAAACGAAGTGCCTCATTGTAGTATGACAGTTTCTTAAGTGTATGGTAAAATTAGTAAACATTAGTTGAAAACGTAAGACCGGTTTAGTATTATTTGCCTGAAAAAAAATTTTGCGAATATATGTATACAGTCATCCCTCGCTTTTCGCGGGTTCGTACTTCGCGTTTTCGCAAATTCGCAGGGTCACCCCAAGAATAATAATATATCACTCGGACTGTTCAGTGGATCGGAGCATCAAAATTGTTCGACAAATCCAACAGGTCTCGAGCCACACCGCATTATGTCCAAGGAGGTGGAGGAAGTAAAGAAGCCGCACAAAAATACTAATACATTGTCTTTTGAAGCAGGCGGTCAATTATTCGCGGATTTTCGCTTTTCGCGGGGCGCCTTGGAACCTAACCCCTGCAAAAAAGCGAGATTTGACTGTATATCATGTTTCACCTTACTTGATGTCGTTAAAAAATACTGGATCTTACTTTAAGGACAACAGAAGATAGTAAGAAATGCTATAACAACGTGATATGGTGAGTATACAATCATAGTGGCGCAAGAGAAGTTAAACAGTAAAAAAGTACAGTGTTTCGGTAATTAAATGAAGAGCGTCGCTATGTTTGGGTGTTAGCACAGATAGGAAAATCAAGACGATGACAAAAATTTTGAAGAAAAACCTTGCTAAAAATGCTAAGCAAAAGCGTGATTAGGAAAAGGATATTAATGAAACTGAATGGTGGGAATATACTGTGGAGGTACGGACCAGAGAATGCAAGGACCAACTGTGGGTTTGTTTTAGCAGCAGGCACTGTACATGGTTAACGTAACTTGGTACGCTCATTTACACAGAAATGTGAATGGTCCATTTGTTTCTTCTAATTAAATGTTTCTACCTTACAGTTAAGGAACTTCACAAAATATACGAGAACAATTATAAGGAAATCGAAACCTAGTCAAAGCAATATATTTATGCAAGGAAAGAACTAAACTTTGCGCATGAGGCAGGCTCGCTCTTTGCTATGCGGCACAGCTCCAAAATCCATTATCGACATTAATTATTCACAGCACGGACGAAGCCCAGGAACTGCAACATTAGGTTTATCCACGTATTCCGTACCGGTAAACAACCGGACAGCCCAACCAAACCCAATATATTCTCTTCTCGATCTCTTTCGTGTTTTGCTAAATAATGCACGAAGGCGCAGGCACAAACGTTTCGTTAAAACCAACTCTAGTGCTGCAGTTAACTTGAGCTACATCAGTGGCATTTTATAGGGTCAAATTATGGACTCCTGTTGTGTTATTCTAATGACGAGACACTGTGACCTCGCCTACGGCGGTAAGTAGGTAAACGTTTCGGGGTAATTTGGTACCTCCATTTTCAAGGTAGACGTCTGAAGATAGAGAGGACAGTTTCCTCCGAACTGTCGGTACGTACTTACTAGACTACACGGCATCGAATCCCAGAAGGTCGTAACCGTACTGAACATGGCCGTGAGGACCTAAAATTCTTAACCTTAATTTACAAGTTGACATCTAGCGATTAATAGAGCGGAAAACTCACCCCTCGAAGGAAGCACAATAAACCGAGATCATAAATTACTCTGTTATTAGCACATAACATTGAAGTTGTATTTATTACTGCCAATTCTGTTTCGGAAATAGTTCTGATTGGGAGCAGGCCAGAAGACAAATTATATGATATACGCACACAAAACAGTGACACAAGGTGGTCATTATGCAGGGTGTCGCATCCTGTATATACTTTGAACATAATAATAGATTCAATGAAGAATCATTGCAGGAGATTTACCCAAATTACGCTTATGAGGTGACACGTTATAACAGAAATGTGTATGGCGTGGAAGAACGCATTTACATGCTAGTAAGAAACAATCTTAAATTCTTCAAGGTGGCAAATATAGTATTCCATACTCATATAATATTTTTTATTATGTCCCGTAAAAGGTAAAGTTCTCCCTACAATAGGCCACGAAGGCCCAGAGGGGGAGTAGAGGTATAGCTCTACTCTTTCTTTAACCCTGGCACTAGATGAGGGTGGGTGGTCAACTCCACGCCCCGGCCGCTTTACCCCCGGGAAAGAGATCCGGTAGCCATTGTATAGGAGGCTGGACGGGCCCCAGAGCCGGTCTGGACGGGTGCGGAAGATCTCGATCCCCGGATCGTCCAGCCCTTAGCGAGTCGCTATACCGACTACGCTAACCCGGCCCACTATTATGTCCCGTAGAAACTCTTATTATAAATTCCGATGTCTCATCAACTCGGGGGACCGGGATAGCGTAGTCAGTATAGCGACTCGCTATGGGCTGGAGGGTCCGGGTTTAAAGCTCCAGTGAGGGTGAGGTTTTTCGTACACGTCCAGACCGGCCCCGAGGTCCACCCAGCTTCCTGTAAAATGAGTACCAGGTCTCTTTGCCGGGGGCAAAGCAACGGGGGCGTGGCGTTGACCACCCACCTTCTCCTAGGGCCGAGGTTGTGTGTTGTAGAGCTACACCTCTACCTCCCCTCTGGGACAGCCTTTGCCTTTTACCTCATCAGCTACAGAGTTTGTAAACAAGTTACCACAACGAAATTCGCGTATGTTCCGTACCTACTTTTCTTCATTACATTTTGCGTGATACATGCCTTTGATGTGGGAGAAATGCAGTCAGAAAGTGGGCTTGTGTATGGATTGAATTTCCTTCGTAGGCGTTGAGGTATGTGAAGGGGAAACCATGAAAATAGCCGTTAACGATTTTAACGGAAGTGTTGCTTTATATTGTCGTTACTGTGAATTTATACAGTCAAATATGAAACAGAATTAATATAAGATATGTAGCTTTGACACCGAATAAATTTACTAAAATCTTCTCGAGCAATTATCTGGCTGAACATTGACCTAAAAGCCAGCTTCTTTCGAGGCTGGTCTCCCTCCATCTTCAGGGTCGTCATCGGCTGTAACGCGCCTGATCTTCCACGAGATTTCAGCACAGTACCATTAATGGTGACAAACCCATATTTATTAAATATTTGTTTCAGCAATATAAGTTTTAAAACTTTCGCGGCGACATTATTCAATATAGTCTTCTCGGGCGCACAGCCGCGTCAATTCGTTTGAATACAAACGGAAAAAAAAACTTCCATATGGTACAGATACATAGATGACACTTTTGTAATCTGGCCCCATGGAGAGGAAGAACTGCAGATCTTCTTTCAACGTATGAACAGTTTACACTCAAACATCAAGTTCACCAAGGAGACAGGGACAGACAACAGACTGGCATTTCTCGATGTCCTTGTAAAGAAGAAACCGGATGGTTCACTAGGACACTCAGTATACAGAAAACCTACACACACAGATCTCTATCTACATGCGGAATCAGCACACCATCCGGCACAGAAAAATGGGGTTTTGCGAACTCTGGTACACCGGGCAAAGACAATCTGCGATACGGAAAGCATAGGAGAAGAGCTACAGCATTTAAAAAAGACATTCAGTAAAAATGGTTACAGCGATCGGGATATCAGTCACGCCATTAACTCAAAAAGGAAAAAAAAAGAAAACAACGACAAACCAACTGCTACAGCACTTCTGCCATACCAACAATCCACTTCCAATAAAATCAGCAGACTTCTATCCAAGTACGACATCAGAACCATACACGTCCCAGCAAAGAAAACCTGCCACATGCTCAGACCAGTGAAGGATGACCCTGGTTTAAAGACACCCGGCGTATACGGCATCCCATGTGAATGAGGAAAGACGTATATTGGCCAGACAAAAAGAACGATCGAGACGAGGCGTAAAGAGCACATACGGCACCTTAGACTGGGGCAACCAGAAAAATCAGCAGTTGCTCAACATGCCCTGGAAACAGGCCACAAGATAGAATTCAACAACACCTGCAGACTAGCCAGGACAAAAGGATACATGGACCGTATAATAAAAGAAGCCATTGAAATAAAATTACATCCGGAAAACACCAACAAGGATGGCGGTTTCATACTCAGCAGAGCCTGGCAGCCTGCAATACGTCAGATAAGGACCTCGCAGCGAGGCGTGGGAGCAAAACAGTCAACAGCCCGCCCACCAACTTAACTGTTTGTGGGTACTACAAAACCGGTCTGATTCTCCCTGCCGCGGCAGGTAGAAAAACACGGGACAGACGAGTTGTATGTTAAATCAGTTTTGCCTGAGGATGGGGACGGAGCTAGTCCCCGAAACGTTGTATTCAAACGAATTGACGCGGCTGTGCGCCCGAGAAGACTATATTGAATTTGTTTCAGCAAGACTCCGCGTGGCTTAGTAAATACACTATAATAATGCATCTGAAATTCATTTATACTGTATGTACATTGAAGTGTTTTGCTCCTACGGCCGGAAGATTTAAAATATCTAAATTTGTTTACTTCATTTTGAGAATTTCATTTTTCTACACTTGAGAAAATAAGCTCAACGCCCTCTTTTCGCATTATGCCCCTATGTATATATGTGTATATATGTTTATATATACGACGCTAAGGAAGCTGCTTTTCCTTCCATAATTAGGTAACGTAAAAAATTACGACACCTACTCTGTTGGTTGTACTGGATGGACAATCTTTGCCTCTTCCAGGGAGATACGATGGAAGAGTAGAAATTGTGTCACCTGAATGACACACCCGCGTCCCAAATCCGTAGATTCCCATCTTGCAGCTTATTACGTTTGTCTTCATAGTAGAGTAACAGCATGCTCCTGTAAAAAGCAGTTTCTGACTACGACTGTTGATAACTTGTCACCAGTACAGTAACTGCTTTGTCTTAACACAATGTGATGTGCCACAATTTGCGTTTCTTGTCGGTGTGACGAAAGGATTTCCTGAAACGGTTTGCTACATGCAGGATGCAAAGTCAGCAGTGATTAAAGCTGTGACGTATGCTGACGGCTTCCATCCTTTTCGCTATTCGTCCTACGCTGTTTTATCACATGGTGCTGTCAGCTGACTCCATAAAGTTTATCATAAACCTCAATCAGAATTCTGTAAAGCTTTTTTTTTTAGTTTTACGACGCTGTGTATATATACAGGACATACACAAAAGAATGGTGCGGTATCAAAAGTGAATAAAAAATGTATTTCTCACCTTACACGGGCACAACATACACCGTCAGCGGCGGCAACTGTCCAAGTTTCTCATATGGGTCACACGACACACATCCACACGGTAATGAAACTCATCCCAGACCCGGTGTAGCATGTCCGCTGTAATGGCCTGCAGTGCATGCGTTATCCGATCACGAATTTCATGGATGGACGTGGGCAATTGTGGTACATAAACGCTGTCTTTAACGAACCCCCAAAGAAAGAAATCGCACGGTGTAAGATCTGGCGAACGGGGTGGCCAAGGGAGAAGGTTCTTGTCTCCATTTGCAGCAGCACGTCCGATCCAGCGCATTTCCCCTAAACTGGCCCCGCGGCCACGCAGTAAGCATGAGAAGCGAACTGCTGGTAGCGCATGAGAAACTTGGACAGTTGCCGCCGCTAACGGTGTATGTTGTGCCCGTGTAATGTGAGACGTAAATTGTTTATTCACTTTTGAAACCGCACCATTCTTTTGTGTATGCGCTGTATATAGCGCCGAAGGAATGATGACTAGTGAAGTCATGAATTTGAAAGGATGTGGAAGGAATGTGTCACGTCCTAACTGCGGTACCCTTCCGGAATTTGTGTGCGGGCAGTGAGGAAAGCGAAGAAAACCACAGTCAGTATAGCTGATGGTTCTGGCAAAGAACAGACAGTGACACTCTACATGAAACTGCTGGGTGTGACGTGCCTTTGTTTGTACATTGCAGTATCAATCTATTTCTTGTGTTTTTTGATCAAAAAGTTTAGAGCACGTACCTTACGTTCCTGGGAGTGTCTGGTATCAGACACGTATATCATACGCAGCATTTATATATGTGCACGTAGGGTCTGTTATAGGAGAATATTGATCTCTGTTGGTATATAAGAATATTGATCTCCGTTGGTATATAAGAATATTGATCTCTGTTGGTATATAAGAATATTGATCTCTGTTGGTATATAAGAATATTGATCTCCGTTGGTGTATAAGAATATTGATCTCTGTTGGTATATAAGAATATTGATCTCTGTTGGTATATAAGAATATTGATCTCTGTTGGTATATAAGAATATTGATCTCCGTCCAGTATTCTTATAAATTAGGCTCTACGTGCAGAACTATAATTTTACCAATTAATTTGTATGGGTGTGTAACTTGGTCTCTCACACTGAGGGAGGAACATAGGCTGTGGTTGTAAGAGAACAGGATGCTAAAGAAGAAATTTGGGCCTAAGAGGGACGAGGATTGGAAAAGACTGCATAACGAGGAGCTTTATGGTCTGTACTCCTCACCAAATATTATTCGGATGATCAAATTAACAAGAATGAGATGGGCTGGGCATGTAGCACGTATGTGGGAGAGGAGAGGTGTATGCATGGTTGTGGTGGGGAAACCTAAGACGACTTGAAAGACATAGGTGTAGATGGATCATATTAAAGTAGATCTTCAAGGAATGGGATTGGGGGGCGTGGACTGGATTGATCTGGCTCAGGATAGGGATAGTTAGCGGTCTCCTGTGAATGCGGTAATGAACTTTCGGGTGCACAAATTGCAGAGAACTGCTTGACTAGCTGAGGACCTGTTTAGCTTCCCAGGAAGGACTCTGCTCCATTGAGTTTATCTTTGTTAATGGTTATGGAAGAACCAGGAAGTGTTAGGAATGATCGGAAGGGTGGGGTACCGATGCTTTTCAATCGATATACCATATAAGTCGGTGCCAATGACAGAAGTGTTACATAACACGCATTTTCAGTGAGGACGTGATTTAAAAACGTTGAACTTCCGTAACCTCTAATAGTGGATCGAAGGAAGTGTTATCCGTGGAAACCACAGCCAGGGATGGACCTAGTCAAATTATGTTGTGTATATTTTAAACGCATATTTTACCGGTATAATTCAGTTCTCTACGGCTGAGATTTTACAGAAAACATGTTCATTTTCTTACCATTAAATGTAACAGAGCTGCTTTGAGCCACATTCAGTTAACAAAACGTTCATAATCACGTGACCATTCCATATTCGATGTAATAAAATTCCAAATTCGGTCAAAGGAAGTGATATAAATCAAGAATGATTGGAAACAATGACGTAAATACCTACAGCGTGGGTCTCCAACTTGTGGCCCGCAAGTTTGTATTATGCGGCCCGAAGTCACATAAATAAATTATGTATATGCTAAAACCTTACATAATTTAGGCTGTTAGGTATACCATTCATTGTTATTTTTCCACATAGGGCCCGCGAACCGGCCCACAATAAAGGGTGTGTCCCTTTACCAAAAAAACGTTTTGGACGCCCAAGACTTTGAGAGAGATGAAATAACCGAAGTCTTTAAGAATTACGTGATATGGAGTGTCATTATAATAACAGGTAAATTAAAACAGCGATGGAGATAAGAAATACATACAAAATTTTATTCGAAAATCCTAAAACCTTAGAGACCAATTGGGAGACCTGTAGTTAGTTGCGAGGATAATATTAAAATGAATCTAAGGGAATAGGGTGCGAGGATATGAACTAGATTCATCAGGCCCTGAATAGTGTCTAACTGCATGTTTTGGATTACTGTAATATTTCCATAAAAGGCGGCATTATGTATTTACTAGCTTAGTGACCTCACTTTTTCACCTTATGCCTCGAATTTATTATTTATGTTCCGTACTGTTTGGAGTATGCGTTCTGGTGTCAAGAAGTATTACATTATGTATCCATGCATCCCGAAGCACTATACTCGTGTTTTTCTAAATGACGTATCGTGCGAAGCGAAAGTAGAAGAGCTGTGTGTAATGCGGGTAGACAGTATGGTAGACAACAAGGTGCCCGTTTAGATACCTGAAGTGGCATGGAATTATTGCTTGGTAGCTGTGTGTCTCTATAGAAGAACAGACATTAAGATAAGACGAACAGTCTACCTGTCTGGGTTATCAGTGCACTTGTGTACATCACAATGAACTTGTATGCCTGATTTACCGACCGAGCTGGTTGATTGGCTAACTCCATGGAGCGGAGTCACTTTTGAACAGATAATTATTTGCTGAGCTAGATAAGACATTTCCAGAAATTTATACAAATCCAGGTTTCATTATCGCATTCGCAGGATCCCGTCATTTGTCTGTATTCTGAGCCAGTGAGCCCTGTCCATAGTCTCCCGTCCTGTTTCCTGAAGATCACTTTCAGTATTATCCTGCACTGAATTCTATGTCTCTTGCCTTAGCTTTCAGTTAAAGTTCTTTAATTTTTGGTTTATACAGCGTCGTTGTAACAACAAGAATTAGATACTTTTACACTGGCAAATACAGTGCGGTATTTCCAGTTAATATATAGCCTATTTCTACTCGTCACAAGGACGAACACTGATACAATCTAAACTAAGGAACTCGATCGTCTAACAGCATATTTAGGCCTATATATGTATTTTTTTGTTGCGCAACAGCCCAGCTCGGACCTAGACCGCCTCACTGTTGAGGTTACTAGATCACACATCATTAGACACACACAACCGGTGCGACTGCTCTGAACGAGTGATCAGTTCGTCTCAGAGACCGTTACCTTTACAACCCACACAAACGCAAGAAACGGGTATCTATGCTCTCAGCGGGATCCGAACCCGTGATTCCACCAATCGAGCAGCCGCAGACTTTCTAACAGCATATTCATCATTCATTCCATAGTCTCTCTTGCGACAGGTCCGTAGACTCTTCCAAAGCGACTTCTTCACAGAGTGCGAGCTAGTAGGTACTGCCTCTTCCAATTTCCAGTATACTGTCGTTTCCTTAAGGTCATGCAGAATCTGCTTACTTCTTCTTCTCGTCTTCCCGTCACGTCTATCCTTCCTTCTACCTTTCCTTCAATAACGTGTTCTAAAAGGTAGTTCCTATGCAAGATGTGACCAATCCAGTTAGCCTTTCTTCTTTTTATTGTATGTGGGATATTTCTTTCCTCCTTGACTCTATGTAATACTTCTTCCTTTCTCACACGATCGGTCCAACTGCTCTTCTCCATTTTTTCTCCAGCACCACATTTCAAAACTCTTCAGGTATTTCTGATCTACTTTCGGAAGTGTCCACGTTTCCGCACCATACAAAGCTATGTTCCAAATGTAACACTTCACTAGTTTCTTCCTTAAATTAAGTCCAATTTGCTGGTGAAAAGATTCTTCTTCTTGTTGAATGCTGCTTTTGCAATGGCAATTCTGGATTTAATTTTACGTGTACACCTTGCATTATTTGTTATCATGCTACCCAAATAAAATAGCTTATATGTACAAATGTTCTTCACCTAGTCGTCATAAGCAAGTAACGACCCTAGGAAACAGAACGAATTTCACAGTGGTAGTAAAATAATAAATACGCGAAAGGAGCAATTTGGAACATATCTATATGAGGTTTTGCAGTCACAATGGATATCAATTTACAGTTCTCATGAATGTTATTTGAACTCACTGACTTCGGATAATCAGTCTCGATATAATGATATTATTCATTGATATCGGCTTTGTTTAGACCTAAATAATCAGAGTCTACGTGATGAAAAATATCCACGCGTTTCGTTTAATTTTTAAACGACATGAATTCCAACATCGGAATGCATATGACTAATTTATTGTACTCTGCACAATGCCGTAACAATCATTGAACCGCGGTCAAATATTAATTTCCAAAACACATCGCATTACAATAGTCAGATCGCTATGTAGATATGTAATATGGTCATTGTCCTATTTCGGAATTTGATGCTACCATTCAGTTCACAGACCTTATTACTTTCATAGCCATATGATGTGAAATTCCTACGCGATGACTAAATCATGCCATCTCTAATATCCATTTTAATATTACTGGTATCTGTCAAACAATTCATGAGGTAGCTTTGATGTTTGGCAGGCCGTTGTGTTTCTTATAATGACAAATAAACACAACTTTGCTATCGATAAAATATCTTTTCAATCACTTTAGCAACATTTTTCTACGTAGAATCGTCATCGTGAGGCTGATCTGAGGGTATAAAAGTGTAGAATCTAAAGCTACGTTTATATTTATGTTGATAAAGTTGTATAATTTACATTTTTTTACATTCACATTGGCCTGATTATGACGATTCAACGTCGAAAAAGTTGCTAAAGTGATTGACAAGTTTTTTGTAATAATGACGTTGCATTGACGGTAGCAAAGCACTGTTTCATTCATGTAAACTTATAAACGTAAAAAAAATAATTTATTTGTTACAAACAGAATTTCGTTACTCGGTAACATTTAGGGTAATGAAATTACGTAATAAATAATTAGGTGGAGAACATTATTTTTAGGCATACTAAGGGCCGCTCATATGGCCAAAAAATTCGTAGTGGATTTTATGGATTCTGAAGTTTTTCATTACCGTATACACAAAAGCCCTCTACTGGTCCGTATATTGAACCACATGCGTACAGTAAAATCCTAACCTCATTTATTTAAGATCCTTTTTAATGTTGTCGTTTAATTTACGTGTCGTGTTCTCAAGAGGTGTCATCTCACATTACCGTCTTCTGGGCTGTGATGTTCATGTAATTTGAGGGGATCGGTGCCAACTCTGCAGATTAGCCTCTGCTTCCACAATTAATGCAGAAGATGCAGACGTCAGCTTCCCCCGAAACGTTCGTACCAATATTCACGGTGTCACCTTAAATAGACCGTAGTCTTAATACTCAAATCAAAGCTCGCTCTTCGCTCCAGGTTTTGTTATTAGAGATTTTGTATGCATTTTTTGTCTCTGCCATAACTGAAGTATGTAAAGGTAAAGTTCTCCCTAGAACAGGCCACGAAGGCCCAGAGGGGAGTAGAGGTATAACTCTACTGTTTCTTTAACCCTGACACTAGATGAGGGTGGGTGGTCAACTCCACGCCCCGGCCGCTTTACCCCCGGGAAAGAGACCCGGTACCCATTGTACAGGAGGCTGGGTGGGCCCCAGGGTCGGTCTGGACGGGTGCGGAAAATCTCGCCCCCACCGGGATTCGATCCCCGGACCGTCCAGCCCGTAGCGAGTCGCTATACCGACTACGCTATCCCGGCCCATAACTGAAGTATGTACACATATGATTTGTGACTTGATATTTTCTTTAGGCATGTTACCTTTTTTTTTGTTTTCATGGTGAGGCATATTTATGATATTTCTATGCTTTCTGTCATCATTTTCAAATCCATTACCCGATTTGCATAAAATTCTATGCTAAGATTTGTGCCCGAGAGGCGTCCTTTGAATGTCTGCACGATATTCACTTATTCAAAACATAAACGTGTTTCAGTATGATACACTGACTTTTTCCTTTAAGTGGTATAGAAAGTGTAAACGGAATATTTTGATACCTCCCAAGAGCGGAAACACAGTAACGTTACAAGCTTTAAACATGCAACTGAATTTTATACAGTGCCGACAATTATATTTAGTTTATAATTACCATTCGGCTAAAACACAAATAACCAAAACTTAGATCTCACGTTTCATTGTGCTATGACGCACACAATTGATGAGTGGCTGCGTATTTTACTTCTCACCCCGCGGCTGCTTTGCCTCTGCCCACCACTGTATGGATTTAATTCTTCTAATATAAGTACTTCAAAGTATATGTTCAAAATAAATTTTGATTATACCATAATTACAAATTTTTACAAACTGACTGAAGGAAGGGGACCACTTAGAAGACCTAAGCGTAGTGGGAGGATAATATTAAAAATACCTAAACTAAGTAAAATAGATTAATCTGGCTGAGGGTAGAAACCAATGGTCGTCCTTTGTGAACAAAGTAAAAAAATTTCGGGATCCGTAAAATGTGAAACATCGGCTGGACTAAACGAGCCTCTAGGATTTCAATAGGGACCCTGCTGTATAAATTTGTAAGTTATGTTTTTGTTTTAAGTACTGAAAAGGTGGGGATTTGTTTTGCCTTTCTTTACTGTGGTGAAAAATCTTAATATCTCTGAGAGGACAATAAATAATGTCTCCACCAAACAAACCGCAGAGGACTACTTTTTAATAATTTTAAATATTAATATTTCTTACATCTAACATACTTGGCTTTAAGGGAAATAAATTACAAAGTCTTTACTAAATATATAATACAGTTATTAACTGAGGGGAATATCAGTAAATGGACGATGTAGTAATTTATTCATTAAACTCCATGTTCTAGCGCTCTGTCATTGAATATGCAGATTACAACTTACTGTCACAGGAAAGACGTTATCACTTCGCACTTCTGATACCCAAGAGAACACACTTAAAGGAATATGCTTTGCCAAACACATTAATTATTAATGATTTGACGTCTGAATATCTTGAAACTAATGTCTAAAGTTGAAGTGCCTATCACATTGAAAGGATACTGCGTCTCCATTACAAGGGTCGATCTGTTAGTGATGTTTAGGGGAATAATACACTGTGACCGCAAAATAAAGAATTTTTAAATATTAAAGGCAGGAGGGGAGCTGCATATTACTACGACTGTGCTTTTTAGAGGTAAGCTACTTACATATATGGTCCTTTTTGCGGGTGATGATAAAATATAATTTATTATTTTGAACTGTAGGTGAAAATTTTTTTTCTTTGTTTAATTTCGCTCATGTTCTTGGATACTTTTCGTTGTTTTTTGTAAATATATTCACATTTGTTTGTGTTCTTTCTGTGTAGTACCGCATCAAATAGAGATACTACATGCGTCTTCCAGAAACTTCAAAGATATTTCAGTGTCTCGGTATATTTCCTTTACGTCACGAATCCTGACACTCTCCTTACATGTATTTACCCTTCGTGTGCACCGTTATCTGTGCTTTCCTTCCACATTTTAGTTTACTTTCTTTCTTTTATAATAAAAATAAGAGGCATCTAGCTACCTAACATCCTTGTCAAGCGGAAAATTAAAGCTAATGAAAGTAAACATCCTTTGTCGGAAAACTTTTGCGGTTTACGTCGGCAAATGCTGACAGCAGCCATGTACCACCATGATGCTTCACAAGCCCTCTTTTCCTTTATAGGCCTACAGTGTCTTCTGTTAGAAACTTGGTTGCTGTAGAGAGT
Source organism: Reticulitermes speratus (assembly GCA_021186555.1). NCBI lineage: Eukaryota > Metazoa > Arthropoda > Insecta > Blattodea > Rhinotermitidae > Reticulitermes > Reticulitermes speratus. Next base: position 13,888,529 of record JAJKFL010000007.1, read on the forward strand.
TACCTAAAAATTATATACATTCCTTTAGACGTCTTACTTGTCATCCAATATTCTGTACTAAAATTAAGTCTTCTTCAAAGAGAATCCTTTTTAAAACAAAATAATTATTGTAACTTTAATAACGCAGCGTTCATTACTCACGCAAATTATGTCGCATAGTAATAAGCCTTAAATTTTTGGAATAAACTAGTAAAGTGCTACATTTGGAGCTTAGCTGTCTATGATGCTGAAACGTGGACACTTCTGAAAAAAGATCAGTTGGACAGGTCGTGTGAGAAATGAAGAAGTATTACACAGAGTCAAGGGGGAGAGGAATGTCCTACATACAATAAAAAGAAGAAAGGCTAACTGGATTGGTCACATCTTGCGTAGAAACTGCCTTCTGAAACACGTGATGGAAGGAAAGTTAGAGGGAAAGATAGAAATAACGGGAAGACTAGGAAGAAGGCGTAAGCAGCTACTGGATGACCTTAAGGAAAAGCGAAGATACTGGAAATTGAAAGTGGAAGCACTAGATCGCACCCTGTGGAGAACTCGCTTTGGAAGTGGCTATGGACCTGTCGCAAGACAGACTACAGAATGAATGAATAATAAGCCTACAGCGCTATTGAATAGTACAAAAATTACGTCACTAAATTGAGAAACGTTTAGGCCTATGTTAAAGAATATAATTTACAAGCTTAATTTTCATTCATATTTACAGTTTCAGATGTTTGATGCAGATGCAAGTGGTGGATGGATAGGTGCGTCAACAGATATTATAAATTCATGTGTAAGTAGGTGCGTGGTTAGGTAGGTAAATAAGCAGCGTTTTGGATCTGAGGATGAATAAGCAGAAACAAAAACAGGATGGTGAGACAGATGGATAGAAGGATTGACGGAAGAAAGACGGATGGATGAATAGATAGATAAAGACGAAGAGAGAATAGTGACAGAATAACAGCTGTGTCGTGGTTTAATACGGAATAAGCCGCAGTTTCCTACTCAGTAACGGAATGGAGAGACTGTGGCTCTTCCAACAGTGTAACTGGTGATGTACTTTACTATATCTAATAAAGAAATTGGCTGTTTTTATTCAGTCCTCATGTACACCTTACCCTCATACAGTACATGATAATACGTTGGCACTTGATCGTGTAACCTAACACCATCATTGAGTGAGCAGCAAGTTGGCAAACCTGGGCCTGGATACAGCTATATTTATTTCCTTCAGGCAAATATAACGATATTACAAAAATTAAATCCGTATCCGTCCAAACACAATTAATTCTGTTTATTATATTAAACTACATGTTTCGACGTATCTCAGGTCATCCTCAGGTTCACAGTTGGTCTTTAAAGTATATTAATGACGAAATATATTTCTTCCATAATATGTGAACTGTGAATTTGTGGAGGACCTGAGATAGGTCGAAACATGTAGTTCTATATAATAAATATAATTTAGTTGTGTTTGGACAGATACTGATTTAATTTTTTGCACCATTAACAACACAACGAAATTAAATTCTTTAAAAAAAAATAACGATATTACTTTAAATTAAGTCATAACCGTTTCCTTCCACTTTCTTTCAAATTTATTATCCACTTATTACCATACCATTTGACGCTGTGTAATTTGAGATAGCAATAACACCGCTAAATAAAACATACATGAATAAATAAATCAGATATTTTGATTAGAGTATCATCAAGTTATAGAGTCGGTATTTATTTAATCATTCAGTTATTCTGCGTGATTGAAATGAATCGCTGTCCTGCAGTGTGTCAATTGGAACTGATGCAAGGGAGGATTAAAATGGTATGGATTCCAGATAGTCCTACAAATAGAATGGAAAATTAGTTCATCGCCAATATGTGCACACTAAGACCAATTAATCCTCATTTTCATGTATTCACAGCGAATCTGTTGAAGCTTTAACTAAGAAGATTTTTATGAATATGCATTTATACATGCAACCAACTACATATCGGTCTTCCTGGTTTAGAGCTGAAACCTCTAATACAGTTAAAACTATGGAACATGAATTTTTGTCGATCCGATCTAGATCAATACTGTCCACTCCACAGTAGGAGCGAATTCCTTTTCATTAATTGTAATATTACAATATCCATTCACCTTTCGGTCTTCCAAAATTTGATACAAAGGCTTGTTAATTTGTATTTTTAATATGTATATTTCATCACAGCCTTTTTCCACGTTAAACGCATTGTGCTACCTGCAACTCAGAAAATGATAGGACAGGAAGATTGTGCAGTTTATGTTAGAAATTCTTTACGTTATGTTACTTAGTTGAAATTATGTCTGTTTCCTTAATTTTTTCGGAAACGGATTTTTTTCAAACTTCCCTAAATGAAAAGCATTGTATCTTAAAATTATATACAAAATCATAAGGAAAGCTATCAGACGTAAATACTCGTATTCACATGCAAATAGGTACTGAGAGCACATCTGGCGAATTGCTGGCACAAGCAAATATTTAGACTTTCGCCCGTTATTATAGATTTCGTCCATGTTAACATCTGAAACAAACACCCAATAAGATGTATTTATGTTACTTTAAGAATGCTGCCACCATTCGGTCCAGAATCCTCTTGTCTTCCAATTTGCTATCCGAAAATATAAAGACTATAACATATAATTTACCTGTTGTTTTACGTGGATGTGAAATTTGATCTGACAAATTCAGGGAAGAATAAAGGCTGAGGGTGTTCGAGAACAGGGTGCTGAGTAAGATATTTGAGCCTAAGTGGAACGAGGTAACAGGAAGTTGGAGGAGATTGCACAGTGAGGACTTCATGATCTGTATTCCTGAACAAATATTATTCGAGAATAAAGAAATGCGCTTGGCATGTAGAGCGTATGAGGGAAAGGAAAGGTGCATACTGTGTTTTGGTGGGGAAACCTGAGGGAGAAAACTTGGAAGACCTAGGCGTAGATGGGAGAATAATATTGTAATGGATCTTCACAAGATTTCTTGAGGAGCGCGGATTGGATTTATTTGGCTCAGGATAGGTGCAGATGGCGGGTCCTTGAAAACGCGATGATGAACCTTCTGGTTCTATAAAATTCGGAAAACATGTTGACCGGCTGAGATAGTGTTAGCTTGTCAAGAAGGACTATGCTCCATGGAGTTAGTTGTTAACAATAACAATTATTATTCTTTTTTCTTTATTTTGAGTTCTAGTGTCCAGTTTTGGCCCAGATTTGTAAAGTAACAAATTCACACCACGAACTTGCTTTGGTTTCTTCGACTGTATATCATATATACGAGTATGTTGTCGCCTAGGGTCTGTCAGTTCCTATATTACCCATATAATATGGGAACTTGGGAATAATTTTGTAAACGTCGTAAGAGTAATAAATATTAAACTCTTTATTTAATGCGAAACGAATTGCGATTACTATAAAACCCCGAATTATTAAACCACGCCTTTTGCTTTAAGAGTCGATTGCTTTTGCCAGTTTTCGCAGTTTTGATGAAGTTTCCTCAAAACGTTGTCCTTAATCCATCCCTGTGATCTACTGTCTAATTTTCTCCATGTTGTCGAGAAAAGTTTCTTACATTCACGTTGTTTTGTTTAGATTGCTTTGGCGTAGAAGAAACAAAATTTATCCTCAAGAATAATAAATGAGGAAGGGAATGTTGGAATTGTCAGGGAGAACCGAGGGCTCAGCAGGTGGAAAATACAGAAACATCCTTAGGGAACTGTGTTACGTGAAACGTGCAGCAGTCGAGGCTGGTTGTATATCATAGAGACGTCTGTCTTCATCATGTTGTGTTTGTTCCTTATCTCCCTGGAACTGTCTTCTTCTTTGTGTATTTCTTAGTCTTATTATTGTGTCATTTGTTATTTAGCGACCTTGTCATTATCTAGACTATACAAAATAGAAGACGAATGAGTATGAATATGAATCATTGGTGAAATGGTAACGGGCAGAGGTAAAATGGAGTACCGGGAAAGAAAACCGTCTCATTCTCACTTTGTTCACAACAAATCCCACACAGATTGCCCTTGGGATTGAATTTGGACCTCTGCGGCCAGAAGCTGATGACCAAAATGAGCTGTGACACGACACTGCTTCATTACCTCGAAAGAAGTTAAGTGTGTTTAGCAAACTAACTTAACGTTTTAAAGCAAAGTAGCCAATAGAGTTACTGCGTACTTTTATCAATAATGAACCCTGCATTTTGTCCTCGCAATGTATTGATGTGTTTCGTGTGACCTTTGAATAGAAAGCAATGGTTGCCCCTGACAACATTACTTAATTTCATGTGTGTAACAGAGTTGAATTTGTTTTCGGAGAGACAGGATTTGAATGTTTACTGTTTAGACGAATTTATTCCCCAGCGTGTTAATATATTTCTGTAATAAGTTGCAGATGGAATTCAGATTTGTGGAAACTGCGGTTTAAAACAGCAGGATAAAATAGTTTTTTTTATTTTAAACTAATCGATGAATTGATTTATATTGGAATTACGTAGGTTCGCTCCCGCCAACACCAGAAAGACTTACCAATTTAAGCGACTGGTAAAAAATGAAATATAAAGACGTTCATGGCATAGGTTTGGATGCAATATAAAATTTTTATTATTAACGGTTAAGAATGGTTTCATTTTAGTTGTTTCCACGGATTTCACTTCATTCCCCTTGTACTCAAATGACAAGAATACACCTCTTCGGCTAGCAACTATCGTAACAATAATCTACAACTTTATATTATTATTATATTATATAATCTACAGTTTGTTCATTTGGGATGTCAATGATGGTTGCCAATTTAAATTTTCTCCAAGTTTCTTCGCCTTTTAAGGATTTTTTTTTTCGGCTGATACTGGGCACTGCCTTCGCCTAAAACACTTTTTCCCGTACCTATTCACATTCAACTTTGAAAACCCTCCTATGTAACACAAATTATGACCAGTCCTTTGTAGTGCTGCGTATTCTGAGCGGAAAATAATAAAATTTCTGACTAGCATTATTTTACGTCTCATAAATAAGGCATTAATTGATACACGTCTCCATAATTGAATAGGACACACTTCAGGTAAATCGTTTTCAATACAAATTTTAAACACGTTTTAGTAAAATCCAATTTCATATGAAAATCACAAACAGTAGTCTAACCGTTGCTTGAGGCACTGCTCTACAAGCCGTAAGGTCGCGGGTTCAATTCCCGATGGTATCCTTGACTTAATCCTTCCAGCCGCACTATGGCCCTGTGGTCGGCTCAGCCTTTAATAAAAATGATTACCAGGAATATTTCGTGGGGGGGGGGGGGGGTAAAGGCGGCCGGTGCGTAAGGCTGACAACCTTACCATCTTCATGTGCCGACAGTCTGGAAATCTGCGAGCCTCAACATCCTAGAGCCCTCAGTGTCTGTCCATGGCTGTACAGGGATTGCTATTAGTGTCTTTTATCTGTGTGTAACTTTTCTTTAATTAACTATTAATATTTCACAAATTAATCCTTAGTTCGAAAATTTCGATAGAGTAGATAATTATCAACTGACGTACTTGCCTGTTTGTGACTAAATACTTTCTGAAGATCTGTTCACAGTCTTGTAGATACGTTAAATTTGTCCCGATTCCTTGTAGTTAAAAACGTGTTAACTGTTTGGAAGTCACATTAAACCAGAATGTTTAAACTATAAACATTTGTTATGGGTGAATATTACGGCAAAGTAAATCGTATCAATTTCAAAAGTACAAATTTAATGTAGGAAGATAAATTTATATGAATGAAGAGCTTATCATAATATGTGTTTAGTGAGCCACAAATTAATTAGCATTTAAAATGTATATAATTTCTGTACCGGACAAACTACATTACGAAAATACAAAAATTTTTTATCCTTATTGCGCAATGACACGCGTCATTGCATAATGCTCAGTGCAGCAAAAATTGCCATTAAAATTCAGGCTTATAGTCGTAATTAGTTGATAAATTGGTAACAGATATTCCACGCATCAATTTCGTTACTCCAAATAATGAAACTGTGCGAATTGCAACACTATTTTTGAAACTAAACTTGATTCATTATTCCAACTGCTGATAAAAATATTAATTTTATTAAAGTTTTGTCTTTAGGTTGGTTTTATCCTGGCAAAAAGTAATGTTTGAAAGTAAATGCAAATAACTGTGTTCATTAAAATACCGACATTTGTCTCCTAAAAAAACAAGTGAACGTAATTATTCTCAGCAAAATGTGTGTAGATATCTACATACCCTATCTTATGCCCAAGCCATCTTTAAATTCGAAACATATATTTATGTATAGAATCCCGCATGGACTAATAGTAATTGATTTGTGCGTAGCAGTTATTGTCAAATGCATTATGTTTGGGTATAGTAACAAAATATGAATGCGTACGGAAGGAGGCAATTTTAATTTAACCTCCTCATTACGTACAGATATGGGATGGCGCAGACTGGATTAATCTGGCTCATGATTGGGACAAGTTGCGGAATTCTATTAATGCGGCAATGAACCTTCGGGTTCCATAAAATGAGAGGATTTTCTTGACCAGCTGAGAAACTATTAGCGTATAAGGAAGACTCTGCCCAGTTGAGTGTCATTACGTGGAGAGTCTTTACTCAAAAGAATGTCTTCAGGCTAACGGAGTGGCTAACGGACTGTTTCTTTCGAAAATAAATTTTAACCTTTAATTTTCTTTTGAGAGTGACCAACAAATCGAAGCAGCATGCACAAGAATTATGGAGCAGTTCAAACTCGGGGATTTCTTCTTACCACTCGGTCCAAAATCTTTTGTCTTCCCGTTTTCTATCTGAACACATAAAATTAAAAATACATAAATATATAATTTTTCCTGTTTTTATATCGGTGTTAAACTTGGTTTCTCACATGAAGGGAAAATCGTACTCTGATCGTTAGAGAATAGGGTGCTGAGACAGATGTTTTGAACAGAGTTGAAGAAAGCTACAGGAGAACGGAGAAGGCCGTATAACGAGAAGCTTAAAGATTCATACTGCTCACCAAATATTATTTGGGTGATTAAATCAGAGTGGATGAGACTGGCGGGGCTTGTGGAATGCATGGCGGAGAAGAGATATGATTACAAGTTTTTGATGGAGAAATACAAATGAAAGAGGCAACTTGGAGTACCTAAACTGTGGTGGCAGCATGATATTATAAATCAACACGACGGCATGATAGGGAATGGATTATTCTGGCTCAGGACAGGGGCGAGTGGCGGGCTAATATGAACGGGGATTTCTTGAGTCAGTAAGTTAATATTCTTCATACGTTGCGTTATTGTTCCTTTTTTTTGGGGGGGGGGGGGGGATGAAGGGCCCCGCAGTAGATGCTACGGACGCACCGCAGCCTTGAGGCTTATTGTGCAACCCTGTGATGAAGATGATTAGTTTTTTTTTTTTTTTCGTTTTTCCAAGTAATGGAGCACCGTTGGGATTAAACTGACAGGGGAAAACCGAAGTACTCGGGGAAAACCCTGTTCCAGTGCTACTTTGTCCATCACAAATCTCACATGGACTGACCCGGGATCGAACCCGGACCTCCGCGGTGTGCGTTATTGAATTTCTTCGAATGTACTGGTGCCTATTGTAACTTCAGTTACTGAACAATACTTGTTGCATTTGTTTCCATGAAGCTGAACGCATAGGGCCAAAAAGTGAATGCCTGTCTCATCGTCAGGCCGGGTATCCTCCTATGGCCTCGCAATGTGCTGATAACTGAATCAGTGTCACGTGTGCAGCATTGCTGCAGAAATATCTGCAGTCTCCTCCCTTGAGGCAAATTGCCTGCGTCTTCCTTACAAACGAAGCAGCGTGAATTGCGCCATGCAGTCAGCTCGATGCACAAAAGAGTTTAGTTGCAGGCTCTCGTTCAATTTTCCATTTCTCTCAGGTTCTACTGTAGGTGAACTCCATTTCATGCGAAGAATAAAACATTAATTTTTCTTCTCTCAACCGTTCCTGCCATTAATACGTGAAGGTCACAGAGACGGCCTATTTGCCACTTCTTAAAAACTCTAACAAATAATAGGCACCGATTAGGTCTATTTGTGAATGTTCCGATTTAATGTATACACGGCCGTGCCATGGCTCAGGTGGTTAGTCGACGGCCCCTCACCGCGGAGGCCCGGATGCGATTCCAGGTCAGTCCATGTGGGATTTGTGGTGGACAAAGTGGCACTGGGACAAGTTTTTTCCTAAGTACTTCGGTTTTCCCTTGTCAATTTCATTCCACCTGTGCTCCATTACTTGGAAAAATGAAAAAAAAATTAATCATCTTTCTCTTCGTCTTCATCACAGGGTTGCATAATAAGCCTTAAGACTGCGGTGTGTCAGTGGCTTCCTCTGCGGGGCCTTTCTAAAAAAAAATCTAGACACACAAATATGAATATTTTTGTATTGTTTAATTACAGTCTAATGAAGTTCTTGTATAAAGCGAATAGTAGCTTAGCTGATCAAGCAGTTCCTAAGCCCCTTTATTTAATCGGAGAGTTCAGTGTCATGTGACATATGAGGTTTTCTGAGCGGTGACTGTGCAGGTTACTGTCTTACAGGATGTGATGCCGTTCAGTCTGGTCCTTGTGTAACGACCTTTCATAAGAATCTGCTGACGAAATATACTCTGACGATGGAGGCAGCAAGTTCCTCTGAAACGCCGGTACATATACGTAATTATAATACGTGGTGTGACATTCCAGAAGACAGTAATATTCGCCCATTGCCATGCTTAAAGTAGTCTGCCGGTTGAATTAAATCCACGACATATTTTATGAAGCTTTATGAGTATATAACTCACAACATTAAATTGACATTTTAAGAGCAACTAATATATTGTATTATTTGATATCTCTTTAGCTACATGTTTCGGCTTATAATGCCATCACCAAGCTAGCATTTCTTTGTGTAAGAATATTAACCTTGATTTTCAGAATTTTCTATTTAATTTTTATATTTTTTAATGTAACCATGCGTGCTAAGTGTCCTGTCTATCGCATGCTTTAATTACAGGTATATTCGCAGTAATGCACAGTGAAGAAATGGAAGGATGTGAGTGATTTATCTAGTACTTTGGTTAGATTCGATTCTTATTCCCTGGTGTTTATACGGCTGTCAACACAACATAAAGACAAAATCAGAGGTTAGGAATAAAAATAATTTTATCTGACTTTTGTAGTGGCATTTGTTCCACCCCAGGCATAATAGAACATAGCTTTCGTTCTGTTCTCCTACAATTCTGACGAGTGTAATATCCACTTGGCTCTGTAAATGATTGCAGAGACAGTACTGCAATATATCGCGACGGCTTTCTCCTAATTTTTTGCAATAGATAAAACTTCCCAATACCGAAACACGCCCAACCAAACCACTCTTGTCTGTGTTCTTTTCCGTGCCTCTTCAGCAAACTCGTTATTTCAATGTATCTCTGAAAACAGACTAATTTAATCGCTTCCTTGGAAAAGGAAACATGTCCAGTGACTGAAAGACCGACATGTTGTCTTTTCGTGCTAACTGATTCAGTGTCATTTTATGCGATGGATGTTCGAATAAGTCAGGTTAAAATTATTTGCGATGCAGTCGGTGGCAGCTGTTGGACCATCAGTCCCTATAGCTCACGCCTTGTTCGTTTCGACTGTTATTTGTTTGGGCCGTTTAAGCAGCACCTTTCAGGGAAAAACGTCAACACAAATGCGAATGTTAGATTTGAAATGTGTCGTTAGCTATGGGGTTGACTCCAGACTTGTACTGCGGGGTTCACTGCAAGTTTCCATGAAGTATATTGAAATTAAAGTAACATTCCCTCCGTCACTAATATACCTTACACTGATTGTGTCCATGAACTAAAAATGTTATTCGTAACATAGTCTTAATTATATGATGCGCACAGTTTTATTCGAAAATTTCTAAAGTACAAGGCTATTTAAGAGGCTTGCGCTTAATTGGGAAGATGATAGTGAAACTGAGCTTAAAGAAATATGGTGTGAGTTTTAAGTGGCTGAGGACAGGCTCTACACCAAGTACTGCGGTTGAGTTGGCAGCACTGCTGCCGCTTACGAGGGGCGTTCAGGGTTAAAATTTGCGCCGGAAGCGGCTATGCTGACTGAGGTTTTTCGTCACTCCCCACAGTCTCTTCTGAGAGACAAGCCGGTTTCGTAATTCAGATTAGACCACAAGCTCTTTCACATCTTTTACAATTCATTTGTCTAATCGTCCTCACGATGACCTCCTGTTGTCTGAACTAGTGGGATCGAACGTAAATAACACTGAAATAAACAAATAATTTGTTGTGGCGGGCCATCGTGAACACATTAATGGACATACGGCTTTCATGCAACGCTCGGAATGCCAGCTGATTAGCCGGAAAAGTCTCAAGGACTGGCTAGGCAAAGTTACTGGATGCCTTTGTTCTGTTTTGCAAACAGCACCGACGGGGCACTAGTGCTGCAGGGAGATGCGGTTGCAATCAGCCAGCAGTCACCTGGCAATCACACAGCAAGCAACACACACTGTAATTATACCACGTGTTTGTTTAGAACTAAATTAGACTAGCCCCAGGCATTGCAGCAGAGAGGTGTGCCTAGACCTGTAACGGCCAGCGTACTAACAATAAAATAACTGAACTCAGCTTCAGCGCAAACTTCGTAACCCGTGGTACTGAGCTCTAAATCTAGGAAGTTTTCTGTTGCCAAGAACGATTTAGCCCTTTTAGTTTTGCACAAGAACTACCCGTTCATTGTATTGCATTTTGCCCCATTAAAACTTCGAGAATACGAACTTAATTTTGCAGAACAGTGCATTAATAGAACAGTGACATTAGATCAGACAGTCTGTGGCTCGTAACCGCGGATTTTCGGGTCGGTGACATCATGTGAACTGCACAAAGCACAAAGTTGCACCGGAGCAGGTTTTTATTAAGAGTTTCTTCCCTTTTCCCTTGCTCATTGTCATTGCATTCATCTATCTGATCCGACAGCCTGTTATAATATTCTGGATCTTTGAACTAAGGGTTTCATTTGCATTTGGCTGGTTACAAAACAAGATAAACTTTAAGCGGACTGACAGTTGACTTATGTCGGCCTTACAAGCTGACGTCATTATCTCTAGGATAATCCGCGGGGGCTGTTCTACGGTGCGGCGGTAATATGATAGTATGATATTAAGCAGGGGGATATTAGCGCAATCCCCCCCCCCCTCAAAAAAAGGTTACCCATATTTCCAAAACATTTTTATTGTGTTAATGTACAAGGTGTTCATCTAGAGGAGGAGTCTGCTCAGAGAATGTGTATTAAAAATCTGTATTGTACATCTGTATAATGTAAATTACCGCCTGTTAAAGCAGGTCTTGGAAATGAACTACAACTCTAAGACAAGCTTGACACCTGGTCAGTATATTATTAAAACTGTTTGAAGTGCCTGTCTAGAAATTGCCAGTACCGCACTCCAGATAATTTACTTAAGAATTTAATCTTACATTCACCTTGGTTGGTTGTTAAATATTGAAGTTACTTAAGGTCTCCCTTTTTGTGTTTGTTTGTTGTTTTGAATGTTGTATGTGAAACATCCTCACAGATAACAGTCATATGGCGTCGAATCATGTACGAGTAGGCCACAAAGGATGCTTAGTTAATTATTCGATCTCCAGAAATGTTACGGAAGGCGGCCATTGAATTGTTGACTCTATTGGTGGTTGAACCTCCTTGCTGAAAGAACTCGCATTCAGTCTCATCATTTAAATTGTAAAAACATAGTGCGTGAATTTTTTAGTTGTATCCTTGACATTTATTACACCATAGAAAGGATCCGTATATTCTTGTCGCAATAAAAGCACACCATACACCAAATTTAATGACACGTGACAGCACTTCGTGTCTGGTATTATCTGTGACTAGTATTTTGTAATTTGAATATTTACGTAACTGTTGAAATTATGTCAGCTGTAGAATAGGTTTCCAAGCCATCTACGTCACCACTAAACACTGCTTTACTAAACCAGGTATGAAACTGTACTGTCGCAACAAAAATCTTCGTACACACTTATTCTGAACAGAATTAAAACACCGGAAAATCGACTTATAAATTTGGTACGAGATTTTTTGTACGTCTTATTTTTTAGGTTTCCCTAATAAGACCTTCTGTATTATACCGCTTATGATATTCACAAGCAACACCAGCACCACCACCATCACCACCACCACCACCACCAACAACAACAACAACAATAATTTATGTTACAATAAATATTCTGTTTGTTACACTGTATTTCATATTCACGAACAACATAAACTATTGAAGTTTGATTAGCGAATCCTCTGCAATTGTATGGTACTGAAGACTAGTCGATTTGTGTCGTCAGCCTACACAACTTGTATGCAAGTGAACGTGTGGGTGTCTTCAACCCGCCGCGAATGAGTCACACACAGGCCGACAATGCAGCCGTCGGCTTGGGTGTCCGTGTCAAATGTCTGTGCTGTAATTGCCTCAGTGATCACTGTAAAACGATCATTCATCTTTAAATAAATGTGAGTGGGTCTTGCTTTTGTGTAAAATGGCTTTACCTGCTCACCTCCTTACCTCGGCTATGTTTTGCAACGTCGCGAAACTGAGGGCGCCAGAAGGTATATGCCGTGGCCTGTTGCGTACTTTGGTGACAGCTCAGACACAAGGCTCCCTCTTTTGCGGGGAATGTTTACGGAGAGAGCGGTCACGGAGTTTTCCTATCGCGTTGATGAAGTAACGCGTCGAAATAATTTTGGCTGGTTATTTGTTTTATCGTTGTCTAATTTATTGCATAGAAGCGAATGCTTTTCGCTTTGTACAGCTCTTGACGAATGCTGCAATGCACGCTGGCTTCTTCATGTACTGACAAAACTGTAACACAGTTCTTACTTCTCGAGGTCTAGAGAACCAACGGACTGTACTTTCTTGCAATGAGCTACGGTATATCCAGCATATAACATTTCCGAAAATTTCAGATTGAGTCTGGCTAATCCGATTGGCTATTCCCCTCCGTGGCCGGTGGATACCTATCATTCGAGTTCATATTTGATTTTTCTGTCGATGCCAACTGCCCAGACGTCTGGAAAGTTTATGTAAATCTCAAGACGATACAAAATCATGTAAGTGTTTGCGCTTCGTGCCATTGTTGCATTAAGCGATCGTTTTACAGGCTTTAGACCTGCCAACATCTCTCCCACCGAATCTGATTTTGAAATACGGGTAAAGTTTCAGTCATACTGCTAAGATGTGTAACTAGATTACCTGAGAAGTCTCTATTTATATCATTGCGGAGTGATCTGGACAAGGTTCTACCCCAAGACTTTGATCTGGCTATAACGGTATGTCTGTGTATGGGAAATAATTTATTTTAGTGATTGGATGACATATGAAAACTAGATACCGTATCACAAAGTTTTTAATAAAGAAATCTGAAAACGTGAAATACAAATCAGTAATGCCAAACTTAAAGCAAACAGACTGCTCAGTTACACAACATCTCGCTTAAATTAAATAGTTCACCTTGCGTTGAATGTTTGTATCAGCTAATTCCTTGCACTGTATAGATATACCATTAAAATGTGGTTGTAGAAACAGAAAGGCCTTGAGCCCAATACGCGAAGGAACAAAAATGCCATACTTACCCTATACAATGGGTCTCCAACCTGCAGCCCGCGGCCGCATTTGTAAATTATGTATATACGATAAAAATTACACAGTAACTTAGACAGTTAGGTCTACCATTATTTGTTATTTTTCCACGTGCGGCCCTCGAACCAGTCCACAATATCGGTTGTGGCCCTTTGCCATAAAAACGTTGGGCATCCATGCCCCATACGATCAGCAACAGCACGAAAAACTCAAGCATTGCCAGGATTTCTTGCACGCTCTTGTTTTGTTTTGTCTACAAAGTGAAATGCATATCTTTAAGTGTAAACATTTGATCTTTTAAGTAGTCTGCAACCGCCTGCCCATTCTGGCTTGATTATATGAAAGTTCAGGTAGTTACGTAGGTGTGAGCTTTTAGGTTGTAGGATTTATATAAAAAAACTATAAACTTTGAATTAGTGCAGCTCAACTAAATTGAAAACATCATATACACTTAAATCCTTTTATTGTGTTAATGGTGGCATGAGACTGTCTCTGAGGACCTGGGGTCTGTAATGGCCCCATTACCATGCGTCTGAATAACAGATGAATGGATGTGGAGCAATGATGTAATGATAATTGACAAGAAGAAACTGGAGTGCTCGGAGAAAATCCTGTCCCATTGCCACCTTGTTTACCAAACATTTCACATAGACTTCCCTGGGTGTGAACTTCGGCCTCGGCGTTGATAAGGATCGAATAAACGCCTTTGCTGGGGTCATTTAACGGTCACAGTTGCCGAGGGATATAGTGTTACGCCACTCTAAGAATAACAGCAAAAGGACCCAGTGTGTTTCTGATCTGTCTGTCTGTCTCTCCGGATGACTCAACGATTGGGTGTGGAACTTCAGATCGGATAAGCTTTACGGAAAGGGTTCGTCCTTCAAAGGTACAGGGAACCCCCGGAAATAGCATTAATTCAGATTGTAGTGTTGGTGTATCAGCTTACACCTCCTATCAATATCCTGATGCTTCTTTAAACTAGAAAGAGATAAGATGGTATCCTGGGCGTTCACCCCGCTATGACATGTAAATAACTGCTCATCCGATTAACACAGATCTTACATACCTGCATCAATTATGTGGTTGGAAAATAAAACACTTGAATACGATATATATATATATATATATATATATATATTACAGGGCATACACAAAAGAATGGTGCGGTTTAAATAGTATTCACTATTGAAACCGCACCATTCTTTTGTGTATACCCTGTATATACCATATTAAGCTTATGGTGTGTTTTCTTGCTTCTTCTGCTACTGCTGCTGCTACTGATACTGCAGTGGTTGAGTAGGTAGCACTGTAACATCTTAATTTTACGTTGTGTTCAAGAAATTGAAAGTTACTGTAACATCTTATTCGATGAATTCCGAGTTAAATCCTCGGTGCTGAGACAGGATAAACTGATTAAGTTTCATTGTTGTCTTCCTCAGTCTTTCCAGGCAAATGTCGGGGATAATATCTCAAATTAGGCCACTGCCGCTTCCTTCCACATCTTTAACAACTCACTGGATGCTATAATCAGACCATTAGGCGCAATATATTCTGAGCTACTTATCAGCGTAGATAACAAACCACATCCGTCGAAATGAACTGACATAAGGCTGTTAAAACTTTGACGTAACTACTGTCACCGTGATGGTCATTTGTAATTTGTTAAGTACCAACTTTGTCATTAGTACTAAGATAATTACTTACTGCATTATTACTGTGATCATTAGACGCACCTTCTGTTATCAATACCACTACTAGTGTCAGTAGGCTTACTACTGTAATTATTCTACTGTGATTACTGTTTCCATTAATCTTCCTGCTACACTGTGCAAGTTATGCACAGTAATGGGGCCTATAAATATTTCGAAGTTTAAAATATTGACCCGAACGGCAATGTTTTCTCATTTATTAGGCGCGTTGGCAAAATTGCTAAAAGCGACTAGAAGCTTCATCATGTCTGTGTCTGTTTGTCCGTCCGTCCGCATGGAACAACTCGGCTACCACTGGACGGATTTTCATGAAATTTGATATTTTATAATTGTTAGAAAATCTGTCGAGAAAATTCAAGTTTCATTCAAATCTGACAAGACTAACGGGTACTTTACATGTAGACCTATGTACATTTATGGTAATATCTCGCTCAATTCATATTAGAATGGAAAGTGTTTCAGACAAATTTGTAGAGAAAATCAAAACACACATGTTATGTTCAATAACGTTTTTTCCGAAAGTCTTGCCGTTTATGAGATAATGTGGAAAAATATGCTAGAGCCGGAGATGCCACAGATGAAAATATAGTACGGCGCATGCGCTTTGCGTGCTGGATAACTAAGACTACAGACACAAAATCGGGATATGTAATACTTATTGCTCTTCCACGGTAGCAATGGTTTCGCGAACGCGCCTCAGTGTTACGTTATACTTACGTTGCCTGTTTTGTTTTGTATGATTGCGACGCTAAACGAGAACTTGCGGCAAAAAAATGCAATTACGTTTGAATCCGTTACACGTGCAACTAATGTACCATGCAGTGGTTTATCCATTTCCGAACATGTACAGTATACCGTTCAATCGAGAACTACCTCAACACCCAAGGCCGTGCCATGGCTCAGGCGGTTAGTCGCCGACCTCTCACCACGGAGGCCCGGGGTTCGGTCCCAGGTCAAGTCCATGTGAGATTTGTGGTGGACAAAGTGGCACTGGGACAGGTTTTTCTCCGAGTTGTCGGTTTTCCCCTGTCGATTTCATTCCACTGGTACTCCATTAATTGTAAAGCTTGGTAAAAAAAAAAACTGCTCATCTTCAACATCATTGGGGTTGCACAAAAAGCCTTAAGGCTGTGGTGCGAGGGCCCTTCATCCAGCAAAAAAAAAAAAAAAAAAACTTCGACACCGAGTTCACTGGCGACATCACCTGAACTTTTACTCGACTTCGTCGCACAGCTGCAATTATGGCATAAGCATGGTCTGTTGTCCTGTCGTAGGCCGTCTGCATTTACAAGTGCCGTAGGTGTTACACTTCATATCTCGCTGAGATGCTGCTAAAATCATAGCAACACTTTAGCGTTTATATGACTTCGACCAGAGTAATGTAGTGCAAATCCCCATGCATCAGTACCATATCGATATTACCAACACCGACGGTATAGAGCATGTTGCAGTATTCGTTGTGAGTGTATTCGACGATCATTCGATCAATACCGCACCCTGCTGTGTTCTTGAATACACCTAACAACGTGCTTCATCGTCTTGACAACACCGTTGAGAAGTGTGTTACCCCATATGTCAGTGACGTGTATCTCGTAAAGTAAATACGTCAGAAAATGTGTTGTATAATATTTTCGTTATAGGTCCTAATGAGGAAAAGCACTGTCAAGAAAGTGTGCACGTGTTTTTTTGTATTTTTATGTATGTGTATTTGTATATGTATATATATTTTAATTTACAATGAAATTAAATTTTTCCATATGAAAATACTTGTTCATTAATATGAAGTTTAAATTAAATGTAAAACAATTGTTGTGTTTAGTGACATTCGAATGCTTTACTTGAAGTGAACTAATAGCATGTCCTCGTTTGTGCAATATGATGCTGGTGGACATATCTGATTTCACTGGCGCCTGATATGTTTTATCAATTAGTAAATTGGATACCCATTAATACCAGGACTCGCCACGCACTGAAGACGTCGTTCAAGCGATCAAACGCATTGAATTCCATTGTAACGGTAACTGGACGTGTTGCTATGTAACAGTTTCTACCGCCTGTTGGAATTTAATTCGATTGGTCGTATACACATGTGGTAGGGGCATTTCGAACATCTGTAAACCACAAAACTGCAATTAATTAGCAGCACTTTGCCTAATGATACCCAGGGCCAGCCTGTCCTGGGTCGGTGTATATGTGGTTATGGAATACTGTGGTATGACAGAATATGTTCGGCGCTATTCTGCTGTGGGGTTTCTGACAGCCTAATGGGGTTCTATAAACGCATTGATCCATTGATCGGATATGGAATTCATGAACAATTTGTACACAGCTCTGCATAATCCGGCCGTATGTGATAGACTTACCCTAGAGAGGCGTCTAATCTGGGTATGCTGCTTTGTATCAAGTTACAAGAAGACATTCTGTTCGCGCGATGCACGTCTGCATGTTTGCGAGGTACTGCTTTATTGATTTCCATGAGACCGGAACACAGTCACAGCTGTGTTTAGTGGGTATGATCTCCACGTGTTATCAAAGCCATATAACCTCGGAAACTCGAACAATAATTTTGATACCTGAATGAAATGCAGGCATCGGCTATTTAAATATTATTGTGTCAGTCCTTGTGAACACGTGCAGTAAGTGATCTCATTCAGCAGCGTTACTGCTCAGAAGATAATGTGGCAGTACCACACAGGTACCCTTAATTTATGCGAACTCCCCGATTTAATGCAATTTCAAGTTACGTAATTTGAGAATTAATGCAGTTTTAAAAATACTAAAACATTGACATATGACATTTTTAAAAAGAGCACGGAATTGTTCTTGCGGGAATGAAAGCGCAGTGAGACTAAGGTGGTGGAAGAATACTGCTGGGCGATAACACAGGAGGCGGGGCGGTCATGCTGTGGCCGATCTTTTTCCAGCGTGTTTGAGTTTGGATTTAAACTAGTCTCACTTGCAAGTACATATGTATATGTGGGAAGGGGATATATACTTAAGATTACTGGAAAGGTAAAAAGCTTGGAATTTTTTCATAAGAAATTTGTGTGATAAATGCTGCTAATAACTTGGCGAATATACCAAAAGAAAACAGATTTAATTACAATTTTGTGTTTATGTAATGTTGGATTGAACTTAGGGTAAAATAAGGGAGCATGTAAGTGGAAGGTGTTTGAGTATGAATGCGGATGTCAGAAAGTCGCAAATGTAAGGAAAAATTGTGGCTACCAAAGAACGAGGCGAAAATAAAAAAACATACACTACTGACTAGGAAGACTAAAAGAGCAGAGTAGCGTGAATTTACTTGTATAAATATATAAATTATTATGTAGAGTATTTCTAAGGTAATAATAACAATATCTCACTATTCTATCTGGTGTAAGCTATCGTTAAACATCGTAATGTCGTATTTTACAACGAAAGGAAAATAAGATTACACAACATTATTGCATAGACACCTGCAGATGTCTGTAAAGGAAAACTAACACGTGTAACGTAGTGCGAAATAGTGAAGTTAACTTTTCAGAGCGCTAAGTATATAAGATGTGTGTGACGTTCGATCTAAGTTAATAAAAACTGAAGCTTTTATTAAATACATGTGGCATTTTAAAGGCAAAAGATACTAAAACTTCAATTGGTACACTCCGTGACGCATTATATAGACTTTTCCAAGGAGTTCTGTACTTTGAAGATTTGCTGTTTCACGGTACACGCGTAAATGTAGTTTCATATATGCCCTTAAGAAAAGCGTGACTTTCCCTGCACCGATTTTTATGGAACTCACAAAATGCTCATCAGATTTCTTTTACCGGATTTCACCGAAATCGGATAAGAAATATATCAGGTATGGATAAAAATTTCGTTTCACAGCGTCGATTGTCACGAAGCTCTCTATCGCTCAATAGGTTTTTGTGCACATCTACTGTACCGAATTCTATGCAAAGTGTACACAAATATAGAACATGTGGGCAAAATTTCATTTATATCCTTAAGTGAAGGAATCCTTGTACTGGACCTATTTTCACGAAAATCGCCACTTTACAACGGAACTGTGTGTGTATGTTTGTAATAGAATTCCACAAAAATCGACCAAGAAAAGTACATGTATAAATTCGTATACCCTCTTCAGTAAAGCATGACTGTCACTGCGCCGATTTTCACGAAACTCGCGATTGCTCGACGACTTTTCATAACGTGTGGTAGGAGTGTCCTGCAAATCCAACGAACGGTTATTCGTTGACAGTAGGTCACATGTTAAGAAACGGACGGATAGGTGTGGTCTCTATATAGGTCGTTCTTCCTTTTACTTCTTACCGAACGTCTATAATTATCATATTTTATCCAAGGCCAGTGATTGTGTGGCGACAAAGGGAGCTGTTCACTCCAAAGAACGTACTGCTTTGCAACCGTACGGTTCTGTTTTTGAGACTATACTGCAGCGGTGTTATGGGGTGGATAAGCACTAACTTTATTCCGCAAGTAATTGAAGACGTGTTTGCCATAAATTATAGAGTGGTTAGTGCAGGAATGTTCTTGTTGTTGCAGGATACGGCAAGAGAAAAACGGCGGTGCGTGGTGTCCAAAGGCGCAGATCAGCAGCGAAGTGCGCGAATATCTCGAGGTGGACTTGATGCGGCCTCACTTGATCACGAGGACGGAAACGCAGGGCCGCTTTGGTAACGGCCAGGGCCAAGAATACGCGGAGCAGTTCCTGGTGGAATACTTGAGGGACGCTCTACAGCAGTGGACCGTGTACAAGGACACACGTGGACAGAAGGTACAGACCGAGGGTCATCACTGTGTCAACATCGTGCTTACTTTAACGTTGGTTGCAGCCGTGACAATAGCAGCATAAGGTCTTTAAACGTCCACTACAGAAAACTGGAATTCCATAGGGTCTACTCTCTACTCTATTTCTTATAAATACATTTTATCATTCACAATTAAAATAAATAATTATAGCAAAGGAATAATAGGATTTACCTTTCTTTCACCGTATCAAACACGCAAGAGCAAACACTAAAGCTTAAGAAACTTTGGCGGGAGGGGGGGATGTAGTGAGATGCATGCTGTACCCGCTCATTCGTCTGCTAAAGACAGACTGGAAGCAGGGTAGAGCGTTGGTAAGTGAAGTTGATGGGAGATGGACTGTGTGACCATGCAGCAGATGGAAGAGGCTGAGCACTGAGGATGAATTTTGACTTTTGTTTAAATTTGTGATTGGAGGGCTGCATTATGACTAAACTTTGATTGGGTTAAGACGGGAGCAATTGAAACTTGCAACAGCGAGAGAAGGAAAGACGGTGGAAGTGGTGTAGTGCACTTATTATAGGGGGGGGGGGGGGGTTAGAAATGTTTGCTGCTCAGAAGGTTCCCAGGCAGTGTCTGATCTTTCTTCTGGTAAAGGTAGCCTGGCAGAAAGGTAAAACGTTGGGAAGAGAAGAAGGTAAGTTGTTGGGCAGTGGACCTTTGGGAGTATGCAGCAGAGGACAGTAGTTGACCATCTCGGCTGAGTTTTGTATTTGAAGGGCAGCATTATGATGAAACTTTGATCGCGCTAGGATGGCTGCTTTTTGGTAAAAATTTTGAAGCCAAATTTGGGGAAGGTTGGATGAGAAGCATGTAGTGCAAGGTGAATTTTGGTTACCAACTCAGCATTTGTTCTAGGATCGAGGAAAGCCACGGAAAATCTTAGTAGAATTCGCCGGCTGCGGGACCTGAAACATGAAATTGATGTGAATTATATAGAAAAATTCAGTTCCTACCTGACAGAGAACATAGTCCATCGCCATGACAAAGACCAAACCTTTAATTCTGTTTAGGTAAATCATAGCTATATGTTATGGGTATCATAGGAAACGCATAAATATGCGTACGTTGTATACGAAAAATGCGAATTTTTTAATTTAAGAACAGTTGGTACTCCGGGTAACTGTATGTGTCATATATGTATGTATATATCTTGCAAGTTTCTTCTTAGTATATTACACTATTTAACTCGCATATGTGGCTTCAGATACAGCAGTTTCGTCTGTAGAATTTTCTTTCCCTCCTGCATATGACTCAGAACATAAGACTGTTTCAGCGGAAAAGTTTTCCATTTCTGCAGCATTGTAAATGAATTGGTTTCTACTGTGTGTCTGAAATTGAAATGCAGTCTGTACATAGACAGAAGGAGTGCAATCAATACTCTGCCGAGGGAGACACGTTTCGTCCATAAGAACCAGCATAAAGTGAGAAAGTGGGCATAAATTGAGTTTCCTACTATTGAAAACCGTTGCATGAAAACAGAGCGTGCTTTTATTTATCTGATATTAGCCTGAATCCAGAGTATCTACAGATATGCAACATTTGACTTCATAATGCAGATCCACCTATTCTTTCTCGTGAGTTGCAACAGTAGGGAACGACCTGCCAGTAGATTGACTGATACCCTTACAAAGGTCATGTAGTTTATTTCCAATAGTCTCGCTGAGACAGATCGAAATTTGCATGCAGAATGTGTTTCAGCGTATTAACATGAAATAGGGTTACAGGTTTTCATTATTTTTAGTATATATTGTCTTATACATACGTTTGTTCAAATCCTTGGTCTATCTCCATATTTTAAACAAAACGCTTCAGTGTGTTGTATTTCCTGTCGTGTAAGTCAAGAAATTTGGATTTAATGCGCGGTACTCAATTGAATAAATGAGATATTAGAGTTTATGAATAGGCCTACTGTGTGTGTTGGCACCAGATGTAGATCGCATCAATCCAATTTCTAAATTCGGCGCAAAGTAGACGTGTGTTTCACAGGTTCTTTGAGCACTTCTCCAGAGATCCTTCCACTATTTTCTAGTTTTATTTTGTTATAGTGCATTATTGACAATATTCATTGCAGTGCCAATCATTATTACTTCAACATTTAATGCATGAAATATTAGTTGCCAGTGTGAATAAATTTATACTCGAATCTCAGTGAACGTTTAATACAAATTTTATTATTTTAAATTTTTATTATATTTAACGAGTTACTTAAAACATAGTTCTCGGCCACTGCATTGAAGTGCCTAAATTTGCTGCGCATAGAACCAAAATAGGTTGATATAAAGAGGTTCAAGCAGAAAAGGAACATCCCGTACATGAAATAAAACGAAAGCAGGCTAACTGGGTTGGTCACATCCCAGCCCGTAGCCAGATCATGAACACGGTGGGTGCAGCGTCTTCCAGTGCGGATGCATATATGTACATAAGTTTACATATGAATTTAATGCTCTTTTATACGTATACTGTATATGTATTATGTATGCGTAAGCGTAAAAGGCTCCTTTGTCATGACCACAAAACCAACACCTTAATTACATAAGGCGCCCTACAACATTGCACAAAAAACTTTGCGTATACTTACATTCTTGAAAATGATTTCTTTCCAACCATGGCTGTTTAAGAGAGGCAACACGTGGATGCGGTAGGGTGTCGGCACGTTTTTAGCGGACTGATCAGCATGTTTGTCTTAGATAGTTTTCAAACACCTAGTAGGTGCATCCAGATTTGTGGTGGGTGCGTTGCATCCACTTGCACCCTCCTGGATACGGATCTGGTCACATCTTGCGTAAGAACTACCTTATAAGACATCTTATTGAAAGAAAGGTGAAAGTGACGGGAAGACGAGGATGACGACGTAGGCAGCTATTATATTACCTTAAGGAGACCAGAAGATACTGTAAATTGAAAGAGGAAGCACTAGCTCGCACTCTCTGGAGAACTGGCTTTGGAAGAGGCCGCGTCTTCAAAGGATATTACAGTCCTTTATAGATCAGACCTACTGTTAGGCTCCAGTAGTAATCATCGATGCGTTGTGAATGAAGCCTTCAAATAGACACTCCGTATGAAATATAATGATGTCAGTGTACCATGACATTTCACTCTTCCATTTATAAGAATACGAAAAGACGGGTTGATATAGCTGCTTGTCGTGAATTACACTACACAGAAACAAGAGGCAGGGTACAAAGATCCACTCCGCATTTGAATAATCGATCTTTTTTATACACATCTCTGTTCACTATTCTCTTTCTTGTTAATGCACTCACTGGGTAGTGTATGAGAGTTTGGTGTTTTTTGCCTAGGAATCGAGGTGAAAGCTTTAGAAGACAGAGAAAACCCGCAGGCTTCCCTCGAGCTTTCTAGACTAACCTCAAGTACGGAGTGTCAGTGTGGTTGGATGGTGGTCTGATTCTATACCCTCTTGAACGCCTGTCTAGCTTTTTCCAATATACGCCTACACCGCATCACCCCTACCAAACCCCGTACTTTGCACTAACTTTTGCTTTTTTTTTTCTTGAAAATCTTTCCCACAATTACTTAACAAAATATGGGAGCTTCAAACTTTTACAAAGAGATATTATAGGTCTTAACGAAATCTAGACACCTTTCCCCTTTAAATTATTCTTCTGGATATAAGTTGAAGATAAATGAATCCACAGTTTGGGTCCTATATTGAAATTTGATATATTCTTGACGGATTTTACTATTTCCTGACTAGTACACGTTTCTATGAAATCTCGCAAATGTTTGCCCGAAACGTTCTCTTTAACATTATGTCTGTCGTAGTTTCGTTGTGCTACTGAACATTAATATGATGCTATACATTGTTTCACTAGCATAAAGTTTATATTCGTTATAATCCTTATCTTAGAGCATTGCGTTTTCTGGGTAAGATTTATCAATTTTAACAGGACTGATCGAAAGGCGAGTTTAGATGAAATTATGGCAGTCTAAACAACTGTAGGTCCACCTCAGAGCATAAATAAATATTGATCGAATTTGTAGACAGAAGGGGAAATGAGTGGAAGTTGTAGTGACAGATTACGGCCGATTACCTCGGCTAGAATATTTACGTTAATTAAAATACATAGGTAATGAAGGAAACGATGGGCTTAATGAGAAAAAGGGATTTTTGTCCATGGTCCAACAGCCCCTAGTGGGCCAGGGCCTCATTATCGAGGCCTCACGATCACACTCAGTTACACCACACTCGGTAGGACTCTTCTGGACGAGTGATCAGCCAGACGCAGAGACCTCTACCTGACAACACACAACATACACAAGATTCGGCATTCGAACCCGCAATCCCAGCACTCGAGCGGCCGCTTTCCCACACCTTGGACCGCGCGGCCACTAGTATCGGCAAAGGGTGATAATAGCCGTGTATAGTATGATTTCATAACTAGGGAATGTACATATACCGTAATAAGTATGGCGATTTCGATCACTGTGCATAATTATTTCGAAAACCGCAAGACTTGTGGAAAATTCATACAGGTTAGATAATGTGTACTGCATATAAAATGTGTCGAAGAACTTTTATCTCCGATGAACGTGTACATATTTACAGTCAAGTTATGCTCCGTTGCTCCTAGAAACGCGTTCAGGCTAGAGATTCTCATGTTTTCTTGTTCCATTTCAACAGAAACCGGACCATGTCGATAACGTTTAGTGAAACTTTATAGTATTCTACTTGCATTTCATGAAAATGTTTTATGGTTTCTCGGTGTGTGCCATGCTGACTGACGGACGGACTGGCGGTTAGACATACAGAAGCGTCAAGGATAATTGGCACGTTTTTGCATGCTCATTTTGCGAACGTGACAACAGTTACATAGCTTCCCAGTTTCCACAAATACGTAGCCCTTGTTTTACGCCTTTCTGCATTAACACCCTTTGTCAGTATACACCACTTCTTAATTTACGCCATCTCATTTTCGGGTTAACGCCCTTTGGCTGGCTGCGCCCTGTAACGCTAAACTCTTATTTCTGATGGGGAATATCATTTTTGATGTACGCCTTTGTTATTTACGCCAAATTTTTCAGGAGCACAGCTAGAACGTAAAACAAGGACTTGGTTTATATAATGCACACCGAGTTCAGTGGATTTGGTGACTGTGTGGTTTAATGTAATGAACACAGATCATCTAAAGCTATTTTGAATATTATTACTCTAGGGTCTGGGATACCAAAATAAGTGGTTTGTCCATGTCAGAAGAATGAAAGCCCTGCGATACAGTTACAACTTCTGTTAAAGAAAATGTTATTCCCTTGATAATTTTCTAATGTAGACTTTGTAAATAAAAATAGTCGAAATCCAAGTCTTCCGGGATCTTACGTCATGTCTTGTGGTGATTACCGACGTTTCGGAAGACGGTAGTGCCTCCGTCTTCGGGGACAGGCAGCCAACTAACAATAGTTGTGCCGTAAGATATGGGTATGTTTTACAGTAAAGGACAATTGGAGTTCCGAGCGTTTGGGAGTGACAGTGCTTTGCACTGGGCAGAGCCTCGGTGAAAGGAGAGGAAGGCTAAGCGTTGGTAACTTTACACAAGTCTAGACGGCGTCATATTCCAGAAGACTTGGGTTTTCATTAACATCTCTGTGAGTACGTCAGGTCTCAAACACACCAAATGAAATTTGAATTAATTTGTAATGCAATGCCAGCACCTGGATTAAAAAATCCATCTATATTTCAACAGACTCTCAGTTTAGTATTTTCTCATAAACCTACAACAAGACCCCATTTTGACACAAACTGTTTTATATCATCCTCCATTACCAAGGTCATCCCTTCAGGTTTTTAGATTGAAATTTCCTGTGCACTTTACTTACCTTTCATTCGTGCGACATTTCCCGACCATCCCATCGTATTTTATATTTTGTCCTAATGATAATTGTGGAAGGCAGAATGTATGAACAAACGTCCGGTAGGAACAGGTAACCTACAAATTTTATTCCAAATACAGACGTAAACTGGTAGGCGGATGATAGATCCACAGGCCTCCTGCGGAAACACAGGGTGGAGCCTCAACACAATCGTCACTTCCTTACGGTAATCTGTTATTTCTTGAGATGTTTTTGAATATTCAGATTTACACACTATGACGAGGGTGCGCCTCCTGGAGCAGGAGAAGACACACCCACGCAAAAGTAAATCCACGAGATCATCATAGAGAGCACGGAAACTCTTACCTGTGCGGAGGGAAGTCATTCATCAAACTCCTTTCGTTTCCAGAGCTGCCGCCCACTTAGTACCTGCCATAGATGGTCCTGTAGAGTGAAATAACATTGCCCCAGTATCAGGAGGTCACATGTTCCAATGAACATTGAAATGCAAACAACATAACATAATTAGGTTACTTGTTTGGAATTTCGAGACCTACTCGTATATATGAAAATTTGAGCTAATTTTGAAATAAAATGAATGAAATAATTAAACGACATTTTGGAAACTGTACGACAATTGACACAAAATTAACACTGAATAACACCACTTCCAAAGTAGCTTTGTTTTATGGTAGCCAAACCTGGACCATAAACAAGAGAGATACTCAAAAAACGGAAGCTACAAAAATGAAATTCTTAATAACTCTATTGGGACTTAACAAGATTTGACCGACATCTCTTTTCAGCTGGTTCCCACCCTCTTGATCTCTCCGGCTTGGGAGACCCTACTGGTAGCAGTGCTACCGCCGGCTTAGCTCTCAGGACTATTTTACTCACAAGCCCCTCTAAAACGGCAAGGTGGAATCTGTTTCTTATCATTAGTAAATGCAGTTGTCGGTAATAATGTAGATTGCCTCGTAAGATGTCAAGTATTGGTAAGATCTTTGTTTATGACAAATGTTGCGTCTACGTATAACGAACTAACTCTTTCGAATAGAGTCCTGCTTTAGAACACAGTAGCCACTTGACCGGACACAAAATACTCCGCCTTTTGAAGACTCACATGTTTCATTATTCCATCCACAAGAGACCGCCGCTGGTCCTTATCGGTACTAGATGAATCTATGCCACACTCATGTACTGTTTGTTCAAGAACCTTTTAATATTATCCTCCCATATGTGTGCTTATGTCTTCCAAGTTGCCTCTTTATTTCGGGTTTCCCTCGTAAAATTCTGTATGTATTTCACATCGCTCCCATATATGCTACATACCACTCTGCTCTAATCCTTTTTTGTTTGGTCACGTGAGTAGCACAACTTGTGAAACACCTCATTATGCAGTTTTGTCTAGTCGTCTGTTACTTCCTTTCTCTTTGGTCCAAATATTCCTCTAGAAGTAGCTACAGCTTTCAAGGAAACCTATGATTCACTAGGACTGGACTAGGTCTGATGTGAAATATGTGATTTTTAATTCGGAATGACCATGAAAGTCGTGGGTTTAATTAAAATGTATATGCAGGATATGTCTAGTGAATGCTACTGTTAAAGTCAATCCTTCGCTCGCCACTTTCAGTTCCGATATTTAGTATAGGCCTTCATAGCTGGCTGGGTGGGCCGCAGAGCCGCTGTGGGCGCTTTGGAGAAGAGAAACATGTCTTGTTTAGTAGATTTATAATTTTAAAACTGTCCCCCTGTAAGTCACAATTGACTAGTGTGCACTCCTGTTTCTAATTCGAGAGTCGCCGGGTTCTAATCACGGCCCAGAAAACGGTACTTTGATGTTGCTTGTAGTTTTATTTAATGTCTCCAAGTAAATTCTTGGACATAACCTAAAATCAGGCAACGTCTGCTTCCTTTCCCCTACGTTCCTGTATATTATTTGCTGAAAGTAATTGGCTTCTAGAATGTGACACCCTGTTGTGTGCTAAAACTTTAGAGACGTTTTAGAGGAAATCGTAGTAATGGAGAAAGCAGGTTCTTCTGAAATATGGACATATTTACTGAACTACACGGCGTCACATTTCAGAAGACAATTTTTCTTCATCATCACTGTCATAGGAACCTCATACCTCACTGAGTATTTACCAGTAATCCTATACGCCTGAGGTACTGACAGTGCCCTTAAATACACCATCAATAAGTAAATAAATAGAATAAAACACCCAAAAGTTTTCTTCAGACTCGAGTACATAGGATACGTTTGCGCACCAAATGCCAACTTGCGGCGGGAAACCTTGGCTTTACCCGCATCATGTGACAGTTGAAGACGATGCTACGTATGACGTTGTCGTGTTCAGACGCGAGGAAGAATGTTCCGTCTCGTCAAGCACGAGATCTCGTTCATTCTTTTAAAAAAATGTAAGAGAGTAGCTACAGATACAGAGAACTAGTAGGAAATGTAGCAGACGAAGCTGTCTTCCAGACTTTTCCTTTTCGCAGCAGCAGGTACCTTCGTCAGGTCAGATAAGCCACAGAAGCCTCTACTTCATTTCCTGCAGACAAGAAACACCTTCTCCACACGTTGATGCCTACTGCCAATTTGTCACTGTCTACAAGTTACAAATTCCATAATAAACCGAACAACGCTGGGTTTGGACGGGCAAGTTGATTTAAGCTTTAACTCTTCTGTCTTGTATTCGAGAGGTTTCCGGTTCGAAATCGGTCGGAGTATCGATTATTCTAAGTATTCTCGTTATTTTCCTCCCTTCAGGAGAAAGCGTCTTTTTAGTCCACGACTCTAGTCTCCATATGTTTCCCAGTTCACTGGTAACTAATCACCATGCGAGACTATTGTGTGAGTTACTGAAAACGTCCTGCAGTAGGGCCTATAATACAGATAATGAAACGACATTGTGTTTGGTTGCCTAATGGTGTAAGAGTCCAGTTTTGTCTTGCGTCGTTTCTTTCAGATGAGTGTAAATAGTCAAGGCTGTTGACGTATCTTTTAATTATTTTGTACGTATGTCTTGTGTAATGGGGAGATTCATAGTTTGTACTCTTCATCAAATATTACTTGCTGATGAAATCGAAGAGCGTGAGATGGGCCGGTTATGTGGCACGTGTGAGGAGAAGAGAAAAACAGACATTCTGGTGGGGAAAACTGAAGGAAAAAGATCACTTGGAAAGCCTATGCATAGATAAGAGGTAATGTAAAAATGAACATTAGAGAGTTTGGAGGGCGGGGAATGGACTGGATTCATCCGGGTCTGGATACTGTCAAGTGACGGCTTTTGTGAAGACAGAAATGAAATTTCTTGACTAGATGTGTGACTATTAGCTTCTCAAGAATAACTTTGCTCATTGGGCTTATGGGCTTAGTTAGTTTTTTGTTTGTCATCAAAGACATTTATAGACGACGACGACGACGATGATGATGATGATGATGCTTCAGCGTCCAAACATGTAGCCCATACGTGCCGTTACAGAACTGGAAGTGACCTGTTGTCTGTCTGTACATCTATTTAATCATCTTATCAAAATGCATGCTGAAAGGCGGTGCTTCATAGACCTCTATGTACTGCGGAGGAAAGAAAGATAAAAGTAATGTGCTCAGCTAGATACCTGTAAACAAAAGAATGTGTTTTTAATGGTTGGTTCACTGTAATCCTGTGTTAGGTTATACAGCCCGACAGCATTTTTCTCCGTCTCCTCACAATGACAATCCCGGGAACTGGGCAGGTGCTATGGCCATGTTACCCAACGAGTCACTTCCATGTCATTCCAGAGTGTTATATTTATCTTTGTCTTTCCTATGTTCTGTGTTTATATCTCTCAGAGAACATGATGTATACTTGTCTGTCCTCTAACGTGTACCCATTTTTCCATTTATCAGGGTCCTCTTTCATATTTCTTTTAGAAGGATTTGATAACACACGCTTTGAACTTTATTTTGCGTGTCATTTGTCTGCTGTTCTTGGTGAAAAAGGAAGATGAATCGGCGTGTTTTTACAATTGTTAGATATTCAGAAAAAGTTACTTCTGAAGTGTGACAATTTATGTTATATTTCCTTATTAAGTAGACATATGTATCAGACATGTTACAAAGCCGTTTGCAAAGCCATGCATGCCTCAAATGGATACACGCATGTAGGTCGCTGTGTAATTAAGCTTAAGCGTAGCCACCTAATCCCACTTCAAGCAGAATGGCAGAGGAAGGACATGTAACTCACATTAAGAGATTATAAATGCTTTAAAAATCCCAGTCGGTAAAAGTGGAGGTAAGAGAACACTTTGACGGCCAAAACATAGATCGGAGTATAATATTAAAATCGATTTTAAATAGAAATACAGTGTTAAATGTGGACTGGACTTATCTGGCTCAAGTTAGGGTCTAGTGGCGGATTATTGTTTACACGCAATGTAACTTCGAGTTCTAGAAAAGCTGGAAAATTTTTTCACTAGGACTCTGCCCCATGGAATCTGTTATTTGAAATAATCTACAAACCCGTCACACATCACACGTGTGCGAATTGTGAGAAACGGTGTCTGAAAGTGGAAGAAGGAAATATGTTGTTGTTGGTGATGGTGGTAATAGTTGGTAGTTTTAGCGGTAGTGGCATTAGTGGTGGGAGTATTAGTAAAGGTAAAGCTATTCCTGTACAGGCATGGACAGGCCGGTAGGGCTCCAGGAGGTTGAGGCTCCCAGAATTTCTGGACAATTGGCACATGAAGGTGGTAAGGTTGCCAACCCTACGCTCCAGTTGCCTTTACCCCCAGGAGATATCCCTGGCACTCATTTCTGTTAGAGGCTGAGTCGACCCTAGGGCCATAATGCGTCCGGAAGGATTAATGACCCCATCGGGAACTGAACCCTCAACTTCCGGCTTGTAGCGCAGTGCCTCAACCAACTGCGCCACCGCGTACCCCAAGGAGTAGTAGCAGCACGAGTAAAAATCTATATCCAACAAGGCTTAAAACAGAAAACTAAATTAGCTTTTCGGTGTTTATTAAAATGTCTGGCTGTGTCAAGGAATGAAGAACGAGTACAGCAGGAAGTAAACACGTGTGCTGGGATTCTGGAGAGCATATCTGACAAAGAGAATGCTTTCCCCTTTGTCCAAAATAGTTGGGCTCTTGGGTAGAATAAAATTTTTGAAGACGACAACAATGACGATGAAAATGACGACATGGCACGTGTTTGTGTTCTGGGCCAGCATGTCGTGATATGGTGATGTCTGTGTTCTGGTCTTCATTCT
This sequence comes from Reticulitermes speratus, assembly GCA_021186555.1. NCBI lineage: Eukaryota > Metazoa > Arthropoda > Insecta > Blattodea > Rhinotermitidae > Reticulitermes > Reticulitermes speratus. The sequence goes on from JAJKFL010000007.1 coordinate 13,919,772, forward strand.
TATTCTTTTCTATCCACCCTCTACGTTGTAATCTCACAAGCAACAGCAGAACAAAGCAAGCAAAATAACATTTATAATAAGAAGACGGTGAAGTCTGCTACTGACATTCAGTGTCCGGAAGGCACGGATAACCTCGGAAGTAGTAATATGACTCCCGGAATCAAAAAAATGGAACCACTATGGCTGAAGAGTAGAGCAAAAATAAAAAAAGAAAACATCTTGGAAGACGTAATTTAACTGACACGGCTCGGAACAGTAATTGTATTTAGAAGAAGAATGGCGAGTCTGATGATGACAGAAACACTTTGTTGGTTTTAAAATAAGAAGTGTATAATTGAAATCGAGTTTGTTATGTTAATGAGATGCATGGGCAAGACACAAGAAAAAGAGCTGAAAGTGAAACTTTTCCGGAATATACATTTAATTTTGACTTGTATTATGCGTAGTTTATAACAATCAGCATCACTGCTGTGCAACTTCGGGAGTTCTTTTACTTATTTTAGCAGGGAAATACGTGACAGTCATGTTAGATCCTGCAGTAATGAAGTACTGTAAGGACTTCATGGGGGGAGAGGCTCATTAAATTTTCCAATACTTTTAGTACTCCTATCCTGTATCCGAAATTTTTTTTTACATAGCTGGGTAACCAAGCGATGCCTTGATTTCGATAGTCCGGTTTTAGCAGCACCTGTCAGGTTTCTCTGGGATATTCCACACATCCCACACGCATTCTTTAGAGCGGTCATCCCTCCGATAACTAGCTACCTACCTAACTAATTAGCTAACTAACTACATCGAGCAGAGTCCTTATTGAGAAGCTAATAGGTCCTCAGCTAGTCAAGAAATTTCCGGCATTTTATAGAATCCTAAGGTTCATTACCGCATTTACAACAGCCCGCCACCTATCTCTACACTGAGCAAGATCAATCCAGTCCATGCCCCCCATCCACCTTTTTTTGGGAGCCATTTTAGTATTATTCTCCCATCTACGCCTATATATTCCAAGTGGTCTCTTCTCTCAGGTTTCCCCACCAAACCTCTGTATGCACCTCTCGTCTCCCCATACATGCTATATATCCCGTCCTTCTCATTCTTCTTCATTTGATCACCCGATAATATTTGGTAAGGAGTACAGATCATACAGCTCCTCGTTGTGTAGTCTCGTCCGATGACATGTAGCGTAATAAGGCTACACGTTATCGGACGGCTACATGCATAACTTGCTTGCTGTCATGAGACTTGGTGTTTTAATATCTCAGTCTACCTAACTGTTCATATCATCACAATATGCGGCCAGTAATGTATGTAATTAAGCGCCTAACTAACTAACAGACAGAGACTGACTGACTGACTGACTGACCGACAAACTAACTAATTCTGTGGAGCAGAGTTCTTCTTCAGAATCTGACAGTCCCTTAGCTAATCAAGGAATTATTTGCCACTGAAAGAACTCAAAGTTTCGTTGCAGTGTTCGCAAAATCCCGCAACAAACCCTTGTCCTCAATCATATTACTACCTTCCACACATATCCACACTTCGTGTTAACTTCCCATCATAAAATCTACGTTGTATATCTTTACATTAATGTATTTATATCCATCAGCCAACCACCAAGGACATCCAGGAAGTGTCTTGCACAATAAAACTCTTTGTGATGTTAGGAAAATGGGACATCGGGTTGTTTTGGCAAAACAATTTATTTAGCAAGGTTGTTACCTAAACAAAATTTATCGACAATGAAACTGAATGAAGACTTCTGTTTTCTGGGATGTAATACTTTATAGTATCGGTGGTTATTTAACAAGGTTTGGGAGCAATTTATTGACTTCATCTTTAAGAATAAAGAGCAAACCCACGAAGGAGAGAAGTGACAGATGTAGGGAGAGATAGAAGAGCCATGACACTGCAAAAGAGGCAGTACGAGACGGCGCGCCTTAATATTCAACCCTGAAGATGGAGGCTGTAGATTCTTCCGAAATGTTGGTACGTTGCTAACGGACTTCACGGAAACTCAGTCCAGAAGACAATCCTTATAGTCACCGCTGTGATAATCACAAACCCCACAACTAACATTTCACCTTCTTCACAGCAACAAATGTTAGAATTTATGTATTGTAGAGTAATTGTCAATGCATGAAGATTTCAATGTAAGGCTCGTGTGTATGTACGAAATAGCAGCGCGAAAGAAACTTACTTCTTTATCGAGGACCAATGTTCCATTAACAGAATGAGTTCGAATCTGCAAATTTGCAGTAAAATACCTTCCCGATTTTCAGATTTACGATGGAAACCTAGCAATGACGAATCGTTCTCTCGTGATTTTACATACTTGAAAGCTTCACCGATGTATTGTGGCTTATTCTGGAAGATCTGAAATAAGATTTTGTGTTACTTTATTTTCAACTTTGCTTGGAGTGACCCATTTAAAGGGACGAAGAAAATCAGAATGCGTTGAAATTGGTTAAAATACGCCATATTCTGGCGTCCGTTAACTATATAAGTGTATTGGACGAAGACATAGGTAAGGATATCATTATAAAACACAGAATCTATATTTGAAGTATATTAAGGGAAATCTGATTGGGTTCTCGTCTCCTTACTATAACTCAGGTCAGAATATACATATACATAGCGTTGAGATCCCCAGATATTTGTTAAAAGTGAAATATATGGCAATAACAGTAAAAAATTGTAGACACTCTGTATAAGAAGAATTTAAAAAGATGATGAAATTCAAAATATTATGTCTTTCCTATTTTCTTTAAAAACTAATTCGGTTATAAAGCCATGAAGGGGACTAAATATTTTGTGGTTATACACGATTTTTTAACCGAGTAGTATAATTTTATGGTTAACAGTGAGGAAATAATTGGTACCACACATTGTGTGACGCTATAGAAGGGGTGTCGCATAAACCGATGTCGTTATAACCGGGTGCGATTGTACATGAAACCATACCTTTACATCTTGTTTTGAATACGAAAGTATGTAAACTAAGCGTCTAGGAGAAAAATATTTTGACATGGTGAAATTGCATAAACAGACGCTTCACATTGTACTCTTCACCAAGAATTAGGATGATCAAGTCGTGGAGGTCTAGGCCAGTGACTCATGTGCACGTGGAAATACGAAAAGTTTTTTGGTAAATCTGAAGAGAAAAGCCACTAGTGTGACAGGTGGGTATATGGGAGGATAATATTAAAATGGGATATAAATAAACAGATGTTAGCTATGAATTGGGATTATCTGGCCCTGAATATAGCCCGGTAGTGGATCCTTGTGTACGTAACAGTAAACATTCTAAGCCCCATACACGGCGGTGCATGCCTTGAGTCATTGAGTTTCTGTTAGCTTCTCGAGCTGTATTTTCGTCTCTGGATTGAGTGTGGAGTTTTCGGAAATGTTTTGTTAATAAATAGAGTTCTTTGTATGGATATTGTTCTGCATGATGAGTTGTAAAACCTATGTTTTCCAGATATGTCATAACCCTAGCCGTGCTGAAAACACTTGATATGGAAGCCAATCAAACAGGTACACGGCAACCTATGTCATCACAGTTCGTTCTCGCTTGCTGTTCCCGAGGGAAATTTACAAGCAGCGCGGAACAAAACGCTCTTAGTTATGTAAATTGCATTATTTGGGATCTGTCTGTCTGTCTGTCTGTCTGTCTGTAAGTACACACAGCATAACTACGTTATAGTTAGGAACAATCCCCAAAATTCTCACATCATATTTTCACTTCTTTCCGTTGTGTTGTGTACGAAGAGTGTAAAACCTCTCAGAATTTACCCCTAAAAGTTATAAAGAGTAGCGGCAGCTTGCTACATTTGTAAGAATTGCGCCGTGGTCGTGTTCATAAGGGTTAACTTTCAAAGGCCGAAAAGTTTTAAACATTATTTTAAAAGTCGCTTCATACCTCATAGAAAGCACACGACAGCTCCGTTAACAAACATCAGTATGCCTTTTTATTGAGAACTCAACGAATGTCAAGCTAGAAAGTTGCACATTAATGCCTTATTATTTAACTTTGAAGCAAGCGATACACAGAGTTACTACTGCCCAGGTTGATTAAGACACTGCATGTGAGGTGAGCCTTCGGGCTCTGAACTCGTATGTATGTATGTAAGTAATCGTATGTATATACTGTATACGTGTAATGTATGTAATGTACGTAATGTATTGTACGTATGTGTTGCATGTATGTATGTATATATGTAAGCATGTAATGTATGTAGTATATGTATGTATGTAATGTATGTATATATATACGTGTACTGTATGTAATATACGTAATGTATTGTATGTATGTGATGCATGTATGTATTATCGTGTAATGTATGTAATGTACGTAATGTATTGTACGTATGTGTTGATGTATGTATGTATATATGTAAGCATGTAATGTATGTAGTATATGTATGTATGTAATGTATGCATGTAATGTATGTATATATACGTGTAATGTATGTAATGTACGTATGTGTTGCATGTATGTATGTATGTATGCATGCATGCATGTATGCATGTAATATATGCATGTCATATATTTTGTGATATGTGTGTATGTATGCATGTATGTAATGTATGTATATATATGTAAAATATGTAATGTATGTATGTATGTCTCCATGCATGTATGCTAGTTTACATGTATGCATGTAATGTATGTATTGTATGTATGTAATGTATGTAAGTATGTAAGCATGTATGCAAGTATACACGTTTGTGTGTGTTGTGTGTGTGTGTTCGTGACCGCTTCGATTATATCGATCGTAGACCAGTGCTCCGTTTTCCGTGCCTTCCATTTTCCCATATTGGCAGGTGCGAGGGGGAGTGTTGAGGAGTGGAGGTTGTTTAGGTGCCCTTAAATGCATGTGGTGTTCTGGACAGAGACACTTTCTATATACCTTCGATGGTCAATGTAAGTACACGTAGTCCTCTCGATGTAGGTGGGTACTGATGAGTGTGGAGTCACTGAGTTGCTTTTGTTTAAGATACGGGGGTGTCTGTTTGTTTCTTATTGGTTGATTTCTAAGTTAATTTTTGAAACGCCTAAAGGTGTGGAAAGGGGAATCTGAAGTTATGCGTTGCTGGTGTAGGGGCGGAGGAAGGGAGAGTGAAGGGACGTCATTCGAGCTTGTCAGTTCTTTACAGCCAGGACCTTTTTGTAGGGAATAAAGTTGGAAGATTGGCGTATAATCGTAGTTGGACATCTTTGTGAAGTCCCGTAAATAAGACAGGAGTTTCCTATTCGTGTATATGAAAGAATTCTGAAGTTGTGCAATTTAGTATGCGTTGCTTGCTTGCATTGTATTGTCAGTGCTACTGATCTGCCCAAATTTTATTTTACCAATATAATTCGCCAAGCAGGTGACTGACGAAAGAAAGAGGACCCCGAATCGTCTCCCTTCCCTAAGAGTTGGTCTAAAGCAGTGGTATTCAACCTGGGGTACGCGTACCCCAGGGGGTACGCGAAGGCATCTTAGGGGGTACGTAAAATTAAAAAAATAAATATATTATTTCGTAATAAACACTGAATCATCAGGGCCAGATTTAGGTTTAGCCACAAGAGACCCGGACGTAAGGACATGCGATTTGGGAGCGCCATTGTTTTCTCTGTCTCTCTCTCTCTCTTTTATGCGATTCTTATCTGGGCGGCTAGTTTCATTTTACTCCACATAGTGCATATAATATATTTGTTATTTAATAGCTTGACTCTCCTTTTTCTCATTTAAAACTTATTATTTGATACATTATTTTGGATGTAATTTATTTAATTTATTTTAGATGTGGATTATAGACTATATATAACTTGAATTTTGCACCAACAACTTTGGGGGTACAAAGTTGAAGAGAAATTATATCTGGGGGTACGCGAACAAAAGAAGTTTGAATACCACTGGTCTAAAGGAGTTACTGTACTATGGGCAAAGTTGTAAGGTTTTGGTAATGGCTGTAAGATGTACAATTTGTATTGTCTTTCCTTCAGGAAGAAAGAAAGACCTGCGACCGCGCGTGTGTGTATGTGTGTTTATGACATTCAAACCAATTCATGGATTCTCATTAAATTTGGTGTGATCATCTAGTGCCAGTCCACTTAATTATTCCATAATCCTCTAATATGATAACACAAATGTTGGCCGACTTTCATCCTGAAGGAATATTTATGCTTGCTATATTTGTCAAAAACTGGTTGCTTGCACCTTTAAAGCCCCAGTTCTGCGTAGTAAAAATTTAAACTTTCAGTTGCTGCCTCAAAGTACACAGTCACTCAATCTGCATTATAGAGACCAGCTGGTTAATAATGTTTAGGGAAATCACAGGTCTTTATTCTATGAGGCAATTGGAACCCATAAATACATTCTGTGGGTAGAGTTCAGTCTTATTAATATTATAGCATGTGATACAGAAAGTAATCACTGTGCTGTAAAGCGTTAAATTCTGATAATAGACTTTCAGTGAAAGTAAAATTGTTGTTACTGTCACGGTTGTTAACGTTTGTTCATAGAATGTAAATAATGATATGACGGCTGAAAATGGGTTTCTGATTGATGGCAATAAAATAGTGAACGGTTAAAACAGCTGACTTAAGATTGGGCACGACTGTTGTATAAACTATTCTGGTTCTAGAGTGAGGTGAGTGATCTAGCGATAACGTGTGTGCAAAAGTTTGTTATATATTTTGTGTATATCTTCTTATACGTTAAAATGTATACAATATCGTGTGATCCGTTGAATTTTGTACCCTGTAGTGATAATATTAGATATGACGAAAATTACAGCGAAATGTTAACACTTCACACGTTTTTAGGTTCAATTCTTCGGAACCCTAAGGGCAATGCACCACAGGGACTGTTCAGTAGTATGACCTTTTTGAGGTATTCCTTGCTGATATTTTATTACATAATAGAGTGAAGTCCAGATTTACCGCCATCGTCGATATACCTCCACAAATTGCTGTGAACAAACTGTGGCGCTCTGTCGGGGTTTGTCTGTACTTTACTCATAACTGATAGGGAACAATGTAATTGTTTGTGTATACCGTAGCATTTAATATTAGACACATAACAGTTGCTTTGAAGAGGAATGGATTCATAATATAATACATATTAGTGTGATTTTTAATATTATTAAATAACGACTATTAGTATTCGAGGTGTGAACTCATATTTCAGAGGGGTTCCATGTCCAAAAAAATTCTCATGCATAAAACAAATGATTATAACTTATTAAACACAACTTTATTGCGTAGTTTAATACAGATGGCATAAACGTAATGCTCATGTGTATTTTCTTCAGAAGCCTTGAATTACATCAACATTTCAACGAGAATGGTGGCGATACGTGTATAAAGAAGTCATTCGACTAGCCCCATGGAGGAGAGTTTTGCCTGAGATACTAAAAGTAACTGAACTTGTCACAAATTTTCCCGCTTTCTGTGGTAGCCGAATGTCCATTATCAAGTTCACATGAACCCACCAAACATCGTCATTAAGCTGTATGATTTCAGTCTATTCTTTCACTTCCTGTTTCTTAAATATCCGCCTTTATGTGATCCTGCGCCTCTATTTTTCAAGCGGCCTCTTTCCTTAAATTTTTCCGATGAAGTTACTGTGTATGTGTCTGATCCAATTACATAAGTGGCACATGCCCTGCCCGTCATGTAAATCGGATCATTACTTCAATATTACGTCAGACCCACTTTTAAATGGATGTCGCTTTTGAATCGTGTGTATATATATGGACACGTTTTTGCAAGTGGAAGAGAGTATAACCTATATCCAGGTATTACTGTAATGCTCAAATCTTCCCATCTGTCTTTGGTAATAGCTGACTATAGCTGAAGGCAGTGCGTCATATAACTGACGATTTATACTAAAATTCCGAAGGAAGAGCAAAGTCCGGTTGATAAATGAGCACTTGGATTATTTCGAATGGTGACACTGCTTTACTGTTACAGTGTTGTTGGATTTATTGGCCACAGAATCCACGTCAGATTTGAGCGGCAAAAGTCGTGACTCAGAGTCCGATAGATATAGGATAAGTTTTATTCATGTCCTGCCTGCATCATTTGCGTCTGTATTGAAAAGCCTGTCCGCATCAGTGTTAAGGGTCAGATTTACAATGCGTGTTACAATGTACATAATCTACATAATAAAGCAGTTAACTTTCCAACACAGTCGCTATTTGAGATACCTTCCAGATGATCAGAAATACGGCAGCTGTGCATAGTGTCCAGTGTTGAACATTTAAGGACACTACAGACACAGTATGCCAAAGGAAGATTTAATGTGACTACATTATTTCAACAATTTTAAAACCAGCTGGAAAGAAAGTTACGTCTCAAAAAATGTCATTTTCGTTTTGTGTGAGTGATTTTCGTATTTGTTTGTTAATTTTGGTCTGTGTTTTGTCAGTGTGTTCTCATGGTCTCTTTTGTTCAGATATTTGACAGAAAAGTCTGCATTTTATATGTTCTTACCGTAATTAAAAATTTGCTCTGCCCCCGAAATTCTCAAAACGACCAAAAGTAACGACATTATGTTAGGCCGTGCCATGGCTCAGGCGGTTAGTCGCCGGTCTCCCACCGCGGAGGCCCGGGTTCGATCCCGGGTCAGTCCATGTGGGATTTGTGGTGGAGAAAGTGGCACTGGTACAGGTTTATCCCCGAGTACGTCGGTCTGTCATTCCACCGGTGCTCCATTACTTGGAAAATGAAAAAACTGATCATCTTTCTCTTCATCTTCATCACAAGGGTTGCACAAGAAGCCTTAAGGCTGCGGTGCGTCCGTAATTTCTGCTGCGGGGCCCTTCTCCGCAAAAAAAACACTGCCACAGTTTAAAAACCTGCTCAATTATAATTGTAATAACCATATCGGAATGCCAACGTTTGTGGGCAATAATGATGGCGAACCGCGACAGACGCAAGATTAACGTATTAGATTCTGAAAACGATAAGTTTACCTTTTTCCGTCCACAGATGTGCTTGATTTGAAATTAAAATTTGCTCTTATCTTTTGTCACACAACAAACTCTGCAATAACTCTACTAATTTATTACCAACAAACATATGCTAAAGTAGTATTCGTTGTATACCTACTGTCACAAGTTGGAGAAAAACAAAGGAAGAGCCAGATACTTTGCTGTCACATCACAACAGGTTCTGTCAGCTGCTATATCCACGTGTTTACAGCAGACCCAGTGAGCCACAGTTATTTGCTTTACATTGATATAAATGTAATGTAATCGGTATGTAGTTTTTTATCTGGCGCCCTTTATTTTTTTCTGGAAAAGCGGTGTTCTTTTGGCAAAGGCAATGCCCATACATCTCATCGATAAACTTAAATTCAGGCTGTCCACGTTGGAGTATAAGACTCTGAGCCTATAACGTGTTTTGTTACATTTCTGCATAGATTATCTGTGACTTTAGAATTGTGCAAATGAGGTTAAATGCCACTGTCAGTGTTTTTGATCGATATTTTGAACGCTGTCCATCTTACCACTTTTTCAGACCACAAGATATCCGAAACCGCTCCTGTTTCCTTGATCGTGTGACAAGTGAAAGTAATGAATAATATCTGTTCGGCCACTAGGTACAGTATTGTCCGGAAGTTGGTTTGTATGTGTCACTTGGTCTGTGCTCAATTTATTTTCGAGTATTTGAATTAACTCTTCCAAGACGTCTAGTGCATTAAGATACCATACTTTATTCTGTTACTGCTACATGAAGTAGAAACTTTGTCAGATAATTTGTGTTTTGAAAAACGTGGTCAATAAAAAGCGGTCTAAATATCAGTCAGTAGATTGTTACACAACACTGTCAGAAATCTGACTTTATCGGATTCAGTATTTTACTCTTTGAGGTGATAAGGCGGTGAGTCTGTAAGAAGTCTAGTTATTTTTATTTCCCTAAACACTGGGAATGTATCAAATATGGTGTTAATAATATAGCGCTTTGTCTATAAGGCTGGAAAAGTAAATTTGAAAACTCAGTTTCCTCTTCGGCTGTTTTGCTGTAAGCAGATGTTCTGTATATACGATGCATGGAATACAGGTACGGTGTGTGGTGGCCACACAGGTCCAATGCCTGACCTGAATATTAGTAGTCATGTTTGATGTTATAATATCTTAATTTATGAACTTTACTACGCCTATTTCTTCTGTGTCTTACGGACATTTTCATTAGTCATCAGAAGAGGAACTTTCATTTACACAAGACAGGCAATGTACGTACAACCTAACATTGAGGTGCGTTCGCGTAACCATTTTTGCCATGGAAAAGCAATAAGTATTACACATTCTGAGTATGTACCTGTAGCCGTAGTTATCCAGCATGCAAAGCGCATTCGCTGTATTATATTGTCATCTCTTGGCCTGTCTGGCTGTACTTTATTTTTCCACTTTATCTCATTAACTGCACGATTTTCGGAAAAGAATATGCATTGAACATAAATGTGTGTTCTGATCTTCTCTACAACTTTTGTCTCAAATATTTCTCTTTCTTAGAAGAATTAAGCGAGATACTATCATAAACGTACGTAGGTATACATGTAAAGTACCCGGTATTCTTGTCAGATTTTAATGAAACTTGAATTTTCTCGACATAGTTTCGAGAAATACTCATATGTAAAATTTAATGAAATCCGTCCAGTGGGAAGCGAGTTATATGCGAACAGACAGACAGATATGACGAAGCTAGTATTCGCTTTTCGAAATTTTGCGGACGCACCTAAAAGGTTACATGGATCCCTGAAAATGCCTGTGGGTGACAGGCGAAATATATGCAATACAGGGAATAAACTAAGACTTCAGAACGTGCAAAGTCTACAGATACTATTTTACAGTGCATATGTAAGCAGCATTCTTGACATTACGCCTACAACAGAATTTTCATTCAAGGTCGCTTTCACTGTGCTTTACTGCATTGTTTTTATTTATTTTATGAATAAGAGTGCAAGAAAATGCTATAGTAGCCCACACACTAAAATAAGCTGGATTATATCGCTGCAACCCTTCCTTGGTGAAGGTGGCAGCGTGTTGAATATAGTTTCTGTTAAAAATGAAACAAAGACTGAATCAGATTCTAGCCGTCTGACTTAAACTGATTTTTATGGTTTCGTAGATTAAAATGGTATCACCTTAATATCAATTCCTTTTAGCAATTTACCCAAACCTTTCCAGTTTATTCAGCTTCATTTAATGAATTGGTATGGAGATAACTGTGTGTTTACACAAGAGTGAAGCACTGGACTTGACCTGTGACCTTTCATTGCCCGGGCGGATGAAAAACGAGCCAATCTTAACATGAAATGATGTTTGCGCAAAAACGCGATTTGTCATAATGGAAAAGCAAGAGGGGCTACTTTACATTGCCCCGTAGCTTTTCGTGTGACGCTTTAAAGCACATTCATTGTTATGATGTAGGTACCAAGTGCTTTAACATAAGAACTCTGAAGTTTGCCAACGTAGAGTTTATATATATGCTCTGTATGATTCTCACATTAATAAAGTTATGACCTTCCTCTACTGAATTAACCGGTTGTTCTATGTAATGGAGACCAATTGTGTTTTCTATGAGGCGGGAATTGAATTTTGAAATGCTACTTAAATACGTTTCAAACTTAAAATTTAGGATTATACTTCTTGATTAGTTACGGTCTATGGCTGATAGGCCTAATGCCCTGAAACCAAGTGAGTACCTGAAGCAGAATCCTTGTTGAATGGCTGATTCTTTCTGAGTCAGTCAACAAATATCCCTACATTTTATTCAACAAAAAGTTGCGTAATAATTTCACAATAATCGACCACTCATCCATATCCTCAGCCAGATGAATTGAATCCATATCTTCACACAGTGTAGTATCACGATTTGTTTTAATATTATCCCCCCATCTAGATTTAGCTTGTCTCAAGCGCGTAATACTGCACACATAAACGTGAAAATGCTGTGTATTTACGTGTGAATTACTACGATGACACAAGTAGGCAACTGGAGCAAGTTTTTGATATTTCTGGAATATTACACTACGTAGTTTGGTAAATACATACCGACGTCTTACAGGGCCCTGTTGCCTGCATTTTGAGGATAGAAGAGTCTTATATTCCGGTTCCCTTGATGTGGACGAAATGGAATGCTCGGCCTTTGCATAGATTAGCTTCATCATGGACGATCACTCTTCTATCCTGAAGAGGAAGGCAGTAAGTTTCTCCGAAAGATTGGTACATTTTGACTAATTCACATATCGCTGTATCCCAGAAGACCACATTTTTAGGCACGTCCGCAAAATTGCGAAAAACAAATATTAGTTTCGTCATGTCCGTCCGTCTGTCCGCATGAAACAACTCGGTTCCCACTGGACGGATTTTCATGAAATTTAATATTTGAGTATTTCTCGAAAATCTGTCGATAAAATTCACGTTTCATTAAAATCTGACAAGAATAACACGTACTTTATGTGAATATCTATGACATTTATGATAATATTTCGCTGAATTATTCTTAGAATCTGGAATGTTTCAGACAAAATTTGTATATAAAATCAAAACACACATTTGATATTTAATTTTTTTCCCCCAAAACTTTGTCGTTTATGAGATAATGTGGAAAAATAAGGCAGAGCCAGACAGGCCACAGATGACAATATAATACAGCGCATGCGTTTTGCGTACTGGCTAACTAAGGCTACAGACACACACTCGGAATATGTAATAATTCTTGCTTCTTTGCACGGTAACAATGGTTTCGCGAACCCGCCTCAATGTTACGTTTATTGGTACATTGCCTGTGTTTATATTTCTGCGAGAATCTCAAATGTTACACAATACATTGGGTATTTATTCAAGCGGTAGGTTTACTGTGTTTCACATATATCCAGAATATATTATGATTCTGCTGTAACTTTCAATTTAACACCACTTCAAAATATTCTGATTATATGTTGTAAGCATGAACTCACATATTATTCAGTATGTGCTACGCAGTAAATTGGATAATATGTATGTGGTCCGGTCAAATTGCTGAGCAGTGAAAATAGCCACCGCACACAAATGTATTGATCAGGAGTTCCAGCATCCCACACGATACATGGAGCAAGATGGCGGTATATGACCACCTGTTGTGTACAGCCTGCACAGTGCCAGGCGTGTCCTGTAACGGATAACACAGCCATACAAATATTATGGTAGTTCAATAAATAAATATTACAAATGTACACTCAGTTGCATAGCATAAAATATGTGCGAGATTTGAGACTCACGCAGCGTGATGATGAAGAGTCCAGTGTTATCGGTCATGACGGCGTGTAGATTGCAATAAAGGAAAAAATCCCATCTTCTCGGGATCCGTTGAGGATGGAGGCAGCAAGTACTTCTGTCACGTCGGTACATATGTACCAATATATACAGCGATGTATAGGCTACAGAAGGGCCGGAATGTTTTTCAGCATGAAAATTGTTTGTTTTGAGGATTTGGTTCGCAAATTCTCGCCGTGAACTTGCCAAAATACAGCAACGGTATTTTTAAATTATTCATTCCGTGAATTTTGCTTAATATTCGTTTTTAAAACCAACTTACGTTACAGGTTACAAACACATCTGAAAGTATTGTGTTTCACAACTCTTACATGTTTCGGCACGTCTTTGCCATCCTTAGGGATTTCATGCACCAAATTTAAAACTTACTGGTATATAACAGATTACATCCTTAATATTCATTAAATACATCATTCAGCAGCTAAACTGTAGGTTCAGGGTTGTTAATACTCATACACTACACAGAACGTAATAGAGGGACCAGATCCATAATGGATCGAATGCAACACTAGATGTTTGTATAGGCAGATGAATACAACAGCAATATAATGAACACAGAATTTTAAGCATCCTCGATGATTTCATATTTTTTATGTGTTTTACATCAACTGGAAAAATAAATATGATATGTATGTAATGCTTTTATAATATGTTATACTATGTTTTAACAACCCTGAACCTAGAGTTTAGCTGCTGAATGCTGTATTTAATGATTATTAGTGATGTAATCTGTTATATACCAGCAAGATATAAATTTGTTGTATGAACTCCCTGAGGATGGCACAGACGTGCCGAAACATGTAGGAGTAGTGAAAGGCAACGCCATTAAATGTAGTTGTTAACATTTCATTAAGATCGTTTTATAAATGAACATCAGTGGTAGTTCGAGACTTGATTTACGTGAAGGTATTGCTCTTATGCTATGTACGACACAACACACACAAATCACGAGAGCCTTGCCAGTAAAGAAGGTAGCTGTGTATGAGAGGTTATTCCTTTACTTGCTTTGGCGTAATCGACTTCATACTATACAACTTGCGCAAATGGGAAAATGCAAATATTTTATTTTGTATGTCAGATATGGAAACAGTTTCGTTACTGTTAGCATCTATAGTAACATGGCCAGGGGAAAGCAGCAGACAGCAAAATATAATTTATGTGTTTTGTATATTTGTGGCTCAATAAGTTATCATCTTCCATTTCAAGGTCCCACCATTAGATCGTCGATGTCTAAGTAAAGTCTAACTCCTTCTTTAAAAGCTTGTACTTCCTCAGCTAGTGAAGAAATTTCTTAATGGAAAGTGTAATTTCAGTACTTTGTTCTGAACAGCCCGCCACTCTTCCACTCCTTCGCCACATAAATCCAGTCTGCACCATCGTTTTCTATTTGTTTAGGATTATTCCCATACATGCCTAGGTCTTCAAAGTGGTCTCTTTTATTCCGGTTTCTCTACCACAACCGTGTATCAATTTCCCTTCTATCCAAACTTACCACAAGCCCCGCCCAGCTCATCTTCTTCAAGTCGGACCGTCGGTGTAAGAAACTTTTTCACATACATCGCACCAACATGTCAGCCCGCTGTTGTGATATTTATCAGTGGTCCATGTAAGGAAGATTTTATATAGTGGCTTTTACATTATGAAACATGTCGTACCTAAGTTTCGGCGCAGATTCTGTAATTGTTCGTAGTGTTTATGAAGTAACCAAAATTAAGTCAATTTCGCTAGATGTACAAGTCAGTATTTTTCGAGCGCGTACTCTGGCGGAAGAGTCGGACGCTTCTCATCTCAAGTCGGACCAATTCATATCGCATATATTCGCTTCACGGCTGCCTTTTCTGAAGAACTGATCGAAATTACCCAAGCCCTTTGGATGTTGATATAGACTCATGGCGATGTGTGTTTTATTGCAGGTTCTGGCGGGTAACACCAACACGTATTTAGTGGTAAGCCAGGAGCTGGAATTGCCTTTCGTGGCGAGCAGGGTGCGCTTCATTCCCTACAGCCTACACACGAGGACAGTCTGCATGAGAGTGGAGCTGTATGGCTGTCCCTGGGAGCGTAAGTCTTTTCATTAATTGTTGGTTAATTGACATTCTTTTAGAGGCATGTAGCAAGTTATTTTTGTATAGGCCTATGTTTTCTGAGGCTTGGTAGAATTTTAGTCCCAGTTGATGTGATATTGAGGCGGGAGTATGACAATAATATACGTTGAAGTTATTTTACTGAGTATAAATTATTTTTAAACATAAGCCTAGCCTACTATTTGAAGATTGTAGAAGCTGTTCTGTACTTCGTACTTGGTAGAATATCGACATGTTTGTCATAACGCTCTAGCTTCAATAATAAAGGAATTATTTGCCGTCAAACAAAATTAGCAATTTCACATTGCTAGTCAAGCTAGTAACATCTATCGGTATAAGAACATAGAAAGGAAAGCACTCAGTTGCATTGCTAAAATCTTTTTCAATCAACAATGCCTTAAAAAATATCTCATCTGGAAATATCTCTGTCAAAAATACCACACACGTCTCCAGCAGCAAAGTACACAAAGAAAAAGTTTTGAGTGTAAAATTGAGATCTCAGTTAGTTAAAAAATTTAATACAGTACTTGCTATGAATTTTATATTATTGGACTGAAGATGACCGCATTTGGTCGCAATATGTTGCCAGAATAAAGTATATAATATACACCAGTTATGTCTTGCCGTAATTAAGTATTTGTTGCAATCAGCACAACGGGATGACAAACATAAAATTCCTGTTACCTTCCGTCTTTGGGTAATAGGCTGAAAAGAAATCAAACGCGTGATACGATTCACTCACAACAGTAGGGTATAAAGCCATATTTCGACATAGAACATAACTTATAAAGGCCTTCATTTCGGTTAGAGTAAAGTAATTGTTATTCGTAAGTCTCAACATTGAAACCCTTCAGCACTTTTTAAGTAAAAATATATATATTATTTTACAAAAAATTGAATATATCAACGCTGTAATTAAGTTATGTAAAAAATAAATTCGCACGCAATTTGTGAGATTCGAAACACAGACTCGACAACGTGCATAATTAATTCTTTCAGAATTTTGTTCCAAACTCTTCATTTTCTGAACAGGTAAGTCCTCTGGACACACTCACCACAAACAGGCCTGCCTAATTCCAGCTTATATTGAAATATGTGTAAATACGGCTAATATTAATACTCGACTCCCTAGACAAAGACTAAAGACTCTTTTGCGAAATTCGAGGTTCTCTGGGCGATGAATAAGATTGCATCCTCCTGGAATGTGCTGCTGTATAACCTGGCAGAAATTTACCGACGTTTTGGAAGAATTTGCTGCCTGCATCTTTAGGGTAGGCAGCAAGCGCCTACAAAAGTTTGTAAATTTTTATCACGCAATACGGCGTCAAATTGTAAGATGCCATGGAATGGAAATGAATGTGGGAAAAACTAGGATAATAAGAATCTCAAGGCAGTACAGATTATGGCAGATCAAAAACAGCCGGAAAATGTGGAATATTTGAACTATTTGGTTTGCATGATAAATAATGCAAGACGTACACGTGACATTAAATCGAGAATTGCCTTGGCAAAAGCTACTTTCAACAAGAAGAAGACTCTTTTCTTTAGAAAATTGGACTTAAATTTAAGGAAGAAACTAGTAAAGTCCTACATTTGGAGCATAGCTTTGTATGGTGCTGAAACTTGGACACTTCGAAAATAGATCAGAAATGCCTAGAAAGTTTTGAAATGTGGTGCTGGAGAAGGATGGAGAAGGTCAGTTGGACCGATCGTGTGAGAAATGAAGTATTACGTAGAGTCAAGGAGGAGATGAATATGCTACAAGAAATAAAAAGAAGGAAGGCTAACCGGCTTGGTCACATCTTGCGTAGGAACCGCCTTCTTAAACACATTATTGAAGGAAAGATAGAGGGAAGGATAGAAGCGACGTGAAGACGAGGAATAAGACGTAAGCAGGTACTGGATGACCTTAAGGAAAAGAGAGGATACTGGAAATTGGAAGAGGAAGCACTAGATCGCACCCTGTGGAGAACTCGCTTTGGAAGAAGCTATGGCTTGTCATAAGGCAGACTACGGAATGAATGAATTTGGCCTCACATTACAGAAGACACTAATCTTGTCTGTTTCGATTCGAATTTCAATTATTTAGTTTATAGGGACATTTAGATCTTTTAATCGACCACGAACGTTTGTTCACCCGTCTGCATAAAACCCTTTGAAGACCAGAGTTATTCTGCATTATTTACAAAATTTCAGTTCCTACCTCACAGAGAATAAGCGTGTTTCTTTTAGAAAGATAAATTGGTTGACTTTTTAAAGGGAATGATCGCTGTTTGTCCTTATAGGAACCATAGAAATACACTTTTGTGGGTAAAATGGCGAATGTTGTGTGTCAGACGTAGTGACAGGTACAATAGCCACTGAGCTAAACGTATTACACCGAATGAAATTAATAAACTCTATGTAATATTGCGCATGAAGGAGTTGTGAATATAAAGAAAACTTTTAGTGAGAAACCGGAAAATAGGAAACCCTTTGAGATATGTCTCTTAATTATAGGATAACTTAAAGATTCATATTAAATTATGTGACAGAGTGTGGACTTGTTTATGTGACCAATTGTACAGTCGAATCACGACCTATTGTGACCACGATAATTAAATTCAAGGTGTATAAAATTCGAAGAATTTACTAAGTCGTTGGACAGCTATTAAAATTATAATGACTCTATTCCTAGAGTTCTCTTTTAACAAGAATATTAACTCCGATAGGTGAGATAGTATACTTTTCCTAATTTTGCTATGACTGGTTGACTACAATGTGACTGACGATAAGACAATAATTATTACATTTATACAGTTTAATACGTGATACTTCTCAATTTATTTTATACATATATAAAGAAAGACTTCTAGCGTCTCCATTTAATTTTTCAAAGAATAATTGTAGCTTTCAACGAAGTGTGTTTAAGTTTTTTTCCTGCAGAAAAAACACTTTATTTTTTAATACCATGGGAAATATTTTCGCTTGTTTAAGAATAGGATTTAAGGAAAAATATTTTAAACTAACAGTTTTGCCTGTAGACTCTGCACATTAGTACATTAGTCTGGACCATTACGTTTTAACAAAGTAAAATCAACATTTATTCCAACTTCTCGCCTTTTGATACCGCGTTCCTGTCCAGTGAGAAAACGTTTAACTTTTTTTGTGCGTAGCGAACGCAATATTTACTTGCCATTTGAGACGCGGTGCTATCTGCATGTACCACCTGATTTAACATTAAATTTTCCCTGAGTTTTCTTCACAGAGTGCATTTATGTGCGTCGTATGATTCTCACAATAAATGAAGTTTCGAGGGATGTGCAATAAGTAACTTTCCCTGCGTCATAAAAATTAAATGATAATTATTACAACGTTAACTGTAGCTCGTTTATTCCACTGAAATATCATTATTATTGATAATAATCCCCGAGCCCAGTGATGCATTTGTCCTATCTCGGTAAAGTTTAAAGACGGATGCGCTGTGTAGCAAAATAAGTCTGTAATTTTTGAAATTGCACAGTATAAGAATTTGTTGTTATTATCGCCCCCTTACCCCAACATTTCAATTCACTGAATTCTGTTCTGAGAAGTTAGAAAAGGTAAAGTTAAAGTTCACCCTATAACAAGTCATGAAGACCCAGAGGGGAGTAGAGGTATAGCTGTACTCTTTCTTTATTTAACCTTGGCAATGGATGGGGGTGGGTGGTCAACGCCACGCCCCGGCCGCTTTTCCCGCGGGAAAGAGACTCGTTGCCCGTTGTACAGTCTCTGCTGCGTTAGACGTTGCAAATGGGTAAATATGTTATTCATTGGGTACATACATGTTTTGACAGCACTGAATACATTAGGTCACAGCTAGTGACATGTTACTTGCGCCCGTTACGTTTCCGAATCCGACTTCTTTAATGGCCGTTCAAGATGTGGCTTAAATTCACGTATTTTGGTTGGTTGGGGGCGGAAAGGAAGAACGATTCTGCCCACACAAAGAGACATGCTGTCTTATACACATGCCTTCTCCAACCCCCCCCCCCCCCCCCCATCCACTTACACCGAAACATAGTCACGTCTACACAATTAACCCTTTGAAGGATGAAGTTTCTCTAAATGGTGTGCAAATTTCAGGATTAGTCGGTTAATACTTCACAGGGACAAAATGGACTGCTATTGTGAGAGATGTACGGAACACGTGAATACATGGTGCGAGCAAAATGATAAGGCAGGTTGTGCATATAAAGACCATTGTGCTTTGAAAGATTGAATTAAATGTTGATAAGAACCTTAATGAATCATCATTGTCAGTAAGTACCAGGAAGAGTGACAGAAGGGGGAGGGGATTTAAACGAGTAAAAATATTCATTTAAGGATTTTGTATGAACAGGAGAATAGAAAATTTTTCCAGTCCTTCCATGTGTTAGAGTTGTTTGTATAATTAAAGCAATTTATAATTATGATTTCTTTATTTCATAAGACATAACATGTTAAAACTTGTATTCACACATAAAAAAAAGTTTTGTCTCTATGAACCCAGCACTTGTAAGGGAGAAGTCTCTGTTACACGCGCAGAGCAAGGCAGTGATATGTACTAATCATTTGGCGTATCTTACACAGTACAGTGTAGCAAATCATGTTCTACCGTATTTATCGTAACGAAACGTGTGAGTGTATCAAAGTTATTTAAAAGAGTACGAAAGAACGAAAGGAGGCAAGAAACAAATATTTAAGACAAAATAATGAGTTGCGAACAAAACTCGCAAAGCCTATTTTCCTGTCGCATATTTCTAGTCCTATAAGTACGTTACTCATTACTGCTACTTCATTGTGTTTGGTCAATGATGTATTACGTAAGTAGGCCTACGTACGCTGTGGACATGAACTCTATCGGCTAATGACTGGCTTTAATTTTGGTGATTGTTTTCTGTGTATTGATGCGGTGTTTCGTCGTTTTCTACAAAGAGAAAAATTAGAAACCATTAAATAGGAAGAAGGCCGATCCCAGTGGCCGTGCGGTCTAAGGCGTGAGTCTGCGACCGGTCGCTTACTAGGATCGTGGGTTCGAATCCCACCGGGGGCATGGATGTCTGTCTCTTGTGAGTGTTGTGTGTTGTCAGGTAGAGGTCTGTGCGACGGGCTGATCACTCGGCCAGAGGAGTCCTACCGAGTGTGGTGTGTCTAATGTGTGTGATCGTGAAGCCTCGAAATGAGGCCTAGGCACCCGAAAAGGGGCTGTCGAGCCATAGGAAAAAAATAGGAAGAAGTAAAAGGCATATAAACAGACAAAGCGCGTATAAAACTAATATCTTGAGATCGTACTTTCGCCATGTTTATAATTCTCAACTTACAAATAAAACTTCACACGTAACGAATGATCATGTTTTAGTGTGCGGTCTTAATTTCACATGCATAACTTAAAGACTCATTAGTTATCAAAACCATATCGAAAGCTAAATAACATGTTTTCATAGCCACCATTATTTCTATTTTACAATATAAAAATAAAACATTAGCAAAACGAATATTTTTCGAAAATATATTATCTAATGAACATCATTTCAATTCGCACGTCTTCCATGTTGTTATCTCTGATTATTGGAACGGTCGTATGCTCTTCAATGGCATAAGGTTGATATCGGATTTCATAACAATCAGTCAGGCGGTTCAAAAGTTGAAATGGAAATACACGCAGGCAGGAGGGAAGTTAGGCTAAGAAGACAAAAAGGTATATGTACGAAAAGGAAAGAAAGCTGTAACTTATAGAAAGACAAAGTGGTAGGGAGGCAAACAAACAGACAGACAGACAGACAGGATTAGTGTGATATCTTCCGATAGAGTCAATTTACATGGCGCGGCAGTGTGTTAACAGGTGTACGTACTGCAAGAGAATACTGAATCCGCCACTGGGAATAAGGCCATCATACGGGAAGACTGTCGGTGGTCGTCTCACAGCGGGCGGGTCAATATTGAAACAAGATTCTGGAGCTGCTGCTGTTTCAAATATACTCAGCCTGTGTACCTACAGTAGCTGCGCTACCGGTCGTCACAGTTTGCTCTTTGCCTCGCCCGCGTTTCATTTTTCTCTTTAACTAGACACCAGTAGTCTGTTTTATTTTATCTCATTACCAAAAGGCTGGCTTCCGTGCTTCAACAATACACATGACTGGATCAACTGCTTGTCCGTACGAAAAACTTGCCTTACGGAGGCGTTTAAGCTAGTTGTGAATGATTCATAAACGGTTTAAGTCTCTGAAGTAGCCTATAGTGGGTACGAGCTGCTTCCAAGATTCTGCATTTTGCCTACAGGGTGTGTTTATGGGTTTCTTATATTCTGCGTTTGGCTTACAGAGTGTGTGTATGGGTTTCTTGTATTCTGCGTTTGGCTGCAGTGTATGTTTATGGGTCTATTATATTCTGAGTTTTGTCTACAAGGTGTGTTTATGGGTTGCTTATATTACTGAGAATAAGGAACGATTGTTTCCTTACACAGGATTGACTGATTAGTCTTTGCGATGGAGACTTGGTGCTTTTACAATAGGTAGGCCCTGAGATTTTGTGTATTCTTCATATGCCTTAAAAGTTTAAATTCTAATAGCGTACGAAATTAGTATAAAGATAAATTTATACTAATTTATCGTTTTAATTCTAATTCAGACGCATAAAGTACTGCAAGAGTAATATTTATATGAACAAATAACGGGACAACAATTTACGGTGTTTTATTTAACTGTATTCTTTCAACTTGATGGTGTTTCCGTAATCAACAAATAAACAGTCAAATTAGTATCTAACACAATTGTATATTTTGTTGTATATTACTATAGATAAGCTACATGTTTCGGTCGCTATGGACCATCATCAGGCTTTTGTATACAAATTTTTAAATAAATCTAAAAACGTAAACATATACACTTTATTGTGAGATCTTAAATTACATCTCATTTAATACAATTTCCCCAGTTCTTATCGCCTGGCGATGGTCCATATGGACCGAAACATATAGCTTACCTATAATAATATAAAATAAAATATACAATTATATTAGAAGCTAATTCGACTATTTATTTGTTGATATTTTTAACTTAATGTTGAACTGGAAATGAAGCGAAAGAATCAATAATGAAATATTTAAACATTTTCCTAAACCTTTCTTGGAGTAAGTGCAAGAACCACGAGCGTCATTAATCAGGATAACCGTCTTCAGGGCCGAGGAGAGAAGCACTGCAGAGTATGATACAGAAGTGCTTTCGACTGCTGAAAGTAACATCGGACGATTAACTGTACTTACATGCTTTCACGAATCAATAAATTTGACAATATTCAGAGAGTCTTTAGACAGCACAAAAGTAGATTGACTTTATACTTTACTGGTCGGCCCGAAGTAAGCGTCTCACTTCGCGTGAGTGCTCGCTCGAAAGAATTATTATTACATTTATTTAATTTAACAGTTATGTCGGCTGTGTTATTTGTGTCGTGATTATGTTCTACGTTTTCGACGACAGGTGGACGTTATTATTTAACAATTAAGCTTTTTTTAATAAAACTAATAATCACGTGCGAAGCTAGAAAGTTAGATTCCTTTCTACTGACGAACTTAAGTGGTGTAACGCCAAGTACGTGTAGAATGTCATTAACGAGGGATTGCAGTTAGAATTGTAAATAAACACAGCAATAGGTGCGGAAATTGGAACAGTCTTACTGCTTGAGAATTTCTTTAAAAGTAAAGGTAAAGGTGTCTCTATACACTTCATGATGCATATAGGGGAGTGGAGTTGTAGCTCAACCCATTCTTAATCTGGGCACTGTGTGGATTTGAGTCGTAGTTCTCACGCTGTGGCCGATTTAACCTCGAGGAGCGAACCGCCAATATCCATTGAGTAAGAGGCCGGGTGGGATCCAGAGTCAGTATAAATCTTTGGAGAGAAAAACCCCTTGCCTCTTCCGGGATTCAACCTCGTATTGTCCAGCCGGTAGCCTGGTCACTACATCGACTGCGCTATTTCTTTCCTCCATTGAATCTGCTGTGGTGAAGAATTTTTGTAAAATTTTAATATTATACATCTTCCGTGCAATATATATATATATACATATATAAGTAATTAAGTCACTTAATCACGGCTGACAGCATATCGATCGCAGACAAGTTTGTTTATTTTGCTGATTAGTACAGAGTGGTCTTTCAATAAAACCACATCTCGGCCAATTACAGAGCATGTTTATTATAGCATTTACCATTACATTACTACATTTTGTATCACTTTATAAGATAGCAATAATATGTATATTATTTTAATTTATAATTTCAGGCCCACAATCAAAAATTTGATTACAAGACATGTTTGGATGCCAACAACACAATCCAGTCATGCATATATTTTACCTATAACATCGTCTGTACTTCTACCTAGTATATACGTATGTTTTATTCTTCACTTTATATTTTACCATTTACCAACGGCGTTGTGTTATTTTAACTATATATGAGCTTTGTGCGACGTGATTCTTGAAGATGGCCAACAAAGATGGCCCAAACGTGTAGGATTTACCTTTATATTTGAACTAATGCAGTAAGTTGCAAATAAACTTACTTACAATTTTGAGATTTGCGCTCTTCTGGGATATTACGCGGCGTCGGGTGGTAATTTTTTTACAGACGTTTCGGGACAACGTGTCGGTCCCATCTTGACTGGTCAAGAGCCGTGAAGATAGGACCGATACGTTGTCCCGAAACGTCGGAAAACAATTACCACACGACGCCGCGTAATATCCCAGAAGAACGCACATCTTACTTATAATTGTGTACATATTGACAAATTCCACCCCCTCCCACCCCCGAAGTTTTTTCTGTTCTTGTGCTAAATGGAATGACCCCTCTTAAAGTGTACCTACTGTCGTGTACGACGTATGTTCTGATTAACTTGATGATCTTGTGATGTGACACCGTATTGTTTAGTTGTTTGATACCAAAGTTTCTGAGGCACTTGCGGCTTTCACAGTGCTGCTACTCTTAAGATGGAAGTAGCAGATTTCTCTGAAATATTCGTACTCATCTACCGAACTACATGGTTTAACATCCCAAAACACATACATCTTGATACTCGGCATAGTTGGAACGCGAGATCTCAAAAATTTCCTGTTGTCCGTACGTATTGTCAACAGTGTTTCTTGCAGAAATGAGCCAGACCTTGTCGCTCCAGGGAAACATCAAGAGTTCGGTCACGAATAATGGAACCAACACAGTGGCCGTCTCCCTCACTCACACGTCATGTAGGAACCCCTTCGCATCTAGGGGCCCCGAGCTCAGGGGACCTCATTCTCTCTCTACAGCCCTCCTGTTTGGGAGGTCAGTTACACTGGCAACTGGCATATCACATTCTCCCTTGTTCCTCGTGTATCCTTGTTTTCAAATCTCACTGTCGTAATAAACTTTCCTGGCGCGTAGCAATGGTTCCGTGTGAGCCTTGGTAACTATTGTCTTGCTCATGATGTAACTGAAGCAGTTTCATCTCGTAAGTGAAGACAGCAAGCAGCCTCAGGCCGCGTCTGTTTCATCACCTAGTGTACACTGCAAAACTTCATACACCGTATTATTTCGTATTTAAGACGCCGTCTAATTTAAGATGCGCCCCACTCTTAAAAAGGTATTTTCAGGAAAAACAATTGCCAGTAAATACATTTCACTGACCGTAAAATTTACTACTCTTTTAGCGAGGCCACTTTCATCTTCGAGGAAAATGTTTTCGAGACTTTCGAAGAGTGAAAAATAATACCTCGAATTTTAAGGCTCACCCTAATTTTCAGTTCGGAACAATGTGAAAAAAGGCGCGTCTTAAATTCGAATTAATGCGGTGTATAAAATCGAACGCTTGCCAGTCTGTTAGTATGTACGATATGTTCGTTTAAGTTTCTTGACATACGATAAATTGCTCATGATTTGCAATCAGAAATAATGCGTAACTGGAATTGATCTCAGTTAGCTGTGAGTATTTGTGTCTGAAATACGGAACGCTTATGCGGATTTTAAAATATAATCAGCGTTCAGAAATTGCGACTGAAGTATTTCCTACCTCTCAGCGCTGTCTTCCATTATTTGTTAATATTACGTTCACAGCACGTGCTGGCTCTCTGCGTTAACTGTACGAAATACATTTCTGACAACATTATTTCTCTGTCGAGAAGTAGGATTAGACTATGTTGGACTTAAATGGGGATTTAAAATGGATTTTGAAGAGAGAGGGAGGAAACTAAATGTGTAGTTGATGCAGAATATGTCCGGTTTAACATGGGTTATAACGTATAACCTTTAACCCGTAGGACTAATGGATGCATTACTTTAATACCCTTGTTTCATTCATGAACTTTTCTCTTTTTTACTGTTAACAAAAAGCGCTCTAAAGGGGAGCGAAAGAGAGGAACTGTGGTCTTGTCGTTTGGTCCATTGCTATCAATGATCCATTTACTTCAGTGAAACGCACTTCACGAAGAAAGGGCTCAAGTGTTGGAATAAATTCGCTTTGTGTGATAGCATATATGGTTTCGGGCTCCTAATACTTGTTCTTAAAGGTGAACGTACTTTTCTTTCGTGTATTCTAGGCTATTGAGACAAGTGATAAAGTGTTGATGTTATTAACATACAAATGCAACTACTCACTCACTCGCTGGCTCACTTACGCGTTAATGGTGATAACATTATATTTTTATATTTCAGGAATTTAGTTCACGTATGTTCTCGTAGCGTCTTTGTAAATATCTTGGCAGTAATGGGAGTTTATAAACTTCTTTTTTTTTTTTCAGGAACACTGTATAGAAACAAATCAGGCAGGTGGTATAACTTGCGTCATGTTAATTTTCAGCGTTGCAGAAAAGCCACTCACGTGACACTCTCAACCTTACATCACCACGGTTGCTACATGGTCAGTCTACTCTTAGCTAATGGGCTGTTAACACTACTTGGTAGTGCAGATGCCTGTAACGTCCTCATCTTCTTTCCACGAAATCGTGGCAGCGCTGTATGAATGTGCAAGTCACTAATCAATGCGCCGTTGCAAACTGCATAGAACTGCTGAGGACGCTGGATTCCGCCAAGAAGAGGTTTAAGTATTAACTCTGCGGAAACTGTAGACAGAGTGACAAGCACGGTGGATATATCGCTTCTGTCTGAACAGACTTTTCTGCACACACACACACACACACACACACACACACACACACACACATTGTCATCTCAACTCGCAGTGACTTTGGCACTTGTGAGTACGCTTCTCTGGTTATATTTATTTTACTTCCTGCTCCCTTCCTGTCTTCTGCTTTCTCTCACGCATTTAGCGGGAAATTTATCAGGCTCGGGCTGTGAAATTATCCTGTTAATTGTTACAGAGAGACACATCTTAAGGGCTATAATAACAAGACCCACCTTCTGATACTAATTTTCTAATGCCTTCATTTTCTCTTTTGTTATCTGGTGCGCTGAAGGTGACACCTGTCTATTGCATTACTCTTTGTAAAGACGGTTGGTCCAGGCGTAGGTAATGAAGACCTCGTTATTGAACACAATGAAAGCTGCATCTTAATTTAAAGAGAATGTCCTAGTGCATAAGTTATAGCACGGATTATACGATGACGTTAATAATCGTTGAATTAATCCGGCGATTAACCGACGAAAAATCTCAGCGGTGGAGGGAGTGTTTGTTGTGCGGAATATCTGCGGCAAAAGTGTTCCACAGCTCACTCAGCTTTTAGTTCTGTGTTAAGAAATTTGTTCTAAGCAAAACTGCATTGTGTTTCAAATGTTCCGATTCCAATCACCACTGCTTCCAATACTGTATGAACTGAGGAACTAGACATAAATTGACAGTACAATGCAATTTGAAGGCGAAATTGGAGACAAGTATCTAAAATCCATGTGTATTAAAGTTGATAAATCGAAGACAGTTACATTTATCAACAATTGCATACAATAAGATATAAAACATACATAAGTCTTAGAAAACTCCTACATGTTTCGGCACCGAGGCACCCTCAGGGAATTACAAATACACAGGACTATATGCATCAACACATCAACGCTGGTAGTACAGTGCCTAGTATTCCCCCTTCCATGGCACAACAGCCCCTAGTGGGCCAGGGCCTCCTCATTATGGAGGCTTCACGATCACACTCAGACACACCACACTAGGTATGACTCCTCTGGACGAATGATCAGTCCGACTCAGAGACCTCTACGTGACAACACACAACACTCACAAGAGACAAACATCCATGCCCCCGGCGGGATTCGAACCCACAATCCCAGCAAGCGAGCGGCCACAGACCCACGCCTTATATCGCGTGGCTACTGGGATCGGCAATGCCTAGTATTAGGATACTTAAAATATTAGGATTATAGATTATAATATGATAAGTATAAATTACAGCGGTGTTGAAATTGAGATTATCATAATAGTGAAGATTACAGGCGGGAGTCCATGTCTCTATATGTTCTATGTTCTATGTTCTTTTTTATGCGATCCAAGAGGATCTAGTGCCACTAGCGTGTGTCGATTTGTATTGTGTCACGCGGTGCTGTGTAATTCCCTGAGGATGGCACCTCGTCTAAGGCTTATGTATGTTTTTATTTTATCGTGTGCATTGTTTGGTGAATATAAAGGATTATAAGAATAATGCACGGAAGTATAATGTCAAAACATGTAAGACAATTTCAAAGCATACCAACCAAAGTTAAGCTTTCGAAAGTCAAGATGTATGTACATTAATAAAACGATTCAGATCCTACTGCACAGAGAACACAGTCAGTCATTGCTCTGTAGGGAAGCAGTAACTGTAAGTTGTAGGAATTATATGGTACATATAAATACAATATATCGACAAAATGCACAATTTTTTTAATATTAGGTATGGACGTACTGAAAATTACAACTAAGCTTTGAACGGCTGCATTATTTTCGAAAATTATACATATTTTTCACGATTTTTAAAAACCAACAAATGCACTATATTATCAAGTATCGTTTAATAATAAAGTATAAATATAAAGTATAAAATATAAGAAATATAAAGGTAGACTGTTCAGCAGGTAGATTGTCATTAAAATTGAAGATTGTCATTAAAAATTGCTGGCAGTGGTTTTTTATATATAAAATTGGAGTTGACCAAGCCCTGCTAGTTGTCTTGTATTATCAAGTGTCAAGGTGTCTTGTAGTGTGGTGATTCTACACTACCACACTACAAGACACCTTATTAATACTTTAAAAACAGACACAATTCGTGTCACAGTCTAAAAAAATCCTACAACGTAATTTTATGAATCGTAGCCTATTAATGTGCTAGTAATTTGATTTTATATTGTGATGTATATATATCATATCATCTGATTAACTAATGGATGTAATATGAATGTAAACCTTGACCCTCTGAAGATGGTTCAGCTGGAGCCGAAACATTTGTAGGGAATATTAGACAATACTTGACAATATAGTGCATTTGTTGGTTTTTAAAAATTGTGAGTTGTTATCAAAATTCACGGTGGATAAAATATGAAATTCATATTCGTATTCTTATTGTACCTTGAAACACGTTTTATGTTAATTAGGAAATAAAGTATCGCCTTTTATTTTATAACCAACTTAACCTTCAAGAAGTACGGTCACTGCTTTAATATTCAAAATCTCTGCATTTTGCTCGCAGATTGCGCTTATGTGTTTCACCTGGTTCTTAAAATTAGCAGTGATTACTTTCCTAAACGAGGGCAACACACCGGTCTTCCCAGTGGAGACGAAATATATTTACTGTGAATTACGAAAAGGATTTTTAGCCTACTGTACTTTCTAAGAAGGAAAGTACTGAGCTTTTCATATCGACATGGTGTCTGCGTTTGTGTATGCCCAACGTATTTTGAAGACATGTACCGATTTTCATGAAACTTTGCACGAACAATATTCAATTTGATAACACCCCAACGGCCTACTACCTAAGATCGTAAATCAAAAGTAACATGGCGGGCACACGAAATTTTGAGGCGAAATCGTCCCTAGCGCCACTTGTTTATAGATCCTGATATGGTACATGGGAGGACACCTTAGAAAAGTACTTTTGTTAGAGTAATAATTTTGTAAAATGTAAAATAACAAGATGGCAGGCATTTGATATTCATCTTTCAAATTCGGATTTTTTTAGTGATAACTGGCGCGTGAAATACTGCAAGGCGATGCTGTATTATTATTATTATTATAACTTTGTATTATATATAAAAGTTTGTTTGCAAGTTAAGTGTCACAAACATGGTCCTTTGGGAACTACTGAGACTTTCCCTGACGAACGTAAGGCGCACGGAATCTGTACTTACCTGTTTCGTAGTAAAAGTGAAATAGAACAACGACGCGTAGTGGTCACGTCAACACGGTCATGACCGTAAACAACTTGCATATGTCGGTCGGTGGATTTCGATTGGAGCGACGTCTTCTGCAGTCAGAAACTCGATAACGGCACCGACGAGTGTTCAGCGCACGATTACATTTCAAAGAAACTAACACAGCGACTTGCCTGCAACTGAGGTGTTAGCGGAAAAGCTGCAGAACATGTCACAAGTTTTAGCGCTTCTGTACTGCCATTTTGTGAAGAGTTATACATGTGGAGACATTAGTTGCCATTCAACCCTCGGTATTTAGAAATTTGGACTTTGCATGTTATGCTTGGAACTCTTTGTTCTGTATTACAGGCTTCATAAGTGTTAAATCAAAATGAAACTGACACTAACAGGCCGTCGATCTGTTCTAACAGTAACTCTTTCCACTGATTTGCAATGTGTGGGTTAAAGTTTTTACCTCACGCTGAAAGACCAGACTTTAATTTCTGCTTGAAGTAGGTCTAAATCATTGTGCTCATTCTCACAAAGTAGATGGAAGTTTGGAAGTGGTCATCCCAAGTACAATTGAACCTTTTTCAAGTGTCCACCAAGTTCAGTCGTCAGACAGTAGCCTCATGATGAAATGTTGTTCACTGTCTACTTGTGTAGCCATCAGACAGGAGGGAAAGGACGTAGTAAATACAAACGAGAGAAGTAAACGAGGGAGGAGAAGAAGGTACATTATCAATTTTTTTCGTGAATGTGAGGTTGGTAAAGGGTTTTGATGTGTGCTGAGCACTTGTAGGGAACTATAAGTTTGTTTTCTTTTGGGCGGTTGAGAGAGGGAAGCTTCACTTCTATGCTCACAGTGCCAGGCTGCCAAGCATTTAATTTAATTAGACATACTGCAAGATTTATTTCTTCATTCACATGAAATCAGGCAGTGAACTTGTGTTGCAATATAAATGGAGTCGACATAATTCATTTTTTTACACCTCGTGTGAAGAATATCTTTTTTATTTTTTAGTTTGAAGAGAGTGGGCGCAGGCAAAGTGGCGACATCCCCAGTCTCTGTAGACACATGTTGTATCTTCCTCCCGAGCTGTTGTTTACGCTATTAGCAGAAGAGGTATTTCTGGAGCCGTGATGTGAACTTCAGATGAAACCATCCATTTACTTGATTACGGGCGTTATAGCCGCCGCCCCCCCCCCACCACCACCTTCCTGTCGACACTACACGCTCTGTGATATTAACTCGACATATCTCTTATGGTGGGATATCTTCAAGAGGTCCGATATATTCTGACGATATCCCTTTGCCTGCTATTACATAATTTTAATCATATCTTAAGGGTCTTTAGCAAAAATCAATCGCATTTACGAGCACACGGAGGTTACCAATAGGCTACGTTGTTCGGAATTCTATCTTAATTTGTAACAATGAATAGTAATTAAATCAACAAATTCAATTCATTGGGAAGCAACCCCTACATTTTACCTCCTACGGCTGTAAACCAACGCCTTAGACCGCGCGGCCACCGGTGTCGGCAAGACTGCTGTGTAATGTCCATGATATTAAGGACGTGTCTTGTCGCCTTGGACGAGATTCAAATTCGACACCTTTATAATACTTATTCAGAGATACCGCCACGCTGACCTTTTCTGTTCACAAATTAAATTGTTAATTTAATATATTTGTCACTTTTAAAACGCTTACTAAATCTTAGTTAGCTGAAGGTTAAGTGAGTATGAATGATAATAAAGCCGAATACAGTGTTACAATTTTTGGACCAGTGCGTACACTTACTTTTCTTTTGTGGTGAAGGGCCCCGCAGCAGATGCTACGTACGCACCGCAGCCTTGAGGCTTATTGTGCATCCCTGTGATGAAGATTATTAGTTTTTTTCGTTTTTCCGTGTAATGGAGCACCAGTGGAATGAAACTGACAGGGGAAAACCGAAGTACTCGGGGAAAAACCTGTCCCAGTGCCATTTTGTCCACCAAAAACCCCACATGGACTGAGCAGGGATTGAACCCGGGCCTCCACGGTGAGAGGCCGGCGACTAACCGCCTGAGCCATGTAAATGTACTTACTTATACCTGTCTTACACTCAGTAATCTTTCATACAAAATTACCATGGATTATAGCTCTTTGACTTTGTAATTAAGAATGACTGGCGTACATTTTTCGGCCGCAAGTTTGAAGCCATTAAGGTAATGAAAAGAAGCCTGCCGAATTTCCCAGAAAGCCCGTTTATAGCGTTTTTAATCCGATGAAATAAACATTTCACTTTTCGTAAAAGCAATATTTACACCTTCACAGAATCATGAAATTAATTGTGTAATTAAATCCTTCTCTCTTAGCTCGTAAATCGCCATTAATGATTCCAGTAAGTACGTATGATGTTTAAAGAGGTGTGCATGTATGTGTTTCTAGTATTTCAGATAATGCGCTAGTTTAATTAACTTTAAACTGACGAGTATATAGAGTGAAACGAAAGGAATTTGTGGCTGCGACATGTAGCACGAATGGAAGAGATGAGAAATGCTTGCGATATTATGAAGGGTGAATCTAACGGGACATTTGGAGATTTAGGTTTCGATGTGATCATCAAGAAATGTATGTGAATGTGTGGAGTGGAGTGGGTTTGTCTGTCTCAGGGTAAAATCCATTGGAGGGCTTTTGTGGAGAATGTAATGGACCTTCATGTTTTGTAAATGAAGGGCAACTCTCCTTGATCAGCGGAGCAGTTCTTCTTCTAAAGAAACTCTTAGCTCAATGACGTGTTCAGAACACTACTCATAACATGTATATTGCACTTAACAATAAAACACTTTAAATACATATATATTTTTCCCGCAGAGGTGAATATTAAGGTTAGGACATCGTGGGACGTTGACCGGGAAATGTGGTAGATAGGTACCGACGTTTCGGAAGAACCTATTGACTCCACCTTGGCCGCAGAAAAAATACTAGCACGAGGATGGAAGAATTATTTTCTTTTTAGAAATGTTAATGATTGTATACGGAATTACACAGTGTCACACGCTGTAATACGATAATAGTGACTTAAAATAGGTTTTACTTCTCCGTACAAGACGTTTCGTCTTCGCTCTTCATTGTTAGGTACGTAACAACATTGTTAAGTATATTCTGTGGCTTGTTTACTTTGTGTTTTTTTAACATCCTTGTAGCAGTTTAAGC
Source organism: Reticulitermes speratus (assembly GCA_021186555.1). Lineage (NCBI taxonomy): Eukaryota > Metazoa > Arthropoda > Insecta > Blattodea > Rhinotermitidae > Reticulitermes > Reticulitermes speratus. The sequence goes on from JAJKFL010000007.1 coordinate 13,952,686, forward strand.
CTGTTCGGATACGAAAACGTCAGAAAATATTTCTATAAGAGCCTCTTTTATGTTGCAAAATAAGCTGTTTGCTTTTTGTTTAATCCTCAGTAAGCCTATGAGAAGCCCCTAACGTACATGTGGCATTATAAAAAGTTCCTAGCGCAACGCGGCGATGTCTCCCAGCAGTGTTTTTTTATATAAATGGCTAGAAATTAAGTGCAGGAAGAAGAAGGGACGTTATACGGGCATTTAAAACAATTTATTATAGAAAGAACAGCACAGAGAACTAGCTAGTGGGAAAAATATGAAATATTTGTCATAATAATAAATAGACTGTTCCCGTGGTTTCAAAATATATGTCATTTTGCCTGAAATAAAATGGTATTTATTTCATAACATCGTGTTTAGGTAGTATAATTTCATGAATAGCAATCTTATAAAAGGAAAATGGTTATAAAACGTTCAATCAGCAGTAATGGAATCCTTTGTTTACGAAAGGGTAAATAAAGTATATGGAATAAAGGTGATTGGAACGAAAAAGAACTTGAAATCCGTGGTCTTCTGGGTTATTACACGGCGTCGTGTGGTAATTATTTACCGACGTTTCGGGACAACGTATCAGTCCCATCCTCACGGGTCAAGATTCCTTTCCTACTCGGAATCTTGACCCGTGAGGATGGGACCGATACGTTGTCCCGAAACGTCGGTAAATAATTACCACACGACTCCGTGTAATAACCCAGAAGACCATAGATTTCATCAACATCGCGGCGGAAACCTGAAATCAAAGAAAAAGAACTTGATAAAAATTTGTTCTGTTGTGTAGTTTTCAGTGCGGTATGAGTTTCTACATACTTTGAACATGGTGACCCCTTCTTTCCGTCAACCAGTAACTCGATTCATGTTACGGTATTTCTTTCCGTTGTGTCCCCAGCGTTTGCCTTGTTCTGTTTTTGCCACGATGTCGTTCCCAGTGGATATGTAAAAAGTGCGAAAATCTTTGCCAGCATAGAGCTGTCTCAGGGCCCAGATTCGAAGTCGGTACCTCCAGAATACTAATAGGTTGTGACAAGCACCGTACCGCAACAATTTCTAACAGTGTTATTGATTAATTAAGCTCGCGTGAAACTGCTGAAGGTTATCTTGTGTGGAAAGTTTGAAGCATTGAATTGACGAACAATTACGCCACTGTACTAATTCCTTGGGGCTACTGTCTGCTCACCTAGCGAGGAAATTCCTACAATTTACGGAACGCGAACGCTCATTTCTATTCACCTCGCTTGGTTCTTACGATAGTATATGACTAACCGAAGAAGTGGTCTTGTTCTGGACTTTGTCCGTCTTCTGTTTTTTAATAGGAGTACTATGTTTCGGAAGACGACTCTGCTTCCGTCTTAGGTAAAGGCAATCACACGATGTAGTGGACCCCATAGAAAGAGCCGGCTTCCGAAATGTAGTCCTCCATTAAACAAACAGACGACGGACAAATTCCAAAGACATAAGATTACTTCAGTTAGTTCATGGCTAAGTTCTTCACAAGAGCCCCTGTCCTGAGCCAAACGAATCCGTTCCACGCCTTCCCATCCTACTTCTTTAAGGCCCGTTTTAATGTCATACTTCCACCTAGCCTAGGTCTTCAAAGTAGTTTGTTTTCTTGTTTTCCCCACCAAAATCCTACATACATTTCTCTGCTGCTCCCACGCGTTCCACATGCCCTAAAAACTTCATCCGCCTCGAAGTGATCATCGTAATATATGACGAGGAATACAAATACGAGTAATTAAGCTCCCCGTTATGCAATTTTCTCCGGTCTCCTATTACTTTCTCCCTCTTAGGTCCAAATGACTTTCTCAGCACCCGGTTCTCGAACACCCGCAACCTTCGTCGTTGTATTCATTGCGCAAATGCATTCTGCTTGTATGTGAAGGAGCTAAAGAACTTGGGCACCATGTACATGCCACGCCGCATCATGGCATACAAAATAGGTCTGTCCATATCTATGTGGAAGCTGGGGCCGTACATCATCATTACGTCTGGCCACTACACGACCTGCCCTTTGGGAAACGCGGGAGGGGAGAATGGTGAGCGGGAAATGTACTGCTCGAAATGGAATGGAAGATACAGTACCCCCTGTCCATGAGGGAAGGTTGGCCAACACTTAACATTTGTACAGAAACTGTACCTTCGAAGTGTGTATTGGATTTGAGGTTCTGGCAGATGAAATAATGAGGCTCCCCTTGCTCCTCGCATGTGATATGTATTTCAACGGATATTAGGCATTGCTACCTCCATCTTCATTGGAGAAAATATTATATATAGGATGTTTCAAAATAATAGGTACAAACTTAATGGGTAAGTAGAGCTCATTGAAGGAAACAACAGAGTCGTAATAAATATAGGTCCGGAAATAAAACCGTTTCAGAGATATTTGACGAAACGTGTAGAAGCCTGCGTTCAGATGTACGGTCATCACTTTGAGCACCTCTTATGAAAAAAACTAGGAGAAAAAGTTTCCTTTCATATAACGTTAATGTCGCGAAAAAATGAAGAAACTGAAACGTCTGACAGTTATACAAAATCCCGCTTCGCGATCTAAGCATGAACTGGTACACAGAAATCTCAATACAGGCCGCCGCAAATACAAAGTCAGATAATTCTGCAAGGGTTGGTTTATCGGACCTTATTTATTAAGACTTAAGTTGTTTGTTTCAACAGGAATGCTGTCTACCTTCAGCATCTGATTCGTCAAGACTATTTCACGTAGCTTATTTTGTCGGTTGAAATAACGAAACTAGAATAGAGTTATGTTCCTTCGTGAAAAAAGTTTCCTACGCTTTAGTATTGAGCATTCTATTGCATGTTATTATATCTTACTTTGTATGTTAGGGGCTGTAATTTGACTTCAGTAGTAATAGAAATAAGAAAATAGCAATAATAGTAATTATTTCAGAGCAATGTCATTTTCTGAGTGAACACTGGGATTGCAGGTTCGACTGTCGGAGCAAGATGCTACAATGCGTTTTTCTATGCATATTAATGATGGAGTTATTATATATCCACAGATGCTTACCATACGTCTGTTAATAGGTAACAAGGTTGGTAGGGATGTAGTCCATAATGTAGAGCGCTAAATTCCTAATGACATTCATTGCAGTATATAAGCTTATTAAATATAATAATGAAGATACGAAAATCGTAAAAATATGGCGTATCTGGTTGTAACAAAGTCCGTGGAGATTTCGTTGGCCATGTGGAGAAGTCTATGTCCTTACGAAAACTGAGCCTTACTCTGGATAAGCATGGCTGAAAATAGGAAATAACCCAAATGTTACTGAATGTTTCAAATGTTGAATTAAAAGACTCTGCCCAAATATTTAGGCTCTGATACATGGTCATAGGACATACAAACTTGATGTTGACAATGGAGTATTTTTACTTTGCAAAGAACGCTTCAAAATGACAACCTCGAACTTGGGAAAGCAGTAAAACATTAAAAAATGAAAAAAATTCCACAGCTTGAAGAGCCAGGACGTAAAAGACGTAAACAAAACTGACAAATCCCAACTCTTGTGGCAACCTGTACCTAGGTTAAAGTCCGCTGGGGAATATGCCCATGTTAGAGTATGCAGCACAACGTACTGCGGCCGAGGGAGACGTAACGCGGGCAATGGCTGTGATGAACCTTGCTACTCTGCCGGATCGTGTCGAGTCCCATGACAGTCCCTTGACAACTCTCTCTTCGCTAGTCTACATCCTACTTCGCTAATTGAAACGCATGGTCACTGCCAAAACTCGAACCAGAGTTGCTGATGCTATGTTATGAAAGTCGGTACTGTAGAGTACTGTATTATCGAACACTGTCGACGTAAATTTACCGCTTCTGATGACGTGTGTTTAACATATCATGTAAATGTCTATTTCAGCAGTATGGTGTGTAGTGTTTCATGATGTGCCAGTTGGAGCCTGTGGTTGTCACAAATAACTCGCAGGTGGTAGACTCATTTGCAAGAGAGGGGCAGATATCTTGGCGGAAACTGTCATTTCGACTAGTGACAGAATACAACGTACGTGATGTGTTGCCGCTTTGTCGAGTAAATATTTATGTGGAAGTTCTGGGAAAATTGTCCTGATTCATTCGTCATTCGTGTGTGTGTTTGTTTGTATATGTGTGTGTAAGCACACGCAAGGAATAATAATAATAATCTTGATAATAAAAATAAATAAATAATAAGAATAAAGGTGAAGGTCAATCCATGACCGACTCGCTACGGGCTGGACGGTCCGGGGATCGAATCCCGGTGGGGGCGAGAGTTTTCGCAGCCGTCCAGACCGGCCCTGGGGTCCATCCAGCCTCCTATACAATGGGTACCGGGTCTATTTACCGGGGGTAAAGCGGCCGGGGCGTGGAGTTGACCACCCACCCCCATCTAGCGCCGAGGTTAAAGAAAGAGTAGCGCTATACCTCTGCTCCCCCTCTGGGCCTTCATGGCCTGTTCTAGGGAGAACTCAACCCATGAAATGCTTCTACAGGCAGAGAGGGGAGGTGGAGGTATAACTCCAACCCAATCGCACCCCGACACTGGAAGGAGGTGGGTGGTCAGCACCACACTTCGGCTGCTTTATCCCCGTGAAAGACCCGGTAACCATTGAACAGGAGGCTGGGTGGGCCTCGGGGCAAGTCAGGACGGTACGAAAACCCTCGCCCTGACCGGGATTCGATCGCCGGACCGTCCAGTCCGTAGCGAGTCGCTATACCGACTATGCCATACCGGCAGCCATAATAATAATAAGCGAAGTGACGCATTGGCTGTAGGGCCTAGTTCGGTAGTAAGGCAGTTAATTACTACAGAAACCTATAAATACTGTTCTCGCGAGATTTGGCGTTCCCACGTCGTGCTACAGAAGACTCATTTCTTCTGGGATGTTACTCCCCGTCCATTGGCAAATAGTTACCAATGTTTGAAAGTTTCGTTTTCCCTTCATCCTTGATGGCACTTTTTGGGCTTATGGACCCTGAAAATGCGGGTACTGTGATGCTGCCTAACGTCGCTATATATTCAGTATTCCACACGCTGTAGCATCCTAGAAGACTTGAATTTTCCATATAAATTTCTTGTTAATTGAATACATTCTTTTTCACTTGTTTGAATTACAAACAATTTTAAGTGCATGTTGTTACTTTACTTAATTACGCTAGTTGTTTCCCTCCTTTTTAAATTACTTTACGGCATGAAGGTGGCTTGGGTTTAGCCGAAACATGTAGCTGTGTGGATAAAGTAGTTGTGTTCGACTGACACTGTTATTGTTTGTGTACGTATAACACAACGCAATGAATAAGATAAAGTTATTTATTATTCATTAATAAACTGAAATTTACGCTGTATAGTATTGACAGTGTCGTTAAACAAACAAAAATAAGAAAAAAAAAACATTAGTAAATGTAATTTACAGAACTTTCGCCCAGAAATGTGTAGGTATACTCGGTGTCTCAGTTTATGTAATGTTGTGTAACTTTCATTCACTATTATGGATGTTGAATAAAGTTTTTTTCTCGGGTTAACTAAATAAACAACATATAATATTGTATAAATTACTGAATATCGACTGATTGAGTTAATCAGATTGTGAATTCAGAATATGTCACAACACAGTGATAAATTACGTTTCTGTGTTAGTATGCCCTGGCCGGGTTTTGATTCCCCAGTTCTAGCTTACAGAACGGTGTATCAAATTACTGATCATGGAAGCTATTATAAATAACAACGAACCAGGCAGAGTTTTATGGAACATGAGCCCAATAAAGACACCCAATTTCATTAATCTAGTGCGAGAGATATGTTATATGTGTAGTCACATAAAAACATTGTTAATTATACCGCTGTTGCTGGGGGTTATGGCCTGCTTTTATGATAGGTGTTGCTCAATATATCAAACGTCAGAATTTCCTATCAGTTTCGTACTGTCTGGGAAAATGTAATAATCAGATTGTAATATGCTGTATTAATTAATCATGCCTTTAAAGCAATCAAAATTATTGGAACAGGCTCTTCTTTTATTTGCTCTATGCTACCGTGGATATTAATTTGAGCCAGGGATTTTGACAACTTATCTTCTATGTAATATAAATGTCATGTTGTAACTTATGAGGTTAGTGTGCCCTACAAATTTAAACACTAAAATAGCAGCATTTAAGGCTTTATCCGTCATCTCAATCTTTTTAAGTACAAATTATACTTCGGAAGTCCGGCCTATTTCCTTTTTCAGATAGAGAGGACGCGATGATATTTCTACACTGATGCATGGACGGTAGTGCTTCCTGGGGGCCCACATACGACGAAGCTCATCATTTCCTGTCCGCCTGAAAAAGGAAATGCAATAAATTTTCATAATGTTGTTTTATATAAAAGAAAATAGGACGATGGACAAAGTCCATATATAAGAGTTTAAGCGTGCTGTCACACTATTATCAGATAAGTTTAAAATACGTTTAACGAATAACAACAAAATTCTCAGTCTGGAAAGCGAAAGTCGGTGCTGAGTTTGGAACTCGAGACTTCCTGCTTGTACAGCGGCAACGCCGTCACTCGACAACGAAGCTCAGTAGACATTATGAATTTATTGAAGAACTTACTTGCAATTCAGTTAACAGATGCCGTGCATCACTAGCTCAGACTACAGTGTGTAGCATCGAATGTTGGGATAATTAATTAATTAATAACGGAAAAGACGTGTTACGGTGTTATTGACCTGACTTCATGAAATGTCAGGTCATTTACATGCAGAGATTGACAGACATATACTCGTATAAGTATAAACCTAGATTTGAAGTCATGTGGCACTTAGCAGTATTATAACCAACAAATGCCCTTTTTGCATTTCTGTTACACTTTTACCCTACATAAGTTTCGGCTGTGGTCCAGCCATCATCAGGGGCACACTAGTAGGTTCACTTCACTGACACTGGTTCATTTGGTATTATCACACGTCATCGCAATGTTTTTGTTGCTTTTGTTCACTTTCAAATGCAGGTTGTGTTCGTCTTGCGTCAAAAGCTCATGTAGCACCTCATTTTCAGAGTCACGGGTAGTTAGGTCAGGTGGCAGTGATTGCCGAAAACACGTCATTGCGAAGCAGTCTAGAGACTACTTTGTAGTCGTCGATATTGTAACCTCGAATGTTGCAGTTAAAATGTATCTGTGTGACCGGGCACCGCTTGTGCTACCAAGCTGCCCTTCAACAACTTTTCGTGTTTATGATTTGCTTGCTCAGCTAGAGTGTGATTTTATAGTATCGTTCAAAGGCTCTAATGCATCAATGGAAGCGTTTTGCGTGTAACTCATAGCTTGAGATGTGAACTGTGAAATTTTGCTTTTGAAACATCAGTGGGATTTTGTACGAGTTTAAAGGTAATTTATAGTTGGGTCATCGTACTGAACATGAATGGTACGTTTTACTAATTGTGGCAGCAATAGTGACTTAGTATCCAGGACTACAACTGACAGACTGTGACCCGATATACGTCACCTGCTGCGGGGTTCTATGTATAAATGCAAACATGGTCTTGTAAAGGTGGACAAAATAGCATCCCACTATGGCCACAAGAGAAGCCACAAAGTCAAAGTGCAGGACAGGTACATACTCATCGCATTAATTTGCATCTCGTAGCAGCAGAAACTTTAAAAGACCCAGCCTCTTGATTAAGTGACACTACCTCCGTTTCAGTTACCAAACTTAATGCATAGTAAAAGTTTAAATGTGTTTTTCTGTATCTACACCTTCCTTTATTTCACAACCGTGACGACACATACACATATATATGTGTGTGTGTCTTTTGGCCTGTAAATGTTATCGTATACATTAAAAGGAATTTGTAGATGTGTTGTTTTCTGAGCACTAAAAGTGATAGTAATTTGTGTCGTAACTTCAAGAGGGAAACTTGGACCTAATTCTTCTGGCAATTAAAAAAGGGGGCAAAATGTTCCTCCGAAACGTCGATGTCCAGCTATAAGAATCGCGGTGTCAAAACCCAGATATCACAGCCTGGAGAGTTTACGTTGCTTCGAGTTGGTTCAGTATGCAGTTCGTATGAAGCTTTAGTTTTCTGAAATGGGGCAGTCTTATTTGTATTAAGTGAAATACAAACGACATTCCAATTTACGGATCTTATCGGAATGGTAGATCTTAAACTAAATACAACTCCTGATTCTGTTCAGAGTGGTATATGCGCCGCGGTTTGCTTTGTATTAAAGCGAATGTATCTGAAATAGGCCTAATATATATGTGTACTTACAGTAAATTTATGTAAAGGTGAATGAGACTTCTAAATGCGTAAAAAATAATCTACACGCTCATATTTTCGCTAGGACAAAATAGTAGGAGGAATGTTGCACAGGCTAATCAACAATCGCCTGTCTCTTTCCCTTTTTAGAGAAATGGTTTCACTATGTATTCATGAGCAAGACCCCAAAACTCAACTTCAACTAAAATTTGTGCTGTGTTTTGTATTACAGAGAGCATAGTGTCTTACTCGGCGCCTCGAGGGGAGGCGGGGTCACCCCTAGAGGATCTGAGTTATGACGGAGTTTTGGACGGCAGCCACATGCGGGGCGGTCTCGGACAACTTGTGGATGGGCTGTACGGCGATGACCACATACAGGATCACACACCAGGTAGGCTGAATTCAGTCTGTATCGACTCTCCCTTATCAACTTCAGTGGTTAAAATAATGGACCATTGATATTCATGTCTGCAACGATGTCACTCCTTCTAATAAGGTTGTAAGTTTAGGATATAATTGTTTAACATTTCGTCATATGAGGATGAAATTAACAGGAACCTGGAGAGAATTTCTTTAATGTGAAGACTCATAATTTGCACACTACTGTGTTCTGGGATGTGGTGCGGTCTGGTTCAGTAGAGGGATACCAATACGTCAGAGTCATCCGTCTATCAAACTAGAACATTTCACATACCTGGAAACAGTAATCTTCATAGCCACTGTAATGAGGCTCCGAAGTATCACACTCATAATATGCACTCGTTATCACATATTAGTATTGTAATGGGGTTCTCTCTTGGTCACTGCTTGGAGAGGCGCCGTTTAGGTTAACGTGGCCGAAGGCGGTATTGGGTTACATGTAGCGTGTATAAATTATCGGTAGTGCTGCTATCAGCCAGCGTTATAAATGCTGACAAAGTAATTTACAGGGCCTTCCGACTGATAGGAGGATGGAACAGATCTCTGACTAATCTGCAAATAGCTGGGTGTGGTATTAACGGTTTACTAACATCGACTGTCTACACAGTGAGTCTTTGCAACCATTCTACACTCTCTATTATTTGCCTACTTTAATAATATTAGCCCTGTACAATACATTCCTACTAATACTGGCCAACACACAGCCCTTGTGCCACGTCACAAGTGCAAAACTATTTAAAATTATTGTGCTCCTATAATTTCAATAATTTCGAATTTAATAATGTAGACTCTTAATTAAATTTTCACTCCCGAGTTCTCACTTCTAATTGGGTAATTAATTCACTTTAGTAACTTGCTGCACCCACTTACCTTGTATCCGTAAAACTTTCCCAATCATATTATCTCCAATAGATAAACTGGGTTGTGTAACACTTCTTTAAACGTGTTGCATTCAAACAACTGTAACTTTACAAGTATAACTCTACGTAAATGTAACACTGTAACAAAAGGTAAGTCTTTTTAATTGTAGTACTGCCGTCGTGTAATCCTTTAGCCAAACAATAACCAAATTCTTTGCCAAGAAACAATAACCAAAAATCCTCTGTGACTCGGCGTCACTCCTGTATATAGGCGTAATTAGCGCCACTCTCAGAGTGTGGTAGACTTATCACCTGACCATCAGATCTTAAGATTAAACAACCAATAAAATCGCTAGACGCCGATTATTTCCATATAAGGATTTCCCTACAGCAGCCAATCAAATCATCTAATAACTTTATTACCTTATAAGGCTGACGCTTCCGGTGTAGTGTCGGGCTGCGTGTCGTCAGTGCAAACTAAGCATTTCTATGTACAGTCTATACAATAAGTAAAATAAAATGGAAAATTCCACAAAAATATGTACAAACTATCAGTCATTCATTACAGTAATAATGTGACAAATAAGGGAGTATAAAGTGGGCTCTGATCCCATCCCGGTGGCCGTGCGGTGTAAGGCGTAAATCTGAAGCCGCTTGATTGCTGGGATCGCAAGTTCCAATCCCGCTGAGGGCATGGGTGTTCGTCTGTTGTGCGTGTTGTGTGTGTTGTGTGTTGTATAGGTAGCGGCCTCTGTGTTGAGCTGATCACTCATTCAGAGGCATGCTACCGGGTGTGTGTATCTCAGTGTGTGATCTAGAAACCACAACAATAGAGCGGTCTAGGCCCGATTTGGGCTGTAGCGCCACAGGGAAAGTACGTGGGTTCTGGAAAGTAATAATGAAGTAACGAGAAAGGAATTCCGTTGGAAAACATGAGGGGAATATTCTAATTGGACGACATAGACTAGGTTTAAATTAAATAAGTACGATTCAGAGACGTGGACTGCTTTCGTCTACCTCAACACAGGCTCCTCTGACGGTCTCTTTTTAGAAGACGATGATGAACATTAGGGCTACATAAAAACAGAGAATTTCTCGAAAAAGTAACTGAATAACCTTCTATGCACAAAATAAATTTTATTTTTATCTACAAGGAGTTCAGTGTCATCACGTTGGCAAGACATAATAATTAAATTGGTAGTGTTTATAGCAAGGTATAAGACACGAGCGTAATATTGCTACAAAATGGGATGCTGAAATATCTATGGGATCCTCAAGAATTAGCCTTTATCCATGTAGAAAGTCCGTGTAGTCGATCAGGATGCATGTATGAAAATGCTTTTGGAAAAAAAACACATTAAATAATGATAGGCTACATTTTGTTATGTCATTAAATTTTCTCATTATGTTCATATGTCATAACGCATCAAAACATGAAATATGAATGTACGAAGTTAAAACATTGTAATTTATGTAATTCTTCCGACATTCTTCTCAATAATGTAATTAATTTCTAAAGGACGATTTCTAATTACTGGGAGAAATGTTATTTTCATTTTTTTTTGTTGGCTTGTGTGACATAGGCTTACTGAAGTATCAATGAAACGCAGATTTGATTAACATATTACGTATATCATTATTCTTGGACATTATGTGTTCAAAGCTTGAACAGACGACGCATTTTAAATTAATGCCAAATTATGTGTATAGCTGGCCATCTCGTCACGACGGGCTGGCAGGAGGAAAGCATGTCGCTTGCCATATGATGTGTTAGTGTGGGGTGGCGGATGGATGCTGCAGATTAGTAATGATGGGAAGAGAATATGCAAGGGAAAGAAAATGAAAGCAGAAATATGTTGGAGAAAATAGCATAGTAAGTCGCTTTATACGTGTTTGTTCTTTTCTAAACATTATTTGGGCAATCAAAGCTGAGTGTAGCTTGTGAGAGGAATATGAGAAATTAGATATGCATACTAACTTCAGACGGAAAACCTGAGATAAAAAGTAATTGGGAGACCTAGCCATGCATGGAAGAAAATATTAAGATACATTTTTAAGTAATAAGATTTGAAGATGCGGGCTGCATTCATCTTGGTTAGGACAGGATCCAGTGGCGGGCTGTGGTAGGCATGTTAATCTACAGTCGGATATCACACAGGACGGCGAATTTCTTGATTAACGGAAGGATTAATAGTTCAGTGTATCCCGCCCAACCCGTTGACCCAGTTCTATACAAAGTATTGTCATTACAATTCGAATGTCAGTCAAGTAATTTGAAACGGTTTGGCAATTTGAAGTCTCCAGACTTTTTCTTTGTGGCGCAACAGCCCAAATCGGACCTAAGCTGCCTCATTGTTGAGGATTATAGATCACACACACCCGCTAGGACTCCTCTGAACGAGTGATCAGCTCGTCGCAGAGGCCGCTACCTACACAACACACAGCAAACGCAAGAGACGAACATCCATGGCCTCAACGGTATTCGCAGCCACGATGTCAGCAGTCAAGCAGCTGCAGACCATCGCTTTAGATAGCACGGCCACCTGATCGTAATCTCTGCAGACTAGAATCGTAACATAAGCCTCACAATCTCTTTTTTACGGTACATCCTTCTTATTTAACCTTCCGTAGTAGGTAAAGGTAAACTTCGCCCTATAACAGGCTATGAAGACCCAAAGGGGGAGTAGAAGTGTACCTCTACTCTTTCCTTAACCTCGGCGTTTGATGGGGGTGGGTTTTCAACGCCACGCCCCTGCCGCTTTATTCCCGGGAAAAAGACGCGGTACTCATTTTACAGGGGGCTGGGTGGGCACCAGGTCCGGTCTGGACGGGTGCGGAAAACCTCGCCCCCACCGGGATTCGATCTCCGGGCCGTCCAGCCCGTAGCGAGTCGAACTTTACATAGTAGTTATATAATAACTCATGGCCTTGCTATATCTTAGGCAGCTAGTTACCGGCTTCTTATCTCGGAAGCCCTTGTAAGCTACCAGAGTAATCAGCGTGGACTTGCGGTGGACAAAGTGTCGCTGGGACAGGTTCTTCTCCCAGTGCATCGGTTTTCCACTGTCAGTTATCATTCCAGCAAAAATGCACATTTATTTATCTATCATTTGGGGGATGGACAGTGATTCTATTAGTGTTCGCCCTTCCACAAAGATACAGTCTCACACCACCACAAGAGAAAAAAAAGTTATAACGTTAGTGATATGGGAACTCAAGCTACAGAGCGAGGGCTACATGGTGTTCCTCTGTGCAATGGAATATACGTACTAACTTGCAGTCGTATGCTGTAAACTCTGCTCACACATAACATTCGTAACAAGTCAATAATAACGAAAAGGTGTAGACTGAGACTGCTTTACCTTGAGAGAAAGGCGCTACTATCCTTCGAAATGTCGGTAACTTCCTAGCAGTCGCCACGGCGTAAAATCCCAGAAGACCCGAATCTTCAGCTTCACCGCTGTGGGAACCTCGAATCTTGCACTGCAAACCTCTATGGGGAGACTTCTCAGCGACTCGTCCACAGATTCGAATGTTTTCATCAAAAAGACCAAGCTGCTCAGCGTCTTTGCTGTTCATGCTGCGACCTTTGCACCAGAGCACCACCTCCACTTCCCACAGTTCCTTTTCTCACGATGGTGAGATGAGAGCACCGTCTCATTCATTCATTCTCTAGTCTGTCTTACGACAGGTCCGTAGCCCCTTCCAAAGCGAGTTCTCCATTGAGTGCGATCTAGTGCTTCCTCTTTCAATTTCCAGTATCTTCTCTTTTCCTTAAGGTCATCCAGTAGCTGCTTACGTCTTCTCCCTCGTCTTCCCGTCATTTCTATCCTCCCTTCTAACTTTCTTTCAATCACGTGTTTCCGAAGGCAGTTTCTACGCAAGATGTGACCAATCCAGTTAGCCTTTCTTCTTTTTATTGTATGTAGGATATTCCTCTCCTCTTTGACTCTGTGTAATACTTCTTCATTTCTCACGCGATCGGTCCAACTGATCTTCTCCATTCTTCTCCAGCACCACATTTCAAAACTTTCCAGACACTTCTGATCCACTTTCCGAAGTGTCCACGTTTAAGCACCATACAAAGCAATGCTCCAAATGTAGCACTTTACTAGTTTCTTCCTCAAATTTAAGTCCAGTTTGCTGGTGAAAAGATTCTTCTTCTTGTTGAATGCTGCTTTTGCGATTGCAATTCTGGATTTAATTTCACGTGTACACCTTGCATCATTTGTTATCATGCTGCCTAATAATTGAAATATTCCACATTCTCCAATTGTTTTTGATCTATCATAATTTTATTGGGGATGGTTGCCTTGAGATTCTCATTCCACAGCATCTTCCAATTTCAATTAGTCTATCAACCATGTCCTGTAGCACATTTTCTTCCCTAGCCAGTAGCACAAGGTCATCTGCATATTTCACAGTGCAAATTACTTGTCCTCCTATTTTGAAGTCTCCGAACCCTTCACGAGCTTCCTTGGTAAGGTACTCGCTGCATAAGTTGAACAGAATCGGTGACAAGCAGCAACCTTGTCTAACTCCTCTTCCAATCTTCACACTTCTCGTCTCCCCTTGGTCCAGTCGTATTTTGACACACTTTTCCATGTACAATTTGCTGATCAATCGTCTTTCGCGCCAGTCTATCCCAATTCCCTTTAGGATCCGCATTGAATGGTCCAGTTGACACGTTCAAATGCCTTCTTCCAGTCTATGAAGCAAGCACACAATTCCTCATCTATGATCAAGGTTCGTTCTTTTATTATTCTCAGCATCCCAATTGCATCCCTAGTTCCTTTTTCTCTCCTAAATCTAAAGTGATCTTCTCCAAGTGCATCCTCTGTCTTCCTTCCAGTCCTTCTTCTAAGTATCCTCGCTACTATCTTTGCTGCGTGCGCGCTGATGCTGATTGTGCGATGGTCGCTGCATTTTGTAGCTTTGGGCTTCTTCTTTAAGGCTATCATTGTAACTTCAATGAACTCTCTGGACCACTCTCCAGTTACCTACATGCTGTGTCATTAGTCTGAGACCATCTTCTCCCAACAATTTGAGTACATCTCCAGGTACATCATCTTCTCCTGTGGCCTTCTTATCCCTTATCTCCTTGATAGCTTGCAAAATATAAGGGCCTTTCTCGTCTTCATCTACTTCAGCTTCAGGTTCCAGGTGTTCTGGTCGATTAGCTCGATCGTAGAGCTCTGTGATATACTTCTCCAAAATTTGCAATACTCGTTTCTGATCTATTATAGCACCGTCTACCGCTTCCTAAAATTTCGCTACACATCCTGTCTTAAGCAGCCAAGAGGATTTAGCGACCGACCAGCTTCCGCCTACTCTAAGAGCCGACATAAAACACCAGGCGGGGACTGGACATCTGCCGGCAGGTACTGGGAATTCATCTTCATTAGCTACTGAGTTGCCCCAATTCGACTGGACCTTGATCGATCGGATCACTTTCGAGACGGCCGCACGGGTCAGAATGGACAGCACAACGAGGCATTACGGTAAATGCCAACGCCTACACAAGGCTCGTCATCCTGTCTTCCTTGCTGTTATAAGAGACGCTTGTCAATATGAGTAACTGGCTATTGGAAGACGCTACAGCCTCATCCTTGCGCGAAGGCCTGAACTGTGTGACTTGTCTAGCGACGTTGCCCTTACAGGACTTCGCGGGATGGTAGAAGCCGTAAGGGCGCTACCGGTCGAGGCTGGAGAGGACAGGAAACAGGATTCGTAAAGGCTCTACCAGATCGAGCGACAATCTGACTGGCGCCGAAAGAACATCCCGCAGGGTGCTGTGGACCAACGTTGACCTCGCTGTTCTGCCGAGAACAGCAACACCACAGCGGTGCACAATGCTGCTGCTGACAATCGGAAGATTGGTGCAGGCCTCTAAGTTGTTGACCAAGGAACATACCGAGACATACGAATGCAAGACCACTCTTCTCCGGAAGAAATCCTGACTTGCTGAGTAGGTCTGCCAACTACTCCCGCAGTTTTCAAGGCCGCTAAGGCTGTAAGGGCAAGCGCTTGCCTGAAAATTGTCTCCTCTGATGTCATGCCACACATGTCGTAAATAAATAGATACATGTTGGAGGAAGCGGTTTCCTCCATCTTCAGTGTTTTAGATGAAACTACGGCTGAACGTCCCGGAGGACAATTAACCATGTCATCGCCCTTAGAAACGTACGCGTCCTGGGAAATGTTTTGTTCACCAAAGATATGTAACATTTAGACAAAAGACCCGTATGTGAAGAGGGCAACGACGACAACGTTCTAGTAGACGCCCATGCATCTAAAATATTTTAGATGTGTACAAATCTCATCAAATTCATATTTACATCATCAAAACCTAAATCCACTAAACCTTCTCGCAATGATTTACCCTGTGTTTTAAAGCAGTATGATGCTTTGAAGTCGTTTAACTGTTTACCGGTCCACACGGCATAACATTCCAGGAGACCTGAACCCTTAACAGCACCGTATGAAAACCTGAAATACCGCTCGCGTAATTTGTCTGTCCGGCCACAGTTCAGTTTGTTAGTGTTTCTTCATTCCGTTCCTGCTACTACCATATGTGAAAGAATTTAACTTAAGCGTAAGCCATTGATTAATGCAGTTCGGCTGTTTATAATTAATGGAAGAGAAAAAACGGTGAGATCGCAACAAAGTAACCGACACTTTATGTCACGAATTTCGCCTTTGATGGGTATAATGAGTTGCTGCAAGCTGGATGACCTTAGGTTCATCTCCGGCATTGGCAGAGATTTTTTACATCGCCATTTCATCTACAACTTCTCAGGAACTCCCCTCCCCCAAGTTTGCTATTCAGTGTTGCCTTAAAAGCGTGCCTTCGCTCCTCAGATGTCGTTGAGGAGTGCGTCTTACGTAAGTAAAGGCTGAATTTTAGCAAATTTACCTGTGCATCTTTATGTACGTACAGGCCGTAGCAGACTCGAATGCTATCTCTCACGCACATATATACGTGTTTTGTTACATATAAGATAGAGTCGTAAGTTTCTTTGTGTCAGTTACAGAGTTAAGTGTTCGTGATAAAGGAATTGTCGTGTATGATCACGTTCATATTGAGCAGAGGTTACACGTTGACACGGTGGAAGCCTGCCTGAACTTTTAAACATTGTTTTCCACTACACGCCTCTGAACGTGCTGTGGGATGTCTACAGTTTTATCAGAGGCGTTGGCAAGTTTTCCGTTGCGGAGTGTTACGCCACTGTTGCATGGCAATGTAAGAGGCACGTACGGCGATCAGTCATCGTGGCTACCAGCCACATACCCCAGCCTGCCTCGTGGAGATAACGCACGCCACTGTCGACACTACTGAAGTCGAAAAACAAATATAACGCCGGTCAACTTTTCATTCGAGCATTGTTTCATCATAAATTATTTTTTAACATCTCTTCCGCAAAAAGTTTTTTTGTACGAGCAGCTTCTGGTGATAGTGGTTGCGTGGTGTACATTGTTTTAATTAAAATTATTTCCATGCAAATTAGACATCATCCCCTGTCACTCTGAATCTATCTTCAGTTTCGCTTCTTTTCTTCATGGTTATTATAATGTGTTTCAGGACAATGTCATTAGCACTAGTATTAAGGCGAAACAATTAATTTATATCTGCATTTCAGACCCTAGCTACATTTTAACAGCATGCTGTTTCTATGCGAAATATTACTACCAACAAACACCTAATAGAAACGCTGTAGAAATAATGTAATAATAGAATTATCCTCAACTTCAGCTTAATCCGTATTAGAAAACAAGGATATTAGTTAAAAAAGCAAATCCTTTGCAGAGTTACCAAGATCATGCAAAAGGATCCATCTTCCCTTGCAGTGTTACCAACTTCATGAAACGGAATCCAACTTCCCTTGCAGAGTTACCAACATTATGCAAGAAATTTCAGCTTCCTTTCAGACTAACCAATGCAACAAAATCCTTCTTCAGAAGCCAACCGTCGCTCAACTAATCTCATTCTCTCGCTTTTTATGCAACCCAAAATATATTAACACATTCACAAGAGCTCTACGTTGCATCATATTCGAGCCAATCGCATCCAGTTACCCCTTTCTTATCGTGTTGCTTTAAGGTCCATCGTCGTATCATCTTGCAATTTAATTCTAGGTCTTCCAAGATGTCTGTTCCCGCTTATGGTTTCTAAGTAAAATTCTCTAAGCATTTCTCATTTGTCCCATGCTCTGCAAATGTGTTACATATTTAAATGTAACTTTTCGAAACTGAACTGCAGAAAAGAGAAATGGCTTTAATAAGTATGGAATATCGTGTTAGAATATACTGAATCCTTTAGAGCATAGTTGTTATGGTATGTACCACTGCTTTAATATTCAAAATCTCTGTGTCCTCACAGATATACACGTCTGTTTACTATTGTTCTGGGAATTAATAGTGAATACGTCCCGAAAGATGTGTTACCTGTTGAGCTTTTTAATTGAGACAATGTTTGGTGTGAGGTAGGAACTTTGTAAATCATTATTTAGTAAAATTTCGTGTTTCTAAATGCTAATGAAATACTGTGTATATCAACAAGCTGACGTGACTGGGTTTACCACAACATTGTGTCTGAATATCGCATCATAAAACATAACACTACGATTAATGTTCAGTTAGTGTTTAGAAGAATGAAATCTAAACCCAAATTTAAATTCACTAAACAATGCAAATTCGATATACTCGTAATAGTAAACAAATTTCCCCACACACATCCATAATTTCAGCCTGAATATAATACAGTAATCTCAGCAGTTTGGTTCATTATTTATACCGGCTTGTCCACTCATCTGATCACCATATTATGTTACTGCTGTCAAGTAGCCTAGAGCAACTTCATGTAACATTCACTACGTTCATAATGAGTCTCTAAAAATCTTTGCAACAGTGTGCAGTTAATTATATGAATATTGGTTTTAGAGTTCTCCATTTGTATTAGATGTATATAATGATATACGACGTGTCGAGAGATGACACTACTCTCGTCTTCTGCTGATTGATTTATCATTACAATGACCCGCCCCAGTGGTATTTTGTTTTTGAACTAGCTTAATATTCAGAAATGTCATGTGTTAGTTCCGAACAATTGCCTCTGATCTCAGAATAAAACGGTGGTAATTATATCAGTACAATGGTAATCAGTCACATAGAGACGGGAGTCCAGCCAACTCCCGAAACCTCGTGTATACAATGCACTTTACAGAGTGGACAGCATTCAAACATAATATTCTTATAAGAGCTTATATTATTGTGGCACTGTACTGCATCTGATTTTTTTCTCTTCTGTTGTATGTGCAGGCAGTAGATGGGTCGGCTGGCTCAACAGTTCTTTCGGAGGACAACCCCTCGAGATCACTTTTGAGTTCGATGGCCCCCGGGAATTCTCTGCAGTCCACCTGCACGCCAGCAACCTTCTCTCCAGAGACTCCCAGGTGAGCGTCCCCTCTCTTTCACGGTGATAGTTGTGAAATTGTAGTTCAAAGATGGTTCCGATATACCCAGGAGGACAGCAGGACAAGTATAAGATACCATGAAGTAGCTATAACTCTCACAACTTTGGAGCAAGAAGTCTGTAAACTTTTATCACAGAAGGATGGTATTTGAGCAGGGTAGTGTATTATATATTATACTGTATAACTTACTGCATGAACTAGCGTTAACTATATGTTTGGGATTATAATATACAACACAGAATTAAATACTGAGTTATTTAATAATTCAGAAATGAATTATTATTATTAAGTGTTTAATTTATACGTTACGTCACTTAGTATAGCAGTAGTGGTCTAGTTTTATGCGGGAAGTCCTTGGTTCTAATATCTGTGCGTCATCGGTTATCCTGAGATTTTACGCACTTTTCTTTAGTCCATCCAGGCAAATACTGGGATATTACCATGATTAGGCCACGTCCGCGTCCTTCTAAATCTCCTTAAAGTGTCATTCATCCAGTACCCTATCGTTAGACGCAATATAAGTCTCCAACACTGACAGTGTTTTGGTACAAGCCACAAAAAAGTCACTTGGAAAACCAATAAGGAAGTAGAAAGGTGTAATTAATTTTAGGCCGTTCGCGAAATAGAGAAACGAGGCTCTTAGCATTGTAATGTACGTCCGTCCGTCAGTCTGTTTGTCTGTCTGTACGCATGGTACAACTTGTCTCCGACTGGACGGAGTTTCACGAAATTTGATATTTGAGTATTTTTCGAAACTCTGTCGAGAAAATTCAAGTTTGATTAAAATCTGACAAGAATAACGGGTGCTTTAGGTGAATATCTATGTAAATTTATGATAGCGCCCTGAATTATTCTTAGAATGAGAAGTGTTTCAGACAAAAGTTGTATAATAAATCAAAGCACATTTTATGTTCAATAACATTTTTCCGAAAATCGTGCCGTTTATGAGGTGATGTGGAAAAATATGGTAGAGTCGGACAGGCCACAGATGATAATATAATACAGCGCAGAATAGACGCTAGAATAGTGAAACACAATAATAATATTTAATACCTATTGCTTTTCCACAGCAACAAAGGTTAAGCTAAAGCGCCTCAGTGTTTACATAATACTTTAATTGGCTGTCCTTTTATCTAATGCAAATAGATTGTAAGTATGGGAGGGAAATGGAACTGCCTCAGAATTGTGTCAGATAGGAGGGGACGTCGCTGTTAATGGTCCCGATTCTTCGGTGTTGGTATCAACGATTAACAGAGACTTCGTTACCTACCTAGTTAATCGGTTAATACTGTTTGGTGTCAGTGAAGCTAATTATTCATACTGTTTACTCGGAAAGGACCGTATTTGTTGTAAAACGTTCGTCACTCGTTTGTTGTGATAGAAATTGTTGTGGCCATGCCAGTTGTAAGGCGGTTAGTCGCTGGTCTTTTAAGGCGGAGACCCAAGTTCAATCCTAGGCCAGTCCATGTGGGATTTTAGATGAACAGAATCAATACCCCAATGCTCCATGCTCCATTCAGTCATTCATTCATTCATCAGCGACGCTATGTACGCTTAAAAAGTGTTAAGAATATACAGAGTGTTTGTCCAAGCATTTTAGATACTCCCTGTATACAGAGGTCTAACTCTGAATTCTTCATTAAACATACTCTAATGCAGCAGGAATTGGGACGACGTTTGATAGCCCTATAAGAATTTGCTCATTGAATGATTCGGTAAAATTGTCGGGAAGAACATGATTTTCCGTTCAACATAAAAGTGTTAAAGCTAACTTTGGCAATATATTCAGTAACGAATTTCGAAACAGACTACTCCTCTTTGATCTGTCTCGGATCGCGGTTCTTCGCAGTGCCATTGTTTCTAGTGACATATGTTCTTGTCAATATGTGATGCTGATTTGTATACACACGGAGTGTCATAGTGCAACCAACTGTCGCGAAGATATTCCTGAATGTGAGTGTGCGGCGTAAGAGTTTCAGCCGCCACACACCCTCACATCCCACCAAACAACCCCTAAACACCCACAGAAACGCGTTGCTGTGTTGCTTTGCTAGCGCTGCTATATGCAAAGTTTAGAGCGGCAACTGTCAGAATTCAGAAGTTAAATGGCGTAAACTTCGCTTTACTAAAGGCTTCCGATAAGTGATGGGTTTTCTTTTTTTCATGTTTTTATTTGTAGAAAACGTCCATTTAAGTAAAACGGGAAATCGTGGCTTTCGTATCTTCATCTTTCACCCCTGTCCTTCCTTTCCCTTATCCCTTTCGTGCCTTTATTTCCTTCCCTCCCTTATGCATTAAAACAATAAATTGGGTTACATATTTACCCTTCAGATTGCCCAGTTTCGAATATAAAGCTGCCATCTGTGTAAGTTTGGGAAAACTATATATTTCCATACAAACGGCGTGATAACTACAAACACCCACACCCACACACACAACCAATTATAAATCCTGCCCTATTAAACTAGTAGATGGACCTTTATATGAATTTATAATTTGTATTTTTATGACTGAGATGAAGAAGGCATATGGGCAAAACTGAAAATTTTGGTAGACAAATTTCGGCTGCCGGAGGCAGAAGGTGTCTGTCGTGTGGTTTGGGGCTCCAGGCCTGGTCACACCTGAGCCGCCAATCCTATAATTATAAAGTAAAACCGTTACATTGGCTGTCTAATATTGTAGGGCGACACGAGAGGCTGCTGAAACAGAGCATAGCTGATAAGAGACTCGATTTCTTGAAGGAGACATTTATTTTTAAAAAGCAGAACATTGTAGATTTCAAGTTAAATTCCTAATACGAAATTTTACATTTTCTAAAATTTCAATCGTAATGGAAAAAAAGAATTTATGTATTGTAACATTTATAAATTTGCCATCTTTCTACACATCTTAACATTTTATACACATGTGTAACTTTTTTGCTCCATTGAGATCTGTTACAGTGAAATGCAACGTATCAGGTAGCGGGGTATTTATATGTAGCCGTGGAATCTTGCATATTTTTCATTATAAATAACTAACAACTAACCCCATGGAGCAGAGTCCTTCCTGAGAACCTAGCAGGTCCTCAGCTAGTCGAAACATTCTCCGCATTTTATGAAACCCGAAGGTTCATTACCGCATTCACAAGCATCCGCCACCTGTTCCTATCCTGAGCCAGCGCACCAAAGAATCAGTCCAAGTCCAAGGCCCTGTAAACTGTTTCGTAACATCGTTAAATTTTAACGGTGAGGAGTTGTTAGCAACTCGCCCAATCCCCAATCTGGAGGACCCCCTTTGTCGGCTGTCCGCGACTGCTTATTCAATATATTTGCAGCTACTCTCCATATCTGGAGGCCGTTCCTCCATCCGCAACCTGACGACACGCCATGCTGTGGTGACGGACCCACACAGATGGTCCGTGCGTAGGGCTCACAACCTTGCCACCTTCATGTGCCGATTGTCTAGAAATTCTGGGAATGTCAATCACCTGGATCTCTAAATGCCTGTACAGGGGATTGCGTTTTTAAATACCAACAGAGTACACTATTAAAATTAATTGTTTTAATGGGTCTTCCACACGTTTCGATCCTGCTGGGCCATTATCAAAGAGTTTTCAGTATTACAGTGAGAAGAGTATAAAAAGTTAGCGCTTTATTTATAAATGAGCAGTTTTACAAAAACTTATAATTTGATTAAAATGCCAATTAGGGTGTCTCCCTATACAAAGTGTTTTTTTTATTTTTAACTGTTAAATAACTGATATTTTTAATCAAATGAAAAGTTGCGTAATTTCAGGCTTTCGCCGCGATGTAGATGAGATCTGCTCTCTTCTGGGGTATTAAGCAGCGTAGAGTAGTAATTCTGTACCGACGTTTCGGGACAACATATCAGTCCCTTCTTCAAGAGTCAAGAAGCCCAAGACGTTATTCTGACATATAACGCAGCGTAGAGTGGTAATTCTATACTGACGTCCAAGAAGTTCTTCTTGGGCTTCTTGACCCTTGAAGACAGGACCGATATGTTGTCCCGAAACGTTAGTATAGAATTACCACTCTACGCTGCGTAATATCCCAGAAGAGCGCAGATCTCAAATGACAAGTTACTTTCACACTTTTATATGTATGACTGTTTTATTGGTATATGCACTCATAACGTTTTTATACACTTTGCATTCTGCTAGTGAATAATTCATTGATAATGGACCAACTGCTCCGAAACATCGAGGGGATTGATTAAAGGAAACTAGGGGTGCCTCCCTCTAAACAGTGTGTTTTGTTGGTTTCTGATTTGTTTGACAGAATAAAGAAATACGCGGTAATATTCAACGTTATAAGATTTTATTACTTAAATGTAATTTTTAACAGCATAAAATATTTAGGATGGAAACCTGTATAAAAAAGTAGGCTTTGTTTATTTATGAATGGAACTGCGTGCTGTCGAATGAAAGCTAGGAGCGACACGTAAATGAAATGAGCAGCGCAAAAGTATTAAATATTAACGTATACTTAAAGACTTCTGAATATTTCAAACATATTTTAATTTTACATCAAAACATTAAGGCTTCTTGCAGAAAAGTAAATACTCATAAAAGCGATCCGAAATCAATATTCCGATTTTAATAATGCAGGTTTCAATTCAAAGGCCACATCTATAGCTCCAAGCAAGAGAGCTTTATTGCATTTTACTAGGAATGTCGATTTGTCATTGTTCATCACAACAAATGCAAACAGATAAAAACAGTTATTAATTTATGGTAAGATATTTAATATACTCGTATTTTAGGCGTTCTTTACGAAGTAAAAAAGAGAACTCCTTATGTGGAGATAATGTCAGTATGTCTGTCTGTCCGTCTGTGATCTAGGGTTAGTGACTAAACCTTTGACGCATTCTAGTGAAATTCAAGTTCCTTACAAAGTTTTCACGCAAGCCCGAGTTTCCTGAAAATAGGCTGAGCAACAGTCGTACTTTACTTAAGAACATAAATGAATTTCTGCCACAAATTTTCATATTTATTGACCTATTAAAGATGCATATATACCCGCAAATTCCATATTTTTGACCGATTTGGACAAAATTCGTTTTCACTGTGGTAGATCTCAACACAGTTTCGTTGAGTAGACCCTAATTGTGAGTTTCCTGAATAAAATTTGGCTCGTATTTTCGGCATTTTTTATCAGTCCTGGATAGAATTAGGTATAGAAGGCCTACACATGATGCTTTAAACGTCTCTGAATTTCGTTAAAATCGGCGCAGCGAAAGTCATACTTTACTTGGACGCGCGAATGAATTTAACTTATAATTTTCACATTTATTTATCTGTTTTGGTAAGGTTCGGCAATAGAGATATGCACGTAATGGTGTTGAGTATCTGTGAGTTGTGAATGTAGGTACAACGAAGGCCGTTCGGCAATAGAGATATACACGTAATGGTGTTGAGTATCTGTGAGTTGTGAATGTAGGTACAACGAAGGCCGTTCTCTTCTTATGGGTGTAAATTTAATTTCTTTTAGGCTTACCATGGAACCGTGTAACGTTTTGTAAGAAAGAACGCCTTGATCAAGTCTATGTACTATTTTTCGTAGTAGTTCATTTGCCATAATTAGCCTATGATGTTCCAGATTCTCACATCAGTGAAGATTCATATCTTCGTCTTCTATGTTAGGCTACCATGCAGTCTGGTAGGTGGATGCCAACTTTTGGAGACGAATGTTGCTTATGTAGCACGTAGGACAAAAGACATCACTCCGGGACAGCTCGGGAGGAAAAAAAAGAGGGAACTAGAATGGCTTGGAACAAGTTAAAGAGTCCCGGGTTTAAACTGGTCGACAAATTCCAGAACCTAGGGATAAAGAAAGATGTCCTGGAATCGTTCGTATTCCCGGTCCCATATACGGCGCACAAACGGGGTCACTCATGGAGAAGGAAATAAAAAGATGCTCGAAACTTGTCAGCGAACACGGAGGACATCGTGACAGTGACACACAGTGTCAAGTGGAAATGGGGAGGCCATGTGGCAGGAATTGACCAGCGCGCATGGGCACACGCTGCATCAATGTGGGACGTAAGATAGGTAAAAGGAGAACTGGCGAACGAAGACGCGACGGGCAGACAGTTCAAGAGAGCAGCAGGAGGGCAATGGTCACGAACAGCCAAAATCCGGCGCGAGTGGAGTAGGTACACCCAACATTCGTAAAACCAGTGACTCAAACTCGCAGACAGAAGCAAAAAGTGTCGACGTCTCTAGGAATAGCTCACCTAGTGATAAAACATTCGAGCTCTCCCTGTTTCCACCAGGAGGCCGTTGCCCTCAAGGGACGAATTAGGCTTATTTATTTATTTATTTATTTATTGACGGTTGACGGTTAAGGTGAAAATAGGCTTACTACCTCCGTGGAGGCTGGAGTGGTATTCTTCTCCGAAATGTGGTACCACCTCACATGCTACATGGTATCACGGCCAAGAAAATCACGATGTACGCGTAAAAGTAAAAGTGCAGTTTGTATCTGATAAAGAAAAGGAAACAATTTACGTTGCACTCGAAGTCTCAGTTGTCTAAATTGAAGTTCCTAATGAAATCGTTAAATTTCAGACATACAGAATTGTATAAAAAAGATTAAAGGAGCTTCGGACGAGATTAAAATGAAACACCCACGCCCATGTCCAGCTGTACTGGAAGTGTTATAGACATTTTAATAAAAGTCATCACGATGTAGTCAGAAAAGATTCTATGTGACGCATATACTTAATTCTGTCTTCTGATCAGCTTGCGATCTAAATATATGACACTTACAGCGAGACACAGTTACATTCAAACTTGATTTATTATATTATGTGTTTGTTAAATTCGTATAAACACTACCTCGATTTTAACTAGCTTGACACTGTTGATAACTTTTTCATTATTATATGGATGCGTTACAGAAGTTGAATTAGTCTTTATTTTAGAGCTAAATAAGGAAATTTTAGAATATTCCAGTTTTGTAATAACACGGGAATAATGTTTTCCATGATACTTGTGTAAAAACACTTGCCTTCTTGAGGAACATCCCAAACTATGTATTGCTTTAAGTTTACTCTTGGCGTTTTGTGGCTTTTCAGTAATTCATGGAAAAATTGACATGACAGCCTCAAGGGAACAACATTATGTCTGAAATTGGCTGTTACGACGGGCCTGTAAGCCATGACTATGTTAATGTACGAATATAAGGCTAACTAAGGAACAAAAACTAAATGGGGAATATAAATCGGAGGTTTAGAATTTTCTTCGACTCTCAAGAACACCCCGAAAAACAGGATTTTGACGTGCCTTTCGGTAATTATTTCTTACGGATTACTGCTTCCTTGTACTTAAACGTGTAACTTCTTCTGCTGTATAATTGTTAAGGGTTTTGAACCTCTATTAATTTACGCAAAGTAGGAAGTTGGCTAAAAGGGGTAATTTCTAGGTAACATCCCACTTTGTGTAGGAACATGCAGGTCTATTAGCTTTGTCTTATAAACTTACTGTGGTTATGACTTTTGACTGCAGTATCTTGCGCTCGCAAATATAGCGTAGCTAGTCTGCTTCACAGGATACGACATAAACGTAGCGTAATGCATCCATATGCCATACTGTCTTTGAACCTACATAACATAGCGTTTAAAATGGTTCTTTCCGGACAGAAACACTAGAGTTAGATTCCAGGCAGGGGCAAGAATATTTAAAAATTATTTCCTTCCATGACGCGATGCCGTAAAGTGTGGTATATAATATCGGCGTTTCGTAGGAACCTGTTTTTCGTCCATCTTCAACGTTTTCAACGAAAGAGCGGCTTTACGTCCCAAAAGACAATAAATCTTGCGTCCGCCGTGAGGACCTTATACTTCATACGAAGCTTTATCCGCCAAAGCTAAGAAAAGAGATTTTCGATGCATAAAAGTGAGTAGGGTAGGGACATATTATTGCTTATTGCTACTTTCTGAGCTAGACGTAAAAATAGAGATCACTGTCTTTGTTTCTGTCGGTTATGAAATGTGACCACATTTTAACATCTGGTCTAAAGGCAATGATGTACTCAGTTTAGCATTGTAGCCATTCGGAAAGGCGAACTGTGAATAATAGAGGCATCTCTCGGTTTGTAAAATCACCGCAAGGGGTTGAATTCTTATACCATTCAGAGGGAGGAATAAAAGAGCTTGGAAAGAAGGGATGGATATAAAAGAGATGGAGATGGACAGATGGACAAGAACAGCATAGAGGGAAAGGGTATATTTTGAGAAAGTCAAAGACGTTTATTCTGAGGAAAGTGAATCTGAAGACATCTATCGTATTAGATGGCGGGATAGAGCATTGCTTTTATCACCATTGTAGGAGTATGCAGCTTTATTCAGCGCTAGGGACTTGGACCTTATTTTACGAGAAGTGTCATTGAATATACATTGTCGTTATCTTGTTGTCATTTCTTTCTTGAAAGGGGCTGAAATGAGAAAGAAGGGAATAAAACACCAATATCGGCGAAGTTAGGTTCTATGATAAATGGGTTCGAAGCTGGAGACGGTACAAAGGGGAGGATATGTATAGAGTGCTTTGTATTTTTATGCACTGCTATCATCGGTAGACTCTTAATAGATAATGACGCTTGTGTGTCACTTCAGAGGTTTATGATGGATGATGTCTCCATCTGTCTCTCTCTCTCTCTTTCACTATATTTTTTTCGGACATCATTCAAAGTTTATAAACTCTTTCCAAACTTTTCCTATTTCCCAAAAGTTTTCCTGCGCTATTCAATTTTTCTGTTAGTCCCTCATACATAAACACGCAGCCCGCTGTTTCGTTTGTTACTCCTGTGTTTCTGTATTAGGCCTGCTTCCTAAACACTGTTTAAGGTGTTTGCCTACGTCACGGCTAGCACGCATCATTAGGCTCTTCCCTTCTGTCGTAAATATGCTGATGTCAAGCCAATACCTTGCTGGTATTTTGGTGGCAGCAGAGGAGTGAAAACAGAACATGTGTACATATACTGGTCCTATAGACCCTTAAAACTGCAAATTTGTTGGCGCGTCTTTGCATAAGTAACAGCTGTGCAATATGGTACACCGGAAAGTCTGTTAACTTTTTGTTTCACTTTAGCTAATGCTCTCTATACATTTACAGGATGAGGGAAAATAAGCACCTAAATATTCCGAAAATACGACAAAATGTGCGGCTCTCCTCCGCATACACATACACACATACACACACCTACATACATTACATACATACATACCTACATACACACACATACATACATCCTTATGTACGTACATACATACATACATACAAATACGTACATACATACAAACATACATACACACATACATACATTACATACATACACATATGCATACATACATACACATGCATACATACATACATACATACACACACATACATACATTACATACATACATACACACATACATACATACATACATTACATACATACATTACATACATGCATGTATACATACATACATACATACACACACATACATACATACATAATACATACGTACGTACATTACATACATACATAATACATACATACGTACGTACATTATATACATACATACGTACGTACATTACATACATACATACGTACGTACATTACATACATACATGCATACACATATGCACACATACATACATACGTATACATGCATACATACATACATACATACACACACATACATACATTACATACATGCATACATACATACATACATACATACACACATGCATACATACATTACATACATGCATGCATACATACATGCATGTATACATACATACATACATACACACACATACATACATACATAATACATACGTACGTACATTACATACATACATAATACATACATACGTACGTACATTACATACATACATACGTACGTACATTACATACATACATACGTACGTACATTACATACATACATACGTACGTACATTACATACATACATACATACGTACGTACATTACATACATACATACGTACGTACATTACATACATACATACGTACGTACATTACATACATACATACGTACGTACATTACATACATACATACGTACGTACATTACATACATACATACGTACGTACATTACATACATACATACGTACGTACATTACATACATACATACGTACGTACATTACATACATACACACACACACACATATCGCCCTCGAATGCAGTTATTCCTTTGATTTACGTTATTTTAAGCCACGTTTGTGTTTTCGGTAGGTCTAAGGATTGCTGTCGTCCTACCCTGGGTTCTCTGAAACCTCAGCACACATCTACCGGACTACTTACATAGCCTTGAAGACCTGTAATGTCTCAGTACCCCAATTTACAGTTATCAGAGTTCACAAACTATTTGGTTGTTGTTTTTCGTGGTTTTGAAACTTGATCTCTAAAGAAGAGTTCAAATGTTTGAACTTGCCGTGAAGTAAAATACGAAGCCTGAGACTGGAACATGCTATAGACGTTGTTGATTATTTATGGAAATATTTTCTTTAATTTTATTTGTTTTTCGGTAGCTAGGGTGAAAGGGACCATAAAGGAAAGATAAGTGTGTTGGGACGTACGTATATTTTTTGCTGTTTATTGCATTGCAATGATATTTCATCGGTAAAGTGACTTGTAAGACGTCGATATTGTATACTTAATTAATATGTGCCTTTTGTTTCGAAAGACTACATTTTGTGGTGAAGAAGTTAATTCCAGTGTCTATTTGAAGCTTCAGGCGCATCGATATCTCTTGTCTGCGTCTCAGAGTTTCAGACACATTGTCGGACCATATTGCCTCTTAACAAAACATTATAAGCTTCGATACTGTTTGCTTTTTAATGCATGTAATTACTCGCTTGGAAAAATAAGCCTGTATGGAATACGTAAGAGAATAAATGAGGCATGATTTATTCAGGACTGCAGTACAGTTTTATCTTTTTGACATACCAGAATGAATATTTAGATGATACAAATAATTGCAGCGAGTACTCTATGTTTCTTGTTTGTTATTTTGTGAACATTTCCTTTTGTGTTTTGTTTGCCTTAGTGCACATTCCAGTAACTGTTTGGCTTTAGTTTAATTGATTTGTACTAAACCTTACCCTATTTAATGGCGCTTTCTTCACCTGAAAAAATTACAAGTATGTCTTGGAATGAATAAGTGCAAAATACGAAAAAAATAATTATAATATTGTAATTATTTTATGATTATCACATTATTAAAATTACTAATTTTTGCATATTCTGTGTTACTCTAACCTTTTTCAAGCATGAAACGTATGCTTTGTGCTCTCAAACCCTTTATTCCTTCAACATAGTATCTACTGTGATCAATTTCTTTGAATATCGATTTATTATTCAGATAAACGTAACACTTGATCTTTGTATGTACTGTCTGGTTAATAAATGGATATTTATCAGCTAGCACAACGTGATAATGTTACCTAAATCAACTGCTGTGAATTCACGGTAGATCTATATTACATAAAATCAGTACGTACTACGATATTTTGATTGTCACTTGCGTTCTCTGTACACGTGGTTTCATTCATATTGTCGGAAAAAAGAGTCGTAAACTGTTGACTAGTGTTATTTGTTTGGAAAGTCTATGTACTTAGTAGTGGAATACACTTTACATCCATGAGTTCTGTTGCTGAGGTCAGTAAGTGCATGTGGCCAAACGTTCTTGCCTGTTAATGGTTTTTGAGGACAGAGCTATTTCTCTGCTTTAAACTTCGAAATCCAAAACACACGTCCTGTGTAATAGTTCATATATATATATATGTGACGCTATGGAAGACACACTTAAGTTAGACGTGTCTCAAAATCGTTCACTAACCGGGAATCCTCTGTGCCAATTCCATGCAGCAACGCAATAAAATGAGTTAATTATGTCACTGCATAAAAGACGAAAATTATTTCTTTCTCTTTTTATTCTTTTTCTGGAAAATAATCAAGAGAATAAATCTTCAGGTTGCTAAAAGAGGAATTTCTTCTCCGGAAGAACGACTATTGGCTTCTCAGAAAGTATCCTCCTACGTGGACTTAATACTCTAAAATATTCGTGTTCAGGGAAAAAATGTGGTGACAGCACATATCCTTGGACTTTCTTGTACCCTACTTTGGCACTGAAGACAGAAAGGTTGTCGGTTTTGTACATCAGTTGCTGATTCTTTGTAACGTCGGTTTTCACTAGATATGTTGTGATCTAGCAAATAACTGCAGACTGTAGGGCGTCAGAGCTAAGAAGACAGCTGTCATCCTGCCCACCGCCGTGAGACCCTGAAATTCGACAGTTTGTAATAGCAGGATTAATTCCACAAAGCCTCCATCTTCAGGCGCAGGCAACGTTATCGATCCTAGGCTGATGTCACAATTCGGGAGAGTGACAAAGTCATGTGCACGTAGATCAGTGTGTTTCTGCAGTCGGTGCGGTTGAGGTGCAAGTATTCGTCTGCTTACGTAGTAGCTGCCATCATGTGACTGAGGTAGGAGGATCGTAAGGTTTGTGAGACTCGCGCTTAAGGTTATCATGCAAGATGACGGGAACTTTGTAGACGTAATCCTGCTACACCTTTCTTCACGACTTGATCCTCAGTAGAGTACTATATTTTTCACAGCTTAACTAAGCACAGCATAGGATGAACAGTCTTTGTTAAAGCCGTTTATGCTGTCCGTAGATAAACTGTCTTAGCTGCCTGTTTAGTACACAGTTTGATAACTGGAAAAACGAGAGATTTTACACATATAGACAAGGGTCTTACGTACAGTCCATACCGTATTTCTTATTAATAGCTCCTTCCACCGGTTTACCAGATCCTCGTCAAGTTTTAGCTTCTCCTCTTCATTCTACAGCGGTCTTTTATTTAGTATCCCAGATGGGGACTAGATCCAGCAACATTTAATCCGACTTGGAAAAGTTTTTGATAAGAGATAGAGAAGCTAGAAACGGGAGCAGTGGTACAGTCTTCTGAGAGAGAGGCTTATGTGGAGGATTACAGGAAGCCTGGAGATGCCGAACAGGCGTGCCTAAGGAGCACCTGCCATTAGGAAGGAGCGCTCAGTTGAGGGGTTGGAAGATGTGGGCAGGTAGCCACTTTGTAGGAGTATAGACTCTGTGTTGGGGCTTATGATATCCAAGCACACTGTAGGATTTGTTGCATAGAGTGATGCAAAGCTTAAAGACAAGGATCGAGAGGCAACAGTAAACGAGAGAAGAGGTATGCTGGAGTGGTAGGATATAGATTTGAAATGACTCAGAGCAGAATTAAACGATGTCAAAGATATTTCATACCAATTACATACAAAAATGATTGATTGTGATTTGGTGAGCTGTATCAGTTTTTATGTAAACATTCTGTAGAAACCATAAATTATGTCTAGACGTATTTACACGCGATCACAGAGTTGTCAAAAGCGACTATTAGCTTCGTCATATCTGTCCATCCTTCCGTCCGAATGGAACAACTCTTCTCCTACTGGACGCATTTTCATGAAAATTAATATTTGAATATTGTGAGAAAATCTGTCCAGAAAATGCAAGTTTCATTAAAAAACTGACAAGAATAACGGGTACTTTACATGAAAACATATGTACGGTTATGGTAATATATCTTTGAATTCTTCTTAGGATGAGAAATGTTCCAGACAAAAATTGTAGAGCAAATCAAAATATTTTATGTTCAATAACATTTTTCCCGAAAATCGTGCCGTTTATGAGGTAATGTGGAAAAATATGGTACAGCCAGGTAGGCCAAGGATGAAAATATAATACGGCGCATGCGCTTTTCATGGTGGATAACCAACACTACAGACACACACTCAGAATACGAGGGCTGTCCAAAAAGTATCCGACTATATTTTTTCAAGCGGTAAGTAATGGCGAAAGGGTGGGGAAACTGAGCGTAGTGGTAGAAGGGACTTTCATGCGCATGCGTGATTTTTTGCTGCCGGATGCGTCTGTCGCTGCCAGATAGCGAAGTGGTGTAACACGTGTTCGTCGCTTTCTCGTTTCGCTCAAGATGACAGAATGTTTGGAGCAGCGATACTGCATCAAGTTTTGTCAGAAACTTCGGGATACCCAAGCGGAAACAATCCGCAAAATTCAGCAGGCTTTCGGTGATGATGCAATGGGGGTCACTCAAATTAAAGAGTGGTTCAACCGCTTTAAAGATGGCCGCATGTCGGCGGACAGTGACCAGCGGTCCGGGAAACCGTCAACGAGCCGAAATGCTGACGTCATTGACAAAGTGCGGACATTGATCATGGAGGACCGTCGTTTGACCGTCCGGGAAATTGCTGATGAGGTTGGTATCAGCAGAGGTTCCGCAAACACGATTTTAACTGAGGATGTGGGCATGCGAAGAGTGGCGGCAAAATTTGTGCCCAAGCTGCTTTCGCCGGAGCAGCAACAACTCCGCCTTGAGGTCGCGCAGGACATGCTGGAGTGCGCCAACTGGGTCCTGAGTTCCTGAAGACTGTGATCACTGGTGACGAGTCGTGGGTGTACGGATATGACCCGGAAACCAAGGTCCATTCGTTACAATGGAAGCATCCAACATCCCCGAGGCCCAAAAAAGCACGACACGTTCTGAGCAATGTGAAGGTGATACTGACTGTTTTCTTCGATTACCGGGATGTTGTGCATCATGAGTACGCACCACTAGGCCAAACTGTTAATAAGGAGTACTACCAAGAAGTCCTCCGTCATATTCGTGATGCAGTTCGGCGCAAGAGACCGGAGCTGTGGGACGCACGCAACTGGCAGCTGCATCATGACAATGCCCCAGCTCATTCATCACACCTGATCCAGGGTTTCCTGGCTAAGCACGGCATTCCGCAGGTTCGCCAGGCTCCCTACTCTCATGACATGCCTCCTTGTGATTTCTGGCTGTTCCCGAGATTGAAGACACCGCTAAAAGGCTCCCGTTTTGACAGCCGCGAGGACATCATACAGAACGCGACGGCGCAGCTGCACACCATTCCAAAACAAGCCTTCCAGAATTGCTTCCAGCGATGGAAGGACCGCTGGGCTAAGTGTGTGGAGTCACAAGGGGCCTACTTTGAAGGGGATTAGGTATTGTAACCACCCAGATACAAAACTTTTTTTTCCCGGCCCAAGGTCGGATACTTTTTGGACAAACCTCGTATATAATACTTATTGTTTTTCCACGGCAACAATGGTTACGCGAACGCGTCTCTTACGTTACACTTACATTTCCCACCTTGTTTCGTATTTAAGGGGCAGGCGTGTGGAATATCCATTACGAATAAGGCTTAGTTTCTAATAGCTTATAAATAATGCAGAATCTAAAATATGTACTATCTAAATGTGCCAAAACTTCTAAACGTGAACCTCCGAAACCAAAGTGTCATGAATTTCGAAACAAATAGACCTATTTCAGTTTCAAGCGGTATGTTAGAACTAAGAACAGCGCCCTAATGCTGTGCCTCTGTGCCATGTATCTGCGGATTACTGATGGTTTTGTGAGTCGTGTGGATTCCACTCGGTGAAACATAGGTTTGTACCAGTCTTAGTTTTGCTGTCATTACTGTAAGAAAAATTATTGTTTTTTAATACAGTTTCACTTTTACTTTCTAAAGTATTTTACTGCTTAAGTATGTTCCTCAATTGTAAATATTCCAGCTTTAAATGTTACAGGGAGTTGTGCCTAATTGGTCCGAATATTAAGAAATATTGGGGTGGGGGTCTGCAAAATTATTTGTAATTTACAAGGGGTCCGTGATACCAGAAGTTGGAGAATCCGTGCCCTATTCTGCTCATAGATTAATATCACGTATCAAAGCTCCGCTGCGCTACCGATACTGCTGTGAGGTTAGGAACTGCTCCCATAACACTATCACAGGAATGGCTAATTAGCAAATTATTTTATAGAAGAGCATAAATTACTTTGGCCCCGTAAAATATCGTAAGCTGCTTTCATTTTTTGTTGCTGGAGCGAAATAAGCTGACATTTGCAAGATTTAAGCACCATTAATGCAAAGTTACAAACTTGATTCCAGGCATTTCCGTTTAGACTATCGTCGTTAACAGTGCAGAATACACAACGTACAATGAATACTTTACGAAGGTCTAGCATGGATTGATTGAACCCAGAACAGGGGCCAGTTGCGATTTCTTGTACACACAACAGTGAAATTTTGGATTTTATAAAAGGCAGAGAATTTTGTGACCAGTTGAGCGTCTGTTTGTTGCTGTCAGTATATTCAGTTTCGCGGTTTTTAAATGCCAGTGTTGGTGGGAATGAGACCTAGCTGCTCTTGGAGATGGTTTTCTGTCTGTTGGGGTAGGTGGAGTTGAAGTTACTGTAACAAAAGAAATTTAAGATAAGAAAACTGATACTGAATTAGAAACATGAGTTTTTAAAGTCAGTTCTGCATTGCGAAAACTTGTAAATTCAAATAGGTTTTTTATTTAAAACACTCTATGAAACCGTATATGAAATAGCGTTAGACTTATACACAATTCGAAAAATTGTTTTTGCATGTATTTTGCTTCTACCTGTAACCAGAACCTTGCTATATCACATTGCCGTATATTCTGACATCGGACGAAGCCACAATAAACATTCGGCTGTTGTATGGGAAAAATAAATGCCCCAAATTTGAGATATAGATGCTTTTCATTGTGCTTTTGTATTATTTTTCTCCTGTCTGTGAACTTAATCTTGCTGTCATTTGGTGCAGAATCTTTTGTCTTCCAGTTTGCTACCCAAAAATATAAAGATTAAGATATACCGAACTATAATTTTTCCTGTTTATGTGTACGGGTGTGAAACTTGGTCTCTCACACTGAGGGAGGAACATAGGTTGAGGATGTTCGGGAATAGGATGCTGAGGAGGATATTTGGTTCTAAGAGGGACGAGGTAACAGGGGAGTGGAGAAGACTACATAACGAGGAGCTTTATAATCTGTACTCCTCACCAAATATTATTCGGGTGATGAAATCAAGAAGAATGAAGTGGGTGGGGCATGTAGCACGTATGGGTGAGGGGAGAGGTGCATACAGGATTTTGGTGGGGAGACCTGAGGGAAAGAGACCACTTGGAAGATCTAGGCGTAGATGGGAGGATAATGAATCTTTAAGAAGTGGGATTGGGAGGCATGGACTGGATTGATCTGACTCAGGATAGGGATAAGTGGCGGTCTGTTTTGAATGCGGTAATGAACCTTCAGATTCCATAAAATAGGGGAATTTCTTGAGTACCTGAAGACCTGTTAGCTTCTCAAGAAGAACTCTGCTCCATGGAGTTAGTTACCTTAATCTTGACTCTAGGAGTGTCGACATGAAATGTGAAATGTGTCCTAGATATCATGATTTTCAACCACATGTGAAAGTATAACATTGCGTTGACACCTAGTCTAAGTTATGAACGGTTCCAGAAATTAATAGAGTTATTTAGGCGTATTACTAGGCTGTATATAGACGCTCATACAGATTCAATGGCGTCAGTGTTTTTCAGTTAAGGAGAAGCCAACCAAAATCAGGTTGCAGAGTATAAGCCTTTAACTTGTAGGGGAGCATCTTGATGTGTTGAAGATTTCAGTTCCTCGTAATGAACCAGGTAGGCTATGTTATCTTGGCAAATTACAGTGTATTAACAGTTACATGGTCCTAGAATCGAATCGAAACCACAAGATCTTTAAATTTTTGGATCAGAAATGGGATATATGTTTCTCTCTAATACATTGTTGTGTTGCAGTTTGCTCGTGATATTATTAAATTGCCACGTGTTGCGTGAACGAAATAAACTGATACAGGTTGTCATGCTTCGACAGTGGGTATTTATCACGTGATAAGTCATGTGGAGTTTGGCAACGTGTAGGATCGTAAGTTGACGCCGACCTAGCAGATAAACATGTTTCCTTCATCTTCGCCCATGCGCTAGTTATGAAACTTGTCAGCATGTAATTTTTTCCGGTACTTTGTTGCTTTTCCTCTCTTAAACCAAAGAATCTGCTCACCACCTTGTTTTCAAACTTCCTCACTAGAATGTACGAAACTCAGGGCGAGACACAAATTTTAACACATATTCACATAAATTAAATGTGTATTAAATATGTTGCCTATAGTTAAAAAATTAACACACGGGAGTAAATAAAGACTCTACGCTAAATATTTCGGTTTTTAAGTGCTTCTTGTCACAACTGGGCCTGCAAGTTCGTCATAACAGATTTTGTCTCATTTAGTAGAAAGTTAAAAACGGCTTGGGCGCTTTGGAGAAGAAAAAGTATCTTGCCCTTGTCGGGAACAGAACACTGATTCCTAGTTCAGACTGAAACTACAGCAGGTTTAGAAGATGCGAACGCCATGTTGAAAAATTCACTGAAATAATCTAGATTGAAAATTTCGTCTATACTGATTCCTTTAATTGTCGAGGATGTTATCATTTAACAGAGAAGCCTGGTAGGCTCTGGCAGCTTCTTCATGCTGGTCTTGCTTAATTGCTCGTGTAGGTTCCATTTTTCTTCCATAGATGAAGCTAGCGATTAGCGACAAAGGGGATATATATATATATATATATATATATCACTAGTCACAAGCCCATCATATGACGGGCTTGCGTTTTTTTAACGCTTCCATCAGGTTGTGCTATGTTGCATATATTATCGATGTTCAACTGCTTCTTCAGGCTCAGTTCGTACCTCACAGAAAACTATCCCCTAATATGCTTGTTGCTCAACTGTTTCCTCGGCTTCATCTCGTCCTCACCGGGAACCAGGAACTTAACGAATAACAGTTAAGTGATAGTGCCAAATGAACAGTGAACAGTGAAGTGTACTTAACAAGGTGCCGTGATGATGGCCGAGTTACTGCCGAAACATATGTAGGGTGTAGTGAACAAGAATTACGAAAGTAAAAAGTGCATTTGTTGGTTGAAAAATTAAAGATTAATGTTAAGATGCACGGTGAAG
Source organism: Reticulitermes speratus (assembly GCA_021186555.1). Taxonomy (NCBI): domain Eukaryota; kingdom Metazoa; phylum Arthropoda; class Insecta; order Blattodea; family Rhinotermitidae; genus Reticulitermes; species Reticulitermes speratus. Next base: position 13,990,649 of record JAJKFL010000007.1, read on the forward strand.
ACAACGTCAAATTAACAGTCCTATATTATTAAAAAAATTCCTGGGCCTCGGCGCGTAACTCACAGAGAACATAGTCATAAGAATGGTAACCGGCGTATGATGCCAGTGGTAATGATAACTGCATGGTTGTCTTTCACCCAGTCACACTACAGTATGCGCGCTCGTGTGTACGAGGTATACAGTGTTATAAGTTAGATTATATTCTATTCATCGTTTGTGGATAGGGTTATTGGTTTGGTCTTGTGGTTTTGTCTCTTGAAATCTTAGTGGTTGCTTTATGTACCACCAGATTTTCACTGAAAAGTTCTGTGTTCTACCCGCAGAGGACTTTTTATGTTTTATGCAGTCCTAAGAAGAAATAGCGATTAGTCCTCTATACAGCATTAACTGTATTTTTGGTTTTTATATCTGAGAGGGAATGTGTTTACTGCGCGGTATGGACTGAATCTTTCAGTATAATTCTGGTTAATCTTAGTCTGTGAGGGTTTAATTTCGACTACTCTTCCTGTATTTGTGTTACACCTTCTTGGACATTGCCAGAATTGTTTTCGTTTATTTTCTGTTACCTCTCGGTGACCAAACCTGATTCCAGGTTGATATATAGAGGTACTTAACTGATACAGGTTGTCTTGTGATTGAGATTGACTGTCCCTGTCGAATCAAACTGAACGTACCACCCCACCGTTTTACCTGAGGAAGGGAATAGTTACCAGTTATATCTGAATAATTGATGGACAAAGCGGGAAAAGGACGCCAAGGTATAGGGCAAGGGGCTCTGGAATCTGAGCTGCGAGCGATCCAATGGGAGACAGCGGCCCGAAAAATAAAAAAAAAGCATACATTTGCTCCTTCCCGTAGGTAAGTAGTAGTTGTTTTCCGAAATATTGGCACCTATTTACCAAATTACACCTCGTCACATACCCGAAGACCGTATCTTTGTATTTACCGTCATGATAACCTTCAATCTCCAAAATATTGTTGGACAGTTTTCTGAATCAGGTTGGTTTTCGAATTAAGAAATGTCAATATATGAGGCCCCTTTGAACCTTGATTCAGGTGTTCATGGAGGCACGGATATTCTTCAGCCTCGACGGCGAGCGGTACCAACAGACACCTCTCTACTTCAGCCTCGATACAAGCAGTGAGGACGACTGGTACCATCACCCGACGCTGCTCAAGGACAGTGGAGGTGCTGCGCGAAATGTTACCATTCCGCTGCAGAACCGAGTGGGTCGCTTCGTCAGGTTGGAGCTGGACTTTGCCAGCAAGTGGCTGTTGCTCAGTGAAGTGTACTTTGACTCCGGTGAGTACTCTACGTTTTTTGGAGTGAACTGTCAGATATGTGGCTACAAATTTAGATTCTGTTGCGCGTGATTCAAGTTTACTATAATTAGTGTTGTCCCGATAAGGTGTTAATTTGTGAAGCAAACCCCTTTTCATGCCTAATACTTTGTGATATTGAAATGACACACAGGTTGGACTCTTTTCATTATCTCATTCTTTGCATGGTTTGAGGTTCTCAACGCGGTGGTGATGAAAAATCAGATCTTCTGCAATGGGAGACCGTTTAAAATGGTAAATAATTAAACACGTTTCGGAGGAGTTTGTTACCTCCATCTTCAGTGTAGTCCAAGGAAGAGAGTGACTACCTTGAAGATGGCGGCAGCAAACTTTTCACAAGCGTCGGTAACGCATACCAATCGACATGGCGTTTTATCCCAGAAGACGTTTTACTCTTCGTCTCATTTTTTGTTAAATCACAGCGTAACGGATGTTGCCACTGCTCATGTCACCAGGCACAAAACTACAAAATTATGAAACTTTATTTTTGGGACCATTAGACTGAATTACTAATGGGGCAATGGACCCAACAGAATAGGTTTAAAATTTTTGCTTAATTTACGTGATGATATAAACAGAGTCAAATTTAGAAACGTTGTGTTTTAACAAAAACAATGGTAAAATCAACCTATTTTAGTTCAGGATTTTCGTGAAGAAGTGTGAAACCAAATCGTGTGCAACAAATTACTAACAAACAGAAGTACGCCCTGTTAATTCCCTATAAATATTTAGTAAGTACGTATTGGACGCGAGAAAAATGACACAAGCCCCACTTTATTCAGGATTTTGCAATGGTATGTGGCAATACATCTTGAAAAAGTACGCAAATTTATTTAAGAAAATATTCTTTTATATTGTAAAATAACACGGCGGCCATGCGAGAATTTTCTTACCTTTTGGTTTGACGGCGACAGTTGATTAACCATCTGAGTTGGACGTGTGAATTCTGGTGTAGAGCCAGATACCATGTATGCCTGCATATTACATATGAAATATTGTTTGCCAATCAAAAGTTACAAACACGCTGAGGATGCAACACTTGGAGGTTATATTCGACAAATTTAACGTACAGAACATGTTCACACAAAAAACAAATGCTTAAAATATAAAGTACAGTAATAATTCAAATATATTTGTAGAAGTAGAGTTCTGTGTCATAGGAAAGTGGAATTTCATGAGTGCTGCTCCAAAATCTTTGTATAAATATTATTCAAGTGTCATATAAAATCAGTTTCAAATTAAATTAAAATTATTCAAATAACATCCTTGTGATAACCAGCAATAACTTACGTAGTGTACTCAAGTCATCGTCCATTATGCCTGACAGATGGTATTATGCTTCTGCGATAACATTTGTACTGCTCTTGTTGCGCGGTAGTACGGAATTATAGAGTTACATGAAACTTGTTCCAGATCGTATTAATTAACTATCTTCTGAAACTTCCGTTGTACGAGAACTTATATGAAACTTTAACAAGAAACAGATATTGGACATAAAATAAAGCATAGCTGACATCAAAGCATCTCATTCCTTCGAAGACATCAGAGAGGATTGTTCCATCTCGTATGACTTTTTAAAATTTAAGACAATTTATCCCCGTTGTACTTTTTAGCGATTATAATTACGATAAATCTTCTGATGGATTACCTACACTTTTACTGGTTCTTACCTTTTAACAATTTAACATTATTATTTATTTTTTGTATTGATATATTCTTGATTCAGTCTTTTTAAAACTATAAACATAGTTATGCAAATTCTAGTCCCAAGGCTCTTCTTCCCATATTATATATACCCACATAACAATAAAAATTGTGAGGATTTGAGGTATCAATTCCGTACAAAGTGTATATATATATATATATATATGTATATATATATATGTTCTTTTATTCTTGTGTTCAACCTGATAACGGCATTTTAGACCTAAACATGTAGTTGGAAATAATAGAAAAATTGTTGTGTTTTGACTGGGGTTGTCGTAATACTAATTGTCTCGCATGACATTTTTATGTATTTATGTTTTATGTATGGTTAATTTAGCGATGCTGTGAGAAACGTGGAATATAGGCTGAACAATGGACAATGCATTGGAAATGATGCGGAGAGAAGAGATCTGGCCTAATGTGACGTAATATTCGGGCATTTTCCTGGAGAGGCTAAGAAAAATGTAAAACCTCAGTAATAATAGCATGTATGGTTTGTGATTTGAACCCTAGACGTATCGAATAAAAAGCAAGTGTAGCTAAACCTCAACGTTCCATACTCAGTAAAATTGTAGGGCCTAAAGTCATTTTTTAATGCCAGTGGGTGTCACGTGATAGGCTGTGATTTGATTTCTTGCCATAGAGTATCGTACGTCTGTGTGTCCAATATAAGTTTTACTGAATGTGGAAATGTCTAGTCAGAATAATCTAACATCTGTGAGAGGGTGAATTTTTGTAAATGTTTGAAATATGTCGATATATATCTAATATCTGAAATTATGTCATTATTCTGTCTTCACGTAACAAGTAATTTTATAATGACACATACAACAGGTGACAATGACTGCCCAAAGCATTCTGTCCTTGTGAAGCTAATCGATACCTACTCATCGGTCGGTATTGCCGCCTTTACCCTTTCCGATAAATTATCTCTAGGTCTGTTATAAAGATTACACAATTGAAATATATGTCGCCGCATAACTATGAAATTGTCTTCAAAGGTCTTTTCATGTTCTTTCCTGCATATTCACTGAAAATATAATTTCTTAGTGCCCCTCAACAGCTATGAGGTATCGGTGCAAACTGTTTGTGAAGACGGTTGTCTGTAGTTTGAATGAGCTTTATGCTAGTGGTGATGAAAATTATGTGAAATATGTAGCGTAAGTTACATAAAAATAAAAGGAAAATTTCTGAACCGGTGTATTTATCACGTACGAGTAAATAATTCTGAAAAATTGTGAAGTCTACCAGCCCTTTAGCTGTTGTGTATGTTGATAAGGAAGTATGTTTACTACATTTATATACGTACAGTCTACGCCAAGAAGATGAGGCGTAGAATCCTTCTGTAAGGAACTTTGTAAACATCTTTCACGTCATATTCAATTTCCATCAAATGGCCACAGTTTCTTGCTTTACAGTGTGCGAAGTTAGTGAGCGTGTGTATATATTTTCAGCACACACACAACTCAACAGCACAAAAAAGTAACTTTCTTTACTAAGCTCTTCTTTTCTCTTTTTTATTCCTTATTTTTCTTGATTTCTTTCTGGAACTATTTCTTCTATGTCTTTTCTTTTCCTTCGTCATTATTACGTGTTTCTTCTGTTCCTCTTCATTTGTCTCTATCTCTTCTTTCTTTATTTATTTTCTCTTTCTGTGTCTGGTACCTTGGTTTCTTTATTATGTCATCTTACGTCTCTCTCTCATTTCTGTTTCTTTATTTCTTGTCATTGTTTATTTCTCTGCTTCTTTCTAACGTCCCTCGTTCTACTCAGAAGCATCATAGGCAGTCTGTCATTCTGACAATGATAAGAGAGCTTCACACAACATGTGATACTATTTTATACGAGCTGAAATATCTGACTTCAGTCTTCACGTTCACACATAATCCTACACAAACATTTTAGTAGTTTATGTGAAGAGTCCCGATGTTTCAATAGTGCACACCCCGAAACATGACTTCTGTGTTATGTTACCCACTGCAACTAACTCCATGGAGCAGAGTCCTTCTTGAGAAGCTAACAGCTCCTCAGCTATTCAAGAAATTCCCCGCATATTAAGGAACCCGAAGGTTCATTACCGAATTCACAAGAGCCCGCCACCTGTCCCTATGCTGAGCAGTATTATTTTACCATTCAAAACATATCGTCTAAAATAGGATTGATTTATTTTTGTTTAAGATGATATATTTTTTACGGTTTAATTCAGTAATTTGTATTTCTGCAGTCTCCGTTACGAGTATGGTCAGGTTAAACATTCACCTGTTATTAGTAACTATGTTATGAATGAGTGGAGCAAAAACTCCCTTCTCCCACGTCGTCTTTCTGTCGTGGTAAGTAAATACAGGCCAACTTTGCCTGCGAAGTAGGGAGTACACACATGAGTACTTTTCACTCCCCGGGCTTATAATATTGTGAGAAAGTAAACAGGGATGCCACCTATTGAATTTAATAGAAACGTAGTACAGATCTTCGCCGTAAATAGTACTTGTGGCTGTAAGCTACTAGACGGCAACGCGCTTCTAACCGGAAGTCTAATAGCATATATCATTAGACTGAGCAGGTCGGTGTAACGGCAACAATCTACACTTGTATTCGGGAGGTGCTCGGTTCGTGTCTCGGCTGGTACACCTGTTATCCTGATTGAGTTTTCAGTGGTTTTCCTCAGATCCCCTATACCAATTCCAAGAAAGTACCTTGCTTAGGTCACGACCTCTTCCTTCCAAATTCTTTAAAATTTATAATAAACCAATAATGTTATAATTTTACAGCGTATAATCTGAAATGCTAACGTGGTCGTAAAATGAACCATAAATAGATGGAGCAAAAATGCATATTAGAATTTAAATATGGTCATCATTGGTCTTTATTTACCCGCTTTTGCGTGGTGCTGAGCCCGTTTGTTACGTACAGGATGTTTCGGGAGGAATCTGCCATACTTCGGGAGAACGTTCTTCTATAATTATAACCAAGTTTACCAGTATCCGAAGTTGAACTTTTATGGAGATAATGACGCGAGAAAAATAGGTCTTCTTGCGGTTCCACGTACTGTACCTGTTTTGCATGGCGTGTTATCTGTACACTGCGCAAGTCCGTCTTTGAGCCGATAGCGAAGCCAAGCCATACAGAGGCGTATGTGCTACGTAAAGTACTTGGAATCCTGAGGAAGGTTTTTGTGAAACTGTTGCTAATTTTTCTCACTTAATAAATATCTTTGTGTCACTCATATGTAAATTAGAAGTGAGGTACAGGAGTTAACATTACATAAACCACAAATTCCTCCTTCTTTTAATATGCATTTGGTAATCAGTAAATGTAAAAAGTTCTTATTCTTTAAAAAGATTTCGCCATTATTTCCGTAACCTTTCAACTTCTTGTGTAGGTATTTTTCGTTATATCGATGTAATTTAACTTAAAGAATGTTCTCCCGAAATATGGCAGGATTCTCCTGAAACACTGTATACCAGTTCACATTCAATTACATTCAAGCAAAGCTGAAGTTTTGTGAAGAATGTACAACTTACTAATATGTGCATAAATTTGATCTTAACATCTCTTTATCTGTGTCCATACTGAAAGTTTGGGAATTACCACAAAGCTTTTGCACGATATAAATATCATATATTTTACGATGAACTTGTACTCTTCGCCATACATTGTTACGAGTAGAACGATTAAAAAGACATGTGTATGGGTTCGGTGGAGCATGAGGAAATAAAGAGCACATGCAGAGTTGTTTCGAAACTCCGTAAGGATCACTTATAAGGTATGTTATTATGGAAGAAGGGTTTGAGGTTTGGACTGTGTTTAGCCGGCTCAGAGTAAGTTCCAGTGATTGTCAGTAGTATATAAGATCATGAACCATTGAATTCCATAGTGACTCTTAGATTTTCAGTAAGGACTTTGTAAGCACAGTTTCTATGTAACACTAACAGTAAGTAATTTTATACGCTTAATTTATTGTCTTAATAAACTCAGTTCTTTATGTTCTACAGAAATTGTGCATAGGACAATGAGTGTTACTTAATCTGCAGTTACATGTCAATGTGCTGTGTCTTATGAGTGTTGGAACGCCATCCTGAAGACTTCTGACCCCGATCAAACGTGGACTGCTGATTTGTATTCAAGGAGTGTTTATTCAAAGCACTATGAGAAAGATTTGACGACTTTTATCCACTCTACCTCAGTCTTCGACAAACGTCTATTCTTGGATACTAACATACATTTTGCGAGCTGATTTCAGTAAACGCAGAATTCGCCGGGACATTCAATCTAACCCTTTGAGATTACATCCATTGAATCAGATACCAATAGTTTGTAAACCAAAGATTGATTCTTTGATGAAAGTTCACGATTTCAAATAATCTACTTCCTGATTTTCTTCCCCTCCTTTTTTTTGCTTGTCATTCCATCTCTTGAAATCATCTTTACAGCTTCTGGAAGAGAGCCTTTGTTTGAAAGTTATTTTTTTTTCTTTATCATCCCTTCCCAGTTTTCCTTCTTCGATTTTCTTCTCACAACCCCCTCACAACTTATTTTTCCTTCAGTGGCAATTTCTGTCTCCCTCCCATGATGTTTCTTGTGTGTTTGAGGGGTTGGTTTAGAGTTGTTGTTGGGCCGTATATGACGTCATAACGTTAGTATCCCCGTTCTCAGTCACAAGGACCAGGTGGTTTTCTATGACGTCGATGGGGTGGGAAGGGACATGACATGCTGGGTTCTGCACTGCGTCACCACGATGGGCAAAACCAAGTAGATGGCGCAGTGGTCGTGGTGCATGACTGCGAATATAATTCAATTTGCCCGGAACCATCACGGATAGCCTGGGAATAGAATCACCTGCCTTGGTCTGTTGTCTCTGTCCTACTCGTGGATGCAAGATGGGATGATTGTTTTCGATCTGGATGGTGGTGCGTTACGTTGGGAGCGAGTGGAGAGTGAGTGCCGACAGGAGGATTGTCAAGACTATTGACGGCCTCTTGAAAGATGTTCGCATCTGGAGAGTAATTTGCTGCCTTTTATGAGAGACATACGTACAAAGTTCTTCGCATACTGTACGTCATTCATTTTATCACGGTATATACAATTTCTGGCATGGGAGAACTTCTCCTGTGTTTATGCATTAAGTCTTTTATTCTTTCATGTCATGTCTTTTGTGTTGGTTCTTACGTCCTCCACCAGAAGGTGTTGGTTGTTTATACATATGAATATTTTAGTTTTTATTCATTGTTTTATATTTGATTGGAACTGGTGTCATGAATTTGCAGACCTATTTTAAAATTCTTATATATTTAATTATTCTTGTTAAATTTTTTGAGTTGCGCATGTGGAATTTATATGTATTTATATGTATGGGTTGTTGTTCCTCGCATGTGTTTTTTATGAATTGTCTCTTGGATTTTTGTAAATTTGTTCCTTATTCGTAATGCTTTCACCTGAAGAAAGAAGCAAACGCTTCCTAAACGTTGTGTTGATAAAAAAAAGGTGACAATGGAAAAAGTTCTAATGAATGTTCTAAAAGGTTCTCACAATGGTATGTAACATTGAGAACTAATTGGTTTCTGGACTTTGTCCATCGTCCGGAAATCTAAAATCACGACGTTTCGGAAGCTGGATCTGCTTCCGTCCTCAGGTGAAGGGGGAGGGAGACACCTACTCTGTTGGGTTCCTTAGACCGAACTAACCTCAATCACTGGACAACCTAAGCCGTTTAAACCACAGCTATATGAGTACCTGAGACCAGGATATGTCAGACATATCCTCTGACATATCCTGGAACTTACTATTTTCCGTAGTTTGCTAAATGGTCCTTTAATTCTAGAATGTCGAGAATTAGTTTCCTTAGTCCGTGAGAGCATACAAGCATTCGTTATAAATTACCTCTATAATGAAGTTTGAAGACGGAATATAAATTATTCATGATATCTTAATTAGTCGATTCAAGCAACCCTTATAGAATTAATAAATTTTATACTGAAAAATGAGTTTCTGCTACAATTCAGAAAGCTTACTTTTCTATTGTTCAGATTTCTGTCCTGCTTTTATTTTTAATGTCGTGTTCATATTATGTAAATTTATAACTTGAATGACACAAAAATTAGACGTAATTTAGCTCATGGGCAGCAGTCGTGGATGATAGCAAGCTGCAGTGTTGGTCCACTGCAGTCCTTGTTGCTTAGTAGTTGTAAACGTACTAGAGACGTGTTATTAAGTTGCGAATGTAGCCGCCGTCTTCAGGGTGAAGACGACGATGCCGATTGCAATATACGCCAAAACTCTGGAACAACTTCAACATAAGACGCCGCGAAACTCCGAAATCCGGATTTACACGTTAGTTCGTTGGTTAGTTGGATAGCTAGACCGGGACATGTACAGTGTCGTAACTGAAGTGTAGGCTATGTTCCTTTTGTAATAACGTAAACTGTATAGAAAAACGTATAGGTAGAGGTGTCTTCGTGCGTGCCATGAAGGCATGTGGGGCGTCGTACCAGTAGGGGTAAAAAATACAGAATACAATTATGCGCTCTAATTCAGTAGCTTCCCACATTTGCCACTGTATGCGTGTTTATTTCGAAACAGAGTGCCCAATTTAAATATTTTTACATACTTAAAACGGTGAGTATTTTGTTATAGTTTTTTCTGATAAATAATAAGGTATAATTTATTTCTAAACTAATGAAAGGTTCATGTTCCATTAAATAGATTGTATTAATAACTTTTAATTTATGTAACCCAAGAGTAATTATATTGCCTTAAGTGCTTAGAACCTGGGTTGCATATAGCAGCAAAATTGATTTATTGCACAATGCATTTTACTGAGCGAAGTACAGATAGGATATTGCACGATCGCTATTATCTCAATGGTCGTTAGAAATCAATTTATTACGTGTTAAGCTTTTCATTACGCTTTCGTTCAGCGAGTTCATTGAATTGAAACAAATGACGAGGACAGAGGACGAGACTGTGACAAAAAATTAATGTGTAATTAAAGTACTGGTTAAGGTAAATAAATATTTCGGGAAAGTATAATACCTGCAGATCCAGAGTAGAAATCGACAATATTCGTCACTGCAATGAAGACCTTTAAACCTATAAATCTGTATTTTATACACATAACGGTCTCACCACATTCTCACTGCTTCAGACCCTTCTAACGTAGCTCATTTCTTCTTATCTTGGCGAATACATCGTGTTGTCTGTCGACAATATTATGTGTAAATAAAATTTAATTTAATTACACATTCATTTTTTGTCACAGCCTCTCCTGAGGACGATTATTGATGGTTGAAACATGTCAGGGATATGTAAATAAATTAATTAATAAAAAATAAAAATATGTATTAATGGTTTTATTCAGTAGAGACACACGCTGATATTGTGTCTGATGGTTTATTTATTTTAGTAATTGTGCAAAACATGAGTGTGGGTACTCAATTTAAGTTAGAACATTATATATTGTTAGACTTGGACATGGCGTTTTGTTATGAATTAGAGGTTGTTCGAAGGTAATATTTGAATTGTATGGAAGTGTATTTCTGACGATGTGAAGAAAATCACAACCCTGTAAACACTCTAATAAATATCGTAATTCCATTTGGTGACCAAATGTGCGTCTGTTGACTATTCAAGGACTCTTGTTGGATTAGTTAGCTTTTTAATTTCTTAAATGCACATTAGAATAACAAAATAAGAAATGCCGGAAGAGCGTAGCTCTTCTGGCGCTTTCGCCTGTTATTTTCCTAAAATATTAAAGTCATTAGTACTTTGAAGGACAGCACTAAGGATGTGAGTGTTTAATATGTGGACAAACGTTGGGAAAAATTCCAGATACGAAACTTCACGAAAATCTTTGCGGTGAGAGTTGCACTGTTGCATACAGACAGAAGGACGTGAAGAGGTTTACATTCACCTTCGCACCAGCTTAGCGATAGGTGTTAGAACTGTCGATTTATGCTTAAATTAAGACTGGCTAACGTAACGAAATGTCAGTTACAGCTAAATGTTGTTGTATTAAGTATATAGTTGTTGTTTTCGTGGTTTATTTTACGACGGTGTCAATGTCTCAGACGATATGGCGTCGAATGCAGTATGGCTAATTAATAATGAATTGGAATGGGCTTGGACGGAAGCGATCGTGGTATTAGTGTAGTCGAGGTTCTACTGGAGAGGCAGAGGGAGCCATGGACAGAGAGTTACAATAGCTTGGATTTCTACTGAGATTCTAACCCAGAACGTTCCAAGTGTATGTATGCAGCTTTACTGATAATGCAGCCTGCTAAGTACATTCATTAAACCATAGATATAACAGAAATTATTAGCAATTTTATGTTTCTGTGTGTGTACAAATGTGCGCTTGCCCCTGTGCTTGCGTGCATGTATTGGAATTTACGGTGGCGCTAGTGAGCCTTCCGCAGGCAAGAAACTCGAAAGCATCTGCGTGTATGGTTGTAGGCTTCAACTTGCTGATGGCCCCATTGCCATTCGAGGCACGCGGTTTATTTCTTTTTTCGATTTTTATTTTTGGAACCGGATCACGTTTTCAACCCATGACGAGGGTCCATCCCCATACCTCTCCTTTTCCTCCTCAACATCCTCCTATTCTATGCTACATGCACCCCTTCAGTTTTCAAATCCCCCCCCCCCCCCCCCACAGCAGCCACTCCGAATCCGGCTCCCCCAAATCCTTCCCTTTTATTCCTTCAGGCCGCACTCTAGAAAATCGTGGTATCAGGAAATGGAGATTGTGTTAGCGAGGATTCTCAGTGCACTTAAACGTAATTAGCCTGTAAAGAGTCGGGCTGATATGCACAGCTAATGGATATTTCCTTCACCATCCGCCCCAAAGCAAGACTCACTTGAGTTTCATGAGGTGTTTCGGGAGATGTCAAACGTCTATGATTGTGGCTGCTGCCGGCTCATCTCTCTCCGAAATCTGTAACATGTACCGTCTTCGTTTGTTTTATGCTCTATTACTGACAACACGTATCATTTAATTAAAGCATGGTTTTAAGTTTTGTTCCGTGCACCGCAAGACGTTACGTATGCAGTAGCCTGTTGCTTCAGCTAGTAATATAACCTCCATGCGGATTTTGCCTCACCTGCAGGAAAATAGTGTGTACACTTATCCCTTGGTTTTCGCGGGTTCGTACTTAGCGGTTTCGGAAATTCGTAGGGTCACCCAAAGAATAAAGACACATCACTCGGACCCTTCAATGGAGAGGAGCATCAAAATTGTTCGACAACTAGAACAGGTGTTTGGGCAATACCGCATGATGTTCAAGGAGTTGAAGGAAATAAAGAAACCGCTGCCATCGCAACGTTTCTGCAAAGAAAAAGGGATAAAAATACCAAAACCTTTATTGGAGCAGACGGTCAATTATTCGCGGATTTTCACTTTTCGCGCGGGGTCTTGGAACTCAACCCCCTTGCAAAGCAAGGGATGAGTGTATACAGTTGGTCATATATGTCTGTCCGTCCATATCTTTAAACTCTAGAACCACTGGACGGACCTTGACAAATTGAACATGAACGTTTTGCCACGTGCAGTCACATCAAATTCGTACAGCTGGTAATAACGTGGTGGAAGCACGAAATTTTGAGGCGTGAGCGAAGTTACCGCACCAAAAAAGGGGTAACTATACTAACTGTAGGAAGAATATTCCACATAGATACTGGGAGTCGTACTAACTGTCATAATTTTAATAATGGTAGATGCAAAAAGTGAAAGAAGTACCGAGTTGTAGGAAATATACGAGGGTCGTTCAGAAAATAATTTACAGTTCATATAATTTGGGATCTTTATTTTCATTTTTTAATTATCCACCTGTCTTTATTTGCAAGTCTAATATGGACAGTTAAGGTGTAATTTTACTCCTATCCTGTTACTCTTCCACATTCCCAGCCACAAGTGAGGTATTTAATATATCGTGGAAATAGCTTTTCTATTCCCTGTTAATAGAATCCATGCCCCGTTATCAGTTGTAGTGTCACAGCTGTTTCACTTAAATTTGTAAATTTGTGAAATAGATGATTATCGCTCGACGAAGAATTCCCCCGATAAATCAGTGTATGTGTTTTAGTTGCAAAATTATAGGCCAAGAAACTTATTTTCTGACAGATCCTCAAAAACGCCCTCGAATTCAAACTCATAATACAAAGATAATAAAGCAGGCATACAGACGCACTGCGTTTTGGCAAACTTTTTAATTAGGCCAGTATTTACACAAATTGTTATTAGTCACAAAACATAATAGGCTTAGCATTTAAATTTTTTTTTCATTACTGTTATTGGCATAAGGAAGTGAAGCATGGACAAATATAAAGCAGATTACAAAAATTGTCAGCATGCTACTGACATCGGAAGTACTATTTATATGGAGATTTGCGCGTTGCACACTGTCGGCATAAATCGAAACAGTGATATTTAAGAAAAATTAGGAATACTATCTCTCATAAAATCTACACAATTACAGAACTATATGTAAAAAGCCTGTAGTAAGACGAGAAATCAACAGAGGACCAAAGATTTTAACAGCTTAGAGCGAAGAGAAAGTTTCGAAGACGGCTGAAAACAAGATACGAAAGTGTACCATCTTACTTGGTCTCATATCTAACAGGATGGTGGTGGTGGTGGTGGTGATTGTGATAATGATGATAATTATTACTTTTTTTCCAATGGCTCGACAGCCCCTTGGGGGGCCTAGGCCGCCTCATTTTTCGAGGCTTCATGATCACACTCAGACACACCACACTCGGTAGGACTCCTCTGGACGAGAAACCAGCTCGTCGCAGAGACCTCTACGTGCCAACACACAACACTCACAAGAGACAGATATCCATGCCCTAGGCGGGATTCGAACCCACAATCCCAGTAAGCGAGCGGCCATAGACCCACGCCTTAGACCGCGCGGCCACTGGGATCGGCAATTATTACTTATACCAGACGTAAATATAATGCGTTAACGTGCTAGAAAAACAACAGATTGGAAATAGAACCTTTACTAGTATACCTGGCAGAAAAGTGTTGATATAATTAATGAACCAATACCGTTATGAAACTGAACATCATTCTTTTTTTGGTCTTTTTGGTTTACCGTGAACATGGCGGCCATATGTTAATATTGTACATCTTCGGTGCACTTTACATATTAGACAAGTTTATCACCAACAAATTAAACTAATTCCTGAATATAAAATCACTCATACATGTTTCGGTTATTATTTACAGCCATCTTCAGGGAGTATCAATACTTAAAGACGTGTACAACGTTATTATTCAGCTTCATTAATTTTAAATGGTAAAATACATAATGCCAGTATGATATTAAAACATCAATGCATAGTTCTGTATTAAAATTATGTCAAAATTATTATAATAATACTCTTCTGCATCCAAATATCTTTAAATAGTGAAATACCTTCGAGATTAATCGCGTGGTAAATCCTATAATAGCAATCTGGCGTTATACATTTTACCATTTACAATTGACAAAGCTGTAAAAGAACGCTGTGTACGTGCATAAATATTGATACTCCCTGAAAATGGCTATAAATAATAGCCGAAAATTGAATGAGTGCTTTTACATTCAGGAATTAGTGCAATTTCTTAGTGAGAAACTCGTTTAAGTTATTCGTAACTTTGACATACACACACAGGAGTACACGTTATCACAGCACAGAGTACGACAACACGAACACTTTCCGCCGTGAAAATTGGAAATCATAAACCTAAGAAGTTAAAAAATTAAACAAATACATACACGAATGTATCTATCTAATTCGCAGATGCGAATATACGGAATATTTTGGTTTGAAAATTGTCTTTAATTTTAATCATGTAAGTTGAATATCTGTATGCAGATCCAATGTGAAACTCTCATGTTAAATAAAGTGTGAAACCAGTTTTGTCCTCGAATTAGTTGACAGAGAATGAGATAGAACTGTCGGATGTGCATAGCTGAATCTTGTCGTTGTTCTTGAGGGAACCAAGTTGTCTTCTGTCTGCATGTAATATCAATTTACATCACAAAACAAGGTGCTAGGCTGTTAGTACAGATTGCCACCACCCCCCGTATATGAATAAGGGCCCGGCATCTGTTACGTGCCTCAGACTTCAATTACGTGAAGTCAGAATTTGCCTGAGGCATAGAGAATATCAGCTATTACCTCTCTCTGCCTAAGACTTAGACCTTCTACCCTCATACAATACATGAAGACTCTTACGTTAACTTTGACGCTACTGACGTAACTTCTACACTCTTCAGCGATTACACTTCGCAGGCATCCAATTTCTTGTAATTAGGTTTAGTGAATTGTTTTAAATAGGTAGGAAACCAACGAGAAATACGGGTCATCATCTTCAATTCTTTGAACTCCCAATTAAAATGTCACTGATGGCAATTAATTATTTGCATCACCAAACGCTGGAATTTGTATAGACTTCTTAACACCTGACCCCATTCAATACAGAAAAGGCGATAATAATTCAAAAGTCTTTATTCTACCATTAGTAGTTTGAATCGTGACGTAAAATTATTTAACCAGCGGTAAAATAATATTCATTATATCATTCCTTTTCTGTACAAGAATTTTTCTTAAATAAAATTTCTCAGTTATTATATACACCTTTCTGTAAGAACAATGATGGTTCCGTGACTCGTTTTTCTATAATACCATAAATAAACACTTACCATGTATTTATATTTGTGTTTCTATTTAAAACAAATATTGTACTAAATCATGACACGTTCTGAATACTTGGCTTAGATCTGCTAAGAAACTATGCATTGTAAATAAATTATATTCAATTCTTTTCTGCTGTATTATATTATATTATACGAGTATTATATTACATTCTTGTGTTTTGTGTTACATAAAGGGAGGAAAAGTGACTCGTGACACGTAAATTTTAATGAATGTGAAATAGCGTAGCTTTATATACCATTTCATAGTAATTATCTTCGATCTAAAGCCCGAAGTCAGAGTCCCTCTTGAGCAGCTAATAGTCGCTCGGGCAGTCGTGAAAACCTTTGCCTCTTATGAAACCCAGGTCCTTAGTTCTGTATTCACAAGAGCCTGTGAAGAACCCTAAAAAGCGTTAAATTTGCTGGTAGCTTATATGGTTTCTACTCAGAATCAATTTCCTTGTTATGTTAAGTTATTTCTATTACACTCTGCTGGAGTTCAGTTCTTAAGGAAAACCTACATATCAGGGAAAACTCTAAATATCAGCATTACTAGAAAAGTGGGAAATCTGTACAGACAATTCCTATTGCGCTCAGGAAAATCTCAGCGCTCCATTGTATCTCCGTTGCTATGAGGCGGGAAAAATTCAAACCATTCATTGCAGATTTTTCTGCATCGCCAAGGGAATAGCATATCGTTCTTCTGGTGGGGTATGGAGATTATTATTTTGAGAAACTATATAGGAAAGCACGACTTCGATACGTTACATTACAAAACTACTTTCCATAAGTTCCGTTGTAATATTCTGTAGTATTTAAAGCATTTTGTGACAAATTACTTAAGAGAATAGCGTTGCAATTAAGAGTTGTAGGAGGACATGGCGCTGGTAGGAGGAAGAAAACCACATCCCATTTCTTGAAATTGTGTTATTCTTAAACCACTCGATTGTTTTAATTGGCTTACTTAAAATCGCGTGAGACTTTTGATACATTTATTACTGTGAATGCTGTAACAACAATTCTGATCATGTTTGCACTTCAATTACAAATAACAAATTCTGCTTCAAATATCTTCGTGCTTGAATTGAAGACTTTTTCTTTCTTCGTACTCATACTTACCTCAGCTCAGTGTCAATTGAAGCATTAATCTCTAAACCAGACTGGTAACTATAGGATCCTACGTTCTACTTGCTGTCATTCATTCATTCTGTAGTCTGTCTTACGACAGGTCCGTAGCCTCTTCCAAGGCGAGTTCTCCATAGGGTGCGATCTAGTGCTTCCTCTTTCAATTTCCAGTATCTCCTCTTTTCCTTAAGGTCATCCAGTAGCTGCTTACGCCTTCTTCCTCGTCTTCCAGTCTTTTCTATCCTTCCTCTAACTTTCCTTCAATCACGTGTTTTAGAAGGCAGTTTCTACGCAAGATGTGACCAATCCAGTTAGCCTTTATTCTTTTTATTGTATGTACGATATTCCTCTCCTCCTTGACTCAGTGTAATACTTCTTCACTTCTCACACGATCTGTCCAACTTGCTTTAGAAGGAGAAAAAAATATTTTGCCCACAGAATGTATTTGTGTGTTTCATACAGTTCGCAGAAACGTTCATGATGTGCCTGGGCAATACTAGCCGATTGATTTTTTAATGGAGATGCAGTGTGTTTTCTTTGATGTAGGATATGAACTGTGTCTATGTTATTTAGATAAGCTACCGACTTGATAGGCCTAACATTTGAAGTCTGGCGAAAGAATAAATTATACTGCGTTTTTTGCTGATCATGATTTACGGAAAGAAATATTTGCAGGAGTTGAAAAGTAAATTACAATGAAATTATTTGGATTAAAGTGGCTCAGAATATTTGACGCTAATTGCCTTTTGTTTTTGGCAGAGGGGTAAATTTCAGCGTAATTATTCTTAGAAAATTTTCATGTTATATTCCACTACCAATATCCATATTCATTTTAGCGACACAAATTTCTCTTCCTGTTTCAGTGCATAATCGCATTTGTGTTTTTAGATAAATGCAGGTGATATAAAGCAATACACGAGAATGTGTCTAATGAAATCATATTGGTATATTATACACCTCATATGCCTAATGCATGACAAGTAATTGTAAATGATTTTGTGAAGATTAGATACGTTCTGCCATTAACTTGCTCTTTACCCTACAAGTTTTCATATACAATAAAATCTCTCCTACCCTGTAATGCGAGAAACAAAGTATTTTGACGGATGTTTGTTTCTGTCGCTTATTTTGCATAGTATATAATTATTTGAATGCAATTTTCACTGCTGTATATTTAATACTGTGTACTAGTTACTGAACATTGTTATGGGCAGAACAAATATTATGTAAGCTTATACAAAACCTCCACTCTGTTTCCGTGTGTACAATTCATTCAGTGTAGTGTATTTTCTGCCTGAATGCACCCTTCGTAATATCGTGGGGAGAGATTTCTTTGTACTGCTGAAACAGATAACGTCGATTTCATTTTAGATTTTTTGAAGCGTAAATGCTTTCAGGTAGAGTAAATTTTCAGCCTTGAATTTACTGTTTGACAAGGTTGTTATCAAAACTTTCATAATGCATTGTAATGTATAGTGTACACTCAGTACTTAGATTTGTGTAAGACATATGTTTCTTTATTGCCACGGCCGAAATAAAGGCCTATGTTTGCGTTTCGTTTGGCGCTGTCTGAATTTGCCGATACACTAATGGAATCGAGTCGAGTTTGTCTTGCTAAAATGCTCTAAAGGCAAGCCTTTCCCTCGACTGGACTGACGCAGCATGGCAAATATTTAGGAACTCTGCACAGCATATGGGTGTCTATCTTCCCTGGACTGTACTGACGCAGCATGACAAATATTTAGGAACTCTGCACAGCATGTGGGTGTCTATCTTCCCTGGACTGTACTGACGCAGCATGGCAAATATTTAGGAACTGTGCACAGCATGTGGGTGTCTATCTTCCCTGGACTGTACTGACGCAGCATGACAAATATTTAGGAACTCTGCACAGCATGTGGGTGTCTATCTTCCCTGGACTGTACTGACGCAGCATGGCAAATATTTAGGAACTGTGCACAGCATGTGGGTGTCTATCTTCCCTGAACTGTACTGACGCAGCATGACAAATATTTAGGAACTGTGCACAGCATGTGGGTGTCTATCTTCCCTGAACTGTACTGACGCAGCATGACAAATATTTAGGAACTCTGCACAGCATGTGGGTGTCTATCTTCCCTGGACTCGACTGACGCAGCATGACAAATACATACAGGGACTCTTCGTTTTTGACTTTATTCGACTCCACTGAACTGTATTCGATTAGTATGGCAGCAGACTATCAGTGCAGTATCGGATGAATAGGAAAAGTTATTTTATTTCAAGGCTGATGTGAGAACGAAATATTAATGGCGAATTCCTCCAGGACTTCGTCATATGGTAAATGTTATGATGTTTTACTCCTTCGACTCTCTACATCGTATTGGTTACTATAAGTACCATCTTCGTTAACACTAAAACACTGCATTCTGCAAACATTTTATAAATGAGTTTCATGGATTCGCGCAATAAAGACTGATTGCTTTCTTAAATATCATGTACTTACAGTCCCGATGCACCGGTGGGAAATTCAAAGTGGTTTACTGCTCCAGTAGAACTACTTTTCGCCGTAGAGACAGTTTTCGTCCGGAATTCCTATGAGGCAAGAGTAAAACACGAGGCGGGGAACGCCATATTGCTGACACGGTAACAGGGAAAGGAAAAGTCGCAGGAACAGTGGCATACATTATTTTTCTTGGCACTCGGGAGGAGTAATCACAGTGGCAATTAACACGTCACAGCACAAAGGGATGGATTCAATTAAAAACCTTAAAGAGTTAAGCACCCTGTTACAGTCGTTGCTGATAACTGAATTCATAAACACCTTGTTATTGCGGCATAACAGTCCCTCACAAATCAAAATTACGTGTAATTATGTCTTGCCAGATCGGCATTTCAGAAACGAAGCCCACCACAGTAAGCAGCGTGGCCAGTCTCTTTAATATGAATAATGACGCGATGTATCACACTGCATTAACTGGCAGATTATGAACGTAAAATATACTTGTTGGGTAACTAATTAATGTTATCGAAATTTGCGATGATGGTTCAGCGTTACAGCTTTGAATTTAATAATTCAATAACCAATTAAAATAAATTTATAATGGACTGCACGTATATCGAACAAATGCTAAAATTGTCGACACATATTCCTTAATTATAGCGGTTTAATTGTCCCATAAACATCAAGTATTAATTACATTTATGATGTGAATTATGCTTCGGTTGTTTGAGGTTCTCACCGGGATGACTAGGAAGAAGCTTGTTGTCTTCACATTCAGGGCAAAACATGGAAGCAGTAGGTTATTCCGAAACGTCGGTAAATTTATAACAAGCTAATATGCTCACATCCAAGAATACAATATCGTTAGTCTCTGATCATTCGGTGAATTTGCAAATTTACAAATTTGCAATTTACATATAGAAAAGGCAGTTAACCAGAAGTTTGGTCACTGTGTAAAAACCAATGTCAAAAACCAATCTTCCTAGCAGGAATGACAATAAATCTAAGATAAGGATAGTCCTGAAGGAAGGAAACTTTGTGCTCTAATGAACAGAATTTAGTCAACTCGCTTACCCTTTTGGCTTTCCCGGTTGACAAAAACTGGTTCAGACTGTATACAGCTCCAGTGATAAGATGATTGACGATACGTTGGAGGGAGTGTGTAAAGAAATGTTAGTGACGTAATTTAGAGTACAGAACTCATAACATGACGTAACTAATACCAGCTGTGTCATTATTTACCGTCTTTTATATGGTCAACTTACGCGTCTCTTCGCCGCAACACAAATTTAATAGTTTCACTAATTTTTGTCTCTTTACGTGGGAACACAAACTCGTATCATCATTTTGCGTCCGTGTGCTTGTCTTCAATGTCATTTGGGCCTTTTGCTGAATTATAATAAAATTGACTGTTGACATCAGAAAGAGATAATATGTGGACAATTCTGTTAGGCCATGAACCTCCCCTACTTTTCTATGGAACCCAAATTATCACTGTCACATTCACAGCAGCTCAGTAATCAAGTCTCTTCGAACTTCCATAAATTCTGTTCATATCTTCAGACCCCACTTTTTAACATCCATTTTAACAATATCCTCAAATTAACGTTCTGGCCTCGCAGGTTTTTCTTGGAGGTTTTCCAGTAATGTTAAATACATGTTCGTAAATAACATATACCGCTAAAAGTTATCATTACTAATTTCATCTTAATATTTCAATAAATGCAAAGGGCATCTGACGTTCGTATTAAGTCAAGATAAATTATCGCGACCAACAAGTGCTATTTCTTAATGCATACGGACTTAAGTCACACTGTCTTACTTGATAAGTAGCACGAAGCCTGTTAAAATGTCATGGGAAAATTGTTAAATATAACCTTACTAGAAAACATAACTTCAATAACTCCAAACGTGTTCAAAGACAGTTAGGCGTACATTTGTACTAAGACATTAAGCTTAAAGAATAAAAATATGCACTAAGCAGTGCTGATATTTGGAGGACATTTTTTCGACACAGGTGGAAAATGTAATGTCGACACAAGCATATCTTGTGCTGAAATCTCCTTCTCCTATTCGAAACTATGTTAACATATATCGACATAAGATCAGGAATTAGTATTCTCTATATAAAAATAATCGCCGATCCCGGTGGCCATGCGGTCTGTGGCGTAGGTTTGCGGCCTCTCGATTGCTGGGATCGCGGGTTCGAATCATGCAAAGGGCATGGATATTCGTCTTTTGATTTTTTTTTTGTGTTGTGTGTAGGTAGCGGCCTCTACGACGGACCGATCACTCGTTCAGAGGAGTCCTGCCGGGTGTTTTTGTCTTTGTATGTGATCTAGAAACCTTAACAATGAGGCGGCCTAGGCCCGCTTTGGGCTGCTGCGCCACAGAGAAATATAAGTATCAACAGCTGTTTATAATTATTCTGTCAGAAATGGACATATACGGTCCGTCGGTGTTATACAGAAGGTAGAATACAGGCCTGTTCCGATTCGTCTCCTTTTGCAGTGATATAGTATGATTTTCTATAAGAGTGTTGAAGCATGTAAGGTAAGATAAAGTCAGGTGTGTCCCTGTGCTTAATTAAACCACACTGTGAACATATGGCGGAGTGGAGGTATAAATGTACGTTATTGATTAGCTTCACGTTTCGGCCGCTTTACTCCGGTAAATAGCCCTTCTTATCTAGCGAACAGGAGGCTGAGGATATTGGAATCGTTCTGGACGGTTTGGAGATGAGAAAATTTCTTGTCTCTGTTGGGAATTCTACCAACATTTCAGCATCATTCAGCCAGTAGCCTAGTCACTCTACCGACTGAGCTCTCGCAGTAGGAAGTAGACAAATATCTTTATTTTACTTGCATCGCGCTCATTGTGTGCTACTCAGCACCATCATACTAAGCGAACGTGGGAGGAGCCTGGGTTGGAGGATGCTGCAATGTGAGGACGCTCTCCCTCTTCTTTGGCTATAGCACTGAGAGAGCAGATGGGTAGCGATTATTAACAACGTCGATAAATTACGTCTTAACTACGGAAGGGGCGTGACCCTCATTAGCAGAAAGCGAGTGTATGGAAACATGAAAGTGAAACAGGTCCGCTGGAAACGCTCTGCTTCAGCATTTTGCACCTGAGGCCGTTGATGCCGACCAGCGCCCGTCCAGTTAATGCGGTAGGCAATAAAGCCAGCTTCTGTCCGAACCGCAAAGTTATACAAGCCCTTAAAAACCTATAGGATATTTTGCGAAGCTGAAACGAAACTGGTGGATGAAGAATTGCAAACCGAAAGAATGTATACCTAATCGGACATTGGACTGGACATTTGCAGTTCAAATAACAGCAGTTACTTAACTACCGCAGCTACACACGCCCTTTTTTTTTTTTTTTGGAAGGGCCCCGCAGCAGATGCTACGGACGCACCGCAGCCTTTAGGCTTATTGTGCAACCTTGTGATGAAGATGATCTTTTATTTTCGTTTTTCCGTGTAATTGATCACCGGTGGAACGAAATTGACAGGGGAAACCGATGTACTCGGGGAAAAACCTGTCCCAGTGCTACTTTGTCCACGACAGATCCCACATGGACTGACCCGGTATCGAACCCGGGCTTCCGCGGTGAGAGGTCGGCGACTAACCACCTCACCCGCGTGTTTACATTTTATGATTCTGAGATGTGATGCGAATTTCAGATTAGGTAATTTGATCAACTCACACCAACAAATGCACCAAAACAAGTTTGTCACTGATTTCTTTATTAAAAGATTTCCCCAATACGCATTTCGGCACTTCTATATTGCCATCATCAAGAGGATCGTTGGAGTTTTTACATAGACCAATGTTCTTGAGTTACATCAGAACAGTTAAGGCTGTGTATGGTAATATTACAATATTGTTGTTATCACTTTGTATAAAATTGTACAATAGTAGTATTGTTAAAATTGCTAAAATAATAGTAAAACAGTATAGTATATTATATTAAAGTATGAATTACATCACAGCATGTACTTTAATATAATATACTATACTGTTTTACTATTATTTTAGCAATTTTAACAATACTACTATTGTACAATTTTATACAAAGTCATAACAACGAATATTGTAATATTACCATACACAACCTTAACTGTTCTGATGTAACCTAAGAACATCGGTCTATGTACAAACTCCAACGATCCTCCTGATGATGGCAATATAGAAGTGCCGAAATGCGTATTGGGGAAATCTTTTAATAAAGAAATCAGTGACAAACTTGTTTTGGTGCATTTGTTGGTGTGAGTTGATCAATTGTACAAAAATGCACGGTGAATGTAACGTGAAATTCAGATTAGGTAGTTATGATGTGGTCGATTGATTTTTAATATTAACGTTTTATTGTTTTAGTTGAGTTACACGTACAGATGTCCAGGGACGTGGCTGCTAACTCCACGTTTTCTACAGTTGTTATCCCTGGTCTTGAGTTTTTATTTTATAAGTCCGACATAAGGATTATGCAACGTGTCAATCATGACCGATTCTTAAAACAGCTAATAATTTCTTTGTAAATGTAGAAAAGTCCAAACGCTTTCGAAAGGAAAAATTAGATTACAGAAAAAATCAAGATCCCTTCCGAGATATATTTAATTATAATGAATAACCAAGGAAACCCCAAAATAATTGCTTGAAAGTCACTGGTATAGAACGAGCGTCAAACCCCACAAGTTGTTTGAGAATGCACGTTTCAGACTACCTGCTAGGCCATTATCGTCAACTGAACGATTTAGAGCTTAAAAAATACATGGTTGCATGATTCGGAACTATTTTTTGTTTTTGGTATAGTTCATATTATAAACTTGTTATTTATTTCGTAGCACGTGAATCATATTTTGAAGCGCCTAAGTTACTTTGTTCTTACCGTCATATTGGAGGCAAATGAGCTTTTAAATTTTCATTACTCTAGCTACAACCTTTCCTGAGAAAAACCTCACACATCACGTTTTGGCCCTTTATGAAACATGCAGTAAATACAGTCGTGTTCTCGGACCCAGCACTGCTTAACTTGCAAAACGACCGCCTTCCTTTATTAGACAAAGCCTTCAGTATGTGCAAGCACAGTGGCCACAGTACCAATAACAAACAAGGGGTATCCGCACCGTGGCCTGCCAGGTTGTGTTATGCGAATTGCTGCTACATTTAAATTATAATATACATATATATATATACTATGAAAGTTACGCAATACTTGATGAGGTTAGGTATACCTTCTTCTTCTTCTTCTATGGCTCGACAGCCCTATATGGGCCTGGGCCTCCTCGTTTCGTCGAGGTTTCATGATCACACACATTAGACACACCACAGTCGGTAGGACTCCTCTGGACGAGGGACCAGCTCGTCGCAGAGACCTCTACCTGACAACACACAACACTCACAAGAGACAGACATCCATGCCCCCGGTGGGATTCGAACCCACGATCCTAGTAAGCGAGCGGCCGAAGACCAACGCCTTAGACCGCACGGCCACTGGGATCGGCGTTTAGGTATACCACTTATCATAATTTTTACACGCGCGGCCCGCGAAGCGGCCCAGAATAATGGTCGTGGTCCTTTGCCCTGGTGTAAACTAACGATCGTTCATTTACGGCCAAGTAGTGTTCGATGCGTTGTTGAGCACTTGATAACGTGCTGGCAGGTCGTCTAAATGTGCATTCACACCACCCAGGCTCGTGTTCGGACTGGTATGTCTGCGTTAATGTGAACGGTTTCACGAGCCGGAGCCCTTGCATAGCGACCACCTGGAGGGGAAGGGAGGGGGGGTTACCACATAGTTGGTACTTAAAAGAGAGGGTCGCCAAGCCGCGTTGCAACAGTCGATATTTCAAGCCACTGGACGACAAGTTTGTAGAGTAGGCAATAACCACCAGAATAGCGCGTGCATGAACAGAGTTATTCTGGTCTACCTTAAAACAGTCTTAAAACTTAATGGAACTCGGCGCTTTATCGATATCAGTCCCTGTAAGGTCAGTAATTTTGGCTTTATGTGGCGTCTTCTTTTACACAGAGCACTTTCTAGGGCAATAGCATGTATGTATTATGAATTTGAGTAGAGTACGAGGTACATCTCTTCACCGTTTCTTTGTCGTTTTGTCTGCTGTTTAATTTATATGTCACTAGCGGAAGTCCACCGGTTAGAACTCACGTCTCGCTTAATGGCGCTGCAGTCGTCCGCTCGAAACGTGCCGCCTTGTTCAGGGCAGTTATTTTTTTTTTATTCTTTGCCATTACTTCTACTAAAAAAACGCTTTAAGTACCACTAAGCGAAGAAGGGACGGTACGTGTCTTGATACGTGAGCCATACATGTGCCGTGTGCCATGCGTGGAACAGTGCGTAGAGCAAAGACGCTTTCAAACTCTCTGCTGTCACTTCTGTTGACAGTCCTATTGCCGTTGATTACATTCTGAACTTTTTGTCTATAAGGTGGGATAGCTCAGGAAGTATAGTAACAGGTCATGGAATGGACGACGGGGGTTTGATTCTGAAAGGTACAAGATTTTTCCTGGCTTGAAAACCGCGCCCAGGGCAAATATTGGGTTCAAAAACGTAAAATTTGGCCTATAACAGGCCATGAAGTCCCAGAGGGTTAGTGGAAGTATAGCTGTACTTTTTATTTCACCTCGGCGCTAGTGAGGGTGGGTGGTTAACGCCACGCCCCGGTCGCTTTACCCCGAGAAAGAGACCCGGTCCCCATTTTAGCCTACTGGAGGCTGATATCTGGGGTTCACCAGGTCTTAAATCCAGTAGTTACCGGTGGTTATTTCCCGGGGCCACAGTACACCAGGTCGTAAATCCAGTAGTTACCGGTGGTTATTTCCCGGGGCCACAGTACCCCCATCTAGTTCCGAGGTTAGGAATGTGTGGAGCTCGTACTTTACTCCCCCCGCGCTTTTTTTGGTTTGTACCTAATGAAGCACAGGGCATATTTTGTGCCTGTATCTTAGTACCATTGTAAAGGATAACGCTGTTCAGAAAAGGTGGCGTGTGTCTTGTTAATACTGGTGTAATTGTTTTATGGAAGAGATTTTTATTGCTAGTCGTCTTTAAACGAAACAATTCCAAATAAAAATGAATTCCTTAGAAATGTAATAAGTGATAATAATACGTAAACACACAAGGAATTTATGTAATAATTGCAAGTAGGAGGGCTGGTGAGAAAGTAAGTTTAAAATACATAATCTACATATATTTATTTCATCTGAAATCTAATTTGATCAAGTCGTATTGCTATCCCCTATACCGGACTTAACCTCCGGTCCATGTGCCCTGGACTTCAACGACCGCTTCAGTCAAAGGTCTTCCCGTGTTTTCCGTGCTAGCACAGGGCCTTGTGATTCAGGGAGATGCTGAGTTAGAACTCGGTGTCATTTACATAGTATTTTGGTTCTTCTAATAACTGGCAGTGTCCAAGAAACGAATGTATTAAGTAAAACATTCGATGTATACAGTGGGCTCTCTCACGTAATACATATAATAACGATACTAACAATTATTGCCCTCTTAGTATGACGCCTTCCTCACCACTCACTGACCGTTGTCAGAACTGAATTCAAAGGATTTCTTAATCAAAAGTGAGAAGAATTATATGTATACTGTATTTTGTATACTGTGATGGAATCTTTAGTAAATATATTCTGCGTTGTTCTCTCGTGTTTCTTTCGTGTTGCGTTGTGGTCACAACCAAGAACCTAAATAATCAGAGGTGTGGAATAACTCAGTGATCTACTCTACTACAATTTATTATTTGGACACAAAATTCAACGAATTTTAAGGATTTTATACAACATATTATACGTTTTAAACTCTGATTTTACAGTGATTGTAATAACATGCAAGACATTGCACAATATTTAAACTTGTATTAATATTGGATGTGATATAACGTAGTTTTGACCCCCCTGAGGATGGTTTTACGTAAAACCGAAACATATGTAGGGGTTAATTAAGACATATTAAAGTGAAATTGAAGTGTATTCTGTTGGTTTTTTAAACATTGAGAAGAATTTGTTAACAATACGCCACACCAACAGCGATATAATAGCAAAGCTCACACTAAAACACGTAGCCAGGAGCCCCAATCAAGAACTAGCTCACACCAGAACTAACTTCGAACCTAGACGCGCAGCTCCTTATGATAACTCAAGTGCCTACCTGTACCAAACTGGAGAAGGTTCCGCGGTCAGTGACTGGGCAGTCGTCCCGTCAGACCTCGTAACAGGAAAACAATTACTGAATTAAAACATAATTAAGAATTTACGTTGGTTGTCGTAGTGGTGCGATTCTACGGTCACCCTGGGGACTAATCCCCTAGACCCTACGTGAGGTCACGGAAACACTTAACTGAGGAAGTGACCGCACCGTACTCTTCAAGACTAAAGCACAAAGAGTGAGAAACAGTGGACAATAGGTGCCTTAAACTCTGAGGGGACACCTATGCCATGCAGTTGCTTGCACCTGTTCGCCCTAGAGCTACAATAGATATAGATTAATACTGAGATAAGCCCACAGGAAGGGTCCGCTACACCTCTACTTTTCCAAAACACCCCCCTCCCCCTAGCTTATGTGTGTATCTTATGGTGGGACGAGATCTTATGTTGCCTGTCGCTGGACGTCTGCGTCCTGTGCTATCAGTCATCGTGTCATAACTGTGTCCACGACACGATCATCTTTAAATTTGTGGCTGCTAAATTTTGCTTCAGACCTGGAGATGGATGATAACTGGTCGGCCCCAGATGAGCGCTGTGTGCAGGATGTTGCAAGGTCCTTTTGTTACTGTATGTAAACTTATTTTTTAACCGGCGCTTTTATGTCCACACAGTCAGTGGCGTAGCTAGGTTTTTTTGACGCCCGAGCGAGCAATCACAATGACCGTCCCTGACAAAAATTACGAACTTATAAAACGATTTATTGAATTTCCTATTATTTATATCGGTAATTTAAATGTTGTTGAGCGCAGAAGGTAAGATATTCTTTCATTTGAAATATTAATTTGCCGCCCCTTGGACTCTGCTGCCCGGGGCGGCCGCACAACTTCCCCCACCCTAGCTATGCCCTTGTGCATAGTCATTCATACATACGTGCATTACTACATACATATATATATTATATATATACATACATACATAGCTACATAGAAGAATCATACATACATACACACATACATGCGTACAAACAATAATATATTCATACATATACACAAACCCACAAGCCGACACATAGATATAATATTAAAGAAGATGTATAGTGGAAACACATATTTAAGTGTTGTAGTAAAGAAGAGTTACTGTGAAAAGAACAAGAGACAGTACTTAGCAAAGGCAATGTGAAAGAAGAAAAAAGCATGCGTGTAATATTCCTTTTATCATGGTCCTTGAAATGAAACACGTGGGGCAGAAGTAATTGTAATTAAAATTATTGGACGTATTTTAGATGTTTTATGTATTGACAGATTCGTGTCTTACAGACGTATGATGCGTCATTTGGAAAGACATTATTATTGGATGAGAAGACTATGTTGAATGAAATCTGGTTTGTGTCAGGTCACAAAAAAAGCAAACCAAGTAAACATGGATTTAACAACATAGAAAAAGCCAGCCACAAAGTTGCCAACAGTTCAGAAACACTGGTTACACGAGACGTGTCCCAAATCCCTAACGATACCAATGAATGTTGTGTCATTGAGGCTTTTACGTGTAGATTTGCCAGATATTATTCAAATGTTTCTATGGCGTCATTCGGCTAAGTGTGAATGTTTATTACGTTTGTATCATACACAAAGTTTTGTCATACTTTGCAGTCGGCAATTATAGATAATGCTAGAACTAACTTATTTGTGCCAATAAATAAAGTATCCAAATGAATACAGTTGTGCGTAGAGATTTGAAAATAATAATGGTACCACCATTTCAAATTACAATGAGCACCTGCATAAAATATACAGGGTGATTTACGAGTTGTGGACATTATTGTAGGAGATGATTTCCGAGGTCTTCATGACCAAAGCGTTCCTATCAACATGGGTCCTATTATCAATGGATATGATATTGGTGTGTTTTAATTCTCGTAAACGCCATCCTGTGAACTGCACATTCATGCTGTACGACCTAGAAAAGTGTTGTTTGTAGCAGTGAATGACGGCCATGTAAACAAATTTCATACTTATCTCTTGCACTTGCAAGCTCGCTATTCACAACGGAGCGGCGAGGTGGTGGCTGCTGTGGTTGGCATTTCCGAAGGCCTGCTTTAAGCGCAGGTCAGTGTAAATTAAAGGCAGTTTCTTTCATGAAGTTAAATGTATACTTTCCACTCATCAGGTAGTGTGTTTCTTGATTTGTTCCCTGTCTTTTCAACATTACGAAAGATTTATTTCTTCGCAAATATATCACGATAATGTAAGCGAGGCATACAGCGTGCACAGAGACATACATACAGCAACTCCTGATACAACTGCTGCATTATAATGAGGAAGCATATCCTTATATAACACAATGATATGCTCTGTGTGTTGTTTTCCTTCTTGATGAATTTCGTAATGAAATATGCTACGAACACCAGTGTCATTCTCTCTCCCTCCCTCTCTCTCTCTCTCTCTCTCTCTCTCTCTCTCTCACACACACACACACACTTAGCCGTTCTTTTAGCACATATGTGGGTCGCAATTGGGATAAATTTTAAGGGAGGTGGGATGCGGGAACTAGATACAGAAATCCCAAATCTACGTATCGACAAGGAATATTAACATAGGACTGTGATCGTCTTTCTTAGCAGTGCTGGGTCGAATGTGATGCTGTGTGTCCTCTCAGTGTAGCTACGATTTGTGGTTGTCCTAACATTTATGACATTGATTGTTTTATATTGCTGAAATTATATTGGATGCTGACCTTTGTCTGTGGTAAAGGTAAAAGTAAATTTCACCCTAGAACAGGCCATGAAGACCAAAGGGGGAGTAGAGGTATAGCTCTACTCTTTCTTTAGCCTCGGCGCTAGATGGGAGTGGGTGATCAACGCCACGACCCGGCCACTTTACACCTGGGAATGACCCGGTACCCATTGTACAGGAGGCTGTGTAGGCCCCAGAGCTGGTTGGGACTGGTGCTGAAAATCTCGCCTCCACCAGGGTTCGATCCCCGAACCGTCCAGCTCGTAGCGAGTCGCTATACCGACTACGCTGTCCCGGCCCACGCATATCGACAAGGAATATTAAAATACGACTGCGATCGTCTTTCTTAGCAGTGCTGGGACGAATGTAATGCTGTGTGTCCTCTCAGCATAGCTCCGATTTATGGTTGTCCTAACATTTATGACACTGATTTATATTGCTGAAATTATATTGGATACTGACCTTTGTCTGTGGTACCTGTAATATACAGGACGTTTCAAGAACTAGCTGTACTACAGTATTATGTTTATTGTTATGGTACTGACTGATACACTGTAATATTAGTACAGATAATATAAAGGACTAAATACTTGATACCATTCACGTCAGAATCTTTTGTCTTAGATTTTGATACCTAAAACTTAATATTAAATCATGCGAAATTCAGATTTTGTCTTTTGTTTCGTCTGCATGTGAAGTTTCGTGTTTCACTGTACGAGGAAACGATAGACTGAAAGTAGAATTTGAATTTATGAAAATAACCCTCTTTTGGATGTGACGCCTTGTAGATTTGTCCTACACAGCTTCAATTTCAGTTCTCCTTCCATCTATCACAGCCAATTTTCAGTACACTCGGTTCCCTCCTCCGCACTAAAGATGGTCGCAGTTGGATCAGGTACTGTGCTACAAGCTGGAAGGTCGCGGGTTCGATTCCCGACGGGGGTCATTGGAAATTTTAGTCCTTTCGGCCGCACTATGGCCCTTCGGTAGACTCGGCCTCTAAGAGAAATGAATACCAGTGGTATCTCCTGGCGGTAAAGGCGGCCGGTGCGTAGGGCTGACAACTTTGCCATGTTCATGCTGCGAGCCTCAACCTCCTGGAGCCTTAAGGGGTTATCACGGCCTGTAAAGGGATCCAAGATGTTAATTTTGTATTCTCCAATATTATGACCAGTCATGTCTATTTTCCTTTGTCACCAGTGCTTTTTCCTTGTATAGTTTTATGTGGTATATATATATATATATATAATGGGTACCGGGTCTCTTTCCCGGGTGTAAAGCGGCCGGGGCGTGGAGTTGACCACCCACCCTCATCTAGCGCCGAGGCTAAAGAAAGAATAGAGCTATACCTCTACTCCCCCTCTGGGCCTTCGTGGCCTGTTCTAGGGAGAACTTTACTTATATATATATGTATGTGTGTGTATGTATGTGTATGTGTCGTCTGTGTGTACGTGTGATGCTGCATGTGTCATAAATCGGCAGAGAATTCAGATTTGTCAAACACTCAATTCCAAATTCCACTATCACGAAAGTACCTGAAAGTATGTTGCCATAGCGGTAAAGCTGTTTCATTACTATTGTGTTTACTTTTTAGTAAACAACAATTCAAAGCAAAATCAAACGTAACTTGAGAGTATTATGTGCCTGTTCCCGCATGACAGTGCTGCCACAGCAATTGAACTCTTGGAACGACGCTAGAATGCAGCAGCAGAAACTAATGTGACAGGCATTCATTTCGGATGTAAATACGACAGATATTTGCTCTTTAGGAGCAATGGGCTTTCATTTCTGTTTTGGTATACTTTAACGACTTTGCATATAAAATAATTGGTGATAAAGTTCACTTCGTGGTTGTGCACATGGAATCATTAGACAAGGGGGGAACTGGAAATTCCGACAGAACGACAGTCACTTGGAAACGCCGAGACTGTAACATTTAGATGTTATGTTGTAACATATAACAAGGCATTAACTATTTCCCCCCTTCTTCAACATTAAAACCTACAGGCAAACTGATTTCAAACTTTTCCCTTATATAACCTCCATTATTAATTGCAAAAGTTAGCACAGGAAGCGGTAGAACATTAACCACGCATAATAGCTCTTTATATTCTTAAAATATTATCATTAAAGAGAAGCTCATCACAGCCATAATGATTTTCATTCCCAATAAACATTTTTCATGCTGTCCTTGACGTATGAGTGTACGTTGTGTAGGCCTGCATACAAAATTACTGGCCTTAATACCGAAAAGTCCAACAAGTGTTGAAAAATAAATCAAGCAAAATGATGGAGACGATGTAACTATATAATTCTAAATTTTGAAATATTTATATCATTAGCTAAGCATGTGAATGTATTCAGTGCACTTTGCAGGAACACAGATAATCATGGTGTAATAAGTGATTCAGCCTACTTAAGATATGAATACTCTTGTGTTAACATTTACAGTTAATTAAATGCATTTTATATTACTACAAAATGCATGTACTTAAGCTATTTAAGTTGCTAATTTTGGTATTGTAAATGTGGGGAAGTTTTTAGTTACGAAGAATGTTTTTACTAATGCGTGCAACTTAGCTTTGCAAATTTGTTTACAAAAGGGCCTTTCTATTAAGCAGCATTATGTAGAGGACACATCCTTCCCTCTGGTTGTCCGTCCATCTGTGATATAATCAGCAACTAAGCCCTTTGCCGGATTTTTTAAATTAAAACTAGGTATAGGCGTTCTTTATAGAAATTTGTGTAGCAAGCATGAGTTTCAAGAAATTCGGTTCAGTGAGTCTTAGTTTACTTAAGGTCGTAAATTAATTTTTCCATATTTCAGGAACAATTTGAATGAAATTCGGTGCAAAAGTCACAGAGTTTTTTATTGATAAGTTTTAAGTTTCATAAAAATCAGCGCAGTTAAAGCCGTAATTTATTGAAGGGCGCGAATGAGATTTTGTCCGTATTATCCGCATTTTGTGTCCGATTTGGATAAACTTCGGTTGAGTAATTGTGAATTTCGTCAAAATCGGCGCAGTGAAAGCCACATTTTACTTAAAATGGTAAATGAAATTATCCCCTGTTTTCTACACTTTGCATCCGATTTGGATAGACTTTGTAAAGGAGCTGTTCACAAAAGCTCAGTTAGTGACGACGTCAGTGAAAATTGCTTCAGTGGAAGCTGTTCTTTACTTAAGCTTGTCAATGAACTTTCCACATTTATTGTCCGATTTGGGTGAAGTCTGTATATGTTATCTCACTTAATGCCGTTGAGCGCTTGTGAGTTTCCTGAAAATCGGCTGAGGGAAGGCCGTACTTTCCTTATGGAATTGTATTTACGCGTGAACCATGCACAAGTCTGTATGCTGCCACGTGCAGTGTACCATTTGCACTCTTACTCTCATTCTTCCACAGAATTTCCATTGATGTGTACTGTGTTATTTTGTACCTTTAAATGCAACTTTCTGTTGTCACATCCACGCTACACCTATGTGTACAAACAACCGGTGTCTTAATTCCCACAGTTTATAATTAATGTTGAAGTTATACCTCTTTAGGAGAGAGAAGAATTATGCAATACAATGCATGAAAATGTGTTCAGGTTTGTATTACATTTTCATCTCAAATTCGTAAGCCTGCATCATCTTGTTTTAGAGCTAAACACAGCTGTATCCGTTCATTCAAAAATAAGCTGTTTACTATAAGATAAATTATACCGGTCCCGAGAATATGTGATGTGGGCTGAGTGGGTGGGATTAGATGCGCATCAGGATGTGGTATGAAAGAAAAACAAGCATTAGCATGGTGGTCTTTTATACACATATTTTATTATGCTGTGCCTGCATGAAGCTTATAAGTTAGTATTAATTGTCAGGTTAAACTAATATACGAGTAAGTGGTCTTTTGGGACGTGACGTCAGTGTTCGTCGACATTTCGGAGGAACTTGCTGCCTCCACCTGCCTTGAAAATGTAGGTGGCAGTTTCTTCTGAAATGTCTGAAAATTCTCATCACACTAAACGTCTTCACGTTACAGAAGACTGTAACTTTTGCAATCGCCTTTCTTGAATGTCTCTTCAAAATTTCTCTACGTTGTTGTATAGTCTATACTCTCATACGTTTTAACAATAACCCCACGCATATCTTACAATATTGGATATAACATGAGACTTGTGCTTTCTCGGATACCGAAACCATTTTTGGGGGGACGGGGCAAGTGAGGAGACGTGACAGCGCGCCCGCAGGCAGGGGAATGTCACGCACTCATGCATACGACATGAAGGATGTGGTCCTGAATACTAACACGCATTATAGATCTGAATTCGATTCCCGACTGCCGGCTGTGTAAACTCGAATGTCAACTATCTCAGCATCTGCTGAGTAAGCAAGCAAATGGAATTCTTGATCTGAGTATGTAGGCTGGCCTTAAGCGATGCTCACTTGTTTTGCACACCGCAGAACGTTTGTGCAAATACGAGTATTGATTCGTTACACAGGATGAACGAAAAATGCGCGGTCAAACCAAAAGAGGTGAATCTAAGCCACAATACAGGGAAAAAATATTGTATGAACATACGTAGGCCTTCTGAGCTGTGGTTTCCGATCTACGGCCTCCTGATGATTAAACAAAATTTTCGGTGTCCACCTTCAGTGCCCATGCAGGCACTGCAGGAAACAGACTTCTTGGATCCTACGTTCTTCACCCACTTCTGACTGGGGATGTTTACCACGATTTCCTACGAAACGTCCTTCCAGAGATATTGCAAGATGTGGATCTGCAGATTAGAATTCATATACGATTCATGCATGATGGTGCTCCACAACGATTCCTTCTTGCAGTTTGGGAGTTCTTGAATAACGTGTTTCCGGAACAATGGCTAGGATGAGATGGACCAACAGCATGGTCTGTTCGTTCTCCTGATTTATATCGCATTTTTGTCTATGGGGGCATCTGCAGTCTACTGTTTATGCCACAGAAGTTAGTGACGTCCAGGACTTGTAACAACGAATACAGAATGGATTTGAGATGATTCGTACGACACCTGGAATTCTGCAGAGATTCAGGCGGTCAATGTTCAGACGTGCAGAGTTCTGCGTTGAAGCTTATGGTGGACATTTTGAGCATTTTCTTTAATCTTCAGGAGGCCCTAACTCGTAAACCATGCTTCAGAAGGCCTATGTTCGTGTAATATTTATTTCTTGTATTGTGATGTAGATTCATATTCTGTAGGTTTGGCCGTGCATTTTTGGTTCACTCTCTATAAATATCCGAATTTTAAATTTAATTTAGATAGATCTACTGTGGCCGGATCCTGAAAAGCAAATTATATTTGGGTATTTTAATACCACAGCAAATATTTTTTAGTAGGACGTTTGGATAAAAATGACAAGTCTGTGTAACAGACACTAGAAAGTTAATACACGCCACATTTAGAACAAAATGTTGATTGATATTATCTTACATGATGAGGATCCTTGAACTGAAAATGTTATACAGCCTCTACTAAAATGACAACACACTAATGAATTATGAGAAAGTAAGGAACTTGAACGATTCAGGAGTGATCCGTTTCAAGTTTTTTCTCCCAGAATTACCCCGCAGATACTGAAGAAGACCACGAAAATCTTCAGTAGCCGAACAAAAATTCCAATAAAGTATCTGACAAATATAATTCTATGGCTTTAGTGGTTTTCTGAACGTTTTGTGTCAGTGGCTGTTTCTTTATACGATTATGTTTTTGGAAATTGTCTGAGGTGAATTTTATATACAAAACATTTCTGAAGTACAGCGACTTGCGAAACGTTACCCAGCGTTGTTCAACATAGTATTCCCATAAATTTAAATGTTACCATACACCATGCTGCTCGATAATAGAGAATAAGTTCTCACTGTAGAGACCGCATGTGGGGCCTACACGGCATTTTCTTCAATGGGTAAAGCGGCCGGGTCGTGACGCTGACCACACATCTTCTAGTGCCAACATTAAGAATAAGTGGAGTAATAAATCATCTTCCCCATAAGCCTTTATAGTGTGAAGAGGGACAAGTTTACACTGACAGATTCAGTTGTATGAACTAAGAGATTCTATGTAAGTCAGGTGGGTCACACAGACAGTAAACCGCTGTGATAAAAATAGTATATTTTCGTGCTATATATAGCAGGAGTAATTCCACAAAGTCTCCAGCTCCAGTTGCAGGTAACTTTAGCGAGCCTAGGCTGATGTCACAAGTTAGATTGCGCGAAGTCGGAGCGGTGGAGGTGCCAGTATTTCATCTGCTTACGTAGCAGCTGCAATCTCGTGACTGAGGAAGGAGGGCCGTAAGGTTTGTGAGACTCGCGCTGAAGGTTGTCATGCAAAATGACGGGGATTTTGTGAATGTAATAGTGATATATATATGTATATATATATATATATACATGTGGGGTATACACACAAGTACTGCAAAGTTTTGACATAATTTTTTTTGTGAAGGGCCCCGCAGCAGAAGCTACGGACGCACCGCAGCCTTGAGGCTTATTGTGCAACCCTGTGATGAAGATGTTTAATTGTTTTCGTTTTTCCTTGTAATGGAGCACAGTGGAATGAAATTGACCGCGGAAAACCGAAGTACTCGGGGAAAAACCTGTCCCAGTGCCACTTTGTCCACCACAAATCCCACCTGACCCGGCATCGAACCCGGGCCTCCGTGGTGAGAGGCCGGCGACTAACCGCCTGAGCCATGGCATGGCCTTTGACATAATGTGCTCTAGACATTACTAACCAGTATTTTGAGGAAACTCACTGAAATAACAAAGCAAACCAACATGGCAAAAATTCCTACCAAAAGCCACAATAACAAGGTTACGTAAACGCATCATCGAACATGTAGTTACCGCACAGTGACCCAGGATAAATGCCGATGTAGAAAGGGAAAAAAGTTTAGTTAACATGTTGCGTCGTGTGTATCCGGGGGCGAAAGTGCTGCTGTATGGACGGAAATGATATTATTCTCACATCGGGTTTTCATTGCTACAAATAATTGTTTCGCTTCGTGTAACAGCACATCACAAAACATCAAACTGTGAACAGTCTGTGTTATATCAGTACATTCCAAATGCGGTACATGTAGGACGAAACTAGGCATGTTTACCCGGAATGTTTCTCCTTCAGAATCAATGCTTCTAATGCAATTACTAACAAACTATCAATTTACCTTTATGTTACATATACCGTGCATTTTTGATAATTAATTAATTTTATTTCAATCCAACAAATGCACTACACTTTCTTCCAGTGATTTCAAGAAATCACTGGAAGAAAGTTTATTGCATTTGTTGGATTGAAATAAAATTAATTAATTATCAATTTACCTGTCTCAGAAATACGAAACTTGGTCTGCTAACATAAGGAAATAACTTAAAAAGAGGATTTATGATAATATAATGATAATATTCATATCTAATTGACAGAAAGTGACGGTAGAATGAAGAATATATCATAACAGAAGTGTTTAACCTCTTGCAGTCCAAATTATTGTTGTGAATTCCAAGTCTGGTCCAAATTAATTTTCCAGAAAATCTGTGATCTTTAAAGTTCAAAATCAGCCATTAGATAACAGCAGCATAAGGAAAACCGAAATAAAACACTGTAAAATAACCGGCCGATTTGAGCCGTGTCGAATTTAACTCCGCTTTGGGCCGGTAAGGGTTAATAATTTTACTGTTCACTAAATGTTGTTACGGCTATTGAATCAGTTAATTTTTAATAACACCGTCTTCTGGGCTGCGACGTCACGTAGTGTGGTAGAAGTTTATCTGCGTATCGGAGGAATCTGCTGTCTCCATCTTCATGGTAGAAGATGTCAATTCTGAAGATAGAGGTAATTGGTTCCTTCAACCCGTCGATAAATCCTATCAGATTGTTCAGTGTCACGTGTCAGAATATAGCAATCTGCACAGATATCGCCGGCAGAACCTCAAATCTCACAGGGTTTATTCTGATAGAGGGAACTTTTTTTCTCACAGTTGTAGAGGAAGCTGACACATCTGTCAGTTATTCTCCAAATATCCGAAAAAAAAAAGCGCATGGGCTTAATTGTTACTTCATAAATGATATATCTCATAAGTTATTCTTAGAGACAGTAAATTTACCAGAATTCTTGATTGACGATCCGAACTACTGTTCGATTCCCGGCGACGGTAAAATTTTTCCTCATTTCCACTGCGTCGAAACTGACTGCGGCCCACCCAACCAGCTATGTAATGGGTAGAGGACAATTCTTATTTGGCAGTCTGAATCTCTTTGTTGTTAAATGTTACATGTTTTACTTAATTATTGGAATATAAACTAAAAATAAAGGAATATAAAATCAATCACACGTCTATTTATATGGTTATTTAATACTATACATTACATGTTTCGGCCTCTATAGCCATCATCATTTATATCAAATGACAAATTCCTTGAAAAAGGATAATTACAACAGTAAATTTAAATTACATAATAATATCTTATTCTTTACAGTGAAAATAGGATTTATAAATAAAGAGGTTATTATGTTTGGTGTAGGTATTGTTAAAAGTATCAAAAGGTCATGTTTTTTGTAGCCGGTACTTCTGTACCCAGACATTTTCCCCTTATCTGTTTTTAGAGTCAACCATTCTGAACAGTATTGTTAGTAATATCAGTAAATTAGTATTTACCGTCATTAAACATTGAGAAACAGGCTTGGTTTTTGTTTTATTATTAATTAGAGTTAACTATTTTGGGTCGAATATTTGGAAAGTAAGTCAGCAATGAGCACATTTTCTACCAAAGTAATGAGAAACAGAGTCTTGAATCCTGTAAGGCCTATATTGCCATATGAAGTTGCGAAATCCTTTGCAGGCCGTTTAATACGAGTATTTAAGTTTCGTTGTGTTATTTCACAACCCTCTGAAACACTGTGAATTCTAATGCCCGCCACCTAGTTTAACATGAAACGCTGTGCCTTTCACCCACTGAATGCACCTATATGTCGTATAATTACCACAGTGAAGACAATTTTTCTAATCCAACCGATTCGTCTTTAGTCTCTAATGGAGATGTAATGTGTTTCTGTGATGTATAATACCAGTTTTAAATCTTATTTGGATGAAACAGGTGCTCTAGAAAGTTAATCTTTTGTCCAAAATGTAGAGTTTCGTTAAAGTGTATACGTTAAATTAGTCAGACAGATCCTCGCACTTTCTTATCGTGGCCACTTTTAATTTGAATCCATACTCGAACAGCATAATAATCTTAAAATTCTAATCTTTCTCGTTTTGGAAGAAAAGCGGGGTAAAAATTCAGTTCCTGCGTTGTTGCTTCTTTACTACAAAGATGAAAGGTTTCATATTGTTTACGTAAGTAATCATTGTTTTTATTGTAGTCATGTGACGCAAATAAATACATTGTATGGATAAAGTGTAGAGTACTGAATGTTAACCCTTATTGGGCCAATGTCGTGTTAAACTCGACAGCGCCTCCCTTTGTATCAGGTTCAGTGTTGAGCTAAAATCGACACATCCTGCCATCTAATGGCTGCTTTTAAACGCCGAATATTAGAGATTTTCTGCAAAAGAAATTTGGCCTGCAGAAGTTTAAGACACGTTCTACGTGTAGTTATCATTGTGCTGTAAACGGTCAAATGGAACAGAACGAAGGCTTCGAGCTGGTTTTCTTTCTTTCTTAGTCTAACCTCGCCTACCTAGTCATGACAGGTGTAGAGGTTATTGTTGTCATTGATCACACTCAGTGACACACACGCACGCACACACACACACACGGTAGACTCTTCCGGACGAGTGATCAGCCCGTCGCAGAGACCAAGACACAACATTCACAAGAGACAGACATCCATACCCCTGGCGGGATTTGAACCCGTAATTCCAGCAAGCGAGCGGCTGCAGATGCACCCCTTAGAACGCGCGGCCACCTGGATCGGCGCTGGTTTTCCGACACTAACTATAGAGTAACTTCCTATCTACACAGGATACCGTTCAGAGTCCCTTGTTTTATCTGAGTTCCGTGTCGTATTTAAACCATATTACGTCTTCGTGCAGTGAATACTGTATGCAGTGTCTTTACTTTCATGTCACTCGCCGAATGGCGTTTTCGGGTTTCAATTTCACCACAGAATCAACAAACACGTGCAGAGTGAAACGAAATACTCTGTGGGGCTGACACCCGTCTGCACTTAGAATCGGCGCGCCAAAGCTTCGCCCGTTCCCACAGCAGAGTCACATCCAGCCGACAGTGCAGCAGGCTAGCCACCCACCCATCCAATGTTCAGTGTAAATAAATGTTCAGTTCATGAGCTCAAACACCACGAATAGTAACGGGTTAGCCGAACGAGAACGGCTCTTCTCCACGGAATGCAAATAGAATCCGGACCCATTCCCTCTCACACACAGCAACATGTCACAACAGGGTGTTCGGGCGTGTGTTATACAACTGTTCTTGGCAGTTTATAACATACCATTAAAGTCACCAAGTTTAAATAAATGACTTCACACAACCTCTCCCCCCCCCCCCACTCTTCAGGGCCCCCCACCTTCATATACTCTCTCTGGCTGTATTCCGAACACACCGCATGCTTGAGTTGAGGGTTGTCTTCCAAACATCCTGCCCCCCCACACCCTCATGCCTGTTAACGCCGTTTTCATGAGCGGTCTTTCACAACTTGTTAAGAGGCGGCTAACCTTTTCAAACTTCTCGGTGATTTACATCTTAAGACACAGTGATTAATTACTTCACTCAAATCGTCTTCAGATAATTTAAACACACAACGGATTTCGTCGTTACTTCTTGAACAATGGCCATTCGCTCTTCTCTTGTTTATGTTACCTGTTCCAAGTTTCATTGTCTCGTCCACACTGTCCTTGTTTCTTCGATACAGGCACTCAGTTGTCGTTATTTTATGGAGGACTGGAAGTCTAACAACTGGAAAGTAGGCTCCATGACGCGTGCGCATGTGTGTGTGTGTCATGTCCAGGCAGAGGATATATAAAAGGTAAAGATAAAGTTCACCCTATAATAGGCAATGAAGGCCCACAGGGGGAGTGGAGGTATAGCTCTACTCTTTCGTTGACCGCATCGACAAATGGGGGTGGGTGGCCAACGCCATGCCCCGGCCGCTTTACCCATCGTACAGGAGGCTGAGGGTGTGTAATTTATGTTTATTGACAGAAGGAACATAACACATATAGGCAGGAGTCAAGGAATTCATGTGCCTACGTTTTTTTTTTGAGAAATTAAAAATCGTGGCTGGAGATTAAATGATTTTTTGTAGGATTTCAATCATATTACTGTCAATTCTGTATTCATGACACTTTCTGGCGTCATTGCTGGAGGAGTATATAAAGTTTTGAACATGTAATGTCAATTTTATTCATTATTATTTTTTATCACTAGGATGTAAATATAACATAAAAGTTATTCGAATATTTGGGTGTTTATGTTAATCAGACCGATTAGCTGATGATCATAATAATGCTACTTTTTGTACACTTTAGCCTAAAGGATTTGTTGCGATTGGATAAAGCACCATTACACGCGCTGAAAAGTAAATAAAAGCCTTGACTTTAAAATGCTAGCGAGAGAGGCGCGTGCCAGGTCAAAAGAAAATCTGATGTTGTTACGTTCTGTACGTGTTTGTGTGTGCAAGG
Source organism: Reticulitermes speratus (assembly GCA_021186555.1). Taxonomy (NCBI): domain Eukaryota; kingdom Metazoa; phylum Arthropoda; class Insecta; order Blattodea; family Rhinotermitidae; genus Reticulitermes; species Reticulitermes speratus. The sequence goes on from JAJKFL010000007.1 coordinate 14,032,548, forward strand.
CGGGTTCTGCGTTGCTGTTCAAATAGAGACAGAAGGCAAGAGTGAATAATTAACTAGTCCTTCGTTCGCTCGCCGTACAGTGCAGCATCCATGCGAGTAATAAATCCGATGGACGTCATTCTTCAGATCGGCCACTGACCTTATACGTGTTGCGGGATGTGAATATTTAGGAAAAAGTGACGTGCTATGTGGAGAATAAGTTCAGTGTACGTAGCTGCATTCCATTATTACTCGTAGCTGTTGTCTAGCGACTAAGAAAACTCGAAATATTTATGTTCATGTTAAACATCCCGCTGTGTTATGATACGATAAACCAATAAATATTTCCATCAAACACAACTTGTATTTTATATAATAATATATATTTTCGTACAGCCCGATGATGGCCTGCTAAATGCCGAAACATGTAGCTGTTCGTTTTATATCAAAATGTAAGTTGTGTTTGACGGATATGTTTATTACTTTATCACGAAATAGGCGTATGTCATTCATATAAACATGCGATACCCAAATTTTTCTAATCGACCAGAACATCTAGACGTCGAACCTGAAGATGAAGTAGATGAAGACGAGAAAGGCCCTTATATTTTGCAAAGTGAAGTGGAAAAAGCTATCAAGGAGATGAGGGATAAGAAGGCTACAGGAGATGATGATGTACCTGGGGATGTACTCAAATTGTTGGGAGAAGGTGGGCTAAGGCTAATGACACAGATGATCAACAGCATGCATGTCACTGGAGAATGGCCCAGAGATTTTATTGAAGTTACAATGATTGCCTTAAAGAAGAAGCCCAAAGCTACAAAATGCAGCGACCATCGCACAATCAGCATCATCGCTCATGCAGCAAAGATAGTAGCGAGGATACTTAGAAGAAGGATTGAGAGGAAAATTGAAGATGCACTTGGAGAAGATCAGTTTGGATTTAGAAGAGGAAAAGGAACTAGGGATGCAATTGGGATGCTGAGAATAATATCAGAACGAACCTTGGTCATAGATGAGGAATTGTGTGCTTGCTTCATAGACTGGCAGAAGGCATTTGACCGTGTCAACTGGACCAAATTAATGCAAATTCCAAAAGGAATTGGGATAGACTGGCGCGAAAGAAGATTGATCAGCAAATTGTACATGGAACAGAGTGTCAAAATACGACTGGACCAAGGGGAGACGAGAAGTGTGAAGATTGGAAGAGGAGTTAGACAAGGTTGCTGCTTGTCACCGATTCTGTTCAACTTATACAGCGAGTACCTTACCAAGGAAGCTCTTGAAGGGTTTGGAGACTTCAAAATAGGAGGACAAGTAATTCGCACTGTGAAAAATACGGATGACCTTGTGGTACTGGCTAGGGAAGAAAAGGTGCTACAGTGCATGATTGATAGACTAATTGAAATTGGAAGACGCTATGGAATGGAAATGAATGTGGGAAAAACTAAAGTAATGAAAATCCCAAGGCAACCATCCCCAATGAAAATTATGATAGATCAAAAACAATTGGAGAATGTGGAATATTTCAATTATTTGGGTAGCATGATAACAAGTGATGCAAGGTGTACATGTGAAATTAAATCCAGAATTGCCATGGCAAAAGCAGCATTCAACAAGAAGAAAAATCTTTTCACCAGCAAACTGGAATTAAATTTAAGGAAGAAACTAGTAAAGTGCTACATTTGGAGCATAGCTTTGTATGGTGCTGAAACGTGGACACTTCGGAAAGTAGATCAGAAGTATCTGGAAAGTTTTGAAATGTGGTGCTGGAGAAGAATGGAGAAGATCAGTTGGACCGATCGTGTGAGAAATGAAGAAGTATTACACAGAGTCAAGGAGGAGAGTAATATCCTACATACAATAAAAAGAAGAAAGGCTAACTGGATTGGTCACATCTTGCGTAGAAACTGCCTTCTGAAACACGTGATTGAAGGAAAGTTAGAAGGAAGGATAGAAATGACGGGACGACGAGGGAGAAGACGTAAGCAGCTACTGGATGACCTTAAGGAAAAGAAAAGATACTGGAAATTGAAAGAGGAAGCACTAGATCGCACCCTGTGGAGAACTCGCTTTGGAAGAGGCTACGGACCTGTCGTAAGACAGACTACAGAATGAATGAATTAACTCAAAATTGGTCTGAAAGAGGACTCTTATTTCCCACGTCGACCATTTGAGCACTGATCATTATCAGTGCTTTAAATCCCAATGGTGGCGTTAATTCTCACAATAAACAACAGTATTGTCCTAATCAGAATTAAAAATTGTTTATAATGGCGACAGAGTGTGTTTACTGTAGACGGAAATGAAGCTGAATACACTATTTGGACTAATTTTATATTTTAAAAAAGGGTCCACAAAGTTTCCAAAAAGCTAGCACCCATATCAGAATTCTAGGCGCAAGGGTTCAAAATTTAGTACCCCGGACCACCTTGCGCCCAGGATTTGTGCAGCTTTGCTTTAAAACGTTAAAATCGACGCTATAACACTTTGGATACCTTTTGTGATTCCACTGAAGAGGCTGCCTTGACTAACGACGTGAATTTGGGAACCATTTTCGTAAGCTTTACTGAGGTTCGTTGCCTAAGAGCTTTCACTGTTTATCATAAAAGGCAGGGGTGGGCATCAGTGAGTAGGCCTGCGTGTCTGTAGGCAGAGGTCGTGAGATCTGACCTTTATTTTCGTAGTGCAATTACGTCTTCTTTCGATGCCTCGTGACGCAATTGACTTCAACGATTTATGCCACAGTGATAATGCACACCGTAAGAGGCGATTTATGATAGATTGAATAAGTTGGTTCGTTATTCACTGACAGAAGACGTGGCTTTACTGTCTGACAGACTGAGTGAAAAATAAGATGGCCTGGATAATGTACATACTTTCACTTATTATAAATTTTTTAATACCTGCAGCCGGTGTTAATCGTCACCCGGCTTCGACATGTACATACAAGAGACTTTACTCAACTACCTACGGGCCATTTTCATTTATATCCTTGAATATGTCGAGGTAAATAAGACGTCTCTAGAGGATTTCAAAATTGAATTCAAGTCCACACATGTCGAGTTCAGTCGTATGTCTGACGATTGTACAGCTACGTATGAGGGTACCTGAAGAACAACATATTTATGATTTTGGGTTCTCACGGCTGTGACAGAGTATTGCTGTCTTCTGGGATGTAACACCGTATAATCTTGTAGAAGTGTACACGAGCGTTACAGAGTAAACACCTGCCTTCACCATTAGCGTGAATTAATGGAGATACCGAATTTCTCTGAAACGTCGATACATTTCTACCAGACTAGACAGCGCCACATCCTAAAAGACAGCAATATTAATACGATATTCGTTTAGTCTGATTAGGCCTGTTCGTTACTTCCACTTCCACAGTATTTCATTGTGCTGTACTTTTCCACCACGTGTCGTTTTATGTAGTGGACTTGCCATTGTGTGTTACAGCGCCCAGTCTTAGCAGTGTCTTACTATATAGTGGACTTGCCATTGTTTGTTACAACGCCCAGTCTTAGCAATATCATACTATGCAGTGGACTTGCCATTGTTTGTTACAACGCCCAGTCTCAGCAATATCACACTATGCAGTGGACTTGCCATTGTTTGTTACAACGCCCAGTCTTAGCAATATCATACTATGCAGTGGACTTGCCATTGTTTGTTACAACGCCCAGTCTCAGCAATATCACACTATGCAGTGGACTTGCCATTGTTTGTTACAACGCCCAATCTTAGCAATATCATACTATGCAGTGGATTTGCCATTGTTTGTTACAACGCCCAGTCTTAACAACGTCACACTGTATAGTAGACTTGCCATTGTTTGTTACAACGCCCAGTCTTAGCAACGTCACACTATATAGTGGACTTGCTATTGCATTTACAGCGCCCAGTCTTAGCAATGACACACTATGTAGTGGACTTGCCACTGTTTGTTACAACGCCCAGTCTTAGCAATGTCATACTATGTAGTTGACTTCCATTGTTTGTTACAACGCCCAGTCTTAGCAATGTCATACTATGTAGTGGACTTCCATTGTTTGTTACAACGCCCAGTCTTAGCAATGTCATACTATGTAGTGGACTTGCCATTGTTTGTTACAGCGCCCAGTCTTAGCAATTACATACTATGTAGTGGACTTGCCATTGTTTGTTGCAGCGCCAAGTCTTAGCAATGTCGTACTATGTAGTGGACTTGCCATTGTTTGTTACAGCGCCAAGTCTTAGCAATGTCGTACTATGTAGTGGACTTGCCATTGTTTGTTACAGCGCCAAGTCTTAGCAATGTCGTACTATGTAGTGGACTTGCCATTGTTTGTTACAGCGCCCAGTCTTAGCAGTGTCTTACTATATAGTAGACTTGCCATTGTTTGTTACAGCGCCCAGTCTTAGCAATGTCATACTATATAGTGGACTTGCTATTGTGTGTTAAAGCGCCCAGTCTTAGCAATGTCATACTATATAGTGGACTTGCTATTGTGTGTTAAAGCGCCCAGTCTTAGCAATGTCATACTATGTAGTGGACTTGCCATTGTTTGTTACAGCGCCCAGTCTTAGCAATATCATACTATGCAGTGGACTTGCCATTGTTTGTTACAACGCCCAGTCTCAGCAATATCACACTATGCAGTGGACTTGCCATTGTTTGTTACAACGCCCAGTCTTAGCAATATCATACTATGCAGTGGACTTGCCATTGTTTGTTACAACGCCCAGTCTCAGCAATATCACACTATGCAGTGGACTTGCCATTGTTTGTTACAACGCCCAGTCTTAGCAATATCATACTATGCAGTGGACTTGCCATTGTTTGTTACAACGCCCAGTCTCAGCAATATCACACTATGCAGTGGACTTGCCATTGTTTGTTACAACGCCCAATCTTAGCAATATCATACTATGCAGTGGATTTGCCATTGTTTGTTACAACGCCCAGTCTTAACAACGTCACACTGTATAGTAGACTTGCCATTGTTTGTTACAACGCCCAGTCTTAGCAACGTCACACTATATAGTGGACTTGCTATTGCATTTACAGCGCCCAGTCTTAGCAATGACACACTATGTAGTGGACTTGCCACTGTTTGTTACAACGCCCAGTCTTAGCAATGTCATACTATGTAGTTGACTTCCATTGTTTGTTACAACGCCCAGTCTTAGCAATGTCATACTATGTAGTGGACTTCCATTGTTTGTTACAACGCCCAGTCTTAGCAATGTCATACTATGTAGTGGACTTGCCATTGTTTGTTACAGCGCCCAGTCTTAGCAATTACATACTATGTAGTGGACTTGCCATTGTTTGTTGCAGCGCCAAGTCTTAGCAATGTCGTACTATGTAGTGGACTTGCCATTGTTTGTTACAGCGCCAAGTCTTAGCAATGTCGTACTATGTAGTGGACTTGCCATTGTTTGTTACAGCGCCAAGTCTTAGCAATGTCGTACTATGTAGTGGACTTGCCATTGTTTGTTACAGCGCCCAGTCTTAGCAGTGTCTTACTATATAGTAGACTTGCCATTGTTTGTTACAGCGCCCAGTCTTAGCAATGTCATACTATATAGTGGACTTGCTATTGTGTGTTAAAGCGCCCAGTCTTAGCAATGTCATACTATATAGTGGACTTGCTATTGTGTGTTAAAGCGCCCAGTCTTAGCAATGTCATACTATGTAGTGGACTTGCCATTGTTTGTTACAGCGCCAAGTCTTAGCAATGTCGTACTATGTAGTGGACTTGCCATTGTTTGTTACAGCGCCCAGTCTTAGCAGTGTCTTACTATATAGTAGACTTGCCATTGTTTGTTACAGCGCCCAGTCTTAGCAATGTCATACTATATAGTGGACTTGCTATTGTGTGTTAAAGCGCCCAGTCTTAGCAATGTCATACTATGTAGTGGACTTCCATTGTTTGTTACAGCGCCAAGTCTTAGCAATGTCGTACTATGTAGTGGACTTCCATTGTTTGTTACAGCGCCAAGTCTTAGCAATGTCACGGACGAGCAATACTTCCTTCAGCAGGACGGTGTGCAAGAACCTTCGGGAAAGCCGACCAATCCTGGAGGCGAAACGACACATGCCAGGAAGGAAGTAACTCCTGGTAAGTTGAATGCGATGACTAGTCAGTCAGCAATTAAGAAATTCTCCTTTTGGGATCATTTATTATGATGATTGTATCCATCGTCTTATTTTGCAAATCACTCCAACTTCGAAATGGTTTTATTTTTCGGGCCCAAGTGAGTAGGGTAAACTTTGGCTTGTGGACGGGGACTTATCCTGTCCCCGGAACGTAGTGTTGTTATTCTTGACACGGGACAACGATGCCCGTAAGTACAATGTAATGATTAAAAATGTGAAGTACCATCGTCAGAATCCTATAAAACTGCAAGATATTCCCCGCTGTTTACGAAACGTCAAGCTTCATTGCCATTTTACAAAATACCTATCCTGAGCCAGATCAATAGTAACTACATTGTGTCACAATATATCTCTCAATGTCATTTTTGGCGCTTTCACAAAATTGCGAAACGAGACTATTAACTTCCTCATGCCTGCCTGTTTGTCTGTATGCTATCTGTCTGTCCGTCCGTCTGTCCGCATGGAACAACTCGGCTCCCACTAGAAGGATTTTCGTCAAATTTGATATTTGAGGATTTCTCGAAAATCTGTCGAGAAAATTCAAGTTTAATTAAAATCTGACAAGAATAACGGGTACGTCACATGAAACCCTATGTACATTAATGATATCTCGCTGAATTATCTTTAGAATGAGAAATTTTCAGACAAAAGTTGTAGAGAAAATTACAACACACATTTTATATTCAATAACTTTTTCTCAGAAATCGTGCCGTTTATGAGTAATGTGGAAAAATATGGTAGAGCCAGATAGACCACAGATGATCCGGATAACTAAGGCCAGAATACAGACTCACACTCAGAATATGTAACACTTGTTACTTGTCCACGGCAGTAAGGTTAGGCGAAGGCGCCTCTTTGTTACGTTATACGTTGTAATTTGCATGTCCTGTTATATATATAATATTGTTTACATTTAGGTATGTGAAATTATGTCTTATTTTCAAGTTTTGATAAGGTCTGTAGTTTTACAAAGATTTAGTAATGTAATTTTACCACTTGGATCGCTTAGAGTACTCAGCGTAGATGGGAGGCTAATGTTCAGATGAATCATAAAGAAGTAGTGTAAGAGAGTGTAGGTGGATTTATTTGTCTCAGAACAGGGACCAGTTTCGGCCACTTCTGAGCACAGTAATGAACTTCCGCGTTCCGGGAAAGACAGAGAATTTATTGATCAGGACAGCAACAGTTGGCTTTTCACGAAGCATCCTGTTCCATTGAGGTAGTTGTAATTACGTGGCAGGGGACGGTGAGTGTGTCAACTGGCCTACTTTTCAGTACCCGTCTCTCAGCAACTCAATACTCCTCTTTTTACGCAGCCACAAGTGCCACTAGCAACCATCAGGCCTACATCGGTCTAATCACAGGGGTATTAGCCATGGTAGTGCTTCTTCTGGCGTGCACTGTGGTGCTGATGGTACGCCGAGGACGCAAGAAGGTGGCTCTGCTGCATAAACACACAGCCCTGGTATCCAGCAGCACAAAACCAGGAGTCACCATCAACATGAAGGATCTGAAGATGAACATGGCTCTGTCAACACCCATCATCAACAACGGCCTATCGCGTTCGCGTGTTGCTGCTGCCAAGAGCAAGGTACGCCGTCCTCAGTGCCATAAGATCAAACAGAAACTTAAAAAAAAATGCACACAAAAGAAAACACACGACTGAACACTTACAACAGACCATCATTTGCTGTGCTACTCCAATATGAATTAACCGTTCTCTGGTTAAAATACGTAATTTTCTGTACCCGTCCTCAGGTATATAAAGCGAGGTACCTACCCTGCTGTTCCCATTACGTGAAGCCAGTTTCCATCGGTAGCGGAGCGTACCACTGGCTGAAAAATAGTTAACACGCCTGCTCCAGTTTCGGTGATGCAGTTACCAAATTCCTTGTGTGTGCGACTGTACATCCAGAAACAATTCTGGTGTTTAATGAGGTGCAACTACTGGTGTGTTGTTGAAAACGCCAACCAACTGAACTGTAATTCATAAAATCCTACGTCGGGGCTGAGTGGTTAGCACTTGTTCGCATTCTGGAGCACACGGGTTCAAACGTAGTCTCGGGGAATGGTTTTACTAAGGTTTTTCATGGATTTACTAATTCACCCCAGGCGAATGCCGTAATAGTACGTCAAATTAGACAAGGCCGCCTTCATTTTTCATCTCTAATTCATTATTTACATATTTACTTACCTCCCTGATTTACATGATCTTAGTAATCAACAGTATCCGTAAATAAACTAAGAATATATACAAAAGTACACCATATAGAATCATGAAGCTATCTTTCTCATAAAATTAACGTTAAATACTGCATATAGTCAAGATATATTTTATTGTACAGCTTGTAGAAAAATTGATTTAAGGGTTACACTTATGCAGAGCTTAACGGAATTTACGATTTTTTTTTTGCCATGGCTCGACAGCCCTAGTGGGCCTAGGCCTTCTAAATGTTGAGGTTTCGAGATCACACTTCGGCACACCACACTCGGTAGGACTCCTCTGGACGAGTCATCGGCCGTCGCAGAGACATACAACAATCAAAAGAGACAGACATCCATGCCCACGGCGGGATTCGAACCCGTAATTCCAGCAATCGGGCGGCCGCAGACTTATGCCTTAGACGAAATATACAATTTACCCTTTTTAAAATTTACGGACAACTTTTTTCCTGGTCCAATTCAGAATTAACTTCCTAAACTGGTGGGAGCTCTTGGAAGCGATATCATCAGCCAATCGCAAGGCGTCAGTCTACACAGGACAATACCAACACAGATAATGCAGACATTACACCCATGTCCGACAGAATTCAAAGCCACTGTCCCATCTATAAAGCGGTATGAGTCAGTACACGCCTTACACCGCGGGCCACTCTAATCGTCCAGATTTGTAATTAGTGTCACGTAATTTTTTTTTTGGGATAAACCGTTTTATGTATTTGATGAAGGTGAATTGGATCTGTGAGATATTCAAGAGAAAAAGTATCTGAAAGATATATTTTCGCACAGAAGGTACCGGATATACGCTTTGTTTTATGGTCAGTCTATTTCAGTTGCCTCGCATTACGGCCAGTTAGACGCTCTCACTCACCTATCAAATGCGGGAAGTCCAATTAAACATTTCCCCTCACTACAACCTCATTATCGTTGCCCTGCACCTACAAGGCACTCAGTACAAAGTAATTCTTTTTGAGACTTCATTTAGTGAGCATTCTTCGAGTAAACGTTTTACGTTTGGTGTGGATTTTTCTGTTTCGCTTCAGAATAAGGTAGCCGGCACGACAACTCCTGCCGGTACGGGAAAGGTGAACAACATTTACGGCCACATGGTGGTCGGGGAGGAGTCCGAGGACAGTGAGAATTCATCCGTCTACCACGAGCCTTATAAACTCCTGCCATCGACAAAGCAGGAATATGGCTGTTTGCTCAAGAAGGACACACTATCGTCAAGCAAGAGCGGTGAATATACGGGTGAGTGGCTTCCTTTGAGATATACGGTGTTATGGGAGAGACGATTTCTTTTGTATGTTTGATTTCCATTAACATACGTCAGCAGGTTATCAACAGCATACTAGTGCTGTGCTTAGGTGACTGTGATACACTTTTGTACGTGGAAGGATGCTATGATATCACAATTTGACTACCTCTGCACTCTTTGAACTTCAAAATATCTGTAAAGAAAATTGCATTTATACTAAGTATGTGGAATTAAACTTGGTATATACTAATAATAATGTGCAATATGGACACCAAGATACGTAACAGAACAGCGATCATTAGTTTGTCCATCATAAATGCCAAATTTCTCTACTGAATCAAAGCCAGGGTCGACTTTATGAAGATTGCAAGCTTATGGCTTGACTAACAGTGGCAGTATATGGCTACCAGGTTGGGGGATAGGCTCCTCATATTTTATTACATTCCTAGAAAAATCTGCTACATTATTTTGAGTTATTTACACACAAAGCACAGTCATTATTCTCCAACTGTAAGTTTGATTTTCTTACCTTCTCAGTATAGTAATTACATTGTTCCCAGGAAATGTAACAAGCATTGTTTGAGTCATCATTTCTTTATGATATTTTTCACCTTATGCAAGGTCTAAGAATAAGTAGTCCTTTTCTAACGTATGCACAAAAGGTATAATAATTTGTTACATCTTACGAAACAAGCATTGTTTACGAAGTTTGAAATGAAACTGGGAATGGAGAAGAGGTTTTGGGAGGAGGTGGGGGATGAAAGAAGGAGTGGGGTAACTTGACAAGCGACGTTAATTAAACCGAGATTTCACGCCTTAATGAGAAATACTGTCTGAGAAGTATGGGAATGGCTGACTGCGTGGGCAGACGACCAGAGAGAAGAGGAGGCTGCTGGAATAGTACTTGCTGTATATGTAAGGCCGCGGGACAGATCTTAATTGCACGCGAAGGCACCCAATGTAAAGTGTCAGTTCAGTCGAGTTAAAATCCTCCCCCCGACCTCTTTCTCTTGCTGCTGTGTGGACCCAGTTTAAACCATTGCTGCCAGAGAACTCAACATGCTGTGTGCACATTGGGAGTCCAGCTGAGAGGGAGCATGTCACAAATTTCGTATTAGTAGTAGCCTTTCTGGTAAGATATATAGGCATATTATCATTGAATCAACTACTTATGACAATGCTAGTGATATCTGTGTGTTAGTTGCTTGCATACCAGACGATGTAACAGTTCTTCTTCGGTGCTGACGAAAAATAAGCTTTATTTAATTAAATTCCTTATTTACTGCGATAATTTTATACAAACATTCAGGGATTTTTTTTGAAAGAAAAAGTTATCCCATTTATATTGAAATATGTAGCTCCCAGAAGTTCCAGAAAATCGGCACATGAAGGTGGCAAGGTTATCAGCCCTACGCACCGGCCGCCTTTATCCCGAGGAGATATCTGTAGTACTCCTGTTAGACTCTGAGTCGGCCTCAGGGCCATAATGCTGCCCTATCGGAAATCGAAGCCGCGACCTTACGGTTTGTAGCGCAGTGTCTCAACCAACTTCGACACCGCGTACCCACGTTTGACTGTACCTTCCATAAGAATTATGAGCCGGTAGTTGGTAAATACCAAAACCAATTAAGTATGTGAAATAGTAAAAAAAGGTAAATTTTTCTACTGAAGTATGATGATTCATCACGACATTGTAATAAAACTAAAGATAACAAAAACGTGTTTTATTCTTCATAGTGTACGCCGCCATGCTTTTGTCAACTGCTTGGATTTTGTAGTGTCGTGTGTGACATTAATTTGAATTATAATAATATTACTCCAGAATATTTCGTGGATGTCCGAGTAAATGACGAAAAACATCATGTCAGTATAGCCACCTTGCTTGCAGGTAAACGAAATCGGAACTTCCTAAGAAAAGGCAAGCGCCAGTCACTGTATTGGGACATACGTTCGCGCGTGTCGACTGCTCGAAGAGGAAATTGTCGAATCCGGGAATATAAAGAAAAGAGAGATCGATAAGAAAAGAGAAGAAAAATATTTGAAAATAATAATATTAAACTACCTATGAAAAATGTTTTAGCAGAGAGACCGAAGTTAGGACACCTACACTGACAGAGAGACACTGCGCTCTACGTAACTTGTTCGGAAATTACAGTCTGCTTGTACTTGCCGTGTCCATCTCAACTACAGACATTAGCACCCTTAATACCTGCTTCAGGTTACTGTAGCTTAACAATACTTAATGTTAAATGTACATAATATTTATTTCTTGAATTTTAAATGTTTAGCTCACATCCTAATTTAAACTAACCTACGCTGCTTTGACGATAATAGTATGAACAGGTAGTCATTGCACAGGGGCTATTGGCCACTGCAGCTCACGCGCCTTTAATTGCACAACTACCACGACCGCATTGCTACTACTACTACAACTACTACTACTACAACTACTACTACTACTACTACTACTACTAACAGTAGAAGTATTAGTGAAATTAAAGGTAAATTTCACCCTAGACATGAACCTACAGAAGGGGAGTAGAAGTTTAGCTCTACTCTCTTTCTAACCTCGGTGCTAGATGGGGGTGGGTGGTTAACGCTACGTCCCGGCCGCTTTACCCCGGGAATGACCCGGTAGCCATTGTATACGCGGCTGGGTGGGCCCCAGGGCGGGTCTGGACGGGTGCGAAAAATCTCGCCTTCACCGGGATTTGATACAAGGAACGTGCAGCCTGTAGCGAGTCGCTATACCGATTACACTATCCCCGACCACTAAGTAGTTGTACTAGTAGTAGAATTAGTAGTAGTAGTAATAGTAGTAATGCTTATACTACTCACAGGTCTGTGTATCCGCAGTGTTGTTATTTTCTTTTCAGATATTTAAAAGTATGTGATGGAAGTGTTTTCTGATGGCATAATGATCATGACGCACGCGCACACAGAATGGTCACGTCACAAGCCTATTTTCTTTCCTGAATGGAAAAGTACTCTGAAAATGTAAGAAGAAAGGAAGGATAATGGGAAAGATAACTATTTAAAATTGGGGGGGTGGGTGGAAAAAGTATAAAGAAGGAAATAAAGGTGTGGGAGTGAGGAGGAAAGGAAGGTATGTAGTCACCGTAAGACAATATTTTCAGGATCTTCCTTCTGAGAACACTGCGATTTGTAACGGCCTCTCTGATCATTTTTATGTGATCTGAGATACGTTAACGCTCCAAGGCTTCTTAACATCGTCAGTCTTGTACCATCCAACCGTGCAATTGACCAGTAGCCTATCTTTTTCAGCTTGAGATGTACCGTAGAGATTGTTTTGCTTCTTCCGAAATTGGATTTCTATTGTATCCAAACATGGATCTCTAGTATATTGTAGTTTTTTCCTATAGCCAACACATAGAATGTTTGCAATGAAAGGAACATAATGATTATTATCATTATTTCTGTTAAATGTCACTTGGACTGCGACGCGCACAGCTGCACACTGCACTTCGCGTCTATCAATTAATTTTTCTGTATATTAGTCAATTTATTTTGTCAGGCTGACAAAGTACACAGGTGGATAATAACCACCAATCACAGCTCTTTTTGAATATTGGATGGTTTAAAGCAACAGGTTTCGGCTTAACAAGAATCCATCATCAGGCAAATAAGACACAAAAGTAATTATGTAAGCTGCATAATACTCGTACAATTTCACATCTTTCGCATGTATGGTTGGGACACCAACTTCACAAAAGTATCATGAATTCGGTAGTCTAAAAGATTATGTTATATCCAATAAATGTGATGAAATAAGAAGTTTAAAAATATAGCGTTAAAATGGTTAGGATTAAAATAGTATGATAGTACTTCCGGATGTGCGCGCAGGTTTTCCTGCAGATATTCGGCATTGGGGGGACGTTTTATATTCACGTTTCTTAAAATGTGTGCTCTTGATTGAAGAAATGTTTAAGATGCCGTCACTCCTTATTTCCTTATATTCTGACCTCTGTTCTACGTGAAATTGTGTAAGTAAATTTATACAAGAGCTGCAAACCCCCGTCTTTTATAATGTAGGCGTCTATTGATTGGCGTTACTTATGAAGTACAAAGTATCATTTGAAATAGACCAGTTATATTACAAATAACAAATAACTTTGATTGGTAACACAAAACAAGACATCGCATGGACATACACCTATTTTAAGACAAGTTGTGAGCAACTCCTGAAATGTTATGATTAGTCTACTCGCATCTCTTGCTTGCCTTTCCGGCATAACCATTTGCAATTCTCGTCTCTAGGTTCACGATAAACTCACAAAACATATGTGGGTTTGTACGACCAAAGGCGTAACTTGGGGGGTGCAAGGGGTGGAGCAAATGCCCCCACCCCCAATAATTTTTCTACCTAAGAATAGATTTTGGGCTACTGAGATGAAGAGGGGCAAATTAAAATTGGTGTAATAAAACTTTTAAAATTAGAAATATTTTCTAAGCGGTTATTTGGGTGGTGTAAAGACACACAAAAGAAAACGAAAAACCTGTGTTTTACGGGACGCAGAATAGAGGCATCTGAGTCAACTGTTTACAAAGGAAGACAGGAACTGTAAAATCTCTGTGCTTTTGTCTATGGTCTTTGTATATTTAGGACTGGTTCAAACGAATCTTGCCCACCTTTCTACCTTGACTCCTTCGTAAATTAAAGTTTCTAAACCCCCCCCCCCCCCCCAGTGTTTTTGGTCAAGTTATATCAATGCGCACGACTATTGAAAGCAAAAATTTGTGGGTAGAAAAAATTCTTTAGTCCTATCATGTTAGAGTTGCGAGTCTATAGGTTCTGACGGCGGTGTATGGATGACTCCGTTCTTCTGGGATATGAGGTCGTGTCACCGGGTAATCGGATCCCGACTTTCCGAGGGAAGATGGTTGCCTTCGAAACGTCGGCAACCGATTACCTACTGAGGCTCATACCTTAGAAGACCGGAACCCTCAAATTAATGACATTTTTAACCCACGCTTAGCGATATTTTCAGTAGCTAAGCTTATTTAAGTCGAACGGTGTGGTGGGTTAGCAAATAATGCGAGGGTCGCCCAAAAAGTTTTGCAGCACTTTCTGTGCTTCAGTCAAAAACAAAAGAAAACTGTCTGCAATTTTTTCTATAATTAATTTTGAATGTCCCGCTTGCTACTGCAGTACCGCGGAACAATGTTTTCTCGCACATGCTCAGTTTGTCGTCAAAATGGCGTGGTATGGTGATGTGCGTTTTGAACAACGGGCTGTTATCGAATTTCATGTGGCGGACAGGGAATCAGCAGCGAACATTCACAACCGGTTAAAAATGTGTGCGGTTTCAATGCTATTGATAAAAGCACTGTCAGTCGTTAGGCTTCAAGAATTTCAGGTTCTGAGCAAGGCAAAGCAGACTTTAGTGACGCTCGTCGCTCTGGCCACTGTTTTATTTGCGGGAGGGGGGATGCAGAAGGGGTGATTTTGTTACACATTTTGCCACATATTCAAACCATTAACTCAGATCTGTATATTATAAGTCTTAAAACCTTGCAGAAGACTTTCAGGAGAGTTTGACCGTACAGAAATATTGCTAAAGGCCCCATTCAACACGACAACGCACGAACACACACAAGTTTAAAAACACAGGAAGCAATCACGAAACTCGGATGGACTGTTCTTCCCCACCCAGCATACAGCCCAGATCTTACTCCCTCAGATTTACCCCCGCTGGAACCCTCAAATATTCCGTCCATTGGAAAATAGGTTTGGGAATGATGACGAGGTTATTGGAGAAGTGAAAAAGTGGCTGCGAGTGCAAAATTCAAACGGGTATAAGAAGGGGATAGACACTCCTGTTTCTCGCTGGCAGCAGGCTGTTGAAGTAAATGGAGATTATGTAGATGAATGAGACGTGTAATACATTCTTATTATCCTATGAGTATGTTCAAAGAATTATATAATAGCAATAAAAATGTGTTCCAAAACTTTTTGGCAACCTTCGTAAATTGTAAAGGACTTTTGAGACAGGTGTGGTGGCACAATATGGGATACACTCCCAGAGTTA
Organism: Reticulitermes speratus; assembly: GCA_021186555.1. Lineage (NCBI taxonomy): Eukaryota > Metazoa > Arthropoda > Insecta > Blattodea > Rhinotermitidae > Reticulitermes > Reticulitermes speratus. Next base: position 14,048,200 of record JAJKFL010000007.1, read on the forward strand.
ACATGAAGAGCCTGAGGAATACCATGAACAACGTGTAGGAAATCTGTCTGCTAGCCGAGATTTCAAACAGGGGCTTCCATATTGTATAGCGTAACTTCTGATTATTCGATGTCGACACTTCGTCACATTGGTAATTAAGTTGGTGACCTTAATAATAATAATAATAATAACAATAATCATCATCATCCCTTCCAAAATATTGTAACTGTAGTGACGAATTAGGAACCATACGAGTCATAATAACCAACAGTACAGTACGCATCAACAGTAACCAAAAGCATGCACTATCGGTCCCACCTCGAAATTTCATACCTCTGTAACACTGTCATTATTGGTGGTGAGGAAATACAAATTATGATGCTTGTGGGACATGTAATGTCACAAGGATCGTACAACGTTTCGCGAAAATCGGTCAATTATTTCAAAACTTTAAAGGCGAAAACACGCAAAGAATCGATTTAAGGAAATAGGGCAGGCCAACAAAGCAGATTTCAAGAAAATCAGTAGGTCTGTTTACATGTGAATCCTATGTAATACTGTAGACCCTCATAGTAACGGACCTCTTATGTGCCGGTTTCAGAATTAACGGACGAAATCTTTTGGTTCCGAAATTTTCGTCTGCAATGGGAATACGTGGAATTATCGGTCTTGACTGCTAATTAGCGAAGCGGCCGCTACGTGGCGGACACGGACTCGCGCCTAGTCTTTGCGGACATTCGAGTGGGGGTGGTAGTGTATTGCTCTTTTGACAACATGGATCGTGGATTTATTATATTTATATGAAATTTATTAAATTCCCATTAACGATTGCTTGCAGACAAAGTGATAGTGCTAACAGGACAGTTGTGTACAGTATAATATTTATGCATTAGTGTTATACATATACAGTCCTTATTACTGTTTTGGGGACTTTTTATGGTATACATATATATATATATATACATGATTCGGAAGTACCGGACAATCGGCATTGTCGGACCACCCACTCCCCCTGTTAGTCCGTTCATTCGAGGTCTACAGTAATTCAAATGGGCCAAAAAGTTTGTAAATATACAAAAGAACCAGCTCCTTGGAGCTGTGTTCTCCTTAAGAAGCCAACAATTCCTCAGTTAGTCAAGAAATACCGCGCATTCTATGTAACCCGAAGGTTCGTAATCCCACTACTCTTTTCATATTGTCGGCCAGATGAAACCGGTCCACACCCTCACACTCTAGTTTCAAGGAGCAATTAAATTTCCTCCCGTCTGTGTCTAGGTCTTCCAGTAGATATACAGATGTAAGTAGACATAGCAGACTAACACAGTATCAGTAGAATAAGAAAGAAACCAGTACATCTGTCTATAATGTTATCACATGTTCTTGATTTTTCTCTACAGACTTCACGAGTGTGAACAGCTTCCAGGAAGATGTGAAATTCTCGTCACCATCGTTTTACAACTTGACGCCACCTCCGCCGCCGACGTCGCGTCCTCCTACCTATGAGGTTCAGAATTTTCCCACCCCAACAAAAACTCCGCCAAGCAACACTCCAGTCGAGAACTACTATGCAGCTACGGACATCGTGAAGGTACGTCTTTCTTAGTTCCGCTTCGCTGGAATCGAATCATCGGCCGTAATAATATTGTATGCTACATGTTACTTTACTTCCTTTTTTAAGAAACTAGGTTTTCTTTTGAATAAAATTGTACGTATCATGTCCCAGCATGGTGCTACATATGGCCAGCTGTGATCTAAAGTGGGGAGGATTTCTGATGGCCGAGCTTTTCATCTTCCTCTTCTGTGAGAACTGAGAAGGAAATATGAACTTGTATTTCTGCTTGTGTTTAAAAAGACTACGATCTCAACATGGAAAGCACCGGTAGGCATGCCTACATGTGCAGTACACACTCGTAAAACATTGTTTTTGGATTATTTGTTTTAATGTGACTTATTTGGAGCAACTGTGAGTAGCTAATAATGATGTAAATAGCACTGAATGGTAGGATGATATATGAATGATTAAGGACCCGGAAAGGATATGGTGTGATGGGGCCTATGGCCTCATCTAGGATAGTAACGTGATATTTTCTTGGAGATATAGAGGAAAACCACGGGAAATGTCGGGGCAGCCAGTGTTCCGCCCGAAATTTGAATCCGGCACCTCCCTGAGAGAGACTTAAGATCTTAACAGCGGTTTTTCTGAAGATCTCAAGTCTTCTGGTATGTCATGCCGTGTCGACTGATAATTGATAGCGTCTTCTGGAAAGATTTTAGTGCCTTTATGCTCAGTACCTAGCAGGCCGAGAAGAGTATCCGAGTATGTCAGAGGCTTTACCGCTTGAGCCAACTTGCTCGGGAAAAGCCCAACTATAAAAGGGCTCTATGTGATCTGCTGTGTCATTAACTGAGTATAGTAACAGTGTGTGGTAGTGGTGATTGTGTGAAGTTAACACATATGTGCAGAAAACGTACCACCCAGATGCAACTATGTGTTTGGGGTTCATTTAGGCCAAAACCAGCAAACATTTGGCGAAGCAGATTGTGCGCTACTGGCCGTTAGCGGTTACTTCGACAGCGAATGTGTGGGGGGCTTTATTGTTCAGATGTATGCTATGTTGTCATTACATTAGGCGCATACGTCATAACCGGCGATATGTTCATTCCCTCTCGATTATAATTAGTCTTTGTGCGTTACGTTCGACATCGGGAGTTCTCACAACGTTGCAAATGAAGATTCCAGTCTTCTGGGGTACCACACTGTACAGAATATTATAGGCTATATGTATCAACGCCTCGGAGAGCTTCCTGCATCGTACTTCAGGGTAGCCCAAGAGGGGTGTAATGCACTAACGACAGTTGAAATAGACTTGCTCGAAATGTTACTCTCTAATTACTGATAATACATTAATAGTGTTACGTATGTCATAAGATTGAACTTTTCTCGGCAGACTTGGAAACGCCACAGGTGTGGGAAACGTAATGCTAACATACTTGAACATCTACGGGGATGGGTAAGAAAATAAGTTCACATAGAATGCACTTTCTTAAGTAAAGAGCATACACTGATCGTGTCTATATCAGGGGAATTTGTCCCCCAGCGATTGTCATCGGTGTTCAGCGCGTGAAGCAAAATCTTAGTGGTTGCATATTTAAAGAGCATTGAAGGTGGAAACAGTTGTGACGCGGTAGCTGATAACACAGGACACGAACTTCTATCAACAGACAATAGAAAAGCTTGTCCCACGATATGAAAATCCCTAAACTCTGATGGGAACTGCGTGAAGGAGTGGTGTGACAGCAGTGTAAACAAATCTGAACTGTTTCTAATAGAGTTAAAACACAAACCCAGAACATATGCATTGCCAGCTTATTTTCTGACCGATTGTTTAGAATAGTAACGACACTTTCGCCATCATGAAAACATTTCATTTTTATACAGGCCTGTAGTAATCATGTTAGAAACCAGCATTGTAAAGCAAGATTGGTTACAATATGTGCCATCTCTTACAGCTTCAGAAATATTGCCCAAGATTATATTTGTGTTTGGTATGATGCTCAGAATGAACAGCGAGTTTAGTCGCTATTCGCAGAATTGCGAAAAACGACTACTAGCTTCGTCATGTCTGTCCGTCCGTCTATCCGCATGGAACAACTCGGTTCCTACTGGACGGATTTTCATGAAATTTGATATTTGAGGACTTCACAAAAATCTGTCTAGAAAATTAAAGTTTGATTTAAATCTGACACGAATAACAAGTACTTCACATGAAAACCTATGTACATTTATGATAATATCTCGCTGAATTCTTCTAGAATGAGCAATGTTTCAGACAAAAGTTTTAGGAAATGAAAACACACATTTTATGTTCAATAGCTTTTTTTCCGAAACTCTTGCCGTTTATGAGGTAATGTGGAAAATATGGTAGAGTAAGACAAGCCACAGATAACAATATAATACGGCGCATGCGCTTTGCATGCCGGATAACTAAGGCAACAGTACAGACACGCCCTCTTAGTATTTGAATATTTATTGTTTTTCCACTCTAGCAATTGTTACGCGAACGCGCCTCAATGTTACGTTATACGTACACTCCCTGTCTTGTTTCATAAATAGCATTATCGGCTCGGGATTTTAATGAGGTCCCTGTGTTTTAGTGGTAGAATTCCGGTTTCGTAATAGAATGACAGAATCAGTGAAATTGAAAAAAATGCTCAGTGATAGAATACATGTTCTAAAAATTAATACTCATTTTTATACGAGTTTCTCATATTATTACTGTCACGTATACTTACCCATATACACTGAAGATAAAACAATTCAGTTTAGAAATTTAACGTCAGTTAAATATTATTTTAAATTTGCATCCCTTAGCCCACACGTATAATAAACAACCGGTTGTATCTTAGTCTGAACAGTTCTGACAGACGAAGGTGAAATAATTTCACATTTTTTTCCACTGATCGAAATGTAATTTGTTTGTTGTAAATAAGTCGACAATTTCATATTACTACAAATATATGCCTTAAACCAATATTTCCAAACCTGTAGGCCGCGGACCTCCAGAAGGCCGCGACTTCCCATCAAATCTTGCTTCTCCTACCAGTGCAGGCCCTCTTATGTCATTCGCTAGTATTATTTCGTGACAAATTATTTTTGTCATGTGTTTTCTCACTTAATGGTAACTAAAACTACAAGTTCTGGCACTTACAGGACAACGGATAATTTTCATTATTACGAAGGTGTCCTGTTATTCGAAAAGGTTGGGAATTAGTGCCTTAGTCAGATATTTACCGAGTAGGAGACAAAATGATTTGTTGCGATATTTTTGCTAAATTCATGAAATTGTCAAGCGTTGGTCTCGTTATCATATTAAATACGTTAATTGGCTAATTTTATTTGTTTCAGACTGAAAGGCGGGAGCAGCATTTCACACCCGGCAAGTTTACGCCAATCAAGATTCCAGAAGGTCCTCCTCGAGAAGGAGGTGCTGCGTCCCTTCTGGAGTTGCCGCGACATCGCCTTCGTCTGGTGGAGAAACTCGGCGAAGGAGGCTTCGGAATGGTAAGTTGCATGTCTGAGAGCGATACCTTTAGACATACAGGATTGTTGACACTGTTGTTGTTGTTGTTGTTTTTCGGCTTTGTTCCGACGTTTGATTATCTCATAGCAATGCTGATGGGATTCAAGTCTTTGGGATGTTAAACTATGTTTACTGACAATACTTAGCGACATTTCGGTGGAGCGTAGTGCCTCCGTCTTCATGGTTAAGCAGAGGAAGAAGAGCTCGACTGCTTGGACCCGAAGATGAAGTCACTAGGCTCCTTCAGAACGTCGGTAACTACTTACCAGTCGACACGGTGTAACATCGCAGAAGACTTGAATCTTCACTGTCGTTGTTGTTCTCCTTTTCCTCCTTCGCCTACCTCTTCTTATCATCATCATCGTCATCGCTGTTATCGTCTTCGTTATGTGTATGACTTTCGTAACGACACATTTTAATAGCTCTCATCGCATAGTGTCGAGTGAATTGAGAATGTTTAAGAACGCGAATCAGTCATGCCTCAGAGGACTAGAGAAATCGGTGTGAAACACGTCATGATAACCTGTTGCTGTGTAGACATTTCAATCGTGCATCCGGGACTAAGATGACGGTGGTAGATGTCGGCAGTAGTGTCAGTGGCAGCAACAACAGCGGTATTAGTAGTAGTTGTAGTAGTAGCAGTAGCTGCAGCTGTGGTGTTGGTGGTGGTGGTAGTAGTAGTAGTAGTAGTAGTAGTAGTAGTAGTAGCAGTGTAGCAGCAGCAACAATAATAGAGTTATAACGATCGCCATTTCCTTGAAGGTTACTAATGAAATGACAAGGTACATGCATTTTTTCCCCATGGTGCAACAGCCCCTAGTGAGCCAGGGCCTCCTCATTATCGAAGCTTCACGATCACACTCAGACACACAACACTCGGTAGGTCTCCTCTGGACGAGTGATCAGCCCGACTCAGAGACCTCTACCAGACAACACGCAACACTCACAAGAGACGGACATCTGTACCACCGGCGGGATTCGAACCCGCAATCCCAGCAAGCTATCGACCGCAGACCCATGCCTTAGACCGCGTGGCCACTAGGATCAACATACATGCATACAATCCGATTAATTCAAAATACAGGCCAATTAAGTTAAGTCAGACACGCTGATGGAAGGAAGGCAGTTCACTTTCCTGTTTACTCAGCATAATGTGGAGATGCAGAGATGACACTGAATCGATACTTTGTTGCATGTTTTCTGATTACAGAAAATCGAAATCGTTCATAAAGTGGTATGTGAAATGTTATGTAGTTGGATTTTCTTACTGTATCAACTTCAAAATTAAAAAAAAAAATGTAGAGTCGAAATAATAAACAAAGTCATTCTGCAACAGAATGTCTGTTCTCTCCGCTCCTCGGTACCTTTCGGTAACAGTTCTTACGATTTACAAAGTCGTAAGGTGATTTGATATTTTTCACAGTGGTCGGAAATTTATTGAATTATTGAAGATCACATAAGATAGCAGAAATGTAGGAGAAAAGTACTCAATGCTTAAAATGTAATTTTGTGATTATAAGGCACATAAATAAGGAATTAATATGTGAAACTTACCTTAACCAAAGCCTGAGAAAATTGAAATAGGTTTGACTCCCAAGGTTGTTATTCAGAAAACTTCGTAATATTCTCCTTCGTCTAATCAGAGAAAAGTGACAAAGGACACATCACCTCCGTGACGAAAAAGTAAAATTGTTTCTTAATTTTTAGTATTCAGCAGAAGGATTGGAAAATGTATCAGCATATTTTCTCTAAATCGTTAAGAAGGGGATGAATATGATTCGTCTGGAATGTATAAGATTTTGAAGTTGTAAAATTACACATTTCATGGCATACTCGTATGTGCAGTTTGTTGCTCCACCATCTATAGCGACCACGCATTACGATCCAAAGTGTTCTTGCATTTGGCATAATATTCAAACATTGTACGTAATTCAACCTACCTCTCTCTTTCACGTACAACGGAAATATTGCGGCTTCTTTACTGAGAGAGAACTTATCTTTCAAACGAACAAGTTTGCATAAACAAAGAACTTTTTTAACTAAATTAGTGTATAATAGGAGAGGGGTTGTGATTGACTAAGTGTTACACTTTTTACTCTCACATGACTTAGTTACTCTCAGTGTTGGTCGTCAGATGGCTCTAGCTGTAGACTACATACTGTCACCTGTAAGAGACGCTTTGTGTGATAGATTGTGTTAATCTGCAGACGGTTCTGCCATGTACATACTTTCATATACAGGAGACCATCAGTTTCTGACAGATGGCGCCAATTGTCAGAATAATTCTGCATGTACATACTTTCACCTTTAAGAGAATACCAGTGTCCGACAACTAGCGTCTATCGTCTGACGCCTTCGTTGTGTACACACTTTCATTTATAAAAAATTTTCTGTGAAATATCGAAGACTTTTACACTAGCCTGTAAAAACATAAATCACCAACAGCTCTAAATCTGTATAGGTGTAAAACAACCTACTTTCACTCACTCCGTGCCATCGTAAAAGAAAGTCTCGCCACATTATGTGTTGATAAAATCGCGAATAACTGCCGCTATGTGGATCCTGAAATTGCTCCTTCTTACAGCAGTGGCATCCAACTTTTATACGAGTTGCAGAGTGCGTGTGATATTAAAACTCATAAAGTTCGCCCACGCAGGGAACCGCAGCAGAAATTACGCACCTCAATAAAAGTTCCACCTGCGGTTGTAATATTCGCCGCCCTTACTTTCACGTAGCATAGTGTTACGGTAAACATTTTTCCAGCTTTTTCTGGACGACTTTCCATCCAACGAGGAGAAAAGCATTACACGTAAGTTTGCCATTAAGTGTTTGAAATGTTTATAAAAGGAATAAAATGTGTTGAGGCAAAGTAGTTTATGGGCTGCTCTCCATGTATGTAATTCATAAAAAGTTTTAGAGAAAGTTTGCCCTTTATTTACGAATAGCCATCGGCTTCTTAGAATATACGAGGAAATTAAAGCTGTATAGATGCTGCACTGTTCACATCGTGCTTAGGAAATGCTTTCTGAAGCACGTTATTGAAGGAAAGCTAGAAGGAAAGATTGAGGGACGGGAAGACGATGAAGAAGACGTAAACAGCTAGTGGATGACGTTAAGGAAAAGAGAAAATACTAGAAGTTAAAAGAGGAAGCATTAGCTATTACTCTGTGGAGAACTCGCTTTGGAAGGGGCTATGGACCTGTCTCACGACACTGCGCGTAACATTCAGACGCTGAAAACGTCCGGCCACACGTGAGCGCTAACCAAAGCTTTCTATAGCTTCCAGTTACTGATATATTCCTAATGAGGGCTGAAATCGACTAAGGTTCAAAAACTGCTGTTCAGACTTTATTTAAGAAAACTTTCGCCTTTATGTCTTTATGTTGCGCTTGTAAGATTGAAAAGAACATATATAAATATCAAGCGAAGTAAACATTTGGGATATACAGATATACGTAGATGGAAGAATCATATGAAAACGGGTATAAGAGAAATATGATTTGTGGGTTGAAACTTCATTCATCTTCCTCAAAATAGGATAGAATGGCGGTCGTTTTATGAACACTGGCTTGACCGGCTTCCATAAGAACAGAGAAATACCTTCACCGACAGAGCAGCAGTATACTTTTGAAGAAAGGCCCTGCGTGATTCGCCATTTATTTACAAAATGACACAATGAAGATGCCAGAAGTCTGTAGTTTTGAACGGTATGATCAAAAAGACATGTTCAAAGGACATTATGAAGATTATTGTCTTTTGGTTGATAGCTCCTGCCGAAACGTCAAATTACACGACATCACTTCACTGAAGATAGTAAGTAATCTTCATACTCACTGCTATGAGAACCTCACACCTCATAGACACGTGTATAGCCTCCAATGCTAGCGCGCCTGTAACTCCTCTCGCAGGACACTATGGTTGCAAGACGTGCTCTCTCTAGCAGGACAGCCTGAGTTCGAATCCAAGGACTGCCATCCCCAGATGAAAGGTGTGGTACTGCGAATATTATGAGGACCTAAGTGTGTATTCCTCTATAATCTTTCTGGTGTGAGGGTCCTCAGCTTACCACACAAACAATAGGCATACCGCGAGACCCTGAGCGGGTACACAAGATAATGGGACTTAGCTTAGCTCCGTGGAGGCAGTCTGCGGTATGCGGGGCACTTGGTACGTAGATCTCTACAAGAAAAGACAGACATTTTCCTGGTCCGGAGTTAAACTGATTGAAAACCGAGCACGATAAAATTCCCTGAGTGGAGTTCGTATCTACCCTGAGATGATAGTCGGCACCTCGTTTCCAAATATAACTATCACCGACCTTGAAAGAACTTCTGGCGCCCAACACCAGTTAAATATTAGCAGTTATTGAGTGGAAGCGCGGTTACGTCTCTTTCAGTCCGTAATGCAGCAGGCCCACCTTCTCCTAATTCCACGTTTATAACACGTTAGTTCCATTGCTTGTGCATTTTGGAATTAAAGCTTTTTCAACATGCACGACGCCTCGATAAAATAACACGTTTTATAAAGCAATCCCATTACAGGCCTGGACAGGCCCTTAGGGTTCCAGGAGGTTGAGGCTCCCAGATTTCTAGACAATCGGCACATGAAGGTGGTAAGGTTGTCAGCCCTACGCACCGGCCGCCTTTACCTCTCAGGAAATATTCCTGGTATTCATTTCTGTTAGAGGCTGAGTCGACCCCAGGGCCATAGTGGGACCGAAACGATTATGTCAATGAAAAATTCCAATGACACCATCGGGAATCGAACCCGCGACCTTCCGGCTTGTAGCGTAGTGCCTCAACCAAATGCATAGTTCTTCGCCATGTTGCGTGTATTACATATGTTTTAGCCTAAGGTAAAGCCTTATTGAATAATACATTTATAAAACACACTTCTACTCTAGACTGCAACGTATAGTATTATGTTTTGAAGGACTGTGGTGAAATTATATTTCAGCATTTGATCATGAAGATTGTCAACGACAATCGACCTAAGAAATATCGCCTTCTGTACAGAAACTCTTTAAATATACACGTGAAGTATAATGCAATTAATGTACGTAAACACACAACATGTGAGTTGTAAGGTGGCATGTTTGAAGAATTTGTCCTACGACATCAGAGTCAGCTTCGCACTGTGGCTGTCTCTCGCTACCAGTTTCTTTATATACGTATCATAGTGCCACAGTAAAAGGTAAAGAAATCCCATTACAGGCCTTGACAGGCCCTTAGGGTTCCAGAAGGTTGAGGCTCCCAGATTTCAAGACCATCGGCACATGAAAGTGGCAAGGTTGTCAGCCCTACGCACCGGCTGCTTTCACCCCCCCAGGAAATATTCCTGGTACTAATTTCTGTTAGACCCCAGGGCCATAGTGCGGCCGGAAGGATTGTGTCAATGAAAAATGACACCATCGGGAATCGAACCGGCGACCTTCGGGCTTGTAGCGCAGTGCCTCAACCAATTGCGCCACCGTGCGCTCCCCTAGTGCCATAGTACGTACTATTAGATTGTCCTGTCCAGGACATTCAATTTCTTCCCCATCACACTCATACAGACTTCCTCTCTCTTTAGCAAACCAAAAGTCGAAAGTCACGGCCCACCAAAGGGGTGGGGGCTGCCGGGCTGCAGGCCCCCAGATCGAAATGTAAAAAAACACAGATTTTGTAGACACGTTGATATCCAATGTGTAGCATGATTTACCCTTCAGCCGAAATCAGCCACTGAAATTGACTGATGACTAGTACATCAGAATTTTGAAAATTAAATAAGAACACTTAGGATGTCTTAGATGGAATTAAAATAAGCAAGAAGATTGGAACTTGTGATTTAAATTAGACGAGCCATGGAACATGCAGTTATATTTTTATGTGTATAAATGCAGTTGCCAACAGTGTTGTTACAGTTATACTTATGACATGACTTTTGTAACATAATTTTTTTAATCAAACATAAATTATATAGAGCTTCAGGGACAGCCCCCCCCCCCCCCAATGTAAAATTGTCGGTGCTCACCTGTTAAACGTTTAGGAACGACTATGTACCTGAAGGGTTGTCCATTCCAGTGGGGCAAACCGTATGGAGTCTTAATTTACGGTTGCAGGAGTAAGATAATATCCTTGAACAGGCGGTAGATTTCCTTCTTAGTGTTGATGTGGCTGTAGAGGGCCCTAGCAATAATTGGACTGGTGAAATTCGTACAATTTGAAATTAAACCCAATTTACAAGTGTATAAATAATAGCCAAGAGCATATGCCACTGCCTGGTTAATATTCAGAGAAATTTCAAGTAAGGGTTTCCCTTGTGAACAGAAATTCTCTTATGACATTTCCAAGTATCGGCTAACTCTACTGCAATACGAAATTCTTTGTTTTAGAACTGCGGAGGTCAGTCAGTACACGAAATTTGAAGTTTTCAGAACAAATTACATGAAGATTACGGTCTTGTGGGATGTGACGTCATGTGGGTTTGTAGATGGGTATAACCCTGAAGATTAATTCAGCAGATTTCAACGAAACGATGTACCAATTACCGAAACTACACAGCGTCAGGTATTACACGACGATAACTTTGATTTACTCACATACTAGTGTGTAAAATGTTACCTTGAACACGTATGATATGCAGTACAATTTCCAAAGAAATGGGCGAGGTTACTAAAAATGAACATCCAAACTGGTTGAAAAAATTAATCATTTATCCTCTGTTTACAGGTGACTTTAATTTTATTTATATTTACAATATATATATATAAGTTGTAAGTACATGAATTTCATAGTAGCATGAAACCCCTATTACTGAGTTAACACTCATGTAAACAACCTTTTTTAAATGAAACCTAAGTAAATAACATAAAAAAGAGTGCAAGGGACTTCTGATTGAAAAGCCCCTCAGAACGATTTGTGAATACTGTGTAATTTCAAACCTCCCGCGGGTTTTGTCAATATACATTTGGTATGGCCAGTATAGCAGAAATCCAATACTGTATTTTGTGTCACCTAGTATTACGCAGGTCCGGGTGGAAAATTTAAAAATCCAATTAAATAAACAAAACAACACATGATTAAACATTCTGCTGTAGGTTTGAAACTTCAGCCACTGCATTATACAAGTAGCCCCAACGTCCGGTTTGCCGTGCACTTAACTCCTTTGTTTCCTTTGCCGAAATAACAGTAGGACTGTATGAAACGCCTCGTCGTTTTGTTCCCTGAGGCTATATCGATTCTTGCGCACACTTTAGCTAGAGAAGCCTTCGTTTGTTTTGGATTTCAAAACACAGGCCTGTCTTTCAATACCAATTTTGACATAGAAGTCAAAAACACAAAAGCTCCAGTACATGAGCTCCTTTTGATCAGTGTTATTAGGAAGCTTGTGTAATTGGGGCGAATTATAATATATCCGAATCCATTTTTAAACGATCCATAACCGTGCATTAAGCAATTAGATGGGATAACAAAACCAACAAATGCATATAAGTGTATGAAAGTATATTATACACGCCGTATAACTCCTACATGTTTCGGCCACTCATGTGGTCATCTTCAGGGAGGCGCATTATAAACGATAGATACATCGAAATATGACAGAATATTACAACCAATTGATGGATGTAGAATATTAAATTTTAAAAACAATACACAATGTATTAATTTTAAATTGAATTATTTGTACCAACAAATGCACAAAGACAGTTTTTGCACTCTTTTCTTTATTATAAGGATGCCCCAAGACGCATTTCGGCAGTTATTCTGCCATCATCAGGGGGTATTTTAAGTGAGTTTTTACATAGACCAATTCTTTGGTTACGTCATTAATTTTAAATTTTAATATTTTATATCCCTGCATTGGTTGTAACACTTCTGTAATATTTCGATGTATATATCCTTTGTAATGCACCTCCCTATAAACATGTAGCATGTATACGGTGTGTATAATATACTTTCATACGCTTACGTGAATTTGTTGGTTTTGTTATCATATCTAATATCCGAATCCTTTTAAATATTTCTTGGTACCAAAAATGTATTTTGTTACAGTACTTTGTGTGCTCATTCCTGGCGTGACTGCTTTGCAGTCCACTGAAAAATGTGCACATGAATATTGCATTAAGCCACAGAATACATAAACAATAAACTCATATGGATCCTGCGTGGAAAGTTTTTTTCACACATGTACTCTAAAATTTGTATATATTCTAGACGAATTTATCACAGACTTACCTTATTGCTTGCGATATAGAGGCTTATATTTTATTTATCATTGAACAGTATTCTAAGACCGTGAATCAGACAGCAAGAACCTCTCGTACATACTGAGCATTCATTTTTATACTTTCATTTTGTAGAATATCGTTGAGCATTTCAATGTAACCTAAAAATTACAAGTAACTTATTTTCACTTTTGATAAGTTTGCCAAACAACAAATTCAACCCAGCTGAATAATACCTATTTTGACTGTTCAAAATAGTTACGTAAAATTACACCAAATATTTCAAGGTAAATACCTCAGATCTATCACAAAAATTTGGAGATTTATTACATCTGTTTTTATTTACATCTGTTTTTATTTACATCTTTACCCTGTGCCACCGTTCATCACGGCGTCAAACATCACGGATGCCCCTCTTTCGTACCTTTGTAGTCGGTGTAATTAGATGTTCTGCTGAAGGGCGCTTACCTGTCGCCCTGGATTGCGTTAACGACGGACCACCTACTCCATACGTCACCTTATAATTTGTTGAATTGTTGGGATTGTGAATTGATTGAGAATGGGCGCCAGCAAGCGACAGTACTTGCAAATAGGATGTAAACACTGATGAAGTGTTTACTGCAGGTGACGGAATGTACAGGTGTAGGTAAGTTTGCTAGTCAGTCCCGGTAGACATAAGGTCTCATCGTCAGGGAATTAGCGTGTGGTAATTAGCTGACTGCAGTTCTACTCTCCACGCAGCTCTCAGGAATCAAATGATAATTTAACTCCTTTCTTAATTTATTATCATGACTAATAATTTTTAAAGGCATTTAACACAGTTCACTGCCGAAATTTGTCTTGAGCCTAGCACTTTGAAACAATCACATCTGGTTATCACACCGCTCAATCAATTATATATATATATATTAAACTTTAAGTTTACCCCTGCATTCGGTTGTGACGAAATATGCAGTTATTGACACAATCACTCTCCAGTATCACTTTCCCATACTATTTCACATAACAATACTTTCTAGTTATAATTTAGTTGTAAAATGTCAGAAAATCACGGAGCACAAATAATGTGCATCCGAACTGCTCCAGATGCCGAAACGGAGAGATTTCTGTGTTCACAGACATCTCGTTAACTATCAGATAAATTACTCCCCTCTCCTAAACTCAAAAGTAATCCTGTTGGCCGAAATGCAAATTTGGAAAAATTCCATAGGCTGAATTTAAAAAATTTTAAATTCCTGTAACCTAATTGCTCAAATAACCCCGCGCTGGAAGTCTCTGAATTAACGTCAGATACCCTATATTCGCAATTAACTTTCAATTGAGGGCCATTTTGTGCGCAACGACCGGTAGCTTCCCTACTGAGGATTTATGGGTGCTCAACTGTCAAGCATAATGTATCTCAATGAAGCTTCTACTTCCAAAACGTTTAGAAAAATTGACAATTGACAAAAGCCAGCAAGTATTTCATTTTTTGCTTCTGGACTGCGTCCCCCACATAGCCCATAGCTGCAGGTGTGTGTCTTCTCTGATAGCTGCGTCTTCCGTAATTCCTACACCAGATGTTCTAATTATCTTGCCGGAAGAAAGTAGGATGTCCACCAAGACTATGCTTAGGACTCGAACCCAAGCTGTCCGATAACACTTGTTCCCTTTCACAGCCAAGTACATATCTAAGGACACTGGGATCGGACTTCCCCTGGCGTCAAACAATGTCGACTGGTTAATAAGATAATAATGCAGTATATAACATAATATACACCTGTATAACATTGCTTACTGTTGCACCACTGGGATACCCCAGAAACGAAGTAGATGACGGACTGGTATTAAACTTTGAGAAGTTTCAAAATTTCTAACGCAGTAATCATGAAGGTAAAGGTAAAGTTCACCCTAGAACAGGCCATGAAGGCCCAGTGGGGGAGTAGAGGCATAGCTCTACTCTTTCTTTAACCTCGGCGCTAGACGGTGTGGGTGGTCAACGCCACGCCCCGGCCACTTTACCCCCGAGAATGACCCGGTACCCATTGTACAGGAGGCTGGGTAGGCTCCAGGGCCGGTCTGGATGGGTGCTGAAAATCTCGCACCCACCGGAATTCGATCCCCGGACCATCAAGCCCATAGCGAGTCGTATACTGACTACGGTGTCCCGGCCCTTCAGTAATCATGAAGAGCCTGTACAAAACGTACGAGCTATGTTTCTTGTTTCCGCAATATGACGTGTGTCGCATATTCCTATCACACTGCAGGTTATCAAATTGTACTACTTATCAGTCGCCAACTTCATCACATGGTTACGCCAGTCCAAGGCAGCTGAACTGCAGTTTGTTTTCCTTATCACTTCGTATCTCGAAGAGGCAGAGGGAGTGCAAAATATCGAAATACGTAACTAGCCTAAATAATGAGCAGTTGCATTGTAGTGATTTTTACAATACGTTTTAGGGTGATAAAATAAACAAGGATGAGATGGTGTAGGCGCATAAAATGCATAGTATCGATGCTATAAACGTACAACTTTGTGAAAGACGAACGGAATGATAGGTGTACAGGTATCAGGTTTGAGAACGAGGACTATTTTCATTTTTAAATCTGTGGTCTTCTGGGTAATTACACGGCGTCGTGTGGTAATTATTTACCGACGTTTCGGGACAACGTATCGGTCCCGTCTTCACGGGTCAAGATTCCAAGATTTCTTTCCTCTTGGAATCTTGACCCGTGAAGATGGGACCGATACGTTGTCCCGACACGTCGGTAAATAATTACCACACGACGCCGTGTAATAACCCAGAAGACCACAGATTTCATCAACATCGCGGCGGAAGCCTGAAATCAAGGTTGTTTCATTTTCATTGTATGGTATGGTACCTAAAACCAACAAATGCACACAAGTGTACGAAGATATATTATAAACGTAGTAATGCCTCCTACATGTTTCGGCCACTCATGTGGCCATCGTCAGGGAGGTGCGTTACGAAGAATAAATACATTGAGATGTTACAAAATTTGTGAACTAATGCACAAGTAAAATATTAAATATTAAAATGTCAAAGTTTAAAATAGGTATTGCAGTTTAAAATACGGATAAAAGTTTTTGTGATTAATTCTGCTATGTAGCAAGTAATGTATGTAGACAGTATGTGTGTCTCCATCCAAGCAGAGGATTGTTGATGTTACTGCATCGGCCAACCACTCTGGGATCAGTTGGAAGGCGATAAAATTTCCGGGTTTATATAGGGTCGCGCCACATAAGTCGTAAAACTCTTGCAGGTAAAACTCAGTTGCAGAAAACATGAACGTTTCAGATTTTAAAATGGTGTAAAATATTAGTTAAAAATCTTATAAAACCCTTTATTTGTAATAAATTCCGAAGCATTTGACACTTTACTGGGATTACTCCTATGGATATAGCGCAACCCGTTCACGATGATGGATTTTGCGGCGTCCGTTATAAAATGCGAAATATATCATAATATGTAAAATAGCATGTACAAACACGTGACGGTTCTCCACCACGCAACAACTAACCCTGGGTCAGGCGACTGTCATGTGGGACAGGAAAGGCTCGATGAGCTAGCTCGTATCACGCGCTAGTGAGCCTTCGGGTTCCAAACACGGCAAGAAATTTCTTGACTGAAATTGCGCGGTAGAAATGTAGCTTTGATTCTCTTAAATAGTATTAGGATTCATCTCTGGTTAAAGGATTAAATAAAGTAGAAAAGATAACGAAAGGGGGTCGTGTCTAACTTTGTATGCGTTCATTTGCTAGTGTTCATTTCAGATGTGTGATGATCTTTGCCTAAAACTGGACAGACGATTTATAAACCAACGTTTGCATTTTGTACCACAAAGTTATCACAGATTTTCACCTGTGATCTTGATGGAACAAAACACCAAAAGTTCTGCTCAATGGGTATAAAATACCGCCTCAAAAGATATAAATTAACACTACGTTTGTAATTACCGCTCGCCTTTGAACGGCCTTCAAAGGAGCCCGTATAATAGTCCTGTCTTCTAAAGATACGACGGTGAATTCAAAGTCTTTGGTCGTGCTGCCGAATTAGTAGTACATCAAACGGCAAAAGAAAACTTTAAGCCTTTCTTTGGAGCAAATACTGTAACCCACATAGTTTCTATCAGCTTCATCAAGTCACGTACAGTCGAGGTATGTGATTCCTCGTGTGTGAATAGGAAGTACAGCTGGCCCATGTAGGTTACACTGCACACAGGAGCCGAATTTGATAAAACTTTTGCGTTACATGACAGGAAGACCGCTGTTAATTCAACATTCGTTTTAAGCATACACCGACTAACTCAATTTACACAGCAAAATCCTTCTTCAGAAGCTAATAGTAGTTTATCTAAGCAATAAATTCGCCGCCCTTATTGGAACCGAAAGTCGCATTACCGAGCTGAAGACGGCCCGCCAGTGAACCTAATTCTGAACTAATTAATGCAGTCCATACTAGATTATCCTGTGTCTTTAAGATACATATATTTAAATATTAACCTCTCACCTAAGTGTGGTCATCCAAGTGGTCTTTTCCTTTAAGTCGTGTGACCAAAATTTTGAATATAATTAGCATCTCGAGTAAAGTGTCTTACTTCGTAGTTGCTTACAAATAATCTGTAGGTGTGTGGTACGTGTGTGAGTTCATTTATAAACATGGTAAATATTGAGTACTTCTGCCGAATAGTTGGGGGGAGAAAATAAGTCTGTGATATTCCGCAGAACTGACATTTTCCACTAGCCTTAAACTGAAGCTGCAGTATAATTTCGGAAATTTTCCATAAATTATTTTTTCTACCTCCACTTTACTTCCTACAGTCCCTCCTTACCTGGTGTTTGCTGTCCAGAACACCATATAAGATACACAGTACAGCAGGGATCAACGTCTACCGCTGTTTCGTCACTAGGCACCCTCATACATTTTAATGCATAAAGCGATCTATTTGGTGTTTACAGAACTTACCATTATGCGGCGACACGGCAGTATGCAGTATGAAGAATGTGCGGTGCCACATTCTTTCACTTTTAGAACTTCAATTTATTTACAGTTCAGAAATCTTGCGTTGTTCTTCAAGAGCGATGTTATTGTTCTCGCGTTTATGGAATTTGCTAAACTTACATGTAGGATGTTGTTATACATGTAGCCTGGCTACAAAAATTATTGAGATGTGTGATATAGAAAATAGGCTTTTTTCGTTTTTATAAACACACTTTCTTTTAAGAAATTTCCAGGGTAAGATCGAGTTGTTTAGCTGTATTATATACGTCTCTCCTACACTTCCCTCTGTGACTCGGGGATAGGATGAAATGTGTAGCATATCGCAATCTGCTAGTGGCCACGCATCTTTAAAGGATGACATTTTTATTAGGGGAGAGAATGTGAAATGTTATTGAAAGGCTACAACCTTACCACCCGTCCTTCTTGAATAGCAAACAATGGGATGACAAAGACCGCCACTCCTGCTTGGTTCTTTAAGTTAGCTAAGCCCCAGGGTCCAATAAACAGAGCTGGTGGTCCTGGGAACCAGCAACGAACAGGGCTCTCCTGTCGTCAATATTGACAGAAGAAGCGATGTGCACGGCCGGTCAGACACAAGAGAGAAGAGCAGAAACTTGAGGACAGGCGAGGGACTGGCACTCTGCTGCTTCCTTGATTGCGCTCTGTGCGATCCAATCCGTACCGTTGCTGTTGGTTACGGTTAGCTTAAACTTATCTCTCGTCTGGTAAAGATGTATCAGTCACGTTATGTATGTGTTTACTGGGTTTCGGGTGTTGATGAATGGGACACAGTTGTATAGTTGTAAATGCTGAGGTAATAAGAAACTACTGCTTGTAACACCGTAGGATTTCGATGTTTCTGGTGGTTATAACTAAATATCACCACGCACACTATCTCACCTTGAGGAGGTAAAATTTTCTGAGATAGTCAAGAAGTACCCTGTATTGCATGGAACACGTAATTTCATTCCTGCCTATACAAGTGTCCGTCGCTGGACCAAATACTAAACCAGATGAGTGCAGTTCTCTCCCGTACATTGTGTTTAATATTTGTAGTAAAACATCCCTCCCATCTACGCCTAGGTCTTCCACGTGTTTCTCGCCTAGGTCTTCCACGTGGTTTCTCCCCTTCAGGTTTTACGACCAAGACTTTCTATGCTTTCGTCTTATGTCCCGTGCATGCTAATTTCCTCGCCAACCTTCCTGTTATTTATTTGATCATTCGAATAATGTGTGATGAATAATGCAAATTATTATGAAGTTCCTCATTAAGAAACGGTATTTCTAATTTGTAAAATTTAATTGAGCTTAGTCAGCGTACTCTTCATTAGACATGCTACTAAACTATTAATACATGGATACATAGTCACTTTCCTCTGTTCAATTGTTAGCATGGTTTGTTATTTATACTGCATATTGTTTTCTGTAATTACATCCACACAAAATGGTATAACTTCGCGATTATTATTATTATTATTATTATTGCTTCATGTGACTTGTGGTTTTAATTTATCTAGGATATTTGTAATTAATTTGATTACATGTACATTCTTTCTACTTTTCTTTCTTTGTCAAGTAACTGTGCAGTGTCTGTGTATTTGTGTATTATTGCATTCGAGTGTTCATTTTGCAACTGGCTCTGCGTTGCTAAGCCTGGGTGTCAATAAATTGATTTGAATGGAACGGTAGTGCCAATATATTCAGAAAAAATTGCCTCTTTTAAATACATTTCTTTAACAATTATAATATTATTAATGCGATTTAGATGTAATCACTAATTATCTCTTTTCTCTGTGTTTTCTTTTGTTGTTATTTGTGGATTCTCCTTATGTTCCTGTGCTGTCTCTGTGATTGGCCTTATGACTTGTGCTAGCACCTTAATAATAAAGAATTGAATTTAACTGAATTTGTTATTACTATTATTATTATTATTATTATTATTATTATTATTAGTCGCTTTGTTGGACAGATGATTAAGATGTTTAATTAAAAAAAGAACAAGATTCGAACGGAGAGGATGTCTGGTACACTAAAATATTAATCTGTCATATGGATGCAAACGTTGTGCTGCCAATTTGGCATTTATACGTACTTCACGCTGAGTCCTACGTAGGTCTGAAGCTATTTCTGAGCCTTCTATTAAAAGTTAAATGTCAGGGAATAACATTCATGCTTGATTTGTCTTATATATATCCTATAGCAATGTCCGTCCGTGTCACAATCCCACGTTGGAGTTCCACGGTCCGCCATCAGATGGCAGGTGACGTCACTAGGCTGCACGATGGAGTTCCAAGGAACGCTAACAGATGGCAGGAGAAGTCAATACACAGACTTCAGTCTTACGGAAGCGCAGATGATATATAAGGGAAACCACTAATTGAGGTTACCACGTTAACTAGGCAAACGGTCGCCGGGCACTAATGCTACAGGAAAATATCTAGGGTTTCCACGCAAACTATGGGCACCAATACGAAATTATAATATACAAACACATACATTCTTCACGTTCCATCGTTAACTATGTAAATGAGTGTGCCTTTCCTGCCCGCGTCGCGAGGTTTTCACGGTAATGACGTAAATGGGTGGGCCTTGTCTTCCCGGGTCGTGGGGTTTCCACAGTAACTACGTACATGAAGTTGCCTTGCCTCCACTGGTCGCGCAGTTTCCAAGTTAACCACGTAAATAGGTGTTTCTAGCCTGCCCGCGTCACTGGGCACCAGCAGACTAGTTACGTATTCATACGTGTAAAACAACGATCACTTAGCTTGAGTTTCCTGATCATTCCTTTGCCAATACATTTCATGTTAAGTAACTTGCTATATTTCAATGACATTTGTAACATTATTTGCCAGGAAAATTAAGTTTCGTTTATATTATTACATTAGAGAGGCATACATAACGACATAGAGTGTGGCCGTGATTTATGCTGTTTTATTTTGTGAAGTTTTGAAATAACGCGTCCTTACATGTTATAATAATAAATAAATATTACTATACACGTGACAATTAAAATAACGCACCATGTGTTAACGCAGGGTTATAGAAGCGCATAAAAATTTTTATGGGATAATTTGGTTGGATTTGTACCAACCTTTGTTTACTCGCATGCTCCAGGTTCTCAACCGACGCGTAAATCACGACCGCACTGTACATTGATTCTTTAATTACAGTACAGAACTGTATGGTTTTAGGTTCACTTATGCGAGGCAGAAGGAATTCCTGAGTACAATGGAGTGTCCTCTTTCCACAAGAAGCAGCTTGTCATCGTGAAGTCCCTCTGGCGTGGATGTGGAGAAACAACAAGGTGCGATCATAAAGTGGTTTGTGCACTGACGACTAAAATTATATAATGTGACATAATAAATTAGTAGCATTATGCCCAACGTTTATAATAGGTGGCTTCCTCTGAATTTAATTTCTAGAAAGTCTTGTAATAAACTGTATCGAACAGCATGTACGAGGGTCGGTCAGAAAATAAATTCACAATACACATAACCTTGATTTCAGACTTCCGCCGCGATGTTGATGAGATCTGCACTCTTCTGGGATATTAAGCGGCGTCGTGTGTTAATTCTTTACTGGCATTTCGGGACAACGTATGGGTCCCATCTTCACGGGTCAAGATGGGACCGATACGTTGTCCCGAAACGTCGGTTAAAAATTACCACACGACGCCGTGTAATATCCCAGACGAGCGCAGATTTCACAATCCACATATTCGTTACATTCACGTTCACATTTAGTTATACTGCCCTTCCGTTACTATACATTATAGTCCCTGCCACAGTTCCTTCAATTGCCGTATTGTTGGCTGAGCTTTTATAGTCACTGTTTATACCAGTCCGTGTCTTCTGGTGTCATCAAACGTGTCACAGCTGTTTCCATCTCGCGATCGTCTTCAAGTCTGTGGCTGCTAAGATATGATTCAGCGCTAGAAACAGATGTCAATCGCTCGGAGACGAATTCCTCTGATGTAATTACAATCAGTTTAGGTCCTCTAATTACGGAATTTGGAGCCATGTAAACTCATTTTCTGCACTCTGTGAGTTTAAATATTACTGCTAATAATTACAAGAACAGTACGTTACAAACATTCTAACTGTAATCTGTTTGGTCGAAGTTTATACATAGACACGAATTGGTTCATATTTTAATTAATACCGTGTACTAGTATTTACAGCATTTTGAAATTATCTTGACCATTAATAGGCGACGTTGGCGTAGTCTGTCATGTGCATGTATATTTCGGTTTAGATATGACAGTAGCTACGTACATGAACAGTATACAAACAATTTTACTTTTCATACAATCGCAGAAGTAGCACTGACCTACCCTCGTAACGTCTCGTTTCTCACATTTTCTTTTATTGTATCTTGAAAATGGAAGATGAAACTCTTCATCAGAGTGACTATTACCATGTTTGAAGAAGCAAGTTCTCAATTGTCATGGAAAACTGAAAATAGAGTATTATTAAATCGGCAGCATTTTGTAACTAACCTCCGCTTGAAAAAATTAACAACCTATTCTAATAATATATTTATCTTTTTGTTACACTAGACAAGAATTTCTACGCGAAGTTAGCTGGTTGGCGAGCATCAGGGATCCGAATTTGACACGTATCATTGGTATCTGCGGCCAGGAAGAGCCCCTGTGTGTGATTCAGGAGCATTCCGACCTAGGCGACCTGCCACAGTTCCTGCAGCTGCAGAGTCTGGCTGCAGAGGAGGGCGCCTCTACGCTCAGGTAGGACCATCATCATCACGTAGTCTGTCTTACGACAGGTCCGTAGCCTCTTCCAACTCGAGTTCTTCAGACAGTGCGATCTAGTGTTTCCTCCTTCAATTTCCAGTATCTTCACGTTTTCTTAAGGCCAGCCATTATCTGCTTACGTCTTCTTCCTCGTCTTTTCCGTCCCTTATATCTTTGCACTTTCTTTCCTTCCATAAAGTGTTTTAGAAGGCCGTTCTTACGTAAGATGTGACCAATCCATTTAGCCCCCGTTTATATCACTTAAATAAATGAAAATAGTGAATGTCTTTTCCCTTTTTAAGGAATTTCATTCTTGTAACATATTAGGTTACTGAAGAGTAATGTAGCTACTTAATGGTTACAGAAGTATGTTATTAATAACTGTACTTTCCCTTATTAATGATGTTGGCAAGGCATGCAGCTTCCATATGCAGAAATGCAATTCGTTGTTGTAATCGCCTATGATGGAGGAACTACTTTTAGATTTGTGGTTAAAATACGTGTTGATTTCGAAGCTGTAAGTAAGAAGTCGCGGTAATTAAGCTACTGATAAACAACGCAAGGATTTGTATGCCTAGCCAACTAATATTAGGTTGATGAAGTTGACGAAGTTGAGGTAGGCGGGGCATGGAAATGCACACAGAATTTTGGTGGGAAAACCTGAAGGAAAGACACTGCTTGGAAGACCTAGGCGTAGATGTGCATAGGAAAGCAATATTAAGATGGATCTTCATTAAATGTGATGGGAATGCTTGGACTGGATTTGTCTGGCTCAGGCTGGGCTCAGTGACTCGCTTAGGAAAAGGGTACTGAAATGTAGGTTCCATTAGAATATTGTAATGCATTCGACAGAATTTTTTATGATTTCTGTTCCAAAAATATTTGAAGATATACTTTGTTATACATAATTTTGAAATCTGTGACATAATACAGTGCTAGCAAGAAGACACGATCGCTTATTGTTTTCACTATGCAAGTTTCCTAATAACGTTCGACAGTTGATTGTAAATCTAACTTTTTTTTCTTTGGCGCAACGCCCCAACTCGGGCCTAGGCAGCCTCAAATGTTGAGGTTTGTACATCACACACAGTTAGACACAGACACACACACACACCCGGTAGGACTTCTCTGAACGAGTGATCAGCTCGTCACAGAGGCCTGTACCTACACAACACACAGCAAACACAAGAGACGAACATCCATGCACTAAGCGGGATTTGAACTCGCGGTCCCAGCAATCGAGAGACAACAGACCAGCACCTTAGACCGCACGGCCACCGGGATCGGCAGAACCGACATTAACATACCATAATTATTAGATAATTTTGCAACATAACTATTTCCGATATATCTTATTCATGATTACGCCTTCGATGTACAGTTTTCAAAGATACTTTACGCATGTATGTATGTTTGTATGTATCTCATTAAAGTAAAAAGACCACTTGGAAGACGTTGATGTAGATATGAAAGTAGGCCTTCAGGAGACAGGTCGTGTTGGTGTAAACTGGATTAATCTGGTTGAATGTAGGGACCAATGAATGTCTTTTGTGAATACGATAATGAACCATCAGGTTCCATAAAATCAGTAGCATATCTTGGCTAGATGAGCGATTTTTAGCGTCTTAAGAAGTAATCTGTTCAATGGAATAAACAGATATTAAATCAGCATCCTACATTTTGCTGCCATCTGTTATATGGTGCATGAACTCCACACAACTGTGTCAGAATGTTGGTTTAGTCCAGCGTTTCCCAAACTTTTTTGGTCACGGAACACTTTTTAACTTAGTAAATATTTACGGAACACATATGTTTTGTGGTCCCTCATTTATCAAATAGAAATGAGCCCAACGAGATCTGTTAGTAACCAAATGAAAGGTTCTTATAAAAATTCGTGTATGAACATTATCTTAAACTGTGATCAAATATGTTAAAATTCAAGTGTAATAACTATGATTTTGTTTTGGTTTCTCGACTTTTTCACGGAACACTTATTCAAATTTCGCGGCACACCAGTGTTCCACGGAATAGTTTGAGAAACACTGGTTTAGTCGACGCTGATGGCTAAGCACAGGAGCTCTTCATTCATAATATAAATATTTTGCTGGCAGCATACGACTCACTCGTGACTACCATAATGTAGCAGAGGAATGGACAACTGTTACTGAAGGTCACACACTCCTCATCCCTTGAAGAACACCTGTGATTTGGCAGATGATGAAATAGATATATTACTATATTACATCACGTGACGATTTTTTATAAGGCGTTTTGTAACATTTGGTTTCATAGTATATTTTTTTCATGAATTTTAAAATCAATTGGTGAATATGTGATTTCATTCCAGCGAAACATACCCTGTTTATTTTTATTTCTTTGTTACTAATGCACTGATTCGTAGACTATATAGCGATACAGATTTGAAAAGTAAGGTTTTGTAATGTTACGTGTAATGGGAGTATGTCCATGATGATTGACTAGGGAATGAACTTGAAAAAGAAGGGCGTACCTTATGTCTAGGCACGACCCCACCCTCCCTCCAGTGTATCCAGAAGCACTGAGAAGAGTTAAGGCACTGTGTCTACATTCGTGACAGAAACAACAATAATATTTAAATTAAATCATTTTTACGATAATTTTGTGAAATCACATTTCATTTTGTATGAAGTACTTGCAATTATATGACGATGAATAATGTGTGTGTAAAATTAAAAACTGAAAGTATTTTCATTTATGAAATAACGGTTTATGGGTTCTTACACCGTGTAGGATAAGTTTGTTACGACGTTTCGGAAGAACTGCAGCATCAACTCGAAACAAATTCAGTCATCCTGGAGAGAAGACGCGGTGGCTCAGTTGGTTCAGGTATTGCGTTACAAGCTGGAAGGTAAGGTCGCGGGTTCGATTCCCGATGGCGTCATTGGGATATTTTATTGACTTCAACCTTCCAGCCGCACTATTACCCTGGGGTCGACTTAGCCTGTACAGGAATGAGTACCAGAAGTATCTCCTGGGGTAAAGACGGCCGGTGCGTAGGGCTGATAACCTTACCAACTTCATGTGCCGATTGTCCAGAAATTCTGGGTCCCTCAACCTCCTGGAACCCTCAGGGCCTGTCCAGGCCTGTATAGGGATTGCTTTACCTTTCCATTACTTTTGTGTTATACATTTCTGCTGCTTACTTTTCCGCATTTTATTTTCCATCACTGTCTTTATTTTGTTAGACATATTGGACTAATATTTTATGTATGTTGTGACAGTAACTCTTAATACATGATGAAGACGTAAAGATAATGAAGGTGTCTTGAATTAAAACCATGTTTTCCTGAGTTTAAGTCAAAACCAAGAAATGCACAAGATAATTAACACGTATAAAATGTATTTACAGCCCCTACGTATGTTTCGGCAAATAAATTGCCATCCTCAGGAGGTATCTATCAAAGAATTACAAGCACGTCCTGCATCCAAATACACGATAGGTGGTTTTACAGTAGAAGTATTTACGGAGCTCACAATTTTAAAATATATAGATGCATAGAATTATAAAATTAAAAAATTAAGAACGGTAATACGTTATGTCTCAACTAGTGATTATAAATAAATATATCTTATGAACTCAGAGTACAAAATATATACAAATAGTTTTTCAGGAATAGACATTAACGTCTAAAAACATTATAATAGCTTTTAAAAAACTGGTTATTGGCATGCATACAAGCGTGTCGTTGATCTATTGTCGATCCCGTCCTGTAGCTCTGTGTATTGCATGTGCGATGGGGTATGCATCTACACATTTTAAAATCGTGAGCTGCGTAAATACTTATATTGTAAAACCACCTATCGTGTATATGGATGCAGGACGCACTTGTAATTCTTTGATGGATACCCCCTGAGGATGGCAATTTATTTGCCGAAACATGTGTAGGTGTTGTAAACACATTTTATACTTCTTAATTATCTTGTGCATTTGTTGGTTTTGGCTTAAACTCACGATAAAATGCAAGGTACATACAGCATAAAGTTTACATACAACATAAAGAACATGTTTTCATATTTATTTTGTATACTTACTCATTGAAGATTCCTTTCTTTTTGGAAGTGACGCCATGCAGGCTACTATACATGTATGTCGCTACATATCTATCAGTTGGGATTGCTGAGGAATTTGCATATCTTGGAACATTATTAAATGCTAATAATGACATAAAAACAGAGGCAGAAAGAACAATAGATAATGAAGATAGAGCATATTTTGCACTTATGCCCTCGCCTTAAGAGTCAGATCATCCCCAGATATGTCAAGATAAGAATTTGTAAAATGTCAATTAGACACATCATCCTGTTTGGAGCAGAAGCGAAGATATTTTTGAGGTCTTGATGGAATCCGAGAGGAGAATCATTAGGAGGATGTATGGAGTTATATATAGCAATGGCCATTGGAGAAACAGATATTACTATGAATTATGGACTCTGTAGGAAGACTTGGACATGGTCACCCTCATAAGAGTGAGAAGACTGCATTGGATTAGCCACATCAATCGGATGGATGATAACAGAAAAGTCAAGAGAATTTTCAACAGTCAACTTGAGGGTGTAAGAACAAGAGTAAGACCAAGATCTAGGTGGTGGGAATGTGTTTGGACAGATATTAAGAATGGAAAAATTACGAAATGGAGAGAAACATCTAGCAATTTTAAATAATAGAAGAAGGCCACTGAGGAGGTGAAGGTCCACTTGGCACTGTAGGGCCAACTAAGAAGAAGAAGAAATATCTGACTCCACGGCTGCTTTAATACATCTTCACAGTCGCCACTGTGAGAACCTCAAATTTCACATATTTATTGTCTCTTTAGGGACGTCGATGTATCAGTCTACACCGTATCAAATGGTAGAAAGGGTAGTGAAAAGTGAATGGAATTGGATGTGAAAGAAAGCGGTCGTTTTGAGCATCATGACGAAATTGTTTTCACTCAGGAAGACCACCACAACAGTGTCGGTATGGTCTTCCGGCTCAGATTCGAACCAAGCATCCCCCTGAATACGAGTCAAAAGCGTTACCGCTTGACGTGTCTTGCTCGCCGTGATATTTTGCAATGTTTTTACTACACAGGAGAGCTGGAGAGGGAAGAAAATATTGTAAAACCACTGACACATATATACCATGACATTAAAATTCTAGTGAACCTAATGGAAGGAAGAGATAATCCTGAGGGATGGTTTCCTTAATTTATGCAACGGATTTAACTACACTCTGAGCGTCTAAATCGTGATGCCTCTTTCGGTTAAATCGCAGCAAGGTGCATAATTCAGTTCCCATAATTATTTTTCTTTAACACTAAGGCAACAGGAAATTGTTAAACTCTCATACGAGTTTGCCGTAATTTTTGTAATTCTTTAGGTATACATCAAGAACGAAGAGCTCTAAACTTTGTGATTTTTGTCCCAGGAATGATGATATTTCCAATTCTCTCCTACTGTTAGACTGCATGCTATACTTATGGTGTATACAGGACTGACTACCCATCTAGGGGCGGGAACCGTACTAATCAATAGGCACCAACGGATAAAGAGACCTTTTTGCCATGCAGCAAAGCAAACGAGTCGAAATCCTCTTACGGTATGTACACGATTACTCCATTTACAGTGCGGCGCGCTAACTCTGCGGTAAAACATAATATATCCCCGAAGCGTAACGTAAAAATATTAGCTTTTCCTAGTCTAGGTCTCCTTATAATTATTTGAGAAATGAGTACAAGATTATATTCCGAAGACAGCATCACATGGAAGACTTCTTCAGCATACGCTGGACACTAATTTTCAAATGTAGCGTCAGTATTTTATATTAACAATACTTACTACACTGCTTTGTGGGGATAATCACATTAAAATATTTGTAGTTAAAAAAAGGCTGAAGCGTTTGGCGTTCATTTGGCTACCGGAAACGTGTATGTGATTGAAACTTGTATAGAGATTTCCGGTAGTACTTATTCAATTACCATCTTTATCTTTCTTTTTTCTTTCTTTCTTTCTTATTCTGACCTCTTCTACCTATAAATTGTAGCTGTGAAGGGTTACTGTTGCACCTGATCTCACTCAAGGACACACACACACTCGATAGGACTCCTCTGGACGAGGGATTGGCCCGTCGTAGAGAGACTTCTACCCGACAACACACAACACTCACTAGAGCCAGATATCCACGCTCCCAGCTGGATTTGAACCCGCAGTCCTAGCAAGCTAGCGGCCGCAGACCCACGCCTTAGACCGCACGGCCAATGATGTGTAACCCTATACTGTGTGAAAATAAATTCGCGCATCAGCTTTCTGTGATGTTACTCTTCGATAAGGAATAACTCGAGAATGTTGATAACATATTTCCTGAGATGTTTAGTTTTCGAGATACGCGTTACCCTCAAACTTTTCAGCAGTGTTATTTGTCACGTTGACAAAGCTCATTATCAGGTGTACTCATGACAGAGTATGGAGCAGGACTCAGTTGTGGTAAAATGATAAAGAAATACACACACAACGTGTACTGCAACATACTCTTCACCCCCGATACCTGTAAGAGTCAGGCTGGTACTGTCAACCTCCGCAGCGAATCCTCATTGCGACGCAGAGCGTCCTAGACAACTTCTGTACCTCTCCTTCACACCGAAGCTTCCACAGGTGGAAGAAATGGGAATTCAAGGCTTAAGGCTGAGCTCGCTGTGGCATGCACAAGATTCCCTTCAGGGTCTAAATGGAATACTTTGGCTCCGGTAATGCTGGTTGATGATGTTGAAGAAAAGACACTAGCACGACGGAATTTTATGATTTTATTGTGTAATATATTTACACATAAAAATAAAGTACGACTATTATGGCAATGCGTACACTGCCCTGCACTTGAATGTCTAACCTTATGTCTCTACTCATTACTCTGTTTACTGTGTGCCGTCTTGAACCAGTATCTCTCTGTCCTTAAATGCCGTCCTTCCACTCCAGCTACTTTCTGAAATACCGTGTCTAGGCTTAGACAACTCCTGAAATCCGTCTCCGTTTCTCCTGTCTGATTACTGTCTGAATACCGTGTCTTACTGTCCTTTCACCTGTCTCGTTATCAGGGTGACACTTTTGACAAAAGTGTCTTCGACTCTGTTATTGCTTGGACAACGAAAGAGGGTCCTCTGTCGTTGGCTGTTCAGACCTTCTTAGGGGACGTTACGTAATATTTGTTGGTTGAAATAGATTTGAAATTTCCATCGGGAACACAAGGCAAACATACTAAAGTTTAACAGTCAAACATCCCTTGGGCTCAAAGGTTAGCTTATAAATTTCTCAACTCGAAATTTGGATCTTGTAAGCAAAAAGTCCATTGTACTCAAATGCCATAAATGTCACGACTGGGCAGAAAGAATGAGATCAGAAAAGGTAAGAGGGTTCTTTCCAACGAAGGTGTAGACATTGCTGTGCCCCTAGCATGGCCAAACATAGATTTATACTATTTCTTTATTCAAATACTTAAAAAGTGGTCTGAATGGGATTCGGCTACAGTACTGATGCACGGGAATTCACAAAACGTTATTCTAAGCGAAGTCATCCAGACGCTAATGGATTTCCGAAGGTGGCAACAGCGTCTCTGTTAGACATAAATTGTAACATCTACGGCACTTGTAAATGCTGGTCGCGCACGGACTGTACCGACAGCAGCCAATTAAGGTGCCATAATTGCAGCTGTGACATGAGAGCCGTGGTAAAGCTCACATGATATCGCACGGGAATTGGGACTGTCGCAACCGGGGGTCTTCGAATTGCTTCTTGAGGATGACTTGGATTCGTATCACTTCTCGCCGAAAGATTATTGCTTCCACACCATCGTCTTCTTTACCTATTGTACATGTAACTACGAAGCGCCCATGGTTTGATCAGTCGTTAGCTTCCACCATTTGACGGTGATCTTTATCTCGAGAAACAAAAATCTCGCGACATATGTTGTAGTATGTAGTATTCTAGACATTTTTAATAAGGAATGACTCTATGGATAGCTTTGCGCGAATTTATTTTCAACCTGTACATAAGTCTAGGCGCCCATAAGTGCACATAACCCATTAGTTCTTAGAAATTTACTGCTTCTTCATGTTAGAGGGAAATTTAAATTTTTACTCTTTGAGGTTCTGAAATTTGGCCACTGTTTAATTCCACCTTTTAGGTCAGTTAATGAATTCGACGATGAGTGTTATGGTTCTGCCTTACCTGGAATAAAAACTGATCACATGCTGGAGCTGTACTCTCGTCTTCGATAAATATGAGGTCTGTGTAAGGAATTACGTAGATCCTTTCAGCTTAAGCGAGAGGAAACATACCAATGCCTTTGCCTTGAAGCGCCATTCCCTCTATAAATATTGTCTTAAATTTCCATCAGCGATTAGATTTTCGTCTGCATATATCAGATCCTTAAAGTCTTGTGACAATAACAAGCGGCCGCAAGATTAGTAACTCCCTAATATAATATTAGAAGGAGAACAAAAAATCGAAAAGAAACCTTACAACTACCTGCTCGTGGCAATATTCAACCGATAGTTACAGTCTGGGTTGTCTGGCTGTTCCAGCAGCTGCAGCCTTCGTGTTACAGCGATATCGTGTACCTCAGTTTTACCGTACTGGGGCAAGGAAGCACCAGTGTCACACTGAACTGCCTAATCACACAATACAGCTATTGTCGATTGTCTATTGTCTATTGAGCTCTGCTGTGTGTGGAAAGTACTTTGTTACGCTACTGCAGGCACCGATCCTCAAGAGTACACTGACCCACAGCTCTTTTACTCAGTACTGCTAGAAGACATACTGTAAAGTACTTGTGTTGTTACTTAGGAGAGACGAACAGAGCAGTGTATGCGCACCGCGTCCTGCCACACCCTCTCAGTGAGAGCTCAACTTACCTCGTCACTACAGCATCTACTGTCTGCGAGCGTGGTAAATTTGTCCCTGTGCTTAATTAAGCACCTTGACATGAAGATGTATGAAGGAATGGAATTATAGCTCCACGCGCATTCTTCCCCGGCAAATGAGATGAGTGGTCAGTTTCATGTTTCGGCCGCTGCAGTTCATCAAAACACAGTACTTGCTGTATGGACAGTAACGTTTAGATACTCGGTATTTGAACTAACACAGTATTTAGGTGTGTTTATTTGATTCTAAAAAACTGGATCACTTTGATAAAAATCGTTAAAGGATTGCTCATTATAATTGAGGCAAAGTTTTCTGTGAGGTACGAACTAAGTTGCAAACAAGGTAGGCACTATACGTAAACGTAACATTGCGGTGCTTTCGCGTAAATTTGATACCTCCTCGGCTATCCTAACAGCCTGACACCATCGAAGAGAGCGCTTGTATGGCGAATTTATGTCACCGGCAATAATCAAAAGTACTTAGCTCTTCATGAAAAGTCCCCGATATTTTTGTTCGATTTTAAAGATAGTTCTACCTTCTCGACAGATTTTCGTAAAAGTCTCCAACATCAAATTTTACAAAAGTCCTTCCATTGGGGGCCTAGTTGATACATCCGGACAGACGGACGGAGACACAAACATGACGAAGCTAACAGTCGCTTTTCGCAACTTACGCGAACGCTCCTAAAAATTAGACGGATATTTTGCTTCAGTAGTTTATAATGAATGTTATTGTTACAATTGAGCAGCTAGTAGTCGCTTAACTGTTCAAGAAATTGCATTTCTCTTATGTTTAAGGGTTAATTTCTGCTTAAACCTTAATCGGAACATGCCAAAGGACCTGGATGAAGAATAAGAAGTAAATTTAAATGATATGTAATCAATTCAGCTTCAGCGATCAGATTTATCTGAGATGCCTCTCGCGGTTAGTAGTACACGCGAGTTAACATCATTAACAGCCAGCTATACCCACAGCAGAAGGAAGAGCTTTAAAAAGAAACTTAATGATGCAAGTCACGACATGACAAAAGTCGACTTCAAGGAATCGGATATCCGCTTAAAATAGGTTGGTTACGGGGTCGCCTTTTAATAAGGCATCGGTTACTTTAATGCTCTCTGCTCATTATGTCCGGATAAGACTGCGTGGAAACTAATAGTCAGAACGGTGTGCTGTACTGAAACCACGAACACAAGCCTCATGTATTGACCTCTTGCACAGTTCCCTCGAACTGTTAACACTTTCCGCTCCTGCGTAATTAGTATATTCCTATTCAGTCTTGTAGCCATTATTTTCACTTGAATGCTGGTAGTGATACACGCGTGATAATCTCCGCTAAAGGAAAACGCTTTGGACACGATATCACAGGTCAGGTGAGAGTGAAGCAACAGACACAGAGTGGAAAGCTTAGAGCAACGACATCCGTAACTTCCGTTGTAATGGTGTCCGTGTTCTGAGTATAGTCATAAGAAGGACCGAATATGCATTTTCTGCAATTCCTGGAAACCTCTTTCCTTTATTCATTCCCATTATTTTTATTTTTCTTTTCTCTCTCTGTCTTCATCTGACTATCTTCCTCCTGTTCTTGCAGCATTTCTGTTGTTCTATTCCTCAACTTCCTCCTCTCTTCCTCACTTCTTCCCAACTGTAGTTTTAGCCGTTGTTTTGTATGGGGTAAAAATGAGAGAAAAAGAGAAAATCACGGCAGTGAACATGCAGGATAGAAAATTGAGGGAGTCGTTTCCTCCGAAACGTTTTTATACGGCGTTCCAACCCACATAACTGAAAAATGTTAACAAATGCAAAACGACAGGTAACCTAGTTATGTGGGCAATTGTTATACCCAAGTGGAAGCAATAACAGGAGCCTGGGGAAATGCACGTAAGAAGGGACTCCATTTTGTTTTTGCTCACCGGATATTATTCAATGTGACAAAATCAAGGAGGGAATTAGACATAGAATGTAGCATACATTGGAGAGATGGTAAATACATATAATAATGTTGTAATGTATAAACAGAATATTTATTTATAATTCAGACGAACGCCAATCTTCAAAGATTTTATACAGAATCAGTTGCCTTCATGTTTACAAGAAGTTACATGACGCAGACTAGCACAGTAGTCATATACCTAACGTGCCTCCAAGATCTTGAACATCAGAGTTCCATATCACTATGTATGTTTACATCTGTTTTACACGGAACAGTCTACTCTCTACTTTCGCTGCTACAATACGATGTACAACATATCAAGCTGCAACTGTTATGAATAATTTTGAATAGTGTTTCATACATAATTATTTGATGTGTATGCTCCTGATGATGATCCTACAGAGATCGAAACATGCAGGAGCTATTAATTTTTAATGTAATATAATTGTGGGAGACAATCTGTGCATTTGGTTGGATTTTGTAATATTTTACCCTCTTACAGTATTACATGGTCTTTCTAGTTGAATTTGTCATGTTGGCCACGTCGTGTAGAGTTCTTGTCCACGTGGGCCTTGATGTTAAATGTGTTGAATAACCCTGATGTAGACTGAACACAACACCAGAAGCAGCATGTTCATAGTCACATCCTGCACAAGTGCTTTAATTTCATTACCTGGCACAATACACCCTCTCCAACGTAACTATAACGCAGTTTATGGCCGGAACATACACAAACTCGCGTACTACTAAGTTATAGCCGTTTCCTTTCCTAGAAGCCAATTTTCGAAACGCTGCACTGCAGGGATCGCTCTAGCCCTGCGAAGTGTATGGATTTTTATAATTGATGGAGTAAGTAGATAAGACTAGTTAGAAAGAGAGAGATAAAGTGTAGTCAATATCGAAAGTCGCCGATTGAAGGGTTTTGGGGCTGCGGGGGAAGTTTTTTTTCGTCAGGTGTTGTGGAAACAAGATGGTTGCTTCTTTTACGATAATTGTTTTTACGAGGCAGTGGCCAGTGGCGGGTCTTAGCCGGCGTGGATGAACTAAACTCTGTTGCAGCCGTCGGTGTCCCGAAGGCCACAAGTGTTACTTCAGTGTGTAGGACGCTTAACCGCATGCACTCTTTGTTTAAAGTGTATTCGGAAGATGCCGGCTTCAACCCCCGGGGACCGATTATCCTGACTTAGGTTTTTGGTGGTTTTCTGAGTCCCCCAAATAAAATACTCGTGTATTACTTCAAGTTAGGCCACGACCACTTCCTTTCACGTACGTTCCTCTGTTAATTATTCACTAATCATTCTTTCAACGATATAGATCCTAAGCTACTTACAGCGTCGTTAAATAAACAATAATTAGATAAACAAAGTCACTTTAATATTATCCTTCCTTCTACGCCTCCTTTTCTCAAGTTGTCTCTTATCTTCAGGTTTTCTGACTAAGAAAAGGATACATATACTGTTCTGGTAAAAAGAGGCCCTTGAAAATTTAATGCAGAGAGAAAAGAAGAACATTTTATTACAGTAAGTAAATTGGCTCTTTTAATGATGGCTCGATTGAACTGAATCTAGACTTGAAGTGGTGCAGAGATTTTTGGGAATTTTTAATCCTACGGGTCTTGATCCCAGATGTACGCTGTTGGATTAGAAATGTTGCGTTATGGTTTGCATCTGAATCTCGTGTACACGTAACTACCATAGTTTAATTCTGCCCAACAAAGGAAGAGTGGATGAAAAAAATTTGTTGATATATTCTATTACTCATATCACATATCGGATACATAATTATACTTGACGTAAATGCATTTAGGAGAGTCTATCGTCAAGATATAACAGAATACTTAGGAAAACCTTCCGTGGACAAAATCGACATTGAAGTGATAGTTCGATTAGTGACACGAAGTTGTCTTTTCGGTGGCCAGCTCGGGTTGAGTTTACAGCAGTCAAGTTATATGGGGGATATAAAGAATGTCCGTTATCTAGGTACAATGAATTTTAGGAGTTGCGCATGCAGTTATGATCTCCATTGTTACTACCATTGTTCACTAGAAAGGTTACAAGCCAGTGTCAATGACGCAGTGTTTAGATCTGTATATTGTGAAAGATTTTTATTTATTCGTTCTATCATTTTACAGATATTCGTTTTATATAAAAATTTCTGAGATTATTGTGTAACGTAACTCAGTAACAAGCGAAATGGGCACACATACGCTATCCAAAATTGTCTGTGCACTGCCAAGGAAGGGAGTGAGAACGGCACACGAAGACCATGATTTCAGTCGGTAGCTTCTGTAATGAATTCTGAATTAAGGCACTCATTCTTTTAGATCTGGATAGTAGGTGGCCAATGTTGGTGGGGGGAGGGGGGGGGGCTTGTGAACACACTAATTAATTTTCGGGTTTCTTTAAAGCTTATGAAGTTCTTCACTCAGCAAGCGACTCCTAGATTCTCACTAAGGACTCTGTTCCACGTAGTTAGTTAGAAAAGGTAAGAACATTCACCGATAAATGAATTGAAATTTAATCCGGGTGTGCGTGAGGGAATGGGTAGATGAGTAAGTGAAGTCCCAGGTCATTCAGTTACATGCATTCACTGCAGAAATCATCTAACCTCGCAAACGGTGAAAGGATTAGCTTGCAATGGCGATAATTTGTTTTATTTAGCTACGCCTTATTTAATGCCGCAGTCGTTGGGTCGGACTATATAGCGTCGTGACAAAATGTGAAAAATGAGGAAGTGACCTACCGTCAGATACTGTCTTTCTTACATAATTTAGCATTTAATGTTTCAATGTAGCCTAAATCATATTTCAAATATATAACATTACCTCATCTAGATGTAAGGTGACTTTTCAGACCAAAATTAGTCTATATATATATATATATATACATATAATAATAATAACCATGGCTCAACAGCCCTATATGGGCTCGGGCCTCCTCTTTCGAAGGTTACTGGGTCGTGCGCATCCGTGGCAGTTGGTGAATGGCCAAATGGCCGCGCTGCTGTTCTATCGATCCTGATGTGACCGCCAGAGCCATCTGGCAGGCAGTGAGGAGACTTGGGTGAGAAATTGGGGTTGAATTTTGCTTACGAAACATTTCTATTCATGCCCGTAAGGATCTTTTACATGCCGTAACCGACGGCTTTACTTCCCCTCCGAAGGAAGTGGTGCTACGGATTTTATCGCCCTTAAAAATCCATCGACCTCGGTCGGGATCGAACCCGCGAACCTTGGGTCCAGTGGCGAACACGCTAACCACTAGTCCACCGAGGTCGACACGTACATATACGTATGTTAGAAGCAACATTGTGGCGTGTTCTCATTACCATTGTTGACATGGAAATGTAATATTCCGTTCCCTTTGTATTGTTGACACATGCCTTTGTCAACAGTGTAATAAATATTGAACTCTTTGCCGTGGAAATGCAACAATGCGATATGTTCATTGTTTCGCTACATATATCGCTGTCAACAATATGAAGAAAACACTTTTAAGTCTTTATGTAAAGTGCCTCATATTTTTGTCCGATTTTGTCCATATATGAATTTTCTCGACAGATTTCGTGAAAGTTCCCAATATCAAATTTGAGGGAAATCCTTTAGGTGGCAGCTGCGCTGACACATGTTGACAAACGGACAGACGGACGCGACGACGCTGGTAGGCGCTTTTCGCGAGTATGCTAACGCGCCTAAAAGTATTTAATTTGTACCTCACACAAAACACAGCGCGCTTTCATATTTGGGAATTGTAATAAATTTACGGAATATATAAGTATGCTGTGTGTTTAAAACTGCAGACTTTTCGTGTTATATCAAGATACATACAGGAACCACTAAGCTTTAGATGTTTAATTAAAGAATAACACGAACATAGACTGTGTTTAGCAGAAACCATTTTTGATAGCTATTTCCAAACCATTTCAAATTCGATCTCTCGTGCGATCTTCACACCTGACCCATGAGGCTCTCGCCACTGGAGTCAGGACGATGGATGCTCGAGGAGGTACAGTACTTTATACCTGCCTACAAGATGGGGGGGGGGGGGGATGGCTCGTAATATGGTTTTATAGCGCCACTGGAAGCACCAACTATAAAGCGATGCGCCTACCAGCCAGAGGCGTGCGGTAAAATATTGCCAAGTGGGGAAGTAATTGGGAAAAGGAAAAAAAGAATGATGGTTAGTGAAAAGGAATGACGCCAAAAAATAGTCTCCCATACGATAGATGGATAGTAAAGCTTAGAGAGTAGATGGGCAGGTGGGAAATATATGGTTTTCTAGATGGCCATCACGTTCGAGAAACAGCACCTGCCTAATCATAATAAAAGCTGGTTTAATATAGGTCGGGCATCTCAAACAGTGGCACGTGTACCCGGCTCTTAAAGGTCCAAGTTAAAGATATTTAGTACAAAGCGCATACGGTAAGAGCGAACTGGTAGGACATGTTTTGGCATATTTTCCTGTCGATTTGACATTAACAGTTCCACACCTTCTGTAAATTTGTTTTAGCAGACCACAACATTTTAATTAACATCCGTTTATTTGCTGTGACATACTCCATTATTCTTTCTAAGAAGATATGAAGAATAACACACTTCACTAATTGCATAAAACTATTACAGAACTGATAATTACTTTAATTAATACATCAACCAACATACGCACTTAAAATACATTTCATGACAAGTATTAAACTCCCTCATGTTTCGGCACCGGGGTGCCATCCTGAGGGTGATTTTTAGAACAAAGGCATACAAGCCCAACACGCTAATTAGGTATTGCTTGTATTCCTTGTCTAAAAAGCTTCCTGAGGATGACACCCCGGTGCCGAAACATGTAGGAGTTTAATACTTGTCATGAAGTGCATTTTATTAAGTGAATATGTTGATTGATGTATTAATTGTAAGAATATGCAGGATATGAGTAATAAAAACGATAATTTGTTTTATATAATAGCTTTTCTAGTTATTTTAGTTCTAGCTAGTTTATTTGTAGCTAAAGTGCGTGGAATGGTTTCGACTGTTTGAGAGAATTTTATTATGCAGATACAACAAAGGAGAAAGGATATGTTCCTTTTATATTCCTGACGGCGAACAACTAGCCAGACCGGAGCATTCTCCACTGCTGCGAACTAAACTTTTGGACCACTAACTCCTTTGTAAATATATAGTTCCGTCGCTATTAAGCTGCCGTTCATAGCGCAGTTATTGATTGATTGATTGATTGACTGACGTTGGAGCCCTCATAGTTAATATTCAATTTTCAGATACAGCCGGAAGTCAGAGGGGAATACTTAAAAGTGCTTAAAGTGAATGCGTGAACACCTCAGTGTCTCTTTTTCGATAGAAAGTCCTTGTCAGGAAAGCATAAATAATTTGGCAGTTTCAAAGGCACGTGATCCATACAATGCGAATGTGTATCCGGAGGAATGAACACTGGAAATGAGAACAGTAGAAATTGGTCAGAACTACTCAACACATAATTATGGTCAAATTACTAATAATCGTGTGATTTTATACTGAAACAAGACAGGCAATGTACGTATAACGTAGCACTGAGGCGCGTTCACGTAACAATTGTTGCCGTGGAAAAGCAATAAGTATTAAAATATTCGGAGTGTGTGTCTATTCTTGCCTTAGTTATCCAGCATGCAAGTCGCATCTCTTCTCTGCCGTACTATATTGTCATCTGTGGCCTGTCCAGCTCTACCATATTTTTCCGCATTATCTCATAAACGGCACGATTTTGAAAAAAAAAAATATTGAACACAAAATGAGTGTTTGATTTCCTCTGCAACGTTTCAAACATTTCTCACTCTACGAAAAATTCAGGGAGATGTCAATAATGTACCTAGGTTTTCATGTAATGTACTCGTTATTATTGCGATATTTTAAGCAAATATTTCCGACAGATTTCCAAAAATCAAGTATCAAATTTTATGAACATCTGTCCAGTGGGAGCCGAGTTCCAGGCGGACAGACAGACAAACGGACAGACATGAAGAAGATAATAGTAGCTTTTCGCAATTTTGCGAATGTGCCTAAAAAGCACATGCCAGTTACAAATATCTATATTTTGGCAGACTGGATGGAATCTATTCCTTGCAGTTTATTACTTTCGGGCTTATTTGGAATGCAAATAACTAGCTAAATATTATCACAGAATTTGTAAATTGGAAGTTTCTTTTTCCGTTGTCATTTGAACGGCTTCAGGAGATTGATATAGGCGTGCATTACCTGCAGTTTTACAGCAGACTTGCCTTTTCTACGTTTAATTTGGATATTATTTAATTTTTAAGTTGTGTGACGCTGTGTAGCCTTGCGTAAGCGAACTGACTCCTCAAACGAGCCGTCTGCTGCCTGCATCATCGGGGTACCAAACAAACCCTGATAATGGGTTAGGAAGACCCTGTGAACAATCAGTAAACTTCCACCAGAGTACAGGGCGTTATATCTCAGAAGGCAGCTGGCTTTAGTTACAGCAATAACAAAACCTCGTCTTACATTACATGATCTTCTTTTCATTCAGTCATTTCTTTTCCTTTTCCTTCCTTCTTATATTCTTTCTGTTGTCGTTGTGGTCATCTGTTTTCGCTCGAATACACACAACATCGGCTGTTGCCACATATAATACAAACATATTTTAACCGTTCATCTCTTCATATTCTTTCAAAACCATTTAAATTGGACATACATTATTTTCATATTTAAATATATTGTCATAAATAAGGATCACTTTAATATCTCTCTGATAATAATTTCCTTCAGCAGAGAGTAACCTAAATTCATGTAATAAATTAAAAGCTTAAGAAACCAACATATGCACTATATTCTTACAAGTAAGTCAATTACCCCTACATATGTTTCGGCTTCAACAAGCCATCCTCAGGGGGTCAAAGTTCTATATATGCTTGACATCCATTAGTTCAATTTTAAACACCTCGTACATCAACATATAATAAAATTTTGTTTTATGTTGATGTATGAGGTGTTTAAAATTTAACTAATGGATGTCAAGCATATGTAGAACTTTGACCCCCTGAGGATGGCTTGTTGAAGCCGAAACATATGTAGGGGCAATTGGGTTACTTATGAGAATATAGTGCATATGTTGATTTCTTAAGCTTTTAAATTGTTATCAAGATGCACGGTGAATACAACGTGAACTCATGTAATAAAGTCGTGGTCACCTAGACCATGGCAGTACACGTTACAGAGGTCTGGGGAACACTAACGTAAAAAATTGCTTATTTATAAAATAAATTTAAGGTGAATACACGCAGTTTTGTAATATAACCTATTTAGTGGTACGTCACTTTGAATTTGCCTCTATCTCTGGAGAACATTTATAACTGTGAAAAAATAATAACCTAAATTAGTGGAGAGTTAAGAATGTCATTCCACGAAATAAAATATATATCAGGAAATGTTCACGAAATAAATTATTCCTGTCTGAAATACGGAAGGCGATTCGGAAGCTAGAGTTTTCTGATGTTTGAATTCTCTTGACTGCTTCTAACGAGTAACTTTGGACTACGTAGCAATTCATCCATTTACTTTAATCCTAGAGCTATTGTTAAACTAACCTGTTACAATGGGAAATGTCTCTCTGCGGTCAGCTATTCTGTGTTCTGTTGGCTTGTGTTGTTACGTAATTAGGCCCTTTTGTTTGTCGAGCAATGAAGGGACCAAGTGAATACAATGCTCGGCGGTTGACAAGAAACCGTTGCCCCAGTACATTTTACCTCCTTGAATATTTTATATAAAGAGCACCACATGGGGCTTCCGCCTTTATCTTTAATGGCTGGTGGGCGGTAAGTCGCAGAGACGCGTGTACATTACGTGGTAGCTGTATTTGGCTGATACCTGGTGGAGCATAAACTTATTCTCAAAAGGAACCGACTTATTTTTCAAACTTACGAACGTGGCTACTTAATCTTTAATCTTTAAGCGATTTGAGCCCCACTGATATATATATATATATATATATATATATATATACAGGGTATACACAAAAGAATGGTGCGGTTTCCCTTTATTCACCATTTAAACCGCACCATTCTTTTGTGTATACTCTGTATATAGCATACTTTTCCGCTTCGTCAAATCAATTATTATGATTATTGCCAAGTTGTTAAAAACTAGCAGAATCAGTTATGACATTTATAGTAGTGTTCAATCAGTTTCTTACATTGTAAACTGGTATTATTAGTAATTAGGATTATTGTACAGTGTAGCCACCTGAGTAGTGGACTTTTCGTGCCCTGTATTAGTTTCTACTTTAATTACTGTACAGTGTCCACCTTAAAGCTGAACCCCCTCATACAATCTACATTAACAATACACATTTTAAATCAGGTGTTCGAAATGGCCTGCTTGAACTTTCAGGCCTGCTTGACACCTGGTGAATAAATCGTTACAAACTGTCTGAGCTTCTTGTCTAGAAGTTGCCAATACTGTGCGCCCGATTACTTCCCT
The DNA here is from genome assembly GCA_021186555.1 of Reticulitermes speratus. Classification (NCBI taxonomy): domain Eukaryota; kingdom Metazoa; phylum Arthropoda; class Insecta; order Blattodea; family Rhinotermitidae; genus Reticulitermes; species Reticulitermes speratus. The sequence continues at coordinate 14,090,556 of JAJKFL010000007.1, forward strand.
AAGTTCGTCTTCCCTGTGTGGATTATCTGACGACCAAACCCGTTATTTCAAGGATTTGCGTGATCCTTTAAGTAATCTCGTTTCTAAAATAAGTTAGCATACTAACGACTTCACTACTACACAGTGCTTCACAGAACCAGTTACAGAACCATACTGTCGCGACAAAAATTTGGGTTTTCTTTTTCGCAACTGTAAATTTGTATGGTTTGAAATTAAGAAATTTTGTGGCTGTGTGTACACAAATGGCTTTGAGACACCTCTTGCTTGGGATAAGGGTCTTAAGTATTTTCGCGGACGTTCTTCTGAACGCCCCCCAGTACCATCTAATGTTACTGAAAGAACACGCTGCATTTTTCTCGCTTATTTAACAAGGAACATGTTGTTAGTTCACCAGTTGAAATATTTTCGGTTTCAAAAGAATTGAAACCTACTTCCAAATTTGGTATTAGAACTTTCATAGGATTTTATTCCTAGCATAGGTTTCCAAAATATAAACGCCCTGCAGTACACCCTACCTCGTATTCACGAATAACAACAGTAATTTACGTCAGAACGGAAAAAAACTAATGTTAAACTGTAATTCAAGTTTACGGACAGACAGCAGCTTACGTCTGTTGCGCGTAGCTATGAACTGGAATGTGTGACGAAACCTTCAAACAATGTCAGGAAACCGAAAGCGCTGCGATAAAACTGCGGGAGATGAGTGATGCAGTGCCTGACATAATCGCCGACTGTGTGAGCTCCACTTTGAAATGGACTCTGTGTGTGATCATTAATGCTTATGTACCCTTTAGTCACGTTTATATACTCATACTAAGAACGAATGGAACACAGTTTTGATAGGTCTGCTGTTAAAGAGTTTTTAAAAGGGTCTTTTCTTCCTCGAAATTACATATTACTGCACAACACATAACATCAAGTAAAATTCATGCTGTTTATATACGTATGGGGCGGAGTCCTTGCGAAGTTACAATCATTGATTTGGCCGAGAAATTTCAGGCTTTATGCAGAATCCAAAATTTATATTCAGTCCACATTCTCTCACCCTATACCTTCCGATTCTTTTTAATATTGTCCTACTATTTACACTTGTGTCTTGCGCATGGGTTTTCCCTTCACGTTTCCAACCAAAACTTCTTTGTGTCTGTTATGTCTTCCGTACATGCAATATTTCTTGCCCACTTTCTCCTCACTGATTGGTCATTAGCAGCGTTTGGTGCAGAATATTGTACAAATTATGGAATTCCTCATTGCACCATCCTGCTACTTTATGTATAAAGGTAAAGTACACCCTATAACATGCTATAAATTTACCGGGGGGATAGAGGTATAGATACATCCTTTCTTTAATCTCGGCGCTAAACAGGGGTAGGTGGTCAACAGCAGGCCTGGCCGCTTTACCTCCGGGAAAGAGCCCTGGTACCCATTGTACAGGATACTGAGTGGGTATTTTGTTTGTATTCGGAATAAGTATTCTGAACACTCCCTTCTCAGATAACCGAAGTAACTTCTACTGCGTGAGGCAGCGTCGTAGAGAACAGTCACCTGAATATTCGCAGAAGTGAGAACATCAGATATCAGCAACAGATGTTATTGTCATTAAAAGAACATTATAAATTTGAGTTCTTATGCGGAGTTCGATAGTTTACTAGTCTTGATTTGTACTGTGTTTCGGAAAACGTATAACTGTCATGTGGACTTGACATGTCTGGTAATTGGAAACAGTTTGACTGCTTCCTCTACAAGTTCTTGTTTTGTGTTGCAGTTACGGTGGCCTCATCTTCCTGGCAACGCAGATTGCCTCCGGAATGAAGTACCTGGAATCACTGGAACTGGTGCACAGGGATCTGGCAGCGAGGTGCGTGTGCTGATAGAATTGTCATTTTGTTCCCAGAGTTCATAATTATGTTCCAAAGACGCGCTCTGCCTGATAAGAATTCATAGCTTTAGCATCGTTATATATATAGTACGTTTTATAAGAGACTGTGCAGTGACAGTAGGTTATGTAATGGTATTAAATATGTCTTATTACAGTCAGGTCTGCTATTAGCTTCCTTCTTTAATGCGAATTGGCTATAACACGATCGATGAATAGATGAACGCTGTTTCTATAACGCGAACTTTACACGCGAGTTGGCTATTACGTGATTTCAGCGACCATTGTGAAGGAATAAGTTTGGATGACGGGCCAATATTTTTATGGTCTGACCACATTTTTATTAGGCTATCACAACAACGCATCTATCTAGTTATAGCAAAACTGACTGTGTTATAAAAACAATATAATCCCAAACCAAATTTAAATTATGAGCTCTTACGTAACATTTCTCAGTGTTCCATGTCATAATTTAAGTCCTCCTCTGTGATAGTTGAGATTGCTGCTGATAAATTTCACTGCATAGTTTCTTTTGAAACACGTTGCGCTATTCGCTTCTGTTCATCTATACAACCAACGTTTTAAGCGGATTTCACAGCACTGGCTTATTATGCAATCGATGTGTTTAAACCGTATTGGGTGGTGGGGGGGCATCATCAGGCTAACATATGCACTTATTTACACAAATTATTCGCAGTTGTATACAGTGTGACACGCTTTCATGTCCCTCACCACTGTACTTCTCACGAGGTGTCCCGGCAGATGCTTGATACAGCTGCCACGTTTAGGGACACGATAACATGGAAACTGTGTATATATTTGCAACATTGATAAATGGACAAAATTATATTAAAATAAATCATATATTCAATTAAAACCAAATAGAAGATTAAAATAAAAATACGTACATCAGCTGAATTCACTTTTACGTGCCTGGTAACTTGTAGTAGCTGTACATAGTGCTTCTCTTTACTTGTATTGAACTTCTTTCACAGGATCGGTCTAATATTTATACTCGTATATTGTATATTTGTATTTATTTCTAATGTTTCGCACCGATTATAATCAGTATTATTTCTGTATCACGCAAAATTTTCGCTTCCGTTAGATGTTCAACAGCTGCAAATTTAGTATGTCATGATATAGATGTTTTAGTTAGCCAATCAGAATTCTGAAAAAGATTTTCGCTTGTTCTTTCACTGAGGTTCATTTGGGTAATGATTCGAATTATTTAGCTGAACTGTAATTAAACTGATGTTATTAATCTAATTATTTTTATTTTTACGTTTTGTTGTTTGTGCGTGTTAATTTGTGTAATTTATGTTGTGTTTAGTTTGTGCTAGTTTTGAAACTGGCCACTACGCTATTAAGCTAGCATGTTAATGAACGAAAATTGAATTATTGTTATTATTGTCATTATTATTTAGTATTCGGTGTGTTTCTTATTTCCTTTACTCTTATTCACAGCTGCACATAGTTATTTCTTTCTTCTCTGTCTGTCGTGGCTGTTTGCTTTGTTTTGTAGTTGATATTGTTTGTGCATTTACAATTCTCCATGCCGTGTACGTACTTATAACGACATATATTACCACCAACACTTACACAAAGTTAAAACAAAATATGTAAAAAAAACTTCAGAAGATTACCACATATTTCGGTGCACTAGTACACCATCTTCAGGGGAACACACTGAACAGTTAAAAATACACAACCCCGGTTATTAAAATTGTTAAAACACCACTTAATGACGCATTATGTTAAAATATTATGTAAAGATTTTTGGTGCGTTGAATGGTGTTCAACTTGAACAACGTTCAACGCACCAACAATGTTTTTAAGTTGCTTCGGCCAGTCCCTTCGATTAATACTGCTCCCATTACTCTAACTTCCCTTTTCTTCATCCTCTATCTTTCTCTCCGACTCCTTTTACCCTATGTTGCTGACGTAATTCTCTGCTTTCCTTCAGGATGGTTACAGACGTGCCCTTGTAATGGCAATAGTCGTAATACGTAATAAACTGGAACTTTCTACCGTTGTACATTGACTGAGTTAGCAAAGTGGTCACACATCGATATTTAAACACACTTTCCTAATAATTTCATCGTTTTTTATCTCTCTATCCCGTGTATTTAATTTTGTATTGCCAATTCGATTGGAAGAGTGGCGTCAGGCTGAAAAACGCGTCCAAAGCATTTCGCGGAGGAAACAGAAGGTGAAATACATAATGCATTTTTCGAAAGATAATTAGTCATCATGAGCTTAATCAAATTCACAGCTTACTAGTTTCCATACTTTGTTAACATTCTACCAATCACAATATTCATACTGTATGAGGAGGGGATGATTTTGAAATTAATTTGTGATCATTTTTATTTTAAAGCTCTGCAGAGGATATAAATTATATTTTCTGGAACCATAATTCTCTATAGTATTGAGCTATGACCCTCTATGAGGCTATATATCTGCCCTGTTCCAAGTACAGGCTGTTATATTTTGCTCCAGAAGTAACATTTCCGAAGCGAACTACACAAGCAGTCTTCCCATAAAACACACAGTACGTCAGAATAGAGTATCTTCCTCGTTAAACAAGTTCACTTCTTTTAGTGTCGTATAACGTAAAGGATTATGTCAGGGATAAAACGAGTCCTTGAAACTTTTAGCACTGGTCCATGAAGTTTTCATGGCCTGTGAATAACTCGAGCTCTGGAACAACATGAATTCAGTTAAGCGATCAGTTTGGGTCCACTGTCTCACTCTCTTCCGCGTCGAAATGCTTATTAAAGTTACACAGGTACTTTAGGCTCAGTTTTCGATACAGGAATCCAGCGTAAAATTTAATACCTGTGTTGGAAACGTTCTTTACTTATGAAGAAGAGGATAAAAGCGGATCTATTTATTCCCCTGTGGAAGATAAAAGACATACAGTGTACAGTTTATTATGTGGACTACATTTACTAGCATGATGGACCACTAACCATCGAAGTCTCTTTTTTTACCAGCATAACTTTACTAATAAATAGAAAAAAATATTTATTGAAATTGAACTTTAACTCACAGACAGATCCCGACAAATGGAAAATTAGAGCTGAAGAAAGGTCAAGGTAAATGAAATAGTGTTAAGTCAGAATTTCAAAATTGTGGACTGTAAAATTATCTGAAATTCTTGCACAGCTATAGCGTGGTGTAATGCGGATATAAGCACTTTTATTAACTCAATTGAACAAATAAAAAAAGAGATGTCTAAAAGACGACAAAAAGTAACATCATAACCACAAAAAATTTGTACAGATACACCATTAGTTAGTTTAAGAAAGGATACACCTGGCCTACAAACATAGGGCCCCGTTGATACCAAAATGATTTCCATATTTCATATGACCATAGTAGCCTATTACGGACAAAACGTCGCTTGGGTTTGGTATGTTACTAAATATGTTTGCGATCTGAAAGATATTGACTTATATATTTCCGAAACATTAGTCGCAGAACGTGCTTTTATTTAGTTTGTAATTTTCATTGAAACACTAACATATTTTAAAAGTTTAATATTGCTCGGGTTGCTTAGCCTGGAAATGCGTACAAAAATTTTTTGGTACAGCTTTAGAAAAACCAACATCAAGTCCGACCACATTACTCACATGACGATTGTCCGTATTGTTAATTAAGGAGATGAAAAAGTATCGGAGAACGAGAAGGAACCGTACCGCGTGGCATGTTGTAGACGTACGTTGATGGTTGATAGTAAGGTATGTTGAAGAAATAGGCTGTGAGAATGTGGATTGGATTCATCTGGCTATTAACTCCATGTTTGTGTATCTGTGCACATCTGTTCCCACGTCTGTCTGTCTGTCCACCCAATAATTCTGTCTTTCTGTCTCCCTTCTTGTCTTACTTATCAACTTCTTTATGTTTTGGTCTATGCATGTGTACTGAAAGCCGTACAGTATTTGCCCTTCAAAAGCTAATTAATAGTAGTATAATTCTTCATGATAATTTGTGCCCAATGCTGAATTAGCTGCGTAAGACGTTGTTAGATGCAAAACAGGTACACATACTTGTCACGGTAACTATTTAAACGTTGACATCTCCATAATTCAGGGACTTAACGAGCGCATCCCTATTAGGCGCTTTCGCATAATTGCGAAAAGCGACTATTTGTTTTGTCATGTCTGTCCGCATGAAACAACTCGGTTCCCACTGGAATGATTTTCACGAAATTTGATGTGAGTATTTTCTAAAATCTGTCGAGAAAATTCAAGTTTCGTTAAAATCCGTCAAGAATAATGGGTACTTTACATGAACACCTATGTACATTTATGATAATATCTCGCTGAATTCTTCTTAGAATGAGAACTGTTTCAGACAAAAGTTGCAAAGAAAGTTAAAACACACATTTAATCTTGAGCAATTATTTTCTGAAAGTCGTGCCACTTGTGAGATAATGTGGAAAAATATTGTAGAGCCGGGCAGGCTACAGATGACAATATAATACGGCGCATGCGCTTTGCATTCTGGATAACTAAGGCTACAGATACCCATCAGAATATGTAATACATATGGCTTTTCCACGGTGACAATTGTTACACCAAAGCGCCTCAGTATTACGTTATAGTACATTGCCTGGCTTGTGTGATTTTGCTTAGAGGCGCGCCGGCCTGTGTGCCTCTTTACATCTATATAAAATGTAAATTCAGGGTCCACAACTCAACCTGATGTAAAATGGCAGTATTTATGTATATGTATATGGTCTGCATTATGTATGTGCGCGCGCAAGCATGCCTGCATGTACTTACGTGTATGTACTATCTATATATATGTATATATGTATGTAGTTACGTAAGTATGTGTGTCAGATTGTAACGGGGGCTGACATAAATATTGAGGGTGAAACTACAAAAATATTTCTGAAACTATGTTAACTCCAAACGTCGCACCTGCCGTTCCACTAGACGCGCTTTGGCAGCTAATGCCATCAGTAGTAATACTGGTATATTCAATGGAAGGTCTGTTTAGATAAAAAATTTGTTACGTACAGATATGTTAATAAGTAAATCAGAACTCTTAACCAGATTTTACTCTGTAATTCGGTCACTGACTTTTCATGTGAATTGTGGTTTTAATTTAGTTACGTTATACGTAAATAATGATTAGATTTTGTGCCGCTTATGCTACTGTTCTATGTAACTAATTGTTTGAGCAATACTGTTTACGTATTTAATTTAGATGCTGAATCTGTTATAAATCTACCTTTGTTTTTGTTGTATGGGTTTATTTGTTTGTTGTTTTGTTTGTTTGTTCCTCTCTGTGTGTCCTCATGTGAGTTTTGTTGTACTTACGTTGTGCCTGTTTTATAGTTGACCATTAAGCTGTTAAACTACCACGTCAATAAATGACAATTGAACTGAATTGATTTGTGACACAATTTATGGATCCTGCCACGCAGACAAAGCAACAAAGACACAAGTTCTTCTACGCCTGATGAAAATAATAAATTTCTGTGTTAAAAGCGCTCTGTAGAGCAGATGCAAGTTTTGAGATTTTACTTGCTTAGGAACACAAGTCTAAATTAACTGTATTGGAGATCGTCCTGTTTATTTCATTTCTCTCTGCCCTGAGGGAGATAAACAGAAGAAGGGAGATTACCTGGAATCAATAGTATAAGTATTGCGTTTCATAGGTACGCGATAACTAGATGTGAATTAGCTTTCATTTTGTATTTTGTGAGCAGTGTAATGTATATCTTGGATTTACACAAGGTAACCCGATAGGTACGAACATCTGTCCAAACACGATAAGACTTACTCTTCAAATTCATCGATCTGTAGTTTAATTATCGCGTGTTCCTCTCTCTCTCTCTCTCTCTCTCTCAACATCGCTTTATGTGGTTTCTGATGTTTGTAATTGTCAGCTGTTTTATTTTCCCTGCTTTAAATACCGTTTGGTTCTTGTAATATAACAATAATGGAGTCTAGCCGTGCATTCACTAGAGCAATAAACAATAATTCAGAAGATAAAGGCAGTACCGTTCTTGCTAACATTTTCTGGGGATGCCTTCAGCTCTGGCGGTGAAGTAGTCAAGAATCTTTGCGCATGCGTGAGGGAAGAAACACAATCGTGAGAAAATGTAAATGTTATTTATTGGTAAAACTAACTGCAAGCAGTCTCCCTGCCCAACTAAAACCGCATTTCAATTTTAAATTTTTAATTCGTGTTTTGCTACATTGTTTATTTAGTGAAAGTCGAACAAACAAGTTTGTGAATTTGTATCATAGATTACAATAGAAAGCTTCAATTCATACTATGACATTGTAGGTTATGACACCGTCTAGGTGTCTTACTTTTGTAGGAATATATTGCCTCCATCTTCATGGTCGAAGTAACTGTGAATTTTCTGTGAAACGCTGATACCCAACTACCGGACTACACGGTATTATAATCCACAAGACCACAATGTGAATCTTCACCGAACGTAAAAACCTATAACCCTAGACATTTTTATTAATTATGCACGGTACATACAATATAAAACTTTTTATTAATCCTTGACTTCACACTGGTTGCTACATGTACTACCCGCTTTAATGTTGACAGTGATGTGCACTGTAACCACGGAAATTTTGTGAAACACATTATTCTCAGAATAAACAGCTGCTATTTTCAGGAACATTGTTACTCAGTTATTCTTCGTAATTGAGAGGCCGTGTTTTCTTTACGGTAGGAAATAAAGTTTAAGCACAGTTCAGGCGAATTTCAGGATTCAAGGAGGAATGAAACCAGTCTTAAAGCGACATGTTGTAGATGATTTTATAATATTTCTAAGTGCCCAATATTAAAATTGTTGTTTATTAAACACTTAATAGAAAACATAACTTTACATGAGTAATGTGTTGTGTTAGCAATCGTATACATCCTGTTTCTAAATTACACTTTTCAATATTCTCTACACAGACAGTACAATGTTGATTTTCTTTTCCTGACTGTCAAAATTCTTAATTTTACTTGTTTTGTAAATTTATGCAAAAATAACATAACGTAATTGGAGAAAGAGTGGGCTTAAAAATTGCATTTCGGATGACATAAAAATGAACCATAAATATGTGCGGACACGTTCATAAAAATGAGATAGCGGGTGGTTCAAATAACTGCTCCAGTGGGTACCAACAGGAAAAGGGGGAAGACATATATATATATATATATATATATGTATGAAGGGAACTCTGACTTGAAGAACTAGAGGAAGAAGAATACTTGGACAAAAATGAATGGCGATTGGGAATCAATAAACACACAACTGTCATTACCATCATAATTATCATCATCGTCATCGTCATCATCATGTAGTCTGTGTTACGATAGAACCCATAGCCTCCTCCAAAGCGAAGTCTCTAGAGAGTGCGATCTACTGCTTCCTCTTTCAATTTTCGGTATATTCTCTTTTCCTTAAGGCCATCTAGTAGCTGCTTATGTCTTATTCTTCGTCTTCGTCTTTCCGGTACTCCTATCTTACCTGCTACCTTCCCTTCGATAACGTGTGTTAGAAGGCAGTTCCTGCGCAAGATGTGACCAATCCAGTTAGCCTTGTTTCGTTTTATTATGTGTAGGATGTTCCTTTCGTCCTTGACTCTGTAATACTTCTTCATTTCTCACACGATAGGTCCATCCCTTCCAACACCACATTTCAAAACTTTCAAGGTATTTCTGATCTACGTTCCGAAGTGTCCAATTTTCAGCACTGTACAAAGTTATGCTCCAAATGTTGAATTTGACTAGTTTCTTCACATATAGGTAAAATACTGTTGTTTATATACGCATGTAATTACGGGATGACGCTGTGACATGGCTTAGGCGGTTATTCGCTGGCCTGTCATCGCCGAGGCCCGTCTTTGATCCCAGGATAGTTCATGTGACACTTGAGTTGGAAAATGTGGCAGTGTGACAGGCTTGTTTTTCTATCGCCGACTCTACAGAGTCTCAGAAACTGGAATCTTCTTTAAATAACGCACTTAAAAACAGTCTATACAAAGACACAGCCTGGTACTGAAGTCGGTGCATGTAGGCTAATATTTGCCCGAAAGGTTCAACTATGTCACCTATAAATATTAATCACTTTTCTGTTGCATGGCGGTTACTTAATTCATCAATTAATAACTATTCCGTACCACGGCAGTGCTGTATAAGTATGCTTTAAGATGTCAATTTAAGGTAAATGATGAAATGGATTATAGGGAAAGTGGAAATGGACATGGCGACAAAATGTATCCAGCTGAGGACTGCGAACGTAGTACTGAAACTTCCGTTTCCATAAAAGATGGAGAATTCTTGATTAGCAAAGGCACTACTACCTTCCCCTGGAAGGATTATGCTGCACGGATTTTGTTAGTGAAATGATTTATGGTACACTGTGTACATGTTTAGATTTATAGATAAATGGATGCAACAGAGAAATTATCGGTTTCAAATCGTTTCACAATTGTGTTTGTTAGGATTTTTAAGGAAGTAGTTTGTGAAGTGATAACATATTTTAACTACTGGTTTTGTGGATTCCCCGACATGGCTACAGTGCAATAATGTACGTAAATTTTGTTTAACTGGTATGCTAGACCGCAGGTCGATCAAATGGAGTAGAAAATTGCTTCACAGAGATATTGCTGTAGGCAGGAATACGTCATTAATGTGACTGCTGTATAGACACCTCATCTAAATTGTAATTGTGACTCGATTGAGTTCTGTCTGTGTGTTTGAATGCAGCTACGTTTTTGTATTTCACTTTTGCAAGGGCTAATGGATAATTCCACTCTCCCGCCAATCCTCTTTATTTCAATGAGCATAACAAGTTTTGGTGAAATGTACAAATTGCAGAGGTTATCTGTATGTAATTTTCTTCAGGCTCCTGAAATTTTTGTATTTAGACCACCGAAATCTGTTCCTGCATGAGCTAGTCTTCTTGGCCAGCATTCTATGTAACACATCCATATGTCTATCCTAAATGTATTGGTTCAGATGACATGGTCACTGTGAAAATATCTGAAACTAGAATTACATTTTGCAGTCATCTAACAAATGGCATTTGATTGTAACATCTTATGTACCTCTACAGCTTATATTTCACTTCATAATTTTTGTTTGAAATTATAATGAAATATGGCGACCTCGTCCGTTTTATGACATAACACGGTAACTTACAGTAACTACTGGTAGGTCTACATGTGAAATTGTTGCCTTTTGAGATATTTTGTAAAGCCTTTTAGCATCAGTGTGTTTTCTTGTGCATGTGTATGTGCAATTGTTAAACCTGTTATATTATGTTTTCAAAATTAGTTGAAGCCAGCAATAAATATGATCTGTCGAATCCTGCCCACTTTTAACATCGCCATGAACTTTCAAGTATCAAAGGTAGCTTGAAGGCGCTGTTACTAGCAACGGCACAGGCTTTAATGTTATTATAGAATTGAGAATTGTAGAATTAGTTCATTTTACACTTTGTCCAGAAAAAGAAGTATATGGAGTGCAGGCCAGAATTATAATATAAGGTCTGGAAATAGATCTTCTAGAATATGTCAACGTTTGCATATTTAGAAACGACAACAAATCACAATTATTCGCAAGAAAATTGAGAGCTGATTTACATTATTATATCCTTAAGTTTAGTATCATATTCTTCCCGTCTCGTGCCTAGAAATGCAAAGACGACTAAAATTTTACGTGCTTATCTTATTTAATTTTTGTTTATACACGTATCGCGACGCGATCCTATGCTGAGCAGAGCCGAACGATAAAGTGTTGACGAACAATGAAGTTGCAGCAATGTGTTAGGAAGCGATCGTAGCCCAATGTAAAGTAGTATTTCGGTATTTACTTGGTTGCATTCGGGGAAAAGTACAATTTGTCAATAAGGAGAACCGATTTCGACGACAGCATTTTATCCCAGCCCTTCCAAATATGAAGGATTGCTCTTGGTGTTTATGTGTGGGAGACCTCTGTCATACTAGGGGAAGAATATGCGTTGAGAACAGGGTGCTAAGGAAAATATTAGCAGCGTAAGATGGAAGATATAACAAGGAGCTGGACAATATTACACACTTTTGAGGTTCTTTATTCCTTTATTCAGATACCACGATGAAAAATATACGTGATTAGCGGGGCTTACAGTATAACACGTATGGAAGAGATGATACATAGGGACTGCATCCAGAATGTTAGTCAAGAAACCTAAGGAGAATGTAACGCCAGTTGGTATATCTAGTGTAGACGAGAGTTACATTACATTCACAAAGTCCCAGTTATTTTGCATGACAACCTTAAGCGCGAGTCTCACCAACCTTACGGTCCTCCTACCTGAGTCTCACGATTGCAGCTACTACATAACCAGACCGATACTGGCACCTCCACCGCTCTGTGTGCAGAAACACACTGATCTACGCGCACACGACTTCGCGAACTGTCCTGACTTGTGACATCAGCCTAGGCTCGCTAACATTACTACGTCTGAAGCTGAATACTTTGTGGAAATAATCCTGCCCGACAGTATTAAAATTTACGTTGATTAAATGAGTGTGGGGGTGTAACAGGATTCCAGTCACTTTTAACCTCTTCCTTTAATTTTCGCTTGAATATTACACAGATACGTTTGCCTTATTCGTCTGTGACGCTGCAGGCCATTGCGGCCGAGGGTCCCCCTGTTTTCCTTATTTCTCAGGCCTGTTTGTAGACATCAGCTATCGGCCCGTCGCAAGGCCTGTACGCATGTATAAACCCACAAACTAAAGGGGATCCTAACACACGTTTCAGGGTTTTAACGGTAGAAAACGGTACATGGTATAAATAGCGGGCATCTGAGATCGGGACCAATTGTCTCTTCCCGTTATTCTGACTCTGGATAGGTATCAGTAGCAGTCTCATGTAAAAACAGACATAATTGAAACTTGTTTCATACATTGCACAAAATTTATTGATTATTTGAGACTATTAGCTTCTGAATAAATGCTTTACTTTATGGAGTGCGTCAATTATTGGTCCTGCTGTCATTGTCTTTAGTTGTGTAACAAGTAGTCGAATCCGTTGTGTTGTAAGATGATCGTTCGTTAAAGACAGACTCGAATATTTTGCTCGAATTTAAATACATTGTCATACTTCTTCCGTTCGGACTTGCAATTCACAGTTTATAAATGATTTATGGATTGCGTAACGCTAATCTTTTTGTTTACAGAAACTGTGTTGTTGGCAAGAACTTTACAGTGAAGATATCTGACCATGCCATGTACTGTGGTCGCTATGAGGCAGATTATTATGTGAGCGACACAAAAGCACGCCTGCCCATCAGATGGATGGCTTGGGAGAGTCTGCTGCTTGTGAGTATTTTCCATCAGTTCAAATATTGCAATGTTCTCCATTGTAGTTACACACCATTTCCTCTTGCCTAAGAATTTTATGGCTAAACCACTAGGTCCTTCTTGTAACTGCGGTGTTCTGTCGCCTCTTATACGAAGCAAATACTTACTGTAGAATAGTGATCCTAAATAGTATATAGTTTATGTCCCACCCATCATTTTGTCCAAATAATAGTCTCGTCGTAACAAGAAGAATTTCTGTTTTTTTTCCAAAGAGTATGTTGTTTAAAATTAAGAACATTTATTATGATGATAATCATTAATGAATGTTCTTCTATCAATACATCGTGTCGTACCCAGTCTACCGTCTTCCCACAGTTGAAAAACACTTCTAAGACAATATTATATCAACTTCAGTGTTATGAGTTGTCACTACACGAGATGATGTGAATTTTTCATTGTTGTTGGAAAATCATGCCCCGACATATTGGCCTGATGTTTTAAACTTGTCATGTGTTACCACACTTGGTTTTAAACTAGATATACGAGCAGCTGTGTACATATTCGATAGCCTGACGAAGTGTGACAGAAATAATATGACACAGTGGAACAGTGAGTATGTGTGGCTGCTTTTCGTGAGCAATTCTTAGAAAGAGAACTTCACACACTTGACTGGGCTTAAGGCGCCTGAGCGTATAAGACTATTTGTACCTATTAAAATTTAATTATTCTTTTACTGGAACCAGACATATAAAGGTCGTTACGGAATGTGCAAGGATCCAAGGCTTACATTTTCACGAACTTCTGTCCCATTGGAACAGAAATACAGGCGAAAACGTGTAGTGCCATTACTTAATGTCTTATCGCGACGGAGCTTATACGTTTTGTACGCAGTGTGTGTAGAATGCCGGGTATGACGTTTCAGAAAATCTGCCCAACTGGACCCGAGATTCAAGCGAAAACGTACTTTGGGGTCTTCATGTGAAGTGCTCTTAAGCTTAAAAGTCAAGTTGCGAGCCGTATATTGGCCTGTAACAGAGCCGTTAGCATAGCCACAAATATGTAGCGTTCGTAAATAGGATCTGTATTTGAATTATTTATTGATTTAAAAAAAAATACGTTGTAGTCTCCAAAAATAAAAAAATCGTATTACGTAAGTTAATAAATATCTAAAATGAAGACTAACTTAAAGTCTTAGTACTGTTGTAAATTAACATTGCGCTAGGAGGAAATTACAGTGTCCTGGGAAAATAGAAACATTCGAACTTGGGACCTACACACAGGGGCTTCCTTAGCTTCAACGTTCAGGAGGGATTTATAAAGTTATTTTAATAAGAGGTCATCTGTTGCACGAAAATTAACTGCAATTAACCAGCATTTTAGAAACTATTTTCAAGAAGTAAGAAGTCAGTTTTTTTTCTATGGCTCGACAGCCTTATATGGGCCTGGGCCTCCTCGTTTCGTCGAGGTTTCATGGTCACACATTTTGAGACACACCACAGTCGGTAGGACGCCTCTGGACGAGGGACCAGCTCGTCGCACAGACCTCTACCTGACAACACACAACACTCACAAGACACAGACATCCATGCCCCGGTGGGATTCGAACCCACGATCCTAGTAAGCGAGCGGCCGAAGACCCACGCCTTAGACCGCACGGCCACTGGGATCGGCAAGAAGTCAGTTTACTGATCTAAATTATAGATGTTGAATTACTTCATGCTATTTACAAGCACATACAAACAATTTATTTGCCCAGAATTCCCCCATATGAGAAGAAATATGTTACACAACTAACCCAATGTACTGTGTGTCTCTGCATTGCACCCAGTCATTAACATCATGTTCTTGGTCACGGAATAGGGCAAACACACTGCGAAGAGCGACGTGTGGTCTTTCGCTGTGACACTCTGGGAGATTCTAATGCTGTGCGCCCAGCAGCCATTCGCAGAACTGACAAGCGAGCAAGTGATAGAGAACTGTAACCACTGGTATCAAAACGACGGCCTCCAGCGGTATCTCTCGCGTCCTCCTGCATGTCCGCGAGAGATCTACGACCTCATGGGTGAATGCTGGAAGAGACATGAAGCAGACCGACCTCGGTTCGGCGAGATACATCTCTTCATGCAGAGAAAGAACCTCGGATACGTTCCGGCCAATGGTTAAGTAACTGAACAACTGTAGTGGATGATGTATGACGGTATGTAAGGTGTCACTTTGTTTATATATTTCAAAATATCTGGGTGTTTTTGTCGAATTGAAAAAAAAACAACTTTGAAGATTTTGTGGTTCTAGAGGCAAGACTCTCCACAGACGTATCATTGGAAATGTTCAGCAAACAGTTTTACAGAACAATTTCGATGTTTCTGGAAACGGAGGTATGATTACGAAAGCAACAAAATGACAGTTGTGTGGGACCACTGGAAGATGGCACTGCATCTTCATATTTGTTAAGTTCTGCCAGTATCGGTCTCCAAAACACTTCTTGAAATTAATCTGACATAACTTACGAATTTTTGTGAATGTGTTTCCTTACGTCTTTGTTATTTGGAACAACACAAGAATACATAGAGGACAAGTATGAATTATGAATTACTTACCTAATGAGTTTTAATATACACACAAACAAAATTCACAAAGGGGATTTTTCTTTTAAATGCGTAATTCACTCAAATGAGAATTTTCATTCAAGCTATTTTACATCGAAAACTTAGACATGTAAGGCCATATTGTTCTCAACTCGTAATACTGGAAAACAAACTACAAATGAGATACCAGTTTATACACATAGTGTTACTGTACAGGTGTGCATAGTGTTACTGTACACGTGTGCTCCGATACTGTGTAATTCGAACGAACGTCTTCAGACATGTAGTTTGTGTGATATAATACTCAGTTGAGCTCAGGGCGACAGATGCGGTAACACTATCATGAAATGTTCTGTTTGTTTTTAGTTCACTTGTTATGTAAACTGAGCTTTCGAATGGAACTGATCGTGTGCTACTTCAGTTGTCTTTATGAAAATACTGAAAGACTACCACAAAACAGAAACAATTGTTATTATTATTATTATTTGGGTTTTCTATCGCCTGTGTTTAATAAGTAATACACTGATATGTTTCATAACACGGAAAAAACTAACCAATTTAGCTTCCAAATCTGCTGTTAAAAGATAAAATCAACATGGAAAAATAGCGATTAAGTATTTTAGGTGTAGTCTTCACTTGAACACATGCCAGTTGTTTTCTTACCCCTGAGAGTCACAATAATAATCTATCGTGTTCTTCATAGGATAATGATGTTGATGAATAAGATATAACTATTTTTCACGTCTTGTGTAATCATTCACTCTAGTGTCTTTCTCGCCGTGTGGGTGGGTGCAGCAGGTCTCGCGAGGCCACTCTGGTTGCCGAACCACGGTCAGATGTGTAAACCGCGCAGTTAAACAAAAAAGTGTTATAGACTGTATGCATTCTATATCATAAACCTTCGGAGTGATTGAATGTGTATGAAACCAGTAAGTGTAATGGAGATTACTGTCTTCTGGGACGTGACGCCGTGTAGTAGAGTAGAAATGTAGACACGTTTCGGAGGAACGTGCTGCCTCTGTCTTCACAGTAGAAAAGCAAGCCACTCATGAAAACACCGGCATTGTGTAGGTATAGGGCGTTCTTTCCGTGGACTGCGCGTCGTCACGTCCCGGAACACACTCATCTTCAGAGTGACCACCGTGAGAACCTCAAATCTCACGAATGAATGTTATATTCGTATCATGACCGTATTAAATAGAAGTTAGGTTTCAATCCCCCTCCTACTTCTGCACATCAATGTATGTAAATATACCGACACGTGAAAAACTAATCAGTTTATTTGCACTGAAAAGACTATAATCGACGTATATTTTCTGGTTTCCTTAGCTAGTAGAATGTGTGAAATTTAGAAATATAGGAAGTTATAATTGACAGGACTACTTTAATGAAATAAAAAGGTACTTATTATTGTAATACAGTTATAAATTCCAGAAAATGGAACATGAAGATAGCTCAATTTTAGATGTATGTCATTTTAATGACTGTGTGACATTGTAACGCCATTTAATATTATCTATAATATATAAAAACGATTTTTGTCACAGATGCTAATATAGGTTTCTACCGTGTTAAATTGGCCTATACTGTGCGTGAGATGGAAGTGTATTATGGTACTTACGTCATGTAGTGTTCTGTGCGCGTGTGTGTGTGGAATTGCATGAAACATTGCAAGTTATAATCTTCTGTAGTAAATTTCTATGCTGGGAAGGTACAGTTGTAGGGTATGGCGAGTGTGTCCAACCGTGAATACGTTTGTCTCGCCAGTCGTTTGACAGTGATGGTTGTGATGGTGCTGCAGACATATGCAACGGGTACCCAAACCTTTATGATAATTCAGCAGTTCACTTGAAGTTTTAATGTTTTCTTAAATTATTCTCAAAAGCGAAACTCCCAGTGAATTATTGCATGGGTAACGTCTCCATTTTCTGCAATGAAAGGGTAAGAGTTGTTATTAACACGACTTCTTACAAGCGTTTGTTACTAATCTTTATCATATGTGTGACGCCATACTAAATAAAACATAAGTTGAACATATTTGTATCTCGTGTGCAATTCAATATTTTTTTTTTCGAAATCTGTGTTTGTTACTTAAAGCGATAAAGCATAAATATTTATGGAAACATCAAATCATTTTGTTGACAATCTTTCTGTATTATGCACTCAAGCTGGTCTCCTTGCAACGAACTCGAGAAACTAGATGTAAATTTACTGCAGTGCAAAACGTCTGTGAATAATCGCCATTGCCATCAGCATTAGTATCCACATTCTGAAATGTCACTGTGATTTTATTTCAGTATCCAGGTACTGTGAATCCGTCACAGATATCTCTCGCGAATTCTAATGGCATCAGGCCAATTCATTATCTACATCTAAATATCATGATTGCGTTGTTACAACCCCCATATTGGTACAGAAATGTCCTTGGCATTCAGTGGTGACTTGCAGTAATTGTTTTTCTGAAGGTAATTCTATAGTTGCGCTAAAAGTCACAATAAATCGTAACAGTTTGGTGGGGCACTACGAGAACAGAATTTCTATCTTAGTTATGCAGGCTTGTGGGATTTCAATAGTCAGTTGAAGTATTGCATTGAGAAGAATAATTACGTGAATATAGACGTAATTTTTACCTTAAGAATACAAATTCTTCCTTTCTTTTCATTTATAGTTCTGATTTAAAACATCAGTAAGCTTATACATCAGTATTTTACGTTTACTAACAATTGCATGTTTTGTCTGCCACTGGTAAATAACACTGGATGTGAGAAACGTCTTCCAAAGGCTGTAGAAAAGGAGAAATAATATGTGACAAATTTGGAAGTGGGAATATAGAAGGTACTCGAAACACAAAACATCAGCAATTGTTCAAGTAGATTTTCTGTTCAGATTTTTACTTCTCATTACTTAATGTGCTGTTAATAATGAAACAAATCATCTACTTTTTTATCATTGTTCGAATGTACGAGCTGTTACTTACACTAGCTTGCTCACATGACTATTTCTGGTCTCTCATATTAATGGAATAATTTGGACACAGTATTAAAGGCCGCTTATGATTAGTTTATTCTCGAGGTTCTAATTATTAAAAACAATGTACTCTAGTTTTATGGACTGCAATTTTTGCATAATACAAGAGAAACATACGCTTATACTAAGATAAAAAACGGAAATCCGAATCTCATAATTTTGTTAAAATATGTGTGTTGTTAGCTGACAGTTTACAGCTGTTTTTCTGTAATGACTCTTTATTTAGTATACATAGTCAAAATGATAAGCGCTACTTAATAAATCTGACAGTAATACACAAAATCTGAAATGTATAAGCACTCACTTCCACTAAGCTCCCTAAACTTGACTTTGGGGAACTCCCACGTGTGTGGAGTACACAATAATGAATACGCACAAATTCTAAATTAGAATGAACCTGTATAATTTTACGAGCCACCACTGAGCCACTACTTTAATCAATGTTAGTATCACGGTTGGGCTTCCTGGGTGTGTTGGACAAAAACATGAAAGTACTAAAGCCGACAGTGAAGAAAAATTTATATATGTAGTATTTAATTGGCAAATATTCATCATTCAGTTTAAGCATGGTACTGATGTTACGCATCTTGCAAGCTTAAAATTTTGTCCGCTCTTCATACTTAGTAACTGAAGAGAGCTTGAAAACTACAGGGGTAGATAGGCATTATATCGTGTAGGAGAATTATTTTCTTCGATTCGAGGTTATGTCTGAACCACTTGAAAATAAATATTTTTACATGCAATCCTTGTGCTGCTTACCAGCGATTGAAATAAATTTAAAAGGAACTTAAGACTGTCCCTTTCAGGAAAAACTACACTGCAAATGATGGACGTTCTTATTAAAGCACTCTTTATTGATTACATTGAATTTATCACAGTTGTTGGTCATACTTTACAGTTACGTTCGTATATCAACAGTAGGATAAACGGAACCTATGTTTGTGAAGTTGTCTGTCTTTTACTTCTAATAAACGTGGGCAGATAAAAAAATACTATAAATGAGATTTGAGGTTTACTCGGCGGTGAATATGATGATTGCTCGCTTTTGGAATGTGACGGCATGTTGACTGGTAGGATACCGACGTTTCGGAAACAAGCTGCCTTCATCCCTTATAACAGGCTAAGCGACGTGGATGAAGAAAGCAGCCATCTCTTCTGAAATTTCGGTACCATTCTACCAGACTTTACGGCGTCACATCTTATAAGACAGCAATTTTCATGTACTTAAATGAGTTCAGAAGATTCTGATGTGGTCTGTGCCCTTACTTTTATTTGTAAGTGTAACTATTATGCATGGTTAGACACGCTTAATGGCTTTCAGTAATACAACGTACAGGCAGCCTGTCAGTTGATTAACCTGCCCGATATTAGTTGATATAAATATAAAATTACATTAAATCAAACAGGTAATAAAATATTCGACTTCATCATATATGGTGAATTTATTTAGAGAGCACACTGACATTCAGCAAATATTCCTAATCTTTCACATTAAATAATATTTGTTCAGTTTTGAGAATCATTAATGTTGCAAGGTACTCCATAAAGAAACAACAAACATGTTGTCACTTTACTTTATTAATAATTTTTAATAACAGTGTTAAGAAGTGTGTATGTACTTTTAGTCTTCTGTAAGATTGTAAATAACTTCCTGTCTTCGTTCTTTACTGAAGGTAATGACTTTGACCATGTTTTAGTCGGTATTGTGATTAGCGGTGGAATGTTTTAAAGGAAAGGATACTGTCTTCATGCATATTTCAGTTTTGATTCTGAAGGACTCAGTTATTCTAAATATTAAATGTTCTGTACCGAAATAACATGGAGCTGTACTTTAGCACACATGGTGTACAAGGATTACAACTGAACAGAAACACAGCTCACGTACAGGACATTAAGAATAAGATTTTAACCTCTACACGCTTTACAGAATCTCTAATGTACATTTACTTTCGAAGCCTGTAATCACAGAATGTCTTAGGCGTTATGACAAAATACTGTGGCACTCTTTGTGTAATAGTTCTACTCACAATAATTTTATTCTGAAATTGTGAAATTGGGTTCTATTATTGATGCTTAAAATACTCGTAGGATTAATATAAAACGTGATTTTTTAAATTAATTAACACATGAGAAATATTTTTGAATGTTCGTATCAGTGTTAGTATATGCTTTACTTATTGTACAAGTTTTTATTTTAATTTACAACATGCCGATTAGAACATTCTTCCTAGATTCAGTTATTTCTACGGAGAAGTAATTTATAAGAGAATATACTTCGGGTAGGCTGAGCAGTTTGTCCATCTTAATTCGACTTAACTAATTGATTTGTAGTTCCTTTTATATTTCCAAATACGAAAAGAGAGAGACGCGGTTTCTCCCATTGCCACATGACAATCAAGCGCAGTGGAAAAGCTACGATGTAGTTACTAGTCACTGTTATTACATAAGTGTGTTTCTTTAAAAAAATGAAATAAAAAGGACTTTATTTTCTACAACAGCTTTCTATATTGTACGTTGTTTCATTAGTTCTTCGGATGCTACCTAATTATTATCCCATTATTGTAATACGGCACTCATTTCAGTGTTTTAGTACATATGGATACAATCTATTATTGTTTGTAAATAAGTGTCACAATTTGGCCATTTCATTTGATCTCCTTGCTGAAGAAGGTCGATGATACGTAAAGTGTCATTACTTTTAAAGTAAATCTAAAAGTCATGTGGTTTTAATGCTGGTCTCAGTAATATTTTAAGTATGTTTTTATGTACATTTAGGGTCTACATTTTTGGCTTTGTGACGTATAGGTATTTGTGATTCACTCACATATTATGTTGATATTTGTATAAAGTGAAATGTGTAATTTGTATCGCATCTTCCCTTTTCATACTTAAAGTTATATGTTGCATTACATTTTCTGACTGGTGCAAAAAGTCTTGGTGACATCATCAGTTCGATCATCGTATTATGTTTCACTGCACAAACCGGAAGTGTTGTGATTTATCATGATGTTTTGTATAAGATCCGCACAAGTAATCAATTCCTCTCTTAAAGAAATCAGCTGGGTCTACGTTAATGACGGATGTGGCTCTTTATTCGTTCTATCAGCATCGTATACACTCGCATTCGTCATACGTTTTCCCGACTGTGTACATATTGGCTTACATTAGAACTATTTTATAAAGTACAGGCAGCCTTTTAGTGAACTAGTCTCCATGCTGAGGCATTATGAACGGTGACAAACTTACAAAAGCGTTCAGGGAAAACGCGGTTCTTATGAACATGAAAATATTTGACAACAAAGGACGGTATTTGAATCTTCGCATTTATATTTCAGAATTTTAATGCGGGAAGTTTTAAATAATCTTCCCTTGTAGCATTTCTTTGCTGTTATTCACTAAATGCAAATAACATAGTTCTAAAACCTTAAATAAAATGGATGTAAATAAGTTATTTCACTGATCACTTCTTAGCTTTAGATGGCTAGCGTTTTTGACTCAAGGACATAAAGGAAGTAGTTTAATACAGTGAAGTTTAAAATCAAATGTGAATGGCTTCTTATAGACAGAAACAGGCACTTATATCAGACTGTGCTTTCATAAACAATAACATATCACGGTGAACTGTCTGTTTATAATTAAACTTTAATTGCGTTATCTGTGTCGTTTAAAGTCGCAATTCACATTGCATAATCAGCCTTAGAGTTGAAACCTACAAATTACAGTTTTGTAGACAGAGCAGCCGTGAAAGAAATTTGTGATTTGTGGGTTTGCCTGACTTTCCGATACGAGTGACGCACACTTCTGTGCCGTGCCCGTAAGATCAAAGGAATGTGTCAGTACATCTTATGCAGTCTTAATACAGACTATCAACAACAAACTATAATTTCAGAAATTTAACAGTTATTGGCCTACTGAAATTATTGGAAACTTGAGTCATATTTATGGGATTTCAAATGACATTGTGATATCATTTATTTATTATCTATAAATTTTAGACTTTAGTACCAGTCAGAGATATTTTTTTTTCCTAACAGAAGCGGCCTTTCATCATTTATATATAAATAAATAAACATAAAAAGTTATGGCTGACAATGTATAAACTTGTATGAATGTTACGTATCTACTAAAGAGTGATTGAAGATAATGTTGATTTTATTTAATTTTGCATGTTTCTCATCTAGACATATCACGATTAAAGAAATTCTAGAAAGAAAGACTATACCATGCACTATTTTACAACATAGCTGTAAAAGGGTAAAGTGCCACAATAATACAATTTAAAATGCTTTTTGTATTCTTAAATGTCGATAATAAATGTGTTGACAAAGTTCATTACTCTTTCCTACATTTAGAAGAATTTGTTCATTTCCCTTCTTTGTTCATTGAATTAACGTGTCTTCACTTGTTCCCATCCACTCCCTCTTCCTTGAAAAGTTGTGCTCAAAATGTGACACTCTGTGAACTCTTATAACCAACGCGGTTACCCCTCTTCTCAGCATCGTGAAAACAGTTTCTACGAGCGAGTCCCACCGGCACCTTACCGCTCGCTGTCCGCGCGACTTTGGAGTACCGGGCGAGATCACGCCAGGAAAATATACACTATGTATATGACATATATATGACATCATTATATATATATATATATATATATATAATATAATGATGTCATTTTATTCATTTCGGCGTGAGCGGATAACGCCGGGTTTAAACTAATTGCAGCATGTGATTCGAAGTTCATTAACACGGCGTTCATATCAATATGAATACTTCCGAATGACAGCAACGGTTATAATTTTCAAATCATAAATATATGCAACGTTACAAGATATATAAGCTTTATGCTGGTAACAAAGCTGTACATATCAAGGTGGTTAATACAATTCCCATGCTTGTTTCGAGTGCATGACACATTTTCAAGATTTACATTTTTTATGCATTAAATAAAGATATAACAAGATATGGGATGTACGTATAACGCAACACTGTGGCGCGTTGGCGTAACCATTCTTGCAATAGAAAGGTAACAATGCATTGTGTATATTGTTGAGCTACTTGTTACTGTCAGCTGTATAAAAATATTGATTGTTGTACAAAAATCTTGTATGACGAATTTATGTCGCCGGCAACAACAAATGGTACTTAGGTCTTCATGTAAAGTGCCCGAAATTTTAGTCAAATTTGGAGTTTCTCGACAGATTTTCATGAAAGTTACCGGTAAAAAAATATCACGGAAGTCCCTTCAGTGGGAGCCCCTCTTATACGTACGGACAGATGGGCAGACAGACGGACATGACGAAGCTAATAGGCGCTATTCGCTACTATACGAGGGCGCCTAAAAATTACAAAGTATTTCATCAAATGTTTATGGAAAAAAATGTATGTAACAGATGGGAGACTTTATCTCCTCTACGTAAATGCATATTTTTATGACTGAAATCCGTTGTAAATAGCCAAGAAAATTTTCAAACTAATTCTGCCGTACACAGAATTAATACAAGGAATAAGTAACATCTTTTTACACCAACTGCCGGATTTTAATGTTTTTCATAAAAATGCTTGTTACGCTTGCATCAATTATTTCCCAGTTTTCGATGGTAACTCGGGCCGTACCATGGATAACGCGGTTAGCCGACGGCCTCTCATCGTGGAGACCCGGGATCATTTTCAGGACAGTCCATGCGGCATTTGCTGTGGACAGAGTGTCAATCGTCCTTACGGTTCGAAGTGCTTTACAAAGCACACTCGCCTCTGTATGGCTTGGCTTGGGTTGGCTATGGACTCCAGGACGGACCTGCGCAGTGTACGGATAACGAATCTAACGAATCACGCCAAACAAGTACAGTACGTGGAACCGCAAGAAGATCACACATCTTCTCGCGTCAATACCTCCGTAACTGTTGACTTCCGAATATAGGTATTTTCGTTATATCGATGTAAAATAACCTAAATAACATTCTCCTGAAGTATGGCGGATTTGCCCTGAAACATCCTGTGTATATTTACCGTTTTCTTTCCCAGACAGTCGCCACTTGCGGAGTCCGCATGGGCTTCTCCTTAACTCCTAGTATAGATGCATATACTTTAGTTTCTTTGTCCACTGCGTTAATATTAAGAGACAGAAACTACATAATGAAGGGTAAGGGAGAGGGATATATAAAGGGATCGAAATGTGCGGTCATTCTGGTTCGCCAACCTGACGGACACGACTAATCCATCACTCTTGCGCCGGTGACGTTGACAGAAGTACAGTCCACATGCAAAGTTTCTTGTTACTCTAATCAACGCATATCATAACTGGAAGAGCAGCTGCAGCGTAACCAGTGCTACGTAACTGCAGGCGATCAAGGGAATGAAAGCTTCGCGGAAACTGTCTTAACCGTATCACGTAAGGCAGGAGAATTAGTAATCTGTACATGAGAGCTAGTGAACTAAAGCCAAAAGCAAAAGCGTTTCTGAGGTAGAGATATGGTCATGACCTTGACCGATCTTTTGACAAGTAGCCAGGTAAGACAATCGCATATACGCCACGTCAACTTATACAAGACAGCCAAACACACACACACACACACACACACACACCACACAGCGCTGTAAGTTTGTAAACTTTTGAGTGTCTCACTTTCGTAATTGTGAAGACTGATATTTTCTAGGTTGTGACGCCGTGTAGTTTGTTATATATTTACCGTTTCGGAGGAACCTACTTCCAAATTCTTCAGAGGAAGATATGAGGCAGTAGGTTCTTCTGAAGGGATGGTACCAAGGGGCACCACACATCAGAAGGCAGGATTCTTCAATCGTTTTATTTTCACGGCACACTTATGATTTTGACTCGCCTTTTTACAGATCCTCAGGTATATGTGAGTAAAATCAACCACATATGGATGAGTTATAATAAGTAGATTCTCTTGTACAAAACTAATATTTCGTATACACTTTGTACGTTTGTCAACATTGTCCTTATTCAGTGGCTGGTAACCTTACATAGTTGCAACTAGTGGTTATTATTATCTAGTAATATTTTATTACGTCACATGACTTGCAAAGTATTTTGACGTCAGAGTATTAGCTTCACTGATTACTTACATTTTTAAATTACTTAATCTCTCCTGTAACAACAAAATAAACCTGTAAATAAAATACTTCGTTCCTACAAAATTTGTATATTATTATTCACATTACGTATGTTTCTCAGGATTTCCTGTTTAGCAAAGTCAAACTATAACATTAAGTTATCTTTACGTTCTTCGTGCGGTCACAACCCATACTATGGCGAATTCTTTTTGGTACATCGGTCCCCTACTGAGGAGTCGGACGCTTTCCTCTTCAAGTCGGACCGAAGCATAGCGCTTAATTTCTCACCATGTCTTCGCTGACTGGAAAACACAGTGTGTGTAGATTACAGACCGTGCGAATTCTGGGTTACTCTCTTCTCTGTGCTATAGGGTTCTCGTTCGCGTTTATTAGGAAGGGTTACGTCCCTTATCTACACACAAGCATTCAGATACACTTATCCGAGATTAAACACTAAATCCATGCCTCATTTATGCTTTTCTAAAGGGATTCCTTCTCAAAGCTTCAATTTTTATAATACATAAATCATCAAACAAAAATAATGCCTTGATTGATCTGCTGTCTCTGTAAATTGAAGGGAGTGATAGATGGACAAAAGATCTGATAGAGCAAACAGCAAAAGGAATTAAGGAAAGAGTATGACAGTTAATTTCCTGTTATAGAGTTCACTCCTCTGAAGCGATTTGCAAATTCAAATCATGTGCGTCTAGCTTTTATAAACAAGACTCTTCTGTTTTATTCACAGCCACCCTAGTAACCACGCTTTAGAAATATAAATGAATGAACTGCACGTAAGATGTAATAACTCATACAGATTCGTTTCCTACAAAACATGCCCCCAGAATTCATTTGAATACATTACAGCAACAACTTCTGTCCGATGTGTAAGAGAACCAAGAGAAAAACACAGCCACTGTTAACGGAGCGAAAGCGAAGTGCAATGTTTGCGCATTTATACCTACATGCTGCTTGCAAAAGTTTGCCTTCCCATCATCAATCATGGAGAAAAAAAAAAATTAAGACGCCGGGCGTTTGAAAACCTTCCATGTTCTGTATTTGAGGCACTTTGTTATGAGCAAGAATTGTGGAATATCAAGTGATCATTCCGCAGAGTATTTTATATAATGACAATTTGTTTTATGACATCATTACTTATCTGCACAATCTTACTGAAGGGTAACAGAGTTACATGCTTCGATCAAAGAGCGTAATTTAAAAAACGAGTTTCATAACGTACGATTTGTACTGACCTCATCTCTGCAAGCACGTGCCATAATCTGTTAGGACTCTCAGGTGCAACAATTTTCTATGGTCTGTTCTGCCACATCTACAGAGTACTTTTAAGTACTCCTATTTCTTTGTACGTATATTTCGGTACACTTTAAAAGTTAAAAGTATTTAAAATTAGAATTAACAAGAAGAATGTCAGTTGTTGCACACGTAGCATAGACATGTGGCTTATACTTTCATTTCTGTACCGTTTTAATTCCAGTAATCCAGAACTAGGAATATATGTAAGAAATAGGAAAAAATTAGAAAGAAGTGAAGTGAGAGAAACTTTTCCTTCCTGGGGAGGAGAAGGAAAATATTCCTTCCATGATCTCGTCACATATGCTCTAGATATTGAGAACATATGTGACGAGATCGTGGAATTTAAAGAACGGGACGTTTTCATTTAAAGTACATGAAGAAAGAGGAACTAGGTTGGAAAAAAGTCGTAAGAGTGAAAATACCGGCATCGAAGACTTTCAAGGGAATAAAATAGTAAATCAGAAACAAGCCCTGAAGATTTAGGAGGATTGTATTACAGAACTATACGACCGAGCTGATCGACCTTGAAGTCGAAACTGAAGAGGGAGTAGATGCAGACGAGAAAGGCCCCTATATTTTGCACAGTGGAGTCGAAGAAGCTACCAAGGAGATGAGGGATAAGAAGGCTACAGGGGGTGATGATGTACCTGGGGAGGTACTAAATTTGTTGGGAGAAGATTGTCTCAAACTACTGACACAAGTGGTCAACAATATATGTGAAACTGAAGAGTGGCCTAAGGATTTCACTGACTTTACAATAATTGCCTTAAAGAAGAGGCCAAAAGCTACAAAATGCAGCGACCATCACACAATCAGCCTAATCGCACATACAGCAAAGAGAGTAGCGAGTATACGTTAAAGAAGAATTGAAAGGAAAGTTGAGAATGTACTTGGAGAGGATTACTTTGGGTTTAGAAGAGGAAAAGGAACTACGGATGCAACGGGGATGTTGAGGATAATATCAGAACGAACTTTGGACATAGATGAGGAATTGTGTGCTTGCTTCATATACTTGCAGAAGGCATTTGACCGTGTAAACTGGACCACAATAATGCAAATCCTTAAGGGAATTGGTATCGACTGGAGTTTAAGATGGATCAGCAAATATTACATGAATTAGAGTGTTAAAGTACGACTGGACCCAAGGGAGACAAAAAATATGAAGACTGGAAGAAGAGTTAGACAAGTATGCTGTTTGTCACCGATTCTGTTCAACTCGTACAGCGAATATTTTACCAAGCAAGCTACTGAAGGATATTGAGCCTTCAAAATAGGAAGACAAGTAATTCGCACTGTTAAATATGCAGATGACCTTGTGCTACTGGCTAAGAAAGAAGCAGTGATACAGGGCACGATTGATAGACTAACTGAAATTGGAAGACGCTATGGAATGGAAATGAATGTAGAGAGAACTAAAGTAATGAGAATCTCCAGGCAACCATCCCCAATACAGATTATGATAGATAAAAAATAACTGGAGAATGTGGAATTTTTCAACTACATGGGTAGCATGATAACAATGATGCAAAGTGTAAACGTTAAATTAAATCCAGGACTGCAATGGCAAAGACAGCATTCAACAAGTAGAAGACTTTTCACCAGCACATTGGACTTAAATTTAAGGGAGAGACTAGAAATGTGCTATATTTGGAGCATAGCTTTCTATGGTGCTGAGACTCGGATACTTAGGAAAGTAGATCAGAAATACCTGGAAAGATTTGAAATGTGGTGCTGGATAAAGATGGAGAAGATCAGTTGCTCTAATCGTGCGAGAACTGAAGAAGTATTAAATGCAGTCCAGGAGGAGAGGAATACATAAAATAAAAAAGAGGAAGGCTACTTTGAATGATCATATATTGCCTACAAACTGCCTTCTAAAACACGTTGTTGAAGGAAAGTTAGAGGGCAGGATAGCAGTGACGGGAAGACGAGGAAGAAGACGTAAGCTCTGCTGGATGACCTTAAGGAAAAGAGAGGATATTGTAAATTGAAAGAGGGAGAACTAGGTTGCATAGAACTCACTTGGAAGAGGTTATGGACCTGTCGTAAGCAGACTACAGCATGGATGAATGCCATATCCTATCATGTTTGATATTGCAGTATACTGCAGCTTTATGGAAATGATTTGCAGATAATAACTCTGGACATTAGCAAGAAAAACGTAAGACGAAACGAACAAAAGCCTTCTAACAATGCTAGACCTTCTTCTAGCATTGTTAGGAGAATCAAATAATGGAAATATTGAAAGAACTGGCATGTAACTGGAAGTATGAACGTACATAAAAATTCAGTAAGAGATTCTCTTGGTAAATGACCATAACAGGAAAGAGAGGAGGGGAAATATTAGAGTTTTATTATTTAATTATGTCTCGGGTTTTAGAAACAGGAGTTTCAACACAGTGACCACAAGAATCCTCTACTGAACTCTTTATTTAAATCAGGTTAATACAATTCAGCTCATTTCATCATAATATATTTCACTGACATTTATTAGTGTATTATCTACAGTGTTTTAAAGTCCTGTTTTGTTTCCGTAACAAGAAACAGGCTAGTGAAATATGACATGACATGTCTCTTAGTATAATAGTTAGTATGGTATGACGAAGACACACACAGTTATCAGAATCCGCACAAAGGAGTTCAATTTCACATTTGAATTTTATCAGATTGGATGTAATTATTTTCTCTTGCCGGTCAAGCGGAAATGACCGGCGACGACGAATGAATGTGGAGATAACCGATAGCAAGCAAAAGTTCATGTATACACCATTCCCTTCATTTATGTTCCAATACAATGGAAGGGTTAGAACACGCTCTATACTGAGAGGGAGTCACAGTAAAAGGGGACTAAAGGACCGCAATAAACTTAGGCCCCTCTCATTAAGATCTTACTCTCCCAAATTTACCCAAGTTTCAGACCTAAGACTTTGAATGCTGACTATGACGATGGTAAATTTTCAAGCAGGTTCTTTTTGTCACTGTAACTGAACTTAAGCTTTTACACAAGTTGAGGTTGCTTAACCACACAGATTTCAAACGAGTACCTTCAGTATCATTCCATCAGTGCTCCATACTCCTGGTCAGCCATCTGCCATCCACTCCATATAATCACAATGACAACTTTGGGCCGATCCCACTGGCCGCGCGGTCTAAGATGTGGGTCTGCGGCCGTTCGCTTGCAGGGATTGTGGGTTCGAATCCCGCCGGGGGCATGGATGTTTGCCTCTTGTCATTGTTGTGTGTTGTCAGGTAGAGGTCTCTTCGTCGGGCTGATCACTCATCCAGAGGAGTCCTACCGAGTGTGGTATGTCTGAATGTGATTGTGAAGCCTCGATAATGAGGAGGCCCTGGCCCACTAGGGGCTGTTGCGCCATTGGAAAAAATTGACAACGCCGCTACAAAAGACATTGAAAGAAAGGCTATTTCCTGAATACGTGACTACACGTGTCTCAAGAAGAAATCTGCTCCATTGGTTATTTTGTTTGTTTGTGCGTTTATTTGCTTGTTAATTGGATCATAGGTTTGTGAGTTTACCATACTTGCTTACTTTCAGCGTACTTTATCAATCATCCCTTGACTGCGTCATTATTTCTTGCCAATGACGTATAAAACATATGAGCCATTTAAAGTTTCCTCATGTTTTGCATTCGTATATATATACATATACACATATATATGTATATATAAGCGTAGATACATGTGTTGTACTGCAGATAATACCTCGTCCTATTTAAATTTAAAGAATTCCGTAACAAAAATTTGCAATCATGGACAACCAGATAAGCAAAGATTCAGAATGAAACTGCAAGAGTATTTCAATTTGTCTTATGGCTTTTTTGCCGGTAGATATACGAGTATTTACAGTGTCATCTCGTGACAAGGGAATTCTACTTCTTCCCCAAATATTCGCATCATCTTCAAATCCAAGTCTTCTGGATTTTTACGCCGTGTTTACTGGTAATTATTACTGATAATTCGGTTTTTACCAATCAACACGGCTTAAAATCCCAGGATTTTTTAATGTTTAGCAATCTCGCTATGAGAATTTCAAGTATCGCTTTCCATTTATCTTAATCTGCTCTCAGAGGACACACCCTCTAAGTGTTCTGCTTAATTATAATGAGCCTAAGGACAATAATTATTGTCCTTAGGCTCATATACATTAGATTGTACAATTATGTTCTCCTTTTGAGCAAAACACACATCACCTTCATTTCTCTTACCGAGCAGGTAGGAGAATCCGAGACAATGAAATGTGTTTATCCAAACGGTAAACACATTTTTTTTTCCTGTGCGACGAATTCCTTTTACCAATCACGGAGTGCAGCAGCGATTGGAATATTTAGCGTAAATGATTATTGATGTTCCTAAAAATTCCTGACAGAAATGAATATACTCGTAAGTGTTACACGGGGAAGGGAGATATCTCAGCGTTTTTTAGGAGTGGAATTCTTTCACGACGATGTGTAACACAGAGTCAGACTATATAACGTTGAATGGTAGAATGCTTGATGCATGATAAATTGGAAGAAAGGGAGAGTAACGTAATGGAAGTACTATACCTTAATTAGTTTGGAAGGGCTTAGGGAATCCACGAAGATCCTCTGTCAGGATAGCAAATTATCCATCAGACATTTTCTGCTCCTTGATCTCATTGAGTCGCATGGTGAGAAACCTGTAAATAGAGAACAGTTCGCTTCATACATTCAATTCCATATATTTTTCGGGCAATTAAACAGCGGATGGCATAGTTTATTGCAATGTATGGTTTGCTCCTAACCGCAGACAAAAGTGAAGGAAGCAAAGCAGTCAGGAAAACTTCTTGCTATATAAATTCATGAGTTAGTAGGATAAGTTAATTGCGAATTTATCTCATTAAATATAAATTCCTTAAACATAAATATATTGTCAACTGTGAAAAACACTACGATCTAAATTTGTATTTGTATTATTGTCAAAGTTTAATCCAGTTATGAATCGGCTTAGTATGGAAACCATCACCTGATCATAGAGTGATATTTCAGAGAGTTTACGCGGTCACAGATATAAAATATTTTCTTAACGAAAAGGGCGAATAATTGAGCTTGATAGTCACGTGGTCGCATGTGTGAGTCACTCTTAGGTTATATTAATGTTTCTTTCCGTGACGCTTAATGTAAATTATCCCTCGCCTTTCTCCGTATGTAGTCCTGTCTCTGAGATTTGCTAGCCTGAATTCAAGCAAAACACTTCTTTGTGAAATACATTGGGTGAGATTTTCATTATTTGTAAAACCCAAGGTAACATACTTTTAGAGAGAGAGAGACTTTTCAAAAGCTAGAATGAAATTTACATCTTTCCTAGCTGTTATAAATACAAAATATAGCAGGTTTCATTTTAAAGTAGCCCGGTTTAATTCTCCAGAGCCACCTTTCTTCTTTGTAACATTAAAAATTCAGTTCCTTTTCCTTTGGCTGATATAAATACAAAATATTATGGGGTTCTTTTTAAAGTACTCGCTATAATCCTCTGGAGCCACGTTTCTTCTTTATAATATTAAAAATTCAGTTTAGTTTTCTTTGTTTGTTATAAACACAAACTATTACGAATTTCTTTCTAAAGTATTCCCGTTTAATCCTCCGAAACCCAAGTTTATTATTTATAATATTAAAAATTCAGTTTATCTTTCACAGGAAACACGTTACTTCCACATTAGGAAGAGAAATTTGTTAATGCTTTTAGATAAATAATCGCTCTTCCCTATGAGAATCATAAGAAACATCAAAATACAAGCTGCTCGCAAAGTTCACGATTTGTTAATATTAGTCAAATAGAAAATACAATAAAATCGACAACACACAACAACAGCAACAACACCATTCTTTAAAGTGTTAAAGCATAAAACGTATCTCATTCTTAAAAGATTTAATAAGATAATCTTCACTGTTGCATGGGAATATTTTTCCCCCTTTATGGCTCTGTCTTTTGGCACTGTCTCGCACGCACGTGCGTTGGGGGTGAGGGGTGGCCACAGCTCTAATTTCCTGCCGCCCGTCACCAGGAGGGCCAACATGACACTGTAGGGTGGTCCTACATTTCCCTAGCGTCTAGAATCAAGCTGGCCAGCTAATGTCCAAAGAGAGGGGGCTGGAAATGAGGGAAATCGTCATTGTGACAGGGGAGGATATTACTGCGACACCCCGCTTTTTTCGCAAACTCTATAGAATGGGTTATGTTAAGAGAAGTGGAAATAGGTTGGGCTGCATTGTACAGTTCTGTAGTCTGGTTTACATCGATTGGCTATCACCGTTAGAATTAACCTACATAAACAAACATTGTAATATTGTACGTGCTCAAAATCTCATGCAGAATGCAATTATTCTGTCCGTCAAACCACGCATTACAATATACGTTCATGGACTTTCTCTTATTATTCCCAGTTCCGATGAATGTGGTTATTATCTAGTTATCTGCTGTTAATCAGATAAAAGGTGTCCTAAACGATCAGCTAGAGGCTTTCTTTTTTATGCCGGAAGTTTCATTTCCATTTTATACACAATTAATGGCATCCAGTGACAGGCGGAAGAGGAACTAACTGACAGTCATACGAAATAATGCTGCGTGTTAACTGTCCATCAACTATATATTATATGTCTATATTTCATATGAATTCTCGATCTAAGGAATGGCTCAAGTACTTAAAACTCTGTCGACTGATTAGGCTTAATACAATAGCGTGCATCTAAATTATCCATTTTTATAAGAACAGAAAACAACCGACAACCGCGGTCGAATAGTTCAAACTACATATTCAGGGTTTCCTCGGTTAAAATCTGGACCCAGAGACTGGTTACAGTACCAGAGATGTTTGGTGGTTTTCCTCAGTTCCTCTATGAATATCCTGCCATGGAATCTCAAATTATATAGCGACTGCTTAGGTTCAGGTTATTTGCAATTTTTGTTTTTGTGTTAAGCATGGTTCCTTTCGCTGCTACGTAAACGTAATTTGTTACCTGAACCACAAGAAGTAACAAGAACAAACAAAGGTAAAAAAGTAAAGTTGTCCTTGTCCGCGTTATGAAGGCATATAGGGGGAGTGGAAGTACAGCTCCACTCATTCTGAACCTCGAAAACAGATGGGGCTCAGTAGTCAACTTCAAGCCACGACCGCTTTACCCCCGGGGAAAAAACCTCGTTTGCTATTGAACGGGTTGCTGGGTGGGCCCCAGAGCTGGTCTGGACGTTTTGGAGAAGAGAAAACCTCTTGCCCCTGCCGGGATTCTGTACTTGGACCGTCCAACCTGTAGAGAGTCGATATACCGACTACGCTATCCCAGCTCCCGTATACGAACCAATATGGGTAGTACTTGATTATTCGCTGACGATTACTCACTTTTAGGAGAAATTTTACATTGTATCTTCTTAGTTACTATATTCTAGCTTTTGTACTGGATACCAAGGCACAGTTCCTTAAGAAGAATGATGAGGAATGTAAGATCATGGCAGCGGAAACAAATTTGTTTAGCAATTCTTTATGCTCAGTATTGTACCTCTCCAGACATCTGTCATATTCTATCATATTACGAGATACAAATATGCTTCGTGACATAATTACGTACAAAAATGTTTGCAAGAACAAGTATCAGAATCCAGCCTACAACATGAAGATTTGTGTGATCTTCCAATCACAGTATTTCGCAATGCACCCTCCTCCACGTATATTAACGGTCTTCGGCGCATTACCCAACCAAATAACTAACTAACTCCTTAGAGCAGAGTCCTTCTTGAGAAGCTAACAGGTCATCAGCTAGTCAAGAAATTCCCTGCATTTTATGGAACCTGAAAGTTCATTACCGCATTCACAAGAGCCCGCCACCCGCCCCTATCATCAGCCAAATCAATCCAGTCCATGCCCCCCATCCCACTTCTTGAAGATCCATTTAAATATCATCCTCCCATCTACGCCTGGATCTTCCAAGTACATTAACCTACACACACATAAAATACTGACAGGTGGTAAGCAGGCTTACATTACTGAGAGTAGGCTGACTACCGGGTGTCTACAAGACGACTACGTCCATTGAGCAGCACTCTTCTTGGGTAGTGAATGGCTACTCAGCCATTCCGTATTTCCGTACTGTTGTGGAATCCGCAGGTTCATTTTCGTATACCCAAGAGGCTGTCTCTGGTCGCTAATCAGAGTCAGAAGAATTCAGTACATATCCTTACTTCTATTAAGATTACTCTCTTATGGGATGTGGCAACATGTAGTCTGGTACATGTATGACGACGTTTCAGATAAAAACACCGTCTTCCATCTTTAGGGCATATCAATCTGAATGTAGTGATCCTAGTTGATTTGATTACCATAATAATGCATGGCGAATAATACAAAATACGACGTTGTTCTTCAAGCATTTCGTTTTACTTTCTCTCTTCTTAGGCCCAGCATCCTCTACTTAGGCTCAATCTATGTCATTCCTTAACCTGAGAAACCAGCTTTTATATTGCACCACCCCCTTGTGGTATAGATATATCAAAGGGTGGAAGCGATCGGGTAGCACAAGTAAATGAAATATACAGAATTCAACAATCTAAAATTTAATAAGTAACAAAAACACCAACAGAAAAATGACCTTTGCTCGCCCTCCCTGAATGACATTACAATTCGCTCATAGTGTGACCCATACAGCAATACAAATTACCTTCTGAGCGACATCAGGATCTAGTACCAAAAAAACAGAAAATAAGCACAAACAATACCATACCCAACAAGCTAAGACCATGATGTCGCTCCAGGAGTCGTACTGGAAATGCTTCGGAGATAATCGAAACGTAATTTTGATGAACAAGACCGGAACAGAATTTAGTAGTGTTGCTCCCTTGAGCACCTTATAGCAGACTGACTGACTATCCTCACTCTCCTCAAGAGCTCAGGTACACGTAGGGTTAGAAGACCGGAAATTGGGAGAGGGGAGGTAAGTTAGTGGATGACGAGGAAAACCCAGTTTGGTGACGTGGAACATTGACCACGTTACGTAGCCACGGCACAATTTTCGTTGGAGAATTGTGTAATTCACTTAAGGTACAAAGAGTGTGAATAATTCAATATTTATTATAACAAAACCTTCGTAAATTATTCTTTAAAGTTTTATTGGTCTATTCTCTATACGTATGGATTCACATAGGCCATGAGCTTGAAAATTATTGCAACTACCTCGGGGACGGAAATAGATGAATGAGTCACAAAAAGTACAAAATTCATTACTGTTAAATCTGAAACGGAACGTTAGACGAAAATAAGAATTCCATTCCTCACGCCGCACTTTGGAATATTTGTGTCATTCTAAATAGGGAATCTCGAGATAAAAGAAGCATTCTAAAAACTCGCGGCAAAGTAAATTCAAATTTCACAGTAGATAGTTGTTGGTCAAGCTGTTCAAGAAGAATTCTTCTGGGACTGCTTGGCCTTTGAGGATGAGGCCGAGAGGCTGTCCCGAAACTTAGGTAACTAACTAACATTCAACGCTGCGTAACATCCCAGAAGAGCAAGGACCTCATTTACACCGCGGCGGAAGCCTAAAATCACCCATACTTTTAGTAATTAACTATGGATCCATGTCTGTGTGATTGACTTCTAACGAGGTGTCTGTCTGATAGTCAGGCTATGTGGATCGCATTTACTGCTTTAAGAAGCCCGACGGTTTGTTGCTGTGTTCACAGAATCCCACCATTGGACCCTATATTGAGCCATATAAATCCATTTCTCATCCCCATGTTTTGTATATTTATTTAATATTATTAATCCATCTGCTCTTTGGTCTCCACAGTGCTCTGTTAGTTTCAGATATTTCTACTAAATTCTTCTCTCTCCCTTACGTGTTACGTGTGCAAACTATTTTTCACGCCTTTTATATAATGGCCCTATGAATTTAAAATATAAAATTTGAAAAGGGGCAAAACACTGATTAAATTACATATTCGTTCCAACACTCTTTTTAATCCGTCTGTCCGAAAAACCTCAGACGTTTAACACCCTGGATTTGTGGGCCCCATTTCGGTACATGTTTTTTACGCTTATGTGAATTTTCATTTCGGCCACAAATAATTGCTAACGAAATAATACATGTACAGGCAAGTAGTGGTCGTCTTTATTGGGCAGTCTTCTACGCAACACGGTCTGTAAAGTTGTTACTGATACGGGATCCACAATTGTTAAATTGAAATATCAATCTCATTGTCAAGGCATAGATCTGTACATTTCTGTGTCTTTACCAATTTAAATACGAACTCGTGGGGGCGTGCAGTAAAACCAAGTATGAAACTTTATTTAATTTCGTGTATTCCTTTTAAAGTTACGATGAGTAACACAGTTAGTTAGTTAGTTAGTCCCCTTGTCGCTTCAATCGCGGAGCATTGGGGGCCTCCTATCGAAGGTTTATATGGTCATGTGCGTTGATGTAGCGGGTGACCAGCCCATTGACCGCACAAGTTCTACTCAATCCTGATGTGACTGCCAGAGCCATCTGGCAGGCAGTCAGGAGACGTGGGTGAGAAATGGCCGCTGAATTTTGCCGACGGGCATTACTAGTTCTATTCATGCCCGTAAGGTTCTTCTACATGCCGTAAATCTACGACATGGGACCGACGGCTTTACTTCCCCTCCGCAGGAAGTGGTGCTCCGGATTTTTATCACCCTTAAAAATCCATCGCCCTCGGTCGGGATCGAACCCGCGAACCTTGGGCGAGCACGCTAACCACTAGTCCACCGAGGGCGACTTGAGTAACACAGACACACGTATAAAACAATAAAATACACTAAGGAGAGGTAAATTTCAAAACTGAAAATGTCATGCAGGATAATGTGGAAATAACACATTTTGCACGCAAATGAAACAACACATGAACAAGGGAATAAATCGTGGAAGAATGGATGCAAGAATAATATAAAGCTGATGAACGAGAAAATGAGTGTTGATAGGGTTAATAGCTTTACTGAATGCACAAGCGAATGGTTTCGTCACTTTATTGTAGGCTACACTGTAGACCTGATACTTCCGCCAAAATAATGAAAGTTGCTTGGGACAAAGTACTGATTTATCAAGACATGCACTTCATGGTAAAGTGACATACATACACACGTCCATAGGATGGTGTGGGGTGGGTGTACTGAGGGTGGGTTGTGGGATCATAAGGGGTGGCATCTGAGGGGTTTGGACGCTGACTGGAGCCATTAATCAAGGAACTGTGTGATTCACATTGCCCAAAACTGCGTGGGGGAGGGAGAGTTTGGGATATATTGATTGGGAATAATGCGGGTGGCGATTACATACGACGTGTTAGAACCAAGGCAACTTGTTGGAGGGTCTCCACTCGTGGGGATGTGGGGATGTGGGGATGTGAGGGAATGTTGTGTCACATCAAACTATTTTTCTCACTATTATTTTATAGATTTTTGGTCGCACAGGGTTGGATTTCCCTTATGTAGTGAATGCGTAGGTTTATACCACATCGCACTTCATTTACCAGTGGAAAGAAAATCCCACGGTAAAACGTTCAAAAGTACAAGAAAAAGGATGACAACATCAATGCAGGAGGCGTATTGAAGCAAAATGTTACTAATTGAGGTTGTAATCTCCCGAATATGACTTGCTGTAGTATGGCAGGAGCTCTATGCCTTTATCTTTAGGTTCGGGCTCCAACTTTGACGTTGGGGTTAAAAGGAGCCTCGATACTTTGACAATCATAGATAAAACTACACGAGGTTAAAACCCAATGCTAATATTCCATATTGTGGAAACTTCAAACTTCATCGAAAATAAATCTACAAATTTTTGACGATATGGTACATTTTATATTATTTAACTCAATTTAAACGTGTTTTAGTTTATGAAATTACAGTGGACCCTCGAACTTCGAACACCATCCGTTCCAGGAGACGGTTCGACTTTCAAGTTGTTCGACTTTCGAGTTAAATTTCCCCATAAGAAATAATGTAAATTGAATTAATCCGTTCCAGACCCCCAAAATTTACCCAATATAAAACATTTTAAGTGCCTATTTCAAAATATCATATTGGTAAATAATGATAAAACAAGTATATTTAATTTCAATAATTGAAAATTCAATAAAAATATTGTATAATAATCAATCAATAATAATAGTAGGAGGGATATTACTGTTCACTGGAAGGTGAATTACCCTTCTTTTATCTGGACCAAACAGAGAGAGAAGGCGACCACGTGGTGACCACGTGATTCTTTGTTCGACTTTCGAGTTTTTGTTCGAGTTTTAAAATCGGATTTTCCTCGAATTTTTTGTTCGAACATCAAACCGTTCGAAGTTCGAGGGTCCACTGTATTTCTTCTTTCTTTTCTAGGACTTAGGAATTCTGGGCGATTCTCAATCAACTTTGATAGCAATAAAATTAATCTGTAGGAACACCACAGTGACAGACTCAAGTCTCGCATAATGAAGCATGGCATGGTGTAAGACGCCTTGGAATGGAGGAAGATTTATGTCTTTCAAATACAGCACAAAACAAGTAAGGAGATGTGCAGAAACACCATGTCTCGCCTTGCCCTAGACCATTGGTCAAAATGCGCAAACTGCGCAAACTGCGCACGACCGCCCAAATATCAAGCGTGTGCCTAAACTGAGAGCTTCAAAGAAAGTAATGTGCGGTACAATTAACACAGATTTCAGTAGTTTTGACTTTATTAATTAATCATGAATGTAATTAATTACTATGTATTTTAATTTTTTAATTAATCTGATTATTTCAATAAGAAAGACTCCTATTCTTAATGTTTATGAACTTTGGCGAATAAATTACAAGTGTAACCGACAAAGTACCGAAGAAAAATAAGCAGGTGTAATTTTAAGTTCATTAAGTTACATGCAAATTTTTATTCTCACTGTCCTCCAGATTTGTAGAATTAACACTATAAGCTATTTAACCTTTACATTTGTCCATATGAACCTAATGTCACATAACCCGACAAAGGAACGTAAGAGAATAAGCTATCTGCGAGCCGTTTCACTTAAAAATGAATATTTACACAAAGACTTATATTGAGCCAGTTCACCACTGAACCCGATTTTGTGCTGCAACAATGTGCGTGAGCCGAAGTAAGAGAGGAGGCAAGCGCATCATTTAAAAGTATCATATGGGACACAGCAAGATGCAGCAAGGGAGGACGGCACAAGGGGAAGTGATGTATGTACAGTCGTTATCAAGCACGTCCCCCTTCACTTCTAAACGTAATAGAAAATTCCTTAATTCCATCACGAGACCGCATCAGGGGAAGTCCCTGCTACCAACCAGCCTGTTGCCTGATGCAGGGCTACCAAACGCAAGCTACCAAAATGTGATTCTGCCAGGTAAATGGCTGTATACCAAACTAATGCACTTGGAGGTCAAAGTAAGGCATATGATAGTTTATTTCTATAATATACACTCAAATTTTGCCAGGAAACTGCATGATGACCGTGCCTTTTTCATTACATGGGAGTGATGTCCGGTTTATTGTTAGGGAAGGTTCTGTCAGATTTCACTTGTCGATTTCATATAATAATAATAAAAGTAATAATAATTACTATTATTTATGAAAAACAAAGGCACGTTTTCCGAAAATATAATACAAACGTTTCATGATTAGCATAGGTAAGCTTTTGACCAAAATTCCCAATATTATTGCGAATTGGAGCAGAGCAATGATAGTCATGAAAAAATAATTTATAACAGAATAAAATAAAAGCCGCTACGAAAATTATATCAGTTCTTGATTGCGAGTTCTTTAAATACCGTAATTTAATGTATTACTTACATGAATTATGTTTTATAGAATTACATAAGAGCTTCTAATAAGCTAGTACTTTAAGTATTCGTAAAAATAGTCTCTATAGTAGTGAAGTTTTTTCTCTGTTGCCAACTAAGTCTCAGAATTCCTTTTTCAATTACGATCATTATAATTATAGGCGCTATTTGACACACTCAGTTTTGTAAGTGGAAACATAATTATTTTTTTCCCAAACAATAAAACACATGTCCTAAAAATATTTTCATATGCAAATATTCTCAGTATTGATTACAAAAAAAAATCATATAAGCTCTACATGCCATACTGCAGCAAAACTTTCTCCCTGTTTTCAACCAAAGCTATTTTTTTCTAACTTTCATGTCGGCTGTGGTTCCGAGCACCACTGTCACTTGCAGCAAGTGTTTTGCTAAACCTCACCGCCAGATGCCTCCTCTGTACAACCCCATCCTCTCCACAGCAGCGCCAATGATTCATTGCAAGTAATATACCGATGAGTATAAAGTGAAAGAAGAAGGCAGGAGAACTATGTGGTTCATGAAGGAAAGCAAGAACTGCGAATGATTGTATACTCTCACTGCAAGGAGGATCTCGCTCGGATGAGCTGATGGATGAAACGAAGAAAAAAAAATTCTGTCTAAGCAGGGCATCGTTTTTTGTCCAGATACCTGTCCGTCGGGTTTTCAGTTTGTCTTTCTTTTGCCTGGACGGACTAAGGAAAGCCATGACACAACTCAGCCAGGACATCCGGTGTCCGGATTAGGATTTGAACCCGGAACCTTCCGAATAAAAGCAGGATTGCTATCCACTTCTACACTATGTTCTGCGTGTTTGTGCTTAATTTAACGCCGCTGTTAATTGCTAAGAATATAGTGTCGGACATAGATAAATGAATGAGTATGGAACGTCGGTGGAATGATACTGACAGGGAAATCCTACGTAAAGGTAAAGCAATCCCATTACAGGCCTGGACAGGCCCTTAGGGTTCCAGGAGGTTGAGGCTCCCAGATTTCTAGACAATCGGCACATGAAGGTGGTAAGGTTGTCAGCCCTAAGCACCGGCCGCCTTTACGCCCCAGGACAGATTCCTGGTACTCACTTCTGTTAGAGGCTGAGTCGACCCCAGGGCTATAGTACGACCGAAACGATTATGTCAATGAAAAATTTCAATGACACCATCGGGAATCGAACCCGCGACGTTCCGGCTTGTAGCGCAGTGACCCAACCAACTGAGCCACCTCGTGTCCATACACATTTTCGAAAGAATTTGCTGTATTTGTATTGTTTTGTATACAACCATCCTGATGATGGCCTTGTAGAGGCCGAATCGTGTAAGAGGGCATCATAATTGACAAATGATTATTTATTGTGCAGTTTGTTGAATTAAATGCTATGTGAGTGAAAAATGCATACAAAGTTTGAAGTCTGAAACCATGAAGGGAAGAGAACACTGGGTAGAAGGGGCCCAGCGCTGAAATTTGTTTTAAAGGCACGTTGTGTGAGAATGTGGAGTTTGTTAGTATTATTGTATAGGGTCCGGAGAGAAGCACTTGGAATTCGACGTACTGATCAATGGTCCAGGGAGTTCTACCGTACATACATCTATATGCAAGGCTGACAATTGCGGAAACATAAGGTCCTGGCCCGTACGTTCGTGTAAGTGCTATTGAGTGGAATGGACTGAGAACTACGGACTCTGAACTTTGTAATGAACTTTCTGGGTCCATAATCTCGGGGAACGGTGATATGGGGGGCAGGGAAATTCTTTCTTATGTTAATAAAACAGCAAACTAAAAATCTGCATTACAACACGTTACTTAACCCAATACGTTTCGCCACAGACCTTCGAGTCATTAGGGTTTTATAGTTACAAATTCTTGCAGTTCTCCAAACATACATTCATTGCTTGATACAACGCTTTCCTTAAAATTAAGATAAAAATCGCCTTTATTTCTGTGACCTCTGGGCTTAATTTATCAATGGCAATAATTAGGAGAACTATAAAAACAGCAAAGTTCAATAACATTTCACTAAGAGAACATCAGCTCAGAGCCTTACGGAAAAACCTGAAGGTGGAAACACTGTGTTGAGACATGGAGTAATAATGATTCTACAAGATCCGAATAAGCCGAGACCTGAATCACTTGTTGCCATTTAAGGTTATGCGCATTCATATTAAGGCTGTATATGAAGTATAATTTTATAACATGTTACTAATTACGTTAAAGTTTCAAGCGAACAAGGAGGGGTTAAATTTAATGGGGCACATCAGCTTCTATTTTACGCTGATTGTGTTTGTTAATTGGGTGAAAGCCTAAATACGTTAAAGAAAAACACAAAAGCTTTTCAGTCGCTAGTAGGGAGACTGGTATAGAAGTAAATGTTGAGCAAACTGAGTTTACTTACATACATGGCTCCTAAAAAGAAGGCAGGACAAAATCAAAACGTAAAGGCAGGTAATAAGTCCATCATATGTGTGAAAAAGTTCAAATGTTTGTGAGCAACCCTAACAAATCAAAATTGCATTCATGAAGAAACTAAGAGCAAATTGAACTCATGGCAAGTCTGC
This sequence comes from Reticulitermes speratus, assembly GCA_021186555.1. Taxonomy (NCBI): domain Eukaryota; kingdom Metazoa; phylum Arthropoda; class Insecta; order Blattodea; family Rhinotermitidae; genus Reticulitermes; species Reticulitermes speratus. The sequence continues at coordinate 14,134,124 of JAJKFL010000007.1, forward strand.
TACCATTCAGTGGAGAATAATACTTTGTCTTACAGTTTGTTATCTGGAAACCTAAAGATCAAAGCACACAGAACTATAATTTAGCATGTTTTGTATGTGGGTGTGAAACTTGGTCTCTGACATTGAGTGTGGAACATAGGCTGAGGGGTTTCGAAAATATGGTGCTGAGGAATATATTTGGGCGTGAGAGGGACGAAGTAACAGGGGAGTGGAGAAGACTGTACAGTGAGGAGCAATTGATATCGGCGGGGCGTGTGGTAGGTATGGTGAAGAGGAGAGTTGCATGCAGGGTTTTACTGGGAAAACTTGAGGAAGAGGGGCTACGTGGACGGTCTAGGCGTAGATAGGAGGGTAATATTGAAATGGGTCTTCAAGAAATAGAATGGGGTACGTGGACTGGATTGATTCTGCCCAGGATAAGAGCAAGTGGTGGGATATTTTGACAGTGGTAATGAACCTTCTAGTTCCATAAAACATGGGGGAATTTCTTCACTAGCTAAGGATATATTCGTTTCTCAAGAAGGCCCCCGCTCCATGCAGTTAGTTAGTTCGTCAGTTAGTCAGTCAGTCAATCTGTCAGTTATTTATTTATATGAAATATAATTACGAGTGTACTGAGACCTATTACGCCTCTGCAATTACTACTGCAGTTATTACTTCAGGGATGTGACACTGTATTGTATTACTCGCATGTGGAAATTTACCATCATTTCGGAGAAGCCTGTTGTCTCTGTTTTCAGAGTAACACAGACACATTGCAAAGGACAACTCTAGGGCCAACATTACAGTTCTGTGTCAGGCAGGGCCTGGCATTTCGTACTTTGTCCAACCCGGTCCGAGGGCCGATACTGGGCCTGACAGCACAGTTAAGGTTTGGGTTCAAATTTTAGTTTGGGCCTTCCCTTTCCTCAAAGACAAATTTATTCTTAGTTGCGTTGAGATCATCTTATACTCCTGACACAGAAAATTAGCAACTAGCACAGAGAGCTGTGACAATATTCGCACTTGTCAAATTTAATTAAATATGGGAAACTGAGAATTTATTTAATAAATGATCTTGGGAAATAAGGTTTGGGCGGGCTCCAGAAGGAAATTAGAACTTGATTTTCGCGGGGATTTTCTTGGATGCTGTCCCCAGATACAGTTTGAAATAACGCCTTACATTTTTGGCATAACATTCGTTAAAAGCCAATATAATTTTATGGGTCCTTAGAGCATCAGTAAATAAATCATTCAAATGTTATTGATATGTATGCATAAAAAATCACTTATTTATGAATGCTACAATAGCCACAAGCAAGTTGAAATTGCCTTTAATTAGGGCCAGAATAAAAAGAAGTTGGGCTTTGGTCGGTTAGGGGTAACAATTTGGGATTTTGTAGAAAGCTCTTCGGGCCGGGTCGGGTAAAATTCTAAAATTTTGGTCCTTGAAAATCTCTAGTCTTTACTATTGGAGATATAAGGTTCTTACTGCTGTGACTATGAAGATTGCTGTCATTCGGGATGTGAAGACGTCTAGCCTGGTAGAAATGTTCCAGTATTACGAAAGTACTTCCTGCTTTCACCTCCAGCATACTCTTAAAGTGCAGGCATCAAATTCTTTTGAAACGTTAGTAAATTTCTATACATATCACGGCGTCATATCCATGATGACATTTCTTACGAACATATTTTAATATCATATTGTCCACACGTGCTAACAACTTAGGTTCGGAACATTTGGATTTTACCGATCAGTTTTGGTCATAAAGAGCCACGTGGATGGGTAAATTATTGTCATCTATTCTACCTTGACTTTATGGTTAGGTATTCCCAATAGAACGAGCATATGTGTCGTAACGCTGAGCTGAGACTCAAATTATAATAACCTCAATGTTGCCAGTGTAGCACTGTAAATTCTGCTGTAGTAAATTTCGCTGTAACAAAATCAATGTCGCTAATTTAGTCTGTTCGATTTCGATAATATGCTTCGCTGCGTCGGCAAGTGGAGTCCCTTAAAACGACAAACTTTCTCCGCCCTGAATCTGAATAATTTGAAGCATATTTGTAACTGCATGTGCCATTTAGTTCAACATTAAAGGTGTACAATTTGTCCGTAATGTTATTTTATATGTTTCATAGTTTTCACACACTAAATATGCATTTCTTCCTCAAGAGCGTAAACTAACTTTCGAGTAACTTTATAATGTAAACAAATCATGTTCTCTATGAGTTAGAAACTGAATTTTTATGAGCTATTAAAAGGACGTTTCTGTTTTAAGACTTGAAAAATCAAGAATGTGAAATTTCGGAGGGTATGGGTAAAAGACAACAGCACTAAGGAGCTAACTAACTCCATGGAGCAGAGTACTTCCTGAGAAACAACCTGAGCTTGTCAAAAAATTCCCCACGTTTTATGGAAACCGAAGGTTCATTACCGCATTCACAAGCGACCACCACCTTTCCCTATCCTGAGCCATATTAATCCAGTCCATGCCTCCCCATCCCACTTCTTGAAGATCCATTTTAATATTATCCTCCTATCTATACCTAGGTCTTCTAAGTGGTCTCTTTCCTTCAGGTCTCCCCACCGAAACCCTGTATGCACTTCTCCTGTCCCTCATACGTGCCACATACCCTGCCAATATCATTCGTCTTGATTTGATCACCCGAATAATATTATTTGAAGAGGACGGACATAAAGCTTCTCGTTACGTAATCTTCTCCACTCACCTCTCATCTCGTTCCTCTTAGGCCCAAATGATTTCCTCAACTCCCTATTCTCGAACACCTCAGCCTATGTTCCTGCTTCAATGAGAGGACTATAGAACATATGCACTAAATTTCTTAGACAGACTCGCTAAAACCCAATTTACCTTCACTTGTATACTCCTTGTAAAGGAAATTTAACTCATAAGTGAAAATTAGCTTTGCGGTTCTTTCGAAATACTGACTTGAAAAATTTTCACTAATATTTGAAACACGATTTTAATCCAAAGAATTTTTGAAATTGCATTTCATAACTCACATAAAACTCACTGCCTCCCCATTACAAACACTGACTGGTTAATTTTGTGTAAAGATATGATCACCTCTCATTCTGATAATAGTAAGAAATCCATAAAAACCTGTGGGAAAAGTAGTTACGCACATTTAATATTGTTCTTTAAGAAGCTTTAAACGTGTTTCATTATATCAAATGCTGCAATGCAAGAAAAATCTGCCAACATGACATCATTTCACTGCTACAAAGCATAACAAATGCTTTGTGTCTGGACGACAGGGAAATTCAATACTTACTTGTTTTTTCTCATTATTTCTTTCTGCCAGATTCCATCCTTCAATGCGTTGTTAAGGTCCAAATTTTTGTTTCTTTAAAACTGACATTCAACCGTATGGTTCAGAATTACGAGAACTTTCGTTTCCACATATAACGATGTTATTCGCCTGTAAAAACCTTGGGGGAATAGCATCTAGCTATAAACTCGCCCACTTCCTTCCTGTATTCTCCACCTTGCATTCACTGAGCTGAAGAATGTAAGAAGAAGGAAGAAAAAATAGTTAATAAAAATATATATACTAGATCTAACCCGTTTTATGAGATATTAACGAGATGAAGATTCCTGTAGGGGGCCGTATTATTAGCTTTCCCATAGACAAGCTCTACATGAACGCGTGCTCCTTCTCTGTGCGTCTTTTGTCCTATGGAAGAGCGACAAGGTTAAAGAACAAAAACCTTTAAAAATAGAACTTAATTACCTACACAAAGAATGAAAAATCGTGGTTCTAATCCTTCTATTCCTTCCTTTAGATTAGGATAGGGACAAATATTAGGCATCTTGATATCATTATCGCCACAACATTTTTGTTATGTCAGGGAACTTCCCACATTTGTGCAAACATCGTCCCGATTTGTAATTTAAAAGTTAACGTGATTTTGTTTCATATAATTATAAACTAGTAGTTTTATATAAATAGTTAAAGTATGTTGATAACTGCGCTTTTCTTAAATTGTTCTGCTTTCAGATATGATAATTGTGTGAAAAAGCATACAACACTCTATTATGTGTTCCAGCTTCAGTAACGTTGAACTCAACAGCAAATTTTTTCCTGATTTTGAAGGAAAAAGAGAGTTTTGTATGACAATGGACGATACAAACTATCACTCGATGTTAAGTTTGAAATGTGCTAATGAACTGGATTAGAATTACAGAAAGGCGAAAAAAATGTTCTGAAAGTTTGTTATCTCTGGAAAAGACACTCTGACTAATTACCTAACTAGCTAGCTAGATAGCTACAAGTAGAAGGATATATTTCGAGATGCTAATAGTTTTTAAGCTAGTCAAAATATTCCGCACATACCATGGAGCCAGAACGATCACTGATATAGACCACGTGATGTGAGATTACAAGAAATGTACTGGGTTCTCTGGCTGTGGGTTTGGACCCACTGAAAGAGATAGGGATGTTGGACAGAGGGTATATCCCATTTTATAATTGATGGACCCCGCAAACCTCGCTGTATCCTACCATCCCATCCTGGTCACCTTTATACGACGGTCTGCAGTTCCCCAGAAACATCTGGGGACCCATTTCACAGCATCCCCCAGTAATAAGGGGCTTCTGGAACGAGGGGAATTCTCTCCTGGTTTATGACATGAAGCGAGCTTTACCCTATAGAAGTACGGATCATCATATAGTATGCAGAAAGACATTGACTCTGTAATAAATATTTTATCCAGTGACCCACACTACCCTTGGCACTGGCCCTGGATGACCGTTCCTAGCGTATACAATTCTCAGTGGCGGGTTTGGACATTCTAATGTAGGCTCACTGCCACCTTTGCAGAGACTGATGATGCCTCTTATATTATGCAGTATTCATACTTGTACAACACTACTCTTCCTACACCTCAAATAACTAAAACATATCAGGGAGAAAAGCTCTTTCCAAAAGCGACTACCCACTCAGACAGTTGGGATATTTCTCTCCTGTTTTGGTTCACTGCCATGTTCAAAATAGCCCGCTTCTACTCGCCATCTTGAAACAGATGATTTCAATGCACACATATTTTGCTGTAACCCATATTAATAAATCTCCTCCAAACTAGCGTAAACCTCCTAAGTAATATTTAACAATTTTAAAGGACAGACAGCAAGTTATTCAATGAGATTAACATCGAACACAAGCACGAGGGGATGATCATATTCGATGAAGATATCGCAGAGGGAAGTCTCGGCTGTTTTATGGTGGGACTGATAAGGTTGCAAAAAGATCTGTCAGGCGAGTCCATGCATATTTTTTAGTAACACTTTTTAAGGTTATTCATTCCATGCATTGTTCTGATTGCACTTAGTTGGTACAATAAATTTACTACATATTAATAACACCCTGCAAACAAACATAAGTCTCCCCAGTAATCTTGTACCATTTGTTTATTATGTGATATCCCGCTGTGTTAATAATAATAATAATAACCATGGCTCAACAGCCCTATATGGGCTCGGGCCTCCTCTTGCCTCCTCTTTCCGAGGTTACTAAGTCGTGTGCATTCGTGGCAGCTGGTGACTGGTAAACTGGCCGCGCTACTATTCTATCGATCCTGATGTGTCCGCCAGAGCCATCTGGCAGGCAGTGAGAAATGGAGGCTTTGAATTTAGCTTACGTAACATTTTTATTCATGCCCGTAAGATTCTTTTACATGCCGTAAATCTACGACATAGGACCGACGGCTTTACTTCCCCTCCGAAGGAAGTGGTGCTCCGGATTTTTATCACCCTTAAAAATCCATCGACCTCGGTCGGGATCGAACCCGCGAACCTTGGGTCCAGTGGCGAGCACGCTAACCACTAGTCCACCGAGGTCGACATCCCGCTGTGTTATGATAGTACAATACACATAATTTGTATGTCAAAATACAACTATATTTAGGTAACAGTGTTTTTGTGTCTAAAAGAGCAACATGTTTCGACATAGGATAGGTCATTCCCAAGCTGTTGAGAGATTCAGAATGACTTATCCTAGGTCGAAACATGTCGCTCTTTTAGACACATAAATTCTGCTCTCTAAAGTTAGTTGTCTTTTGACTGATACAAAGTCTGTATATTATGATTTTACTACTTGAATGGACAGACTATAGGTTTTCCAACGAAAAGCAAGAGAGGATTTTGAAGTCGGTAAACCTGACAGAACTGAAGAGGAAGATGTGGTGGCATAATGAAGTCGCGGATATTTCCTGGAGTGATCGTTCAACAAGCGAGAAGTCTCAGTGTAGTCATTTAGAAACCAGAATCATTATTGCTTGAGTCAACTTCTCTGCTTACTCCGTTGTGATTTTCAAAACGAATTTTCTACTTATTCCCCACATCATGTATCCAGTGCCGACGAAAGAGGGGGAAGCCGGTACAAATTACCGGGGCCCGGCATTCCGGAAGGGGCTTGGGGTCGAGTATTTTGCATATGTTTTGTCTTTCTCGGTAATATCGTTTGTCGATTGTACAAATTAACCCTTTCTGACCAAGCCCAAGTCACTCTGCAACTGAAAGTCAGTCTTTCCGATTTGGTGTAAAGATTTTTAGTGGGTCCGCCCTTGCTGGGGGCGGGGGCCGAAACATTTTTTTCGTCGGAGCCCGAAACTGCTCTCGACGGCCCTGCAAATATCTGTGCTGCATACTCCGTCAAGTTCATCCTCCTTGGTTCCACTACCTTAATAAGATTCGGTCCTTCTCGGGGAAAAAGCGGCCGGGGCCTGGTGCTAACCACCCACCTATGAAATTTAAGACAAGTGTAGAGGTATACTTTTTGGTGGAATAAGTGGCATTGGCACAGGTTTTTTACCGGTACTTCGGATTTGTTCTGTAAGCATCATTCCAGGAATGCTCCGTATTCATATTTAATTAGCTGCTTTCGGTTTTAGCTGCCAGTTAATTTACTGGGATTTAAATAAGATGTTTACACCTGCAGCTTTGTCAGCCAAAATCAAGTTGTCCTTCGACTGCTGCATTTGAGCGAACGCGACATAGTTAAACGTTATTGTCAGAAATGAGTCAAGACTGTGAGCAGGAGGGTCCACAGATTTTTCTTTTATTGAAACCAGAGATCTCTTAAACAGGCCGTGGCCATGCTAATTGAGCTATCTCGGATCCCCTGCTGATGCTGGTTCGGAACTTCATTTCCTGCGCCACTGCTGGCTGAATTCTCTTCTGTCGGTGGTTGGTTGGTAGACAGTTGACGGCAGTCTACACCCACCCACCTATCGACAGACAGACTGACCTACGTCAGGACGAGGCCAACGGAAATCAAACATGAATGAGCCCATCCCTGTGCCCAACATCCCCCTGTCATAGTTCCTGAAAAAAGTTCGGCTTATCCCTCATTCCTCTTACACAATTCCTCACCTCTTAAAAACTGCCTGTGCACATTTACCGAGAGGTTCTGAATTATTTACTGTGCTTTTAGAAACCTTTCCTTAATTCATTGCCTGAACCATGTCAGTGGTATGAGATGCTGCATTACAGACAGAGGGGCGGACCAAGTCTTACTGAATACAGAGTGATTACCATCGATTCCCATCGGCAACGCATTTCGTCTCATTATTAACACATTTTAATTTACGAGACCCACATCGCCAATTAAATGGTATGGAAGTGTTGGAACGGGTAGGAATTGCAGAAGCCTGTTGAATGAACTCTAAACGATCGTGGATCTTCAAAATTTACCGTTTCACTGTATTGCTAAATGAAAGTATAGATGTTCTGACAAAGCGTGTGAATGTATTAAGAATTACACAACCTTTTACACCCCTGAAGCATTAGCTATATCTAAATAATATACTGTACAGAAATGTAGCTCCTACCTCATAGGAAACAACCTGTATTAAAAGGACTAAGCGGTTAACGGGAGATTTGAAAATAACAGTTAAAATAACAGTGGCGCATTGTTACCCTTATGTAGAACGAAGACTTCACCAAAATGATGAAAAAAGATGCCCTGGATGTTCATGTGACAACGGAATGGCTGGCGAACTTTTGAAACTGTATAAAATGGCACAGAACGTCCACGCTTCTTTCATGTATTCTGATGTTAAAACTACTTTATGCACAAACACACAGAAAGTTATTGAACTGTAGCTCTCTTCAATACACACAGCTGCAAATCACACTACTTACTGTACAAAACAGTATCAAAGCTTTGAGAAATTAACGTGTCTACGGCTTCTGTATTCACAGACTCGCTACTGGAAGGCCTTTTTATCTACTTAACAAGTGCTTCTTCCAAGTTCTACGGCTACTGATGTTAGGGCGATTTTGGCCAATGGGAAAATTTACCCAACTTTAGGTGTGTTCGCAAAATTGCGAAAGGCGACTATTAGCTTCGTCATGCCTGTCTGTCTGTCTGTCTGTCCGTCCCTCCGTCCGCATGTAACAACTCGGGTCCCACTGGACGGATTTTCATGAAATTTGGCAATTGAGTATTTTTCGAAAATATGTCGATAAAATTTGAGTTATATTAAAACCTGAGAAGAATAACGATTACTTTACATGAAGACCTAAGTACATTTATAATATCTGGTTGAGTTCTTGTTAGAATGAGAAATGTTTCAGACAAAATCTGTAGAGAAAATCAAAACACACATTTTAGGTTTAATACATTTTTTTTAAATCTTGCCCCTCTCAAATAATGTGAAAACATATGGTACAGCCAGACAGACCACAGATGAAAGATAATATCGGCGTAGAAAATACGCAATTTGCATGCCGTTTGACTAAGGCAAGGATACAGACACACTCATTATATTTAATATTTGCTGCTTCTACACGGCAGAAACGGTTAGGTGAACGCGTCTCAATGATACGTTATAAGTACATTGCTTGTCTTGAATCCTAATATATTTCGGAGGAATCTTATCACCAATGGTACATAATATACTATTTTCCTTTTTCCTTCCTTATACGGTATTATCACAGATTTAGTCTCGTCACGTCTTTAGACATTATTTTCCCCCTTGCCATAATATAAAGACTGATGCATTTAAGGCATCATAAGTGCTTTCCCTAGATTATTTAACGAGTTTCGGCCACCTAGTAAAATAGGATGTCCAGCCATAACTCACAAAAACAGCTTTCCTATTACACTGATATCTATATCAGCACAACTCGTACCAGTACAATAAACGGCCTTGTCTTATGAAGAGATTAACATAATATTCAAGCGGAAATCCACTTCGTTTTTAGGTATTATTTCCACAGAGAAACCTTAAACTGATCCGTTCTTTTATATTATATCACTAGGATTTCCCTCTATTCAAACCATGAATTTAGAAATTTATTAACAATAAAATTACTACCTATTATACACATAAAATATATTTAAAAATTACACTAATCACGTAAATATTTCGATATGTTGCAATCTGTATAGACCATCTTCAGGAAACCTATCGATCACGTCGTTCAACATTTTAAAGATGAAGAGCCAGACGGCATCGTAAGCTCATAAAATTCTTTATTTCTTCACTCAAATGGTTAAGCTAAAAACGGCAGATATATACGAGCTGCACGTCTGTGTGTCCACTCTAGAGCTTCGTTAAATACATTTAAATAAAAGGTATAAAGATATAGAGAGGGGCAAAGCTACAGAGCATAACTGATACCGATTGAAGGAAAGAGGTAGAAGTTTACGTGTGTTAACGTAGTATGTTTCCCACTGCGCCGTTCGGAGAATTTACAAGTTTGTGGACATAAATCTTTGAAACTGCCGTACTCGCAATAGGCAGTTTAAGGAACCATAAACTTGGGTAAGGGATCCAAAATCGATCACATCAACCAAACAATTTGAAGAAAATTGACAAGTCTGAGAGGAACTGAGAGACGGCGAAGAAGTTGGAGGAAACTGAATGTTATTAGGGGGTGATAACCTAGACCACGCCCAACACACAACGACTGATTTCTTCTCCTTCGCTCTTTCAGACATGTAGGAATAAAGGTTTTCCATGTAAGCTGTCATTGGGTCGCCAACATGCTGCAGCCGTCAGCCCGGCACGTGCCCCAAATCCCCGACCACACACTACAGCAATGGACGTCGCCTGGGATGCGAGCACTTCCCAGCTGACAGATTTCGTTGTAAGGAAGCCGCAAGACAAGCACACACTGACTATTGTTTACTAAACAAAATGCAATAGAAGTCAACACACTTCCATCACACAGAAGAAAAATAATCATAGGTTTTTTTTTTCAAGGGCTTCGCGCAGGGCCATGAAAGAAAGGCGCCCGAGAAAAAAAAAGCTTCGTACTAAAGGAAGGTCTTCGCACTTTAGGCCATCTTTCGAGGCCACAAATTTTGTTGTAATTTCCTCAGTCCCTTCGGGCAAATTTTGGAACAGCGTCTTAAATTAGGCCACAAATGTTTCCTTCTACCTCCTTTCTAATTAGCTACTCACTGCCATACTCCCATTCGACGCTGTAACAGACTAAGTGACTGACGGCGTTGTTAAGCAACTGTCAGTTGCTAAGATTACGTACAGTCGGTGATAGGTGAATGAGTATGGGAAACTGTTGGCGTTATATTGACAGGGAAAACAGAAGAATCCTGTCCCAATACTACTTTGTTTACCACAAACCCTACATGGAGTGGACTGAGATTAAAGCCGGGCCTCCAAGGGGATATCTGTAATAAAACATAGTTATGTGCAATAAGGTGTGGAATTTAAATCGCCTACTTTTTTATTATTCCCGGTAAATTTGGTACCGCCGGTAAAAAAACGGATTCATAATAACAGGCATCCAATTTAGTGATTAATGTGAATACATAATCTCTATTAGGTAGTAACAATGTTGCATGTTTGACACAAAAACATTTCACACAACATTTGTAAAAGTGAATAGTTACACAGTTTGGCAGTATCGTAATGCGTTTATCTTCAGGGAAAGCCAGTGCCTTATTTGAAATTCTTAAGACGGTAAAGTTTTAAATTTTCCTCTTCTGCCTTATGAGGGTGAGTTCCTACTGACGTTTCTTACGAATCTCCTGCATGTTCTTCACGAGAGAAAAGTAGAATGAACTGTGCATAAGGAAGAAAAATATTCCTCCGAAACGTCATTAACATCAAACATGACGCAGTACTGCCATTAACCGGAAGGAAAACTCTATATTTATAAGAAAGCTTTTGTTTTGCCTCCGAAGTTATGGTCAGTAAAAGTTTATCTAATTTGTTCCTGTCTTAGGGAAACGACATTTAGAATGTCTAGAATGAGTTGTGTTTCTTTTAATGGATGTGCACAAGTTCGATCGTTTCATGCGTCGCTGTCCTAAGAAGAATAATTCAAAGTACTAGTTTCTTAGATTTAATATAATAATTATACTGCCTTTTAATTATTACAAAAATACAAACAATTTACGCACTGTTGTCTTCACACCCGTAACAGTAGGCATTTAGACAACAGGTTTCATCATTTTGTACCATCATCAATGCTTCTGTGGCGAGTTCTCGTACATGAAATATGTATTTTAAGGCACTATATCGCACAATGACGAACCACACAAACTAAAAGAGAACTCATACCATAAAATCCCTAAAAATCCTTCCAGTTAGAATAAAAAGTGTTCAGGATCAGCACACATTCCTCTTAGTAACTGATGTGGCACTACTGGAACCCACATGGGTAAAACATTGTACAAACTCCAGATTTAATGTCACTGCCACATTAGGCTGTAGGGAATCAATGTGATACCATGACGTGTCCACTTAGGGCCATGTTATGACGTCACTACCAGATGTTAATCAGGATGTTAATTGCAGAATCTGCACCTGTGCCCTAGAACTAATCCAATTCGAAAGAAGCTGCTAAATTAAAAAGTATATTTCACTCTTATCAATAGTACAGTCACAACCAACACATACAACTTCAACACGTAATCAGGCTACCGGTTTCAGCTTCAAGGAGCCATCGTCAGGCCCTTGACAGAAACTATGAGAAACAAACTCCATGCATTTTGTAAGAGGAAAACTCCCCCTTCCTTTACAATTACATACATAAAATGTACATCAATATATAAAAAAATGTGTTGCCTAAGAAAATTGTACTTTAACATATAGATATAAATTATATAAAATATAAAAAGATATAATTAACAAATATGAATATAAAATAATATGAATATAAAAATGGAGTCAGACCGTAATATGTGGCTGTATGTGCGGCAGTACTAATGTAAAAAACCAGTGTAAATCCTGTACATTACATACGAACCTTCGTGCGACCGGATAAATTGGTCCTTAAGGTAGGTCACTTGTATACACTTTTCCTTGCACTCCTGATACTTTATGTAGTATCCACGCATGTACGAAAAACGGGTTTTTTTATATTTTGTGTGGATACTTTACAGGAATTTGCATGCTAGGTACGTATTTTCACTGGGTTTTGTGTTGCTTTAACAGTAGTGCTGCCAAATTAAAGTGATAATTTAGTGTTCTATTTGTGTTTATGTCAAATCATAAATGGGAGTGGAGGATTTTGTGTTAAAGGTACGGTTAATCAGGAACAAGTGACATTTATGGCTAAATACCTCGTATAAATACAGGAAGATTTACGGTATTATCTGATATATTAAATGGCGTATTAAATTTTGTTCCTTCAGCCTTAATACTTACCTTACAAAGGAAAAATCATCGGTATCTATAATGTCATTAAAATTTTGGAGTGCTACTACATGATTTCGCTTAAATTAAATGTTTATACTGCTTACGAATTCGTTCACATTTAGAAACACTGAAAAATAATTCTGACCTAATGTATTTTGAGACAGTTTCTATTCGACCTTTACGTTCAGAGATTCTGCCTTCACACTTATATCTTCTTTCCTGTATCGAGTAAATAATTCAAACCTCTTAGAACAACTACACGTTAGTGAGCAGAATAAAAAAAAGATCTTAGATTAATGTCTGGGAATAGGTCTACTGGATGCATCCTGTACAGAAGAGCCAATAGCGGAATACTTCCAACACAAAAATAAATCATCGGGTTACTTAAAAGTCAGAAAATTTCTTAACACCCTTCACTGTCATGAAAAAGTTTCTTCAATGGAATAAGTAATAAGTTAATTAAATAGCTGTTTGATAAAAGTCACAGCGTAGTACCTGTTATATAGACCAGAAACACTCGGTAAAGTTTCACTTCACTTGCTACATGATCGCTTCTGTGTATTTTACATGACACCAAACAAAACGAGTGTCGCCTTTATGTGGCTGTCACTACTGCTTCGTGTTTGACATGTCCGCTTTTCGATTACTCGTCTGTCACACTCTAACGCGAACGAAGTATTCTGTGTTTCCCTTCAGTTCCTCCTTACAAATTCCAAGACGCAACTTTAAATTGGGCAAGGAACTCTTCCTTCAAATTCACGATTCATTAATCATCACATCTTTCGTTGCTATATGAACTAAACCTGTGAAACCTTTGTTAAATAAACTAAGAATAATTTACCGACCACTGAAAAATACAAACCGATAAGTGAGCTGTAAATGTAATTTAAAATTACCCATCATGACAGCTATGAGCATGATTGTATGCGAGGATATGGGATATCTGGAGATACTGAGAGGAGTCCTAAGGATATTTGTTGTCCCGGACGACTAATGCAACAAAATAGAAGAGAGAAGCATTAATGAGTTTTCGCAACGTCCATCGAGGAGCGGTTAATACAATTCTTCACAAAAGTAATCCATAGTTCCTTCATAGGCAGAGGAAATATTGTATATTTTCTCAAGATTTACCCTATATTCTCGAATCTAATCCGCACTTTTTTACAGTTTAAGAGGCTAAAAAATCAGATGCGGATTAGATTCGCGTGCGGATTAGATTCGCGGTCTAGAGCTGGATTTTGGAAAAGTGATTGAGCTGCTGTACAATATAACAATAACGTAATTAACGTAATTAATAAACAACGTAAGAACAATAAAATACAATAATCTATTATTTTATTATTTATTATTATAATTTATTATTCATCAGACTCGCCGTCATCACTCATAATTCGAGGAATGTTCAAAGATCTGGCCTTCTTTATCGCCTCCTCGCGAGTAGATCATAACTCACAAACAGTCCAGTCTTGCGTCTCTCTTGAAAAAACGTGAAGACTGCATCATCAATTTCAGGAAATCGTCCTTTCTTGGGTCTAGTGAATTTCCTTCGTGACGCCTCACACCCGCTGATCGCTGCCTTGTGTTTCCGCCATAGTCGAACGATGCTTTCATCAACTCCAAATATTGCAGCGGCTTTGCGGTTTCCATTCTCCTCTGCGCACCGAATAACTTCACGTTTGAACTTTGCCGTATATGAGAGTCGTTTAGATTTCAGGTGTCCCTCTTCCATAACTACGGTACACGACAAATTGGAACAAGCACCTCCCACGTTTCAACAACTAAAGATCAGCTGGCTTCAGACGAGATTGCGCACGTCTGTTGAGAAAGGCCCCGCCTCTATCGGTATGACTCATCGGCCACAGGCGTAGTGTCAGATTTTAACGCATTGGTAACATCCAATATTATTCAATCAGTCGCCCCGTGGGCAAGGGGTGGTTGAAGGAAAGGTGCGGATTAGAAACGCGAACTAACTTCTTTTCGTTTAAGAAGTCGCCAAAAACTGGGTGCGGATTAGATTCGGGTGCGGTTTAGATTCGAGAATATACGGTATTTATTTTCCCCGCGATATATTACACTCTTAGGTTTGTTTAATTCCCCAATTTGAAATTTTGTGCGAATTTTTTGCGGTTGTGGTCCTAAAGTTTCTTTAGAGGTGTATTATAGGCAAAACATTTTCGAAGTTTAGTATGTTTCAAAAATAACTTGATGTGTTAAAAATCTCTTTTCTTTCCATCAGACCTTCGTATCAGAAAACACTTATTGCTCCTTACCCACAGTTGGTTCAGAGGGCGGATGGAAGTAGGCGGTTACCGGACGGTAAAATTCCACGCACGTCTGAAGGGGCCACGCGACAGGAGAACGCGAGAGACCGTGACAAATTGATGGAAACGACACCTGAAAAGCTTTTATTTAAAGTGGTAGGGGTGAGTCAACAAAAAATTCATCACAGCAAAAAAATGTGATTGAATGTGAAAGTCTGCAAGCTAGGATAGATTACGTGTTTCAGTTACAAATTATTGCAAAGTTTCAAAGATTTTCTTGAAAGCAATAAAACTGTTTTGTATATCTTACTTTGTTTTCTAAGTGTCTTACCCACTTAGGACTGCCTATACAATCAAGAATACAAATTCTGGAATTCAATGAGCACAGGCTATATAACATAAAAGAGGACTTTACAAAACTATAACTTTCCTTTTGTTTTTGTGCCTTTGAATTCTTGTTTCAATCCAGACTGAAGCATTTATACTCTGTGAATGTTTCAGAATATGGTGCTGGGGAGATTATTTTAGCCTTGACCAAAGAATATAACAGGAGGGTGGACAAAACTTCATGAAGATATTCTTGTTTACCGTGTACAAGCTTACAGTGACAATATAAGGCTGTCTCTGTAAATTAGAGCAGGGTTACTCAAGCTGTGGTGCGCGTACTACTACTGGTGCTCCAAACATTGTTTACCGGTAGGCGGCCTTAATAAAAAAAACGGTATTAATGTAAAAATCTTACAAAACACGTAGCTATATTATGTGGAAAAATGCAGACTTATATAAATGATAGAGCAGGTGGTCCGTGTACTTACCATTGGACTTTAAATAGGTGAATAATGGGTCATTACGGCCTCTTTAATATCATAGACAATTACATTTACGGGAAGAACGCTTTAATGTAGAAGTAGACCCAAAGGAAAGTGACAGGCAGACCTAACAGCCTGCTTGTAAAGTAACCGTTAACAAGAACTGAGTATGGTTTGACATGGTTATGGTGACTTTTGCCAGTTTTCTTTCCGAACTTAACAGTTATAAGCACCGGTCATAAACAAACAAAATTTATGTAGCTGACTCCTCTGTCACAGTTCCGTACTCCTTGACCGAGTCACTTCACTCTCCTGCTTGACAACACACACTTCTCATACGAGTAATTCTGAGCTCCTTAAGGAGCTCGTAAAGACGAACTGATTTCTTTACTCTCTGTTGTTACATTGACAAGTAAGATCATGTTTACTCTGTAAACATGATGACAAATTATGACAGTAATCTGTGTTCTTACAGCATGCAGTTTGGTGGAGTTTTTAAGGTTATCATACTACCCTATACTACAACATGCTATGCTATCATACGCTATGCTGTGGTGAGATAAGCAATGCTACACTATGCCAAACTATTCTATAAAACATTACACTACAACGTAATACACTACATGATACAACACTACACTATACTACACTACACTACGATAAACCATACCACACTGCAGTACACTATGCAGTAATAAACTATACAAAACTACACTACACTATACAACCCTAAACTACGCTAATCCACGATATACTACTCAGCATTATACTACGTACATTGTACTATGATCACTCCATGACATGCCTATGCAGGCGCAGAAGGGAGGCGGAGGTACAGCTCCAACCCATTCGCAACCCGGCGCTAGAAGGGAGTGGGTGGTCAGCACTACGCCCCGGCCGCTTTACCCCTGGAAAAGAGAGGGCATCCATTGTACAGCAGGCTGGAAGGGCCTCGGGTACGGTCTGGAAGGGCATGGAAGGTTTCGGCCCCACCAGGATTCCAGCCGTAGCGAATCGCTGTACCCACTACGCCATCCCGGCGGCTATTATACTACAGTATAATCTATTATTATATAATATATTATATTATACTCTAATACATTATACTGCACTCTATTATAGTAGACTATACTGTATTGTACTAGGCTACACTGTACTATACTGTACTAAATTATACTATACTCTACTATACTATACTGCACTGTACTATACTATACTATACTATACTACACTATAACATTCTATTCTATACTATACTATACTACACTATAGTATACTATACTATATCTGAACAACACCCGCCGTTAACACCTGAAATATTTTAGGCCTATAAGTCAGGTTGCCAATTTGCATACATTTATTTCATTACAGCTTGTTTTGAAAATTACTTAGCGCAATTTTACACCGGTTGGACAAATAAGTATATTTTACTCTTTAGACTTAGTAAATTTGGGGACGAGATTTTCCCCACCCGTCCAAACCGGTCCTGGGGCCCACCCAGCCTCCTATACAATGGGTGCCGGTCTCTTTCCTGGGGGTAAAGCGGCCGAGGCGTGGAGTTGACCACCCACTCTCATCTAGTGCCAGGGTTAAAGAAAGAGTAGAGCTATACCTGTACTCCCCCTCTGGGCCTTCATGGCCCGTTCTAGGGAGAACTTTACATTTTACTTAGTAAATTAAAGTTGTCCCGTTAAATGTCAAGTAGGTACTGAGGGAAAGTATAAGTATAGCTCCACCCATTCCTGATCCCTGCGCTAGAAGGTGGTGAGTGGTCAGAGCCCCACCACCGCCGCTTTACCCCCTGGAAAGATACGGGGTACGCATTGTACAGGACGTTGGGTGGGCCTCGGAGCCGGTCTGAACATGTCTGGGAAATCTCCCCTGCCCCGGAATTCAATTAATGAATAACATCTTGAAATTAGTGATGGAACTACTGAACGTATCTTAATTTTATTACACTTTATTATCGCTCATACTGTAGTCCTTCGGGTTCTGAGAGTCTAGTCTGGTAGGCGATTACGAAGGTGTAGGCCGTACGTACTGCCTCCATCCTCAGCACAGGAAACTTCTACACTGAAGATGGAGGCACTCTATTTTTGTGGTAGCCACCTACATGATTTCAAGGTGTCACAAACCAGAAGATCACAATATGCATAGTTTTCAAGATTGGCAAGTGTCCCTATGCATAAGAACCATTTAAGACAAAATCGTTTTTCAGTATTACTGTGTACTACGAGAAGTATTAAAACAAATGCAGACATTTGCATTTGAAAATTATTTAGGGCCTCTCACACACGAAGTATAGCTTTCAATCAGCACTTACATGTTAGCGGCAAACTTATAAAAAGCTAGGTTCTCTTCTAGTAGGAACTATCGGTCTAAATGGATTGCTTTAGAAGCAATATCTACGTATCTTCTATGTAATAATCAACAGTAATATATCCGTAGTGAGCTCGCGTTAATTAGTCCTGCAGAAATAAATTGAGTTCATGCACCAATGTAGAGTCCTGAGAGTATCGTTTTGAAGTTTATGGTTCGAACACAATTATTATGTTTTTCGTGCTCCTCAGAAACTAGCAGCGAATGCTGAAAGAATAACTCACATTTGGACGCAGCCAATTCCCGCTCAATCCTTATAGTTCACGATTCGTAGTTACCAGAATACTGCCTTTAAGCCTGCGAGAATCTTTTTTGATATAAAAGTAGAGAAAGTTGAGAACAAAGAAAATTGTGTATGAAATAAAAGACTAAAAAGAAAGGAAAGGAAGTACAGTCCCTTTGTTCTTTGTGTGTCTGTAGTTCTTAATATTAGCCATAGGCCCTAAACTTAGGCAACTCCTGTTTGCTGAATATTGACGAAAACAACTAGCTTTCTTACAGTATATTCTAAAAGTCCAGCATTGCTACTACCATATACTGAGCTGTAATGAGGTAAAGAAAATCAGTACCGTCAATCAAAATCTCTCCTTTCTGCGTACAGCTCTTATGCTTCCTGTCCACTGTACATCCTTATATTGTCATCATGTATTGTAGCCATTTTCTTCACTCGAATCTTGGTAATGATGACAATGTGATAAACTTCTCTAGTGACAAAGGCTTTGAGTTGCTTAATATTGGCCAGACGAAGCTGCAGGTTAACTAACTGTAGACAGACAGTGCTGATCCTTGAGTGCATCCATCAGTGCAACCCATCAGACATCAGACCTCAGTATAGTTCAAATATTCATAAATAGGCGCCTAGTTGATTATATACACAAAGAATCCTTTGATTTTTCAAACACTTTACAAACATTTCATAAGCAAAATATTTTACAGTGTGGGGTTATTAGCACTGAATAAGAAGTGGTAGACTTCTGAAGATGGGTGGTATTCCAGCTTAGGCTTTGGGCAGGGGGTGAACGATACATCGCCATCAGAAAAAGTCATTTTCATATCGTCACAACGCCTTGGGCTTCACAAGTGTCCGTGAATACAAAAGTAAACCTTTATTTCCTATAATAGACAGAAAATATATTGAATAAATCAGCGAGTTTTAACTTTTCAAGCAGAAACGTTTATCATGGAGCTAAGTAGTTAATATGTTAGCTATGAGTAGTAGGTCTACCAGCACTACCACACCTTATCGGCTGCCTGTGACTGCTTATTTGGCATATTTACGGACACATTTCGTATCTGGAGGCCGTCTGTTTCATTGGCATCCTGCCTTGGTCCCAAGGAACAATCCTTCAGAATATAACGTACAAAAATAGGGAAATGAATAGACTTATTTGAAATATAGAGCGTAACCATTCCTTGTAAAAACCTACTTGCCAAATTGAAGTAGAATGAGTAATTTATATTTCGTAATAAGTATTCCTGCTTCATTACCGCATGACTCGAGTAAATACAAACCAGAACGCTGAGTATTTATATTCCTTGTCACTATTAAAACTCTCGTTTGAACGTATGTGAAAAAACACTAATGTATAAAGAATGGAAGGTAAAGTAAATAAATAGAAATTTATACGATTTTATACGAATTTAAATCAGCGCTATTACAATTATTATTTAAGTGAAGGGAAATTTGTATTATAAAAACAATACTGCTCTCCTATCAAACTAACTGCATGAAGCAGCTGCTCAGATTTTCCAGAGGTACTCCGCCTTTCATGGAACCAGAATGTTTGTTACTGCATGCTAAAGAACCCCCCACTTGTACCTACTATAAGTCAGACAAACCCATTTCGCACATTTTTACCCTGCTACTAAAATATACGTAACAAAATTGTCCTCCCATTTACGCCTAATTTTCCAAAGTGGCCTCATTTGTTTCGTTCTCCTGGCTAAAATTTTGAACGTATTTGTAAACTTCTCATGCGTGCTACGTTACCTGACAATGTCGTCATCCGAGATTTCCCTTTCCTAATAATATTTCGTGAAGATTAAAATCTGTGAGGCTGCTTGTTGGATTCTTCAGTTTCCTATTACTTCCCGACTCTTGGGTATTTTAGACATATTAGATTTATCATGTAAAACTAAAGTTACTATATTTGTGTAGGTAAGCTTAAAATGTAAATGGGTTTGAAACCTTTACTAATATTCGCTTGTACCTTTTACTGCGTGTTTTAACATTCAATCAGTCTGCAGTTTTTCAGCAGAGAATCTGTCTAGGATTCGCACGATTTTGAGAAAAACAGAGACTAACTCCATAAAGCAGAGTCCTTCTTAATAAGCCAAGATTTCCTCATATTGTCAAGAATTTTCAGCACTTTATGGAAGCCAAATTCTATTAGCGTGTTGAGAGGAACGCACCATGTGCCCCAAACCTGACTCAGATGAATCCAGCCCTCCCAACCGATTTCTTTATAATATATTTTAATATTATCTTCCCATAACCTTAAATATTATTTACCTTAAACAGTATTTATATTAAATACAGGCTTTATAGGCTTTAAGTATATAACGTTTGGCGTTTTGGCCTATTGTAACAGACGGCTCCATCATCTACATCTATTTTTATTGTAGTTTGTTTAACTATGTTGTCAGTAACTCGGACTATAACGCTGAAAATTTGATGACAATGAACAATGATCCGCAAAGGAAGCGGAAGAAACTGTCATGATCTAGAATTATGTTAAATCTCGGCTTTTGCCTGAAGGGACTGATGATAATCACAATATCCTGCAGTCAGAATAATCAGTGTTCTCGTTGAAATTCGAACTGAATTCGAGCTACTCTATCTGGTAACCACATCTCAATCCTGGACAATGGTGCAGTGGCAACTTTAATCCATCCTCAATATCGTAATCTGAGGTTTATCCACAAGACACGAGGCTTCTTTCGCACAAGAGAATTTTGTTTTCGGGGACGCGTTGGCAGTCTGCGCCGTGAAATTTCATTTTGCTCATACACAAAGACGGACACACAGGCTCTGCGGGGTGCATATTAACTATTTGAAATTACGAATGGCGATATCCAATATGTTTTCTCTCCCGTACCTTTACTACGTACGATGGGGTGAAACCATTTAAGGGACGAAGGATGTATTTCCTTGTAAGAGAGACAGAGAGTAAGGGAGAATAAAATCCTTCTTTATTCCCTGCTGGTAAGAAGTATAGTAATAGTTCTCCCCCTTTCAATAGAACAGGGAATATGTAACTGTATCATTATAGCGGCGTGAGGTTCGGTCTAGCGCGTAAGTTCTGCTTTATGACGCAGGGGGGATTGAACACATCTTTCTCCATCATTCATATTCAAGAATTCAAGAAAGAAACAATTTACATTTGTTAAAGGGACAACCCAAATTTAAAACGACACATATCAGCTTATCTAGACCGTAAGTCTTAAATATTGTGACAATGCATGGCACACAAATTAACAGCTAAATTATGTACAACCTTGAATACTATTAAGCTCTTCAATCAGTCCCATCACTATGAACAGTAAGGAACACGAACTGAAATACTTTCAAGATATCAACTACGTCGAAACAGAATACCTACGAAATTTAATTCGCTGCCAGTTTCCGCGTAAGTGACGAGGGATATGTCAGTTTGTTCGAGTCCTCTTTCCTTTGTCAGTGTACTAAAGAATGACAGATCAGCGAGAGAAGGCAAACTGACAAACATCTGACAGTTAAAATAGCTCAGCGCTTGAGCGTGAATGTGGCAGTGAAACAAAGTAATCGTCTCAGACAGAGTCCAGTTTAGTGTTGGCTAAGCTGAGGTGAGAAGTCCTTAATGGTGGAGATGGCGACATTCGCCGAACAGTAGGCGATTTTTTGTTGCATTCGCATCCCTGTGGCCATACACATATAACAAATAAAATAACGAATAGTTTATCTCCTTCAAGTCTTATGTTCTGGAAGATTTTCACGAAAAATTGTCTAGTCACTCCAATTATACTTGCAACTGGCAGAACGTAACGGGTGGTTTACATGAAGGTATATAGGTAAAGTAAAGGTAAAGTTCTCCCTAGAACTGACCATGAAGGCCCAGAGGGGAAGTAGAGGTACAGCTCTACTCTTTCTTTAACCCCAGCACTAGATGAAGTTGGGTGGTCAACTCCAAGGCCCGGCCGCTTTACGCCCGGGAAAGAGACCAGGTACCCATTTTATACGAGGCTGGGTGAGCCCCAGGGCCGGTGAAGGTATATAGACCCATGCATTTCTGAACTCGCCCATAGCGTAAAGCTGTAACACTTGCCAGGGCGAATAAAGCAGGAAAATTAAACTCAATTTTTGTACTTAATAATTTTTTTCATAATTCTCATGATTTTCGCAAAAATCAGAAACAAATGACGCGATGTCTACATTTCCAAAATTGTGCTGCATATCGAAATATACTCCTAAAGGACAAAGAAATTATAGGTAGCCTTTTGACAGTTCATATTTTCATAAAACAATCAGCTTTCTGTGTTTGGTCTCAAAACAAAGACTTTGGCACACGCGTTTCCACATACATGGGGTTATCATCATCTATAAAAATGCTATTAGTACGACCATATTAGTGCCAATATACATTTTTCTACTATGTACATACAATTATATTTCATATGTCTTAATTAAATAAATTAAAATTATTTGGTCAACTAAACTGCCCAGCTTGACTTTCAGAACCATTAACTAATTACTTGTGGTACATACTCATATACGTTTAATACAAGGAGCCGTTTTTACACCTCGCTCTTTTCCACCATCATATTAGCAGCCTCTCTTTCGTTGTGGGGTAAGCTGTCATTGCATTTAGGTCTTTCAGTGTCACTACATGGCCGAAATTCGAATCCGTAACTCCTTAAATACGAAGGAGTGTTAAATAATCAACAGCTTTTTGTGAATGTTCAAGTTTCGGTAGTGGAACTTAACATTAAATCTTCCATCAAATATTAGTAGTTATATGTATAATTTCCCCTTTAATAAACTCGCATCTCAACTGAGTCTTTACACGTCACGTTAGAATGTTTATTAATAAAAGACATTAAACTAACAATATAGGGAAGGATATTGAAAACTATTACGTTAAAACTGAGTTGAGATGAAAAGTGTTATGGGAGTTACACAATATTCAAAAGGGTTGGGCCACAAGAGACACATATATACCGATAATGAGAGAGTACAGCAAGGGATCGTATTACAAGCCTCCCCCTGTACATACATATCACGCACCATACTACAGTCATCGACGGCGAAGGGTAATTGCATTTGGGAATATCTTACCGCGGAACGGAACAGAGGTATCGCGTTATTACACAAGGACACCTTTAGGTGGAAGTGAAGTATTCAACGGGTAAAGTAATTCACCAAGTTTGGAATGGCAGGGAAGGGTTCCTGTAGGCCCGTAGAGGGCATATGTGTGTATTGGCAATGAATGTGCTTGCTTCCTTCGCCGTTTTTCCTCTACACTGACAGTCATTGTAGGATGTCACCGTCACATGCAGATTTCCTCTTCTACACACTAAAACTTATATCTTATTAATTTCAACACACTATGTGTCCACAAGAACATAAAATACTACTGAAGTAAATACAAGTCTCCTTAAACTATGAAGATGGGAGGACGTAACTTCGGCAAATATAACACAATCGACACAGCGTCGATGTGCTGTGAAAACCTCAATGCAAATCTTTTTCTTACTGTCATGTTCTAAATTTGATATTTTTCGTTCTAGAACTTTATTTCATTTGTAAATCGAACAGTAACTTCAATTGCCACTATATGTATGAAGTTTACGTAAGAACAATCGTAGGCCTAATAATAGAAATAATATTCAGCTATTTTATTTTCCTTTATTTGCGTTATCAATTAAACTACTTTTAAGTTTTCTGCAAAAACTATTTGATTTTAAAATGTCAATGCGTCCACAAGGATCTTCCCTTGTACTTTTAGTTGTGCATTTAGGGCGGGTCCCCGCGGAAACCTCCCACCTCGATCGTTTCCGATCTTTTGTGCAACTCTCCGCTTCACACGCCAGCAGCACGTGGTGTCCCCACGCGGTCACCCATGTAAGTACCAAACAAGGTTACTTAACTGCGGCGATCTAACGGGAACAGGTGTAACCAACCTATCACGGACTTTAACTGAACATGTGGTTGCTTTATATCCATATTTGAACACAATATTGAATGGATCATATTGACATAAAATTACATTGGAGGTGTTTAGAGATACGTTGTGGTTAGTGCAATAGACAGAAAACATTCAGGAATATCTTATTACCTAGTATGGCCGTGCCATGGCTTAGGCGGTTAGTCGCGGAGGCCCGGGTTCGATCTCGGGTCGGTCCATGTGGGATTTGTGGTGGACAAAGTGGCACTGGGACAGGATTTTCTCCGAGTACTTCGGTTCTAACCTGTCAATTTCATTCCACCGGTGCTCCATTAAAATGCAAAAGCAGAAAAAACCTCATCTTCTTCTTCACAGGGTGGTACAATAAGCCTTCAAGGCTGCGGTGGGTCCGTAGCATCTGCTGCGGGGCCCTTCAATAAAAAATACCTAGTATTATTGATATTCAAAGTTCAGAAGAAATACTGCATTATGAAATGGCGCAATAAAATAATGAACCCGGAGTGCTCTGCTCAGATTTCTCTTCATGTTTAACAGAAGACAGACAATGCATTAAAGGATGTAAACAGAAGACTGAATAAAAGGGAGGAAATTATAACAGCAGATCTGCAACTGCAAAGTCAGCAAAGTCCGAAGTTTGCAAGTGAGCTGCCAGTGACACTGTGTCTGCTTGTGTCAGAGACGGGCAAAGCTTACTGACAATCACATTAAAGCAGACTTTTTGCGAAGTTCATTTTATTTTCCTACCGTGTTCCGTACGTTCGTTCTTCTCTTCGTTTTGATTCGTCATTCTAATAGGTCTAAATTAAAATTTTAAGCTATATATTTACAGTTACGTACGTTTTATGTCCCAGCCAATTCCACTTCATTCAATCATTAAAAGTTTTGATATTTATGAATGAAAATGAAGTGTAATTTACAAATTAGGAGGCCATTTTCAAAAACATTCTTTCCTTCTTCAGATATTTCGGAATACATGATGGTGATGGAGATCGGAAATGATGGTAAAATGTTCTTTTCTTGCCTCTCTCTCTACTATTTACTTCCCTTATGTTAGCTTCAGCTGAAATATTTAATTTCATATAGGTCTGACTGACCGACTTCTTCTTTTCATTACATCTCCCTTTAGGCAAACACAAAACACGTCATTACTTAGTGTGAAACATCAGTACGAAATTTCAAATATTGCTTTATCCATGCTTCGTAAATGTCTGACAGGAAATGTGAAAATGGGACAGAACTAAATAACAAGAAGATTTTCACCTAGTTAGTACAAGTGGGGAAAATAAATTAAGGAACAATAAATTAATGGAGCTGAGGGCGAACTTGGGGCTAATTTCGGTTAATGTTAAAGTCTTCTGGAATATGACGCCGTGTAGTTTGGCATATATTTAACGACATTTGGGAGGAAATTACATCCTAAAAGGTCTCATATGGAAGAAGACTTGAATACTTATCAACAATGTTAAGAGAACATCAAACATAGCAACATTTTTTCCAAGGATATAATAATATAGAGACGTAAGGGTAGCAGCGTCCTCCTGAAATAATTTTTGAATTTATGAAATCTGTCAATTGTACCTGATAGCAAGCGTTTGTGATAATGAGAATTGACCTACTGGTTCCATAACAACAGGATTCCTTGTGATCAACGTATTAATTACCGAGTACTCAATGGACTCAAAGTTACATAAACTTCACACTTGAAAAGACTTCTTCCACGTTCCCACTAATTATCATAGAAAAATTGCATTCATCCTAGAATTAATTACTGATTCTTTATACAGATCTAACTTAAACAAAAGAGAAGCTAAGTCTGAAAGATTCTTGGAACTGAGAGAAATGTGAGTCTTTTGATTTGTCACCATTACGAGCAAAGTTTAATTAAATTCATTTAAGAGATTACAATAAAAGTCGGCTTATTACTGTGACATAACACAAATTGTTTTAAGCAATGTCAATGTATTTATGTCCTAAAGAGTGACTACAGATAGGGGTATAATGTTTTAATGGTATAAAAGACTACACAGATTAATCTGATGGAATTAACCAGAGAAATTCACAGGACTGCAATCCTGGAGTTAAAAGAAATATTCCCACAATGATTCAACAGACCAGCCCAGTTTTAATTTCTCAAATTACGTATGATCCCAAAGTATTCAGGATTAATTTAATTGCAGATACGGCCTCTATGTAACGTACTTGAGAGGCGTTCTTCTTTGCCCCTTTAGGTCTTCCTCCGTCTAAAAATTTTAGAATTTTATAAGCTGTATAACATTGCGCATAACTCGTTTTTGCATTTAAGAACTTTAATACATTTAATTAAACAATAATACGGTGCTAAGTATATTTAATACAATTTGCACAGATGAAATCTGTGGTCTTCTGGGTAATTACATGGCGTCGTGTGGTAATTATTTACCGACGTTTCGGGACAACGTATCGGTCCCATCTTCACGGGTCAAGATTCCGAAACGTCGGTAAATAATTACCACACGACGCCGTGTAATTACCCAGAAGACCACAGATTTCATCAACATCGCGGTGCAAGCCTGAAATCAAAATTTGCACAGATATACATGTCAACTGTCTTAAACTACTTGCATGCACATTTTATAATAAAAGTGATGAAAACTCCTTTCTTGAAAGATAAAATAGTGACATGATATGCTGAAGATGCTTGGCCTAATTATGTGGACTGCATTTTAAAGAATAATACCTGAAGCTTTACCTTATAACTCAGATTCTAAGACGCTGGTTCAAAATACTTGATGCATCTTCTACTTTTCACAAATATTAAGAAAATCAAATCCTTCCCTGCAAATGGTTTTTAATAAAACTTACTTAAAATTTGAAAATGCTATTGCTCATTCTGCACAGACTTTGTTATAAATGAGGAAAATTAATTTTCTTTTCTCCATTCTAACAATTTATAAGCTAACATTTTCATCGCCCAATGTATATTTTGGATTTTAAAATACACTTAAGAATGAAAACTTCCATTACTACTTCTCAATTTTGTAAATAATGAAATTGGACTTTTAGAACAAGGTAACACACGAATGAAAATTCAAGTCTTCTGAGACGTTACGCCATTAAGACTGATATATATTTGCTGGAGTCTAGATCTGGACGTAGAAGGGATAATAACACTGATAGTGATCTGAAAGGAACAGTATGTGACGGATCGTCTGACACAGGGCAGAGGTCACTGATGGGCTATTGCGAAATGTAACAAAGCTTGTTTTCATAAAACGCAGGAGTCTGAAGATCTAGTGCACTAGTGCCAGCTTTATGTAACTACGTTATATAAAATTCATGAAACGACAAATGTTTCTGCGATATGAACAATCCATCACTGTTTATTATAACAAATTGCTGTACTAAGTAACTAATTACATGGAACACAATATTTGTTAAGCACTTCATAGTCATTCTCGTAATAAGAAATTGTCTGCTATTCTGCTGATCAGAATTTCCCACCGTCACCATCAAAACTCGTCGGCAGATCCCAGCACTAATTAAGTTAACCACTTTACATCACATCTATCTGAGATGAACATCTGCAAATTGTTGTCCAGTAGACTCCTAATTTAAGCTTTGCTAAATATAATTCTGAATATATGCAGAATGACCTACCTATCTCACATCCTTTATAAACTACGGTAAATAATTTTTAAATAAATAAGATAAATTTATCATTTCGTAATGGAAAAACGTAAAGTAACGCAAAGTGGTTGATATGTGATGTTTTGAAGAAGGCGAACATTCGTATTGTGTATTGTAGGCAAGTCTATCCTGAAGAAGGAGGCAGTGTAATCCTGCATTATGATGGTACCCACGTTCGGGACCACATAGTGTCCAACACAATGCCACAACAACACACTGCAAAGCAAAATTGTAATATGTTTCAGCAGTAAATCACGAAGAAGTATGGGGGAGATGCTCCACGCAATCTCAGCCTGGGCACTGGCTGGAGGTGCGAGGTTAGCCTCACTTTCATAAATTTTACCCAGGTGAACTTCCGTGGTACCTAATGGGTAAGTCCTGGATACGGTTCAAAGGAGATTTATTCCTGCCCCTGCCAAAATCGAACTCTGGTCATCCAGCCTGCAGCTAGTCAGTGGAGTCTCTGAAATATTCCAGTTCATCCAGTGTGTTCAAATTTAAAATGGGGTAAATATTTCAACACGATTAAAATGAAACGCTTCATTTGTCATACAGTATAATGATTGAACCATAACTAGCTTATGAATATCCTTTCAGAATAGAGTTGCTAAATCATTTACGAACGCATAATGAAATTGTAGTCAGGAATATAAATAACGTAGTCGATGTAGTGAATAACCTGTGGGCAGGCCGATAGGGAGTCTTCTTTCTGTTGCCGGCATTGGCAAGATATTTAACTTTCTCCAAATCGTCCAGACCGCCTGTGAGGTCCACACAGCCTCTTACCAGAAGCTCATTCCCCAGGTGCAAAGCAGCTGAAGCGCGAAGCTGATCACTCACCTCAATCTACTGCCGAAGATAACGATTGGAGACGTACTTCCGCTCCCACATACGCCTTCATAGCATGAACTGTAGCTTTAATGAGATCCTTGTTCTTAAATGAGAATGATGACAGACGAATACAGGGCGTTGTTCATGTGGACAGCAACCAGCTGCTCTATGTAATTATTAAAGGAACCTGAATTCCTTCTAATAGATATGAGAGCTCATGACTTGACTCCTTAGATGTGCAAAATAATTTAATAAGCAATAATTTAATAATGAAGAGTAATTTTTATTACAAACAATTTTTTTTTGTATCGCTCGACAACCTTATATGGGCCTGGGCCTCCTCGTTTCGTCGAGGTTTCATGGTCACACACATCTGAGACACACCACAGTCGGTAGGACTCCTCTGGACGAGGGACCAGCTCGTCGCAGAGACCTCTACCTGACATCACACAACACTCACAAGAGACAGACATCCATGCCCCCGGTGGGATTCGAACCCACAATCCCAGTAATCGAGCGGCCGAAGACCCACGCCTTAGACCGCACGGCCACTGGGATCGGCTTATTATAAACAATGGGTCCATCAAATTCTTTCATACTCAAAATTAATTAATGGTTATGAAGAAATAAAAGCTGAAACATTTTAGGTAAGCTTCAAAGTCAGTAAACAACATTTAACTTTGTTAGATTCGGCTACAGGAGATCAAATATTGATTCAAGCTGCTTTATTTATCATATATAGGCCTACGTATTCCAAAAGAATTAGAGTATAAAGAATAAATCTCTCAGCTACTTATAAATTTAGAAAATCATATGACTTACGTAACCAAGTACCTAACTATGCCAAAGTGTGCGTAGTCTTAGAGTAATCACTGTTCCATGCATGTAACAGCAACATAAACACATTTTCCTAGTTTTCGTTCCTGAGAATTACTAATATCTCATGATAATTGTTAGTATCCGACAAGAAGGGCTTGTGCCAAATACAAATATGTATTGAATTAAAATATTTCTGACCTAAGGTGCGTCAAGAGCCCATATTGAAATATTTAAAAAGTAAACAATGAATATTGTAAGAATTGAAAGTTTCGTAATCCTTTTAACTTTAAAAAATAACACATTATATAGTTATCCTCTTTGTGTCTTCAGGCCTAGAAATTTATTTGATTAAAATTAACAAATTCGAAAGTAAAAATTGACTTTCTCTTTTGAAATGTTCTTACATATTTCTTTCTAAAGCATGGAAAGAAGCACATGTATAAAATCACAGATCTGGATCACACTAAAGTAATTTTAACCTGTCCTATTTTGTGAAATTCCGACTTAAGGGCTTTTAAGGGATGCTATACATAAAACTTAAATAAAGCTTTTGGTGACTCGAGTGGAATAATTGCTGGGAGTTACATTTTCCACTCCGCCTCTTCATTGGATGAAACACTCATCTGATGTGGTACTGATGAAGATGGATAGTGATACATTTGTCAGAGTTCTTACAGCATTACATTAACCCGGTATTTGTGTAACACAGTGTAACATCTGAACATTAATACAGATGGCTGTTACGGTGAACGAAAACGGAATAGCTGCTGGAGCTCTAGAATTACCGAAAATATTTTATGTCACAGGGGAAGTTTATCATGATCAACAATTTATTTATTTGCGTGGAAAAATAACTTGGAAATTACACTAAAATTATGCATGGCAATAAGGTGCTTGTAGTGTTTTCACATTCATATATTATGTTTTAAATTCTCGTCGTAAATATATGTAACGTTTCTGGCTTTGCTGTTTATCAAATAAAAGATTGTACATTTCCTGAGGTAAAACAATGGTTCTAATGAATCGGTAAATTTGGTATTAAATTCGCTCGTAAACAGCCTTGTTCTGCTTCATAAGTTTTGGTTTCTCTGTCATTACCTTTGACAAGCTACATTTCTTCTGCCGGTTGGAATGCATTCCTATACTAAACTAGGATATGTGAATTGTTCATTCTTAATAAATGTTGTGTCCATTTGCATATTTAATCCACAATAACCCCATTTAACTGTCTGTAATTAGTTTTCAATTCTTCATTTTTTGTGGTCATAAAATTTATTGTCAGCAAATGACCAAAATATCTCGATTTTTTCAAATCTTTCTTTATTCTATGTAATCAAAATCCAATTTTTATACACAGAAATGAGCGTTGGTACTTCCGTTATCTTTATAAATGTCAACGCTTCCTTACTGCTTCTTTTAAATATGCGTCGAACTCTTCACGTTTAAAGCCCTTTGCAACTTTTGTAGCTTAATATATGTGCCATTGTTATTTAGACACTCTACAGTACATATAGTTAAATACATGTATTTGTTTAAGTAGATGTTAAATTTTTAGATATCTTTAGTTAATTTATACAACATATAACGACAATTTAGGGGGATACAGAATGATAACAAGTGAGATAAGTGAGATCTGTGATAGGTGTTGCAACGTGCTTTACAGACTTCCCAGGTCTCATACGACGGCCAAGTTCCGGTTATTCAGTTTTTGGAATAAATAAGATTAATTTTACATTAAGAATAAACTACGGTGTATATGAATAAAATAAATCCGCATCGAAATCTAATACATTTCTCCTCTATCATATCGCATCTAATTTTCGTGCATTTAACTCCACACAACAACAAATGACAATTTTAAATAACTCTGCACACTTCAGAAGAACTTGAACATTTTGTCTTTGTAAAGGTTTTATATTCTTGGTAGTTTCAACCATAGAGTATATTTGCAGAAGCATTTCACTCTGTCATCACACGACTAAAATTTTACGATTTATTTATTCATTATTTTTTATCAACGCTGTATAAATCCTGAGATTACTTGGCAAAGAAGGGGTACCAGACCCTACTACAATTTGTTCGAATTAGCGGCTCATAATACGTTCAAAAGCGAGAAAATTTTGAAAATCATTGTAATCTGGTTTTGAATTGAATAATTATAATATACAAAAAATCGGAATTTCATTGTCGGCAGAGTGAGTAGATTACACCTGGACAACAAAGAAATCATGATATGATTCCCGGTAGGGATAACAGATGTCTCTCTAATCCATTGTTTCTCAGCCACGTTTCCAAAGAAACCGTAGGGATCTGCAAGAAATCGTGGAATGAACACATAACAATTTTTGCAATTTTAAAATAAGGCGAAAAAGTTCAAATAACCCATGAAACATAGAAAAAATTGTTCAGTTTTTTTCTTACAATGTAAGATACTTATATACATGTATGTAGTTATGTATTTATATATGTATGTATATACGTACGTATGTGTATGTGCACGTACATATGTGTATATGCACGTATGTTTATACGTAGGTGTATATATAAGTATATATATCAGACATTTAAAAATAGATTTGCGTGAAAATTATGTAGCAGTGACTTAATTGCAATTTTCACTACCAAATTTTCTGGGCTGTACACCGTTTCATATGTAGGGTTTCCTCAGGATGTGAAAAATTATTATAATTGCTTTCCTTAGAAGAATGTTTGGGAAACACTGCTTTCATCCAAATCGTCCAGACCGGTTCGGGGAACCACCCAGTCTCCTATTCATGACTACTGGGGGTCTTCCGAGGGGTAAAACGGGCAGGGCATGAATCTGACCACACACCTCCATCTAGTGCCAAGTTTAAGAATGAATGGAGCTATACATCTACTCCCCATATGCCTTCACGCAGCGTAAAGTGAAAATTTTCTTTTTTTTAACATTACTAATAATATAAGTAACGCATAGTGAAATATAAGTTCCAACTTTAAACACTGCACACTACCGTCGTTTCAATGAAAAAAGAATCTATAGAGAATTAGTTCTCCGTTTGTTTGAAGTACTTCTCCAAGAATAAACATGCAGTATATTCGGATAATTTCTTGTTCAACCATTCTCTCGATGTTACACTGAAGCGTAATAAGGATTTGTTCTTAGTAACACTTTTTGTCACGTTAAATTCACTGTCTTCCCTTCTATTCCATTTTCCCAGTTTCCTTTTCTACTCTCTTTTGAGATGTCTGGCTTGTTAGTGCCGCTTCTTCTTTTAACTTCTCATTTCCTTATTGTGGGTGTAACGGGATGCGAAGGGATTATTTTCAAGTGTTACGAGTTTCAGAAAGTGATCCTTACTTTTTAACTAAGGAAATGAGAAGAAAATCAATGTAAAGGACTAAATGAAATCAGTCATGTAACTGGAAACTTACATTTCAGCTTTTTGCTAATTAGTGGAATATAAAGCTCCTGTTAGTTAAGTGTATAACTTCACAATGTTCATACTTAGTATTCCATCATAAATAAACACTTTTCATGTCACTATGGTAGTTAGTTCACTTCTCCAGAAAAACAGCTGCGTTTTGATAATCAGTCCTAATTAGTTATTTATATGTAAATTAAAGTGCTAATCTCTGTGTCATGAAGGTCAAGCACACTTATATTTAATGATCCTAACGTCGTACATCTGAAGACTAATTAGACTCACTCATAAAGGTACATGTCTCTTAATTAGTTCCATATTACATAAAGTATTTTAACAAGATAATAATTGATGTGTTTAAGTCCAACAACAGAACAGTCATTTTCTTGGCTAAGGGAATTACGTCACAGCCTATTGTAGTATGACAGTACTGAGCAAATATGATGGCCTAAGAAAATTATCGTCTTGTATGAAGTGGTCTTTGTAGTTTGGTAGAAATTTGCCGACGTTTCGGAGAAAATACTATTTACAGGCAGACGATATCTTTCAGAATACATGGTTTCAGATCTCAGACGACGCTAATATTCAAAACAAATGTGGCCATAATATACTAAATCTTTTCCGTCTTCTTTATGTTTCCGCTGCAGTAGCTGACAATAAGACATGGCCAGTTCCTTTGTACAGTTTCGAATTCAAGGCACTTTTCCTCGATGCTTCCTATACTCATACATGCTCATAAGCTTCGTATTTTATATTTTATTTTATAACTTTTATATTCACATTGTTGAGACATACCGTTTCATAGACAACCCCCCTCCCATCCCCCGTTTTTTACATATAATTGTTCAAAATAAGGGAATTCCTTTTTACAAAATGTATAGATTTTAATTTTCGTAGTTATTGTATAGGCCTGATGATAGTTCTATTGAGCTGAAACGGGTAGCCTAATTGTGTCAAAAATATATATGTTGATTGTGACTGTAATTACTGAACAAGAGTGAAATATACTGTGCATGTACGTACCAACGGGGATGTCAAATATTAAGATTGTAATTTTGATCTTAGACATCCCGTTTTGTTGTTTACAAAAACGACCGGTACTTTTCAACGTCAACACGAACTTACTATCGACATTAATTTATCACATTACTATGGAAACATGTTTCGACAAAATATGGTCATCTCCAGACCGAACAAGGTACAAAAATGCAAACATCTTATAAATACATAAAAGTATAAGTCGGATGGATTGAGATCTGAATCCATCCGACATACACTTTTATGTATTTAGGGTATGTTTAAATTTGTATGATTTGGTTGGTTTGAAAATGGCCATATTTGGTCAAAACACTTTGCCATAATAATGGGATAAATTAATGTCAATAATAAAGTTGTGTTGATGGTGAAAAGTACAGGTCATTAGTTTTTGTGCAGTTGACAACACCTCGACACAGATGAAAAAGTCGGCTTAAGAAATTAACGGTAATGTTGAAGTTACCTTCAACATTTAGCCTATGAGGACAGCGTGGGGTAGCAAACACATTACGTTAAGTATTTTAATTCACAGTTGTTAATGTAAAGACCACCTGGTTTAACCTTGATTTTAGGCTTCCGACGCGATGTTGATGAGATCTGCGCTCTTCTGGGACATTACGCGGCGTCGTGTGGTAATTGTTTACCGACGTTTCGGAAAAAACGTATCGGACTTTTGACCCTTGAAGATAGGGCCGATACGTTGTCCCAAAACGTCGGTAAACAATTACCACATGACGCCACGTAATATCCCAGAAGAGGGCAGATCTTACCACCCGGTTTAACAAGAAACAAGATAGGAAATTTACTATAACGTAACATTGTACGCTTTCGTGTAGCCAGTGTTGCAATGGAAACGTAACAATGTGTTCGGTATTGATTGTTTAGGTACAAGGCACTGTCAACAATGTAACAGTAATGATTGTTGGGCAAAAATGTTTTTATGGCGAGTTTATTTCGCCGGCAATAGTAAAACGTACTTAGGTCTTTATTTAAAGTTTTCGATAGTTTGTCCGATTTTAATAACATTTGGAATTTATCGACAGTTTCATAAAAGTCCCCAACATTATACTTCGCGGAAATCCGCCCAATGGGAGCCACGCTCTTACATGCGGAGAGACAGGCAGACAGACAGAGACAGAAAGACAGACAAGCGGACATGACGACGTTAATAGGTGTCTAAAAATCTGTATTTTGCTACACACTGTGTGCCCTTATTTAGTGTGACCTTCACACTAAACAATGATTATATCTCTTAACATGGTTGACAGACTGGTCCTTGTAATGGATTTAAAGTCTACTCACACTGAGGCAAGGTTTAAATTTTTATACATTTATAGGTGAAATTTATGCTTCAACGGCTTAAAGCATAAGTTGGATTCTACCCAAATTAAATCAGTCGTTTTTATTCCCCTATCAAATCCCAGCATGTATTTGACATCGTCTGTGTGAGTTGAGTAGCCCAATTAGAGTGCGGTCACTTGCAGCAAGTGGATTATTAATCACGTTCAATTCAGAAACTCGAGTTGTACTTGCCTTGGAGTTCCCCTCGTGTTTCTGTCGGAAACGACCGAGGCTGAAACGCATTTCTCCCTTCGCACCATAGCGAGAAGAAATGGATGAACACACAAACAATATGGCCACACCAACAATACTCTCTTGAACTTAAAATCAAGGTAACATTTTCTACAAACTTCGGAATAGCCACGTAGTTCGGTTTTCGGAAAAGTTGTTTAATGGAAGGTCATAAAAATGACCACGGGAAAGTCCGATATTTTTCGGAAATTCCCCAAACTTCCAGCTCATTAAGGCACATACAAGTGTTTACATGAAGGTGCATACATGTGCCTAAGTCGCTAATAAATTTGTTATATTTTTTTGTAATTTCTATCTAAGCCCCCAACGAAATACAAAGCGCCACTGCTCCCATTTGGCCATTCCTCCATTTGCCTTTCCTGTCATTTCCATGTAATGCAGAGCCTATTTAATACACATTTTTCCATGTATTTTACTCGTCTCAGACTGTAGTAAAATTCAGACCTTAAAATCATCCAAAATCTGGTACCTCTGTAACAATCTACATGACCAGAAGACTGAATCTTCCATTCAAACTTGGCACTTCAGATTGGGGGGGGGGGGGGTGTACTTATCTTGTGCGTCGCAATTTAGGTTTCTTTCGTTGGGGCAAAACTGTATGTCTGCGGAACTGGGGCCGTCACTGGGCCCAGTGGCCACCCACCAGATGATATACAATAAAATCGACCAATGATTGAATGATAACTGACACAGGAAACGAAAGTACTCGGAGAATTAATTGGATCAGTGCCACTGTCCACCAAAAATTCGACATGGACTACCCTGTAAGTGAACCTGGGCCTACGCAGTGAAAAGTCGTAGACTAACCTCCTGAGCAAAGGCATAGTTTGTACACACTGTAAGTTAGATACAGGCTTAGGCCCTCAAGTATTTTGGTAGCAACATCAGTTACGAGGCTGAAACAAGTATAACATCTTTTCAACGGTGAAAATATTTAAATAATGACAGTGTTAATCTCAATGTTCATTTACTTTCCTTTCCAGCCGTGCCCAAAAGTATAATATATTATCTTAATTATAATAAATATAATTATTATATTAAAGATTTTGATTACAATAAAGACCTTTCTAATGAATTAGAACTGTTGGTCTGATTATATATATAGAGTTTTCCAAGTAAGACTCAGCTACTATTTTCTCAGTCTTGTGACATACCTTAAGTATTTTACTGACTAGGCCATTAAAGTATGTAAGACATTTTACTGTCAGTAGTCTAAAGACGTAAAGTGGAAAATATCTACTACTTTCACTTGATCAAACAGTGCCTTGCACAGCACAGACATGTTTTCGTAACGCCTAATAAAAGAAATATTACAATTTTAAAAACGTTGATCTCAAAAGAAAACTAATGGAGTTGAAATGGACAAAACGTAGGCCTATATGGCAAGAACAGTACTAAATATAACAAAACAGAAAAAGTGAATGAACATAATTGTTTAACATACCAGATATCATATTTATGATTACGGTATAAAGATGAAGTACACAAAATCCAACATAATAAATGGCTCAAATTAAAATAAAAAGACCGACAAATGCACTATTTAACTACTTTAATGTAGTGTCCTTGTATCACCCTACACGTGTTTCGGACTCAAAGTCCATCATCATGGGGTCTCAGTATTATTAAAAACTACTGAAACAAGCTCATGTTGACACAAACGTACATCACTCGTATACCGCTATATATAACTCTACCACAATAGCGGTATACCAGTGATGTACGTTTGTGTCAACATGAGCTTGATTTAGTAGTTTTTAATAATAGTGAGACCCCATGATGATGGACTTTGAGTCCGAAACACGTGTAGGGTGATACAAGGACACTACATTAAAGTGGTTAAATAGCGCATTTGTCGGTCTTTTTATTTTAATTTGATTCATAGAAATGCACGGTGATAACAGTGTGAAAATAATAAATGGCTTATGATATAGAACCAAGAACAATGAAATTCCTAAACGTATTCAAGTATGAGTATAACAAAATATGAAGAACTGTTTTTTCGTATGAACCAAAAGTATGGACAACAAAATAAAACGGACTGGAGGGCTGAAGCTGAAGAAGTAAGTCGAGTGGGATCACAAGCGTAACTTGGTAGGGCACAGGGGGAGCAAATGCCCCCCTTCAATATTTTTTCTACCTAAGAATAGTTTAGCCAGTCAAGAATGTGTGCATTTGGGGTGAGAGTGGAGGAAATGGGTGTATGTATATGAAGGACTGGTTCAAATACATCTTCCCCATATTTCTAACTTGACTCCTTCGTAAATTAAGGATTCCCCCCCCCCCCCAACCTCAATGTTATTAACCAAGTTACGCCTATGTGTGGAATGTTATCAGTCAACACGATGTAACATCCCAGGAAATTTGAGTCTTCAGGAATATCGCAAGGAGGACCTCTGATCTCGCAGGGCTGAACCTCCTGAAAACCTCTTTTCTGTGAAGAGCAGTAAAAGTAGTCACACTGCTAGTTCAAGAGATGTAAGGTATTAGAAAGTAATTAAGGAATAATAATCATAAACATTGTTATTATTATTATTATTATTATTATTTCGAAATACAGAAATAAATGCTCTAAACGGTGTCTATTGAAATTATATTTAAAGAGAGTTTTGAACTATGATCCATGAATAAACATAAAATTATAACTATATGAAAGGATGGATACAGCCAAGGATATTGTAATATAAAACGAACAGGATCCCTAGACTTATCCTCGTAGATGATATTATGAAGGACAGGAACGCGCACGAAATATAATTTTTATATATTTTGCGAAGTTTAAGGTTCTCACACCGGTGTTGCTAAAGACACTGGTTGTGACGATGTGTCGATGGGTAATATCCGACGTTTCGAAAGATCGTACTGGCTTCATCATCAGGGCTAATCAGTCTAGGATGGGATACATTCATTTTATTTCCTTCTACAAAGTGATTCATATAGAACGACCGGGTCGTTGAGGTGTACAAATTCGTAACGAGTGCACACAGCGCCATCTGTTGAGGCCGCGGCAAATTACTCATGCTCAGTACCGTCATGAGAAGACGATGCTTCGGAAGCAAGTTCCATCTGCTTCCAATCATTCTTTCAAGAATTACAGGCAAAAGCGAACCAGGTATTCTGTATGAATCACTCAGTATTTCAAAACCCTCTGAGTCTCTCAGATTCCACAAAGAATATGGCATGATTATTAAATGCGCGGGAAAGAATACAGCGGAAAAGGATTCAGGCCTGTATCCATGTAGGCCTACTATTTCTGCACCTGTTTGTAAGGGCCGAGAAAAGCCACTATGAACCTCATTTATAGTAACAGATTTAAACCGGGACATTTTTATTAAAGAGCAGATGTAATACAGAGTCGACTTTGGCGTCTGGATTTTACAAAAATTAAAATGGTTTACATGTTTAGACTATATATGGTACATACTGAGACTTCACATATAGGCTTATACGGAATATTATATATATGTGTGTGTGTGTGTCTGTGTGTATGTAGTCCTTTGTTTAAGACTACATGGGGTGCCATAATTAACTATAAGAGCGGGACAAAACTGGAAACTCATGGAATGTTCCTCTATTATGCACATACCTTTGCTTTTAAGACAATACATTCCGCTTCAGGACAAAGTTCATACAGACAATCCCAGTATGATATTTGTAAAAACTATTTAAATCTGCATGTACAGAGGCACAGTATGACGTGGGATACCGGCCAACTTTTTTGCCATGTCTACATTATATCGTGCATATTTCTCGATCAAAGGAAATACGAGAGACGTGCAATTTTCAGAATGTACTTACATTCCACCTTGCGATAGAAGATGTATTTTGTGCCTTTTCGCTCAATTCCTTTCTTCGTAAATTTGATGTGCTCGTGTGAATCGGCAGAGAAATCTACAAGAAGGTGAATGCCATAAATGTCGGGATGACGTCACACATCTATATTCCTATTACAAAGAAGCAAGTAGAGGAAGATTACAATAATATATATGTATAACTGGTAATATTTCGACGATTATGTTACCATATTCCCTTAGGTGAAACTGTAAATAATTATCATGTAAACCGGAAATATTCATTGTAAATTCCGTACCCCATGCATTTTCCATTAGACCTGTCACACCAAATTAATTCTCTTCTCCTTAGCCATGATTACAATTTTCAAAACTGGATAAAATTTTTAAAAATTTATACTCATTTTTACTCAGTCACTTCAGGCAGATGCCAATATGGTAGCTTAAGTAGGTAAATCCCGCTTCCGTTCACATCACTTCCATTCTAGTTCGTCCTTTGCAATCATCCTGTCACACGGAGCTGTAGCATGTAGACACGTTCTATACTGTAGCGAACGGTTTTACGAAAAGTTGTTTTTAAATGTCAGCAGTTTCAAAAACATCAAAGCGGTCTTTGGTTGTAAGTCCTGTCGTTTTTGAAGTTCATCCAACATTTCGCAAAACTTGCGGTTGTAAAAGCCCAAGTAAATAGTTAAAACATTTGAATCGTTTCTTACAAAGTGTGCATACATTAAGTAAATATATATAAACACCGTGTACATTACCTTCATACAAAAAATCTGTGTCAGAGATAATAAAAATGAAATTGCAATATATGTATATATATATACATGTATATATATAATCGTGTGTGTGGATAAAGGGGTGCACAAATTTTGCAAAATCTAGAAAGCACCTCAAAATTCTAGGCGCCAGCAGGTGACACGAAATTCCATACAGAAGACCCAAAAATATTAGGTCCCACCGAAAAAAAATTCAGGCGCCATGGCGACCTGGCACTCGGGATTTGTTTACTCTATGTATATAAGGAATGTTCATTGTTTTTATGCTTCACAGTTTTTGTTTTTTTTATTCCATTCCAAGGATGAATACTTTAAGTGAACAATAAAAACAAAATCATATTAATGCTAAGGAAGTTCCCTGATAAGTATAAGAAGTTAGACACTTATAAGGAATAAAATGAATGGAATCCTAACGATCAGCCAGACACTACTAAGTTCAGTGCAGCTCTCTTGCACACAATGTAATACAGCATTCCCAGAGGATTTTCTTTTTATCCTCTCATTTCAGTATATTAAACATTCCACGTGTTTCGAATCAAAACCCTCTTTTCTCTGTGAAATAACGAAAAAGTCAAAACCACATCAACTCATGCACTAAGCAGGAGTCCAGAAGCTGAACACAGCGGAACAGGTGATGTTCAGGTGGAAGAAGAAAGAGGTACAATGTAATGAGACATAATGAAGTTTCAGAGGTAACGGATGAAGGAAACTGCAGGTCTATGACTTGTGCGAGGACGACAAAGCTTATTTAGCGTTAGGAGACGTGTCTGAGAGGCGCACCTACAAATACACAACAGTGTCAGATTTTATTCTAAAGCGACCTGCCTATCTTAAAAAGAAAAATAAATCATTCTAGAGCAAGATTTTGGGTTCAAACAAAACCGTGACTAAGGATTCAGGTCCGCTTGGGAGCTTGAAACCTCAATGATTGCAAGATTTGCGTTATTTTTAATTTGTACTTTATTTAATCACACTCTCCCAGATGCATATGTTACCCCCTCAACCTATGTTCCTTCTTCAATGTGAGAGACGAATTTCCACACCCATACAAAACAGCTGACAAAAAAAGTAAGCACTACAGAATAATAACAATAATTATTGCAGTGATGTGCAAATTAATTGGGACATATTAATTTTCTCTGTTTTGTGGTTTTCTTCAGGAGATAAAGAATTGAGCGTTCACTGGAAATGGTGGGACTCAAGAATGTGGCCTTGAGCAGTTAAACTGGTTTCAGCTGGTTCTGTCCATCTGCAGTCGTCTTTATGTCAGTTTAGCGCCAGAGTTTGTAAAGTGAACTTTATTATGCTTTCTTGCGCTTAAAGATCACAGCAAAACCGAAAATTTTCACGAAAACTGAGAGGGAGATGTGGAAGGAAACGTCAATCAACACCACGAACTGAAAAAATATTGATTAAAAAAGGGTTATTTGTCCACATAAAAAAGTAGGGACTTACAGAGACTTAGCAGCTGGTGGTGTAGTGACTGAGTCTTCAACAGTGCGTCGCAGACTTCTAGAAGTGAGAGAAACTGCAATAAGACCTCTAAAAGGCAGCTTCTTACAAATAAAATAATAAAAACTCGATTGCAATAGGGGAAAAAAATACAAAAACTGAACTAGGGGTGATTGGGAAAGTGTTATGTTTATTGATGAAACCCATTTCTTTGCCCAAGGGTAGAAAAACTATTGTGCGGAGAACCCAAGCTGAAACTCTAAGAACTGGACATCAAGCGCAGACAGTAAAACATCGCCCAAAAGAGATGTTCTGTGATATTTTACCTCCACAGAAACTTGAAGCCTCGTTCCCAATTAAGGTATGATGAATTTAGAAACATAAAACGATATTATAAAGCGTAGATTTGTTCCAGCTATGGAGACGTACTTCTCAAATTATGATGGAATTCTCCGACATGACTTTGTTCCTTGCCTTACTTCAAGAAAAGTAAAGAAAGTGATTGAAGTACTGAAAATAAACATGCTTCAGTGGCCTGGGAACTCCCCTGATTTAAACCTCATTGAGAACATATGAGCTAGAGCGAAGGATAGGCTAGAAAAAATTGAGTGTTCGACCAAATGAACGTTTAATTTCTAACATAATAAAAGTGTGGTTTCATGCTGATGAGATAAGAAATGTGTGTGAAAAATTTATGTCGATGCCAAATCGTGTAAAACAAGTTATTGCAGCTAATGGTGGCCATATTAATTACTAATAATTTATGTAAATAATTCTATGTATTATTTTAATAAACAAAAGATAACACAGCAATAAATAAGCTTTGTTCCAATTAATTTGCACACCACTTAGTCTGTAGCAGAATTAACAGTTGACAGCAGGTACAAAAACCCTACATGGAGGTCTCAGCCTGCTGAACACAAAAGAAAAGTTACAACTTGTCTAGTTAGGGACTTGTGTAAAATTTATTACTCTTTTGCGCGTATACACAAGTCGCATTTATTCATTTTTTACCAGCAACAGGAAGGCATACTGGAGTAAGGATTCCCTCTCTTCCCTTCTCCGCTATCGGAATTACATGCAGCAGTAATATTGCGGAATAGCAAACATTGTTGCAGCTGTGTCCCTCGTGAGATTATTACAAGCATTTTAAATCTTAGTGCCGCCATGTTTTGGACAAAAAATACATTCAAGGTACGTAGACGTAGTTTCATAAGAGCTGCGCACTCATATTTTATTACTACAAATACATTTAATACAGTATCGCTGCATATGCACTCACCAATACAGCCATTTGTATTTTTAAAATCAAGCGAAAAATTTATTATCACAAAATATTCCTTAAAAATATTTTGCATCAAACGAGTCAAAATTGCATTCTATGATCTAAGATTTTGTTTCCGCTGTCTGAAATTACCGGTTAATTTCCATACAACAAAGAGAACCTTCCTGTATCGAATCGTTTAAACAAGCCAGCAATAACATATAGACTTTTGGAAAGTGCTGAATTGTCTGCTGTTACAGGTAAAAAAGAGTATGTTTTTAAAAATATTTACGGCCAGCCGCAGAGATTTACTGCCTCTGTTGATCCCTTTAAATTACAGCATTCGGCATGCTACAACTGGCTAAATCCGATTTTCGACTCCCATCATAGCAGGAGGTGAAAATAAATTCGAATCCTTTACCAGATTTTCAAACCACACGTCGATTAACAGTCAATCGTTTTTCTCCTAGTTCGTTTAACAACAAAATATTGACTTTCAACATGTAAATAAATGGCTAGACTATCAGGCATTCTGAATTAAAGAGTTTGCTACCGAAGATAGTGGGCTGGGTCTTCTTAACTGGATCTCCCCCTTCTTCTTTAATAAGATTTATGAAAAGGGCAACATAATCTCACTCACAAAAGCAGGCCGTTTGTACGACAGCTGATAATATTGTATCCCGGATATGAAGTAAATTTGTGTATATCTTACTTCAGATGGATTTGCTGGAGACATATAGTATTTATGTCATTAATTACAGTAATATATAGAAACCAAAACAATCATACTTCCTGTGTTTGGCTTCACGAGCTCTTAATTACCTCTGATATTCAAGAGATAATTGCTAACATAAAAAGGTATTACCTCATTTTCCACCTTAATATCTACCGAAA
This sequence comes from Reticulitermes speratus, assembly GCA_021186555.1. Classification (NCBI taxonomy): domain Eukaryota; kingdom Metazoa; phylum Arthropoda; class Insecta; order Blattodea; family Rhinotermitidae; genus Reticulitermes; species Reticulitermes speratus. The sequence goes on from JAJKFL010000007.1 coordinate 14,177,888, forward strand.
ACAATGAAATACTTGTATGGGAGTATATATATGAAGTATATAAATATAAAAAAGTGTGAAGCTTGACTTGTTAAAATTTATTTTTGTGAAACGGGAGAAAATAAAGATAGATTTATAATAAACGCATATTGAAGGTAACGAAGTTCTGTGTAAATGACTGTTAAACTATTATCGGCATTTGGTGTCTTGAAAATGTTGCTCAGTAGGGCTATATTTGACCCAAGCTTAAGTTTTGGAAAAATGTAATTGAGTTTGATGATGAAGTTGATTTGAATGATGGATCATTTATAATTTCTAGGCGACAATTTAAAAAGGGAGATTAAACATATTTTGGACTTGAGCTAGATTTGTTCAAGTACGTCTAGGTCCTAGATATTGATAGTTCATACTGTCCCTATTTTGCTTTCACCTAACCGCGAATACTCTATCATGCAATATTAAATTGGTTTTAATACACGCATAGATTAATAATGTACGCCTTGTTACTGCACACACGAAAAAAAATACAAAACTTGCTATATCACTTTATAGTCTTAGTGCTGTTCTTACCAACTGGACCAAGTTCGAGACTAAGAACATTTATTGGTCATTTGCGATTATCAAAATATTGTATTAATAAGGTAGTTTGCTTTTATCATTCTCCAGCAGGTACGAGTATTCGTACTGTCATCATAAAAATTCAATAGTAATAAAACGAATTTATATAGTACATATAGTACACATACAGTAATTGTTAGTGTTGTTGTTGTTGTTGTGGTGGTGTTTGTAATCTTTAGTTGAAATTATGGTCTGTGGAACGGACTCACATCCCTTTCGGGATACCTTCCCTAGATTTCGTTTGTATTAGCAATAAGAACGGAAATAAATACGAGCTTCACGTGCAGTTGTTCATTCTGCATGTCCAATAACCAGACGTTAGCCTATAAAGCTTTAAGATATTTTTCCTTATTAATATTGTTATTTCGGTAATGAAGTAATAAAGTGATTAGTTAGTTAGTCAGTTCTTCCATTTCTTGGATTACTTCGTCGATTACCTGCGTTGATCTTCCAATCATTACATCATTTGCAAAGGCCGTATACCGTCTGGTTCTATTAAATATGCAAACTCTGGAATTCACTGTTATATTGTGTATAATTTTCTTGAAAGTTAAATTGAATAATAACGTAGAAAGTGAATCACCTTGCCAGTAGTTTCAAAACTATCTGATATCGTCCCACCTATCTGAAATTTATTCATAGTTTTCCTACTGTCACTTTTACCAGGTTAAAAATTTTTGTTGGTATGAAAAACTCTCTCATTATTGTATACACTTCCTGGCGATTTATAGTATCGTGTGCTTGTTTAAAATAAATAAAAATCTGATGAATTTCTACATTAAATTCGTATGTTTTAAATAATTTTTCTTATTTTGCATAACTGGTTATTAATTTACCCTCCTTGTCTAATTCCGCATTGGTAGTCACTTAGTATCCCTTCAGCGTATATTTCTAGGTATTGTGTTAGGATATTTTTAAATATTTTTTATTACACATTCAGCAGAGAAATTCCACTAGAGTTTTCACATTGCAGTTTCTCACCATATCTGTATATGATACATATAGCAGCTGTTTGCCAGTCAGCTGCCATCTCTTCATTTTCCCATATTATAATTATGAGGTTACAAATTTTTCTCCATAGATTTCTGCCTCCACATTTTAGAAGTTCTACTGTTATTCCGTCCTCACCTGGGGCTCTATTTTTCTTTAATCTCTTTATTATATTACAAACCACACTAAGATTGGGTTTTTGTACATATTTCTGGGGGCCATAAATTTCAATATGTGAATCAAACATGCTGCTACTTGGTTTTTTTAAGAAATCTTGGAAGTACTGTACATATATGCGCAGAATCTCTCGTTCTCCTGCTACCAGATTGCCTTATTTTTCTTTTCATATTGTTGATCGTGGTTGATACCTTTCTTTAAATCTTCTAACTTCCTGATGAAACTTTCTACTTTCATTGCTTATATTATAAGTTTGAACTGATTGTAGTTTTTCTTCTTCATATTCTTTTGTCTTATTTTTGCAGATTTTATGTGCTTCTCGCGCGCCTCTTTGTATTCTTCTATGGCTGTTCTGGTTTCCTTCCATAGCATCTTCATTCGGGTCCTGTTTCTTATGTCCAGGGCTTTCATACATTCATAATCTAACCGTTCTTTATGTTTTTCTTTATTTTTATATCTTAACACTTCTATTCCTGCTGCATGTATGCTTCGTTTAATATTTGCCATTCTTCTTCTACAGTACTTGGAAGTACTGGTTTCTCTACTAGTAGTTTATTTATATCTTCTCTGTACTATATGGGCACGCTTTTTTGAGTTGTTTAATGCCCTATCTTTCGAACTTCTTACCTGATCTTATTCCAGGTACTGAGATTTTAGGTTTGAATTTTATTCCCACCAAGAAATGGTCAGAATTGCTGTCAGCCCTTATACGGCTCCTAACATCCATTATATCTTTAGCATGTCTAGCATTAATCAATACATAATCAATCTGGTTTTTCCTTTTTTCCATCTGGAGCTCTCGAGGTCAACTTATGGCTGTTCTTATGTGGAAATAAAGGACTACTTATTACCATATTACTAGTTACTGCAAAATCTAATAATCGAATTCCACTGTTATTTTCCTCTCTATGAAGACTACGTCGTCCAACATTTAGGTAAAAGTTACCATCTCTACCTAATTTAGTGTTGAAATCCCCAAGTATAATCTTCCTGTCATGATTTTATAGTTTATGGAAAGTTTAGTGTATTCAGTGGGAGCATGAGCACATATAATTGATGTATTACAGAATTTCACTTTTAATTTTACAAAACACATTTTTTCACTTATTGGTTTAAATTCTACAATGGATGCTTTTCAATTTTATGTATCAGGAAGTCAGTATCAAACTATTTTTTTCAACACTTCTATTGTAACATATAGTATATTCTCCAATATCTGCTATATTATTTCCTCGCCATCTGATCTCTGGAATGGCTGCTATCATACGTTTATATTTCTTGAGTTCATTTACTAATTCTTAACAGCATTTACTCTAAACAAGCTCTGAACCTTTCATGTGGCTAAGTAAATCAAAATGTCATTTTTCTGCCTGGGTCGTCTAATATTGTCATTCGTCCAGCTACGTTTCTTTGGTTTCTGAATCAATGTTATTTTTTCGGGTATGTGGGTGATTAGCCCCCACCATAGGAGGGTTGGTGTAGTTTACCTAAAGAGTTCCTCCTGCCCTATCGTTGTGGGACACACTTCGTCTGCCTCCTCGGTTGGGACCTGTCTGCCTTGGGTGGCGCTACCAGCATAGCTCTCAACTTCACTGGAACTCGCAAACCTTCCCGCCTGGCACTGAAGGTGCCTACGAAAAGGCGATGGCCCCTGGGGAAGACATGTTAGTAATTAGTTATAAATAAGAATGGAATCTCGGAATACGGAACTCGGAATCTTGACCCGTGAGGATGGGACCGATACGTTGTCCCGAAACGTCGGTAAATAATTACCACAAAACGCCGTGTAATAATCCAGAAGACCACAGATTTCAAGAACGGAAGATACCTGCAATATACTGCGATCGGTGTTAAGAGCGCCCACCTTGAACAAAAAAAAAATATACATATATATACATTTGTAGAAGTAATGGTTAGAGTATACATACAAAATTATCCAGTATTTTGTCTGTCTAGAACATTTAAAATTTCCTGAGGTTAGAAATTTTTGACGAAGCATAACTTAACCATTTTTCGCTGAAATTCCAAATAAAAATATGCTAAACTTGAAATGAGTTGAGAACCATTTGTCTTCTGGACTTTGCCCATCGTCCGGATAAAATATAAAATATATATTCACGACGTTTCGGAAGCTATTTCTTCTTCCGTCTTCAGGTGATGGAGGGGAGACACCTACTCAGATGGGCCCCTTACACCGAGCTAATCTCAATCACTGGACCTATTGAAATGAGTTCCTTACCATTCCGTAAATACAAACACCATTACCTTGTAACGGTTTATGAATTATATAATTTATTTCAATATGTGTCTTTGGTACATAATATTGCGAAACTTTGGTATCATGCTATTATTGCAGGTAATAGTAATTCTTATATCCACATTGTTGAATCTCACATTTATAATGTTTGGTTCATCAAAGAGAGTAGGTACCTGGTTATTGAAAGACAGCACAGCCTACGCCTGTGCACAGATGTGTGAGGTCTAAAAATTAGTAACACTCGCTGGGTATCGGTAGGGCTTTAGGGGACACGTGATGAAGAGTTAGCTGGCATCACGTTAACGGTGCACATATCTGGGATTAATTTCACAAAAGAATATAAATATCGAAATTATAATAGCGTTATCACTGATTATGACGGACAAAATTATCTGGCCCGACTACTCCGGTACTCCGCTTTGATCAGTGTTAAAATGTGCCCATTGCTTTAGATATATTCAATTTTACTTCCGGCTAATATTTACAACCTTCAGTCATTGTAACGTTGAAACCCCATTGTGTTTAATCCTGTTAACAAAAATTGGCTTTGTTGAAAACGAGTTAGTACGGTTGTGTTACAATGAGAGGTAATTAGAGGGTGAGATGTCAGACGCCACGCTAGCCTAAAGGACGTCAATGTAGAATGTTTGTGTTTGAATTCCATATGCCTTTTTTCTAAACACTGTCATAAAATCGTTGACATCTAAAAGGAAATTTTTTTTAAAAAATACGTCATGAAAGTGCCTAACGTTAATCCACATACGTCAAACGTGATGTACTGCTTATAGTTACAACTTTATCAGCTGTAAAAGTAGGTGGTTCAGGGTTTAGTTCTCAGATAAGCTAGACAGAAAATGTACATATATCATAACATTGAGGCGCGTTCACCTATCAATTATTGCCGTAAAAATCAATAAGTATTACATATTCTGAGTGAGTGTCTCTAGCCTTAGTTATCCAGCATGCAATGGCATTCGCCTTATTATATTGTCATCTGTGGCCTCTCTGGCTGTACCATATTTTTCCACATTATTTCACCAACGGCACGATTTTCGTAAAAAAAAAAGTTATTGAACATAAAATGTGTGTGTTGATTTTCTCTACAAGGTTTGTCCGAAACATTTCTCACTTTAAGAAGAATTATTCGAGATACTATCATAATTTTGCATAGGTCTTCACGTAATGTAATTGTAATGAAAATTTAATTTTCTCGACAGAGTTTCGAAAAGTTTCAAATATCCAATTTCATGAAAATCCGTCCAGTGGGAGCCGAGTTGTTCCATGTGGACGGATGAAGAGACGGACAGACAGATATGACAGAGCTAACAGTCGCTTTTCACAATTTTGTTAACGCGCCTAAAAACAGACCCTGACGTACATTTCATAAATTTCAGTGCTGGCTATTATTTCCACATTACCATGATGCATTCTATGTTTGGCGTGTACTTTTGTAATTTCCGTATGTATGTTATTATGAATGACAATATAAAGGCAACCAAAGGAAGGAAGTATGCTGTGCAGTGTATTCTCTTAACACCTTGTAGGCTATTGACCGCCACTCTCTAGTAACGTATCAACCCTTCGAAGTAAACAATTTGCATTTTTAGCAACGGTTAGTACAGTATCACTTTTCACTGAAAAATTATTACACACTAAACCGTGATTTCGCTGAATATGGATACTGCCATCTATAAAAACATTTTGGTCAGTCACTGCCGCTTAATGGTCCTGCCTCGAAGTTGTGCTATCTATAACGATTAAAAATTACTCTTTTACAAGGATAAATTATTTTCAGCTATCTCCGCCACCTGGTGTTTGCAATTGTAACTATAAAAATGAATGCTATATGGAAACAGAATCATGACAGAATATTTCCTTTGGACTGCACGTACGCACTAATATAAAGCCCTTTGATATTTCTACGGGAAGATAATTCTTATTTCCAGCTATGGTTTCCACTGATAATGTTTTCATATATCCACAATCCTACATTACAGGCTCTGTGAAAAATTACGAAATCACAATTTTATTGAATTACACGACAATATCTTCGAACATTTTTTGAAATGCACTTTGAAATAATAATTGATAACATTTCCTACAGACAAGCTTTTATCGGCAAACTTCAAGGCAGAAATATCGGTCAAAACGTCAGTACCTCTTAGGTGTTTCCTAAAGAAAACTGTATCTGAAACCTTCGAATTCGGCGGTTTTTAAATTCCAACTACCGCGCTGGACGGAGGGATTTTGAATTTATAATATCGTTAAATGCACACGACAGTACGATGTACCGAAGCAGGTAACATGCAAATGATTAAAGGTAAGCTAAGTGCACTGAGGCCGGCATTGAAGGGTTAAGAACGACTTGCTACGCGGTAGGAAAATAAGCCCAGAATTTCACATCTTCCGCATTCATATACAGGGATATGTCTACTATTATTAGGCCTAAGATCATATTATAAACCCCGTGGAAACCTAAATCGCAGCCAACCTTACTCAGTGTTGTTAATATTCATATATTTCTTCAAAGTTTGCTCATATGCTGCCCTCTAATTTCTTAAAGCAGAGCAACCTTGCAAGGTCACTAAAATTTAATACCTAAAGGATACAAGACGAAGTAGTGCAGATATTAGATAAGCTTCTTAACATTAGTTTCTCGAACAGGTGGAAGGGAACTTTCGTCAACTTGTTCAGTGCTGCCCGATTCCTGGAAAGAGAGTAAGGAAAATGATTGCAGTCTTCTGGGACATGACGTTGTGAGCTTTGGTGTATTCATGGCGTTAAAACCAATAATACCGAACTACTGATGTGTCTATCTGTCGACCCACCGAAACACTTACCACTAATTACACAATGCCACGATATCCACTTTGACTTCACCGGCTGCACTGTTTATGGCTGAGTGAAAACACCGGACACTGGTTTAATGGGGCACAATTTCCTCGTCATTCGAAGCGGGAGTATCCTGCACTACCCATCCACGCACTGGACCCTTCTGTTTTGGGTTCGGGGTAGCAACACAACAAAATTCACAGAATAAATGAACATATATTATAAAAAACCACATAATTACGACAAATACATCTTACATTAAATAACTCTCTACACAAAGCGCCACATGTGACTAACAAAATAATAATTATTGGCGCATACGTACCAAACCAAAGTACCTTCCTGTTACCGTGGGACTGAACCCAAAGAAAACTGCCAAGACGGGACCACGGCACCAGGGAAGGGACCCCAACCCTGGCTGCCTCGCCAGACGAAATTTAGAAGCACAGCCGAGACGTAATTTTGATGTTTCCCAGGTCAGCGCAGGCTCGCAGTAACGAACTACAACCTGCATACCCATAAGGAAACCTCGGAGTAGGAGGGGAATAGGAGAGGGGAAGGAAAGGAACGATGGGCGCGCCGGAGGCCAGGTCAGGGTTACCAAATGAGGTACCGGGAAAATATTTCCCTGTACAACCCATAACCTGAATATCGTCTCACATCCTTCGAAAACATTGTACTGAGAACGTGGTTAAACTCGTATTATACAAGCAGATAAATAAAGGGTTTTGTTACTTTTGTAACAGATAAACAGAAGTTAACAGCATTTTGAAAGAAAGACAGGTTAAAGACTGTACGGCAGTGTTTATCACTAACCCCACTCTTTATGCACAATATTATCGCACCAGCAAATCATGTGTCCTGTCAAGGACATTACCTTCCTCCCCTCCACATTACCTTCACCCTCCACACTCTTTCATTCTTTAACCTACAGAACATCAGAAAGCTACAGAATTTACGGGTTTTCCTTCCTCAGACATCGTCAATTTGAAACAAATTTACGAGTTTTGAGGAAGGTACTGTCCTTGGTCGTATAATAGACTTGTTGCTTATTCTAATTTACCAACCTCTTCTTAAGACCGATTAAAAATATACCATATATTTTATTAGTATTGCTTAATTTTTTTATAAGTTATGATGCATTAAAATCTGTCAAAATCCCCACTGAAAAGGTAAATGGAATAAAGAAGGAAATGTAAAACAGAGTGTCCGCGAAAGTCATATATCTTATTTCGAGGCGAGAAAAAACTTTATTTTATTACATTCTTAGATCCCAAATCACTATCCTGCCATAATAATTCACACAATTTATTTTTACGTGAGAATTTATCCCTTGTTCTTTAATTTATCTCATACAGTGGACGTTCTCATGACAACAAACGTCAACATTAGACTTCTGAAGATGTGACGTCAGGTAGATGGTACAAACGTTTCGGAAGAACCTGGTGCCACATTTTCATGTTAGAATACTACGCCGCGAGGAAAGATGGTACATATAGATGGGTAGGAGGGCAGGAACTAGGGAAGCGAGCGAACAAGTGGTGTCACACATTATAAGATCATACGTATTCTAGACTGTGAACTGAATGCAGAAAATTCCTGCAGCGCATCCTCTGCAGAACATTAGTACGACGATTCACTCTTATCAATCCGATCTCTCGTACAAATTCTGTTCTTGGTACTGTCACTTCTAAAGGTAAAGCTAAAGTGAACCCTATAATCTGCCATGAAGGCACGGAAGGGGAGTAGAGGATAGCTCTACTCCTTCTTTAACTTCGGCGCTAGGTGGGGGTGGGTGGTTAACGCCACACCCTGGCCGCCTTATCCCGGGAATGACCCGGTACCCATTGTATAGGAAGCTGGGTGGGCCCCAGGGACAGTCTAAACGGGTGCGGAAAATCTCGCCCCCACCGGGATTCGATCCCCGGACCGTCCAGGCTGTAGCCAGTCGCTATCTCGTCCCACATATTTTCATGTGATCAAATCAAAACTAAAATGATAAATGGACTGGTAGCGTATAAATGAATAAGTCAGAAATTCTGAAAAGTAAACGCCACTTGTCAGATCAAGTGTAGTTAGAAAGACAGTATTCAAATGGATTACAAAGACACACGGTGTAGATTCATTTGGGAGAGAAACTCGAAACAGTATCTTCTCTGCTTCACGAACACATTCTGTACCAATAAGTTCATAATCCTTAAGAGAGTATGTGCCATGAAAAGTGTACAAAAGCAAGTTTTATGAAGAACTCAAAACACGGAAGCAAATACAGCTACATTTTAAAGTGTTCTCTGTCAAGTCTGTTATTTAACAAGCAGATTAATATAAAACCACTTTACAATATCTTACACTTACAATATCATTACAAGCATTACGCCCATATTATTCCGAATAAGGACGGCTGAAGCAAGGCTGCTAGTCCATAACAAACTTGAAGCGCTCCGGCCTTTCATACATACCCCAGAAATCTCAACCACAGCGTCAGAGATGTCACTTTTATTACCTTGTAATAACGTACACTGTCTGTACTACGGAATACGACAGAAGGCACATAAGCTTTCCCCTCTATCTATTAAGATTCTAAAATATTGTTCCGTTTTTATGCAGAGACAGCTGTAATATTTCGAATATATTTTATTGATGTTACACCAGGCCATGGAACACGTTTTTAATAGATGTCCTTCCCATTATATCAACCATACACGCTCAGCGGTCTCAAAGTGTACACAAAGTCCGCTCCCGCTTTGTAAGCCCACCACAAAGTGGCATAGAGTCCGTGTACTTACCATAAAAAGGTTTCTTTATATCTTCGGTCTTATGTGGTTTCTCAGGGGTGACAGAAGGTGAGGTTGGTTGGTCGAATCATGAGCAAGATAAACGTGAATTCAATTATACGTATTCGGAATGAAGCTGTAAAATTTGCGGCCATTCTGATGTAACGCAAAACGTACGTGGACGTAATCGAGTGGGTTTCTAAAAACTTTAATTCATTTACTATGTAACCGAAATGTCTAAGGCCACAATCTGCGCAACATAGCTTCCCAATATCATTAATTACGTACTAACGTTCTGAAGTGAAGATCTTTTCAATTAATCCAAAAACGGATAACGACTTGAACTCGGTCACAGTGAAGCAGATTAGTCATTTGCATAGGACGCGTACAAACAGCCTCTTTCACAAACCCATGCAACATGGCTGGCAATTAAAACCTGAATATTGGATATTTCTCATTCAATTTTCTAGGATGTTTTATTCATAACTCGGCAAACCATTCATTGTTACTCGTAAAAGAGCTGTGTTCTTTACGGTTTACTGAAATAGTACTAAAGTCTGACTGTAATTTTATTAACAATTAAATATCACGAATGTTGCAAAAATTGGTGTGTTCAAGCTGACAAGTTAAAGGTGTGGTTTATCCCACTGTAACAAATTTATCTCAACTACAATTTCATCCTTCATGAAGCCAATGTCATGAGACCAGTTATATGAAGCAACCAAATAAAACGAAAGTATTCAGAAATTAAAATAAATATTTTCACCTAAATCCATGGCCTTCCCGACAACCTAAAATTCGCTAAGGCAGTAAAGAAATTCCCAGTCCTTTATGAAGAATCCTGAAGTTTCCTTATTTTCAAAAGAGCCAGTCACTGTAAACAGTCATGAGCCACTCGAATCTGGTGCAAAATATTAAGTTCTGTTTGTACGTATTGTAATATTATGGAGCCACAAGTAGCCTGTGTTCTAGTGGTTTCTGGATAAAAATTTGTATACATTGTTAGTCAATTTAGGAGTTAAATATCTCACCCATCTTATTCTTCTTGACTTTTTAAACCTACAATTCCTTGCAGAATAATATATGTTGAGTTCCTTATTCAGGTTATGCATGTGTTTGTCTCTGTATGTGTAAATATTCAACTTTCTCCTTTATTTGCACTAATACCATGTGTCAACAAATACCATAATTCATCTACCAGAACGCCTGAACGTAAGCTGACCAGTCGCCATGGCATGTGGTATAATTGTGAATAAAGCAACATAAAGCAGCCCGTACCTTGTGAATTAGTTACAGAAAACTTTAATATCTTAACAGGGTAGTAAGATTTCCTTCCTTACTTGCATGAGCCGGGATACTGACTAGGCTGCAGTATGGGCAAGAAATTTTTCTCTACTCGAAAAGGCCCAGACAGAAACTAAGAGCCACTCAGTCTCCTATGCAACGGACAAAGTAGGGGTCTTTCCGAGGAGTTGAAGTGGAAGGGACGTGGAGTGACCATGCACCTCTAGATAATACCGAGGTTAAGAATAAGTGCAGCCAAGCCTCCACTACCCCTTATGCCTTCAAGTCCTGCACAGCTTTATGTTTCATGTCCTAAACAGCTCAGGGGTCCAATCAGACCCGTTCTGCAAGGATGCCGAATATCTTTTCTCCGAAGGTAAAGAGTCTGAAGCATGTAAGTGATGTCACGTCTAGCGCCGAGGAATATTATTCCTGCAGCCTCATTTCCAACCCCTCTATTCTGTTTCATGGTGCGCAGACGCAGACGCAATTCTAAATTCATTGTATCGTAAATAAAGTGTGTATACGTACGTATATAAGACCGTGTCATAGTTCATATTCACCAGCGTCACTCGGCTGAGATCTGAAATCACTCTCAGGGCAGGCCATATGTTTATGTTGGGACAAAATTGAACAGGAACCTGTTTATTTCTGAGCAGGCTACACCAGCATTTTTTTTTCACCAATCCTCAAAGTACGTTTATCTGTTATCCGAGGGGTAATAATGGGCCCTTTAGAGGCTGTATTTCCGAGAAGAGCAGTCTTGCCTCACAAAAAAAAAATGGAATAAAAACTTATACACAGACGCGTACATCCTACATGTATGCGTTGTCGGATCTGAAATGAAGGCGTAGAACATTGCTGGACACAGGCGTACAGTCAGTCAGACGTCCACTGCATTTAAATAGATTCTTACCTATTTCTCACCAAGGATAATATCACTTGAAGATTAATGTCATGTGGTAACTCCGTATAGAGTGGTAACTTGTTACCAAGGTTTTGCAGGTATCTACTGCCTCCAACGTACAGACTATGGAGACAGCGGATTTCTCCGAATACTTGCTATATACCAGAATATACGGTGTCACATTCCATAGCAAATGAATCTTCTGATTTTCTTCAAATTTTTATTACTGGCAATAGTAACAGAACATAGCCTAATGTTTCGAATGAAGGATCTAGCCTCTGTAAGCTAAGACACGTCTATAGACGTATCGTTCTGAAAGTCACACACTGGTTGTGAAGTGGGCCGGTGGTCTAAATCTCTTCCTGTAAAATACGAAGTATAACGGCAAAGTACCGCGGACAACATTTAATATCTACCGGCAGGCACTAGGACTGCCTCACAAGGACTCAGGCGTCATAATAGTGAACTTCGCAGCAGCTGCACCGAATTTACTTTATATTGGCACACAGAAATGTGGTGGCTTGCGTCTCGACCGTCCAGACGGCTTCAGGAAGTTCTAAACCTGCTACTCCTCAGTCTCAGTAGCAGCAGTTTGACTATTTGGAACATCACAGTAAGTCCCTCAAAGCTTCAAAATTTGTAGTTCTAAAAGCGTCACTGACCTAAATCTTTTAGGCGCGTTCGCAAAATTGTGAAAATCGACTATTAGCTTCATCATGTCTGTCTGACTGTCTGTCCGTCCGTGCGCATGGAATAACTCGGTTTCCACTAGAAGATTTTCATAAAATTTGACACTTGAGTATTTTCTAAAATCTCTCGAGAAAATTCAACTTTTATTACAATCCGATAATAATATCGGGTACTTTACATGAAGACATATGTACATTTATGACATGTCGCTCAATTCTTCTTAGAATGAGAAATGTTTCAGAACAATTTGTAGAGAAAACCAAGACACACGTTTTATGTTCAAAAACCTTTTTTTTCCGACAATCGTGCTCTTTACGAGATAACGTAGAAGCGTATGGTACAGTCAGACAGGCCACAGACAACAATATAATAGGTCGCATGCGCCTCGCGTGCTGGATAACTAAGGCTACAGACACTCGGAATATGTAATAATCATTGCTTTTCCACGGCAACAATGGTTACGCAAATGTGCGTCAATGTTACGTTATAAGTACATTGGCTGTCTTGCTGAATGCTATTAGATAATTTGTAACGAGTGTCTCACTTCCCTCACTGCTCTACAGCAAAACTGTGATCCGCAATGCTAATCATACAGTCACTGTACAATTAAGTTGCACCACTCAGGAAGCACACTTGACGGAAACAAGCAATTCTAGAATATGTCACTTGGTTTCTGCCACAGTTGTAGCAGTGTGGAATAATATTTGCCTAAAGCAACGTGAAGACCATAAACGCGGCACCGTCCGAGTGTAAGGATCAAAGTAGGCCATTCACGGAACTTCCTCTATTAATTATGTTCCTTCTTAGCGTAAGCTGAAAAATATGCGTATCTTTTAAGCTGTCCGACTTCTGGAGTGTTTTGTTGTGTACGCCGGTACATATTTACCCGACGGTTCAGTGAGTCCTACTTGTCCAACATGTGTTTATCTACACTGACGGTTGAGGCAGCAGTTTCGTCTGAAATGCCGGCATACTTTTACCAGTCTACAGAGCATAAATTCCCAGAAGACAGCAGTCTTCATAACTTCCTTATGAAAACCTCAAACGTCAAAGATAGGCCTCAGAAAGGACACATGCGAAGAGAATTTTAGAGCTTCAGCTTTTATTCATTAACTACACGTCGACCCAGAACGGTCTATTAAAACCTCTGTCATTTTTGAAGAAGTTATTAAGCAAATAAATCTAAGTGCAAGACTTGCCATTCAGCATCCATCAGCCATTCAGAAATTTCTCACCTTTTACAGGAGCCGAAACATCCTCCTGTTATTAAATATTAGCTTACTTAAAGACTCATGAAACCTAACTTTATTTCAAGTTATTTATAAAGAAGCATTTTTGCAATCTTCTATTAAATTTAAGAGCGCCTGAAGAACACGGCCAACAGTAGTTTCTGCTTTCTTAGGTAAAGAAATAAAAATTGAGCGAGATTTGAAATTATCACAGCAGTACTGATGAAAATTCCCGTCTTCTGGAATACGACGCTGTCCAGATTGTTACCTACTTATGTACCAATACACAAGGATTCGTATCCCTTAAGATGGAAATCCTCAAATGAAATTTAGTCCCCTATCAGAAATGTAAGCAACACTAAAGAGCCGAAACTGTAATCATTTCACACATATTTGAACGTGAATGTGGCAATGCAGTAATAGAGGCAAGTGAATTTTATAATCTACTAGTTGATTAGATGAAAATCAAGACCTAAAGGCACACTTAGGCATAGAACATACCAACAAATATATTTCGGTATATTTTTATGTTGGGTCCAACATAGATACAACATAATCAAGTTACCACTGTACTTGCAATAGACCCTCATTCAAATGTGAGTGTAGAACTACAGTATCGAGGTTCATGCCACCTGACACTTATTGCCCACAACGTATAGTTATTGCGACTATGGAATACAGGCACATTCATAATTTTATTCTCCAAAATCTTATTACATGCACTTGCCTTAATTAGGCTACTTCATATATTTACTTCTAGTTTACTTAATTACAGTATTAGTCAATTAGCGTCAACTAATTGCAGGATAATAATTGTTGAATGGAAAACGATAAGGAAGAAAGCGACAGTGACCTTATTGAAAACTTTCCTGACATTGTCCTGGAGGGACTGAGGCAAATCACAAAATCTTTTAGTAAGGATAGTCGATGACTCACTGTAGACTCAAATCAGAATTCAGAAAGGTCACTGCTACGCCCCGTTTCCTAGATATTTTCCTTCGTTAAAAAAGCTATGGAAATATGTTTTAGGCGGCCCTATGCTGAAACATAGTGACATTGCCTACATACACACAGTAGTTAATTCATGGAATCGTAAATTATAATTCATTATTGGATTCATTAAGAAATTCTGTTCACGTCCATTTCCAGGAACGTCGTCAATAACCAATCGGCCTCTAATAAACAAACCACACGCAGCACAAAAAGTCTTGTTTGACGTTTCCATGGTGCTACAGAATACAACTATTCAACGTTCTTTGCTAACATTTCACAGAATAACACACCTTCAGAGCATCAGAGAACTCCAGAAAACGTGTGGAACATCTAGTCTTTTATGTTACAGTATCGACCGTTTTATATATTTGGGTCTAAGAGGGAGCAAGAAACAGGAGGCGGGACAAATCTGTCTAATGAAGATCTTCATACTGTGTACTTCTTTCAAATATTATTAGAGTGATAAAATTAAGGAGAACGAGAAGGGCTGGACAGGTAGCACACGTAGGAGAAAAGAGAAATGCTTATAGAGGTCTGGTCGCGAAGCGTGGAGAAAAGATGACGTTTGGAATCTATAGATAACATTAAAGTACATCTTAAGTGAATTAGATTGAAGGGCGTTAATTGGGTTTATCTCTGTCTGGATAGGAAAAATTTGCTGGCTCCTTTGATCATTGCAATAAACCTTTGGGTTGCATGATACACTGGGATTTTCTTGAAAAACTCAGTAACCCTTTAGCGTCAAGAAGGACCTTGCTCCATACAGTTCATTAATTAGCTAATTTTAACTATTTAAAGACCATAATTCCAGTTATTGCCTGCAGTACAAACATTGTTTCTGAATGGTTTCTTAAAATACACAAGGCAACTGACTGCTCTTTCACCATACATTTATAATTCGTAATCTCGCTATATTAAAACGCGAAGTACAAACGATTCACACAGTGCCAAGAATTCCGTACATACAATAGCATGCATACATTGGGATGCTGAGAATAATATCAGAACGAAACTTTGTCATAGATGAGGAATTGTGTGTTTGCTTCATAGACTGCCAGAAGGTATTATACCAAATTAATGCAGATCCTAAAGGGAATTGCGATAGACTGGCGCGAAAGAAGATTGATCAGCAAATTGTACATGGAACAGAGGGTCAAAATACGTCTGGACCAAGGGGATACGAGGAGTGTGAAGATTGGAAGAGGAGTTAGATAAGGTTGCTGTTTGTCGCCGATTCTCTTCAACTTATACAGTGAGTATCTTACCAAGGAAGCTCTTGAAGGGTTTGGAGACTTCAAAATAGGAGGACAAGTAATTCGCACTGTGAAATATGCAGATGACCTTGTGCTACTGGCTAGGGAAGAAAAACGTGCTACAGGGCATGGTTGATAGACTAATTGAAATTGGAAGACGCTATGGAATGGAAATAAATGTGGAAAAAACTAAGGTAATGAGAATCTCAAGGCAACCTCTTCTTCTTCTTCTTCTTCTTCTTATACAGGCGCAACAACCTCATCCTTTGTAGGTTTTGGCCTTCTCAACTATATCCTTCCATTTCTTCCTATCCTAGATGCAGTTTCTCAAGTTTTTGACATTTTGAATCCTCAAGTCTGCCATAATATGATCCAATTATTAATTTGTTTCCTTTTGTCCTTTTAACTCGCCTTGGTCTGCATCCAAATATCTGTCCGGCATTCTTTCCTTGAGATATTTTAGCGATTCAAAAGAAGAAAAGAAGAAAGGCTAACTGGATTGGTCACATCTTGCGTAGAAACTGCCTTCTGAATCACGTGATTGAAGGAAAGTTAGAAGGAAGGATAGAAATGACGGGACGACGAGGGAGAAGACGTAAGCAGCTACTGGATGACCTTAAGGAAAAGAAAAGATACTGGAAATTGAAAGAGGAAGCACTAGATCGCACCCTGTGGAGAACTCGCTTTGGAAGAGGCTACGGACCTGTCGTAAGACAGACTACAGAATGAATGAATGAAGTTTTTATAGGGCAAGGGTGCTGGCCTTGCGCCTAACCTCCGTAACTTGGAGGACCTGGTTTTTCTGTTGGGGTTACTTCCCTAGCTGGCTTGTCCCAAGTATCAGCGTCGGGAACTCGCTTTTCGCCCCTCCATGTCTTAGCCGTCAGAGACGTTACCAGGGGCCATGACGTGGACATGCATGGATTGGACTTGGCAGGAATAAATGGCGTTTCTCAGGTTTAACGGTACACCTCTGCCAGCATCGATGTACCCCTGAGGCCACATACTGCCCCTTTGACCCCCCTCAAGGCAACCATCCCCAATAAAAATTATGATAGATCAAAAGCAATTGGAGAATGTGGAATATTTCAATTATTTGGGTAGCATGATAAAACATGATGCAAGGTGTACACGTGAAACTAAATCCAGAATTGCCATGGTAAAGCAGCATTCAATAAGAAGAAGAATCTTTTCACCAGCAAATTGGACTTAAATTTAAGGAAGAAACTAGTAAAGTGCTACATTTGGAACATAGCTTTGTATGGTGCTGAAACGTGGACACTTAGGAAAATGGATCAGAAGTATCTGGAAAGTTTTGAAATGTGGTGCTGGAGAAGAATGGAGATCAGTTGGACCGATTGTGTGAGAAATGAAGAAGTAATACACACAGTCAAAGAGGATAGGAATATCCTACATACAATAAAAAGAAGAAAGGATAACTGGATTGGTCACAGCTTGCGTAGAAACTGCCTTCTGAATCACGTGATTGAAGGAAAGGTAGAAGGAAGGATATAAATGACGGGAAGACGAGGGAGAAGACGTAAGCAGCTACTGGATGACCTAAAGGAAAAGAGAAGATACTGGAAATTGAAAGAGGAAGCACTAGATCGCACCCTGTGGAGAACTCGCTTTGGAAGAGTCTACGGACCTGTCATAAGACAGACTACAGAATGAATGAATGAGTGGCGTGAGATGTAGTGTCCCCGGTTAGTATTTCTGAAAAACAATTTCAGGTCTCCTGGTTATATATATCGGCAAATCCTATGCATTCCTCGACCATTTAAAGTACAGTGGTTACTGTATGCATCACTAGCTGTAACACTGACCGTGTACCTATTTCCTATGATTTTCAAAATAAAGAGATTACACAGTTATTATTTCCTTTTCACGTTTTCTACGAGAGGGAGCTAAAATTTAACATTGTCTAGATATAATTTATGCTTCAAACATTAAGCTCATAATTAATGAATTTAATGTGATGACTCGAATTTTCACCACAGCTTTGAATAATCCCCAGTTATTTTACTACAGTTTCCACTTCTGAAATTCTGTTGCCTAAAACATATTGTCATTAACGATATCTTCCTACCCCCTTTTCGGTCTCCAGAGGATGCTGTCCAAGCGATACTCAAAATATTATAAGCGTTTCTTTTCCTAATCTTGATATAGAATATCCCAGTTTGTGCATTTATTACAAGTTATATTTATTCAATTCTTCAGCCACACCCAACAAGTTATATTACATACGTTAACTTCGTAAAGTTAACTTATGTAACAGAACTTGCGGGGCGTGATTTAAGAATTGAATAAACAGACACTTGTAATCAATATACCTATGGGGATATTCTATATCAAGATTATTGGTCCTAATCGAGCGCATATCCTTCGTTACAATCGCCAAGTTAAATTTCGTAATATAACTTGTTTGGTGTGATTGAAGTATTGGATAAACACACACTTGTCTCTTATCCCGTATTCGCGCTACTTGTCCGTCGTATCGTAATAATGTCTTCATGATCCAAACAGGCCTAACCAAGTGATCTGCACATCGAAGGTCCTCGTTATGTACTTTCATAACGTATCTACTTAAATATTCTCGTTTTCATATGTTCTGCTTATAATACTTCATAAACCACTGTAATTTAAGTGCCTCTTTCACTAGAAAATATTTCATGACCGTACAACTAAAATGACATAAATCCTTCAAATATTCTCCCGACCATAAATCTAATTGTGGATTCAACCCGTCAGCCAAATCTGATAGCATCAAGAGTTGATAAAGTGTCAAAAATTAATGTATTATTTGAGATTTGAGGTTTTCATGACGGTGGAAGTATATACCATGAAGCAATGTAGAAGGGCTCTACCCTCAGAATGGAGAGAATAGATACCAAACTTTCCTCCGAGAGGTTGGTAAACACGCGGCAGACAATACAAAATGTTGTTATAATACAGAAGACCACAAAAAAAATGCAAAAATTGAAAGGAAGATAAATAAAGGAACGCCCATTCGTCAGCACTATAGCGAAAATAAATTTTTCTCTATTCCTTCAGGTACACTGATATTCATTACCAAACTTATAATGAGTCTGAAGACTGTGGCCAATTTCCTTCTGTTTCACTCGAACATTTCCGCGTGCAAACACAGACACTAGGAGGACGCAAACAAACCCTCAGGGAGAAACTCATACATCACATTGATGCATACACTAGAATCGATTCTTTGTCGATCCATCACCGACACTACCTAGCGATATTGATCAGATAATCTACTCTTTTTCCTCTTTCCTTGTCGATGCTTTGCTTAAGATATCGGGCTTGCTCTCTTTTACTCTCTCTTCTCTCATTGTTCCTCTAGAGGACCCATATTCGAGGGAGATTACATGTTCCGAAGAGAAGCTGAAATGAAGATGTATGTTTCCCAGTGGTGCTCAACTCATTCCCCTTCTGGTCTGTAGCCAGTGGGCTTCCATGCCAGAGGAACATCATTTCTCTCTTCGGTTACTTCCCAATGTCGCAACTTTGTCAGAATATACAGCAAATATGGAAATCCTTTTGAGATGCTTACATCACCGGTCATCCCTAGTGCAATGTCACGGAACTACGTCTACGTCATGAATCGTTTTAAGAAATATACGTCACCGGTCATCCCTAGTGCAATGTCGCGAAACTACGTCTTATGTCCTGAGTCGTTTTTAGATATTTACATGACCGGTCATCCCTAGCGCATTGTCACTGAACTATATCTGTACTGAATCATTTCCACCACATCACAACAAGAATGAAAAACACGCACTTTCCCGAAAATATTTAAATATTATATATACAAGGTTTCATATAATGTTTCGTGTGATATGAGTGACTAAATTGCTTCACTGGGTTATTTTGTAGACTGCAGTGAATATAATGTGCAATTTTACAGGGATGCTACCGGAAATTATTAGGATTATAAAATTCAGGGGGAATAAATGGGTGAAAAACTACTATGCAAGGATGAGATAAGATAGGTTTTTACTGGCTATAAGTGTAGTAAGACCAGCTGTATAATGTGCAACACTTGGCAGCTTTTGGTGTAGATGGGTCGACAGTAAGGAAATAAATGAACATATAATCGTGGACTGCATCTGCTGACTCAGGATGGGAACCAGTGGCGGGCTGTTGTGAACGCGCTAATAAACTCCTTTAAATCTTTAAAGCTTGACAATTTGTTTTATGTTTAGGGTTCACATTATTTTAAATTTTTCACTTAAAAGAACTTCATTAATATTTTTATGTCGCACAATTTCAAATTGCCTTATTTCTAATTTGCATAAAATGCAACTGCATTTTACTTTGATGTTCATGTTAAAAAAATTGTAATGAATTCTTTGATACCACACAAAACGTACATTTTCTGCTGCTTTTCTCTTAATAAAGACCCTACTGCAAGGACTTAATCAATTAGCTCTTATTTCCTTAATGATATACTGGCGGAATTAGGTTAATGGCGAATTTATACAGTAGCAATCTTTATGTGATAGACGGAATCCTAATGCAAAAAAGACTAAATTTTTGTAGGGTTACTGCTCTCTTCTTGTGGCTGGAGAAAAGAACAAAAATGAAAACAAAATCCTTATAAGCTAGGACACTTTTCAAGCTAGGACTAAATCCTTTACTTAATGAGGGTATGGATTACATGGCGATGAAGATTCAACTACCCAACAGTAAGAAGAATGCCCCAAGTAATTTAAATAAAATATGACCCTACTTTGTGGAACAAAGTTTTAAATTAACGCATGGCTATTTAGAGGAACTTCTAGTTCTCTGCAGCGAGGCAAGTATAAGGTTCCTTCATATTGTACGACATCATCTTTTCACCATCCAATTTTAAAACAACCATAAATAATCGTGATCCTCTCGTACATGTGTCCGTACTAATGCACCATAATGTGTGAGGGTATGTGTGTGCGTGTGAAAAGAGAGAAGCAGTGGAAAGACCATCGAGTCCCCAGCCCTTCCCTGTATCGCCTACTTTCTTTCCCGCTTGACACATTCTTCTGTCCTGAAGATGCAAGCAGCAGATCCCTCAGTAACTTTGGTACCTACCTAATAAGCTACACTTCCAGAAGCAATAATCCTAAAATAGATAAATGTCTACTTGCAATTATCAATCAATATTTTAACGACGATTCTTAAATGTATAGCAGGATTACATCCACAAAGTCCCAGCCATTTTGCCAGGCAAATTCCAGCGCAAGCCTCACAAAACTTACGGTCCTCCTACGTCAGTCACACGATTGCAGCTACTACGTAAGCAGACGAATACCGGTACATCCACCGCTCTGACTGCAGAAACACACTGATTTACGCCACACGAATTCCCGCACTCTGCTGACTTGTGACAGTCTAGGCTCGCTAACGTTACCTGTTCCTGAAGCTGGTGACTTTTGGAATTATTCCTGCTATAACTTGATATAGACTTTTCGTGTTACTACCGCGTAGAAATGGGCGGTATTGCCGAAATTTCGAATATTCGCACTTTCTGAATCTTCAAGAGAAGGCTACTACCCCGTAGTCTTTCCAATATTCATTAACAGCTACAAGTAGTCGTTTTTCTTGAAGTTACAGACAGTAAAATTCTGAGAATAGTCAGCAAAATAATCCGTTTATAAACGTTACCGTAGTCAAAAATCAGTATCAGTATCAGCATCGAAACGGCGTGAAAACCTACAATAATATATAGGGCCTGAATATATTTAGGCTGTAACATTAAGACAGACACAATCTGTTCTCCATTATTTGATTTTGTTCCCCCATCTCTTCAATCTATTCACCTTCAGCTTGTATGTCACAGAGTTATATATCTCAATATAATATTGATCAGGCTTTATTTTATATACTAACTCATCCCCCCAGTCGCCCCAGCATCCAATATATTGTCATAAGAGTCACAATGCGGGGTGCTTTTGTGTGACGCAGACAATAGGCCTGGCATTGTCAGGTAACTCTTTGAAGTTGTGGATAGGCTTATATATGTAGAAGAGTGGCAGGCACCCATACAAGTATTTACGCTGCAGTGCAACAGTGGAATGACTCGCTCTCTAGTCCATCGTACATTTCTAAATATTGTCGAAAGACAGTCCTTCAACCGGGAGATTCAAGGTTCACATAAATTCAGTATTAAGCTTACGGTCTTCTGGGAAGTGGCTCAATGTTTCTTGGTAGAATAGTCAACAGCGTTTTGAAAAGCCTTTCGCCCCCCGTGCTGAGGGAAGAAGACGTCATGTCTACCCTCAATATGAAGGCAGCAGGCACAAACGAAACTTCGTTTACTATCTACTGACGTTCATTGCATTATTCCCAAGGCTGTACATTTATGAACTTATTCCTTTCAAGAAATGTTGTGACTTTAAAGGGTCCGGAAGACACGCAGAATTTTAAAGTAAAGCTCATCTTGTGCTTAATTAAACAGCAAATTATGAATGCTATGGAGAATTCGAAATTTGGCAGTAGCTCCACGCATTAATAATTTCGACACTACATGGTAAAAGGTCAGCCTTTTAAACGGTCACGTGAAAGAGCCTCCAGTGTTCATTGCATAGTTGGCAGGGTAGATCCCAGAGTAGAACTGGAGGTGATGGAGAAGAGAAGAATTCCCTATCCCTAAAGAGAAATGATCCTGAGGCTTCAGCTTGGAGAATAGCTAATATTCTGACTGCAATATCCTGGCTCCCATGTGCGTAGTACATGTGTATTTAGCTTTATTTTGTGACATTTAGTTACTTGACTTAACATTAGTTAAAATTATAGCGCTCTTCATATTAACAGCAGAAGGTGTCTTGTGATATTTCCTGTTCTCACACGAGTGTTTAGAAACATTCATTCTTCTGGGATATTAAGCCCTGTGGACATGATGCCACATCCTAGAAGATCTGCAGAAACTATTTTATTGACTGGAGAAATAAACAAATTTTCTTGATTTTCCTGCAAGTTTATACCCTGCAGTTGCGAAATAAAATAACATGAAATTCCAAGGTAAAAACGTAAATTTACTGCTTACTGTTGTCGTCTTCCCGTAATTAAGAAATTACAGGCCAGTGAATACCTTCTTAAATTGCACACTAAGAGGACCACTTTAATCGCTGGAAAAGTGAAATTTATCTAAATGTTTATATAAACATTCAGTTCCTTGTTCACAGCCAACACAGTCCGTCCCCACTACAAAGGCCAATTAGTTAACAATGTTTACGGAAATAACCATTGTTTATTCTGAGAATCGTATGAAGCACACCAATACATCGTGTGGCAAAAAGCAAGTGTATGTTACGACGAGACGCTAATAATATGCATTATGCTGAGCAAAATATATTAAGAAATTTCGAACTTCAACAGTTTTTGCATTTACATTTATTTCTTATTAATTACAAACAATAAAATATATAATTACGGCACCCTCCCCCACCCACAAACAAAGGCAAGTAATGGGTAGCAGTAAGACACGTCTTATTAGCATAAAATCGTAGTTATCTCATATAAATATAAATCTTAAAATAAAATATTATAACATTAGTTCAATTAAAATGTTACAAGAGAGTGCAATTCAGTGTGGACTTTGATATTAGATGTAAAAGAATAGGGAATGTTAATTTCAGACACTAATTTAACATATCTTAATTAAATAATAACATGTAAAGGTCAGTGCTATGATTATGGGAATCAAATATAGTAACAATTACAAAGCTGCTCTACTTAATTAGGAATAACTTCAATGTAACCTGTTTAAACTGAGTGTTGATTATAACCGATGTTTCCGACCGAATACTTGATAGTACAATTAAAGCTGCAGATGCCTCAAATTGCCTCTTCGGGCTGCAGTCTTCAGATTCAGTAACGGAAGGCAGAAGTACACTCTATGGCTCTGTGATGTTCAGCAAGGAAAAGCCCGAAACTTCTGAGTAATGAATTTTACTGCCTTGTGGGACATGACGCCGTGTAATCTGATAAAGATTTTCCATTTTCCGGGGAAATAATAATGCCTCTAATTTTAAAGAAGATGAGTAAGGCAAGGAAGCTTCCCCTGCTTTGCGTGGCTAAAGTTTTTACCCAGAAAATAAAGCCAGGATGTTACTCAGAAGTGTTTATAAATTACTATCAGTCTACATGGCATCACATACCACAAGACAGTGACTGTGAGATAACTCAAACCTCATTCTCATGAACGTTCGGATACGTCTGACCAGCAGTAGTCTATTCTCACACAGCATATTTCAAACGTGTTAGGGTTTCATGTCATGGCTCAGCCGGTTAGTTGTCGGTCTCTCATCGTACGGAGGTCCGGGATCAATCCCAGACAATTCCATGCGAGACTTGTAGTGCACAAGTGGCACTGGGGCAGTACTTTCGTTTTCCGCGGTCAGTATCAATTAATCGGTGCTCAATATTTATTGTTTCAATTTTCACCAACGCTATATGATTTCAGCAATTATCAGTTTAGCTAAGTAACACTTCAATAATAAACAAGTTATTTGCCGGACTTGTACCCCGGAAGCCTGCATTTGATCCCTTGCCAGTCTCTGTAGGGTTTGTGGTGGGCAAAATTGTAGTGGAAAAATTTGTTCTTCTAGTTCTTCGATTTTTATCTGTAAATATCATTTCAAAATGCTCCATACTCATGTACCTTTCATCTGTCATCAATGATATGTAACCTGGGTAAATTACAGCGTCGTGAAAGAAACTTCTCACTCCTCAAAAAATAAATAATGGAGATAAACCTGTGGCATTTGTAAAGCCAGAGAACAAAGCTATGAGAACTTACAAGTACAAGAACACTGAGGCCTACTCTGCCACAAAAACCTAAAAATCTTTACGTTTAACAGTTAGTAAGTATAAATCAATAAAACAAATTAACTGTGCACTTTAGATACTTTCCTTGTGATGTCTTACATTTGAGAAACATATGACGCTCTTATATCAACTGCTTGGTATTCAAAATTCCACCTATGTTACTCAATGGCTCATATGGGGGATCGAAAAAGGGGCACCCCCCCTTCACCCCACAGAGGAGATACAGAAGCTTATGCTTGCGGGATTTGTGACGTCACACAGAGAACAGTGATTAAATCGCAGCGTGTCAATGATATCAGAATGAAGCCCCACCGAAAGCAATCTATCACCCGCCATCATGCATTAATAGTTTCACCCACCACAACTTCATAAATTACACACATGAACTTTATCAGATACGGACTGTGTACTACGACAATCTTGTTAAATTAGGTGGTTTAAACATGCGGTTCCCAATCATTTTAATAACATGTCAATGTCATAAGTAAACATCCTATGCCACAAAGCCAAAGGTACTACACACAACGGCCTCCAACCTTTAATCTGCGGAACACCTGTGGTTGTCACTGTTTATAACGTGGATTGAGATTTTGTAACTGAAGTTTAAATTTGTGTACTCAGACTTGGTTCCAAGATGCACAATACAAATGTCCACACAACAAAGACCTAGCATTAATGAGTAACTCCATTGGGATCACGTATGGTTGTACCGCAAAACTCACCACCGCTGTGACCGACTGCTGTGTGTCGATATTATATCCAACAGACCCGTATTATATCACAAGCCGCCAGCAATCCAGTTTCTTGGCTCAAATCTATTGTATATTTGCGTTTCAACCTAAGTATACCGAGACCATATTATATATTATTCAACAACAGGGGAGAAAAAATTATTTTCCGGCAAATTCATTCGCCATGTTATGATGCATAGATATTATTGATAATGCGGCCCCCTATTCATTCCTTAGTATTTCATACAGTGTAGAAGGAGCAGGTGATTTTAATATAAACAGTAAAGAAAGCATGAAAGGACTGAGGAAAACCACAAAACTCAGTAAATTTTGCATAATAAAATAAATTAACTTAAAACTAAAACCTCAGTCTTCAAATCATACTCATCCATGTTGTACTTCTAGATTAGGACACCCTGTGTTCCGGTATGTACCGAAATTTTGGAGGAAGACACTACCTCACTCTTCTACCATTTTTAACTTGATGACGGAGAAGACATACCAGACTATACGGTGTGGTAACTCAGAAGACCGAAATATGGAACTTCACAGTCATGAGAACCTAAAGTCACTGTTATTGAGATGAAACACAGCAGTCTGCAGCGAGTATGAATATAAATTCGGGCACGCAGTAGGCGCCTACCCCTGGATGCGTTCCCAGCGAAATGCTTGTCGCTTAAGCCCAAACATGTGTTTCCTGCATGTTGCGTTTACACGAGAGGATCAGGAAGAAAATAACGGGAAATTAAACATACAAATTTCACCGCACACCCACCTCCTGTACGATTTAAATATACATTGGTGCATGATTTGGGAAAGTTGGGTGGGCAATTGTATAGAGGCTTTGTAGAACATTATATACATATACCAACACACCGCACACATTGTATTCAACACAATCAACCGCTATAATGTATCATCCAACTTCTCATCCTGTTATAATCCTTTCTTCTCCGGTGAGATCTGGGATTTCCACATGGTTTTTACAACTCATCAAATTTTCACGTTTCCATCAGCCCTGTCTCTAGTGTCTGCGGCCCTTACTAACCACTTCAACATCCGCTACGTCAGTTCCGTGCATCATCCATGTTATATCGCGACCCCTCATACTTCATATCAAACTGCACACTAACACTTTGCTTAAATTGAGCTATCACAGGCAAGAACGTCGTAAGCAAAACAATTATTTCTTAGTAATTTAAATTATTTTGCATGTAAAGTCCAAATTTAAATTCTGTTAATTAAACTACATTGGATTTTAAATCCAGACTCCTGTAATGTCAAGTCTATATGGCTTTGCGGGCACCAAAGAAAAGTAGGAATTGCCCGGGTGTATTTTTGTTTGAGCCTCCAGTGTACGTGGTTGAGAAACAACTTCAAGTAAGGACAAGGGTTAGAAGTACTTCTTCTTATAAAAGAGTTAATATTGAGCCTTAAATTTCTCCTCAATACAGCTGGGCATGTAACTGCACGAATGAAAGAACACAACGGAGAAGGAGCAGTTTTTCTTTTGGCGTTATTCAGTTATTCAAGAAATTCCCTAACATGAATTTCGCAATCTTGTCTCCGTGTGTACAAAATGTCTCAACTGAACCACATTCTGTATTACTTCACACCTAAAATAAATTTTTACAAGTCACATTTTAAGGTGGTTGAAGAGTACATGATATTCGTCTGCAGAGCCGAACAGAAAGCGTTACGATCTCTATATTTAAATATCAATAGCAATGTTGTACTGGCATTTCCTTATCGAGAAAAGAAACAGTGCCAGTGGATTGAAATATTCAGGTGCATTAGTACTGATCACATTAGAATAACAGCCTATGTCCTCTACTATACCTTACCGCTCAAACACCAGCATCTTCTTCGAATCCCGCCGAGGGCACTGACATATATTTGCGTCTGTTCTATGCTTGTGTTGTCCTGTGTAAATAGAGACTAGGCGAGAGTACTTCCACCTACCACGGCGTCCTAACAATTGTCCATAACATTCGTAATTTCGGAAGTTAATTTTGAACTGTAGCAGGCCATACAATCTAATCTGAAAAGGTATAACATGCGGAATTATGCCGCTTCTTACTACATTAACAAAACTAAACACTCCAATCGACAGTTCCCTCCCTGCAACATTTCCATTAAAACTTCTTACCTGGCGGCAGTAAAGGCGACAGAGTAGTTAAGCTCGAATTTCTTCAAAAGTTAATTCACTGAAATGTCATTTAAATTATGTTGATTGGGGAAGTACTGACATTTGTTTTTATTACGCATCAACATCAGTCCCAGAATCACTGTGCACACCAAACAAACAAACAGTAGAAGATTGCATACATATGTTTATTTATATGGCCATAATGCATTATTTAGAAGCTTTGAAATTCCTTCTGTCATTTTCTTGTAAAGTAGGTGAACCTGATAAACGTACCTCCCGTCGCCAAGTTCCGTAGCATTGAACACACTTCTAATGTAGCTGCACTAACACAACTAACATATTCGGTTTTGTATCAAGAGGGAAGTGATATCTGAGTTTGCTTCTGGGACTAACTTAAAGCAGTTACCTTAATTGCGTAAAAAGAATCTGAAGTCTCGCAGCACAAAACAGATAAAAGCGTTGAGACTTTATACTGCATACTTCCACAACTCTCCTTTCTACGTCAGTTGACATTTACTGCTCATTAAATATGTAAAGAATTACATGCGGAAATACGGAGTAATAAGATATGTAGTTCATAAAATTGCCTTATTTTGTAACGGTTATTTATACGTTTCAGATCATTTGTTTAATTTGAAATTTATTGTGTTTCTCAGACTGCATAATCACCCGGTTGTACAGAATCTAGAGGGAATAGTCAATATCATCATCATCATCATCATCATCTGTTACGATTTAGGCCTTAATAGACCTGTTTCGGTCTCGTCTCATAGGCTATTCATAAGTCTTCGAAGTGATCTTAGTCCATTTGGTCTACAATCCAACATTATTTTTGGCAACCTGTTGTTTTCATTCTTGTTACATGTTGTAGCCATTTTTAGTTGAATCTTCTTAGTTTTTCGTCAACTGGTTCTCCTTTTAACTCTTCCGAAATTTTTTCATTCCTTTTGTGGTCAACAGGTAGGTATCCCGCTGCCATTCTGAAAATTTTCATCTCGGTTGATGTCAATCGTTTTCATCCTTTTGTCTGAGGTCCAAATTTCTCTTCCATATAGAAGAATTGGGAGACCGAGCCCATTATTATATACTTTTATTCTTGAAGATTTCTGGAACCAAGTTGGTTTAGAAATGTTGTTAAAATTCCCAACATTCAATAAAATTTTGCTAGATTTTGTTGTAAATTTTTCATTTTCATAGGAGATTTTGCAAACTTAATATTAATTCTTTACTTGTTGTAAACATCTGTTATCTGCTATGATTTTGCATCTTACTGAGTCTTCTCCTAAAATGTTATCTTCTCAGATTTTTCTGGTGATATTTCCATTCCAAAGTTTTTGCTATGTTTTGCAATGTAAATACTCTGCTCTGTAAATTGTCTTCTGGATCAGCTATTACGACTTAATCGTCTAAAAAACGAAGAGTGTTAATATTTGTAGGGAATGATAAAGTAATAACTTTAGAGTGAATAGTGTGAATATAAAACGTGAGACAATATTGCTTTCGATGAAAAGTGTTAACTTATTTGAAGTCGAGAAAATTCTTTCTAGCGTTAGTGGGAAAACTCTCATAATTGCATTAAATTTGGAAAAGTCCTAGCCGCCTGCTAATTAAAGCCACATGTCAGTCACTGCAAGATCTTTTTAGATGAAAGTATGTACATTTTGAGGCTGTCTGACCAATAATGCCATCTATCTGAAACTGAGTTTTTCTTGTATATGAATGTGTGTGCATATAGAAGATGGCTGACAAATTATACCATCTGTCAGGCACGTCTTTTGTGAGTGAATAGCATACATGCCTATGCATTCAAACATAAAGCGTCTTATTGTACATAATATATAATATTATTAATTTTTCGAAAGAAATCGGAGTAGATATGTGCTCCATTGTGAACAAAATTTAAAGATTCAGAACTCACACTTGATGTAAGCTGCTAGTCAACAGCGTCCAAGTGCGTACCGTGTTAAAGACATCCCATGACAGACCTGGACAGGCCCTTAGGCCTTCAGGAGTTTGAGGCTCCCAGAATTTCTAGAAAATCGGTACATGAAGGTGGCAAGGTTCTCATCCCTACGCACCGGCCGCATTTACACTCCCCCCACCCCCTATAATATATCTCTAATACTCATTTCTGTTAGACTCTGAGTCTACTCCAGGGCTTTTGTGCGGCCGGGAAGATTGAGTCAATGAAAAATGCGTGCCATGTAACCCTGCAGTAAAGGGAGCCCTGATCGGACTCCTGTCGATAATTTTGCAAGGAAAGACAAAACAGGCATAATACATGTTTCGGGATCTCTGCCAGTTAACCCAAAAAAAGTGACTTGCCTACATATTCTTTGTTACTATGCCATCAGTTCTGGTGGTTGGGAAACATCGTCTCTGAGGAAACTGTAACCTGATTATTACGCCTGTGTGTTCCACCGAAATATTACCCACTTGTCAAAACGTAAGGTGTCATAATATAGAATATCACACTACAGTAAAGGTTACGATAATCGGAAACTCCAAGACCAGAGGTTTCCCAGATACTGTATTTTTCCGTATATTAGAGTGTTATACCTAATATTTACCTTAGTCTACATAGCAATCTCATGAACACACTTAGCTATTTATTTTATCACTTGATACCCTGTCCTTTTCTCCATTCTCAGTTCCTATTCCCTTATCATCAATCACGTGTATAACATGCTCCCTAGCTCTCTCTCTCTCTCTCTATATATATATATATATAAAATCAAAACCCAAAAAACAAAAAGACAAATTATTTACCCCTTTATTCATCACATTCACAACACCGTTGCAAGTTGATAAAATAGTGAAATATAATGAGCCAATTAGTGAATTTCCGGGTTAGAGAACATTCCGGATCATCCATTGCCGGATATCACAAACTTTACTTGTGTTTCTACCTCCTTGAAAACATCAAGTCCCAAACTGTACACAGTTTCCTCTCTTTTTATTAGCTCAATAACTGCATAAAACGGAGTCCCTACTGAGCATCAGATGCGATAGAGAGATTCAATGGCGTTTTTACAAAAGCCCAAATTTCATAACCGTTTTCACAGAAGCCCGCCATTAGTCCCCGTTCTTAGGTTATTTTCTGAACCTCTTCATCTTTCGAACATCACAAAAGTAGACCACACAGAACGTTTCTCCCCGATTAACTTCAGATTATGGTATTTTTGTCTCCAACGTACTGCAGACGAACAGCACCGAAGTTAATAAGTTCAGTAAGACAGCAATATGGAGCTGCGCACCCTTTCAAGAAACCCCCAGAAGTAGTTTCCTTCAATCCCCTCTGGAAGTAGAACTACTGCGCGGTGAATGTTTCCCCCTTCAACCATTTCTCGGTGTAATCATGTACGCTTCACGTATCAAGGGAAAACAAGCGTACGTACGTCGTATATAGGGTACGTGGTCGAGTTGTTTCAGGTCTCATTTTTCTTCCTTTATTAAATATTGCGATTTTCTTTGGAAAGAGGTTATATGTAGTTACAGACACTAGAGCGTAAATATTCTGCCCTTCTTTCAAATCCTAAAATCAAGCTTACTTGACATTAAAGTATAAAATTTGTTTTTAATATGAACACAACTGACGCCCCACAAAGTGATCTCCTAGCGATTTTGCGCTTCCCGCTGATTCTCTAGACGTGTGTGTGTATACGATCATTATTTAAGATTTCAAGCAACCACCTGTTAGATCTATTTGATTTCCTGCCCACCAGCTGGAAAGATTAACCAAAACGATAAAACATAATACTGTTCTAAACATTCCTGACGACGGTGTATCACATCAAAACTCCTTAACTTTATGGAATTTTCCATTGTCTAATATTTTAAAATTAATACAATTAAATAACTGCGTTTTGGGGACAGGACCGGTCCCCGTTTTCAGGTTCACTTCTCAAATATGTTACTGTAGTGATACTTACTTTCTTCTTTAACACAAATCACAGTAAAGCCAGTGAAAACATATATTTTCCAAAGACAGTTTAAAAAGTATGCCACTGCAAATCTTACTAAACATTTGATGCATGATATTCATCACGTGTCAGTGTAAATATCTTTCTTTACTAGACGGTTGTGCTTGTAATTGTGTCAGAAAATAACTGTGAATGTTAGTCTGCTTCGGTTATTAATTTTATTACATACCTTTGGAAAAGTCCTTCAGGTTAATGAGCTGGCATATGTTGAATGGTTTTAAAAGACTACGACTTATTCATGTAATATTTCATTTCGGATGTTCTGTAATTAATTTATTTTGAAGAACTATTGACAAACATGAGTTTATTTTATGAACCAGATGTATTAACACAAAACAGAATAAATCATTTTAGATGAACAAAAGACTAAATTGGCGGAAACATAATTTTTTGGCTAAAAATATAAATTTATTTTCCACGTCAACAAAACTCATAGACCTACTACAGAAGAATTCCTCAACCTTATTGTAAAATACTGGAACAAGGAAACAAGCACCGTTAGACAATTGAGGCAGGAATGGTTAGTAATAATGATAATAATATACTGATGTGATGGTAGTTTAGCCCATAAAAACTAGTATTAAAATTAATTATGTTGAAACGTCCACACTGTACCTTGTAGTAAACACACTCCCTCTCATTACATAAAACCACAAGCTATTGTTGCATAGGGAAATAATATTTTTTCTAATATCCATAAAAATAATAGAAATGAACTATATTCGCAGGAAGTAGGGTATTTGATCGTAACAACCGGTAGTTCATAAAGTCACCACTAGGCTTGAAAGGGTTAAAAAAGGTTTCTTTTAACATAAAATGCAGTACTGCATGAAGGTACGTGTTTTTGTAACTTCCAACAATGTTACGGCTCAAAATGTCTTGTTAGTAACACCTAGTTGCATATAGCTTAAAGTATCGACGATGATATTAACTTGTTTCGATAATCAAGGGAGGTTTTTCCAAAAGCAGGTGATTTTTGAAAATCCGCATATTATAACTGTGCTTCGAAACTTTCTATAACTGAATGTTATTTGATTCGAAGCTTTTCAAAAATTGATATATTTTCTTCTTGACGATAAAGTCGCAGAGGTTAGTTTGACGTATGTGGGACATATGTTCGCCTTTGCTGGAAAAACAAGCACATTTGAAGTTTATTAATTGTAGGGAAAATGTGAAGGATTAATTTAGTTCAAGTCTGCATTTAATCATTAACATTTCAGTCAAAATGCGAATTTCAACCCTTCAAAGACGAAAAATATCTTAGTTACATAAGGACTCAGTGCATACCGCGAAGTAGACACTCTCCACCTCGGTTATAAAAACCAATCTGTTAAGGATGTATAAGGCAAAAGTGTATGTTTGTTATGAGATTCATACAAAACACATAAATGCAATGTGATCACCACGCAAAATTTTTGAATGTTAAACCTGGTGGTAAGCAAAGTTAGCGGTAGGCTTTTAAAGTTTAAAGTTCTAATTATTCTAATGCTCCGAAAACTCGCTCACATAACTCGGTATACTACACTCAAACAATGCAATTAATTTCCCACTATAATTCCTGAACTCGCAGAGCCTTTCACAAATGCCTCCCCATGCATTAAATGTTTAAAAATTATGCACTGATGATTTTAACAAGACATTAAAATTTTAGCCAGGTACTGTGCAAAGTAAAAGGCTATTTTGTAACTAAAGTGATGCAAACACTTCAAGTGGAAGTAATAAAAGTCACTGATCGGAATTAATGTCCCAACTGACAAAAATGTACATTCCTATAAAAACGGCGAGATTTTCCAATTATTCCAGCTGTCAACATATTCCTTAGTATCAAGACATCGCAAGATATGGTAACTAATAATGTTGGCGTGTTTTCACCGCAATCTCCCTTTAGCACTGGGCAGCTGTAGTATCAAGAACACATTCTCAAAATAGCTGAATTTTATATCAGAGATGAACAAAATCAGAGACACCTGTTAACTGACAGCAGAGTATTCGCCAAAAATGTTATTTACTGAGAAATATTTGCTCTTTGAAGTGGTTTATAAATTTCAACAAATCTTCAATATGGTCTCTAAACTTCTGCATGAAAGTGATATTCGTTCAAGTGCAATAGACCTAAAACGCTTCTTTCTTGCTATTATTACTGGTTAAAGCTCAAAGGTATTTGTGGTAGCAAATCTATATTTTATGTTCGAATGTTTGATACTATGCAGCCCTTATGTTAAATTACGTGGGGATTAAAAATGAAGACTTATTAGCTTACGCTGAGCTATTAGAAGTAGAAGAGTCCGGATCTCTCGCTTATTATAACTACACCTTGTCTATAACGCAAAATAGACTCGTGATATAACATATAACATACAAATTCCCGTCAGTAACCTAGAAACTACTATGAATTTACTATTCTCTTGAATGTCCACCCTAAAGCATACGAAATTTCTTTGTTGTAAATTTAATTTATGTCATTATAAACACTGATAGTTAACTGATGTTATGTAATGTTTCTCTCTGTTCCATGCACTGGACCGATCTGGCTCGGTTGGCGGACTCTTGTAAATGCGGTAATGAACATCCAGGTTCCATAAAAATAGGAGAAATTTTGATTAGCTGATGGCTTATTAGTTTCTCAAGAATGCCTCTGCCCCAGGAGGTTAGTTACTTATACTTAAAAATTCATTTTAACATATTAATCTAAACAAAATTATGTTAGAGGGAGTGGCCGAAACTTATTCATAAGTTGGTGGGTAGTACAGATTATGAAACTCCTCACTGTGAAATTTTCTCCAGTCCCCTGTTATCTCATCCATCTTAGGCCAAAATATCTTCTTCAGCACCTTATCTTCAACATCCTCAGTCTGTCATAACCGTTATGTTGAGAGACCAAGTTTCACAGTCATATAAAACAGACAAAATTTTAATCCTGCATTTATTAAGTTTCATATTTTCACATAGAAAGCGGCAAGACAAAGATTCTGGCCCGAGCTGCTACGGAAATAAATGGACGTGTTGTAGTGTACTGTTTGGGGACATTTGTTGCAAACGTCGGTGTGAGAACACAGTGGTCATACAGCACTGTTAATTAGTGAATGTCTTTTGTATTGCTAGTAGCGTGAATCAAAACAGCTAGAAGAGGGAGCGTGTTTTGTGTTTCCTTCCCGAGAAGAACAGCTCCGTCCCGAAATGTAGCCCCATTATTTCGTCAGTTATCGCCAAATAAAATGGAAAGATGAAAGCAATTTCCGTATGGCTGTCATGTATTTATTTTGCACTCCATAACAGTAATACTTAACAAAAATATGTATTTTCGCAAGGACTATTTCCTAATAGTTAGTGTCTCTAATGTTGCTGTCGCCTCAAGAGTTTGTGCGTCTATTAAGTTGTTAGCACTGATTCTACGAAACAATAACTAAGGCATTTGGGTTACCTGCAATGACACACCCTTCACTTCAAGTGTCGTTACCGTCTTCTAAACGGTTCAAGAGTGAAAGGGAAACGCATGCAAAAAAACACATGCTCAGAGCATAGTGATATCGAAAACCTCCCTTTTTTTAGGAACGACTTTAGGCTAAAAATGGCGAAGTGAGGGGTTTTAAATAAAATTCTCAAGTTCCATATTAACTTGATGTTTTTAATTAGATTAATATAACATGTAGACCGATCACCATTATTCGGAAATATCGTATACAAAATATCGATTTCAAGTTCGTTATTAACAGCAGCATCATTTGTACGTCATTAAGTCTAACAAAACGTAGTTCTGCTCATCATAAAACAACTCTTCTTGCAGAATGTCTGTAGCAGATGAGTTCCTGTTAGCATTTTGTTCCCTGCTCTCCGATACACACATGAGAAGACCCATTAGCTAATGAGGCACTTCATACAGCGTAACGAGATCGTAACTGAGGCAGTAGATGCCGCCAGAGGTCGCAAATGTTGTTATGATATTGTCCCGTTAGGAAAATTGTCATTTTCATCCTACATCTAAAATTTCCCTCATGGCAGAGCGTAATAGGTACCTGCTGTAATGTGATAACTGTCAAAAATAAGAAAGACAGTAAAAAAATCTTGATATTTATAAGAACATTTAGTTTACAATACCCGTATTTAACCTGATCAATGTCTAATTAAAATATTATAGAGCGATCTTATTCTCATGGATAATATTGGCGAGATATTTAGTAGGCATGGGGCATCTGAAAACTGCACACAAAATTTTAAAAGAAATACAATATATGGGGACGTAATTGTAGCGGGTTTACAATGGACCTTGAAGTAAATGGGGTGCCAGCGTGTAGGTTGGATTCACGTGGCTCAGGATAGGCTTCGATGAAGGCAAAAATAAAATTGTGATTGACAGAAGTCGGACAAATTGTTAACTTAGTGATTATTACCTTCCGACGAGGGCGTGCCGTGGATCAGGCGGTTATTCTCCGACTTATCGCAGCGGAAGCCCAGGTTCGATCTCGGGCCAAACCATGTGTAATTTGTGGTGGACAAAGTGGCAGTGGGACATCTTTTCTCCGAGTACTTCAACAATAATTCATACTCAATCATTCATCACCAAGCCACACAAACTTAGCCTCTCACAGCGTGTTAAAATAACACGCTTAAAAGAAAACATCTGAAGAATAGCTTTGTTGTGTGTGTTTAGTCATAAATTGGCTTTATAAAATAGAAAAGAGCGGGGAGACCACATCATATTTAGTTTACTTCGTGTCTTTACGTTAACTTCTGAAGAACTCTGCTCCATGGAGTTACTTAATACCTTAGTTAGTTAGTTAGTTAGTTAATTATGTACTTAGTAAGT
Source organism: Reticulitermes speratus (assembly GCA_021186555.1). Taxonomy (NCBI): domain Eukaryota; kingdom Metazoa; phylum Arthropoda; class Insecta; order Blattodea; family Rhinotermitidae; genus Reticulitermes; species Reticulitermes speratus. The sequence goes on from JAJKFL010000007.1 coordinate 14,214,361, forward strand.
AACTTAGTTTTTCGGTAGGTTAGTTAATTGTTTGTTTGTTTGGTAGGTTAGTTACTTAGTTGGTTGGTTAGTTATTTAGTCGGTCGGTCGGTCGGTCAGTCAGTCAGTCAGTTAGTTAGTTAGTTAGTTAGTTAGTCAGTTAGCCAGTCAGTCGTACCTTTGTGTTTAGAGGGCATGAGACAGAACTTAGAAAGTTTTCTTTGAAACAGCTAAGGGGGTTTAAGTGTTTAATAATTATTTATTATTTATTTATAGTTCATTTGTCGGTGCCGAATTATGTAGCGTCAAGTGATAAGCTGACTACTACATAGCGAACTGCACAGGATGCGCAAGAAGCGATGATCGCCTACAAGTAATTTACGAACTGTTCTAACATTGTTTCAGCAGAGAATGAGAAAAAACACGAAAGTTGTGGCGAGAATATCCTGTCTCCAGTTATGATCCCAGAAACTTCGTAATTCGAAGCTGAAAGGCTACACACTCATTTGCAATATTGGCAATTACGTCCATTAATGATATTCACTTTACGTTTTCTGTTTGGTCGATATAGGTATCTATAGAGCATGGTCATCAGCTATGACTAATTTATAGCCCTTTAAGTGCTTTTTAACCGTATCATATTAGTTATGAGTTTACCTGTTGGCTGTCAGTTCGAACTAACCCATTGTGACCCCAGTGTAAACATAATTATCCATACTGTTGCCTGCATGCAGAAAGCATTCAAAATATCATCCTTTCGCACCTATGGACAGTGCGGTTGAGGTCTCCATTTAATTACTTTTTTGTGGTTTATTTTACGATGCTGTCAGTATTTCAGAATATACAGCCTCTGTGGTATTACTACTGCTAAATAATGGTTTGGTAAAGATTTGGAAGGGTAAGGCTGAGGGCCTTGCACCATCTAGATAGTTACCGCTACACCTTCCTGCTCGATCATATATGTTTTATACATAATGCAGTAGATAAATAAATACACAATTTCATACATTCACACATAACACTATATAAACTGCGCAGAGAGGTTATAGCCATATTAAGTCCACAACCCTTTATATTACGTGCCAAATTATAGCAACCTTTATTATGGATGCTGTAAGAGTGATGCTAACAACATTTGGGGCGCACGCGGTGGCGAGGTTGGTTGAGAAACTGCGCTAGAAGCCGGAAGATCGCGGGTTCGATTCCCGATGGGGTAATTGACTTAATCCTTCAGGCTGAACTATGGCCATGAGATCGACTCAGCCTCTAACAGAAATGAGTATCAGGAATATTTCCTGGGGAAGGGGGGGGGGGGTAAAGGCGGCAGGTGCGTATGGCTGACAAACTTACCACTTTCATGTGCCGGTTGTATGGAAATCTGGGAGCCTCAACTCCTGGAACCCTAGGGGCCTCTCGAGGCCTGTACAGGGATTGCTTTACCCTTACCTTGCAATAAAGCGTTGACGATCCACAGCCAATTTAATTATCAGGACGAATTATGGTTTCAGGGAAATATCAAAATAGGTCCTAAAATTGCAATGTGACGTATGGAATGGATTCAACTGGCTACAGCTGAAGACTCTTCAGGATAAAAATTTTTAATTCATTTATAAGGACTGAAATATTTTTTCATCAGCTCAGCAAATGTGAGCTACTTAACTAACTCCATGGAGCACAGTCCTTCTTGAGCAGCTAGCAGGTCGTCAGCTAGTCAAGAAATTCCCCGCGTTTTATGGAACCCGAAGGTTCATTACCGCATTCACAAGAGCCCGCCAGCTGTCCCTATCCTGAGCCATATCAATCTAGTCCATGCCCCCCATCCCACTTCTTGAAGATCCATTTTAATAGTATCCTCCCACCTAGTGAGCTACTTAAGAATTGTTTATTACACGGACTTTGTTTGGTTAAGTGAACCCATGGCATCAATCAAATTGGTCCAGTACCGCAATTTTAAGTGAATTTTAAGAGTTTAAAAGGACTTTACAGAAATGAGAGTTCACACGATTTTGAGTGTGTATTGTGGCATTTCTGGAGCGCAGCTCTAATAATAATGCTGTTTTAGTGAACTGACTGGATACATATTTATACAGCCCCAAGAGGCTAGTGACTACAGAAATAAAAATCAAATTTCAATAACTCGTCATTCCAGTACAAAAACAAATGCATTGACAATGCAGTAATATGGCATACGGTAAAACTGGAGCTAAATTGAGAATTTTAATCATATAACTTGATTAATTAATTAGCCCTCTTCAAACATCCACTGAAAATCACGCATGACGTAATTTAATCGTCCGTATAACTGCCTGGATTTTCTTCAAAACAACGTTAGTTACGAAAATCGGCCCCCATTTCAGACCACGGTACTCTAAAAACAAACTGAGTCATTAACTAGTAAACACACAAATATTGATAAGGAACATAATCACGCATAAACTTTTGAAGTGACGATATTCTGGTACTCTACTGCATTATTTGACAATAAATGAAGTCCGGAACTGGCCCCAGGCATTATTTGTTACGTATAAACCTCACAATGGACGCTGGTTATGTCCTTAAAGATTTTGTGTTGCTGATGGAGGTGCAGAAGTTTTCTATAAAGTAGGAAACGTACCTTTAAGTATTATGGGTGTGAAGATGAAATTTATGCTTTAAATGGCTAAACAGCCAAAATATATTTAAATAATATCTAAATACCTCTTAGTAACGAAATTATAGTCCGGAAACAAGTAATGCTAAGCCAGTAACTAAGTAGAATGAAGTAAAAAGAATGCCATTAAGACCCTTGTGTAATTCATTCGTTTACTCACATAGTCTGTCTTATGACAGGTTCGTAGCCTCTTCCAAAACGCCTTCTCCAGATCGTGTGATCTGGTACTTACTCTTTTAAATTCCAGTACCTCCTCCTTTCCTTAATTTTATGCCGTAGCTGCTTACGTCTTCTTCCTCGTCTTTCTGTCCGTTCTACCTTTCCTTCTATCTTACTTTCGACAACGTGTTTTATATATATAATGATTAATTTAGCAATATTTCTAAGTGACAAAAAACATTAGGAATTAAAGAAATATTTTCGTTTTCCTTGACACAAAATAGTGACATTAATTCCCATAAAAAAATACAGACCTTCTCTTTTACTAAAAACGCCTTTATATGACTTTCAATAAAAGTTAACACATTAGATAAAAAGACAACATTATGTTACATTACTTTGCAGTAGACCAGGAATGTTTATTCTCTTTCCGGCACGGACAGACGTGTTTCATCTTCATCAAAACGCTCAGTCCGGTCCTCAGCCCCAAGCAACACCCTATTCAAAGGACAACGGAGTTTTTTTCCTTAGATAAAAGACGGCAGGTGTGTGCAACTAACCACTTATCTCCATTTGATGTCGAGGTTCAGATTGCGTCGTCTTGTACCTCCACAACCCCATACGCTTTCTTGACTTGCACTGGGACATAACCTTCACATTTATGTTACGTTACAAGCTGCGCTGGCTGTGTGACATACACTTTGTATCTGATTTAAGAGCACGTACATTCACGAACTCTATATATGGTTTATTTACATTAAATGTATAAAAACAGAGAGGGGTTCCAAATAAAATGCAGTGCGTGATTTACGTCTCTCCCAATTATTCATGATAAACAAACAACGCATTTACTAAAGCAACAGATGCCTGGGAGTTAACAAAGGATTAACCAGGTTTTAACGAGAATTTACGTCCTGTGTGCTTTACCTCGCCAGCCTTGTAAATGCGAGCGACCGCCCGACTGGTTATTAAGTCCTAAGATGCAGTGGAAGGGGAGGAACTCTGTTGTCATGGTAACCGGAAACATGGTCTTGCAATTCCCAAGGCTCAATAATGTACCGTAATTCTTAACATAGGAACCTTGGCTGTCGGCAAGCACAGTTGGTTATATTTGTACCTTTTGAATAGACAGTAAGCCTTTTAAGGCGACACGCGCGTAATTAAGCCTGTATAATTTTGGTATTTATGATAGAGGCCCTACTTGATAGGGGAATGCAGATATTCCATTTCTCAGTAGAAAGGTCTGCCACGTGTATTTTTTTTCTATGGCTCGACAGACTTATATGGGCCTGGGCCTCCTCGTTTCGTCGAGGTTTCATGGTCACACACATTTGAGACACACCACAGTCGGTAGGACTCCTCTGGACGAGTGACCAGCTCGTCGCAGAGACCTCTACCTGACAACACAACAACACTCACAAGAGAGAGACATCCATGCCCCGGTGGGATTCGAACCCACGATCCTAGTAAGCGAGCGGCCGAAAACCCACGCCTTAGACCGCACGGCCACTAAAAGCAAAGCAATCCCATTACAGGCCTGGACAGGCCCTTAGGTTTCCAGGAGGTTTAGACTCCCAGATTTCTAGACAATCGGCACATGAAGGTGGTAAGGTTGTCAGCCCTACGCACTGGCCGCCTTTACCTCCCAGGAAATATTCCTGGTACTCATTTCTGTTAGAGGCTGAGTCGACCGAGACGATTATGTCAAGGAAAAATTCCAATGACACCATCCGGAATCGAACCCGCGACGTTCCGGTTTGTAGTGCAGTGCCAACTGCGCCACCGCGCGCCCCGCCACGTGTATTACAGAACCAAATAATAAAGGCAAAGACTCAGACTTAACAGTGGTGGTTTGTTAATGCATGAAACGCTATACGGATTCCAGGTCAGTCCATGCGGGATGTATGGTAAAAAAAATACATTGGGATAGGTCTTTCTCTCGTTCCTTTGGTTTTCTCCTGTCAGTATCACTGCACCAGTGCTTCATATATTTATATAATTCATCTACTGTAGATGGCAATTAGGAGCGTCTTTAAGTAAAACACTTCTATCCCTCGATGTAACAATATCTACACGTGTAGCATTAAAGTGTATTGTTTACAAGTGCCACCATTTTAGCATCCATTTGTAAACACGCAAGCGCGTGTGAGCGCACACACAGACACAGACACACACAGAAATAGTGCCTTTTATCGTCACGAGTTGGTGTCTTTAAAAATAAAAATTCAAAATATCGAGCATTTATTTCTTAAAAAGTATAGCTGTGTCTGATATGTGACATTTGAAGGAATTTTTTTGAACTGCACAGTCAAGATATATTGAAAGGAAATTATTTGTATACGCTGTTATTATGGACTTCTATTCATCCATAAAAGAAGAGCAGCTTTGAAAAACTAATTTGGTGGCTTTGTAACGTAGAAATTACAGCTAACCATCTGCGTTACACAGAGGTCTGCTCGTAACATGGCATGAACGCACAGTGTGTGAGTGGATGTATAGCTCTACTCATTTTAACTTCGGCGCTAAATAAGTGTGGGTGGACAAAGCCACCCCGTTGGCTTTATCCCCGGGAAGAAGCCCCGGTACCAATTGTACAAGAGGTTGGCTGGGACCCAGAGCAGGTGTCGAGAAGTTAAAAACTCCTGCCCCCACCTGGGTTCGAAGGCCAAGCCGTCCAGCCGTAGCTAGTTGCTATACTGACTACGCTATCCCGGCCCCCTGAGGTTAAATAAGTAATGAAAAATACATTTCTCCCATTATTTGGTAACGCTTTTAGTAGCTCAGGCTACAGAGCCTTGCATTGCAAAAAGTATACAATCAGGTGTTCTACGTTATGCCACCTTTCAGCCCAGGAGGCAAGTACCAAAGCTTTCAGGAAACCTACTCCCTCCATATAGGCTTCAATGTAGTTGGAGGCAGCGTGGTCCCCAAAACGTTGGTTACCGCCTACGCAACTACAAGGTCACATAAACTAGAATATCCAAATCTAAATGGAAAAGAATCTCCCTGTCATCCGAAGTATTTTATGGGTTAATCTCGACTACATAAAAGTTCATAAACCTTCCAAATATTTCGGCATATGCGAGGCATGTAGCAAATTTGTAAAACATACTAAATGTATTTAAGCCCTAGGTAAAGGTAAAGCAATTCCATTACAGGCCTGAACAGGCCCTTAGGTTTCCAGGAGGTTGAGGATTCCAGATTTCTAGACAATCGGCACATGAAGGTGGTAAGGTTGTCAGCCCTAAGCACCGGCACATTTCTGTTAGAGGCTGAGTCGACCCCAGGGCCATAGTGCGACCGAAAGGATTATGTAAATGAAAAATTCCAATGACAATATCGGGAATCGAACCCGCTACCTTCCGGCTTGTAGAGCAGTCATAAATTAAAACAATAACGATGTTTAGGTCGAAGTGTAATACATATTATTAATAGAGTGGCACAAGGACAGATTTTCGTTTCGTCTGTTAAATGCCACTCCACCAATGCTCCACATAATTCGAAATTCGTTTAGTAATGGACCGTTTCTATAATTTAAATTTTAACAAGAGGGTTATATGAAAGCAGATCTTGAAGAACCATGAAGTGAGACGTGGATTCTATTTTTCTAGCTCGTGTAGGGAATATTATGTGGGCTGTTTTAAACACGGTAATAAATAGCTGGGCTCCATGAAAGTCGGACAGTTTCTTGACTCCACAACTTTAGCCATATTACAGTTTCTGAAATAGTTTCAGCTCGGCTACGTGATCACTGTTTTGCTGTTCAGTCTGTAGCAAGTAACATATAGATATACCATGCACATGTATTGCGGTTCGTGGTTGTCGAAAGTGTTAATACTACCACAAATGTCAATAGTTTGTCATGAAAATGAAGCAGCAGTAATAAAGGCAAACCAAACTGATGGACGTGCTCAAACAAACACACGCATAAACAATGACAGTACATCTGCATAATTTTGATATGCCAGGCTTATATCAAGAATTTTTACAAATATAAATTCTGTGAATATTTCTTCAGTCCAAGAGCATGGAAATTTTACATTACCTTGATGTAGCATCACTTCGCTCTATTCACAGACTAAATTCTCGAAATTCCATGTGAAACCTTATTTCGTTTAGGAATTCCCTACTAGAAGCCCTCAGAGCCACTGATATTAACTTGGCTTTATGGTTGATATTTAGTGCTGGGCGAATAGAAATGCCTTGTATATTGGATAGAATTGCTATGGCAGGCAAGAGAGAACTGGAGGTAAGTTTATAGAGATCCAAGCTATATTGAGGATGCTGCATGATTAGTAAAGTATACAAATTAGCCACCTTGAAAACTGAAAATAATAATAGGATTACGTGGCATTTCCCACAAAATACAGTTACTTAAACTTATGAAAATACTATTATTTATTCTGATGAATAGTTTGAAAATGAAAACCTGTTTTCTTCTCAAGGAGCCAACTTTGTTAGACACGCTTCGCTCGCTTGTCCTTCTGATAAGAATAGCATGAAAATGAAGATGAGTTTGGAGCATTGGTGGAATTTTACTGCAAGGGGAAATCAGACATACTCGGAGAAAAAACGGATTTGAATGTGAAATAAATCTACATTAGACCTATAGACAAAGATTTAGCTCCTACCTCACACAGAGTATAATGTGCTTCCGTTACAAAGACCAATAGATTCATGTTCAATGCGGAAATAAATTATATTTGTTCGAAAAACTGTTGTGTGGGTAATATGAAAACCTTCAGGCATTCTTAAAAGGAAAACAGCCCTGTGTGGAGTCAATATCCGTCCCTGTGTGTTTGTCTCTCTATCCGATACCTAGTATCAGCGACTAAACCTTTTAGTAGACTTTCATAAATTTCGATATAGGCGTTCTTTATAAAACATTGTCGAGCAAGCGTGAGTTTCGTAAAAATCGGCAAAGAGAAAGCCGTACTTTACTAAAAAGGAGTAAAATATTTTCAACCCATTTTTTTCCGTATTTATTGAATGACGTGGCCGAAGATTTGATACATAAAAGCAGCGGGTATTGCCATTAAGCGATTATGAGTTTCGTGGAACTCGGTGCAATGAACGGTATACTTTATTTGAAAGCGTAAAGTAAGTTTTATCCTATTGTCTATATTCTTCGTCCGACACGGATAAAGCCCAGTAGAGATCTTTATCTAATGTCGTTAAGTGACCTATCAGGGCCCGAAGCCACTATCTATTCACTCTAAAGTCGTTAAGTAATGATGAGTTTCGTGAAAATCCTTGCAGTAAAAGGTAATTTTACTTAGCCCTTTAAAGCCCATTGGTTACTTCCTGCACCCTCATGATTTAACATTAAGAAATTTTACTTTCTGTCCACACAATGTACTTACGTGTTTTACGTATCTCAGACCAAGCAGCGATTATTTCTCTATACAAAATTAACTGGTTAGTTTTTATAACCAAGTCGTAAAGCGTTTACTGCACGGTACGAAATGAATCTTTAATTATGATTCCGATTAATTTTCTTCTAAGTGTCCAAATGTTTTTGCTTTTCAAAATTTTGTTTTATTTCTTACAATTTATTCATCACTCTCCTTCCTTTCGTCTTTAAGTGGTTAAGGGCGTAAATAAAGTAGTCTTATTTTCTACAGTTTGTGTCCGACTTGAATGAAATTCGGCACGAAACGTCCACAAAAATGTATGGAGTTTAGTGAAAATCGGCCCAATGAACACCGTACATGACTTAGTGGCACATACAAATTTCTATCCGTAATTTCCACACTGGCCGTTTCGTTTCGGTGAAAGTTGGTATAAGAAATCTACACACAATTCTGTAGAAAATCTGAGGTTGTAAAAATCGGCTTAGAGTAGACAGTATTTTCTCGTTACATCATCATTATCATCATGATTATCATCAGTATGTCAAATATAAATAACTTGTCAGAACAAATGAACTAGTCTCCAAAAGCCTTGTCATTTACAGAATGAAGGTCGCCACGTTACAGAAGGGGGAAAAGGCGGACTTGACGTCATTCTGATAGAAAGAAAAATACAAAGAAAATGGATACTCTTCTTAATACCACGTATTGCAATCATGCTCGATGTTGTTTGTGTGATATTGTCACGTGACATCACTACTGTGAGGCAAGAGGAGGGAACTTGTCTGCTTGAACCTTGAAGATGGGACCGATAAGTTGTCCCGAAACGTTGGTAAATAACTACTGCATAACATCTCAGAAGAGCGAAGATCTCGAAACGCAGTATGTCTTCTGTGAGATTCGAAATGGGTTTTTAAATGCTATTAGATAATTTGTAACGAATACTTCACTTCCCTCTCTGCTTTATTGTGTGCTCTGCAGCAAAACTGTGACCCACAATACTAATATTACAGTCACTGTACAATTAACTTGCACTAGTCAGGAAGGACACTTGAAGGAAACAAGCCATTCTAGAATATGTCACTTGGTTTCTGCCACAGTTGTTGCAGTGTGGATTAATATTTGCCTAAAGCAACGTGAAGACCATAAACGCAGCTCCGTGTAAGGATCAGAGTATGACGTTCACAGAAGTGACACGTGTAGGTCGTTAAATGTAGTGTTGACATTGATTAACACTCAGCTCTCCTGATCTTTAATTACGCTGTCGAATACATCTGCTTCGGACGAAGTGACTGCTAAACCGAAAGTAATAAGATATGCGGGTTGAAACGTGCGGCGTGATATGTGGCGAAAGGCGACGTGAAAGGGCCGCATGGACAGGTGCGGCTCCTTTAATTCTTTCTTCCTATAGCTTTAAATGTTTTAAAAGTAGTGGACATATTTTGCAGCTACTGGATGACCTTAAGGAAAAGAGAATATACTGGAAATTGAAAGAGGAAGCACTAGATCGCACCTTGTGGAGAACTCGCTTTGGAAGAGGCCACGGACCTGTCGTAAGACAGACTACAGAAATGATGACATATGTTGGTTCCGTTATCTCATCTAGTTGGGCAGAACCCGTTAACTCGGGATTCTTTCAACCTTCGTTTTTGTCGGTGCAGAGTATTAGCGCATTTTTCTTACATCAGCGTTTCTAAATCTTTTTTGTTCTCCACGCAGAGCAGAGTTATAATACAGAATTAACACTTATTTTACGAGTACATTTATTGCTAATCCAAATTATTGCATAACAAGACGGGCAATGTATGTACAAACGTAAGACTGAGAAGCGTTGTTGCCGTGGAAAAGCAATATGATATTAAACATTTTCAGTGTTGGTTTGTAGCCTTAGTTATCTAGCATGCAGAGCGCATGCGCCGTGTTTCATTGTTATCAGTGGCCCGTCCGGCTCTACCATATTTTTCCACATTATCTCATAAGCGGCACGATTTAAAAAAAATTTTACTGAATATAAAACCTGTGTTTTGATTTTCTTTACAACTTTTGTCTGAAACATTTCTCATTCCAAGAAAAATTCAGCGAGACTTTATTATAAATGTACATATGTCTTCACGTAAATTACCCATTATTCTTGTCACATTTCAATTAAACTTGCATTTTCTCAACGGATGTTTGAAAAATTTTCACATATTAAATTTTATCAAAATTCCTCCAGTGGGAGCCGAGTTTTTCCATATGGACAGACGGACATATAGATATGATAAAGCTAATTGTTTTTTTTACAATTTTGCAAAGGCGCCTAAAAATATAAAAGCGTCGTACAGCTCAAGTATGGTAAAGTTTCAATACAAATATAAATTTAAAAGTTAATGTACAGGCAGTTATGTCCAGACTCTACATAACAGTGGCGTTATATGTTAGCAAAGACTTCATCGAGCCCCCACTCCCTTTTTCAATTCTGTGTGTGTGCTTATGTATAAATAACACCCTTACCAATTTTAATATATAAAATTGCAATTCGCCTGTTTAATTAAATTGGAATTTCTCCTGTTCGAAGTCTCGTGCCACATTTGACAAACGAACGTAGTACAACACTGTGCCGCGACACACCGGTTGAGAGCCACTGTTCTTCACTCTCCAATAGTGTCTCTGAAGTGCATGTCTGTAGTTCTGTTAGCACGTCTAAATGCCGTTTATTCTACAGACGCCAGCGTTTCAGGTACATTATAAGCAAATTTTAGTTCCTGACTCACAGTTTACATAATGGTCCTCCATTACCAGGCCAGTATGGTAATGTTCTTTGTTGAAATAATATTTGCTTATTGGCAGAATAATACGAAGTTCACAGATACATATTCTGGTCAAATTACAGAAATTTAAATGTTAACACAAGTCGTGCATATATTAACACTGTGCTTTGGAGATAATTAAAACTGTGAGCAATAGTAAAATCGGTCTTTCGTTGCTGTAATCACTAAAGTTATTGCACATATTGGCAGACATTAAGACGGAAATAGGTAAAACTTAAACTGCAGAGATAAAATTCTTAACAATAATTGGTGAATACAAAATAACAGATTAACAAATATAAAGAATTACATTACGCTCTTCTGAATGAGAAGCAGGTATAGTCCGGTAATTAGGTAATGTCGTTTCGGAGAAACAAGCTGGCTATATCTCACAAACTGAAGATTACTTACTATGCACCTAGGAATGTCGGACACAGAATGTACGGTGGTATCTTCTAGAAGACCACAACGTATGAAACATTGAGACATGAAAACCTCAAATCTAAAAATGAAGAAATTGTAAATTATTTCATGCAATAAATAAAAAATATAGATGAACTTTAAGAAAACTAGAATGATACTAAGCATAGAATGGAAGAGGAAAAAGCTCTAAAATGGTCTTGAATATCATGTCAATAAAGTGATGATGATGATGATGATTAAAATGCAATAATTCAATTCAGTTCTTTATTATTAACGTGCTGACACAATAGCCGTAAGACTAATTACAGGACAGCACAGGAACGTAACACAAAACACATGAAACAACTAACCACAAACACAAGCACGTGAGCCACATGACAAAAACACGTAAAGAACAATAACACTACGTACAAAACAAAGTTGTAGTACCTGCAGTAAGCATAATTAATTTAACAAATCTGTAATCAAAACAAACATTCCAATCAATAAAACGCTATCCCTACTGATAGCATTAGCCACCGAAGCGCAAGTAGCAGAAGGACAATTGCGACGGTTTAAGTCAACATGATGGGATATAAATTCTCTGAAATTTCGATTCGGCACACGAATGCAAAAACTTTCCGAAACGGTAGGGCAAAATTTTGAACCAAGTTAAACGCTGAGTAAAAGAAGCGCGTCTAGGTGAGGTCACCGAATATTTGACATATAAAACTGGTACGTTTCTGTTTCAAAGCACGATTACAGTTGTGTCTGCAATACTTAAACGGACCATCATTTAATTATGATTATCAAATAATATGATATAGAACACAATGCTTGTTAGTTCATTGTACAAGGATCACCTGCACAGACAAGCAGGCCTACAAGGCGAGCGCTTATGTATGTATGTATGTATGTATGTATGTATGCATGTATGTATGTATGTATGTATGTATGTATGTATGTATGTATGTATGCATGCCTGTATGTACAAAAGCAAGTAAGTACATACATACGTAAGTATGTATGCATGCATTCATGCATGTATGTAGCCAAAGTATGTATTTACGTATGTATGTACGCCTGTATATACATATGTAATTATGCCCATACATAAGCATGTGAATATATATAATATAAATAATATATATTATATATATTCACAATTCACTACAAATTTCTGCACTGGGAGAAGAAGTAAAGCCTTTGTGGAATAATAAGCTAACTTAAATATTTTATATATTCTACCACCTTACGGTACCCTCTGGTAAATAAAAGGATTTTACTCTAGTAAAAATACTTAGAATTGAAAATTAGAATGAATAAAATCTTATGTAAGCCTTCCTCAGCATCAGCGTATTTTCTGGAAGAAGTAACGTAAATTACAGTATGTCACTTTCAGCAGGTGCGAATACCTTAGTTTTCTGAAGTGTGCAATTCTTAGGCCCAGCAGTATGCAAGCAATATAATTATATATTTACACACATCATTTATACATGTTTTATGAATGCTGGATAGCGTTTTATTCATTACACTCATGACATTCAGGCATTTAGAATAGCTTACGTTTAGGTTTATCAGGCGCATTACGTGAATATGTGTCGCGATCAATTCCTGTACCTTTAATAAATACGCTGCTTTTATAAAATGACGCATAGGAGTTATTTTCATATACCCAGTTGTATCCATCTACCGTCTTCGATGTACATCTCTGAGGTTGCGGATACTGACGGCAGAGAGCAGCACGAATCAGATAAGTGTTGCGACAAAATTACTTATAAAAACTACGAAGAATAAAATAATTCATTAACGTAAATGCTGCTGTCATATACTTGTCATATATCAAGATTTATTATTAGGAATGGATTTAACGAGCTGTGTTCGCGCATTCTTCGCCAGTGGCCACACTTATGGAAAGCTGGCAATACTTCATATTTCGTCGTGCTGATGTGCATATCAAAAGTCTTCCAGTTCACTATAAAGCCTACATTGCATGTAAGGCTGCTGCCTGGATTCTTCTGGTTCAGAATAAGGTCTAGCAGCGGTCTGTTGTTAGCCTTGAGTTTCTAATAGAGGCAAGGCAATTCTTGAGTAAATGTGAGGAAACACTGACCCAGCGACACACCGTCATATGTGAGGAAAAACCAACCCAGCGACACACCATCATAAGTGAGGAAACACTGACCCAACAACACACTTTCATACGTGACGAAACACTGACCCACCAACACACTTTCATAAGTGAGAAAACACTAACCTAAGGACACACCGTCACATGTGAGTAAACACTGACCCAGCGACACACCGTCATATGTGAGGAAAACCAACCCAGCGACACACCGTCATACGTGAGGAAACACCAACCCAACAACACACTTTCATAAGTGACGAAACACTGACCCAGCGACACACCGTCATATGTGAGGAAAAACCAACCCAACAACACACTTTCATACGTGACGAAGCACTGACCCACCAACACACTTTCATACGTGAGGAAACACTAACCTAAGGACACACCGTCACATGTGAGTAAACACTGACCCAGCGACACACCGTCATATGTGAGGAAAAACCAACCCAGCGACACACCGTCGTACGTGAGGAAACACCAACCCAGCAACACACTTTCATACGTGAGGAAACACCAACCCAGCGACACACCGTCATACGTGAGGAAACACCAACCCAGCAACACACTTTCATACGTGAGGAAACACTAACCTAAGGAAACACCGTCACATGTGAGTAAACACTGACCCAGCGACACACCGTCATATGTGAGGAAAAACCAACCCAGCGACATACCGTCATACGTGAGGAAACACCAACCCAGCGACACACCGTCATACGTGAGGAAATACCAACCCAGCGACACACCATCACATGTCAGGAAACACTGACCCAGCGACACACCGACATGTGAGAAAATAATAACACAGTGACACATTGTCACATCCAAAATAACATGGATCCTCAAGCGAAGAAGGGATCTGCTATATGGAGTTCATAAGCAGGTGGAGTATACATACAGAAATGTATGCTAGGGAATTCGTACATATTTCAACCCTAATACACACTCGATACAAGTTTAAAAATATTACCACACTTTCCTACAGATAACATTTTGTTAACGCTATAAGTTGAATCTTCCTTTATTTAGTGGCTCTGCTTTTGAGTATGTTTCTCGTGCAAAAACACTTTATTATATCCTAGAGATATTTGTTATCGGATATATTGTCATAATGAATAACTAGTGAAAATAGTAGAATTAGCAATAGATAAAATTATGTGGATGGATTGTCACCTTTACAGTTCTGATATCAGTCGTGATCCTGATCGGCTTGTCAGATCTGACAACTCTTGGAGTGCCTCAAAGTGATAGACGAATTCTGTCCACAATTTAATATAATTATATCTCCATTGGTGTATGTTCAGCATATTCAGTTTATGATTAGCTTTCTATTTATTTACCACTGAAATACTGAACACAATTCTTAGCAGAATTTTCTTGAGGAACACGTTGCCATTCAGTTCATCAAGAGGTCCTCAAACTTTTATGTAATCTATAGCTTCATTATCATGTTTACGGGAGTGTCAGCCAGTGGAGTGTTTCCTCAGAAAAATTTGTTAATTTGACGTTTAAAATTTAAAGACTAAAATGAAGCCACATTACATAAATGTATATATGTATAAATTTAGTTCTTATCTCACAGTAAACATTCACGTTCTTCATTATAGCTTTTATCGGTCAAACGGGTCGCCCAGGCCCCTTTAAATGTACCTATCAGGGCGGAAAGGGACAATGCTGTGCCGCGCAGGTGCAGACACGGGCATTTGAAATGAAAGTAACTCCGGCCATCATCGTCTACATTGGGATTTAAAGGCCGGACGACAAAGGATAAAGAATAACTGGTGATATCTGTACAGGAAAGTAATCGCTGTTGACTATGAGAATCAAACAAAACATATTAAATGGGGAAAATACGAAGTTTTTCGATGTTAAATGTGGCGGTATGTACAGTAACCACTCAACTGTAAGGGGTTAAAACAATATTATGGCGCGGAATAGATTAATTTGGCATTCCTAGAGCAGATTCAGAGTTTCCAGTATCAGATCTCAACCTCAAAACCGGATACACTCTCCCGAAATCTTTCGTTGTTTTCCCCAGTTCTCCAGAGAAATGTTGGGATATCACCTTGAATTAGGCCACTACCGTTTCCAATTACATTCAAATTCACTAGTCGCTTATCGCTTCTTGTAAAGCCTGTGTAATTCAAAAGTTCCTTAAATAAACCACAAACGCAATGAAAAGTAGAGTCGAACTCGGTTGTAACGTCACGGAAGGGATTGAATATGTTGTGTCGTTATAAACGGGTATTGCTATAACCGAGGAGTATAATGTTATGCTTAATAGTGACGAATTAATTGGTGCAACAGAATATCTGACCCTGTAGGCGAGATATCGTAAAATCCTACGTCGTTATAATCGGGTTCGACTGTATTTAGATCAGGAGAGACCGGATACATACTTGTCTCGTAAAACGTTTCACCTCCCGATGCTACTTAATTAAGCCAATTACACTGCTTTACTATTAGGGAAGTAGACAGATATGCTATAGTAGGAAACTGCCACATTATAATAAGTTCTAATATGTTAACCAGAGACAGGGCTCTGTAAATTCCTACGAACATGACCACATTTGTAGCAGCACTAGTCTCTCGAAATGCAAAAGCAATAAAATACGTTTAATTAACGAAAAGAGTCTAATTCGGAACTAGACGAAAAAGAGTGTTGGCAGTTAATTATCTTTACTGAATGAGTAATTACATCATAAGTGCTTATTAAAAGGGCAACTCGGCCCCCGAAATATTACTCAATCATTCTCTAAATATATTGTAAGACCGTTACTTCTTTCAAGCATTAACGCTTACAACTGGAACCTTAATGATTTAAAGTTTTGCTACATTTGGCATTCGTGAGCTTGAATTCAAAAATTTTGTGTTGAAGTCTTCTTTCGGATCACCTGCCTCGTCACTGGGTGATTCGTGCCCGACATTTCGAGACAGATATGTGCTCTCATCTTCGACAGTCCAAAGGGCCAATGAAAACTTCACCGGATATCTTGGGCACGAATCACCCAGCGATGCTGCGCCACAATTCAAAAGAACAAAGACCTCAACTGCATGGCTACGAAAGCCTAAAACCTCGCAAACTGCAGGTTACCTCTTCTTCCTATAAAAACCTACACGTTGTAATTTAGGCTTATTGGCAAGTGGCTTATATTTATAATTTTAAAGAGCTACATGTGTCATCTCTCTGCTAACCTGGCTTTTGTTTTTACCGAAATAATGCCAATCTTCTACTCCATGGGTACCGGGAGGTATTTCCACATGGTTAAAATGACCGGAGCGTGAAACTTACCGCTCGCCTTCATGTAGTGCCGAATTTAGGAAAGAGTTGAATTATACCTCCCCTCTCCTATATGCCCTCATGGCACACACAGGGACAAATTTATCCTTTTCTTTTCCCGGGAGAGTCAGTTTCTAAACTTTTGCAAAGCAAGTAACTTTTGTTTAATAATATCCATTACTCTACGGAGAGTAAGAACATCGAAATCTCCTCATTGGAGAAATTTAAAGTGTTGTCCCATATTCCGTACACAATTACAGAGTGCTGAAATACCGACTGTTCTAGCCACCCAATAATCACGTCACTTTAACACAAGTTACTGGCTGAAAGCTATGAGATGCTTGCAATGTACAGTGATAATGCACAATACAGTATTACAGTGAGAGAGCAGGGTCAGAATAAAGTAGTCAACACTAACTGTAGTTACCACAAAATGTTATTAACTTCAACACAAATAGGTAACTAAAGCAAAAACCTGACACACGTTGTGAACTAAGCCATATTGTATACGGTTTCTATTGGCATAGCTTCCCGCTAATGTTAGTATGGGGCGCAGAATACATCCAATATGCATGTGGCATGTGGCGATGGCCAACAGCCACGACTAAACAAGGCCCAGTGATCAATAGACCGCCAGTGATTGGCTGTTGATTACGCAGCCTTGCATTATGAAGCATTTTAGTGGGAAGGGTGAATGGGGAGGAAAGGCAATGTCCCGCTAACAACAGCATACGTTTGCAAACTGTTGGTATTCGTTAATTAATACTTTAACATTTTGACGAACGTTGCTAGGGCAAGTATTACTGTATTATGTATGTGAATCATGCATAACCCAATTACCGCATATAGGTCTCTGTAT
Source organism: Reticulitermes speratus (assembly GCA_021186555.1). Taxonomy (NCBI): domain Eukaryota; kingdom Metazoa; phylum Arthropoda; class Insecta; order Blattodea; family Rhinotermitidae; genus Reticulitermes; species Reticulitermes speratus. The sequence continues at coordinate 14,231,964 of JAJKFL010000007.1, forward strand.
AGGAAGACCGGATATTAAATCATAAATGATGACAACTGATTTTCAATAGGGCAATTTCAAATAAATCGTAAAGTTTCCTGATTGTTTTAAATTTTAATGATTATTCTGATAAGCATCAACTGGTGTGTTATGTACCACAGGATATTGATATTAAAGGAACACTGTGAATGTGGCATACTTCAGCCATTCAGAGCTCATGAGAGCAAACATAACTCAGGACAGGCACAAACAATATTTGGCATAAATGGTGAACACACTTAGCACAAACTGACTGATGATTAGCACAAACACAGTCAGCACAAACACAGTCAGCACGAAAAGTACTCACGGTGAGCACAGTCATATCCAGCACAAACAGTATTCATGGTTAGCGCAAACACAGTCAATGCACACAGTACTTATTTTGAGCACAAATCTATTCAGCACAAACACAATCAGCACAAATATTACTCATGGTGGGCACAAATATATTGAGCACACACAGTAAAAATGGTGAGCAAAACATGATGAGCACAAACACAGTCAGCACAAACACAGTCAGCACAAACACAGTCAGCACGAAAAGTACTCATAGTGAGCACAGTCATAGCCAGCACAAACAGTATTCATGGTTAGCGCAAACACAGTCAACACAAATACAGTCAGCACAAACACAGTCGGTACGAAAAGTACTCTCGGTGAGCACAGTCATAGCCAGCACAAACAGTATTCATGGTTAGCGCAAACACAGTCAATGCACACAGTACTTATTTTGAGCACAAATCTATTCAGCACAAACACAATCAGCACAAATATTACTCGTGGTGGGCACAAACATATTGAGTACACACAGTAAAAATGGTGAGAAAAACATGAAGAGCACAACACAGTCAGCACAAACAGTACTCATAGTGAGGACAGTGGGCACACACAATTCTCACGGCCAGCAGAAGGAACTTTCAGGGTCAGCAAACACTGTTCTGGGGGAAAATGTATGACGTAATAATAACAAAAGTTATTTTGCGTATATTTATTTATATTTGTAATTTATGTAACGAAGCTGTCAGTAACTCCCATGATGGGTTCGATCCCGGGTCAATCCATGTGGGATTTGTAGTGGACAAAGTGGTACTGGGACAGGGTTTTCCCCGAGTACTTCGGCAAAACTCACAAGATACAACGTCGAGTATTGGGTGACAGTTAACACTGAATTGGAGAGAGCTGGAACAAAGAGATGGTAGTCTAATTTAACACAGTAATACTATTATCGCATTCGTTTGGAGGGGCTGAGAAAAATCACGAAAATCCTCACTGAAGATGTAGGTTTTAAAATTATCTACTCCGTGCATTTTGAATCGATATTTTTTCTTGTACGAAATAAATGCACTTACAATATATGACATTACAGTCACTTAACTCCGACATGTTTCGGCATGACAATGCCACCTTCAGGGAGTACATGCCAAGCTTTAATCCATTTTACTATAAATGGTTTTAAGTTTGGTATGTACTCCCTGAATTTGCACTGTCATGCCGAAATATGTCGGAGTTAAGTGACTGTAATGTCATGCATTGTACGTGCATTTAGTTGGTGCATTAAAAAAAAGAAGATAGGCGCTCTTCACCAAGATTCAGAACAGGAACCCTTCCCCCTCCAAATACAAATCAGAATTCTTATGAACATAGCCAAGTAGTGAATATGCGATACAAAGCACTTGAAGTCCTTGGAGCCAAAGGTGGATTTGTTGTGTTTATATGCAGCTCACGAACCTAACGAGTAAGACCATACAGCACATTTTTGTTTAACAGTTATCAGTCGCCTAACTAGTCAAGAAATTCCCGGCGATAATTTCTGTCTTCCGGTATGTGATGACGTGTAAATTGGTGAATACGCAACAGTGTTTCAGAGCAGAGTTTCGTGTCCATCTTCAGGGTACCCCAATGTACCAATCTCCGTGGCGTTATATCCCGTTAGACAGAACATTCATGAGCACTTCTGTAAAAACTGTAAGTCTTCAACAATACCGCTGTCAGAAACTCAAAACTTGCATGATTACTCTCTCTGTTCTGTTCTTCTATATGCCTATTTATCCCTCACTTCAAACAGGTCTTTGAAGGCTTAACAATGGCCGATTGGCTTCTTAGTAAAATGGCGATTTGTTGGACTCCTGTGCTGGAATAATGACGATTTTTATTGATGGCTGTAAACGTCGGGAGTGTGGGGGGTGATGTTCTCGCTCGGATAGAAAAACCGTGACAGCTGTCAATAATCCATTATGAATCACTAGATGGGTATGTCCAATATTGACGCAGCTTTAGCTCCTTTTGTGTCTGTTTTTTTTTTGTGAAAATGTTTTTAACATCGGCGTTTTTGCGATTATAGGCTTATGGGAACGTTTATGTTTGTCAGATGCACTGCTGAAGGCACACCGGACCGACTGCTTTCATAGCTGCACAGAAGGAAGAATAAACACATTGAATTATCAGGTTGTGCTTTAACGGTTGTATAGACAGAATTAAAAGAAAGAGAATATCGAATAAAATATTTCGTGTGTTGAATTACGTTAAATACATTTCTCTTATTCTCGGCAAGTAACCCATTTCTTGTGTAAGTTAACGAGATGCATATTGAGGGATTTTTGCTGATAAAGCTTTTCAGTATATATTTTAATAAGGTATAGAATTCCTTTGCCGATCCCAGTGGCCGCGCGGTCTATGGCGTGGTCTGCGGCCGTTCGCTTGCTGGGATTGCGGGTACGAATCCCGCCGGGAGCATGAATGTAGTGAGTGTTGTATGGTGTTAGGTAGATGTCTGTGCGACGGGCCAATCACTCGTCCAGATGAGTCCTTCCGAGTGTGGTGTGTCTCAGTGTGATCGCGAAGCCTCGATAATGAGGAGGCCGTGGCCCACTGGGGGGGGGGGTGGAGGGTGTTGCGCCATAAATATATATTTCCTTTAATTAATTATTACACGTAATGGTGAGAAAAGAAATTGATACAATTCTGTGCAAACTTCATGATTGGCTATACCTTAAGTTTGACCCTGATTTTGGTCGTAAGTTCAAAATAAATTTGGCCGAAATTTTTAACATTTTTTTATAGCTGCTAACATAAAATTTACATTCACCATTTGAAAATCAGTTGGATGAACCTAAGTACTCATATGTATTGAATTATTTAACAGAATATAAGTGTATTACTCTCATTGAAATATCCAACAAAACTGTAATAAAAGCTGCCATCTTTTCGCACTCGACTATTATACAGAAAATGAATGATATACGCGGAAAGGCATGGTGTTTATGACTAAAAACTCTTAACTTAAAACTACATTTGCATCAAGTTATGAAGTTTCAATTGCGATAATTATTAAAGGTACAGTCCTAAGGTATATCTCGCCTCAGATTTGGTAGACAGATGTCAACATGTACACGTAACATAAAAAAACAGAGTTACTTATGCATCTATATGTTAAATTCACGGCGTCATATCCCGGCATAACGCAATCTCAACGTTTATATTTTTTTCTTATTTCACCAATTCTGCATTACTTTTTCCACCTAGAATTAATATTGATACAGTGAATCCTTCCGACAAAACGTACACTTCTTGCAATGGCAGATCAGCCACCTCGTAACGGCCTCTGCCACCGTAATATGAAAAGGAAAGAGGAGGAGGTGTAAACGACTACAACCAGAATTGAACGCAAACACGCTGTATTAAGGTATGCTTGTCCAAGCACAGTGGATGAGCCGAGTTCAAGTCAAAGAGTCATAAAGTAAAGGTAAAGCAAATCAAAGCAATCCCATTACAGGCCTGGACAGGCCCTTAGGGTTTCAGGAGTTTGAGGTTCCCAGATTTCTAGACAATCGGCACATGAAGTTGGTAAGGTTGTCAGCTCTACCCACCGGCCGCCTTTACTACCAGGAAATACTCCTGGTACTCATTTCTGTTAGAGGCTGATTCGACCCCAGGGACATAGTGCGACCGAAAGGATTATGTCAATGAAAAATTCCAATGACACCATTTACATTCGAACCCGCTACCTTTCAGCTTGTAGAGCAGTGCCTCAACCAACGGCGCCACCACGTGCCCCGTCATAAATTAAAACAATAACTATGTTTCGGTCCCAGTGTAATACATGTTATTAATAGATTGACACTAGGACAGATTTTCGTTTCGCATGACAAATGCCACTCCACCAATCCTCCACATACACATTTATCCAGTACATTGGACTCAGTATTGTGAACAATGAGAGAAGCAATAAACAAGCTACAGAAATAACGTCCAGCGAGTTACTTAAACCACACTGTGTCCTTCAGTTGCCCATTTTCTTGAGGGTTATACCTCCACGTGCATTTTATTTTGATACTAGGACTTATAATTACATTCAACTGCCCGGCTACAAGAAGCGGTATAATAATTTCAAGATGCACAACGTAAATAATATTAAAATTTTTTCATTCCTGTTTACACATAAGTAAAGGGAAGTATTTTAATAAAAATAAACTGAATTCTAGGGTTTTGTGACGATGGCATATTACACTTAAGCTTACTTGTTTTCTCAAATTTCTTCATTTTCCATTGTTTAAAAAACACAAGTGTAAAAATTTTTTCGGAAATTGGACATGATCTCATCCTCAGGTGAAAGGTGGGGAGACACCTACACAGTTGAACTTGTCTGAAAAGTTCACACTTAATCCCGTCGGGAGAGAGAGAACACATAAAAAGGCTCGTAAATCTTAAACTTATGATAAAATTTATTGAGAAACCGTAAAAATGTTGATTGAACTTTTGTCCCTTGATGGACACTTGACAACTAATAACTGCTGCTAATTATCTGAACTACTTCCGCTTGGAAGTAGGAATTTGTGTTTGGTCCTAAAAATTTGTTACTTCCGATCAAGTAAAATTCCTTCATATTTATGCATCAGTTATTCATTTTTTATATAATTCGAAGTAAAATTACCATAAACTGTCAAAGGGTAAGGATTTGGAAGGAATCGGTCGTTTACTATTTTAAGACTTTCTTGATAGGATTGAAGAAAAGAATGAAAAATTTCGGTCAGGGTAACATGGACTTTAGAACACTAAGCGTCGTAACTATAAAGCACGCGCGCTCAGGACTCGGTAAAGTCTGCTGAGAAACCGCACGTTAAACATCCCTAATAATAGGTAGCAAACAGTGCGTTAGAGTGTAGCAGAACTGAGCTACCAAGTCTCGGGAGTGCCAACACATTACCAAACTTTATAATAAACATCAACAGGGATTTGCGTTATAAGATTCAACCCTTCACACCCTTCCAAAACACTACTACTACCTCACAAGCTTATAAGTTCATGCCAGCATATAATATAATTTAATGTTACCTTTGTTTACACGTGTTCTAAAATGATTATAACTATCCAGCCTCAAGGCTCTTTAATAAAGTAGAAATTTTACATGCAGGCCTTTTTCTAATAAAAAAAATATAATTATTTGTAAAATTGGAAATATGTGTGTAAGCATAAATTTCCAAACGACAAATTTTCCCATATACTTATAAATAAACAATTTTTTTATAAATAAGACTATAAAATTGAATCAATATTTTAGCTTCATATTTCTAAATAAGCCGCTATGTGGAATAGGCCAAAGTTTTTATATGAAGTGAAAGATGCGTATAAATATTTGTACGCCCACATATGTGTCTTATTTTTCAGCGTTATTATGTACAATATTCTTCTAATGAGCATAATAATTTTTGGTATTAACCTTTCAACAGATTTCATTTCAGAGGTAAATTATGTTAATCATAGTTCAACAACAGAACACTGTAACGTAACATACCAACGCCATCACTTGAAAATTTGCACATAATTATTACTACAAGCACAAAGCAGAATAAACAAGGAGGGAATTGAGCTGAAAGAATAAAGAATTAATGCGAAAACTTCCGATGGTTTAGGTCCTACTGCCTTTTATATAAGTCCTTCTCCCAGGCTTTACTTACATTGAATTTAACCATACGACGAAATTTCTTGCTTCTTATATTTATATAGTTCATGAACTATTTCTTAACACTTATAAGTCTGTGTACATAAAATTGATAAATTTTCGTCAAATGCGGGTAACATCTTATATACAACTACTCACTTCATTGGAAAAACTCTCCTCTATGGAATTAGCTACCTAACCGTAGGTCGTCGAATAGCATATTACAGCGCCTCGTACTGGCATTAAAATAAAATAAAATCAAAATTTTTTACCATTCTCAAAAGCACCCCATTATTTTCGTAAAAAAAATATTGGAACATGGCCTAAAATTTGGAGCGTATTTTGATATTCTGCCCCTGTTTTGTATTTTTTTAAATATATTTAACGTTACTACATGCAGTTGTGCATTTCTCCATCATGTGTACATTAATATCTGTTAATATCAGAAACCTTACTGGTAGATGTAATAAATATTGGGTTGCATTTTGATATTCTGCGGGTATTTTAATTATTTATTCCGTCTACATTCAACAAATTGAGGTGTAAATTGGCTTATTTCTCTACCACGTGTAGGTTTATACCAGAAAAATATTGGTTCAAATTATAAAAGTTGGATCGCGTTACAATATTGTGCGTTTATTTAATTTTTTATTCAGGCTATATTTAAGAAAATAAAAGGCAAATGTTTTACTTCCATATCACGTGCACGTTAATATATATGTTTTTAATTACACTTGGACGCAAGGAAGTTGATGGTGTGCCGTTCTTTCTGTACTGCTGATAAGGTTTACCCCACGTCACCATCAGTTTATTAAGAAAAGAAGTTAGTCCTTCTAAAGACAATGCAGACGTATGGGTGAGTGAATGTATGGCTACACTCATTCATAACCACTACGGTGGATAGAAGTGAGTGGTCAGCCTCACATTCCGGCCTCCTTGCCGTTGGAGAAGGAGCCCCTGCTACAAATTGAACGGAGAGCTCTTTCGGTCCCAGGGCCGGTCTGGACCCTTGGGAGAAGAACAAAATATTTTGCCTCTACTGCGAATCGAACCACGATTTCTCGGTTGTCCAGGTCGGAGCCTAATCACTGTACCGCTGAGTTATTCTGGCTCCTTCCTTCACCTTCCATAAGAAATTAAAGTAACTTAAAAATGGGTTTGAAAATTATGTGTATTCCATTTCGGAAACTGGTGTACATCTTCACACTTCTACAGTATCCTAAATGAAATGTTAGTTTCCACTTTCCACAGCGGAGAGAACTGAAAACTGCTATCTACGACGTAGATACCTTCTCATAGTAGTTTCACTTTAGTTAGTGTCTCTACAAAAGGCTGATAGAGGACACATGAACCGTTAGAATAGGACAACACAGCATTTCACAACGGCCTGTAACACGGCCTTGCTTTTAAGGTGAGACAGTAATTGTATGTACATGCATATGACTACGTCTAATGCACAGAAGCACAGCGCCTTCTCTGTAACATGCTATTGAGCTACATATGCTGTAATATTCACAGCCTCCCTACCTTCACATTTAACGTCGTCCAGCAGTAAGCCTACCTCATCGCCCCCTTCATAGATCGACATGGTCAAATACGTAATTGAAAATATTATTTAAGTTCTGAATTTTTCCCTCGTTACTCGCAAAATGTGATAGCATATATACACACTAGTTCGGTTTTTGTGGGTTGACAACTATGAAATCAATTCGCCAATTCGAAAGGAGTAAAATATTTATAAAATGACTAAATAAATAAAAATAACGAGACATGCTGACAGCGAAGTCCAGAGGGCATAGGAACAGGAAATTAAGGTTAATCCTCTACAGTGTATGGGGAAGACGATGACAATGATGATAATGAAAAAAATTTAAAATAAAAATCTTTACCTACAAAACTAAATTGATAGAAATTTGCATGAATAGAATCCGAATTTTTAGAATTATGTTACAAAATAAAATAACGGAATTAATAACACAACTTACGTATCCGAAATATTCTTACAGTAAGTGTAATCGCCATTAAGTTCGATCCCATTCATAACGACAACACATGGAGTAGGGGGCTTGACAATATTCTGACCTAAGATAAAAAGGTAATAAGAAGGCGGAGAAAAGTGCGTAATGAGCAGCTTCATTATTTGTCCTGTCCATCAAATATTGGAAACTTGAAGTCAAAGGGATAACACAAGTGGAATAGAACATGGGTGAGATGGACGATGCGTAAAATTTTTTATCTGGATAAATTGAAATAGTGACAATATTGGCACCCCTAGCATTAAATGCAAAGAACACTAAAATAGGGCTTTGATTATTTGCGTGTGGAGGTAACAAACTGACTCATCTGGCTTCGAGCAAGGTCCTTCGACAGGCTGTTCTGCACATGACAATGCACTTTCATTTCTTTGCCTTAATCTATCCATTTTTATAATAAAGCCCCTCTTTGTAAGTAGTGCCTTGATACAATATTGTAGCAACTCTTATCTTTCCCACAGTATCTACAGGCGAATTCAAGGGTCACTGCTTGGCTGCATCGCAAGTCACCCCATTTTGTTACCCTTGGCAGCTCGAGAGAACTCATAGCAGCTGTCGTCAACCGTAAGACACTGAAGGATGGAGTTATTTGTCACCCAGCCACTGCGGTGCTCACTCTCCTGGGAAACAAAGTCATAATCCTTGCCTTCCCTCACCGTTGTTCCCGTCAACATTATCACTGTCATGAGAGTAACAAATAATTCTCAGCCACTAATCAGAAACCCGAAAAGTTGGTCTACTTTAGGCTTTTTACTCAGAGCATGTAGCCTGGGCATAATGAATTCGCCATTCCGTTTCTGAATTTACCTCAAGAATGCTTCCGTAACAGGAGTTTGATTACATAATGATAATAACTACAGAAAACAGTAATATTGGACACTGCGCACATACTTCGAAAAGTAATAATGTAAAACTACAAAACGTTTATCATGAGAAAGAGCATTACATGTACCATAAATTTTAACGACAGAATTGCTGCAACAATACATTCCCAAGAAACATGGTTTGTTACAGGTATATAATTGTAAATACCCTGCGTCAAGGTGGTAACAAATAATAATAATAATAATAATAATAATAATAAGCCTTGATAACTAATTTGATGAATTCAATATGTTATGTGCCGAAAAAACGAGATATAAGGGTTAGAATTCGGGCAGAAAGAGTGAATTTTCTTTTCTCCACACTGTTCACACCCACATTAAGAACCTACCAGCCTCAAATCAGCTGGCTGCTGATGGGTTCTTTGCAGGGCATAAAGTAGCTGGTGTATTGAGCTGACCGCTCGCATCCATCTAATCTCCCAGACGTCTTTAAGGCGTGGAGTTGGCTTAAGACCAATGGGAACGTAATTTTCACTTCAGTTTAATAACAATTCGATTTAATTAATGTGTTTCTTAACGTGCCGGTTCAACAGCACAAGTGACAATTATAAAGCCAACACAAGCACGCAAATATAACACAAAAACAATGCGAATACACAAAACCGAAAATCGGAACAAAAAGCAAAGGAAATAAAAACAGATCACGTAATAATAACAAAACAACAATATAAACTAAGTACTGTGACAAAGCCCTATCCTGGAAACATTGATAAGCTTATTGAAGAATGTCACAAATTAGGGCAGAATCGGTTTTAAGGAAGTAATAGGCTTCCTATAGATGTCGACATCTTTGCACTCAAGGCTAGCAGCCAAAACGCATCTAGCAAACACAGAGATTTTACAAAGTTCCGGAAAATATAGAGGAGTTCCTAAAATTACGAGGAAGGACTCGGATACCAGTCATATCCAAAATAGAGGGACCTTATTTGAAACCTGAATAAAGATCAATGAAGAATAATCATTATATTTATTATTGTGAGTTCTAATGATCTTCAAACTACACGTGTCCCCGTTGAATTCAAAACAAATTGCGTACACCTGATTTTACATATTTTTTAAGCTATCCTTATACAGGCCTGGAGAGGTTCCTAGGGTCCAGGAGGCTGAGATTTCCAGATTTCCAGACAGTCGGCACATAAAGGTGGTAAGGCTGCCAGCCCTACGCACCGGCCGCCTTTATCCCCAGGAAATACTCCTGGTGCTCATTTCTGTTGGAGGCTGAGTTGATCCAGGGCCATAGTGTGGCCGGAAGAATTAAGTCAATAAAATTTCCAATGACTCTATCGGGAGTAGAACCCGCGACTTACCGGCTTGCAGCGCAGTGCCTCAACCAACTGCGCTACTGCGTGTCAAATTTACATATTTAAAGCAGCTAAATCTTTTATGTGATGATTTACTTGCTTAAGCTGTAATCCGTAAGTATCGGATGTGAAAAAGTACGGTGTTATGTACAGAAAATATTTTCTACAAACTGACCGGAGCCACGTATAAAAATATGTTGCCGAGAACAAATCGTCAAGTGCTTTAAATCAGTGCATTTCAAAGGGTGGTAGGAGGAAGGTCACCTGGTGTTATGCGAAGAAATTTAGGAATTATTATTTTTCAATAATTAAAATTAGAAACGTTAATTGCACCATTAAGATTGTTTTAAATCTGTTGACATATCGAGAAAATTATTTATAAATTTTATACCAAGATACTATTTCACGTCCGAATATAAATACAGACTCTTCTCTGTCGTCTAATCGCATTGAATTAGAAAAGTAGCAAATATGAAATTTGAGGTTTCCACAGAGTTGGTTCTTCACTGATTAGCACATTTTAAGACTTAAAACCTGCTAACCAGCAAAATATTCCGGAAGACCAGTATCCTGAGAGTAGGCATTAATATTTGCAGTACATTGTGGTAGGAATACATGTTTCTATTATGATAGTGGTACACGAGAAAAAAATTTCGTATATTGGGTGGAGCAAAACACTTCCTCTTAAAAGCAGGTATAGCAGGACAGCGAAACTGATAAATGTTAAGTTTTACAAAATAACTGAGATGGCATACAAGAATTAGTCACTTCTGTTGAAATATACCAACTCCTGGAGTTACTGTTACAAGGAAATGACAAACGTGTGACACCCCACATATAAGATTGTATCCAAACAGTCGTGGACTAACGAAAAAGAAGGCCTTATGCTGTAAAACAACGAAACGGAAGTCATGTTTCCTGTCGATTGCGAGGAAAACATGTGAGACTGAATTATGCTGTACAGACCTTCATTTTCCTGTTCTGTAAAACAAAGTTGACATCTCCCAAATTCAGGTTTACACCAGTGTTCTAACAATGTGTAGTCACCGAAGGGAAAACAATTATGTGAAGCAGTCTCTCTGAGTGAGACCTGACAGTGGAACGGAATCCATAATCAGATTTAAGTTTTTACAAATATTGCCAAACTGTAGCATTCGTTGAAGAAGGACAATATATGTTATTAAAATGAATAATACACAAGCTGCTAATTACTTAACTTCTATTAAATTAAAGGAGGAAGAAACGTTGGTGAGGTAATGATTGCAGTGGTTTCAGAGTTTTGACATGGTTCTGAGAATTCTGAACTGTATTAACTGTCAGCATCAGGAGGAGAAGAAGGGAAAAGTGTGGAGAACTCTGACTTTGAAATTCAGGTTAGAACAAAGAAGGAAGAAATAGGAAGAGTGCCTTTTGCCTCATTCAGAATTCCCAAACTGTTGATGCAGGTGGTACCACTGCAGCCTAATTCGGAGCGAATGAAGACGTTCACGTATTTCAACCAATGAATACTGACTTCCCAATTTACAGTACTATGATCTCTGATAAAATTTCGTGGAAATGTTGCAAATTGGAGCATTTAAACACTCCGTTTCCTAGATTACAGCTGATATTCGATATAAAAAAAATACTCAACAATCGGGATCATCGTACATTAAAGTAAAACGTCAGTCATTCTTAAATATCTTATAATGAACTTCACCTTTGTTTAAAGCATAAATATCAATTTTCTGGTACGTCTACAATATATAAACTCTATGATACTCAAATTACTCAGAAACTGAAGACTGATTTAAGAGTAGGAAGAAGTGAAAAGAAGGCAGAATATTCGGCAACATTCAGTTCGCTCTGCCCCCGTCTACAAACGTAAGGACTAAAATATACATAAAGTTTACTTTTTCATTTCTTTGTATGATATGAAGCTACATCTCTCACCTTAAAAGACTGAATGTATTTTGAGAACAGAGTGCTTAGGAAAATGTTGGAACCTACGGGAGTACAAGTAACAGGCGACTGGAGAAAAAGGCACAATGAGAAAGTACATGCTATTGCTCTACACGAAATATTGCCAGTATGATGAAGAAAGGAGGGGTCGGGTAGTTAGGTAACTTTGTAAAGAGGAGTATTTGACATAAATGGTAGTTTCGCAGGACTTTTGGATGTGGCATATATGAATGGGAAAAACACGCGTAAAATTTCTCAGTGAAATGTCTGCAAGTTTCCAGGCACGTAACTCTGTCTTATGTATTTATTATTTACATATTGCATTTACATGCTGTCCATTTGACGACGCTGTTAGTAAATCATGTTATGTGTGATCTGCCCACTACTGGGATATTACGCAGAGTTCATTGGTATTTCTGTACCGGCGTTTCGGGACAACCTATCGGTCTCATCTTCTCGGACCAGACCCTTGAAAATGGGGCCGATAGGTTGTCACGAAACGTCGGTACAGAACTACCACTGAACGCTGCGTAATATCCCAGAAGGGCGCAGATCTCATCTCCATTGCCGCGGGATCCTGAAATCACGTATATTATGTCTCCGAATGTTTGGCTAATACTGCATAATAAGCAAACTAAAAACGACGTGGAAAGAAGCAGTCGTCGCCTAATTTGATGTCTTAATGTCAAAATTTGTTCAGAAAGACCAAGAAAAACCACGATGATCTCCGCTGTGATATTCGGTGTCTCATCGGAGATGCGGAATGCGCAGGTTACAAATCTACTCAGACTGGTTACCGTCAGCTTCGTCGGTGGACCGAAACGTTAAAGTAAAATCGATACACTCTGCTTACTACATCGCATATAACGAATACATTATTTACTGATGTAAGTTTATTTTACGCATATCAAGGTTCACAGTACACAGGTACGGTGTTCCATTTTACGCATATCAAGGTTCACAGTACACAGGTACGGTGTTCCATTTTACGCATATCAAGGTTCACAGTACACAGGTACAGTGTTCCATTTTACGCATATCAAGGTTCACAGTACACAGGTACAGTGTTCCATTTTACGCATATCAAGGTTCACAGTACACAGGTACAGTGTTCTATTTTACGCATATCAAGGTTCACAGTACACAGGTACAGTGTTCCATTTTACGCATATCAAGGTTCACAGTACACAGGTACAGTGTTCCATTTTACGCATATCAAGGTTCACAGTACACAGGTACAATGTTCCATTTTTCGCATATCAAGGTTCACAGTACACAGGTACAGTGTTCCATTTTACGCATATCAAGGTTCACAGTACACAGGTACAGTGTTCCATTTTTCGCATATCAAGGTTCACAGTACACAGGTACAGTGTTCCATTCCTTACAGAAGGGCGCGTGGACATCTTTGTCGGAGTACGAACACCACAGTACGAACACCACAGACGCAAGAAGCAAATGAAAGCAACTAAACTTCACGGTAGGATTCTGAGACCGTTCTGTGTGCTTCGTAAGGCCGAACTTTGATCATAAATTACAGTTTAACAGAGCGGTAGCCTCACTGGACCTCCCTGTCTCTTATGTCTGGTAAGAGCAAACCAAGAGCGTCTTGTGTTTCGTTCCAGTCTGAGGACTTAAACAGTCTCTGTCCTCACGATCTCACGTTTCGCTGTTAAGAGTAATGATGTTATTCTATAGCGTTCTGACGATACTGTATGACGTCTGAACTCGTTACCTTTATGGACTTTCTACATCATATGTATTGAAATTTAACAAATTACATTTTGGGAACAGGACCGGTCCCTTGCTTCAGGCTTGCTTTTCCAAAATAAAAAAATGTTACCACGCAACGCATTTAATGAGTTCAGTAACGATTTTCCATTACTGAAGTTACGCTGTCTTGTGCAAATTAGACTAGCTTATCAATAATATCTTCTATCACTAACTCAGCTCTCCCACATTCACAGAAACGAAAAATATATCATATTAATCCTTAGAAACCTAAATTTATATAAAAAGTATTTAAAATTCATTTCTTACCTCAGCGGAATCACACTACACCACAACATGCACCAAAACATTGACGCTATAAACAACTACGGTATTATCAAGTAAATGACATAAACCCTTTAACTGGAGAAAAAACTACTTTTCTTCCTAATACTGTCGATTTCCTGAAGCGCCTTGCTTTATAAAATCCACCAGGCCTGGCCGGCTTGTCCTTCTGATAAAAGTTGCATGAAAGTGGGTAAGGGTAGTGGAATTGTACAAACTGTGGAAAACCGAATACCTGGCTCAGACGCTTTTCCCAGCGTCACATTGTGCGTCACAAATCCCACACGGACTAGCCCGGGACATAACCGGAGTCTCTGCAGTGACAAGCCATCGACTATCCTCCTGAGGCTTGCATGGCCTTTAACAGAAGGCTCTGACTTCAATAAAAATTTGGTTCGTACCTCGCAAGAAACATATGAAATAGCTGTCATAAAGTTAATTCACCTACACAGTTGAGCACAATGGCGGTTGTTTATTCTGACAACCACATTAAACTAACATATACCGTAATGTTTCTGAGCGAAATGTTAAATTCTTAAACGTTCATTCAGGTGACATTTATAAGATTACCACTGCCCATTGAAGGCTCAAATTCCTGATTTTATATCATTATATCTAATCATTAATCCCCCTAATTAATAATCCGCCCATATTTTCCTTCACCTATGCTACCGTCTGTCCCCTAAAGTATCGACACTTCGTCACACAACGTATCCACACATTTCCCTGTAGAAATGTAATATAATGGCGTTAATACATTCTAAACCTTCTTTAGTCCTTCTCGTGTTTATTACCCAGAAAGTTTGGCGCCTCTGGAGCATCTAGTAAGTGCGAGCTGCAGGCAAGACATCTGTTCTCTCATTCATGATCCAAATGCGTGACGTTTTACGTGAATAATTCAGTCCTGATTTCTTCTCTGGGACTCTCTCTCACACGCCTGGAGTATTCCACTCTCCTTTATTGAACAGAATGGCGTAGGGTATGGGTAATTCCATCAGGGGTATGAGGCGAAATTCTTGGCTGGATGATGCCTGAGTTATATCTAAAAACGTATCTATGCCTCCGAGGTATAGATTTGTTTCATTCTGACTTCACCCCTACAGACGGTACAAATCAGAATCAACACACGATAACGTGGCTGATATGTCGAAGTGAGAAGTTATATCTCATCAATTAGGTTCTGTGGAATGGAGTTTGGACAACAGATGGTAGGCGGAGGCGAATAAGCACACTGCACTTTTAGTAAGATTGGATTTTTTCTGTTATTCCTATCCGACGCTCTCATCCCCGTTGTAAGACGAACATGTTTCCACTCCTTGATTGCTTTACGGCCATATCACCCGATACCGTTTGTTTATTTGCTTGGAAGAAGAGAAGATGAGGAGGGGGGGGGGGGGAGAGAATCTGAACTGTACAATTTACCAAGGGAAATCATTTCGAGTGTGTAATGGTTCTTGTAGGTAATGACCCGTAATATGCAAATGCGAATTATAGATACTGTCCGTGCAGTTTTGAGGATACTGTTTGAGGGGTGAAAAAGCAGGGTGAAGATCAGAAGATTACTTTCAGGGGGACAAGTCTTACCACACATCTGACGTCTCTTAGCTTTTTCATTTGCCCTGTATTGTTTTCCCTTACATAATCTAATCCGAAACATGGAAAAGAAGTCATATCAAAATGACCATCAATTTTCGTCTCCTCTCCGGATATTAAAGAACCAAATAAAGGTTCAGACGGAAAATCGGCCAGAGATGAAAATGAGACAGACTAAATCGAGGTACACGAGTCAGTATTGACAGGGTAATGTGCCGTGTTCCTCTCTGGCCTGCTGTGGTTATATTACGGTGGCACAAGGCAACTCCAACAAATTGTGAAGGCTCATAGCACAGAGATAACCGGTTATGATGTGAGTGATTTTCGCTGATTTTCTCAGCCTCCCTGAAGGCTTTATAACACTAAATCTTCCACTATAAACCTCACACAAAAGTGTTAATTATGTAACTTTAAAGCCGAATATAAATATTATTTTAATAATATTTATACATCTCTATATAAAATTTTAAGTAAACATAACACATTAAATCTTAATACCTTAATATTTTGCGTTACTAATGTGTGAATTTTGTATTCTAGTACTCTTTCAAATGTGTGTAAAACATTCAATGGCTTATGGTGTGTTGGTGTTCTAAAGTTTCTATGTAACTCATTATGATGGCTGTAGAATCAAAACATCTTGGGCGAAAATATTAATTATATCATCTTATTTATTAAGTTGTACATTTTATAGTCTGTTTTTTACACAGACTTTACATCTGTTGTTCAATTTTAAAAAAGTACATCCACATAAAGGTAAAATGAATCTTAGTTCCCAATGGATTTAGGTATTGTTTCTTTCAGCTGTAATATGCTAGGGAATGTGTTTACATAAAAGGTTAAAATTACATATTTGCTGTTGTATATAAATTATATATTAGTGGCAGTCCGGTCTTGTATGCAATTATCACAATGATGTTGTAGTTTTCCTGTAAAAATATGAAAGGTTATAAGCATCATTGTACCAAACCCGGTATCGTAAGTTATGTTTAAGGGAGTATTAGTTATATATTGAGACATACTTGTGTTATGTTTTACGAGTTGTGCGTTGTGTACTGCACCGGTTGGTTGCGTTGTGACTAGTGTTGGTTCGTTTTACTGTGATTATGTCAAAGTTACCTGCATAGGGTTGCGCGCATGCGTGTTGTGTGTGGTGGTGTTTAACAAGATGCACGGTGAATACAACGTGAAATATCACATTATGATTTATACTTTGGTCTTGTGTTGTGACACTGTGCATTCTGGTATGATGTTAGCAATATGTCGGAGTAACCCACCACATCAGTCTTCAAAATGTAAGATGGAGACAGTAAATATTTCCAGATTGTTGGTAATTATCCTTCATATTATGTAGTGCCACAACCAAGAAACAGATAACGCAAAACTTCACGCCAGCGGAAGACTCCAGTTTTACAAACGTATATGTCCCTATTAATTTTACGGTGTGTGAAAGTTGTTCTATTTTGCAGATTAAAAATAAAAAAGTGCATTCGTTGGTTAAAAAACTGAAAAATATGTCCCTATGTTCATGACGCAGAGCGCATGCGCTAAAGACTCTTTTCAAGTGTAACAGAATATTTACCAGAGAAATTAAACACTAATAAAAGCCCTGCAAAATAAATTTTATGTACGCTAATTTATAAGTTGCAATAATTATATTGACTGATGCTACGTAAGCGAACAAGGACTGGACATGTTTCCTCACAAGAACTTAAAGACACATTAGTTTTTTTCCGGTTTTCAGAATGGGTTTATTTACAGAATATGCAAAGTGTAAACCAGATTGCTCACTCCCATCAGAACTGGTATTTATCCCTTTAAAGTTGAAGCGTAAATTGTTTCATTTAAAGACCCAGTTCGTACCGCGCAGTAAACACTTTTCAACTCGGTTAAAAAAACAAATCAATTTATTTTGTATAAGGCAAAAGTCGATGTTTCTTGTAATATAAATACAAAACATATAAATACAGTGTGGGCAGAATGTAGAATTTTTTAATGTTAAAACTGTTGATGCATCCGGCAACCATTAGGCTTTAAAAGGTTAATTACGGTAGCGCAGCAGCACAATTCTTGTTTGGCGGTTCACTGTTAAAGCAAATTGATCGATAAAGCTTCTTTAAGTCTCTGGATCTTGCAGCCTGCAACTTGAGGTTTTCAGGCGTTGGTTGTAAAATAGCTGTCTTCTGGGATATGACGCCGTGTAGGCTAGTAAAAATGTACAGACCTTTCGGAGGAACGTGCAGAAAAAGCTGCTTCTCCCGGGCGATTTATTCTGCTAACCGGTAAACAGGGGCACCATATTCCGCCTGAACTTCGCTAAATTTCTACAAGATCACACGGAGGCACATTCTATAAGAGAATTTTCTTTTTACTATAACACTCCAACTGGTTTTGTCCACTGTCAACCTAAAATACGTTATTCTAAGGACACGACTTTTCGGAGCTGCTTGTCACCATACTCGGGAGACAAGAAGGAAGAAACCTAACCACTTGGGACTATTAGATAAAGCTAATATTCATAAATAAGCATAGAAATATTCAAATAGATGAAGAATATATGCATTTCTTCAATGCCTACATAACAGGCTTCTCCTTCTACTCTCGACCGTGTCAGTGTTTCTTAATGGCTTTTTACTGCCGAGGCCCGGATTTAATTCCAGCCCTGTTTATGTCGGATATGTGATGGACAAAATGGCACTGGGACAGGTATTTCTCCGAGTACTCCGCTTTCCCCTGTCATTATCATTCCAACACACGGCGTCATGTGGTATTTTAACATGTTTCTAACGAATTCCTAACCAGCTATGCTTGTGTAATTTTAATTGTTCTGTGTGTCTTCCCTCAGGATTTACACTGAAACATATCGGCAGTTTTTTAGAGTTTGTTACATTGTACTTCAATATAGTGGTAATACAGTGTTATAATAAGAACGTACACGGTATGGATAATTTTAAATCTGGAAATAGTTTGTGATCGAAACACATGTCATTTAATAATGTCTCAGTTAAACAGACGATTTTAAAATCAATGGAAAATACATTCTCAAACAGTTTAGTTTGTTTGGTCCTTAGACCTCTTAACACTTTGATAAAATATTTCGAAATTGGTTTTAGATTGAGTATTGCACGTGGTAAAATCACGTACGTTTTAGTCACAACAGTTAACAATTAAACAAGCGGTGCAGCGCCGCCCCATGGGCCTCATCTGTCCGTGCAACAGGGCCAGATGTAGGGGCAGCCGGACTACTGGTCGCACCAGGTGACGGGGGTCTAGGTGTGACAGGTGAATCCGAGTTAAAGATTTGGTCAGGATTAAGACGCATATAAAACTGTGCGATTAACATCCGTCAGGCCACACACCTGTGTTGTGAATGAGAAGACATTCATGTTCCGTGAAAGAAACACGAAAAGAGGCACATGTATTAAATTTGGTTTTGAGTTGCGGGCAAACAATCGAAGAAAGCTTTAGTTGCTCCTTTAACGATTTCAGAATGTCACGCGCGGAGACTTCGGGGAGAAACGCGAGACCAACAAAACTTTAGTTTTGACCTTTCTGGGTCAAAATAAAGCTTTGTTTGCTATACTATGACAGGTCTATAATAACTGAAGGAACTATTCATAACAATAGACCGGACATAATTATAATTGACAAAACCATTAAAGAAGCATACGTAACAGATGTAGCAATTCCCAACAGTCACAACCTTCACAGCACCATCACCGAGAAGCGCCAGAAGTGTACAGACTTGAAAGAAGAGCTGATAAGAATGTGGCAACTGAAAACTGCCTGTATAATACTACTAATATTATCCACAAAGGGTATTATTCCAATCAAATTAAGCGAAAGTGTAAAACTGTTTATTCTTCGCCCTGGTCTATATATTCTAACGCAACAAGCGGTATTATATAAAGTCTTATTCCAACAAGAAAAGAAGATAAGTCAACATAAAGCGGTATTACTTAATGCATGCCGTATGGTCAGAACGTTTTTGGCGGAGCAGTGAATAAGGAGTGCTTGGTTAGTGAGGCCCGAACTCTTTTGAGAACCAGCTAAACTGCTGTGAAGTAAGTAATGAGGATGATGATGATGATCATCATCATCATAATAATAATAATAGCACATTATTTCCGTTAAATACAGAACGCAAACTTTGTGTTATTCATTCTCGAGGAACTTCGTAATACAATTAAAGATGTCTGGATTGGTGCCCGAAGCTACTGTAAAATTATATCCCCGATGGTAGGAAGGCGTGAAGGTCCTTATATTGCACTGTATGTTCCGCACAGCCATGTTATTTTACAAAAACAAATAGGTGACTGCTAATATTATGTAGTCACTATTGGACAACATACACTTCGACGTCTTAACGTGATTAAAAGTATCTTATTTAGTATATACCAAAGAAGACAAGCAAGGTACGTAGAAATGTAACATTCAGGCGCGTTCGAGTAACTACCGTGGCCGTGGAAAAGCAATAATTATTTCATATTTTGAGTATGTGTCTGTAGCCTTAGTTATCCAGCATGCAAAGCGCATCTCCCGTAGTGTATTGTCGTCTGTGGCCGTCTGGCTCTATCATATATTTCAACATTATCTCATAAACTGCACGATATTCGGAAAAAAAAGGGTCGAATATAAAATATATGTTTTGATTTTCTCTATAATTTTGTCTATAATATCTCTCATTCTAAGTAGAATTGAGCGAGATATTGTCATAAATGTAAAAGCTTATTTATGTAAAGTACCCGTTATTATTGTCCGACTTTAATGAAAGTTGTTATTTCTCAAAAGATTTTCGAAAAAGTCTCAAATATCAAATTTCATAAAAATCTGTCCAGTGGGAGCCGAGTTGTCCATGCGGACGGACGGACAGACGGACGGACGGACAGACATGACGAAGCTAATGTCGCTTTTCGCAATTTTGCGAACGCTCCAAAAAGAATATAAATTTACGAGCAACAAACAATGTATGGTAACGTCATAAAAGTTAAGAATAAAATCAGCTATATTTTGCATCATTCAGCGAGATGCATGGCGCCTTACTTGTCACAAGACGTTTGTCACAGTACGTGGCATTATTCCAAATCGGATATGATTTTCACTGTATATCGTTCCGCCATATAAGTCTGCAGCCTGCTTCAAAACATGTGTAAACATATTACAAATTGGATCCAAGTAGAGTAAAAAATTTTTAGTGGATCTTGACCCAGTAGCTCTTACTTACGGCACTAATAGGGCATTGATTTTTAAAACCATCATAGGAAGTGGTGAAATTATGAAGGAACATAAATTGTCTGTGCGTCTGAGGCCCGAATTTTGAGAATCAACAAAGGAGTAAATTACTCAAACCGAACATTAATTTTTAACATAACAATGACCGAAATTTGAAGTATAACCAACGTCACAGTTTATAATAAGGCCTACAACGTATAGAAGCCTGGACCTTCCTCCATTTTCAGGTGTTACGGAAATATGGGAGAACCTAGTTAGGGGGCAGCCCGTTATAAAGACCTAATTTGATTTCCTGATTTTCAGACTTATCAAAGCCTTTAATGACACCTGAAGAAGCTTTAGGCGTGGCAGCGTCACAGAAATACGAATTGTGAGAAATATCAAAAGAAGCAATACTACTGCAGATGTACAAATTCTTAGGATCATGAAAGGCGTCAGTGGCACCGGAGGATAATAATTTTTGGAATCATGAGGCAGTCAGTACTACCAACTTCCATAACGTTTTAGAAACATCAGACGCGGCAAAGACACCGGCGTCACAAAGTTTACGACCCACGAGACCAGTAAGTTGCACCGGAAACGGGTTACAAAAGTGGAGTTTTAAAATGTTCCTACAAACGCTTCGCCACTTTGACAATCTTGAGACAGCCCTTCTCCATTGGAAACAAATATTATGCTGGATAATTATTTATGTATTATGTAAGAAACTTTTAAGATCACGTTTAATATAAGATGCCATGAATTTGAAGCTGACGAAATTTACACCGGTCTCCAATCAGCATAAAATTTACTGATAGAGAAACACAAATATCCCTAATATTTACCCCTTTAGAAAGAGATTCTGGATCTAAATAAATTTGTTTCACTTCTACACTCAACATCGCTTCCTGAGCTGTAAAACATATTTCTCAAACACTCTGTATGCAATACGAGCTTAGAAAGATTTATTTTTTGCTTTATTTTATCAGATAATGTTACCGTTATCACAGGAAACTCTTATTAATATTCTGTCTTCCTGCAGTCTGGCAAGGATTTCTGACTCCAGTAAAACACACTCACATACTTTTGTAACCAAAGTGCTTGAAGTAGATCACCTAAATAAAATAAACTTGCAATTCTCAGAACACAGAGACTACAAAACATTTTGAAATACAACAAATGTATAAGACATACAGACAGCTCTGTATTATGTCCTTGTAATAAATAGTACCATTGTAGCTAATTAACATTTTAAAGCCTGAAGTCCTTGTAAATTGTACATAAATTTCAGTCCCTATTTAACAAGCGATGCGCTTTTTCGTTTTGCGATGCTATTTCGCAAAATATTTCCTGTTAATTATGAGAATTATATGGAAAAATGAATAGATTCTGTTGTCAAAACACAAAACTTCTTGAGGTTAAAACAGGTGGTATGCATAGTTACCTAACTACTTTAAAGATTAATGTGAATTGCTTAACGACTTCACGAAGATCTACAAGAAACTTTAAAATAGCGCATGTGGTCAGCACACACACACACACACACACACACACAGAGTTCTAAAGCTTGCAACCATTGACGGTGAAATGCAAGTGCAGGCCTTACCCCCGCCCCCCAACTGTAAGCCAAATACTCATTCCCTTCCCCCGTAGACACAATGTTATTATTGCGAGTCCAATACTCCATATGGGGCCCGAGAATCTAAATCCAGGGAGAAGAAGGTGATTCGTATGTTACTTATAAACACAGTGACTCAACTGATCATGTAGCATGATGCATGCAACAATGAGATAAACATGAATGGTGGTTTGAAAAAACCTTAAAAATTGTTATGTATTTAGAAATGTTCTTCCTGCAGTAGGGTGTCCTTAGGAAAATCGCGGGAATTCATAGGAGAGTATAAAAGTTCTGGCAGGGAATAAAACCGAGCATTTCCGAAAAAGATCGGTTTTTGAGAGCACTTGTCGAATATCAGTCACGTGCAATACGCACTGAATAAACGCGCTGCACCTCAACTTTCCATCTTCCTGTACGCACATTTGTTGTTAGGTGTTCCTCACATTTAGCACCACATTTATTTTAGGCGCTTTCGAAAAATTGTGAAATGTGATTATTAGCTTTGTCATGTCCATCTGTCCGTCCGTCCGCATGGAATACCTCGGCTCCCACTGAACAGATTTTCACGAACTGTGATGTTTGAGTAGTTTTCGGAAATTCTCTCCAGATAATTCAAGTTACATTAAAATCTGACGAGAATAACGGGTACTTTACATGAATACGTAAGTACATTTATGATAATATCTCGCTCAATCCTTCTTAAAATGAGCAACGTTTTAGACAAAAGTTGTTGACAAAATCAAAATACACATTTTATATTCAATAACCTTTTCCCGAAAATCTTGCCGTATATGAGATCATGTGGAAAAATATGGTACAGCCAGAGAGGCCGCAGATGACGATATAATACAGCGCATGCACATTGCATGCTGGATAACTAAGGTTACAGACACACTTTCAGAATTTGTAATACTTATTTCTTTCCACGGCAACAATGGTTTCTCGAACCCGAATCAAAGTTACTTTTATATATACATTGCCTGTCCTGTTAGGTGAACACTGACCTGTTCACCCAGTGTAAAAACTTTCTTTTTTCGAAAATTATTCGACAACTCGTAAGTTGTTGCACAATCAAAAAGATAATTACAGGAGAAGCGTTACGACGTTCTATTCTGAGGCTACCAAGCCGTATGACACATCAATATCGAACCTCAGGTTTTCCCCAGTCTAACTTCCAGTGTCACCAACTGAGGCATTCACATTGGGCTCTCAAACTACTTTAGGAATTGTGACACTTGATGTTCTCACAGCATTAACCCTGAAGAATATGCAGATGTGACGCGGTTTTGTTTAGTTGACATGCACAGATATTTCAGAGCCCTGTTGTTTTCGCCATCAAGGTAGAAAGAGAATAGAGCAGACTGTTCTGAAACATCGGCAAGTTTCTGCCATGCTACGCGTGGTAACATCGTAAACTTTCAATACCATGGCACCGTGCACACCAACGAAAATGAATCATTTAACAATCAAGTTACACTTTTTCATGAGACATTAATTTATTGTCCTACGTTTCTCGGCGTAACAGCCACCTCAGTTAATTATACTGATCAACATATAACTCATTATATTTTATATTTCATTATTTTGTACTTTACTAAAGAGATATTTCAGATACTTTATTGTTGGTAATCACATCAATCTGTTTCATACTTTATCTCCCTTACTTCCTTCTTGTGTCCAGCTTAGTAGGAAGTGTTTGTTTTCCTGCTTGACCGATAAGCGCCGGCCCAGCGCTCCACCCGACGCTCCGCCAGCGCTGCGTCGTACGCCGCTTGTCGGGGAGGTTTAACAGTCGATGACGGGAGCTAGACAAACGATCGCAGTGATAATAACCTTTGGAAAGTATCATAATCACTCACTAGAGCGTCAGGCCGGCGCTTATTGTTCAATTAGGAAAAAAATTCATTTACATAATGGTCTTGAGAACATTCGTACGATATTTTTGTTATCCCTGAAGATGGTTGTTAAGCCGAGATATGCAGGATTATAAACATATCTCATGAAAATCGTGTACCCTGTTGGTTAGATTATTGCATCATAAAAAGCGTATTGCAAAATATTTGGACAACCTTTCCAGTATGTAAGAACTTAGACTGTAACGACAGTAAACTTCAGAGCAACTCGCGTAAATTCCTTGTTTTACGTGTTTCCAGCCTTTTGCTGACCTCGATTTCATCTCCATGTTTTCCTTGAATGCGAACGGGCGGATGGATCATCTCGCGTCCCGATCAAATTAGTTCAATCAATTAAGGGCCGTGGCGTGGAAAGTTTAGTCAGCAGCAGTCATACACCAGAGAGCATTAAAATACGATTGCTGATGGCAATCAGTTCTTTGGGGAAGGAGAGAAGGTTCAGTGCTTGCAGAGAATAGCAAGTGCAGAAGGTAGTGCAGTAACTGCTTAAGTCAATGCCGTAAAAAGTTTCATTTATTCATTGTAGGAGCTGCATGGTGTCTACATTATATACATCTTCGTCGTCGTCGTCATCATCATCATAATAATCATCATCATCACCATCATCATCATCATCATCATGTATAAGAGTTGTACTCGTGCGAATAATTCGTAGGTTGAAAGAGTGAAATATTTAATCAACAAATATTTCAGGGCCTTAATTTTGATAAACGGTAAAAATTTGTACTTATTAATGCTTGATGCTAGGTAATTTCTTTCGGAGATTAACGGATCATAAGCAACGTGTAAATAAGAAACAAAAGTTTCCTAGCACGTGTAAATAAAAAAACAAAACGTTGAAATCGGTAGTTCTGCCTTAAGCGGAGGCCAACATAATTACACGATATACGATACATATATTAGCTTCCCTTGGCCTCCGCTTGAGGTAGCAATGTTAATTCTTAAAGTTATCCTCTGCTGTTAAAAAAACAATTTTAGAAGGAATTAATAAAAACAAAGGAGTTTGCAGTCCATGCCGAATAGTAAGCTTTCCAAAAACGCCTATCCTAAAAAGACCCGTTTGTAGTGACAAGATAATGATGTCGTAACAAATCTTACCTATCAATATTATGCGATTATTGATTATTATTATGTGATTATTATTATTATTATTATTCGAATATTTGGGAACAATCCTAACAAACAAAAATTGTATTCATGAAAAAATTAAGAGCAAACTGAACTCAGAAATAGCTTGCTATCATTCAGTGCAGAACCCTTGGCTTTTAATTTGTTAGCCAAATTTAAAAAGATTAAAATATACAGAAATATAATTTCGCCTGTTTTTTTATATGGGTGTGAAACTCGGTCTGTCATACTGAGGGAGGAGCATAGGCTGAGGGTGTTCGAGAAAGGGTGCTGAGGAGGATATTTGGCCCTAGGAGGGAGGAGGAAACAGGGAAGTGGAGACGACTGCACAATGGGGAGGTTTAAGATCGGTATTGCTAACTAAATATTTTTCGGGGTAACAAATAAAGAATAATAAAATGGGCGGGGCCTGTAGCACGTATGGGAGAGGTGAGTGGTAAATACATGGTTTTGGTGAGAAAACCAGAGGAAAAGGGGTCATTTGGAAGACCCAGGCGTATATGGGAATAATATTAAAGTAGAACTGCAAGAGGTGGAACGGGATATGTGCTGGATTGATCTGGCTCATGATAGGGAGAGTCGGCGATCTCTTTTGAATGGATTCTCAAGAAAACCTCTGCTCCATGGAGTTTATTATTATTATTGTTATTATTATTGCTTGGGAAGCACTTTAGTTTTGTTAATGACAAAGTGAATTCGTCAGGATTCAGTCAGAAAATGAGGAAAGAGCCGTGATTCGAATCGCTCAGCTTTGTTCCTTCAATACGCTAAATGTCTTGTTACACTCTAATACTGTGACAAATGCTCAAAGTTAAACTGTGATAATTCAACATTCAAAGGAGCTCTCGACTTGGCGATGTCAGTCTTGCATTCACATAATAATAAATTCCACGGAGGACAGTCTTCCTTGAAAAGATGACAGTCGCCAGGCTGGTCAAGTAATTTCCCGCCATCTTACGAAATCTGCAAGTTAATTAAATACGCAGAGTGTAAAACAATAGACAATATATTTCTTATTACTATGTATGGGATGTTTAATATCAGAAGATTTTCGGAACCCTATATTTGGAAAGGATATTGGAGAATCATGTCAGCGACAGTCCCAGCCATCTTACAGGCTGTACTTCACGTTATTTTAAAGCCCTTCATTACTTTACAAGAGTGTTGAACATTGGCAAAAATTCGATTCAAGTGTTACTGTCATTCGAAATCTGTCATGCATCCACGCTATTCTCACGCATGAACATCACTGCGTAACAACAAACGCACGTCGTTATCCTTAAAAGTTCCACAGAAGTGGAGTTAAGTGGTTACTGAACTGCGACCCCCAATTCCCTCCATTTCTTCTCACCCTCTTGAATTCTCGCACCACAGATTTCGTACGCCCATTCTTCCGGTGTTAAGTCCAAAGGGGCGTTAAGAGTGAAAATCAACTTGATCCAAACTAAGTTTCAACAAAAGGTCGAGAACCCGTCGAGCGGAGTGGAAGATTTTTAACAACGAGTAATTCTTGTGTTACGATTATTTCGGTTGGGGGGAGAAGAGTGTAAAACAAAACCTAATGGCAAAGGGCGTTTATTGCCAGTAAAGACGATTACAACCCCTTTCAAACTTCTACCTACCAGGGGTGTAAATGGAAAATAGCATATGTCTGAATGCAGAGAGAGGGACTTTTTCACAGCCTAGTCCATTTCAGTAATTCATTCCGGACTCCATTCCGTTCTACACGACTGACCACTGCAGTGCAACGAAGGATCGTGCACTCAGCGCACGTGAGTGTTAGCAACGCACGTGGGGAAAAGCTCCATTGTAATAACATACACAATGATGAGTATATAGCTGACGTATCCATAACGGTTGTGGCTGTGATGCACATTTAGACAAGGGTCTGGGCCGTGGGAGGGGGTGGTGCGTGTATGCAAAGTGTTAATGTATGTCGGAATACATGAGATAAGTAGATCTATATCCTCTGGTGGACGTGCTCTAACACAACCACACGACAACGGAGAGTCTTTTATAGCTATTTATTTGTATTCAACACTGAAGATGGAGGCAGCATATTGCTTCAAAACGTATATATCCATCTATCAGTCTACAAAATGTCACAACTGATAAAATAAGCACCACAGTGAAGAAATCATAACTTATCTAATCGTCTTCGCTTTTTTCTAGTTTTAAGCTTGGTTTGTTTTCTTAATTTCTTCGTCTCAAATGTGATTTTATAATCTGAAAGACTTTGAAGTAACACGCAACTTCGTTTCGTCAATTTCAATTATGAATTCAGTTAACAAAATAATACAGTCGTGGCTTGTGATTCAAGTATAAATATGCTAGGAACTTTCATGTAGATTAATGCGGAAAATTTCTTGGTTTGTTCAGGAAGTTTAGCCGCTCAAATTACTCTTCTCCATGGATTTAGTTATTTAATAATGATTTGAATTTACCATGGTGTTAGCACATACAGCCAAAACTGATGCAAGTTAAGCATGACGCCTGTGCCACCATCACAACATGAAGACGAAAGAAGCTTACTTAATAATAGCTGGAATATTGTGCTTTTTCAAGTTTATTCTACTAATGAAACAATCTGATTAGTTACCCGAAAATGAAAAATGTGGTTTAGGATTCTGTAGTGTTTTGTTCACAACAACGAACAATTCTCAGCCTTTAAAGGCTTCTCCTTCGAAGGTTTAAATATAAAAATTGCTTTAGTATAAATTCTTGCTAAGAGCATTGTTTGCCTTTCATGCAAACAGAAAGACATTAAAAACAATGAACAGCAACAGATTTAATGAAGAGCAACTTCAGAATGTTGGCTTAGTACAAACCAAACATTCTACATTCGTTTAAAATTGCTTCAAACCTAATAATCTCATGAGACTTTGGCTTTAAAAAAGCAATCTCCAACTTTCCGTTTCAAACAAAACAATCTCCACTATTTAGAATAAAATAACTGAAATACGTATTCATGAATTCCAACGTTCTTTTGCACCACAAAAATGAACTTTTTACCAAAAACACCAAGCATACGAAATTGTGTTTCTGTTCTACTGAAAAGTCCTCAAAACTGAAATAGCTGCATTTGGGCCTGCTGTAGTAAACAGTACATATTAGTTGTTTTCAAACACTTATATTTTGAATTTGTTTAACGCAAAGTAACGTTCGAATATCTTTTTATCTAGGTTCTAAATCATAGATGGGGCGTTACATTTTCCAGGATTGTGTGTAATGGACACACGGATTCTTCAGCCTGGAGCATAACACTGTACATTATTCCAGGAAAGTAGATATTTAAAGTATATTGGATGATCACTGACACGTTTGAGTGCTTCTTTAAATATAATGAAAGCAATACAAGTGCAGCGAATCACTGTAGATTTTGCGATTAGAACTCATAATAAGTTGAAATGGGATTTTGATGTAGCATGTCCAATGACTACGTTTCCATACCAACAGTTTCGAAACGCTGAATTGTGCCCTTCTTCAAGTGCACAAAGTTTCACACAAGAAAATAAACATCTATTTCAGCTATTTTACCTGTTTCTAAAACACAGTAAATTTTACATCGTTTGACCAATAGTTGTTTTACTGAAGGTCATTAGAAACAAGATTTGTGTTGACACATTTTCTTTGACATTAATCATTTCTTATTACCAAGTATGTCATTAAGATTGTTAGAACGTATCTGATCTTGAATTAATAAAAATAATATATCAATTCATTATAAAATGTGCATTAAATTTAGTTACGAACAAACGAAATGGTTTCATTTGTTAATGTATAGACCAACAGAAAGAACAATAATTTAAACTGTCTGTAATTCTGAAGGCGATTTTTGCGGAACATTGAGGGTGCGTAGTAGTGACTTTATCATATGAGGCTGCAATGTGTGGAAGGCTCACATCAGTAACACAAGTGTTTGTGGCTTGAAGAAATGTTGTAGAGGGAAGGAGATGACAGACTATGTGCAAACTTTGGTGAGCTGCAGCTGTTGTCCGGTAAGCTTGATCCCTTCACACCACATTATCATCATCTCGCAGCTGACGGGGAAGAGTTCGGATTAATAAGACGTCATGTCCTCCCCGACATTTTGCCGTATATCATATTGTTACTCACTTGAATGCTCAGAACCTTCTCCAGAGTTCGATACCATCAGGCGGTTCTCAGCTCGATTTTGTGCTGAGAAGTCTTTCATCTATTACAACAGCGAAGTCTTACAAGAATAGGAAGCAACAGTTATAAATTAAATCCAGTTGACAGAACAATTAATACTACAACTAGAAAAGATGATCATGTCTTATTGGATGAGATAAAGGCTGGATTATAAATTATGGCATATGAAAGGAAAATATTAAATAAAAATATCTAACACCGGAACCGAAAGTGGGAGATTGTGCAAAGATATTCAAAGAAAAATTGTTATGGTTGAGGTCCTCAAGTCGGGAAATAATATCTTCAGCTTATTTATGTTACTCGTACCGTACATATTCTTACAATTAATATATCAACCAAAAAATTCACTTAATAAAATACAATTCGTAACAATTATTAAACTCCTACATGTTGCGGCACCGGGGTGCCATCCTCAGGATATTTTAGAACAAAGAATATAAGCCCAACATCTTAATCTAGATATTACACTGCTTGTATTAGAATGTGTACAAAGTTAAAATTCTAAAATATATAAAAATCTTGTAAACATAAAAATTACAGCACTGTGGTAGTAAAATTATAAGTTAGTGATGATTGTAAGCTTTTTATATATTTTATAATTTTAACATTGTAAACATCCCAATACCTAGATTAACGTGTTGGGCTTTTATTCCTTTGTCCTAAAACTTCCTGAGGATGGCACCACGGTGCCGCAACATGTAGGAGTTTAAAACTTGTTATGAATTGTAGTTTTATGAAGTGCACTTGTTGGTTGTCGTACTAATGTCTTCAGCTTAATGTAAACATAGGGCTATACGTAGCAAGTTCCTTCCAAATGGTAACACATATCTACTAAACTACACGGACTAGCATCCAAGAAGCTCATCATATTAATAAGAAACTCTGTTAAAAATAAAAATTTCACTGGACAGAATCTGAATTCATTTCATTTTTATCGAATCTTCATTCCATGCGATAGTAAAATGAATCTAAGTATTATTTGATTGTCTCATTCAATGTCTGTTATGCAGACGTGTGTTTTGTCTAGTAAAACTAAACATTTAGGAGTATTTTTACTTTTAGCCCAAATTTAATGTACTTGTTACGTTGTCTTAACAAGACTTCAAACTCATGATATTTCACGAATGTTCCGTATTAATACCTTCATCTACAGTCTTCACTTTATGGTCTAAATACCGACAGCCTCGCTAAATAAACCACATGATGGAAACTGCTTATAAAATAACCTCCCCTCAAATAAAGACTACCTTTCATAAACATATTCCACAACTGTTAAAATTACTGAGTTTATATACACTCACCTTAACCTGTAGCGTTTAAAACATTAATGAAAATAGGATGATTTTATAATGTAAAATAAAATTTATTGTTACATCTTTCTGAAAAAAAAACTGTAAATTTTTTCTTTAAATTTCTGTCCTCCAAGTTTGAAGACATTTTGATGGCCTTCAAACATACCATGTACATGTAAGTGGATACAGATGGGCATATTTATAATACAAATTTTCATTTCCATCACCCCTTCCATGTAATAGCTTCCAGATTAAACCCCCGTTGCATCAATTCACACCCGCTGTCCACAATCTACATATTCCATCAGATTCATTCTTCTTATTAAGGAACACAGCTGATACCAAACCCCTTCTGAATGTTTGGATTGTTGCCTAGTCATTGTTATTCAATTAATCAAAACCCTAATCGGTATAGCTATCATTATTACCGAAATGGTGTTGAGTAATTATGACGGTTTAACCCTAGGATTCCGTTTGTAACAAAGCTTAGAGTTTTACGTGTATCCTTCTATTTTTTATCATATTTATCTCCATACATCTCCCATTACTTTGTAATCTGACAGCTGCTCCAATGCATCAAGTAATATCATATCGCCCTTGGAACTTGTACGTAACATCCACTTCCGATAAACGAAGTGACAGAAAAAATATCAATTACTTTAAAAAGCATTATCGTAATTATTTGTTGATTAGTGGTTTTTGGTGAGCAAATACGATGGATATTTACACGCTTTGATCACTAAGTAACTTGTATGATTCCACTAACGAAATTCAGTCAAAATGAAAGATTTCTAATTAGTTCAATATCTCCCATGGTACTTTCACAAATATATTTCTAAACACTATCACCATGTTTTCAAGATTATATTCTTTTATTTTTATTTATGTACTTAAAAACTGTACAAGTTACACTTAGAAATAAGATATAAATACTAAAGAATAAAAAACCACTCGATTTATTTATTTACATTAAAATCAGTTAAAATTTAAAATTTTAATTAAGCAAGTATTAGTGAACAGCAGAAGGTATTACTATTTCTTCGGATGCTCACTAATTTGACGGTCGGGATAGCGTAGTCGATGTAGGAATGCATATCGGACTGGACAGTCCGGAAATTGAGTCCCGATGGGGCGAGGTTTTCCGTGCCTTCGAGACCGGCCACGAGGCCCACCCAGCCTCCTGTACCATTGAAACCGGATTTTTCCCGGGGTAAAGCGGTCGGAGATTGGTGCTGACCACCCACCCCTTATAGCGCCGGGTTGCGAATGGGTTGGAGTTATAGCCTACCTCCGCCTCCCCTCTGCACTTTTCCGGGCTTGTCATGGGGTAACATTTACTTTTGCTCTTTAATGTAGAGTTCCGAAGACCCATCATAATGGAAGCCTAAAAATAATACGATTTTATACATATAGTGGACTGACAAGGGGCTTAACAACCACAGATTGGAAAACAAAATTAAAATGTTTTTCGACAGTAGAGGAAACAAGGATGTGCAGCTGCGTCACTTGAGGTCTTGATGAAGATTCAAATCTTCCGAAACAATACGTCTTGTCGAATGGTAAATATCTGCCTACGTTTCGGCGGGCTTTGCTGCTTCCTTCTAGGAGGCAGTGCAAGAAACCCTGCGCGGAATAACTGGTTGTATTATTTGCGTGCAGGGAAAGGACACGTAATAAAATCGCTTCTTTCAAGCACGTTATTCTGCTTGAACTACTCTGACGATGGACAGAGCAAGTTACCCTGAAACGTCGCTAACTGTTCACCGCTCGGCACGACGTCATATCCAAGCATGCTAGACGCTTTGATCTGAAACTCATTTATCTCCCCCTCTCAAAAACCTCATAAAACTTCAGTTACGTAAAGAGTGGGGAAATTTTGACTGGGTTTCTCAGGCGGAAAGCTGCTGATTGGAGTTAGTTGCTTAGAGTAAAATGAATGAAAGATACATGATTCTTCAAATCAAGGCCTGTAGTTGGCAATTGTTGACTTACACCCCAACAACCGTTCTTCAATAATCGATTCGTTTCTTTTGTTTTGGTAGTAACTAGATCTGCGTTACTAATAAATTTTTTTTTAAGAACTTCTGTTTTGCAAAATAAAGTCCTACAAATATGTGCATAAACTGTTATAAATATGTTCCCCTCTCCAGAGGAATATGTGCATAAACTGTTGTAACAATGTTTCTGCCTCTGGAGTCCATTTCATATACCAACTAGTTTGACATCTAGCAACTCTACATTCTGCCCACAGGGCGCATTTATGCTTTATACGAATATCACAAAAAACGGGATTATTTCCCTATAGAGCAACAAGGTGGAAGACTGTGTTTACTACGCGTTACGAACATAATTTATATAAAACAAAAATGAATTATCTGTGTGACTCTGTGTGTGTTTGTGTGTGTCTGGCTCTGGCAGCCATAACTCATCAGAAAATAAATATAGGAACCTGAAACATTGGCAGTAGATTGATGAGGAGTGTGAAATGCACCATGCTAAGTACAATCTAAATCGAGCCAGAGATATCTGACATCCTTGCAGTAATTTCACCTCTTTACTACGTTTGCCGTTGTAGCTGTGCATTGCAAGAGGACAATGGTGTTTTTATTAATAGCACAAAGCCAAACGCATTGCTATGTCTTCCATGGCAACGCTCTGTAAATTTTCTTCAGTCGACGATTACATAGCGAAGATGTCGTAAGTTATTCGCCTGCTAAACACCCATTAATTCTTCCAAAGTGTGTCGTTTTTAAAGTATTTTACATACACTTGACACCAGTGAAAGACTGGTGTGTAATTTGATTTAAAAAATAAGATAGTTTCATAAAAAATAAATAAAATCAAATGAAATAACAAATGAGTCTTAAATTGCGTTTCCACAAAAAGGAAATTAGGTGCTGAAACTAAGAATTTCAAGGTTCACGTGCTTTCACTGCTTCATTGAAAATATGAACTTTTTCTCGCTGTACAGGAGAGATAATTTATATTAGGAGAGGTTTATAATTTTAGGCTGCGACGTATGTATTTTTGCATCTATAAGAGGGATAGGAAGAACGCATATTATGAGACATTTTTCAAGGAAATAGGACACAACATGCAAATGTTTACATTACACGTAAAGATGATTATTTAATGTAGCACCTATAAGGATACAACATCACATTTTAGCCTTGGATTATCTAGTTTTAAGACCTTTTTTCTCCTGAAACCACAAAATGCCACAGACATGTATTCGCCAACACCTAGATAGCAGATGGTGCATAGGATATGGTAAACATTAGGGAATTTATTGAGAAGGTAAAACAAAACTAATACACGAGTATATTCAAAATAAGATTTTATTGAAATTACTGAGTCTGTTTTAAATACTAAAGGGGGCACAGATTTTACTGGTACTGCAGATGGGACAAAAAAATTCTGATTTATTTACTATTGGAAAAACCTTTTCAAGAAATAATGAATATTTTTGCTGTAGCTTGATCTGGTATTGCTGCAACTCTCTTGGAAGAAACCATGACTGCTCACGAAGAATTCAAACGGTCTTGAAATTTGACATCTACTGAAAAACGAATCTCCAGTATTGGCGGAACTTCTGTTCGAATAAAATTTTACAAGAATGCGCTCTTTGTCACATATGGCAGCTTTAGTAGCATTTGTGAATTTGCAGAAAATACCTTGAAATTATTCTGTGGTGAAGTGAGTATTTGAAAAATTTAGGGAGTTACAAAGTTTTTTAAGCATAATAACTAACTAAGAATTCTACGAAACTTAGTAATTACAAGTCCTGTTAATCACACACTGTCCGACAGCTTTGGAGTGATCTGAACATAAGCTGGGTCTTTAAAGACATTAATATATCTTTCGTTACATGCAGTCTTTTTATTGTATTCTTTTAAAATATAAAACAATATTTCGCCGGATATGAGCGTTCAATTGGGCCTAGTTTTCCTCGAAATATTATTCGAAATATCATTACGAGCTACAATGTAAAACTTCTCGTACAGACAAATAGAAAACAGAAACTTTGCACGGACATATTTCTGCAAGATTACGTCTCTGCTAATTAAATTCTTAGTACCAATGCAAAAATTTGGCGTTATACCTGAACTATTGAAGGCAGTCTGGACTTATTGTAGTTAAAATATGTACCGCCCCAAGTAATTAACTGTAAGAAGCAGTTACTTACATTTCCTGACATTCTGATAATATGCCGAAATATTAAAAGAAGTTACACATCCTTAAGTCACAGCTTCTTCTTAACACTGCAGGTTAACACATACACATACAATTCTACTGCCCCGCACAAGGGAGTGTCATGCACATTTTGACCTGTACGACCTATCTTGGAAATTAGAGAAACAACATCTCAAAAACTCCCCCCCCCCCCCCCCCCCCCCGAAACCTCAGATGTGGACTGCTGCCTGAACTGGTAATTGTGTTCTGTGTCAGACGTTTTTGTTACCGTCAGTCACACGGAACGAATTTCCAATATTAATGGCCACATTATTCAGTCTTGTTTTCTGGACTAAATGTCAGACATTTTAACCTTCGTACGGATAAATGCATTCCAGTTCTAAAGTCGCGTACTTATATCAATGGTAGCTAGTAGAACCTTCATTAACATGTTGTAATAATCAAAGGCAACTAAATAGAATATAAATATTTAAGGTGTAAATCGCCTTATTAATCATCACGTATTTCATGAAAATCTAACAATGCTAAGAAGTAAAGGCTGAAGTGTGGTCGCAAGAAGTTACTGCGTGTACGTACGAGTAAATGCATGCTCATAAGTTCAATCTGTGGACAACTTTGTAACATTTAATGTACTTACGGAAGTAAATGTTAAATTCACAAATGTTCTGGATGTAAAGTCCTATATTTATCGAATATTTACCAAGTTTCGAAGTTTCGGAAGAACCTACTCCTTTCATCTTCTGCGTGGAGGAAGAAGGCACCAAGTTCTTCCGAAATTTTGGGACTTACTTACCCTACTACGATAGTCTCTCCTGAGAAAATGAGTTGTATGGATGTCTTCGTAATGTCGATTTCGAAATTTAGTTTCACAAACAATTGAGAATTCAAATTTGACAGAGTTTAAATTTACAAATTATTTTCAATGTTCCTTTAGGATATGTCCAAAGTTCTAAGATCACGCTATGATATGTCTGCGGTATGTTTGTCTGCAGTGGAACGCAACTTGATTTTTAGTTTGAAACATACACTGCAACAGTGGAGTATAAATAATTGTCTTCTGTTCTCATATATTTCAAAGACATCCCATAAATATGACACACGGACTACTTTACTGAAATATCCTACGTCAGATGAAAGAAAATACAGGAAAGTAGTGATACTGAAGCTAGTCCTAACCCAAATTAACATAATCTAATTCTAATATAACGTTGACTGACTCATTATAACTACTTAAAATATATCAGCTGTCGTACTTCGACATATTTTCAACAAAGTACTGACTCAGAATTCACTGTTGGTGAAGACATAACTTCAATAACCTTGAAAAATATTTTCTTTAAACTTTCATCCGCGTCGTGCAAAGGTGTATGGAGCTACATACTTACGTAAGTGTAAAAAAGCTTGCTTTATCAAAGAGAAAATGTTTAATATCCTCCACATACATAATATTAGAACTGTTCGCAAAGTTGAGAAAGGCGACTATTGACTTCGTCATGACTCTCCGTCTGTCCGTTTGTTCGTCCCCCGAGTGGAACTACCCGGCTACAACAGGAAGGTTTTTTGTGAAATTTTGTATTCGGAATTTATTAAAATTCATCCAGAAAATTCAAGCTTGGTTATAATCAGGCTAAACTATCATGCACTTTACATGAAGACATCAGTACTTTTATGATAATACCTAGTTGAATTCTTCCCTAAATGAAAAAAAAACTTTCGGATCATATTTGTAGAAATATCAAAACACAATATAATCTTAAATGTTTTTCTAAAAATCTTGCCATTGACGAAGTACTTACGAGAAACACGGCGACGTCAGACCTGCCACACATCATCGACCATAATATGACGCACGCAAGATTCAATTCACATGCCAGGTGATTAAGACCAAAATACATAAATAATAATATTTAATACTTATTACATTCCACCGGATGAAAATTTGAGGGAAAGATATATTTTTGCATGAAAAGTAAGTAAGAAAATACTGTCATAGTATTTCTTACACATTGCTGCTGCATACTTGATTATCACATGGCGATACGCACTACAGAATTCAATTTGATGTGGCGTTACATAATAAAACTGGCGTACATTTCATTAGGTGACGTCACGTTATCGATTTCATTGCCATCTACACGATGCAAAATTAAGGGAAATAAAACTGTGAAAATACAATATTTCATATTTGTTGCTCTTGTATGAAATTTGGGATTTGGTATATTATGAATATACCTATAAATTGAGTCAGATATGACAAAAACATTTCGTCTGGCTGAAAGTTTGGAATTGTGTATGACCGATAAATTTAACAAAACAGAATCAGTGTAGGCATATAAAACCATTTTCAAAGAAATATGACAACATGCAATAATATATAGTGATAACATTCTGGATATGTGCCCAAACTGTAAAAACAAAAAGTGTGACCACAGTAAATTAAACAGCATAAACGTCTGAGACGTATCCTGAGTGCAAAGACTCGAAACAGCCTCGTTGTTACTTCATACGTATATTTCCTGCCCTTTTATTTATATTGAGACTTCTAAGGAAGAAATTTTGCCGTTGTTAATTCCAAGATTGTAAATGCACACACAGAAAAACTCTAAAAACATTTATTCAAACGGTGGAAAATTTGTCAGCGTTTTCAGAATGCCGATAAAGGATAAAAATTAGCTTCACGTAAGGGGCACAACAGAGCTACTTCATACTTCCTAATGCTAATGACGGAAGCACAATCAGTTTCCAAAACTTGTTTGTTCAACTGTAACTGCGGATGGAAAGCGTCAAACAAGCCGCTTTATTTAATAAGGTAACGTCGACACCATACTTTGAATTATGACCAAATCTCTTTAAAATGTAAGTACTCGTAGAAAGCAAAATATTTCTGCAGATCGAAAATTAGATCAACACAAAATAGCACATAAAAATATTTAGCGATTGAAAGTAATAGAAGAGTAAGAAGTCGACTAGGGAAAATTTTTAAATTGTACCTTTTCATTTAAAAATTCAGAAAGAAAAA
This sequence comes from Reticulitermes speratus, assembly GCA_021186555.1. Lineage (NCBI taxonomy): Eukaryota > Metazoa > Arthropoda > Insecta > Blattodea > Rhinotermitidae > Reticulitermes > Reticulitermes speratus. Next base: position 14,270,278 of record JAJKFL010000007.1, read on the forward strand.
TAACTGAAAATCCTTTACAAAAACTAAACTTGCCCTCCCCCCTCAAGCCTCTGTTGAACACAGCGGAACCTACAGCAGTCAAAATATTTAAAAATTTTAATGCGACTTTTACGCCGAATATAGTATGAACTTGAAAGACCACACAGAGTGCCACATGCAGTAAGGTGGTCTCATGCTTGAATTAATGGGTGACTCGTGGTTGGAAACGTAATGACACACTGTTCAACGAACTCGAATACGCAGACAGCTCCAACCTTTACGTACCCACGACAGAAATTCTCGTGCTAATCAATTGCACATTAAAGTTACAACATTTTTTTAGGGAATTTTGTATTCCTTCGGACTACCTATTAAAATCCCTCTGCCTTTCTGTCTGTTCAATTCTACAAATACAGCAATTCAAGAGTTAAACAAGTCTTTGTAATATTTCATATTGAAGACGTTTAAACAAAATTATTTGACCATTTCGAATTTAATTTAGAGTGAATAATTTTAAAGATAATTTTGCATGAAGATCTACCTGATTCTCTTCGCACATGAGATTTCGCATCCCTGTTTTGTGCATGATCAGTTCCTATCATGCTTTCTACCTCTACGCAAGTTCGAAAAATAGAATTAGGCTCTGCGTCACTTAAACTTTCTTGTGTCAAATATGGAAATTTGGCTTTTCAGGTAGTTCTTGTTTTCTCAGTAGATGACAATGTAATGTACCCATATTCGTAGGTACCGCTGTCTTTAATATTGCCGAAAACTTGAGATAAAAACAGGGTAGACTCCATTACTCTGCCTTTTTAGAATTTTTCAAGATTTAAGCGTCAATATTGAGTGAAATTTGAAATCGGTATGTCCATCAAGGTATATTAAGCACGACCGGATGAATGAAAATATATTTGTGGAAACCGTAGCAGGAGATGGAAACTGCGAAATTTTTTCTTTGATTCTACAACGGGTATTTCACTAATAGCTTCTAACGAGCAGCAGTCTCACGTACAGCACGACTGGAGTTACATAATTTATCCCAGCTAATTTCTTTAGGGTTTCCTATTTCCTGAACACATAGAGTTAAAATACCCTTGGGTTGATAAACACCGTCATCTACATAACTTCACAGTACAAAAAGAGAAACACAAAGAAACAACGTCGGCTTCATTTACGTAAAAACACACGACAGCATTCCGTGTTATGTTTTAATCATCCCAAACTCTGTATTACAATTACATTTCCACCCTTCCTTTCCCCTGCAAATTAAATTTGTTTGTTCCAATAGTTTTGCAATCACATAGTCCCCAGGCGTTTCACTTTCCAATGCATTTAAATTGCAAGTAATTATGCGTGCCGGGCTTCTGCGTTTGTTTTTAGGGTAGAAGTATTTTTACGTATGTCTGTCCTCTATGGCTACAAGGGTATACTGCACCTGAAGCTATCTGCACACGTTTAAACTACTTCTCCGTTAGAACTGCGGACCGGCTAACACAGTCGAGCTGCTACTAAGTTAGGACTGTGGACCGGCAAACAATCGAGGCACTGTCCGTTAGGAGAGGACCGGCTAACACAGTCGAGCTACTTCTCCGTTAGGACTACAATCGAGGCACTTCTCCGTTAGGACTGAGGACCGGCTAACACAGTCGAGCTACTTCTCCGTTATGACCGCGGACCGGCTGACATCTCGCCAGCAACGTTATATATTTTCTTACGTTCAGGCTTTCTGATCATAACAACTGCAGCAGGGCCCTTAAATTTTATATTTCAATTAAGTACTTTAATCATTAGCAGAAGCAGTTTAAGTGTGGAATCCACGTTTTTATGCCATATATATACACATGTAAGGTTTATTCACATTTTGTGGAACTAAACAACGCCATTTGGTAATAATTACTCAACTCGCCTGAAACATAATTTCTAATTTTGAATTTTTAATCCTATGACAAAGAATTTGTGCTTAAGCTGGTTTAGCAGTAAAAGTACTTTCTAACGTTCTCTTTCTGAAGATGCGAATTGTCAGATTTTTTTAATTTTCTAAGAGAATGCCACTAGTATACTTGGAATAAGATAGGGAATTTATATTCATACAAAAGTAGGTTTCTATTTGGAGTGGCCCCAATAATGATTTAGTAAACATGAGAGCCAAAGCTTCTGTTGGTGTGTTTGAAACGCCTTTGCATATCGTGACGTGTCCTCTTCGTTACTTGACTTCACAAACACACACACACGCGCGCGCGCGCGAGTACATAGAGAAACATACTGAGAGTTCAATTTCACGCAACTCAATCACAGTTTAAAGCAAGTCAACAAGTTCCTAAATTAGGAAGTAACTCCCCACTGTGAAAATCCAACTGGCAGCTGATGATATACAGGTAAAAGTGAACACTCTGCAGCAAAGAAGTCAGTCAAAATACTCGTATTTCTTATGTACCGGTGTTGCTACATCGCGAAGGAGATTAAATTATGGCAATGATTTTGTCTCGTTTTTTTCTTACTCGAGACACTTTCTTCATTCGTAATTGTAACTTTCAAACTGGATGGAATTTATTTAGGGTAAATCAAATTACGGTGATGAATTCCGGGTGTCACAACCATTTCTGTTTCAAGTGAATAAGTATCCACTGTTTATCAGTTTACAGAATTAGCTTTTGTGTCGGCTACTCAAGTGATAATACAGCTAATGGAGGTGTCGTTACAAGATGTTAATTATTTATCACCGCTGCGTCATACGATTTTCATTTATGGATTAAATCTTTGCCAAGCGATGGAAAGACAGTGGATACAAATCTATTTAGTAACGAAGCAAACATACAAGAGATGTAGGAATGGAAGAATTAAATTGCATACAGGAAATAATACATTTACAGGTATTTTGTATGTAACAACGTCATTAAAACAGATAGCCTAGTTAAATTATTTGTTAGTTGAATAATATTTAAATAAATTTCCTCCCTCTCATTTGATGTTAAACTTAATCATAACATGAATACAATTGTTTCTAGTAAGAAAGAAATCCAAAAGATTTACAGCTCTATATTTCATACATTCATATTTGTCTAACATAACATTTTGTTAAATGCTCCACGACTTAATGGATGTCATTTTCATAAACTACATATTAAAGATTTCCATTGTTTTAAGGAAATCCTTGTGTTAAGAACCGGAAAGCCACTCTCAGAAAATGTTAAAAATAAGAACTCTGTTCACAGTGAAGCTCTTCTTGAGGAGATAATAATGGAAATGTTAGATAATTCGCACCTTCTAATAAAATCCGAGGCTTCAAGAGATTCCGCTACGTAATATATGCTGAGTCAGAAGAATCCAATCCACATCCTGTACTTTTAATTCTTTGATATCAACTTCAGTATTACCCATCCATTTACACTAATTTAACCTTCACCTTCTCCCTTCAGGTTCCACATATGGAATTTTGTAAACTTTTCTCATTTCCTGAATGCTTTCTACCAACTTCGTCCTTCTTACCCTAATTCAATTGAGCACACTATTAATAATTTGTGAAGAGTAAAATGTGCAAGTCTGCTCAATATTCAGTTTTTTCCTGTCACTTTTTATTGCCTCCTCTTACGTTGAAATATTTTCCTCAGCATTCTGCCCTCCAACACGCTCAATACGTTCTTATTAATTTTCTGCGCAGACCCACATACACTAACTTAACATCTACATAAACGTGTAGACTGTACACTATGTATAAGCCACATGAATTCAAAATTTCTGTTCTGTAGAATGTGTCAAACTGATGATTGTTTGTAACCGAGCCGAAATATGCAGGAGAATAAAATGTGCAGGTTTTGTTATATGCTGAATGTATAGTTTTATGGTTGTTTGTTGAACGTTCTACCCTTAGGGCAAGACGTCATGTCTCTTCCAAGGAAAACAACACTTAAAATTATGGTTTTTATATTTTAATCTTTATGCTTTATGTGAGAGACGAATAAAAAATACCCTGAAGGCCAGGTCTGCTAAAACCTAGGAGTGAATATATCTATTTATAAAAATAGACGGGTTTTGCTTACATTATCTAAGCTTTACGATTGCAGATCCCTATGTTGTTAAGCTTTTGTTATATGTTGTAACGGATGAGCAAATTTTTATGCAACCCAAATAACATAATAAAATTCACTGTTTAAAACACCAACGAAATGCACTTCACTTTCACTTTTATCATATACTCGTATTAAACAACCCTCACATATGTTTCGGTCTCATTTAAGACCATCTTCAGGGGGTTAAAAAACTACGTTCATTCCACATCCTATGTTACGTCTGCCATTACACTTGTGCAATCTCTTTGTATATAAGTCACAATCACTTACAAAATCAGAATTTAAAACATATATAAAAGCACAGAGTATAAAATCCTTAAATTTTGAAGACTGTTTAAGGATTTTATACTATGTGCTTTTATATATGTTTTAAATTCTGATTTTGTAAGTGATTGTAACTTACATACAAAGAGATTGCACAAGTGTAATGGCAGACGTAACATAGGATGTGGAATGAACGTAATTTTTGAACCCCCTGAAGATGGTCTTAAATAAGACCGAAACATATGTGAGGGTTGAATAATATATAATAAAAGTGAAAGTGAAGTGCATTTCGTTGGTGTTTTAAAGAGTGAATTGTAAAAAATGCACGGTGAGACCAACATAAAAAAATAATGAAATTTGTATAGAGTAAGGGGGGTTGTCGGATAAGTCTGGCAATTCCGGATACCCTTCTATAGGTGATACTGGTGCTGCAATCTTGCAAGGAACAGGTGAATTAAGTTCTGCTACCACAGAAAAGCTGCTGTGACCTGTCGCCATACTGGTAAAGTGAGTTGTGTCCAGTGTACAGCCACTTTTGTGTGTTTTCAAGAAATCAAAGTGTTTACAGGCAAGCAGATCTTCTTTAAGTACGCAGTTATTATTAAGTTTGTCGGAGTTCAGTATACTGCGCTCGAATGAGCTTGATTTGAACTGTTAGCTGCACTAACAGTGACATTGCTAGTGCCAGTATGTTTTGTGTAAGAACGATTCAGATTATGGACGAGAGGTGGCCGTAAGTGTCGGATAGCAGACGGCGGTAATGTCGGGCAGTATCTGACATTACCTGTTGCATGTCAGCTGGTCTTTCTTTTGGCAAGTCAGAGGCGTTGTTTTAAATTCAGTACCTTAAGAAGGCTTAAATAATTTCAGTAATGAAGGGCTCACTTAGTTTGGAAGATATTACTACCGTAAGAGCTCTGCAAGTCCAGCGGTGTCTGGAAAAATGACATATTGTTTGCAATTTTGCTTTATGATTCTCTCTTTTCAACATAAAGACAGGACGTCAGGGTTGATAAACTTGATATGTTGCTTGTTCCAGACGTGCAAGATAAACGATATGTTGAAAATTTTATTTTATTTTACCAACTTATGCACAATATCTTACAATAGTATCAATTTACCCCTGTACGTATTTCGGCTTGTTAATAGCCATCCTCAGGGGGTCACAGTATTAAAGCACAGACTATACATCTATTGTGTAAGTTGTTCCATCCATGTGAGTAAAACGTTAAAATATTAATCTATTGTTTTCGAGCTCCACTTTGAGCTCTTAAACCGTATGTGTATTAAGAGATTAAAATGTCGTTAAAATTGTTACACGTTTTGAGGTTTTTGAAATGTGTAACAATTTTAACGACATTTTAATCTCTTAATACACATACTGTTTAAGAGCTCAAAGTGGAGCTCGAAAACAATAGATTAATATTTTAACGTTTTACTCATATGGATGGAACAACTTATACAATAGATGTATAGTCTGTGCTTTAATACTGTGACCCCCTGAGGATGGCTATTAACAAGCCGAAATACGTATAGGAAATTGATACTATTGTAAGATATTGTGCATAAGTTGGTAAAGTAAAATAAAATTTTCAACTGTAATAAGATGCACGGTCAATACAACGTAAAGTTTAAAAACGATATGTTGTTTGAAGTCATGGGACAACGAAGACACGGTAAAAGCAATAGTGCCCGACATTACTAGTCACTTTTCTCAGAAGCACGTTTTGCACTTTTCTTTCTCAAATCATTATACCTTTGATTACATTTATATTAATACCTTGGGCCATTTCAGACTACCAAACAAAAACATCGCATGATATTCTGGTACATAAAACTTTAGAAAAATTTTTCTGACATTCCAAAAACTTTGAAGAACGAAACGGTGTCTTGCAGTCCCCTCCCTTCCTCTAATATTAATCTCAGAATTCCGTCTCCTAATATTAGAAAATTAACGCTGCTTTCTGTAGCATGAAAAATTTACCTTGTGTCAGATGTGCAAAGGCTGGGTAATTAAGCACCGCACGATGAAGGGATATACAGAAGTGGAGGGAAAGCTCCACCCTGATATTAGATGGAGATGAGTTGTCATCTACCGGTTCCGACAATTTTACCTCCAGTAAAGCAGCACTAGGCTTCAAAGCCGGTCTGAACGATTTGGAAGAGAGGAAAATCTCTTATACCTACTAGGACTCTAACCCCGATTTCACTGTCACACAACCCGTAGACTGGTCATTATGCTGACCGAACTTTCCCGGCTCTTTATCTAATTCATAAGCACTGTTAATTGTACAACGTTAAAAACATATCACCGAACATTCCGTGTAAGTTTAGATGAATTATGGGTAGCGTCTCTTCGTACTAAAAGGAAGGAGGAAGATATAAACGTAGAAAATAGTAATAAATTCTTCTATCGTTGCCTATTTTCTGCGCACCGCTTTGCTAGTGCTGCCTGTACATTTGTCATTTTTAATATTTTATGAAATGGCTCTAAGTGGCCCTCAGATGTGCACATTACAATTCGCCGTGTAGCATAAGACAACAAGTTTATGGAGGAGCAGAACAATTGTTTCTGTTTCAAATATCGACTGCTACTGTGTTTCCGACAAATAGCCATGCTCGCTCCATTCATACTGGCTGCAAAATAAACAAAAGATAAGGGTAAAATGGTAAAACTCTGCACTTCCTAAACTAAGCGCCAACACCCGAAGACGTGTAAAGGAGTGGAACCATTAAACCACACATTCTTAACGTCGAAAATAATATATGGGGGGAATGGTCATCTTCAAGCTCCGACCGGTTTACCCCGGAGAAAACTCCCCAGGTAACCAATGAATAGATAGCTGGGTAGAACACGCAGCCGGTCTCGAAGCTTTGGAGGAGAAAAAAACCTTGAAATTGTAGGGACTCAAAACCCCATTGCTCTGTATTCCGGGCCGCAGCTTAGTCACAAGATTTGCTGCATTCGCTACTGAGTCTGGATAGCTCAGTCAGTATAGTGACTAAACTATGTATAGGACAGTAGAGGAATTGTGGTTTGATTCTCGGCAGAAGCAAGATATTTTTCACTTCTCTAAAGCGTCCAGACCGGGGCACAACCAGCCTCCTATTCAATGGCTACCGGGCTCTCTTTCCCAGAAATAAAGCGGTGTGGTGACCGCCCAACTGCATGTGGGCTGTAACTGCTAAACTCACTCCCACCTGTAGGTATATCTTCGTGGCATACAAAAATATCCCTACCTGCTTTTTCCTTTATTTCACCTGCCTGCATCATCTGATCATACTTCTTCGGAACAAAGAAATTTGCGTAAGTGCTTAACGAGGCATTGAGAAATACAGGCATAAAGGGAGGAAATTTGTAGCCTCAGTCATTCTAAACCTCAGCATAGAAGAAAGTTATTCAAGTTGCAATTTTTTATGACTTGTAATTTTGGGACTCATAGTTGGAATCTTCTTCGGAGCACCAACTATCCTAAGGTTTGCGTCGATTCCCTGGGGTCCCTCGATGAAACCTCCGAAATAGTACCTCAAATTAGGCTTCCTTCACATACCTTAGCTTTCACCTTTCACTAGAAAACCTGCTATTCGACCCTTTGTACCCCTCAATATAGACAGAACCGTTAAAAGCAATTAATTAATTCATCAATTAATTAACTTTCAATTTGTACATGAGTTTTGCTTCCACGCCACTTTATTACAGCAGAAGGGCACCCAGATTTCAAATGTGTCCCAAAAGCCAATATGCTTTTACTGATGATTTGAATTGTCTCTGTCCTTGCTGGAAATCTAACCTGGGTGTTTAGCTCGTCACCTGGTCAATATGCTCACCGAGTTCCAATCCAGCACTCGTTATGAAACTAAAATAATAATTCTTAGGTGATTGGTAGAAATCACAGTACGGATTTTTGGACGGCATGAAATTTTTGGTCCGCAGTCGGTATAGCGACTTGTTGCTGGCTGACGGTCGGGGGTTCGAGCTGCCGTGGATAAAAGAGATATTTTGTACTCAATATCCATTCAGACCGGCTCTGAGGTCCACTCAGCCTTCTTTACAATGGGTACTGGGGCTCTTTCCCAGGAGTTAAGCGTCTGGGACATGACGTTGTCCACCCCATCTAGCGCCGAAATTGAGCATGACTAGGGCTATACTTCTACTCCCCTTCTGTGTCAGTCATGGTTTGTTGGGAGGGAGACCTTTTGCTTTATATGAGACCTTAAACAGTTTTGTTTAGTCGTGACTTTGTAACACTGCTCTTTAAAAGTCACTCCTTTAGAGAAATATGGCGTCCATAAACAGTTTTATCAATTTTATGTGTTTATAATAAACAGAACTGACTCAAGTGCAGGCCTATATATAACATCCTAAAATACGTAATTTTTAGGACATGCTGTGTAAATATCGACCATTGGTATGGTGAATAGGCAAAGGGCTGAACGACTGACGAATCGAGGTTTGATTTCCAATACAGCTTTTTGTCTATCTACAGCGTCCAAGCCAGCTCCAGAGCCCACCCAGTGTCCTTCTACGTAATGGGTGCACGGGACGTTTCCTTTGGGGTAAATCTGCAGCAGCATAAAGTTTAATATTCACCTCCATTCACTAACATGATTAAGAATAAGTGGATTACACCTCCACTTTTCCATTAATCTTTAAAAAATGGTGATTATTAAGAATAAGAACAACGTTTTGCTTATTTATGTTTAAGTTCAGAATAAGAAATGTATTCCTCATAAATTTGTTTTGCTATGACGAAAATTAATAAAACACCGTGGAATCAGTTTGCGAATTAAACTCATATTTTATTATATTACAATGGGAACTCATGGCGGAAATTAGGGAGGATACGTACATTATTTTGCATTTTAAATATTTCTAAGAATAATTAAATACACTCCTTTATTTCAAAAAAAGTTTTGGGTTTAGACATATACATTAAATATTTGCCTATATCTTCGTGGAAGCGCCCAGTTTAGTACGAGTATTATCGATTACTTATACATAATAATATATCGTTAATATTCGATAGGTTTGTGTAGTACCGTCAACATATGACTATTATATGAGAATCAATTCAAAATATTCAATTTGCTGTACTACGTATATTCTATTACAAATATGACAAAAATAGGCTGCTGCTTATCAGAAAAGGTAGAAATCAATAGAGAATAAAGGATTCAAGATCTCTAATGAGGAAAAAGTATTTGCCTTGGAAAGACGGATGCTTTTAACGTTCGTTTTCATCACAAATTGCTACCCTACTTGGAAGCGATGTTCCTGTAAGAAACGTAACAGGGCGTAGAATTAAAGAGATTTTTATTTGTGAACGTAATGAATCTGCGCTACAAAGAGAACAATTTTCAGCATGAGTAGTGACTGGGTGGTCCAATGGAAGGTTTAGTTGGGAGGTGGCAATTATGTCTACTTTTATCCGTTGGATTGCTATAAATGAACCACAAGCGCTTGTAATATTTTCGCTTCAAAACCGCAAACAAAATTATGAATGGATGTTTACCAGCATTGTCCCTCCTTCCCCTACCGCCAAGTGATCCAATCAGCACGTTCTGTAAACCGATATTTTGAGTTACTTTCGGTTAATTAATTACGTTAATTATTATTCAACACAGGATGTTTTATATGTATGGTAGACTATCCCAGCTTCTCTTCCTTCTACTGAGCACATGTACAAGCACAATTTATTACTAACGCAATTCAAATAATTAATATTCATTCTTTCTATCTTTTGTTTATATATAAAATATTAGTTCTAAAATACGTATCATATCCGAAAAGAATTTGCATTTACCTTAAAAATCGTAGGAAGGAGAAGTAAAATATTGCAGTCATTAATCAACAACCTTCCCCCTTCCTACAATGCATGCGTTGCTCGGCATAACGAAGTGAAGTAAGGGCCGATTGTTAACCTCACACTTCAAGAAGCTGTTTGCATACTTCTGAAGAAGGATCCGTTGGAGAGTCTGGGACCTTATCTTACGTCCAAAGTTCTAAGAATTAGCCTTCATTTCATATTAAAGATGCATTATTCTAGAAACAAAGTCCCGCGCCAAACACATAGGCCTGTCGGTTATTCATTGTGGTTATCTCTCACCATTTGTGAACTCTAAATTGATTTCCCTGCTCTGCATCATCGTCTCTTGCACAGTATTCTCTCCTCAGGTACTGTTATTATAATAAAAATAATAATAATACTAATTAAATTGCTGTTTATTTACGTACTGCTGTACAACACAAAGGCCAATTATAAAGCCAACATTAAAAAGTAAATAAAACAAAATAAATATCCCAAAAAAGAACAGCTTATACCTTAAATAAATGAAAAACTAGTTCTGTTAAAATACAATGGTTAGGTTTACCATATGCACCAACAGCCTTAATAACTTAAAAACTGCAGTTTAGGTACAGAATATATTTATGATTTACAATCTTCAGCAATGTGACGTTATGAGTTCTGGTGGGCATTTACAACTGGCTACACGGCGTCGTAACTCAGTTTCATAGTTATAGCCCTGGGAAATTCAAATATTGTCGAAAACTGACAAATCTGTCACCAGTCAGAATTGACATAATCGATTTTAATTAATAATTGAGACCGTTAAAATTTATGTTGAAATGATATTATACGTAATTATAAGTATGGAAACAATATTTCCCACGATTCCCGAAAATTAGATTGTATACTACTCGTATAACAAGGTAGGAAGAGTGAGTAAAACGTAATATTTAGGCGCGTTAGCATCTTTGAATCCTGAAATATTCTTAGACGATGGTGACAATGAATACATTCTGAATCACTGTTTCTGTTATTGTTTCCAATTTTAGATATCATGTTAAAATATTCATTACTATTAATAGGTTCTGTTATAATTTTTATGTTCGAAAAATTGCAAAAAGCGACTAATATCTTCGTAATATTTATCTGTCCGTCTGTCTGTCTGTCCGTCAGCATGAAACAACTCCTCTTCCATTGAAAGAATTTTCATGAATCTTGACATTTGAGAATTTTTCGAAACTCTGTCGAGAGAATCCAACTTTCATTAAAATCTGACAAGAATAACAAGTACTTAACAACATGACCTATGTATCCATGATAATATCTGCTGAATTGTTCATAGAATGAGAACTGTTTCAGATGAAAGTTCTAAAGAATATTAAAACACGGCTTTTATTTTCAAATTTATTTTTAAAAATTGTGCCCTTTATGAGATAATGTTTAAAAATATGGTAGAGCCAGAAAGGCCACAGAGTACAGTATATTAATACGACGCAGAAAAGATGCGATTTGCATGTCAGATAACCAAGGCAAGAATACAGACACACACTCACAATATTTAAACATTTTTGCTTTTGCATGGCAAAAATTCTTACTTGAAGGCGCCTCAATGTTGCGCTAAACGTGCATTGCCTGTCTTGTATTTCATTGAAGTGTGTATTAATTATATGTCTGTGTTGATTTGTCTGTGTTAAATTTAACGATTGTAATCTGAAATTTTCACCTGGACGAAATATTTTGTACTTGTTGGTTTGTCGATACGGTCTCTGACAAAGTTGTAAGTTTATTCATACTCTGTTTATCTGGCTCTTTAAACTGCAGATTAATTAAGAAATTAATGTATTCTAACCCGATGGAATAGTTCCGTGTTCATGTCCCAGAAATATGGAAGTTATTCATAAATTTACCTCACTCATTATTTCGATCCAGTGGAATTACACTCGTACAAGTCAGGTTCAGTCAAATATCTTTGTTCGCTAGCAATTTCAATTAACGTTGCAAAGAATTGTGAAAATTATATGTACCGCTTTTGAAGCACATATGTTCCAAACAACTTTAATTCAACAGTTATTGTGTTTATTATTTTATTCCATATCTTTTCTTTAATCCTCACCTATTATTCTAAGTTTCAATCGGTCATAACTCCGTAACCGTTCAAAATTGGACACACGTTTTTATGAACTTTTGATCACAAATACCTAGAAAATCATCTCATGAAACAATGTCCATAAATCATGAAACGTCCTGTATTTGCATTTATATGTCTTCGTGTATTTTAGTGGTGGTAAACTAAATCTTGGCTTTCCACTGACTGTTAGAAGCACCACAATATTGCCTTTGTTAACTCTTTAAAAGGCCGAAGTTAATCTAAATTACATGTGCAGATTCGGTTCCTGCTCCACAGAAAATCCAGTTCCAGTACAAGAAAACAGTTAATGCTCTTTATGTTCGTAATCATACGAATTACATAAAAAATTATGTGGGTAAATTGCTTGTACTACTGACCACTGAACTTTAAATGGTTAAAAAGTAATGAGTAGAACTGTGAACTGACTCGTCTGCCTCAGGATAGGATCTCCGTAATACGTTTTTCTGAAACGATAAAGATAAGTAGGACGTCCAGAAAGTAAAGATACAAATGGTTGATATGCTGAACGAGCGGTAGCTTCTCAAGGAGGACTGTGCTTCACCAAGTTAGCAGTCTTATTCTATTGTTTGCATGTCGTTGTGGTACAGGATGAAGTACTTACATAGAAGTAGAGGTTACCTTGCACAACAATATGTTATTATTATATATAAATATAATAGTTTAACAATAAGAATAGGTGGTCTTTGATACATGTTTCGAATTGTGTAGATCATTTTCAGGTTTCCTATAACGTAATAAGTACGGTACACAACGAAACACATTACGTTATAGGAAACCCGAAAATAACCTACTCAGGTCAAAACACGTTGTATTAAAGATCATCTATTTTGTTATAATTATTATATTTATATTTAATAACAAAATATGGCAATGTTAATCAGATACACACCTTTAAAAAGTTAAAATAACTAGTAAGATAATATTATTTCTCTTCCTCCTATATGTGTATGGTAATTTGAAGTAATTTGTTAGCGCATGTATGCCAGAACTCGGAATAACAGACTACAATTTGTCACCGCGTATTATACGGTTACAAACATCACTGTAATCCATGCCACTTAAATAGGATTTTGTGTTTAATCTGTATAGCGCCTAGGCTATGGCCTGGGTTAAGTGAGGAAACGTAGTTCAGTTCCCTGCACGGACAATATATTATATTCTTCTCAAGCCGTCAAGATCGGTTCTCAGGGCGAACCAGCGATAGTGGGGGGGGGGGGTCCTCTTACGAAGGCAAACGCGGCCGGACATGAAGCTGACCTCTAAACCTCCTTCTAATGTCGATGGTAAAAATGAGTGGAACTATAACTCCACTCCCTCCATACGACTTCATGGAACTCACGGGGATAACTTTAATTTGCTTGTGCGTTTAATCGGTTACGGGTCTAAGATGACACAGAAAAGTTTCTCTGAGAGATTAGTATGAGATAAAGGGAAAAAACCCTGAGTAGCAGTGCGTTTGTTAGTAGTGATATGTCCCCATAGCGGTGCATTAATGTTGGAATATAACATCCCACATGAAATTGTCGTGTAATTTCGGAATCGTGTTTTTACTGCCCATTCCCTAAAGTGACATTGAGCGGTTAACACATTCCACACGCGTCTCTCATAAATGTGTTTTAGGCAACAGCTCAATGTGCGTGTGGGTGTGCGTGTGCTTGCGTGGGCCTGCGTGCACACTTGTGTGTGTGTGTATAGAGAGAGACAGAGAGATTTTCATCTATCCCTAATGCGTGCTATCTCACCTATAACCCATCCCCTAGAATTCAAATATTCTATATGTATAGGAACAGAGGAACATAAAAATTGATATGCTTGCAAAATGACATACACATATACACCCTCATGGATACACCCTGGAGATTCGTCCATAATAAAAGGGCGGAATTCTCATTAGAACATACATGCACGCGGTCCGTGTTCGAATTGAAAACAGACACAGACCTATAAAAATGAGGTGACAGTGGATATTGGCCATGTATAAAACTTCTGCTTTCCCGTTTCACGCCTATTTCTGTCTCCCTTCAGTCGGAATGCGTTTGTCTAATGATCACACGTAAATTAATCAAGGGAAAAAGACGAGAATACTAGCCAACAGCGTAAGAATGAACATGGTCACGAAACAGCTACCGCTGATGATTGAAATGAGTGTCAGAAACGTCGACTTTATATAAAGGTCATGTATGTGTTTATATGGCTCTGAAACTGAAACAAATACATGACACAGGTTCACTCCGATGTTCAAAAGAGACTGCAACTCGTCCAAAAATTCCAGTCTACAACTCCACCCCCATTCTTTTTTTTATTGAAGGGCCCCGTAGCAGATGCTACGGACTCGCCGAAGCCTTGAAGGCTTCCTGTCCAACCCTACGAGGAAGAAGATGAAGATGATGAGGTTTTTCCGCTTTTCCATTTTAATGGAGCAGGGGAAAACCGAAGTACTCGGAGAAAAACCTGTCGCAGTGCCACTTTTTCCAACACAAAACCCACATGGATAAACGCTGAATAGAACCCGGGCCTCCGCGGTGAGAGGCTGGCGACTAACCGCCTGAGCCATGGCACGGCCAACTGCAACCCCATTCTTTTAATGTCTTTTTAATAGTGCCTTCTCATCTGTGTTTAGGTCTTCCAAGTAGTCCCCCTTCTTTCGGTTCCCCACCAAATTTTTGCATATACTCGTATTTCTCCTTTATACCATGTGTGCTATTTGTCTGATCTACACCTGGTAACCTTTCGTCTCATGACATGAATACAGTATGAATAAGGCCACTGACCGGATTCTTTTGCCTAAGGATAGGAATAAGCTGTCGTCACTGATAAATGTCTGACGAACCCTGGATTTTCATAAATGCCAGAAATTTATTGCCTAGTTGAGTTTCCATGATCTTTACCATTGCACCTTTTTCCTTGTGGCAAAGTACGAGTTACCTAACTAATCAGAAAACTCATTCACCGAGTAATCGACACTTGTTAAACCACTGATACATCCAAACTTTCCTTTAAAATGTCTCCAGACTTTAGGCAAGTTTATGATAATTTTATCACCATCATAAAATGTGATGACAAAGATATCAAAATTCTTTATTGAATGTTTTATCGCTTTAAAAAATAATCAAATTCCGGTCATGAAATGGGTTAAAGGATTTAGAAATTTCAGGTGCTGACAGCAGTGTCCAGCCATGTTAATGCCTTCTGGAATAGAAAGCCTTATAGTGTGGCAGATAAAAATTTACCTGCTAGACTCCACTATGTGGCATTTTCCAAAGAGTTTTAAGATTACTGTCTTTGTACAAATTGAATTCTGACAACGGATAAATTGCTGTCTCCAAAGTGTTGGTACCTTTCTACCAGACTGCACGGCGTATTTTACAAAATATAGGGTGTACCATATAAAACGCAACCCAATACTGTACACCATTTATCTCTATTTTTCCAAAGATATCAAGAGTGTGATAAACAATGTTTAATTACAACAGAAGCTGAAAATGTCCCCTCCCATAGTCCCTTCAAAGAACAATGATCCCACAGTTTTTATATTAGACATCCCCGTTGTTATGTACATGTAAAAGTACATTTTACTCTTTTAAATAGTACAGTCACAACCAACACATACACTTGCAACATGTAATCAGGCTACCGGTTTCAGCTCAAAGAGCCATCATCAGGCCTATGACAGAAGACTATGAAAATCAAATTCCGTACATTTGATAAGAGGAAAAACTTCTCCTCTCTTTACAATTACATATATGAAATATATATTCAATACATAAAAGTGCTGCCGAATTGAAGTATATGTTAAAATGTAACTATAAAAGATGTAAAATATACAAAATATATAAGTATAAAAATGTGAATATAAAAAATATAAAAAGTGGCGTCAGACCGTAAGATGTGGTTGTATGTGCGGTGGTATAATAATAATAACCATGGCTCGACAGCCCTATATGGGCCTGGGCCTCCTCTTTCCGAGGTTACGTGGTCTGCGCATTCGGAGACCAGCCGACTGGCTGCGCTGTTCAACTCAATCCTGATGTGACCGCCAGAGCCATCTGGCAGGCAGTCAGAAATGGCAGGCAGAAATGGCCGCTTTGAATTTCGCTTACAAGCACTACTAGTTCTATTCATGCCGTAAGGTTCTTTTACATGCCGTAAATCTACGACATGGGACCGACGGCTTTACTTCCACTCCAAAGGAAGTGGTGCTCCGGATTTTTATCACCCTTAAAAATCCATCGACCTCGGTCGGGATCGAACCCGCGAACCTTGGGTCCAGTGGCGAGCACTAGTCCACTAGTCCACCGAGGTCGACGTATGTGCCGTAGTACTAATGTAAAAAACTAGTTTCAATCCTGTACATTATATACGAACCTTCGTGTGACCGGATAAATTGGTCCTTTAGGTAGATCACTGGTGTAAACCTTTCTTGCACTCGGTATTTTACTTTGTATCCACGAATGTACGGAATTCTAGGTTTTATTTTGTGCGGATACTTTACCTGTGAAATAAAAATTAGTGTTGGGTTTGACTGTACTACTAAAAACAGTAAAATATACTTTTTGATACCACAATTCATTTTCGAGACACTGGGCACCAACACCGATTCTGACGAACGCAGATAATTTTCATGCAGGGCTTGTGCGTTTTCAGCACTCCATGTTCTACTGTTTTGATTATTAATGAATCCACTCAAATGGAACCATGCTAAGTCCGTAAAAAACAAAATTTTCAAAACATATAAATCTTCTTGTGAAAAAAATCATGTTGTCGATTACAGAATTTCCGCGCAACTTTTAGCCAACGAAACTGCAACAAGGCAGTGAACATGTGCTGAACGACTAGACAAATGTTGGATATGTCCATTGCAGGTGAGAGGCAGCTTCCTTTGTATATTTGTTTCAGCATTTATAGATGCCTGATCTTAGGGTTGCACCTTATACGGTACTCGCTCTCTAAGTGCCTTCATATTCATCCTCTGTGACAACCTCAAATTTGACACATCTAACAGTCATTGAACATTTTCTTTATGTATACCCAAAATTGTTCTGCCTGAAATACGATTGTAATTGATGTGGTATGACTTCTTATTAATGAAATGCAATATTCAGTAACTAACTGCCTTTGAGCGAGACCAGTTGCAGAATGTGTTTTTCCAGGTTTTGTTTCTGTGGGACTACGCTCAAAAACACGTCGCTCATAATGCATCAGACACACGTGTCACCGCTGATGTAGGGCGCAGCAGAGCTTACATAACTGGTCTGTTTTATTTATCCAGCGGCTGGGTTTGTGCTCTAAGAAACTAATTTATATGACGCAGAAATTTTCGAAGTTCAATGTCAAGCATTTAAACCTGTGGAAATAAGCTTGTCTAAATATTCACCAAAGCGTTTTTTATCAAAGAATCTCTTGTGTCTTGCTATACATCATCACCAACTTCCAAACGAAATCCCTTTTTTTAATCTTAAATGGCAGACAGCAGGAGTTTGCCCACTGTAGGAGGTCCACACAATGCAACGTGATGGAATCCTTTTTCTCGGAGCAACTATTTTATAAGCCACAGTGAATTGCTCCTAGTGATCTGAATAGAAACAGATATAGGAGAACCAGGCTTGAGGGTTATCAGAAACTGTAAAATGACAGTATATTTTATCTATCCTGCTTTAGACTTTATGCCTGTTCTCATTATCCCCCATTCTATACAAATAAAATGCAGCATACATTTTGTGAGAACATTAATTACATCAGAATTTGATTTTAAACTGAAAGAGCAGAAGGTTTCTTTCAAATGTCAGCACATAATGGAAATTTAAACTACAAAACGTAATTATAAATCAATCATTTGAACATGTGAAACACATCAATAATGAAGGGTTCCGTTACACAAGACTCTCAACTGCAATTTTTATGCATTTAAAATTTTGTATTCCCAAGTCTGTTGAAATGTTAGCTCTAACCATATCCGGTGTGAGTTACGAAGCTCAATATATTGGTTCGATTCCAGAATTCAGATTAAATTTCATAACGTCTTTTAAAATGCTTGTCACATTAGTAAATTTGTTCGACTTTAATTACATTGGCTAATTTGTATTACTTAAAAAATAAAGATTAGTCAACACGCAAAATGAATGCCTTTCAATAGAACTGCTATTGTTGTACATTCCGAGTGCAGTTACTTAAGATATCCAAAATCATATTAATATGACATGATGTACACTCTGAAGTTATCTGTCTCCTCGCAACAGACGCCTAATCACCGTACCTCATCCGACTAGTGACTCAACACAACATCCTAGTCGTCTGCTGTTCGACACGGTCTGTGACGTAACGGGTAACGTGTATGAACATAGAATGATATGGATGTCTGAACACAGCAGTGATGTGTAAGTGAACACGCGATATACCCACAACACATGTATATGTTTCTATACAAACCTTCCTGAAGAGGATATGGACTGCAACTCGTGTTTAATGAACAAATATGTCAAAGGGAAACATACACGAGAATAGCACAACCAGCCAGTTATACGTACATGTATATATATATATACATATACATACACATATATATATACACACATATATTTAGCTGTCACTGTGTATACACAGAGTAAGCTTACCGATATAAACCTTTGTTCTGCACAGACAGATACGTTTTCTAAGCCAGTCCTCCTAAAGATGGCCATTTTTTTCAATGGTTCGACAGCCCCTTGGGGGCCCAGGCCGCCCCATTTTTCGAGCCTTCACGATCACACTTTAGACACACCACAGTCGGTAGGACTCCTCTGGACGAGGGACCAACTCGTCGCAGAGACCTCTACCTGACAACACACAACACTCACAAGAGACAGACATCCATGACCTAGGCGGGTTTCGAACCCACAATCCTAGTAAGCGAGCGGCTGCAGACCCACGACTTAGACCGCACGGCCACTGGGATCGGCTAAAGATGGCCATATGAAAGGTAATAATATGTTCGAGGGGAAATAAACGTTTATTAATTTTACGACTTACGTTTACGTTATTGGCTTTTATTATTTATTCATATTGATAGAATTGAACACCAAATTATATTCACATTACACACCCCAATAAGGGCAGAAGAAGATCCGATCATGTACACTCTTATATTAACAGTCGGTTGTTTGACACTCACACCCGCACTTTAGCGGCCATGCAACAGAACTATTTCTGGGTTTCTTGCTACAAAAATTATAATAATATTCGAAAAGGTCTTGATGAAATATCTTTCATGTTTTATATCCTCAGCATATGCTATGTGTTACACTCTGTACAGAAACATACAGAATGAAGAAACAGCAGTACGTTCTCCAATGACTGCGAGATTTGAGATAGGATTTAGACGACACTTCAGTCTATAATATTACAGCCATTTGTTGCATTTGAATAATAAACCAATCAATCAATAAAATCACCGCATGACGACTGATGTTCAACGGCTTGCGTTTCTTTCTGTCTTTACCGAAAATCTGGAAAATTTTCGGCATAAAGCGGCTGCAAAGCTCCTCGGCCGTACTCACTGATCAAATTACATAAATAAAAACCACTGACGAGCAAGATATACCAACACGTACCGAAGTGATATTGTAGCTCGCAGTGTTGCAGGAGCACGAAGTTGTAATAGCAGTACAGTAATCAACAATAAACATAGAAAAAATATGATGGATTTCGTCTAGCTTTGTGATAAGAAAATAATGACAGTTACATTGCTTTTACTTACTGCTGTGTTTATGGAGAGATACGAATACATGCAAACTGAAAGACATACACGTAATTTCAGAAACATACGCATGATTGGCTGTTACACGGGCAAAAACATTTAATGTGAATACAACTGCAACTTAGAATCCGTAATAATTTCATGTTCATATAGAACGCTGCGGTCCTTCATGTATCGTAACTTGGGTGTGGTTTTATTTTAAACGAATTTTAGAACTTCCACAATTTCAATGGTGACATGCTTATAACAAGGCAATTTTGTAGGATACATGTAAAGGAACACTGTGTAGTATGCCAGACAATATATAACACATACATTTCGGAGACACTGAAGATTAAGTTCGAATGATTTGAAGACCCCATGTTTGGATTAAGGAAAGAAATTCTATATGTTAAAAGGGGAAAGGCCTGTAGGCATATTCATTTCCATTTCTTTTATTCAGTTTAATCTTCAGTGCGTTTCTTGCGTCCCTCATTTCTGCTGCTCCCATAACACATTTCTTCATTTAATCACCCAAATAATAATAGACGGACGTAATAAAGTTGCTCGCAATGAAGGGACGGCACATCATCTACCCTTAAACTAATGCTGTCTCTCTTTAATTTATAGCCAATTTTTTCTGAGTAAGAGCTTTTTATTTTTAACAGGTATAGGCTTAACAAGGTAATTCTTATTCTGGAAGAAAAGAAATTAAAACGTAAGTTTAAAATATTTCACTGATATACGCCACATCATCTGTTTGTGTTTAACTTAAACTTCCCTGACTACAGGACAGAAACCATTCTGACTCCACCCACAACTTTCGACCCAGTCACTTTATCTGATATATTTGCAGACACCATTACCGTATAATAGACACAGACTGTCCTTATTTCTTTCACTTAAACAAGTTTAGATGATCGTTTACGTAACAAAACGTATGGTTGATACCTCCGTTCCTATGTTTGCATTATTCATTAATTCATAGCCGGATTGAACTTCTGATTGTGAATCTGAAAAACAGGACCAGACAGATGGGACGAATTTGGTCGGAGGAGGAGGCTTATAAGTCGGCAGGTCATAGAAGTCTGCTGGTGTGCCAAGGCGAAAGAATTAATGTTTCTCTCTACATTCCTCTGTTTGCAATAAATCTAGCAAAGGTCTCAGTGGGAGGAGAGCGGAGTGAATTCATGTAGCAGTTCTTTTAGAAATTAATTAATTCCATACATATTTTAAGAATATCCAATTCTACTAGGGGACAAACCGGAGGTAAGAGTCATAAGGATAACTACGTATACTGATACGTTACGGCGTGACTAAGGCCACTACGTTTAATGTGATAGAAGTAATATACACTGCACCCAATTGACGGAAAAATTATTTTACAGTAAGTTCTCATTTGTGATATTCTTTACGCAAAATCTCGCAAAAATTATGGTTTCTAAACACAATTGTAATTTTTTATGGCGATGACTAGAGAATTTGCCGCGGTGTATACATTTCCAGACTTGCCAGATTCTCTTCTATCCTGAAGAGAAAGCAGAAAGTTTCTCTGGAGCGGTAGTAAATTTCTATCAGAAAAGAAGTTGTCACATCCCAGAAGACATCCACCTTGATTTTAAGTTACGTATGTGCACATTAAGGCAGTATGCTAAATTGTACCTTTTTTCAAAACAAATTTTATATTAGGATGTGCAAAGGGATGTAGAACAGGTGGCAGAGGAATATGTAAGAAACTTTGTCACATGTGAAGCCTCTACCACATTTGAACTGATTTGCTCAAGAATATCGACTGAAAATCTGTTATACTGTCACGGCTACTGGCATCATTGTCAAAGGAACCACATACAAATAAATAAATAGACTGTTCTAATGTTTTTCTAGTTAATGCAATGAACTTTTAAATAATTTCAGCAAGAAATGAGTTCAAGACTTGCAAATTGTTATGTTAGGAAAAAAGTCGCAGTCCTGTAATTTTGAGTGGAATTAAGTTCTTATAAAAAATCTTTATTTATTCTTCCCTGAATCTAAGAATGAGAGAAAGGCTGATTAAAATATATTTTTTCTCTTAAATGTTGTCATGCTGATGATATTTACTTCTAGACAAATAAATAAATGTGCATGACACTTTCTCAGTAGTTAATTGTGATTTGTTTTATCCTAGAAATTTTAGGGGTTCTATGTCCTCTGTTTTACACGCAGGTTTACTGGCTAGAAATTCCACCTACGAATGCACTGAAATAGAGAATTGTATTTCTTCATAATTATGTTCCAAGTTGTTTAAATCGTTTATAAGGTAATCAATATCTGTGTAAAGTGAAGAAGGTATATCTATACATGTAACAATGCACAAAAGTACAGATTGCTAATTTATGTCCACGTAATGCTGGAAAACCCTGATTTCAAAAGCCTATCTTATCCCATCTAACCTTGATTTTAGGCTTCCGCCGCGATGCTGATATGAGATCTGCGCTCTTCTGGGATATTACGCAGCGTAATATCCCAGAAGAGCGCAGATCTCATATCCCATATAACTCACCGTAGGCATACTAAACGGATACTTGGGATAGGTTTGGTGTGTTTCGTATGCAGTGCTGGCGGACACCTGCAAGGTGCCCTTTTAACATTTTTACGTAGCTCACAATATACACACCCATTCGATCACTTATCATAGCCTATGTCAGAGTTCTCGAAGTATATAAATTGTGCGCAGACACGTTAAATATATTTCAGGAACTGCTTCTACTGTTGTGATTGGGATTCCAACAGGTTCCATATAAACATTTCGAGCAAAATGACAAAGTTTGACAGAAATAACAATTATACTGTAAATAAATTCAAAAATTATTTTCACTAAACAGACATCACCATCTTTTATTTTGTCAGCATATGAAGTTTCTACCTATCCTGGCATTCATGCAGTATTAAAACAGTTCCAGAATAAACTTATCATCTGCCGTGCTCTGTGTGCTTTCTGCTTGGTGAAAAACTGTAAATTTATTTGTGATATTCTCACTAATGCAGAAATTTCGGAAATTACACGAGAACATAATTTAATTTAATCTGTAAAACTTCAGTACAATGTAGGCCCACTTTTTTCTAAGCAATTTAACGTGAATTACAGCAATAACAAATTCTGTTTTCTTTTTCTGCATGCTTCAATTCGTAAAAACCGCTTGTAAATACAAGCATAGCTTCTCTCTTGCATGAATATCCGAAAGCAAATATATAAAAGGACAATCGGAAAAGATATGTATTACATTTTTCATAATTATCTCATCTCTCCGTAGCGAAACATATCTCCGAGATCTATTGTGTACAAAATCTATAGACACAAAGGTTCGGATTAAGGATGTGTTCAGATTGACTAATGTAACGAACATCATTGTAGAAGTCTCATATCTTCTCTACGGTAGACGAAGGGAAGAACACATCCTTACAAAACTCGGTTGTTGAGGAGTTCCAAAGCAAAGCTAAAAGCTGCAAGAACTCCCTTGCATCAAACGGACCCTGCCTTTGTGTATATGCACGGACACAACCCCTAATAATTGGTTTTATGATTTTCAGATTGTTCCTCCTACGTACTCAAACAAGTGCTCCTCTTGTCAGACAGTCATGATTATTCTTTCTGTTGAAGCTAAACAAATTTAACGTCTTGCCTCTTTCAATATTTTGACGTACGGGCAAATGCGACTACCTTACAAATATTACTTTCTAGTACTTTGAATCGTGTGTATTCTTAACACGGTCAGATGTCTACAAAACGTAACTCCAGCAACAGGGTCTTTCTTGAAAATCTTGAAGTCTCTTAACTAGAAAAGAAATTCGCCGCCTTTCATGGTAGCTCAAGGTTCAGTGCAGAGTTTAAAACAACCGGACACTCGACTTTATCCTGTGAATTAGGATCACGTTCCGTAGCGACATACCCTATTTTCTGGATCAATTTTGTTTTTATCTCCCACACATACTTAGATTTCCCAGGCGATATTTTTCTTTCAGGGATTCCGACTAAAGAAATGTACCTCAACCCTTTGGAGCCGCGACAAAGATTGCGCTAAAGGCTTTGTCTCGCTACCCCAGTAGTTATAAATAAAGATAGGTGTAAAATAAAGAACATGAATCGGTATAACAGATGTGACATTTTAATGATTTAATGAAATGAAGATAAACATATATGTTATAAAATTAGCATGCAAATCATTATTTCGTGATCCAATGACAATAGCTTCTCCATCCGTAAGTTACGAAACGTTGGACTGAAGAGTTGTTTGCATTTCGTGTTTATTAAATCCGTGCTACAATCCATGTTATCTCATATTTGAAGAAGATCCCATATTACGAAACCCCTTACCATTAACTCGTCTCCATGTTATTTTCATTCATCTTAAGTCTAAGAATTCTCGTTAGCACCGTCTCCCCAAAAACCGTAATCCATTAAGTGAGAGACACGATTCTACTCATAGCTATACAAAGATGCAGTATGTTAAATTTTTATTTCCATACAGTGAAGGGGGAGATAAAGTACTTTGAATTTAGATGTGTATTTAACTTTTATTTCCTTACATTTTTATACATAATTATAACTAAAAGCTAAAACGAAATATTATTAGTGTCTTTGCCATAGAAGAAGTTAGGAACCTCCCAGAATTACTTTACGTGACAGAAGTATACTTCTGTAAGTAATGTGGGGTTGTGATGACGTACACTGACAGAACGTAACATCCAGAAACTTTACAACTTCAGTATAAATCTCAAAGACGCAGTCGAGTTAAAAAAAGGAACATAAACGAACACAAATGACTCCACTCCCTCCTTCAGCTTCGTACAATATTTATCTGGCGATTCATTTTTATACACAGACGCACGGCTTATTCAGAGACTTCAAACAAGAAGTGGTACTCAGTGATAAAAAAGTATGTAACATTAGTCTTGGCACGAGGAGGTCTCAGGCGTGAGATAAGAACAAATGACAAGAACAGAAAACAGCTACACTCGTCTGCCCCTCGTCCTCCACTGTAGCAGTCACCCGTTCTATCTCACTTCGCCTTCCACCCAACAGATTTGTGGTGCGCCCCACACACAGGAATTGCAGCAAGCGATTCAACAGGTGCCCGGCTGTTACGTCATTGATAGCCGGACATGCACAGACATGACTAGCGGGCCTTAAACAGATATCTTCTGTGTGCCAAGATAATGCTCCAAACATATCGTTGTGGAAAGTTCTCTTCACAAGAAGCACGGTTTTCGAAAATGCGAAGCAACTTTCATAATACTCTTCAAGTTATGGAACGGTGCCAAGCGGTTTGAGTAAATTATTAGTATGTATTTAACGACGCTATTCCAACTCCATATAATAAACCCCATATAACAACATTCTTGTTGTTAAATTGATAGCCATTGGCTAATCAAACGTTTGCTCACATTTTATGGAACCCGAACAATAAACTATCTTCTAAAACGCAAAATAATATTCTATTTTCTCTATTATTTCGATAATTATAAAACGATTAAATAATAGTGTGATCAATATGCAAAGTCGCGATGTTAAATAACTTAAAGCACGTTAAGCCACATATTTTCAGTTTTAGGACATAAATTTTATAAGCACTTCTACTGCACTAAATTACGTGTTGTTACTGACAGGTTTTAAGGCCCTATTCGCTGCACGAAACGCTTGGTTTTAGGTCACACACGGTTTATCCTTACACCTGACGATACATAACGCCGGATGGCAGTAATACCAAAAAACAGTCCGTAGCTGTGAAGTAATCAAGAAGAACCTACGCTTAGGTCAGCACTGCAGTGTTGTAATTTGCCAATAAAATCTACCAAACTGTCTCTTAAAAACTTGTCAAGTTCATGGCGTGAATGTTCATCTGCAACTGTATACAATTTTGAAGCAGTGACTGGGTACCCGTGTTCCGGTCGTCACAACACATTTGTAGTTTGCCAGTAAAATCTATCAAACTCTCTCATGAGAAATTTCCGGATTCAAGGCGTAAAATTTTGTGAAACCGTGACTTCCCTATTAGAATATAATATATAGGAACGGATCAATTGAATTATTATCGATAGAGGTCATAGCTGCAGAAGGGAATTGTTACAATTCTCCTGAAATTTCAAAAGGATGTATATTTTAATAGAAGAAGAAAGAAATATTACTTTAATACAGAACGTTCAAAAAAGGGCAAATAAAAGAAACGTTTCTTTAATGTCATTTTGTCACTGAATTGTAAAGACAGTATTATAAAACACAGAAGTTCATTATTACTTTGCGGTTTATTTGAAGACAGAAGCTTGATATTTCGATCAGTATAGTAACTAGGATACGGAGAAGGATGAACAAATAACCGGAGATGGATTCCGGGCAGAGGCCAAGAATAATTTTTCTCTCCAGACCAATTCTGGACCCCACCCAGCCTCAGATCAAAAGGTTAACGACAGGACCTACGATTGGGATAAAGGGTCAAGGCCTGAAATCCAAAAACGTATACCCAAACCCCCACAAACTTTTCGTGGATTGGAGCTTAATTAAGCACAGGGACGAAATTTACTCTTACTTTTTACATTAAGGGAATTTCGGGTGAAGTTTTGTTGTATTCTTTAGTGTGCAAATAAAATTAATTGTTTATTAATGATAAATAAATTCATATTATATATTTTCTGTTTTTTATTTTCTCTCTCACTCGCGGTGGGTTTACTATATCCCTGTGGTACTGCGGGCTCTAACAAGGTTATTTTACGATAAATTGTAGACGAATAAATGTAGAGTCTGATGTAATAATTATTTGCTGGGAAGAAATGAAATTGTGGGAGAAAAATTTACATCAATGCCACTTCGTCAGCAACAAATTTCACATGCACTGCCCTGGGAGGAGCCCGGACCTCCGTGCTCAGAACTGGACAAATAAACTTGCCTGAATTATGATACGGCTTATTTCTGGCTTTGTAAGTGTAAGATATTATCCTACAGGGTGGGAAAACAGTCAAATTTCTGGCACTAGAATCGAGCATCATTTGGCGCAACAGCATCAAAGAGAAAGATACAGCCTGTGGGCATATGATATTAGATAGGTTGTCGCCGAGTAATAGACGATCCTAAAGTACCTAAAATGACAAAGTAATATAGTGACTTTTTTATTAATATTTTGTAGCTCAGAAAGACTAGTACCACTCCGATTTTCCGACGCACTCCAGTAACCCCAAAATGTTACTGTCTTCACTGGAATGTTACAGCGACTATTAACGTACAGCAAACAAACACTGTGTTAATTTTGGCTGGGTATTTCAGTACGAACACTTTGCTCAAGTACGAAAGGCTTCTCTATGAAACATCCTGCTTCACATGCACGATGTTCACTGATTCCTTTTGGAAGATGTTATTGGCGCAGCTGACCAACAAATTCCCCAACGCAAGATTTGATGATCTCAGAGCGGTCATATTCAGAATTCTAGTCTTCAGGATGAAAGAAGGCTTCTAGACACTTTGAGGTTGAGGCAGAAAATGACATGAAACGTCGTGCCTATTTATCAATAGACACGGCGTCACATCCCGGCGAACTTGAATCTTCAAAATTCCAAAACTTTGTTGGAAGCAGAGGGATTATTATCACACTATCAAAAGCTTGCCTTTGGACACTGTACGTTTACATAAAGTATTTAATCCCTTGAAGACTTGGGATTATATAAATTATAACTTAATAAAAATTCAACTTGCATCTCGCACAGAACACAATCCACGTGTATTTTAAAAGACTCAATTAATGCTAACAGGTGAATAATTGGTATTTACTGTGAGAAGCATAGGATGCACGAAAATACAGCGTGTCAAAATGCAAAATATTTAAATGTACGTTAGGTGGTGCGTAGAGTTATCAATGTGAATTAATAGGTTAAAAGCATATTAATATTATCCTCACATCTAATCTTAAATCTCCCAAGTGGCTTCTTACATTCCGATACTCCACATATAGATTTGTAACCATTCCTCACCTCCTTCACTCATGCTATGTTTCCCACCCATCTCTCACTGCCCGATCTAATCTCACCAATAATATACTTGTTGAAGAATAAATGAGTGTTAGACCCCTCATCATAAAATCTCCTCCATCCCCGAGCTTCAGGGCTTTCCAAAAACATCCAAGCTAACAAGTCTATGTAGTTGAAACCTCTTTAAAGAAGTGAAGAAGCAACCAATCATAAGAGGCAGCATTCGAATTATGACTGACGGAAGCAAAGTCATGAGAAGATAATGATTGCATGGGAGAGAATCCTTCTTTACAATATGACTGTGGCTTAGGTAGTGAAGTTTTCCGCCTTTGAGAGGACATATGTTCATTTATATTAAAAAATAATCGGCCAACAATATATGGGTCTTTGTCTAAATTAGAAGTATATATCTCTGCAGGTATAGCTTTGATTATTACCTGGAATGACAAGAATTTAATTAAACTGCAAAAACGCCTTCCATGCTAAGAGCTTCCCATGTCATTATCGCATGGCGCCTCCTCAGGAAGCGGATGGAAAAGTGGCCTCTAGATAAGGATGATAGCTGCGAATATATTGAATAAGCAGTCGAGGACAACCGAGAAGGTGTGGTCCCCCAGGTTTGGAGTTCTGAGATGGGCTAAAAACTTCTCACCGTAAAATGTCAGCACGTTACGAAAGGTAGCAAAGTGTCTCGGATTTTGACGAATAGAAGTAAGTGCTAAAGAAACCAAGTGTAATTCCTTGGCTCGAAATAGAATGTAGGACAAAATCACAGCATAAAGAGAGGTAATAAATACTTTTAAAAATGTTTCAAATTTCGGATGTTATGGAATAATATTAACGAATCAAAACTGGATTCTTAAAGGAATTAAGAGCAAATTAAATTCGCGAATACTTGATGTCATTAGCTTTAGAATGTGTTTCTTCCCATCTACCCTCTATATGCCGAAAAGTTAAAATACACGAAAACTATATCTATGTCCGTTTTTGTATGGGTGTGCAATTAATATCAATAAATTTAAGTAGTTCTACACGTGATTTCAGATAAAGAATATGCAAACTTTATAACGCGATTCAGTTTTAAAACATGAAGTGTAAGGGTTTCACAGAAAAGGAAAACTGTTTGTATCACTCCGCGCATGGTAAAGGGAAGGTGTATTTCAGGAATACACACTGCCGCTCACAAGGTACTTTACGTCTCAAAGGTCTAAGTGATGATCAACCATATACAGCTTCAGTCTGTCTATAAACACAAGAAGCAGGAAAACGAGAACACTGCTACTTAATGACGTATGGAAATACAACACACAGATCAGAATATAAGATTTTTAAAAAAAGGTACGAACAGGAAAAATAATTCTATGGGGTGATGTAGGACACGTGGCAGTATAACAACGAAATGAGTCACGGTTTCTTTTTTTATTTTTTAAAAAAAAAAAACTTTATTGACAGTACCAATTTACATCAATGGAGAATACAAGCTTTAGTCAACTGTTGTGCCTTTAACCAACTGCCATTATCACCTTAGGAGCAGGAACTTAACCCTGGTCGCCATGTAGAAGACACTCCGGATCGTAATTGTAGTGAAAAACGGTTTCTCTAATAACTAAATGCCAATATCCAAACATGAAACATTAATCAAGGACGACACAACACATCACAGGCGAAAAAACGTGACTGCAAAATCGAAGGGATTCCAGAACTGGGACAGCATATACAATTTTAAACGGCAGATTAGCAACAGAAAGTTGTTAGTCGAAAATATTACATGTTGGCAGGACTGCAGAATTAAGAGCGGAACTGCTCCTAAGCCGTATCAAAGAAATTACAAAATAATGACAGGTCTGAGGTTTCTAGAGCGTTGGTAATAGAAAACCCGCTCAATCATGTGGGATGATACCAGAACGTTCCTCCGAAACGTCGGGTTCTTTCAATCCCGCTACATATCAAATATCACAAAAGATTATAATCCTCAATTATAAAAGAAATGTACAAGCTGATAAATAATATTTGTATATTTTGAAAAAATGTGTTAAAGTATGCGAGATCTCAAAGTGCTTAACATTTATAAATCACTTGTAAGTGTATTGGTTCTATTCACTCATTCCGTAGTCTCTCTTACGACAGGCTCATAATCTCCTCGAAAGCGAGTTCAGCACAGATTGCGATCTAGTGCTTCCTCTTTCAATTTCCAGTATCCTCTCTCTTCCTTAAGGCCATCTAGTAGCTGCTTACGTCTTCTTCCTCGTCTTCCTGTCACTTCTATCATTCCCTCTATCTTTCCTTCAATAACGAGTTTTAAATAAAGGCAGTTCCTGAACATGATGTGACCAATTCAGTTAGCCTTTCTTCGTTTTATTATATGTAGGATGATCCTTTCTTCCATGACTCTGTGCAATACTTCATTTTTCACACGATCGGTCCAACTGATCTTCACCATCATTCTCCAGCACCACATTTCAAAACTTTCCAGGTCTTTGTGATCTACTTGCCAAAGTATTCAATTCTCAGCACCATACAAAGCTATGCTCCAAATGTAGCACTTTACTAGCTTCTTCCTTAAATCTGTTATGTATTGTATTGTAAATCTGAAATATCTAACATAATTTTCTATAATTTTACTCTTTATAATAATGTTTTTAAAGGAAAAAGTCGGATTTTAATAAAATGGTGATTTTATAGGTGTGTATTTTGATGGTAAGTGTTCTAACAAATTCTCTCATAAAGCTGGAATCTGTTTTCTGTCTCGAATAATACTGGATACAAAAATTCATTGTGTTGAATATAATCCGTACGCCGTACACAAGTATTATTCTTATCTGCAGGACAGTTTCACGGTTTTTTCAGGGTCAAAGGAAATATAACATTTGGCTGTGTAAATATATTTTTTGTGTAAATAAATAATATATATTACAGTTTTTGTTATTGAATAATATAAATAAATGACTTTTTCACTCTTCCACGTTCTGCAAGTCATTTGCCTATCGTAACTACGAGCAGTAAGAGAACTGTTTTCTCATTAGTTCTGACAATAGTATACTACTGGCTGTGACTATCTGCTTAAGCTATAGACGTATAGCGCAGGTTACTACGCAGACATTACGATATTAGGATATTAATTAAATTTAGCGTTCCCTAAAAAATGTGTTTGACACAAACCCTGAAATACTGCCAGCCTTTGCGGTGCCCCCGAAATTTGGGCTTTACAGCCGCCGTGGTTTAACCGATATTTTGTTAGCCGTCCGCAGAATTAGTGAGATTTTGTAAGGGAGTCCGCATTACCAGAGATATTTACTAACAATATAGTAGGCCTTCGTGTTAGATGCACTAACATTCGATCAAACTGGGTCGGTCTGGGAAAAATAGTGCCGAATTACGTATAAAAAATATTTACTCCCTAGCTCTCCTTCCTCTCTTTTCTTTCTTTCTTTATTTCTTTCTTTCTTACATGTTCCCTGCTTTGGTATCCCCGGGCATAGACGCCTATTAAGGCAATGAGCTCTACGCCATTTGGCGTCCGAACAAGTTCTAATTTCGCGTAGGAACAACCTCACTTGTCATTTCCACATGGAACACCTTCTGTTTCCATTCGTATTTATGTTTTATGTAGAAGAACGAATGCAATGACTGATCACATTTCTCTTTAAGCTGGAGAGAGATTGATGCTAGCAACACGGATAAGGCGAGGTATGTGTGTAGTGACAGAAGATTAAGGGCACCGAGAACAGTAACAGAACAGGGGATGAATTCCGGACTTTGGATCCGCTGGTGATTCATGCGCAGGGAAGTACTGTGTAAAAATGATTATAATTACGTCAGCAACACCGTCCCTCACTCATTCATTCTTGAATCACCCAGAATAGAGGAGATAAATAAGAAAAGGGAAGAGGGGAACAGATGTGTAATAATATATTGGAGACAGCATTCCAACGCTTGGGTAGATTTATAATGTTAGTCACATGAGACCCAACAGGATCATAACATGACCACTGAAGAGGGTGAATATGTTTTGCTTCGTCATAGTCTAAAAGGGGGAAGATTTCGATTGGATGCATAAAAATAAATTCTCTACTTACAATGTGTTGAATTTTACCTTATAAATAAATTAGGCCTAAATATTACTTTCATCTTTCTGTCCCCGCCTTGTGTCTGCATTTCCCGATTTCTGTCAAGCTTTATATACTTTTAGCATCACTGTTTCCTGCAATGTGACGCTTTAACTTTGGTATACAGGTACCAACTTTTCTCACAAAACTCCTGCCTCTCTCTTTAGGGAACAAGTTTTGTTGGTACATTAGCAAATTATAATTTCAATAAAGTAATCGGTTAGCTTCGCTAATTACCCTGCCATCTTTGTATGGCAACTCGATAAAGACTAAACGGATTTTTCATAAACTGATACTGAGGAATCTTTACTAAATTGTTTTCACACCTTACACATTTAGCTCTAATTGGGCCAAATTCGTTGATATTCGCATTAGGAACTAGATACTTTCTAAGTGTAACTCACTACACATTTAGCGAAGGAAAAATTGTTTAAAACATAAATTCTTAGAAATAAATTAAACATAGACTTTATATTCAGTATATATTTTCTGCGAATGGAGTCAGCGGTGGCGCAGTTGGTTGAGGCACTGCGCTACAAACCGGAACGTCGCGGGTTCGATTCCCGATGGTGTCACTGGAATTTTTCATTGACATAATCGTTTCGGTCGCACGATGGCCCTGGGGTCGACTCAGCCTCTAACAGAAATGAGTACCAGGAATCTTTCCTGGGGGATAAAGGCGGCCGGCGCGTAGGGCTGACAACCTTACCACCTTCATGTGCCGATTGTCTAGAAATCTGGGAGCCTCAACCTCCTGGAACCGTAAGGGCCTGTCAAGGCCTGTAATGAGATTGCTTTACCTTTACCTTTATTTTCTGCGAATTTTACAGTTCTATAAGTAATTAAAAGAAAGGCAGCTCACGCGCTAGAATTTTTACGGTATACATATACATTTGTAACTTATTTTTACTGATCTTATGCTCACATGAGTTGCCCTACTGAACTTACCAACATATAGATTCAAAGCGAAAGAAATTTAAGTACCACAAATTTTACAGGTTAAAGTAAAAGAAACTAATTCACGAAGCTCCGCAATGAAAGGAGTTTACGTGGGATTTACGTGAGTTTACATATTCTTGTAACTAAAGAATCTACTTGGACTGAGATAATAATGTATCAGGTGAATTGGTCGCCAAGTGATTAATTTACCTTGAGAGGGCTGAAGGAAAACCTTGGCGGCTACAAAGTTAAAGAAGATCTCGAGATGCAAACAGTTGTGGCAACTCGTTCCTCATTGTGATAAAAGCCTTAACATTTTGCGTTCTAAATTATTTTAGTGAATTCCAACAGTCTGCTCCGAATTAATGTTCCAAAATGTCTCCAATTTTCAAAGTTCAAAAGCAGCTTCTTTATAACAGGAGTTTAGGGAAAATCACCATAAAACACTGTAAAGTAACGAGTCGATTTGAGCTCGACATTGGACTTGGTACAGCAGGAAGCGCTGTCGAATTTAACTCGACATTGGACCGTTAAGGATTAATCATGAAGAGAGTACGTGGAAAAGCAGTGGGATAGCAGTACAGTTAGATCTAAAGTGTTCTTGTTCATTCATTCTGTAGTCTGTCTTACGACAAGTCCGTAGACTCTTCCAAAGCGAGTTCTCCACACAGTGCGATCTAGTGCTTCCTCTTTCAATTTCCAGTATCTTCTCTTTTCCTTAAGGTCATCCAGTAGCTGCTAACGTCTTCTCCCTCGCCTTCCCGTCATTTATATCCTTCCTTCTAACTTTCCTTCAATCACGTGTTTCAGAAGGCAGTTCCTACGCAAGATGTGACAAATCCAGTTAGCCTTTCTTCTTTTTATTGTATGTAGGATATTCCTCTCCTCTTTGACTCTGTGTAATACTTGTTAATTTCTCACGCGATCGGTCCAACTGATCTTCTCCATTCTTCTCCAGCACCACATTTCAAAACTTTCCATATACTTCTGATCCATTTTCCGAAGTGTCCACATTTCAGCACTAGTTTCTTCCTCAAATTTAAGTCCAGTTTGATGGTGAAAAGATTTTTCTTCTTGTTGAATGCTGCTTTTGCCATGGCAATTCTGGATTTACTTTCACGTGTACACCTTGCATCATTTGTTATCATGCTGCCTAAATAATTGAAAAATTCCACATTCTCCAATTGTTTTTGATCTATCATAATTTTTATTGGGGATGGTTGCCTTGAGATTCTCATTACCTTAGTTTTGTCCACATTCATTTCCATTCCTTAGCATCTTCCAATTTCAATTAGTCTATCAACCATGCCCTGTAGCACGTTTTCTTCCCTAGCCAGTAGCACAAGGTCATCTGCATATTTCACAGTGCGAATTACTTGTCCTCCTATTTTGAAGTCTCCAAACCCTTCAAGAGCTTCCTTGGTAAGGTACTCGCTGTATAAGTTTAACAGAATCGGTGACAAGCAGCAACCTTGTCTAACTCCTCTTCCAATCTTCACACTCCTTGTATCCCCTTGATCCAGTCGTATTCTGACACTCTGTTCCATGTACAATTTGCTGATCAATCTTCTTTCGCGCCAGGCTATCCTAATTCCCTTTAAGATCTGCATTAATTTGGTCCAGTTGACACGGTCAAATGCATTTTGCCTGTCTATGAAGCAAGCACACAATTCCTCATCTATGACAAAGTTTCGTTCTGATATTATTCTCAGCATCCCAATTGCATCCCTAGTTCCTTTTCCTCTCCTAAATCCAAACTGATCTTATCCAAGTGCTTTCTCTTTCTTCCTTTCAAACCTTCTTCTAAGTATTCTGGCTACTATCTTTGCTGTGTGCGCGATGATGCTGATTGTGCGATGGTCGCTGCATTTTGTAGCTTTGGGCTTCTTCTTTAAGGCAATCATTGTAACTTCAATGAAATCTCTGGGCCACTTTCCAGTTACATACATTCTGTTGATAAGCTGTGTCATTAGTCTGTGTCTATCTTCTCCCAACAATTTAAGTACATCCCCAGGTACATCATCATCTCCTGTAGCCTTCTTATCCCTTATCTCCTTGATAGCTTTTTCCACTTCACTTTGCAAAATATAAGTGCCTTTCTCGTCTACATCTACTTCAGCTTCAGGTTCGACTTCCAGGTGTTCTGGTCGATTAGCTCGATCGTAGTGCTCTGTGATATACTTGATAAATTTGCAATACTCGTCTCTGATCTATTATTATACTCCCTTGAGAGTCTTCGATGCAAATGTTTTGAATCCCATGGTTTTCTTTCCAACCTAGTTCCTTTGTCTTCATGTACATTAGATCATAACGTCCTGTTCTTTGAAATTCTATGATTCTATGATCTCGTCTCGTTAGATTTAAAAAAAACACATAATACACGCATTGTGAACTTATTTTCTGACCGAATTGCTCTTGTTAATGTCCTATATACCCTTCTCCGAACTACCCTGAATCCTGCCTACAACTCCCTTTCAAAGTCATCCCTCTCTGTCGAAACTTCTATACACGCCCTCAAATATTAATCAGAATTGTTATGCGGTGGAACGAACACCCCTGATTCCCCTTGTAATACATATCATCCCTTAACATGTGTCTGCCTATTTATCATGTCAACGTAAATATTTGCATAAATTTCGATTCATAATTAACCACTTGTGATTACAAACATAATTGCTATGCTGTGTTTTATAACGTTCCTACCAGCAGTGTCTCTAGTGTAACCACATATTGATGGATCAGGTTTGATACGTAACTGAGTGGCATGTTATGGTGTTCAGAATCTGGGGTGTTGTCTCTTGAAGGGAAGGTCGCTAGGAGACTATGAACGGAGAATATAGCTAACCTTGATTTCAGGCTTCCGCCGCGATGTTGATGAAATCTGTGGTCTTCTGGGTTATTAGACGGCGTCGTGTGGTAACTGTTTACCGACGTTTCGGGACAACGTATCGGTCCCATCCTCACGGGTCAAGAGTCCGAGTAGGAACTGCTAAAGAGAACAATTAAATTAGTAATACTGAGAACAACAGATTATTTGACTCCAACACTGAAGAGAGTGATGACAGTTTTCTGCCAAAGCTTGGTACTTATCTACTAATCTGTATGGCGTCACACTTAATAAAACTTAATTTTCAGTAAGCAGTCTTGTTTTTTACTGATTTAAATTTCACGTTTGGAATTTATACACTCATACGACAGTCTTATTTTTCCATCTGCACGACCTAAATTAAGTCACTCTGTATACAGCGGCATACAACTTCCCCGAAATGTTGGTAACAAATGGCTAATCAACACGACGTAATATCCCAGAATACTGTAATCTTAATTGACAATGATTTGAAAGCCTGAAATCGCACAGTAGCCACTACTGTTGTCACCATTTTCCAAGGGCATCCAGCCAAACAACCAGATAATTGCTAACACAAGCAAATGTTCCTTCCTTCCTACTTTTCTTTCTTCCTTCCTTCCTTCCTTCCTTCCTTCCACCTTATTCACTGTTTATCGTTCATAATCGTCCTATCACACGTTCTTCGAAATTAAAAAAAAACTTACTGGAACGTCGCGGTCAAATGGACAGAAATGCTCCTACACGTATTGAAAGTGTATTAAATATTTTGGTCCGAAAGTCATATATCGCGATTGATAATTTTCGTAGCCTTCCTAGTTTCCTCAAATTAGGTCACGACCTGTTCCTTCCACATTCTTTCCAATTCACTATTCATGAATAATTCTACCATTGGATGTTATGGAGTATGCGTCTCTAACAGGATTGTTAAACAATTATTTAAATAATTATTTATTTAATTATTTAATTATTAACTGAAATTGTGAATTAATGTGTATTTATTTGTGGTTATAACCATAAATAAATATACATAAATTCACAATTTCAGTATTTCGAAATCATTGGATTTTATTACGTTTCTATCATAAGTAAAAAGCAGTTAACTATTTGAAGAATAACGTGAATTTAAAATTGTACATATATACAGAGTGTTCCGCTTAAGTTTTCCAAATTTCAGGATGTTATTTTATATGCCATTTTGTTTAAAAAATGCTGTACGATAAAATGCCCTATTATCAACCGTTACATCGCTATGGGTTATAATAAGACCATCTAAGAGCATTGTTAAATAACTATGAAAATATAAATAAATTCGTAATTTCAGGATTTGGGAATAATTAAATTTTTTACTTCGCTGCTATCATACCAAGTAAAAAACAGTTAACCATTTGAAGATTAACGTGAATTTAAATTATACATGCATACAGAAAATTCCGCATAAGTGTACCAAACTTAATAGTGTTATTTTTTAGCCATTTTGATTAAAATTCCTGTATAAACATATGCCCGATTTTCAACCGTTACATCGCTACGAGCATTTTATTCTACGTGGGCCTACATGGCTGAAACAGAAAATTTTACAATACGTATCTTTTATCATGCTGTACAAATAGAAAAATTTATGTGTCAGAAAGCACCACTAAAGAAAGATATCCATTAAGTCTTAAAAGTACTGTACTGTGCCCGATAACACCACAAAACAAGAGAGGTAATAACGGCTTACTCTACTGTACGTAAGAACATTAACATCAACATAAAAGAAAAGTTATGTGTCAGGTAATGCCACAAAGGAAAATTAAATTTTATTTATGTTGCCAAGTTACTTATATAAATTTAGGTAGTTATGTTACAAGACGGCAGAAAAAATCAGTTTTGATTAAATAATATTAAAGAATGTCAATTTTCAGTTATGTTACACAGATAAATGTTCACACTTATCTCCGCCCTTCTGCATGCAAAATTTAGCGCCTCTCAAAGAGAATTACATGGCAGTAGATTTTGCCGGAGGTGGGAGTAAGCGTGAAGGTAGTTCACAAGAACAGATAACGTGCATAAACTTAGAGTATCTTGAAACATTAAAATGCTCGCAGCTGTGTACATTTTGATTATCAGCCACACGTTTCACACTTTTTAATCAAAATGTCTCATTATATAATACCCTGAAGTTTGGCCCAAATTTTGCGGAACAGTCTGTTATATATTAGTTCGTAAGTCACAGAGAACACAGTGCTTGTCCATCATAAACGTCAACAGGTTAATATTGTTTAGCGGAAGAACTGCTATTGATTGTGAGAAACGGACGAAACAAATAAATATAATGTGCGGAGAAAATGCAGAATTTGTTAATGTTAAAACAATTCATACGTGTCATTATCATTGATCTTTATACGTTTAGTAATACTATTTGAGTGCACTTTGTCCTTGGACGTCATGCATTCTACACGCGTAACAGATTAATTGAAACTGTTAAAACAGAGACCGAATACTCAGTCCCCTTAGTACCAAAATTAGCCATTTGACACAGTAACAATCATGTTCCATTTATCTCTCATGGCCACAAATCATCTTTCCAAAATTCATCTTAATGTAAATTTTATATTATTCATACCGTGCATTGTCATCAATCAAACATAAAATACTCAACCAACAAATGCACTCATTATTATTATTATTATTATTTTAGATATATATTATAATCCCTGTAAATCAGTCCAACATATTTCGACCCATTCCTGGGATCATCGTCAGGGACACTTGTGAGAGTATAAATTACATAAAATAAAACCAACAATACAAGTACATATTAAAGCTATAAAATGTATAAAAGATGGCTAACATTTTAGGCGATCATTTCGGGGTGGATCCCTGGTCTGCTATGTAGAGAGAATTGATTGTTCTTTTGCCTGTCTGGCATTGATAAATTTTTATTATTCATACCGTGTTTTGTCAATTCATTCTACACAGTAGACCAGGGATCCACCCCGAAGTGATCGCCTAAAATTGTAACCATCTTTTATATATTTTACAGTTTTAACATGTACTTATATTGTTGGTTTTAGTTTATGTGATTTGTACTCTCACAAGTGTCCCTGACGATGACCCCAGGAAGGGATCGAAATATGTTGGACTGATTTACAGGGATTATAATATATAATATCTAAAATAATAATAATAGGAGTGCATTTGTTGGTTGATTATTTTATGGTTCATCTTAATGTAATTTTTACCTCATTCGCGATTCTAGTAGACTTTTACCAAGATTTCCCACCAAACTTTTGTTCGCTTTCTTATTTTCTTCATCCTAACCATATTCGTTCACAACCAAGTCTCCCACAGGGCTACTTCACTCTTTTATGTGACTGTGCGTAATACAATGAGGGTATTGACGCACTGCAAGCGTGTTGCTTGGAGGTTACCGGAGTGGCATGTGCATGGCGGAACCTGCTACCCCAACAACTTCCAAGCAACACGCTTGCATTATGTCCGTACCGAGTTACTCGTTACCACATCATAAATTGACTTTACCCCTCTTTGAGTCCAATGCTTTTTTCTGTTCTAGAAATTGGAGTTTTACAAAATCCGAGGCAGACATTTTAGCTGTAGGCAGCTTTGTCTTCGCTCCAAATTGGAGGATTTCCTGTAATTCTCAGGTTACACTTCTCTTTAGCTGTGGCAGTTACGTTACTTGCTTCGCGAAACCAGCTGGTTGCATGTTGCTCTTCGTGAGACCCAAATTTCTTTCTGACCGTTTGATTGAGTCCAGAGTTTAAAGTTGGTTGAACTATTAACCTCTTTACCCCATGTTGTAGAGGACTTTTCCAGCTTAT
Organism: Reticulitermes speratus; assembly: GCA_021186555.1. Classification (NCBI taxonomy): domain Eukaryota; kingdom Metazoa; phylum Arthropoda; class Insecta; order Blattodea; family Rhinotermitidae; genus Reticulitermes; species Reticulitermes speratus. The sequence goes on from JAJKFL010000007.1 coordinate 14,309,943, forward strand.
ACAGCTGATTAAGTTTTATACCCAGCGATTTTAAAATTACTTTATCCAACACGGGACAGAATTATGCACTACCTTCAGAAAAAATGATCTGGCCAACCAACGACAGAAAAATGTCTTTAGTGGCCAGACCAGCGACAAATATCGAAGGCACTTTTGTCAGAAACGTCACTTCTAGAATTCGAAGTACTGATGTGAAGGAAGACATCAGTTCACACACATTTATAGTCAGCCGTTCACTGTAAAGTCTCGGCTGAGGGTAGTTGTCAACCTTTGATTACTAAGGGAACACACAAACATACATAGCACATACACTGAAAACTGCAGACATAAGTGTGCTTACAATTCCTAGCTGCTTATTACGGGAAAATGTGTCTGTTATAATCATACCGTATCGAACAAGCTCAAAGTGATTATGTGATTATAACTATTTATACTTCCAATAATAATTTCTTACGGATGCATCAAATGTTATCCATTTAATAAAACCTACGTCCCTGTTCGCCGGAGCCCATGCGCAAGCAATCTGTATCTTCATTCAGCTAAGTTGTGCCATCTCTGTTCGCCTTCACTCTACTTGCCATAATTCATTAACTTAGCGCCCATGCCTGTTGTAAGGAATGTAAGGTGATAAGGACAGGTGAAATTTGTGTCGACCAGCGACGAGACTAAAACATGGACCTATTGTGGACAGTGGCGCAACAGACAGCAAATGATCACAATTCTCGACGTACGACTATTTATTCTACCAGCAGTTTCCTTTCAGCCTACCAGGAATTTCAATAGTTTCTTTGTCATGTAATTTTATAATCCCATTTAAATTCAACCTCGCTCTAGCAGTCAAGATGGTACAAGGAACAAATAATCCCACGTTCACTTCTTCGGCCTCCATGTGATACCGACAAGAAATCAACATAGAATTAAACTAACCACAATTAATGTTTCATAATGCTTTACGTAACAACACGCATAAGACACAAACAAGATATTTCATCTTTCAGCAATAGCATAGGGAGGAGAGGTTCATCAGAAAAAGACAATAAGAGATTAAATTCCAGTTTATATTCTTCCAGTAAGTTGATTCAAGTTATAAAGCCGACCCTAGGTTCTTAGAATTAGCAATTACTTCGTAATTCATTCTGAGTCAGAAAAGGTCGATGGGGCTAATCAGTGATAACTGAAAAATGTGAATAAACAAGAGACTGAAAGAGAGGCTTGTACCTCTTATGCGTTATTTATATTTCTTTAACGAAGCTCTAAGTAGGCCTCGCTCAGACTACATAGCGTAAAGGGACAAGTACATATATGTACATATATACAGTCGAATATGCAGACGTCACTAGACGCTGTTTAATTTCTAAACTTCCTGCAACATCAAATTTGAGAATTCTGAGACGAAAGTAGGAAAATATTATTTTTGCTGTATAATAACAATTTTAGAAAGTATTTTATTCGCACATTTATCATACCGTGCAGAACAAACAGAGAGCGACAATGAAGAAAATATACGTCCAAACAAAGCAACTAAAGCTGGCAGCTGGGGGAATCACAGGAAAATAATTCTGGTCTTGCGGAGCGATATGAAGTGTGACAGAGAAAGAAGGTTGGCCAGCCGAAATAGAAATAAAGTAGTTCCATGGCACGAAGAGGAGATTGGCGTCACAAAACCGTATTGCGCTGTATTTCATGTTATATTGGAGCTACGTGACACTAATGACAATAGCTAAAGTGGGGGGGGGAAGGGCAGCTAGGGTTATTGGAAAGACCACGGGAGCGAGCACCCCCCCCCCCCCCGGAACTTCTCCTCTTGCAACCAACAACACCGAAGTTTTATTTTTGTTTGTGTGTTGGGGGTAGAAGGGGGGTTGAAGCTTTGTTTTTGTGGTAAGGTAAGGGATGGACCTTCTGCTATCGTTCGAAAATTACTTGGATATTGATTAATGATTTTTGTAGGAGGGCGGAGGTTGGGTGGGAGTTGGGTCAGATGCTTGGTATAAAGGACGTAATTATGGGCATGAAAATATTTTCCTCATTAAACGTGATGGTGTCCTGCAAACAAATTATCTGTGAGGTCTATTGGTTCATGTGAATTGTCAGTCAAACTCACCAGATACTGCAATCACCAAATCGTTTGTAACATCGCCCCACGGAGCTTGATTGATGAACAAGAATGTTGCTGTAGAGGTTTGTGACAACAAAAAATCTAGATCAGCTGCTCACAGACTTTCGATTGACATCACCCTTTGAGGTCTGTAGGCACCCTCCAGTTCTTGGTTATTACAAAGCAGATTTAAACTCACGTCAATTTTTCCTCACTTGTAACAGCGATTAATTAATACTGAATATCAACGTCAAAAAATAAGGGCATTTTATAAAAGAAATTCAATATGAGGTGCTTTATTTGTACAACAGTATGAACTGAATTTGTTATCATCAACCCTTCATGCCTTACATAAATTAATGCTTGTTCCAGTCTCAAAATCTTTTTTTAGTTATTTTTCTTCATTGTACATTTCGAAAATATTTGTAATTACATGTTAACTTATGGCCCCCTCTTAAGTGATTCTGTCTATAATAGTTTCCTCTTTAGGTCATTCTCCAACGTAACCTTCCCACGTATGGCTGTACTTCCTTAGGCCCTACAGCGTCTGAGAAAAGGGTGCTGAGGAGAGTATTTGGACCTAACACGGAAATGTTGTTAGCGCTCTGTCAGCTGCAAATAGATTTGCAGTTTGATATAACAAATTATGAGCCACAAGACTTCCTTCCCACAAATATATTAGACTAGATGGGTAAGGAAAGCCTTAGTAATCGAAGGTAAGGCCAATTTCTGTTAACACTAGACACGTACTAACTCACAACAATGGAAACAGTCTACTCTCAGTCCATCTTCAACTCCTAGAAGCCTGATATTTATTTCGATAAAAATTAATTTTCTATATAACAGAAAACACCACATCTGCAACACACAGACCAACCCCTTGTGCCCTGAGAATCATACAAATTGCGTCAGTACACTCTAACAGTAAAAGCTATTTCTTAAATATTAAGTTAGTTGTTCATACGACTAGGGAAACTAATGTGTTTTAAAGGGTTAGTAATTTATTTGTAGTTTAGTATAGTGCCATGTTTTACAGCTTCCATCTCCTGAACTCTATGCACAACACGCAATTTTGGAAGTATCACCACAGGGGCGGAACACGTTATGGATATGATTGATTATGTTATCTTGAGAAAGGCTCTTAATGTCAGAAGGTTTGGGGCGTGGTCAGGTTTCTGGGAAGAGACTCGACCATTATAGCCTATAGAATATGATGATAGCACGCGTATGAAGAATTTCATTCAGGCTGTGTATTTCGATTCTCTGAAAGTGACACCCTTTATGTTATGGGGGAACAACACCTAATCACTGCATCTGACCTCATCCAACACCAATTTCACTAAATTGCAAGCCTCTTATGAGAACAAAAACAAACCAATTTAGGAAGGGTTTAATTACAGTCTAACTAAATGGTAGCCTCCATTGCTTTATGACGCAGTTGAAAGGGTTCTATTCAACGACGTTCACCTGAGTAAAGCCAATTAAATGCCTCGCTTGTTTCCTTCATATAATATATACTTTTCCTCACTATTCTTTCTTCTTTAGTGGACTTTGTTAAGTGAATACAGGCAATGTTTAAGTAACGTAATTGTAGGGTCAGATATAAATTGAATGTCGGAGCCATACAATTATTTTAAATTGCTGTCTCCTGCTCCCTGAGGAAAGAATGCTGCTTGGTGTTCTTTTTCTAAATGGAAGAGAGTAAACAGCACTTTCTACGGACCTGTGCCTGCCTCTTATTTATAATTAATTTACTTTGAGTTGGCGTGCGGAGACGGAAGAGGAACAGATTGCATACAAACATAAAAGTGAGTGAAGGTGGGTGCTAAAGTGAATTTCGATAGTACAGTCAGTATGACAGATGTTTTCAATTTTGCTTGTGGTAAGATGATTTATTTCAATTGTTGGTATTTATTCAAGCAAGTTGACTCAAGACGAAAACGTCAAAGGTTTATAAGCGATACGTCTATTTAGAATTTCGGCCAGCACAGTGCCTATCCTGAAAGAGGTCCTTTAAGTTCTCAGTCCTTTCAGGCAAATACCGAATAATTGCCTCAAATTAGGCCACGACCATTTCCTTCAACGTCCTTTCCAAATCCTTATGTACTTACCATTCCAAAATGCAACGCTACATTATCCCAAATACTGACTCTCTCATCAAAGGAACCACAAATATTTTCATACTTCGCCATGGCCCAAGAACAGAAGCAAAGTCATCACTGAATACATTTGAATTCGAGAATCGGAAAGCCTTAAATGATGTAGTTCAGGCCTGCCAAACATGAGGCCCGCAGAGTTTTATCATGTGGCCCGCTCATGTGTTGATATGTATAACTTTTCACTTTCCTTATTATTGTTATCCTGAAAAATTAAAGACAAGGAGAGTTTTACATCCCTGCCTTCTTCTACTTTGAAAAATTTATAAAGGAAAAGGAGGAAGGGATATGCCATTTTATGTTGGGGCCCAAGATGTCAAGTAGGATTTCATATTTGGTCCGAAACCTCTATTGAGTTTGACGTGCATGGTATAGACACTTTTATGACTGCTTATCAAAATTCTTCGTTGTGGCCGGTCAGATTCTGCACTACATTTATAGTTCAAAACATGAGAATGATTAACTATAGACGTCACATTCATAAAAGAAGACATTTCAACATATCTGGAGTCGGACATTCCATAACAACAGATGTGAGGATTTAATTTTTTTTTTGTCTTAGCAGCTTTATAGAATCAAATTAGAGGTACATGTAACACTAATTTAGTTAAGAGTTTTTTTGGGAGAAGGGCCCCGCAGCAGTTGGGACGGACGCACCGCAGCCGTGAGGTTTATTGTGCAACCCTAAGATGAAGATGATTAGTTTTTTTCGTTTTTCCTTGTAATGGAGCACCGGCGGAATAAAACTGACAAGGTAAAACCGAAGTACTCGGAGAGAAACCTGTCCCAGTGCCACTTTGTCCACCATAAATCCCACATGGACTGACCCGGGATCAAACTCGGGCCTCCACGGTGAGAGGCCGGCGACTAACCGCCTGAGCCATGGCACGGCCGTAGGTTTTAATTGAGCCATTGACAAAATTAAATCAGTTAAGAATAAATGTTTGATGTGGAAAGTAACCTAAAAGAGCCCATAAATTCTCTGTTTGGGAACCTGAACGAATTAGACCGCAGTTTTTTTCAAGGCAACGTTTCAATTGCATATTGCTGTTCCAGAAAAATTCACATATTTTGTTACCTGTAAGTTGTGCAAATAATTCAGCATCATTTACGGTGATTTACGCAAACAGATATTAATATTTCATGCAAGAGAACATTTGTTATACTTAACTGTTCTGTCATAAGTCGTGTGTATCGTTATAACACGAAGGGTGTTTATTTTATATAAAGTGATAAGTCTTGCTTTGTCGTTATAAAATAAACACAACATAAACTAGAAGCATTCTTTTACTGTCTCTTCTTTGCACGTGTCCTCGTTTTAAAAGCAGTATATATATATATGCACAGCTAATAAATTAAGAAACAGAAACCACGCATTTTTCGCTTAATATTTCTTCAGAATCGACAAAATGTGTAAGTATGAGTAATACAAGTTGTTGCGAGATGTAAGAGCAGAAAGGAAACGAGTGAAGCCGCAGGCAGAAAGTAATGCCATAAGTGATTCTTACAGAAATAATTGTAAACACAGATAAAGGTAAAGCAATCCCTGTACATGCCTGGGCAGGCCCTGAGTGTTCCAGGAGGTTGAGGTGGCACATGAAGGTTGTAAGGTTGTAAGCCCTACACACCGGCCGCCTTTACCCCCCAGGAAATATTCCTGGTACTCATTTCTGTTAGAGGCTGAGTCGACCCCAGGGCCATAGTGCGGCCAGAATGACATCATCGGGAATCGAAACTGCGACCTTCCGGCATGTAGCGCAGTGCCTTAATCAACTGAGCCACCGCGTACCCTCTTCAAACACAGATGGGAGGATAATATTAAACACCTTCTGATGGACTGAGACTGCTGAGGTACTGTTGTATCCCAAGGAAGATGATGTTGTCAGGAACGTAAGGAAAGATAAATATCCCAAACGGTGAATGGATAGGATTGTAGACCGGACACATGATATGAGGGAGCATATTGGAGGCTTCATTTGGACACTTGTCAGTTGAAATTCACGTCTGTTCTTTGCAGGTTCGTTCCATGTTTGTAATTTAGTATAATAAACATTACATACATTAGACACGTGGCAAGTGGCATTAATAATATTATAAGCCTTTGCTATTGTTCACTTCTGCATCTCTGATGTTCTATTAAAATTTTGCCGAAATTTAACTATGCGGTGTGCTCTATATAAATTATAATACGCATACTACTCACTAAAATGTTTTGTCACTCCAACACCATCAGCTGGTAAATTAATAATTAGAGGAAAAACTGTCACAGACTACATTTGTTTTAATATTGTGTACCATTAAATTTGTTGAAACTCGGACAGCCATGTGCACGGAAATGTGAATGTTATTTGTATTTATTGCGACATCAAAATTTCTGCCATTATGGCAAAAATAATACTTAAAATACCGTAAAGGATTAACAAGGTAATTGTTTTATCTGACCAACCGACCAACAAGCGTCTATAGTATACTGCATCGCACCCGCATGAGGGCATTTGGTTGCGTAACTCCAATGAAAAGAGTAGGCTTAGGTCTTGAGAGATTAATAGTCGTAGACATGCTCAAGTAACTTCCCGCCTTTCATGAAAATTGGAAGTTAACTAATATGTTTACAAGAGCCACCCACTGGTCCCTCTCCTGTGCCAGATGTGTCCTGATAATACACTACCATTCTATTTTCAAGATCTATACCGGCAACGCATGTTTAGTGATTCCACGGGATCCTCCCTGCAGTTCATCCTACCAAATCTAGAAAGTTATAATATCAAGTATAAAATCATAACAAACAGGAAACCAAAACATTAAACGTATTGAACTTGTTCCAATTAAATATTTTCATTTTATAACACAATCCTAGGGCACGCTGCTGCAAGTGTCCTATCGTGGTACGAGTACAAAAAAATTTTCTCAGTAGATATCGGACACACATTCACTAACATTCACTAATAGCCACTTTCACTTCCTCATTTTTGCGGAATCGGCGATCTCCGAAATGTTGCTTTTACGGTCCAAACAGAAATGTACGATGGATGTCCAAACGTTCTCAGTGAAATGACTGCAACAATGCTTTGTGTCCCACTGCTGCCTCGTAGTGCTGAAGGTTCGCACATTGCAAGAGATGACCAAGCATCTTCCTGCGTGTAGCAATAGGCGCTGATATTTTGTGCCTCGAAGTATTAATGCAATGTGGCTGAGTCCTTCTGCATCCAAGAATACAGATGCCATAAATTTTCCAGCAGAGTTATGAATTCTTTGGCTTTCGGAGAATTTGGGTGTTTCCAACGTACTTTATGTTGTTTCTTGACATGGAAAATGCTAGTAATGACAATAAAGAAAGTCTGGAAAAACTTAAAGGAAAGAAACTTCATCATCCACTGAGCAGAATCAACATTGTGTTTTACCATCATTACAGGCAACTCGATTATAGAAAATATTTACAACATTCAATAAAATAATTTTTCCTTCTAATTTATAATATGAATACAAAGTAAACTTTCGGCGCCCTGGAAAGAGCTCGCGGACCCCAAGGTGTCCGCAAATCACATTTTCAGAAAGAGCTACCTAGGTTTATTTTGCCCTCACAACGCATCCCCAAATTTACATAATACTTCACACAAACTTGCCTATACAGAGCGCGAAACGTGGCCCTTCAACTTAAGAAATAACAAAGCTGGATATTCATAATGACGAAGAAAGTGGGTTTACAGAATAAATACAGTGGAAAATGATCAGAGTTTTCTACTCCTAATCAAACACAACATTAGGGAAATAAAATCAAGAACGATATACTGGGAAATGTAGCATGCATGGAGGTACAATAAAATATTGCAAGAATTTAGTTGGACAAAGTGGACAGAGGGACCATTGCGAAAATTAGGTATAGGAGGGAGGTGAGTACTACAAGGATTAATGAGCATAAATCATAAAGCCTAATTTTCTCTTTCACATTATCCTTATTCTGCATGCCAATCAGCGTTATAGTTTTTCTCACTGCGGCTAACAACCCAGATGTTGTGCATCCCTGTCAGAACGTCTAGCGTCTCAGTGCCGATTAATATGTTTGTATGTATGTATGTGTTTTTATGTATATACGTGTGTATGTGTGTATGTAAGTGTGTATGTATGTATATGTGTGTATGTATTTGTAAAATTAAAATATTTTGACCTGATTGCTGAGCTTTTATGAAATGAAGCAGATGTAGTGGCAAGCGTACAACAAGGAATGTAAAGAGAGCCTCATGGAATGTATACACTTCAGAACACGGGATCTGAAAATATCTGTGCGCAAGATATATGCATTATAGTCCCTCTCTTTATTATATACGAAACGTTACATTCACAAAACATACTTTTATTCATTTGTATAAAATATAATGCAGTGTTAATACGGTGTGCCTTTTAGCGTTGTATTATGAGAGTAATTTTAACACACCATGATAATGTAGTCACATGATGCAAAATCTGAAAATGCATTATTAATTATAAACTCATTTAAAGTCGCTGCGACCTGAAACACACAGTAAACCACCTCTCCATAAATCTCACAGTGCTAGCCCCTATTACCCGCTATCCCCTGCATTATTTGTGTGCAGCTCTTTGTTACGAAATTATGTGCTATTTAAGCGCAGTAACTATTCCATAGCGATGGCCATGCTTAGGTCTGATGGCGCTACATTGCTGGGTTTGCGGGTCCCGAATCCCGCTGAAGGCATGAATGTTCGTCGCTTGTGTCTTTTTTTGTGTTGTGTATGTAGCGGCCTCTGCGACGAGCTGATCACTCATTCAAAGGAGTCCTACCGGGGGCGTGTGTCTAATTGTGTGTGATATATAAACCTCAACAATGAGGCGGCCTAGGCCCCAGTTGGGCTCTTCCGCCACAGAACCGATTTATTCAAGCATACAGAATAGCATTTCTATTATTCAGCGTGAAAATGTAACTGCGACTTTAGTAATTTACCATCAAATTCAATGATTCTGAGAAACGTTTCACACAAACCTGCACGTAGTACTCAGAAAAATTCACTTGACCTTCAGTTGTATCAATTATCGTCTTAACATCTACGCGTTCTGTAGCACTCTATGCTTGCGACATTGCGCTTTCAGCCAATAACATTTCTTTGAAAGATCTAATCTCTGGAAGTGATTGACAATGTACGAAAGAACCGGCTGCACTCCGCTTCAAAAGACATCAGCTTGAGAGTTCTGTCTTCGTGTGCAGTAATGTGTACAGTTGAGCACGTAACAGCAGCTTCTGTGGAACTGTTGTAAGTAAAATAAAGTTGCACAATCGTAAAACTCATATTTACTTGGTAAAGGCACTACGTGGTAAGACGGTGCCCGACGGACGCTACACAAGATTGGTAAGCCTATTCTCTCTCTTTGTCAGCAGCAGGCGTAAACAAAATTCATTTATTGAGAAAATATTTTTAGTGCTTTCGCAACTGAAAGTTACAAAGACGCGTCCATAATTTCTACTTTTGTTTCTGTCAGTCTGTCTTTATGTAATGACTCCAGGACTGCTACACTATTTTCGTGAAATGTTTGTATTCGAGACTGTTGCTAGAGCTTCTACTTTGGTTTAAAAAATGGTTTAAAATGAGGCAACAATAGCGGACAAGCTACAAGAAGTCCTATATCCATTCTGCTTTCATCTCGAGCAAACTTGCTATGTTCTGCAAAACAGAAACATTTGGAACAAAAGTTGTGCAGAAAAGAGAA